>JBBCAQ010000034.1:6250000-7500000 GCA_038050395.1 Parthenolecanium corni | reverse complement strand
TAACAATATATTTTCTAGCAAGTATCTAAAACACTTTTCCCACTTTCCGAAGGACTGAAATAGAATGGTATCGATATTTACAAGTGGAAGAACTCCCATAAGCTGAGTAGTAGTGGAAATGACACAAAACTTGTCTAGGGAAAATCGATCCTCTAGAGTGTACTATACGCCGTACCGATTCATCAATAGCAGTATACTTGACAAGTATATGCAAAAAGAAATTTGGTAATAGCTGATTAGTGAATGATAAATTCTCAACAGTGATATGTAGATGAGCAAAGAAAGTATCTATTTTATTTGTTTTTATTCAAGAGATTGTTATTAAGTTTCTTAAATAATTTGTAGGATTTTTGTCTTCCTGAAATACCAATTTGGCCCACTGTGGGGCAAGGCACTTGAAACAAATTCTGGCCCGTGCAAAAATTTTTCAAAATGAACTAAACATTACCCAGAAAAAATCATAAATTATTGACAAATAACAAAAAAATCAGCTTCAGTATAAATTTTTTGGATGTTGAAAGTTTCGAATTATTTTTCACCTTTTTCACCCCCTAAACCATGAAAACATATTTTAGATATAATTTATATCGTTCTAAATGTCATTATACTCTGAATTATGATTTATGCCCCAACAAATCGAAAAAATTAAAGAAAAAAAATTAAAAAATTTTTGCCTCCACCTGGATTCGATCACGCGACCTCCGGCTTACCACAAGTATGCCGTTTTTTACGAACAGCGCTACTGAATGGCGGTCGACGCGTTGGAATATGTTCACGGGCGTTTTTTATCTGTAAGCTCGTTCCATATACTAGATATTCAAAGTTTAGCGGCGACTGCTCCTTCCATTAAATCTAGTTCACTGGTCTAGCCCGGTCTAGCCCAAGGTTCAAGCTTCAAGGTATGTTTCTCAAGAACGTGCATATTCTTTTGACGTTTCTACATTAGCGCTCCTACAAGCCGGTTCTTGATTCGTGTTAAAAATTCACGATCCGTGCCCAGTTCTGTCTCCTGCTATCAGTTCGCTCCGCTTGCGTTCGCCGTAAAAGTTGCCCTACTTTTGTTTTTTGCTCGCCGCGGACCGCGGTACTCGGTTCGCGCTCTCTGATGAGTAATGGTGTTCGCTACTTACGTCTTGTATGTGTTCGTTAATTATATAGAAGACGAAAAATTAAAAGTCTGCATTCTAAAATCGACGAATACGAATCTGTGGTGCAGTTTTCGTTTAATTACAGAAATGTGTGTTCGAAAAGTGTTCCCTAAACACCGTTCGAAACACAACGGAGCTGCTTTCAGCCACTGAACACATCGAATCTTGAGGGCATCGTCGTAGCCGATCGGTTTACTATTTTCTATTTTGTAAAACGGAGTAACTACTTAAATTTCTTCTCCTTTTGCCACTGCGAATATCTGATATAGTTTTTGCAGACATTCGTTCCGTATCAAAGATCGTTGTAATCAAATGTGTTTACGAATGTAACGTACTTAGCTTCTACTACTTACTCCATAAATTTTGCTCATATTTTCGCATGATTGTTCGTATTTGCGAATAGTTTATGTGTATCTGTGAGTGCCGAGTTCAGTAAACGGAGGAGCATCGAGTACCATCACCATTGGACTAGGTATAGTATTAGTATTAAGTTAGTTCTTATCAATAATTTGTTACTGTAGCAGCTGGCGGTTGAATAGTTTTAATTTACTGATAATACTACCGATCATGTATGCGTAGCGTCCATCATAATTTCGCCAAGACACTGAATTCATCTATTAGATTTCAGCGATCTTCCTGAACACTACTGAGCAATTTGTATTAAGGTATTCAACTTTGATCTTTGTTTTTGGATATGAAGAATCTTCGTTTGAAATTTGATGTAAATAAAATATTTGTACCGCTGGCCAAAGTCCAAAAATGGTTCTAAAAATGAATCAAATTTCGATTGAGAGTAATTTTCTAGGTTGGCAAGTAAATATCAACTCTGCATCTCCGCTTGTATTGAACTTTTTGAGTTGGAGCGTAGTTCTTTTTGAAAAAGGCCCATAATTACGCATCTGCCAACACACTATTCTAGCCAATCACATAAATATGTATTTTAAAAGTACTGCCATACTAAATAAGTAGATTTTATCATTATCGATTAATTCATTCTACCATATCATTTTTAAACCTTGGCATTCAATTTGGCTGCATCTTCTCACGTCGTTTGAGTTTCTCACTTGGAACAGACTGAACCTGTTCCATTTGGAAAACGTTAGTTTTCTACCTACAGTACACCGTTTCAGTCAATCATATTCATATTTTGAAGATAGAACCTCACTAAATTAATTAATTTTGGTGTTACGCATCAACGAATACCATTACTAATAGTTTATGATCTAAATAAAGTATTCAGTATAACTGCTCTCCCTTTGCACCAAGCATTTCTTGAATGAGATTGAATGGAATATAAATTTTCGTATCGAGTACAGTCAATCTTTTATACATCCTTACGTGTTAATTCTACCATCTAAAGACATTTATCCACATGAAAGAAAAGCAGACTTCAATTATGCGTTAATGGTGGTATTTAGAGACTAGAGAGCTTCTAAGGAAATGAAATTGTTCTGATTTCATCATGGAAAAAAAATCTCTACTCGGTTCCAAAAGAGAAAGATACTAAAAATGTGACTGAATACTTGAATGAATGAACAGCATCTGCAAAATTAACCAGTTGTGATTGAACTATTATTGGTCACAAGTTTATGTTCCTCTTTTGGAACAGAGTTTAGCAAACTAGCATATCTGCTATTCTATGAGTATTATTGTACATGATTGTGAGAAACGGTCAAATCGGTTATTAACGCTAGAAATATCAGGTTTTACTCAATTACTCTAAAGACCAGGTGGTGTATATATGACACCACAAGAGTAACCTCGAAGGACCAGGTGGCGTCGAATGACACAAGTGAGGGGTTCTCAAAATATTGGTCCTTTGAGAAGTCCATCTCACAATTTTGAGTGGTGTCCTATATGACACCACCTGGTACTTCTAGTGCTAATTTAATGACCAGACTATTACTCAAAAAGGCAGAAGAAAGATGTACAGAATTTTAAAGGTTTGATATTTAAAGTTTAATTATTATGTACATTCACAGCAAGGGAGTCATCAACTATTATTGAAGGTGAGTGACTCTAGGCTTTTTAACACAATGACCAATTAACACTTTATGCAACATTTAATGTTAGAGCCAAGACAAGTTGACAGTACAATGATTGAAAAGTAGACTAACTGTTACACTGAGTACATAACTTCTTCTAACTTCTAAATTAGTAGAAAAATGTGACGACAATATAAAGTGCTGTTAGGCTTCATATTAGTAAGCAATTTATGTCATTTTATTCCAGAAGCTTCGAGAGTCTACTGCATAAATTGCAGGCTATGCATTTTAGTTAATATATCACGCCACTTTTTGTGGCTCGTGAATTTGGCTTGTGTGAAAAGTGCAATCTTGCACTTTCCCCTAAATTTGTACCTATGCTGTCCACTTTTCACGCCACCAGCTCGCACACGAGCTGACGGCGGATATCTGCATATGTGTGAAAATTTAATGACCTAAAATGTTCACGGAACAAAAGAATTGACCATTCCTAACCGTCAAAAATGGTCACAAATAGTTACTGTGACTGAATATTTAACCCATCTAACTCTAGCCCGAGCTTATTCTGCCTACTTTTTGACTATGGCTACCTGGTATTATTATGATCTACATTCTAACAAGTCGCAGTCACTACAAAAATCACAGAACGCCATTGACCGCTGTATCTTCCAAAGTCGAGCCACAGCATTACCCTTTTTTTTAAACAGTTAAATTGACTTCAGTTACGAGCAGATAAAATGCTCAGACTTGGACTCGTGGCAAGACTCGGGAATCATTCCCAATCTCTGCGAAATTTAAGATTTGGGCAAATCTGATAAAGTAACAAAAACTGGCGGTAGCCCCTCACTCAAGTCTATTTCTTTCTCATCTCTCTTTTATGATTATTATTTTTCGTTCGCAACGCAACCTCTTTTTCCAAATCCTGTCCCATGATGGGTGGGGGTGGGGAGTAAACCATAGAATTAAAGTATCGCCTAATTAATATTTCATCTTATTATTTTGTTTTATATTTTATAAATTTCCTTTTCCCCCATGCTTTTTGCATTTTTTTATACTTACATATTTTTACGTATATGTATTTATTTTTGTTTGTTTTTTATTGTCTTTTTTTTTCAACTAAATACGGTGTAACTGTAATTTCACTCAAAGACCCAAAGGCTTTTCTAGCTAATAATAACAAACAATGTAAAGTTAGCTTTATAAAAATTGACCTGTGCCACTTACTGAACAGGTGACTGTTCTGATCACTTTTTTGAAAAATAACTTTTTCCTGCAGTCACGTTTTCAACAGTTGTGGTTTGTAGATTTGAATTTGGAACCTTCTCGGGGCTTATTCCTTTGTCACCATTATGTTTATGGAAAATTTTGGTGAGCTACGTAGAGAACGTGCGAATAAATATGTATCTACGAAGTGTTATTGCCACCGAATTAATTGTTTCGATAGCAACCTGTGCGTCAATTTTTTCAGCGTATTCTCTGTTGTGTAAGTTTTGTCTGTTAATATTTTATGCATAGAGAGAGAGTTACTTTTTTTTGATTGATTGAATGATGGTGCCGACATTGCGTAGAATGAAAATTATTGCTCGTATATTGCGTGTGGGTAACAAATTCTGATGGAATGATGTATGTCGAAAGGATGCTCGATGCTTGATATAGTAAATTATGATTTTCCGTACGTTATCCGTGCTCAATTGCTTACTCATTGATTGGGGTGTGAGTAAGTAATGGGGAAACGAACTTGGTCTATTTTCTTCTGTATTAGAGAATACCAATTTTCAGAAAACCCTGATGCGAATTTGTTGAGTGAATACCTATATATCATTTCTTAACCTGAAAACCTGAGTGATCCAAGTCCAATTTTTCAAGTTTTGAGATATTCGTAATTGAAGTTTTCAAACTGCACCCCTTTCCCTCATTTTAGGTGGTTATGATTTTCATTTTGAAAAGGGCTATTTTGGAACACGAGTTTGCAGGATGAAAATTCATAGATGGTAAACTAAATCGAAGATAGTCAAAATCCCTTTATCACAATGTTGAGACTTTGGCCACTGGTTCTCAGGCCCGGATTTATAAAATATTATTTATAGCAGAGATGCGCGTGATTGAATCGTAAGTAAGATTGACCATTATAGGAAAATCCAAATCAGTCATGACGAACTGATGTAACAGGATGACTGGTCATGACTAATAATTTATAATTTTGCCCACAACAGTGATAGCGTTTGTAGCCTTTCATATGTTTTTTTTTTTTTTTGACAAAAACTAAGTGACCTCCTCGCAAGAAGAAACAAAAGTCATAATACGGCTTTATATTTGAAATTCCCCAAATGCTGTCAACTCGAATAATTAGCCTGCCATTGAGAATTATTCGTTTCATTCATTTTTATGGCCGAAGTTAATGAATTTTTCTGACCTTGGTTCGAATTTATCGAATCATAAATCTTCATAAATGGCGACAAAAGGAAAAAGGAAAACGATTTTATTTTCCTTGGAAATTTTTTGAAATTCGCTTTTACTCTATCATCACCGTATCCACCAAAACATTCGTTTTCAGAAATAATTTTCTCTTGGTAACTATTATTTTAGCTTAGTAATTCTAGACCTCAGTGCAGAAGTGCGTAAGTGTATGCTCTCGATTTTTTAGGAGTATAAACAAACATCGTACGTAGTAGTCTAACAGAAAGCGATTTCTAAACAACATAATTATAATACCCTTTCCAGAAATTTCTACTTCAATCCATTAAAATTGTGCATTTAGTGCTCTTATCATTGAATCTGCGATCTCAAATGATACACGTTTTTTTGTCCCAGAATACGAACTTGAAACTCTATTTCTCTCCACTCGCAGTAGACAATATTTGTTTTGTTTTATATTTCCCTCGTTTTGCCAAACATTTGGATCAAAATAATGCGAGTGGTACTTAAATTCGATCCCGTATAAAATATCAATAATATAAATGAATTTTCGCTATTGATAACGAGAAAAACGCCCATCCAAAAAGTTTTCAATTTTGTCGTAGATTCTATTCCTCCCCCTACTCTGCACTTGCATGCGTTGAACAATCTACTCATGCTGGCTTTGGTTGTAAAAATATAAAAATACGAAGATAACGACGAATATCGCAGTTGGCAAACATTTACCCAAGTTCAGTACTTTAGTAGGAACGCCATTTCTTGCAGTACTATGGTAATAAAGTTGGTTAACTTTCATTTCTGATGTGTGTGTGTGTGTGTGTGTATATATTATGTGTATGCGTCTGTATAGTGGTGTCTGTATGCGACCTCATAAATTATTTACCTATATTATTATATTTCGTTCGAATGAAAAGGAAGCGATTTTAGTGATTAGCATCTTTTGTTATCGGATGCTGATATTCTGTATTCTGCCGGCTCGTTAGAATGTACTTGCTAATTCAAAAAGTGGAAAAAAATGAACATTTCCCCCCCCAAAAAAAAAATTGAAATATTTGACCGTCCGTCGGTATTGCGTAGCAAAAAATATTTTCCTGCTCGGTTTATTTTACATCACAGCTCATATTATACAAAGTACTTGAACTAATAATTTTGCTCTCGAGTCTTGATTACGTGAGATGTGGAGCTTATTTAGGTGCTATTCAAGAAGTACATAGGTATTTGAGCACTTTTGGCAATAGGTCGCGAATAGGTACTACTTCTTTTCATTTTGGCCAAGTGGTAGATGATACGATCGTTCGAAGGTTGAATTCCTAGACGTTGTCTATCACCAGTGGCACTCGGTCGTCGAAAAACGTAATTACATGTTTTAATAGAACTATGTGTGCTTTGCGTATTCGATATCGATCGCTGTACTTTTTTTTTGGTGTATGACCCGATTGCGTGGTCAGTATAGCAGTCGCACTTTACCTCTTGAACAGCTTTCATATTTGTCAGTAAGTTCTCACACAACGCTTATGAGTTGAATGTAAGTCCAAAAGCGAGCGAGTAGGTATTAATTGCCAGATAATTCATTCGAAAGGTTTGACGCCAATGAATGGTTCAGTTTGGCTGAAAGTTAGTTGAATTAAGCTATTATTATACGTAACATGTATTCCTCGTTCAGTTTGATTCGGATTATATAGCTAAGTAACAATGTTTAACTAACCAAGTTGAATTATTTATTATTTAATTAACTCGAATTTTGTGTAACTTACCCATATCTTGATAAGCAGTCTGAATCTGTCATGAGAATATAATCTTAATGTACTCGTAATACGCTTTCTGATGATAATACGGAGCATAAATTGGGGGAAATCGGACCAAAAATTTGCCTTAATAAGGAAAAAAAAATCGAAGAGAACAGGACTTCTGATTTTGGTTGGCTCTTATTCACCCCTAAATGACAAATAAAATTCCGCCCCCTCAAAGACGTGCCATAACCCCAGTTGTAGTAGACTAAAGGGGGTTAAAACTGGTTTTTCACCTATAACTCTTTCATTCAGTCATCGATTTTTCAAAAAAATGTTTGAAACAAAAGTTTGAATAAAATATAAACTCGAGTCTTGTATAAAATATGATCTCTAATTATTCCAAGTGGTGCCAGCAAGTGTAAACTTTCGCAAACTCAAATTTATAATTTGTTTTTGCTCTTACTTACGAGTATTAATTCTGAATTGCTTAATATTGTTCGCATCATTGGATATGTTTTTTATATTCAATAACTGCCAAACTTATTTTTTCTTAGAAGTTATAAAAATTAAAAATTGTTACCTAATGATGGCGAATAGTCGCCAATTCGTCCTCTCTGTCGTTGTACCTGATTCAAGAATCAATTACCGGTTACCCATTATTTTTTTTTTTGCCATACTCATCCTTAATAGAATATAATCATTTTGCTTGGTATAGTGACATATTTCTTGGTAATAGTGTATAGAAAATGTAAAGAGCTAAAGGCAAAAAGAACACATCGCGTGTCATTGTTTTGTTTTGTTTTTTTTTTTCGCTTTGTAGACCCACTCGAATTATATGAACAATTGATTTGATGGAAAGTCCGTTATCACCAACTCACACTGTTCTTTTAGTTATGTCATTTGGGAATAGAGTTGCAAATACACATGATATCGATGGCTGTAATAATTTCTCTTGCACATAAACTATTCAAGTCACACAATCCAGCGCCGAACGAATTGTCATTTATTTAGAAAAATATAAAATAAATAAAATATACATAAACAAAGACACAAACCAGTAAAAAAAAAGTGAAATACGAATCGGCGCAGAGTTGATGCTTCGACAGAGGTCTCCCAAAACGATGATAAGTTGTCAATGAACCGGTTGTAAAAATGGTATTTTTGCGAACGTGAGATAGGCGTGTGTTTGCGTTTTTCTTGTTTTATTATGTAAACAAACCCGTTCGTATGCGTTCGCAGCGTTGGAATTTGCAAAAATTTCATTCTCAGCTGGTTTCTTCCTTCAATGAATGGGTACGTGTGAGAACATCTCGGGTTGGGTTTCCGGAAATATAGTCGATGGTAAAAAGCCTGGGAGGCTGGATAATTATTATCGTTGAAAAAATTACATCATATCAAATTGTAGGTAATCTAATGTTCTTTTACGACAAGCCAATTGGTTATTTTTTGAGAAACGATCATGAGGAAGTAGTTTGTAATTTTTGAAATATATTCTCAAAGGTTGAAGCCTTTCTTGATACGTGGTCTGCAATATCGATTTGTCTTTTAAAAAAGAACTTGCATACAGCAGTTTTTTATTAAGGTGCAGGACTGCAGGAGCAGAGACTTGATGGGTATTTCTCAACTGAAAATATAAGAAGAGCAGCTTGATTACGGGTGTAGATGCAAGATTATAATGCAATAGGATGCGTAAAAAAAGAAAAAGAGGCTGCAATATAAGTGTAAGATACCCAGGATGAGTTGTACAGCACTGGCTCAAGTGGGGTTCAAACTTAAACCAGGTTCAGTACAGAAATAGATGTTGTTCGAGGTAGGAAACTGTATGTTGAATCTTGATAGCAACTGCGGAAGGCTCTGTTATCGACTCACATAAAACTGAATTCTTGACTCCGCGAAAGGGTAAACTGAGTTTTGAAATCTTGGTCCAAAAATTAACGAACAGCCCCATCTAAAAATCATAGCAAGAGCAAAATAAATTTACGAAAAATTTTTTTTTGAAAAATTGTAAATGAATCCTTAGATAACTAGTTCTTCATTTTCATTAAAGTACATGAGCTCAACTATTGCCTCGTGAAAATGGAGCACAGATCATTTATTGTATACGTTAGGGTGACCTTGTATTCGAAGTAATACCCAAATTATTTGTTTTTGTTAGATTCTTCATATTTATCAAATTTCAAAGTGGTAGGTTGTTCTTTTATTTCATTTCCTCTACTCCATGATCTAGTGTTGATTTTATTTGGTTGCCCCTCCAATGTTTACATTAGACTATTTACTTTGCAAGTCGCGTTGTTGAGTTTCCTTCGTGCGTTTTCAGTGAAAACTTGGAACTCGAAAAAATCTGAAAATCATAAAATTTAAACTGGTTGAAAGTTCATTTCATCGTCGGGTTCTCGAGTTTTTGTATCACGTACAATTTTTCATTTTCATTTTTTTAATAATCGAAAATTTTTGTAACTATCGCAGTCAATACTGTTGAAAAATTTCCAATCAGTTTTTTCGTTTCGAAATCATAGTACTTGTGAATATCGTTCTTATGGAAAATAAAATTTCTAATCAAAGGGGTAAGTGATGATACGGTTTTCTTCTCACCTCAAACAATTGAGTGAGTTGAAAAATTCCTTAGTAAATTTCATTTACAATAATTGGTTTTTGAATGAGTCAACTAGAAATAAATTGTCACAATATACTCGTAAGACCATTATTATGTTTCTCAGTGGGAACCCATTTCTCTGAAAAAGAACTCATAAGTAATAATTGTTTGTTACTTAGTGAACCACTATTTCTATTCAGTTTATGTTTCATAAATTTGTTTCTGTCGTAAAATCTCAGCAAAACTTTTACATTGTATTTTTTCATTGTCAGTCAGATATTGTCTCTGTTCTTGTAAAACCGCGTAAGTCGAATTTTGACGATTTTCATGTTTATGTTGATTCCTAAGCAGAAAAAATCGAGAAATCGGCGCAGACTAAAATCAGCAGCCGGAAAAAAAGTACCTAAAAAGCCTAAAAAAAAATACCCGACGACTTATGTGGTATTTACCATGTAAGTCATTCGATAAGAACAGGAAATCAAAAAAGAAACCTCGTATAAAGTAATGTGGGAAAATTCAGTTTGTCCAGAAATTGAATCCAAATATGACCTAACTTTGAGCTGAAATTTAAGCTGAACAAAGGTGAAATCCAAAAATCTGATTCTATAGAGCTTTCACTTCATCCTTCAAGAACATCATATTCAAAAATCACGACTTTCTGTCTTAAATTGGCCAAGAAATCTTGGGCCTTCGGAGGGTATGTTTTTATACAAAAAATGTAGTGCGAAAGCACACCCTTAATTTAATATAGATAGTGGAGCGGGTAAAAAAATTTTGAATTGATTAGACTCGATCTCTATACACCAAATGATAATTAAAAACCCAAAACGCATTTTGAATTTTTCAAACGTTTTTTTCAATTTCCCAACAATATACTTTTTTGTACTTACGCGGTTTTACAAGAACAGGGACGATATAATGTAGTGTGAATATTTGAACATTTATATGTGGCGTTCCGTAGGAAAAGGGACATAGATGGTGGATTTGTGATTTTGAAAAAAACGCAAAAATATAAAAATTTTGGACGAATTTGGCGAAAATGAAATTTTGATCGATTCTTATAGAGAATTTCCTCCTCTTTCAAATGGTTCTACTGGCAAGTGCCACCGTCGTTCGGAAGTGCCATAATTTTGCGTTTTTCTGTGATGAATGATGATGTTTTTGTTTCATTTTGCGTCTGCTGTTATCGCTACGTACTATCATCAAACATCAATAATTATAAATTTAGTGTTTTCTACCTCTTTCGCTCAAATGATAGTAAATTTCATACTCTACAATTTTTGTACTATGCATTTTTCGTGTAGGAGGCTCGGTTCTCTCCCAATTTTGCATTTTGAATAAAAATTATGCAAATTTGAGTACTGTACTCAAACTTTAAAAGCGTTTGTCAGTTGTCTCAAAAGTAAGTTTTTTAAAAGTCAAACTTCAAACTGCCATATCTCCTCGAATTTTGGACTTAGAGAGCTCGTTTTGGTCTCATTTGAAAGATAATTTTATGGAGTATATGATACTGGTATTAACTCAAATTTTGTAAATCCGCCATCTATGTCCCTTTTCCTAGAACGCCACATACATATATACTTACCTAATATTTGAACATTTCTGCAATAATATTATTCTAATTTTGTGTATCTATTTTTTATTTTCCAGGTGAGTATCCAATGATTTTTTTCTCTCATTCCGAATGGATAGTTGATCCACTAGAGGTCATAATACTTATTCCTGAATGTCATAAGGTAATAACGATCACCTTAATGTTTATTAGAATAATTATACCTTTATTGAGTTATTTTCATTGCTGATAATAGGATTGCTCCAGTGGAGACGTACGTATTTAATATTTATTTATTCTGAAGATTTTAAATCTCATCTCTCAACTTTATAACGAAATGTCAACTACGAATAATTAATTTTTTCTTATAAATTCTGTCAATTTCGCATAAATCAAAATCATCCACATATTTATTATCTGATTACCTGTAGGATCAAAAATGACTTTTCACATGCAATTTTTAATCCAAAAAACTTTCTTCTCAAACTCTTGCTGTCTTCTTATAAAATTCAAAACATAATAGAAACTGTCTTGTAGCAATAACGTCTCATCTTTTTATGAAGAATAATATTCAAATTATGTCTCAATAAACTGATGCCGACTGGTGAAAATTATTTCCAAAAATTTTCGAATATGGCTTTACTTCAACTAATTACTGTATTCCTATTTCATACTTTCTATATTTGTTGATGAATTGTTTTGTTTATAAAATGTATTTTTTGGATTTTATAGTCTATTTGAAAATATAGACTGGATTATGAGTTTTAAGAATTTATACTCAGTCTGATTCTTAGTGTATTTGGTATTTTATGTACCTATTTTGTAATGCAGATACTTGATTAAACTCGCGTATGTTTCACTGTCAGTTCCAAAACCCACTGCCTGGTCTATCTAAAACTTTAAAGAATTTAATCAATTACTCTTCGTGAGGAAATGAAAGCGTGCTAAAAATGGGCGATATCTCATTTCATTTTGTATTTCCTGCACCACGAGGGAATTGTGGAATCTTTGTTGATAAGCTCCGCGAAAAATTGAACCACATTGGCCTGCGTAGAAATAAATTGATATTTTTTACTATCAATGACAGTTGCACCAAAAATTGTGCCATTAGATTACAAGTGGGTGGTTAAATGCAAATTATACGACCTCGGTCTTGTTCACGTGTCTGCAAAATGATTGAAGGTTTGCACTGGCGTTTGAAAAAATTATGGAATTATATTGGAATAATGAAAATTTATCATATTGTTCAGTTTCGTCGTGGCGGGATTATATATGATTCGAGTTCTTAATAAAAAAATGTCTGCGTTTTGCACGTTTTTAATTAAGTGACACACTTACATTGGCAGTGAATATTGTTTTAAATCAGTGTAATTGACAAGGGGGAAAAAATTGTCCCGAGTATTGACGGAGACCGAGTGAAGCGGGCGTGGGCGTGCAAATCATGGACATCATCGCGTAGCCGTCTCTAGCCCTATCTCGCCATTTTGTAATCGTTTATCTTTGAATTTCATCCTGTTTGGTCTTCCTATTTAAATTTCGTCCGACTACTTGGGGGAAAAAAGAAACCAACGATGTGACTTGCAATGAAAATTAATTTTAGTACGAGTCGAAAATTTGTTCGAAAGTGATTCTGATAAGAGTACTGCATGCTAATTCGAATGCTGCCTGTTATGCAGCTTTTTATTTTCAGAGATAGTACAGTTTGAAATCGGGATTCTGGAAAAGTGTAAAATTCGGATTAACCCTTTCGGTCACCTTGTCCACCTGAGTGGACGTAATTTCAACCGTCAAATTAATATAGAGAATCGAGTTTGGGCTCATTGGAATACTAGAACGACATTGTTTTTTATCCATTCACTCGCACACTCTCTGTGTAAAATCATACACAGGCAAATGATAAGAGAAATGAAGAAAAGAAGGAAGAAATAAAGAAAGAAAAAATACTCTCAAACACAAACAGCAACCACACAGAAAATCTGTCGGCAAGCTGCAAATAATTTTTTTGAATATGCTTCTTCATCTAGAATTTAAAATTATCAACATTTTTTTGCACTCTCTATTATGAATTTTTTTTCTAAGCTTTAAAGTGATGTCCACTGTAGTGGACATAGTGACTATTGAAGAATAGTACAAATAGGGGCACTCAACTTTGGAAATTCCTTGTATGACAGTATAAAAACTTTTTAATGCTTATTTCATTATACCCTTTCTCCCCTTCTAAGGCCCTCTTTTTAAATCCTTTTACATTAATTATCCATCATTTAAACAGGTTTTTTTTGCATATGTTAGCGGAAATAATTCATAACAGCTAATATAGGTGGCAACACAAACCATCAGTTTTCTATCTACAAGCTACAAAGTATTGAAACAGTGAGAGTTAGTGATTGGCTGGCCAATTAAAATTTTTAATCTTGAAAATTTTCAAATATAATTTAAACTGAATATTTAAAATATAATAATACATTGGTAATCATAGTCACATTGTCCACTATAGAAACCAAACTATATCTCATCAAATTCTAAACATTTTCATACATTGCTCTTCTCTTTTAAATGTCGAGTCAGAGACAATCTGAATTGTTCTTGGTTGACTACAGTTTGAAAAATATAAAAAATTAGATCCTGGTAGTCACAGCGTCCACTATAGTGGACAAGCTGTATCTCAGGTTCTATTCAAGTTAGAGAGTTGCGCAAGAAACTAAAATTCTCAAAAAAATCAGCTCAACTCAAATATGTAACTCAGAAAATTGTATCTGTGAAACTAAGAAGGCATGACCAAAAGGGTTAAGTATAAAATTTTGCAACGAAGAGAGTTTGACCCAGGATATTAGTGGATTGTAAAATGTTATATTATGAGTGTAAAGAAACATATGATCTGATACTGAATTCAACGTTAACCAATTTTTATCTCTCGCGTCTGATTTTTGGGGCGCCGAAAATGTTTTTCACCCTCAAGGCTCTAGCTGCTTTCTTTCGTATTGTAACACAAATGGTTGGTACTCGTTTCGCAGACCACAGTGTCCTTATATTGCCAATTATCATTAATTTATGTTGCCCTATCAGTTATCATTATGATAAAATACGATAATGATAATAATATTGATGATGATGATGATGATGATGATGATAATAATAATTAAAATTAAATTATAAAAATACTTCTTTATATTGCCTTCTACTCGGTCCTCCAACCCCTTCTCACTTGAACGGTTAAAATTTTATATCGAAATCTGTATTTCTTGGCAATTAATCTCTAAATAATCATCGCTATACCAATCCAATAGCCTTATATCTATACAACCTTGGCATCTGAGCATTGAAAATTGGGATGATTTTTAGAATTGTCATAGTTTCCACGTTGGTATTATAAATAGCTAAATAGCTTCGCTTTGGTAAACGTTTTAATCACCCTTTTCTTTACTAAAACAATTGTACATTGTTGTTGGTGGACATTTATATTCTTAGGTAGGTACTCTTTTTTTTAATTTTCTCTTGTCATTTTTTTGAAATAGCAACGACCAATTATATCTCCTTAATTTTTTTCCCACGAGACTCGAGAATAGATACTTGTTTGCAATGTAACCCGAGGGTTCGGGGGCGGAGGCGATCTCGATAATTCCATTTTTTTGCTTGCTCGGGTATTTCAAAACGTCCGTTCGGCTAATTCTCTCCCACAGTAGCCTGTGGTTGCAAATGAGTGTGGCAGGATTTAACGGCGACCTACAATTTAACATTGAAGAAGAAAAAAAAAAGGGAAAAAAGACAAGTAAAAAGAAAATAGATAACAAAATAAACCACACAACCATAAGCTGACTGCTGAATATATGCGCGTGCCTCTTCATTATTTTAGATGGTACAGCAGTCGTCAGTTAATTAACTTGTAATGGCGTACGTTTTTACTTTCTTTATCTAATATTACCCTAATGGTGGTTGGTCATTGCCAGAAGCGAAAAGGGAGGAAAATGGCGAAGAATAGGCGAAAAGGTGAAATGAAATTACTGAACTTGCATTATCCGTTTCTATCGATTTGACCAAGAATATTGAATACTCTGGTAGAATGGTGGTAATTACTTACATTGGTTGGAAAAACCTTAATATTCTATCGAATACCTCTGGCTAGATTTTTTTTTATCCTGCTGCAGCTAATCATAGTAGATAGGTACTTTTATAATCGGCGTTATTCATTTTATAATTTTTATATGGCTATCTTTGTCGCACTTGTCAAGGTAAGCGACATTTTGCGTTTATGCGGTTTTATTATTATTATTATTTTTTTTTTCATTTGTATATTTTGGGTAGTTAGGTAGTTACTTTATATCGGAGACGATATAAATGTGTGTGTGTGTGTGTGTGTGTGTGTATGTGTGTGTGAGATTCAGTGTGTACCGACCCTGACTGCTGATTCTCTTATTTGTCAGTTTGTACGAAACTAGTGATTCGTACAGGTTTTGTATCCACGCGTCCGAATTCCGCTTTTCAACGTGTTGTAAATTTTTTTTTGTATGTGTTTACTTTTCAATTTCACTTTCAAGTGTGAAGTGACAAGGTCTAGTGAAGTGCTCGGTGCATGTGCTGATGGGAAGCCCCGTTTCCCCTTCCCCCCACTTCATCGTCAGCCCTTAGCAAAGTCGAGAGATTTGCAGCATTTTTTTTGTCGTCAGTTTTTTTTTTTTTTTTTTTGTTCTTAGTTCTGGTATTCGTGGTTTGCAGGATGCCGTACATGGCCAAATACAATCAGCTCCCAAGTAAGTCTGAATTGATCCTTCATCTATACTCAAAGGGGCTCGTTTTTCCCAGGTGGAAAATATGCCAACTGTTTTAATTTCAATTTCGCGATTCGTCTCGAGTGTAGGAAAAATATGGAAATCATCCACAGGTCACTTCTACTTGGCATTCACATGTTCGTCAGTTGAGAACGTTTCTTGAAAATGTTTATGAATGTGGGTTTGTAATTGATGATTTCCTTACCAAAGCGACTAACTGCAAAATTGGAAGTTTCAGATTAAGAGGCGGGATCTGGTTGCTGTTGAAATAGTGATGTTTTGCTACCCGCCAGACTTTACATAGCTATTTATTGGCAAATTAAAAAATTAAAATTCAAACGAAGGCACTTGCAAAGTGACTCTAACGGTGCTACCAAGGGAATATCTGAGATTATATCAAATGTTCAAATGTCAATAGAAATTAATACTCTCTTATAATTAAGCCAATTTCTATTATTTCATCGCCATTATTTCACTAATCCGGTGAAGTCTGCATTTATATCCTTACCCAGTTACCTATGCTATTTACAAAAATCAAGTAGAACTTACAGAAATTGTAAATTTTTCTCCTTGAGCGAAATTTTTCGGTAAAATCTATCGAAGATCACTGCAGAAACCTGTATGAAAGTTCCCAATTCAATTCGGTGCTTCCCAAGTCTTGAGATTTTTCTTAAAATCGTTAAGTTTTCAACTGTTCTTAAAATTTTCGGCAAGATGACCATAATTTTAAGGTTTTTCACATGTTTCTGAAAATTTTCAGAAATAGCTCATGAAAAATGAATTATCCACAAAAAGAATAGGAAAAATGGTGGAAAAAAGGTTATTTTTGCTTTATTTTATAATGTTTGTCAGTAAAAGAACAAAAAAGAAAACAATGTATAAAAAACTTCTTAACTTTAAGAAAAGTGGTATTTTGAGATGATATTTTTACAGAATTTCTCTTCATTTTGAGTTTTAAGAATTTCTAGAAGTTTTTCTAGAAATATAAGATTTTTCAAGTCGCAATTTCAAGATTTTTCTAGTAGACCACTTCTTGGCAGCACTGACTCAATTGGATTATTATTATTTTTTGGAAGAGTGCTTTCATTTAATCCTATTACTACGTTACCAACTGCAGAAACTGATTATTTCCGAAGTGACCTTATACTGACGATAGATTTTTTGATAGATTTTTGTATACCTTCTCACTGGTAATCATGGGAACATTCGCAAATTCAATTAAAAATGGGCTTTATAAGGATATTATGGAGATTAACAAATAGCGCTGGTTTCCTGTCATTAGGGGCTTTTTGAATTTTTGTTTACAATTTTTTTCCGTCTTATTCGAAATCAATTTTTTGTAGTTACGTCATTGTGGAAAGAAACGCCTCAATTTCTCGACTGATGCATACATATAGCACGTTCAAGTTTCAAATGAACTCTTTCAATTTCAGCGAACCTTGCATTTGTCATTTCTAAAAAAAAAATGGAAAATCAATAATACGTAAGAATGTTCTTTAGAAGTGAGAGCAACTATATTGAGTATTTTTCGCAAGTGCTGACGTGTAGCTAAACGTGTATTTTTTTTATTAGCTGTCTCAGCTTTTTTTTTTTAAGCTGTAGAAAAATTATACCGAATCGTTGCTGGCTAAACGTTTTTATTTGAATTAATTCTATTGAACTCCACTGATCGTTAGTCGTTCTGTCATCGGATACTTTCACGTGTTCGCTCTAGTCAGTCTGCATTGTATGTTTTCCATTTATGTACTTGTTAATTGAATTTATGCATCGTATGCCTCTTCAGGTTTACATTCGTCCGCCGACTGCCAGTACTGGCATTTCGCTTAGCCTGCATTCAAACGTGAGATTCATAGACACCTATTTGTTCCCGCGAAAATTTCCCCATCGTTTGTCTTTTATCAGTTTGACCTTATTCTCAGGGCGGACAGTCGATATAAAATACACGTGAATGACTGTCAGAACGTGGTTTCCGAAATTTTCACTACCCATATATTTGATTATTGGGAGTAATAGATTTCCCTCTAACCCCCCGAGACCATGAGAAATTATTTCATAATACACTCAAAATTTAGTATTTTCTCGAAAAATGTCCTTTATTTTTTCTTCCAAAACGTTTAAACATTTCAAAAATGCACACGATCGTCATTTATGAGAAACAGAAAAACAGGTCTGCGTTTGGAAAAATTATGTGAACTCCTACCCTCAAAAAATCTAAATCCAGCCTTTGATGAAGCGACGAACAAAAATAATGGAATATTCCTCCAACGTCTCATAACCCACAGAGCAATCGAAAATTCAACTTGAGCATTCTTCTTTCGAGTACCATCTATATTTATAGCTTATTTTGGAGCTTGAATTTTGTCAGGGTTGTCAAATATTGGCGTCATAACTATCGCGTGGAACCGGAATTTTTTTATTCGTATCGTACTTGAAGTATCGTCATTGTTGTGAGAAACGCTTACAGCATTATTTATTTGGATTCTAAATTCATAATAAAAAAATAAGCTGCATCGAAATCCTTTACATTATCAGAATAAAACTGCACGTGTCACAAAATAAACCTAAAAACAACCCGTTGAATGCGAAGGCAATGAATTCAGAAACATTATGCTGTACCTAATATAATTTGACAATTCATGCTGATTTCGTATGTATCATTGCTATGAGTATTAATGCAATTATATGAATTGTTCATTTCTTCTATCTTATGTGGCAAAATGCTATCGTCTATAGTAGAAGTAAACTTAATTTTTGGCCATGCTGTATTCTGAATTATTGATTTATATTAATTTTTGATTTGGTGACTGCTGTACCTGCGTGTATTTTTTTTTCTTTCTTTGTAAATTTGTAAGTTTGTAAATTTTCCTGTTCGTGTAAATTTATCTTCGAGCAAAGAAATTTATCATTGAAAAAGTGTAAACCATTTTGGGATGTAGGAGAGGGGAATCGATTTACTGACAAGAATATACTCGTTCGTATCATTATTTTAAAATTCTTCGTCGTCAGTTAGGTACCTGCTATGGTGTTGATAAGAACGGAATTTGGTCATGAAAAATTGGTTTAGAAAATTTTTCTCACTAGGCTAGTTTGTTCCTGGCAAATATCCGTATTGAAGGGGGGGAAAATTATTCCCCTATCCAATTTATCGGCATGATTCATTTAAGTTGGAAGTTGTCATGGCGGAATAGATCATTAGTTTCTGGGTTGACGTCATCCGTTTCATTTGTAAGGCTTTTTTTTTCTTCATTCTCTTAGCGATGATTCATTAGTTGAAAAATAAGTTTGGGTGTTGTTTCGGAAAAATACGTCCACTAGACTCTCAAACTATACATTGACCGCAAAGTTTGCTCTGTTTATATTTAGGAAAATTTTCGCGAAAAATGAATCCCTCGAACATAAATTTCGACATTTTATATCCTTCGGGACCGTGTTGGTTTTCAATTTTTTGGCTTTAATTAAACGGCTTAAGTTATCCAACTCCTTACGCGGCATGTGCGAGGGAAAAGAAAGCTCTGTTCGCAGCTTTCGGTGCTCATTACGTGAACTGAACTACAGATGAACTCTTGAGTATTATGAAATGATGTGAAGAGGCAAACTTATTTTTCCGCACATGTTTCTAATTTTTTCTGCATAAACCGATAACTTTTGTGACATCGGAATCGAAATTCAACACTAGAAATACCAGGTTTTACTCGATTACTCGAAGGACCAGGTAGTATCATATAATATGACCCCACAAGAGTAACCTCAAAGGACCAGGTGGCGTCGTATGACACAAGTCAGGGGTTCTCAAAATACTGGTCCTTTGAGAAGTCCATCTCAAAATTTTGAGTGTCGTCGTATATGACACCACCTGGTACTTCTAGTGTTGAGCCACACAGTTCTACACTTCAAAAATAGAAATTACCAACCTCAAACTCGACGTCAATCTGTAGTGAATGTTCCAACCTTACCACCTGCTTTGGGAAACTAGATTCTAAGCTCTCTTTAAGCATCTTCGAGCCAGAGAAGAAAGTTGAGTGTAGAAAATCTTGCTCATCGTGTAAACATTGGTGTTGTCGCAAAAGTAATCTTGAACAGAGTGAATTATTATGATTATATATAATTTTAATTTATTGTTTCATTATGAAAATATCTTGAAGCAATGAAAATGAAAGTATCCTAGCACATCGTCGTCGAACTATTGATTCCTAAACAGGAAAAGGTTTTGATTTTTCTAAGTACGTTGGAGTGGCCACGTAAGAAGATATGAATGTATGCTATAAACCAAAGTGTGAGGAGAGGCAAACACCGCGCAATTAATTTTTTTCGTTCGAGTCACATAACTAATATTTGAGAATAAGTTGCAAGTCGAAAAAATGAACGTGTATGGCTAAAAAAAAAAAAATTTACGCAAATTTATTTTGGACCTAGACCTGCCGGAGCCTTAAAACGAAAATATTCTCAAGGCCGTTGGCGTATATTTGATTTATCTCGAGCTTAAACAAATTGTTGATTAGAAGGATCGTATTGTTCACTTGGTCCATGAAAAGGCGACCTAATGTCAAACGAATGAAAATAAAATACGAGTATCAATACCTGTTTTACAAAACTTCCTTTATTTAGGTTTATGTATTGTATAAAGAATATTATGTTTTCATAATTTATTAGATCTTCAAAGATTTTTCGTTTAGTTATTTTGACACTGACAGTAATTTTCACTTTTCTCTGGTTGACTAAATATTAAATAATTATTAGTCTCACATGTCGATGCGTAATATTCGAAAATTAGATTTTCTGCCAATATTATGCCTTTTATATTAACATCATTCTGCCATTCAAGTCGTAATTATTCGCCATTTGCTGATTTAATATTATCCTGTATCTTCCAACTTATCAATCCAATTTTTTTTTTTTTTGCTCCGTTGAATGTGGGTTCAACAATTGAAATGTGGTTAAAATGCGACCATTAATTATACTCGCACTTCTGATCGAATCAACGATGGAATTATGAAATCAAAATTCATTTTTGTGCTATTTTTCGAAATTAAATTTTCCCTTCAATCATACTTAGGCCTATAGATACGATATGAAATTGGCCTAACCATGTACGTATGGTTAAATCCACTGATAATTAATCAGCTATAGAGAGAATGAACGATATTTTGAAATTCTCAGCTTTTCCCTAATTAGGCTACAAATTTTGCAATTAGGTTGCCAAGTTTCAGGTTACTTAATTTGAAAAACTTCGAAGCGGAAGCGAAAAATACATTAAGTTTTAAGCCAGATCCACACAGTTGTGTTCTCGGCAAATAGGACCACGAATGTGTGGATCTGGCTTTACAGTTGGTGCGAAAGAACTTGACGTATGATTTTATATTTTTTTGTGTGTGTTGTGGGCCTCCTAAAATGTCATTTATGTCATGTAGGTACGAGTATATAAACGGATTTTCTTCTTTCAGTATGTGGGTTCTTATCAAGTAGCTTATTTTTGTTTGTGGTTTATGAATCGGTTTAAAAACTTTGGGTTTTTTTGAAGCCACGCGTGTTTCACAATTTTTTGCGTTATAGGGAAACAAGGTTATTCTTAGATTAATTAAAACTTAAGCTGGCATTCAATGTGGTGAATAGGTATGAATATATATTTACGGTAGAATACTGTGACGTTTCCTAGAGTGAGTTATCCAGAATAAACCGCATTGAATAGAAGTACCAAAATTTGAATTTTGTCGGAAAGTATTTTCAAAGTCAACTGACTCATGGTGGGACTTTGAAAAATTACCGTGAGGGGAGAAAAAGGTATTTGTTTGAGAGTGTTTTCAGTCGGTGTGAATTAGACCATGATCTTTTCAAGGCTATTATGTGAAGGGCACTTTTCGTTGAACAGATTTGAAATTTTCTTGCTTTTAGAGGAATTTTTCATCATCAGACTGTATCGCCTGCTCTTGTTGCGAACTTTTGGAAATGAATGTGAACTAGCTATAAGACTCGTCGAACTTGAATCGATTTCCTTGATCTCTCTTTCTCTGTCTCCTGTCACCCCTATGGGCAAAAAATGAGAAAATGATCCGGAAAATGAGAATTTTATCCTTTGTCAGTCCGTTTTTATTTTCGACCATCGGATCTGAAAATTTGCAGATATTTTTGTCATCTTGATTATTTTTCCAAATCCGTTTGTAAAACGGTTTCACGGATTATAACCCGGGCCAACAAATATCAAAAAACAGCCTTTACGGACAATAATCCGGACTCATTTCCGGCAAGATTGATTACAATCCGTTCGAAATCCGTTTTAGAAGCCGGAAAACAGGAAAATTCCGGGTTATAATCCAGAAACGGATTATAACCCGGAATAAAACGGATCCGTTTTCAAAATATTTTGCCCATAGGGACGGTTTTTGGAGAATTAAAGTCTGAAATTTTCTTCACTCGTTGAAATCTTCATTTCGGGTGAAATTCCAGCGTATAAATGAAGAACACGTTTGGCAACGATTCATCTCGATTTTTTTGCAAAAACTTAACCGAATACATACACCCAAATTTGCTTTCGACGAAGGAAAACAGGCCGAGGCGGCATCTCCGTATTTCTTTTTCGCCGCCGCCGGCCAAAATTCGTATGAAAAAACGCTGAAGTATGGTCGAAACGTTTGGACAGTTATTTTCGGTGACGTAATAACGAAAATTCAGTCTGTTCTCTGCTCACCCGCGCCATGCTCTCGTGGCCCATCTTCTTTATTCTTTGTTATAGCAGTAATAAAATGGGCGAATAAAAGGTATAAACGGGGATTCTTAAAATAGGAAAATGGCGGATCGGAGGAAACACTAAAAAAATTGACTTACTTTCTGAAGATGGTGCCTGTTGGGCTACCTGCCTGTATTCTAATGCGGAACAATGCCATCGTTGATGAGCTATACTAAAGAATGCGTAGTCCAGAGTATCGACTCAGTTAGACAAAATCTCAATTCTTTTATTTTCCTTTTGGCGCTCGAATGTTGATTCTTCGTGTGAATGGATTCGCATTCTGGGTCATTTTAAAATATGATTTTAGACGAGTCATTTGAGATGAAGGTGTTCCCAAATCAGTGCAGCAAGTTTTTCGTTCATCTTCCTAATAGGATTTTTACCGATTCTAAATGCGCTACTACTCGTATATAAGGTTGGTCATTGGCTCTTGACAAAAAATTAGCAGAATTATAGACGGTATTTTAACAATCAGTTTGAACTGCTGAGAAGGAAAAGTTTTACTAGGTGTATCTGATTTTGTATTTTTATACGTTTTATAATACATGTATGTTTGATGTAGCTATACTAGTGGCGTACCCAGACCAACAAGGCGCGGGTTTCATAAAGTCAAAATACTCCGTTTTTTGCCTTATCACTGAAGCAGGGTTGCCAGGTCAAAAAACCTTGAAAAATGGGTTACCAGTACAAGATTTGAATAAAATTTATCTATAAACTCAACAAAAATCGCGCGTGAAATTTTTTGGGCCTTTTTTTTGTGGGGTGGGGGGTAATTGTTTGTTGAAATTTGATTTTTTTTTCCACGACAAAAACCACCAGAAATATGAAAAAAGCAAAAACAATAGAGATTAACGTGAACAAGTGAGGCATAAAACCACCAAATTAGGTGTTGAAAACCAATAGCACTGGAATTTCTTACACATTTTATTCGGTCTGGGGGGGGGGCTGCGGTTTGAGCCCACACCTTTTGTTTCTCCGCTCCTGGCAACGCGCTAATATAGCATTAAACTAGCAGGAAAATGTAGAACAGATTTATCTCAGTGCCTCATAAAAATGTCGAGATGATTGGCACAGTATGTTGTGAGCCATATTTATTTTTAGTATGGTTGATAACACCCCCCGAGCTGCCCGATTTCCAAATTTGAGCGATAATTAAATTTTTAAATTAGGAAACCCGGTTTCAATTGAACACTTGCATTTTTTATCCATAATCGTCGATTTCATTCATGATATAAAAAATTCACTCAGTGTATACTCGTAGTTCGTTATTACGGCGTTTTTTTTTTCTGGTTCGACGTTGAATTCATGGCAGGTGTCCCTTCGTGTGGCGGCCCCCCTTTCCACTCGCACCCTGAAACGTTGCTGTCGTCGCCGGTTTTATAGGTCATCGAGCGGCAAACCGTTCGTCGATCGTCGTTCGTTCTTGTTTTTACGAAAAACGTTATCGGACGTCGTCGAAGTGGCCATCGATGCGTAAACGTGGGAAAGTGAAAGTCACGTGAAAAACCTCCTATCGATGCCCCGTCGATGGGGAAATAAAGTGAAATATTCTGCTACCGCGATATTTTCAATGACACTAATATTAGTACATAGTAGAATGCGATAGGCATATTTTTCTTAAAAGTTCTTTTTCCCATTCGAGTTATGCTGATAAGAGTATATTGCCCCGATGGAACGCCATATTAGCTGGCTTTAGAATAGACTTTGTTGCGTGTAAGTGGAGAGATGGAAGTGGACTGTATGTTTGCGCAGTGCTTGATGAGCCATTAATAAATTGAGCGAAAGCTCAAAAAACGAGATTGACTAGATTTTGCATCAACATGTGCCCCCTCCTCCTCTAACATGCGTTAGCCAATAGCCTAAATTTATGAGAGAAATTTGAAAGTCATTTGAAATGGCTAAAAATGGTACTAATCGTTTGTGCTGACCTTTTTTTGGTTTGTGCTGTACACCATCCACCTTTAACAAGTCTTGTAGTAGCCTCGAACCAATTGGGTGTATTCAAAAATTGATTCGGCATCAACAGAACATAATATTCGGTACAACCAAAAATCAAATTAGCACAAACTGTACCTACCCATTGGGTGCTATCAAATATTTAATTGGTACCACTACCAACTATAGCCATTGGCGCCGTCCAAACTGGAATTGGCACCAACTGGAGCCACTGGTGCCCTCCAAAATTAATTTGGCGTCCGCGTCCCTAGAACCAATTGTGTGTCACCAAAACTTAAAGTGGCGCCAGATGGAAAAAAAATTGGTACCACAAAAAATTGAATTAACTTAAGGGTATGCTTTACCACACGAAAAAAATGTAAAAAACACAGAAATTTTGCCGAATAATTTTCGACTGAGTTTTCAACTTGGAGATACGATTTTCGAATATGTTATAGCTATAAGATGAACTTAGGGATGTATAGAGTTAAATTTTAAATTTACATTTTCTGGTAGCTAAAATTAGCTATCAAAGTTAAATCAACTTTGCGTATTCGTAGAAGCCGTTTTTTAATTTTAAATAAAAATCTAACTCTATACATCCTCAAGTTCATCATATAACTATAACATATTCGAAAATCGTATCTCTTAGATAAAAACTCAGTCAGAAAACAGTCGGGAAAATTCCCTCATTCCATGAAAATATTTTTTTAAATATCGTTTTATCCGACAGTTTGATAACGAAAATCATAAATTTTGTATTGGTTGAGCTAATTAAGAAGTTAGATTAATATTTTTCCATATTTCATCCTCAGAAGCTCTTCCCATGAGATATTCGTAAACCCAAAGTGTGGAGTTCGGATGTCTAGTAAAGCATACCCTTAAACTATACAAATTAGTTGCCATCAAAAAGTTAATTGGTACCAACTAGACCCATTGTGCTGTCCAAACAGAAATAGGCACCTATTGAAGCCGTGGGCGCCATCCAAAATTAATTTGGCGCCGCTATAAATAATCGGGTGTCTCCCAAAATTAATTTGGCGCCAAAAAGAACTCATTTGGTACCAACAAAAATTGAATTAGGGCCAACTGAACCAATTAGGCGCTAAGAAAAATTGAATTGGTACCAGCTGGAGCCATCGATGCCACCAAAAGTTAAATTGGTGCCTAATGGAGCCACTGGTGCCACCAAAAAGTAATTTAGCTCGAAATGGAGCCATTGGTATCACCAAAATTAGTTTCGCGACAAATGGATCCTATATTTGGTTCCGCAAAAAATTATTTTGGTGGCACCATTCTTGGTGCCACCGTAAATTAGTTTGGTGCTAAATGGAGCCATTGGTGCCATAAAAAATTGAATTGGAGCCATTGGTCCCACCTAAAATTAAATTAGTGACATACGAAGCCATTGGTGCCACCAAAAAGGAGATTTGGCCCGAAATGGAGCCATTCATTCCACCAGACATTTTATTATCTTCGCAATAATATTTCTTTTCATTTCTTGACATTGATTTTCTGATTGAACTTGTTTATAGTTAATCTAAAATTTCAAATTCAGCTTTTTGAATCTTCTGCCAAGTTATTTACTATCATGGACACGATCCCTGGTTAAAAACATTAGATTCTTCTCTTTTTTTCCTTTTTTCTTTTTTGAACGTGCAATCAATGTGTGACTATAATACTTTGAGTAAATAATCTTTAGCAATCTCATTGTTACAAAAATGCAGGATGTGTGCTGTATTGTAATTTTAATGACCGGCTATTTAGGGATTCCCGTAGTTAGTATTTTTATATAAATATGGTAAATTATGAAACTTAACGTTCATTTATGTACCGGAATTTTGATTTTTTCCGCTGTATGTGTAAAAAGAAATTACGTAATATTCAATTTTTCCTCTAACGCGATTATACTGCGAGTTATGCATTTTGATGGGAAAATTTTCGTCACCTTTGTTTAGCATTCACTTGGAGGCTTGCGTTCGATCACCAAATTTTGCGTTCAACTGGTTTGTTGTTGTTTACGCACAATGCTGGCATTCCATTCAGCTTTGTCGCTCTTATAAAGCGAGATTTCTTGAAAAATTCCACACCTGATAGTGCAGATCGTTTGCGAAAAGTTCGTCGGTGAATACCCATATAACCCAAAATTTTCATTTTATACTATCTTTTTTTTTTTGGAAAATCTAATATCTGCCATCTTCTGAAAAATGTAATTTCAAATACAGCTCTAGGATATCGCACCGCATGATCTTTTTTCACGATCTTACTTTTAATACGATTTTGAAGGACTGGAACAAATGAAGGTTCGGGCGCATGTAAATTGCACACACGTTGCACACAAAACCGTGTAATTTGCACACCTATGTAATCTGCACACGATAAGAAAAAGAGTAATTTGCACCGGTATGTATTGTGCACACTGTTTGTATGAACGATTGAATCGTTCATGTCTCGTCATGGTTATCTCTTACACTGATAAACACCTCCGTACTAATGAGAAGACGTTTATTTTTTTCTTGAAAAACTTTTTAAATTAAAGGTATTTATGTGTAGATACGTCATCACGCATTGGAATTCACCCAACTCTGACCTTACTCAAATTAAACTCAAAATTTATGTTTTTTCCAAACTTTTACACCACTCAAACATCAATATCTCAGGTTCTAATTGAGCTAAGGAATTTGTTTTGCTTTAAGAACACTCAGTGGATCAAGACCTTTCATTTGAGCTTTTGACCACTCAAATCGATTGAGTCTAAAGAAAGTTGTAAGTGAATATTCAACTTGACCTTTGATATTTTCAAGATTTTTCTTCACTCAAAGAACTATATCTCAGGTTCTAATTGAGGTAAGGAATTTTTTTTGCTCTAAGAACATTCAGCGAATCAAGACCTTTCATTTGAGCTTTTGACCACCCGAATCAGTTTAGTCTGAGGAAAGTTGTGAGTGGACATTCAACTTCACCTGTTATAATTTTAGAAGGGAAAAAAATAGTTACAATTAACAACTCATGCTGCGGAGCAGCACCGGTGTGTGTGCAATTTACATGCGCCCATTTTGTTCCTTTATTTCTTAATGTGTGTGCAATTTACATCTGCATTATTTGTGTGCTAATTACATACGTGTGCAAATTACTCTTCTTCTTATTGAGTGCAGATTACATACGTGTGCAAATTACTCTTCTTCTTATTGAGTGCAGATTACATAAGTGTGCAAATTACTCTTCTTCTTATTGAGTGCAGATTACATAGGTGTGCAAATTACACGTTTTTGTGTGCAATTTACTTTCTCCCCAAAGTTCGAGTCCCCCGCCTGCATTTTTGATTTTACCATTCTCTAACACCAAATTGACCTCAATTGGCGATGTCATATCGTTTGGGCATGATTATTTTGAAATAGATCATGAAGTAAACTTATCACAAATATTGGCATTTGTCTGAAAAAAGGAACTTGATGAAATATAAACAGTCGTTTGTACTTTTAGTGTGGGTATGTGTTATACATGGAGAAAATTATTTTCACCATCTTAACAGCTAACTTTGATACCTATAGTTCCCAGGGCTAAGAAATTCCTTTTTTTTTTTTTTTCAGTTGATACTTAATATCCTTCAGCTTAATCTCCTTCATCAATCAATCAATAATACTACGTGCCATTCTCTAAATTGGGACGTATTTTATCGTTAATTAATTGAATTACTTAGTTTTCATTTTGTTCTTTTTTGCTTCATTCTGCAAGCACGATGAGAAACGAGGGCATTTTCCATTTTTTATTTATTTCTTTTTCGATGAGGAACACGCGCTATTATTCTCTCGTCGTGATAGAATGCCAAAAATTTGGCTGTTTCTTTGACTGTTGCTTTTCTTGGCCACTTGAAATCGAAAATATTCGCATGGCGCAGTGCACTCTGAATATTTTTTATAAAATTATTCTTTGCGATAGACGGTTCCGCGTTTGTTGTGGTTGGAGATGAGAATTTTTAGGGCAGAGCAAGCATCGATTTTAGCTGTGCTTGCTTTTCAGAATAAAATTATTTGTGCTTATGCGTTTCCGAATAATTCCTCGCTAGTTCATCTACCAAATTCGGCCTATGTTTTGGAATGATGAACCCGCTATTGCTCGCTGCAGTTGCTTATGAGATGGTGGCGTATAGCAGAAGAAACTTTCATGTGCCAAGATATTGGTGACGTGAAGGTTTCTTCTGGTATTCAATCTTGGTATTTATAATTATCTAGCAATTACCCCATTCGATAAACAGAATATTTCTTGAATTCTCCTATCTTTATTATTAATGTTTAGTTCAACTCGTTCCTTGTCTGTTAATGAGTGATTTAAAAATATGAGACGTCGAATGCTAGAAAATAAGGATAATTATTGATGAAAAAATTAAATAAGTAAATCATGAAAATTCATAAATATTCCCTGCGTTAGAACAATTTTATTAACACTCATAAAAAAAAAAAAGTTTCATTTTATCCTTTGAATAGAATGTTATTGGTCATGCAGATGGCGTAACGTAGTATTAAAATTAAAATATTCAATCTGTTAATTGCTCACTCCATCCAGAGGATGTACTTAATTTAATTTTCTTCTTCGAAAAAAATTCAACATCCACCTATAGTCGAATGAAAAAATTAATTTTCTTATCCAGTGTTACACGATTTCTTAAGATGATATTCATAGTCGCACAGGCGATGGCAAACAGTACAGAATTCATTTTTCTGTGAAAGCATGTCGACATTTATTTTGAATAGTTCGAAACTTTTTACTTGGGTTAGTGACCTTAAGACACAATAACCTATCAAATGAAGAAACATACGTCCCTGCTGCCTCGCTCACGTTTCTTTTCGAATGAAAATGCAACGTTAACTTGACAGTCAATTGCGCAAAAGTCTTCACTGTCATTGTCTGTATAATAAATAATTCGTTGTTAGTTTTATTGATTCGTGTCAACTGATGAAATTTATTATTTTGGCTGCGTTCAAAAGAAAACCCCGAAACCATTTTTTGTCCGAACTTTTCCTCGTGCTTTGAGTACAAGCTTAGTAACTTGACCTTGAATTCTTTTCCGTCGTTTTATTTCACTACCTATTCTTCTGATCCCATCTTTTACTTTCAATTTTCTGAGTATATCATATGGCTTCGTTTGAACGTAAAATTTAAATTCTATCAGCTTCAAATATTGATGACAATTTTTCGAAATCTGTCTCCATCCCTGCAGTGAGAGAAACGTGTAGTACGAGTATTAATTATAAACAGAATAGTAACTTTTCCCATCACAGTTATAAAAATTATGACTATTTATTGTAAATATTCTAATATTTGTAGTACTTTTGAACTATCTCAGATAACATATTCGACTATTTTTGTAGTAATTTCTGCTACAAATCTTGAATTGTCTCAATTTTGCTATCCAAATTATTGTAAAAATTACCATTGAAATTTTTCTCCTTATGATGAAACAAATTAGCCTTCAAGTACTGAAGATAAGCTTAATCAGGTAAAATTAGATGACTTAGTTTCTATAACCTTTGATTTGAGTCGTGTAACTTGACCACAACGTCATTACAGTGTCACTTGTCTCCATTTTATTATCAGCAAAACAAAAGACGGTAAATCGAGTACACGATTTATCTGAATTATCATTTCTCACCTCTATAAATCTGATAAAATACTGATTCAGCTCACTTAAGATGGTTTGTTTTTTCTGAATTCAGAACAGTGCAAGTATATTCCTCAAATTACATGCATCAAAACATGATCCACTCATAGGGTGAAGCTTGAGAATATTTTATCACGACTAGTTTTGAAGCTAATGAATTTCATCCCAAACTTTTCTTTTCATGTATATTTGGTTCTTCGTTTGTAAATCGAGCTTAATTTAATATATTATCTTGTTCTGTCGTTTATTTAATTATGCTAACGTTTTTTTTTTTTCGTTTTTTGTTTCAGGTAAGTTCAGCATTGGTCAAGTTTTCGATTCTACTCGCAGATTTTTCTCAGTGAAAAGGTTGTATTTTATAAGTTTCTTTTTAACCATAAATGGCCCAACTGAATCCGTTCATATAAACTTCTGATTTTCAATAATATATTGGCTTCTTAAAATTACCTCATCAAATTTTACTCGAAGAAAATTGGCTGAAGTTTATAACGAGGATTCTATTAGCAGCAGAACGAAACTATCAAAATTAGATTTATGTTCTCGGAGTACAATTTAAGATTGATAGTCGACTATCCTTAAATGATCTCGCCATTGAGCTCTATAATGCAAATTTTTTTTTAGCTGATATTCTTGTAGGAAGGTACTCTCCTCGATGTAAAACGTGAAGTTCATTGAAAATTTAAACGGTGAAATGAATTTTTTTAATTCTATTTTTCAGTCTCCCTCGTTCTATTTTTATTCTGACCAGCCCTGCGCCTCGCAATCGGCTATCTACAAAGGAAATTCCCGAAAATCGTGTATTTGCCTCTACTAGACATTTAGCCGAATTTTATCTCGTGATGATGTCATCGATTTCTGATTTTGGGTGTAGGGCAGTGTCACCCTAGTCGAGCAAAAATTTATTTCCTTGATGAGCGTCTCATCATCGCAGCACGGCGTGAAATTCTTGCATTTTTTAACGAAGGCGATAACTCGATGTACGATATTTTACGGTGTTTGTACGTTAAGGGTATGCTTTACTAGACGCCCGAACTCCACACTTCGGGTTCACGAATATCTCATGGGAAGAGCTTCTGAGGATGAAATATGGAAAAATATTAATCTAACTTCTTAATTAGCTCAACCAATACAAAATTTATGATTTTCGTTATCAAACTGTCGGATAAAACGATATTTAAAAAAATATTTTCATGGAATGAGGGAATTTTCCCGACTGTTTTCTGGCTGAGTTTTTATCTAAGAGATACGATTTTCGAATATGTTATAGTTATATGATGAACTTGAGGATGTATAGAGTTAGATTTTTATTTAAAATTAAAAAACGGCTTCTACGAATACGCAAAGTTGATTTAACTTTGATAGCTAATTTTAGCTACCAGAAAATGTAAATTTAAAATTTAACTCTATACATCATTAAGTTCATCTTATAACTATAACATATTCGAAAATCGTATCTCCAAGTTGAAAACTCAGGCAAAAATTATTCGGCAAAATTTCTGTGTTTTTTACATTTTTTTCGTGTGGTAAAGCATACCCTTAAGTATAATTTGAAGGAAATAAGTGCAGCAAGCAGCCAATTAAAAGTCCTACTCCTTCGTCAACGCCAAAACTGTCATATTTTACTAAATTATGAGAGAAAAAATTATTTTAAAATTTCATTATAGACTAATTCGTGTGAGCATACTTCAATAGTAGGTATAAAGTACTTTGACAGAGTTTCACAGAAATCCATACCAAATCAAAAGCTGTTTGCTAAACACCTTCTTTACCTCATTCATCTCCTTCGGTTTGCTTTCTTGAAAAAAATATATTATTTTTTTGTACTCCTTACAAAGTTTTTCAAGAACTCGAATTTCAATTTGAGAGAGATGACAGCTACGATTTAAATTATGTATTCAGAAAAGTCCAGCGATGGATATTTTTTACAAATTTCATTGCACAGATATCTTTTTAATACCCATAATAATGACTTTATGCTCCTGAAAGTTTTAGTTCGAGATTGTGAGATATTTATTTATGGTTTGTGTTGTTTCCAATTAGGAAAGGGCTTTTAATTTACTGAAATAATATGATTGTAGCAAGTTGACAGTTTTTTTAGCTCAAAATTCAAAGAACTGAAAACACCCAATCCTCATCTATTGGGTTGTCCGTATCAAAACTGGCTGAAAATTTTATGCCTTTATGTATTGTGCTTCATAACAGACCCAATTATAAAATTAGTGCAAGCCCTCTTTATAAGAAAATCGGATTAATTTTTTCAGTATGTTTTTGTTATTATATTCTTGTAACTTTTTTTTTATGCTCATGGTCAGATAGTTTCCATCATACTTCTCGTCCAAACAATATCAAGGTCTGAAATTCTTGATAAAATAATTATATTGGAAAACGAAATTTTACTAGAGCTGGTTAATGGCACAAATACAGTTTAGAAAAAGGTTTATTTTTTCTTGACAGATTAATGAAGCTTTAAATTTGAAATTCGAGTTCCTGTCAATCTCACATGTGGTGATAATATTATGCTGTGCTATTGAAACAAACGTATATTTGCCATACTCTTCTTCAAGGTCAATAGGCGTTGCTATTTAGTGGAATTGGTTGATGAGTCGGAAATTTTCGGTTACATATTCGCATGAAAAAAAAAATACAAAAAAATTAGACGTGTATGCGAGAACTAATCCGTCAACTAAATTGTCCGACTAAAATTGCGTGAAAACCGAGTGAAACTGTTTCATTGAAATAAGTTGATACCATTTTTAAGCTCTTCTGAGCAAGCCTTCAGTAGATCCGTACGTAGCTTCCTTAAAATACTAATGATTTTGTAGTAATGACATGTATGTATAGAAGTAAATGATCCACATATGCATCGCTACTCACATTAGAGCATGTGATTATAGTTCTTTGAATATATAGTCATTTTGTGTTCTTTATTTGCATTACCCAAAAAGTCTCGACAGAGTGTTATCTTTTTTTTATTACAGTATTATTAAATAGGGAGAAAGATATATATTGGGAATTTTTGAATCTAGCTATCTGGTCTCGAAGTTACGTAAAGCTTCGAGGTAAACACCTCGATACGTGTATCAAGTGCAAGTTATTAATTGGTAATTACCAATATTATTGGTGCAAAAAAATGTGTGAATACCGTTTTTTCAATTGATAACGGTTGAAGCAGTACGTTTAATTATTTAATGTATTTTTTACGTAAATAAGTACATAATATTATTACGACTTTTTACCTCTGCGTTTGCATTTTCGTGTGTTTTTTCAGTTCCGAACTGCAGGATTCGACTTTTTTCGGCACACATAAATAAGCGAAATGAATGTTTTCATTTTTACTTATCAGCACAAAGCACTATTTTGATATTGCTTATCTTCACACAAACTGTGTTCAATTTTTTCATGTTAATATCCGGTGTTCAGTTTTGGTGACTTAATTTGCGATTCATCTAAATTTTATATTACTCGTAGTTCATTAAAAACGAAAAACTATCTAATAAAATGAAATCTTAACGAATTTTATACAAATTGAGAAAAAATCAAGCTGCAGTTTAATTTCAAAAATCAAGTACATAATTATCTCCTTAAAGAATAATTAAGAGTTTACTCCAGCGGTATTTTCAGTTTTTTGGAGGGTGTAATCTTATCCATGCCAGACTTGAAAGAAAAACTAATTCTTCTGCTCATAATAAATGTTTACCATGCATATCCCCTCTTTCAGTGTAAAGAATACATATATGAGCAGACAAAAAAAAAAACAATGAATTTATGATAATTTTTTAAAATTCATTTCGCCATTGGTAGACAGTTAAATGAATAAATAAATAATCAGAAAATCAGAACCTTACTTCGAGGGAAGAAAAAAGTGAGCTGTCTCGTATAATTTCCAAAGTTGGAGCTCAAAAAAAACGGTCGACCAGAAATGCAAAGATATTGGTGATTTTCATTGCATATTATTTGTACATCTTCGGCGTTACTCATTTTTTCTACAACTTCGATGATGTTTATTACCGAAAAGGGAGAAAAAGAAGTAGCAGCCAAGGGCAAGATTTCCGTCGCTTTTTGGTAAAACGAAGGGGGAAAAAATGCTTTTCATCTTTTTTTTTCTCCGACTAAAGGTCAAAAGATATGGGAGGACGAAGAAATAAAATGACTGAAACTTTCTCGGTCAAGGCTGAAATTTTGATATTATTTTCACGAACCCGACTTTATGGTGCTTTCTAAATACTACATAATACGTATGTACTTATAGTTGAGTTATAGAACATTTTCTGTGACCAAATTTTGAGCAGTAGTAAAATAAGAGCTAACTCGGAGGTGTGTTGGAAGAAAGTGAATACGAAGTGTGGTGTCCTGCGATTACTCTTCGATGGCTCAGTTCATTTAGGTCATATATCTTGATTTTTCGTGCAGTTTTGTCCTTCAGTTATTTCTGAAGAAAGGAATTACCTTAAAATTGCTTGAAACTTATTTTCAAGAAGTATTTTACTCCGGAGTTATTAATGAAAATTTCCTTAGAATTTGGGTATTAGTTCATCATTGTGACTTTTAATACGTTGTTGGGATTTTTAGAAATGAGCCCAATCCACCCTTTCTAACTATTTTCCACCCTTTTTGAAAAATAAATTTCCGTGCCAGTTGATGAGGCGTGAATTCGTTTGCGAAACCAGATACTTTAGCTGTTATAAATGAATACGAATCAACTCGAGCTGGTTTCCAAACTGGTTTCGAGGCACATCTTTACTGGTTTTATGCACATGGTATGAATCGCTACGAATGTTTACTCTAAACGGTTTCCCCTGTCTACTTCTCTCGCTGCTCATTCATTTTTTCGCACGTTATTTTTAGTTTTTTTGTCATTGAAGAGGGGAATATTTTTATCACGATTACAGATTGCTTTTTATTTTCATTTTGTTCCCTCTCAAGTTGGCAGCATTTCTACCATTCATTTCATATTAGCCACTGGAACTAATTAGCAATGTACATATATTTTACTTGAGCTCTTCAAATGAAGTAGCCTCGTTCGAGGGAAAACTATCGTATTGATTTACTTGCGAAAGTTTTCTAGATTTATTTACTTCAGTCTGCCAAGTGTTTGTTTGAAAGTATCTTAGTTAGTTATACATAAACAGTCTCTCTAAAATATATATTTATTTTCGTGAGAAGAACCGACAAAAAAAACCGAAATTCGGTGTTTCAACTCTTGATCTTGAAAAAGCCATTCGAGTGGCAGCTGTGGAAATGGAAAGAATCTTTAGCTTACTAGCTAGCTATCATTTATGCACATCCCGAAGTCAAAGAATTTTTTTTTTTTCATGTCAATAATTTTCTGTGATAAATTTAATATGAACAGTAGTTTTTAACGCACATAGTGTAATGAAACGTGATTGGCAATTTTAACGAATTCGCCTTTATAGCTGATGAATAAAATTTTGATCATTTTATGAAGCTCTTTTAGCTGGTATATGGGATGTTCCACCTCCAGTTTACCACCAAGAAACTGTAAATAGAGCAACACGAGTTATATTTATTTATGATAGTTCGCTTACTCTTTGGTTGACAGGGGTTGAAATTATTTTTTCCCCAGACTCATTTAAGTGCGATTATGTAAATGATGAAGCAAAATGAGGAAAGTTTGAGACGAAAAACATAATTTTTCAAGATCAAACTTCCAAATGATATTTCAACGAGTAAATAGAAGAAATATTTTTGAAATGAGAGTCAAATGCCATATCGTACTCGTATGTTACAAAAAATTTTGAGGAAAAAGTTGATCGTCTCATATGGAAATTTCAATTCTTAGACCTTTTTGTAAAAAATCGAGAAAATTGAAAAATCAGAATAACTTTTTTTTTAAATATTTATAAACAAATTAACTTTCTTCTAGAGATTCTTTTCATGTCATATGATACAGCAGTTGATTTTCTTTTAAAAATTAATTTTCAAAGTAGATAACCATTGAAATGATATTTTTCATTGAATTTCGAAACATTAAAAAACTTACTGGCGTTTTTACCTCAAAATTTGAATTACTATTACACTAGACCTGAATTAGTCTGGGGAAACTGAATTCAAACATTATAACAGACCCTGTCAACCAAAGAGAATGCAAACTATCATGCACGAATGTAATCCATCTTGCTCTATCTGCAGTTGCTTGGTAGTGAACTCGATGGGGAACACCCTGTATGTTTCATTAGTGTTTTTTTAAAAATTCGTGTGATTAAAGATCCAAAAACTGACAATAAGTCTGATTTGAGGTAACTATGATGCACACATCGTTTCAGCCTCGCAAATACCACAGCTAGGCGAGAAGAAAAATTGAAAATCCAGACTCTTTGTTACAAAAATACCAACACGAATCCGATCAACTTTCATCAAACCACCAATGAAATGTTTGACTTCTTTTACCCTAGATTTTTTTTTTTTTTAATTTGGGGGGGGAATAAGAATACTTGTTCAGTCCTTGTGGCTAGACTATTTTACACATTAGGTACTTTGCTCCTAAAACCTTGAAAATTTTTCAGCTGTATAAAAAAGGATTTACGCCCTGGGCCCTGTAGATGTTCGTATTGTTGAATGGTGAGTCGCCCTAATTAACTATACTTACACTTTGAATTTTGCGTTTTTGAAACCTTCCATTTTGGCTGTGTATTACGAGCCATACTTGATAGTACATATAAATTTTCCAAATCAACAAAATATACAAATTAAATCGGTTGAAACTAGTTTTGCATCCCAATTGTTTTTAATTTTTATCTTTTTTTTCGTCACTCATCGTCGACGTCAGCCAAATAATATTATCTATACTTGTAACGCGCAGAATTGCGAGTATCGGTATACTCTCGCTGATGCAATTGACCTCGTAGCAAAACGTATTATGTGTATTACAGTACTTAAAAACAGAAATGCAACGCTCAATTTTTCTTTTTTTGGCGATGTTAAAATCTCTTCCCCCGCCATCTTTTATCGCATTCTTTCGCTATACATTTTCATTCTTGCATATTATTCTTAATTTGACATTTGACAGTTTTTCACCTTCGTTTCGTAAAAAATTTTGCATCGATCATATTATTATGTATGCATGAATATTTATCTTTGCATGTTCGTAACACTTTTTTTTTTTTTTTTTATTAAAAAATTTGCACTTTGATACACCACCGCAGTTTTTTTTTCTTTACTCCCTACGCACCAACTCTCGAGTCATTCATTAGGTCGGATTTGTAGCCGTTGGGCTTTTCATTTCCGGGATGTAGTTATTCTAAAATGAATTACATATTTTCTTTTCTAGATTGCCTCTATTTTGCTTTTACGAAAGAAGATTGCGTTTTACGATGCTGTCTATGCTGCAAAGAATGGCACGTGAACGTGGCCTCTAATCGGTTGTGTATAATAAACTTTATTGGCCGACCATATTACTTCTTGTGCCCTTCAGTGCGCGTATGACTTGTAAAAAGAACGTATTAATTTATGCAGAAAATGAGAATGCCATGCAAAATCGACCGCTTGGGGTAGTAATGGTTAATAACAACTTCATTGTCCCATTTTCTACTGAGGAAGTCGAAATTAAATCAAGTACTGAGAGATGAATTATCTGTGTTTGGAATACTGGAACCCGATGTTTTAGGTAGAGTTCGAAAGCAAGCTAAAAGCTAAAGCTCTATTTTTCGGGGGGGCTTTTTGTCGCTTTTTACAAATTTGAATTTCGAAGTTCAACAGAAACGTCTTCAATTTTGTATGGCACCCAGTTGATTTAGTTGGTGCCTATTTGATTTCGGATGACAGTAAATTGGTTCGGTTATTGGAGCTCATTCAATTTCGGGGGGCACCCAATTGGTTCAGTTGGTACCAATTCAATTTCGGGTGGCACCCAATTGGTTCAGTTGGTGCCAATTTGATTTTGGATGGCATCCCTTTGATTAGTTGGTGCCAATTCGATTTTCGGTCGCACCCATGAGTTGGTTCAGCTGACGCCAATTATTTTTTGGGTGACTACCAATTGGTTTACTTGGTGTCAATTCGATTTTGGGTGACAACCAATTGGTGCAGTTGATGCCAATTTAATTTTGCATAGAACCAATAACTTCGATTGGTGCCAATCTATTTTTTGGTGGCCGCCAATTAGTTCAGGTGGCGCCAATCTAATTTCTGGTGGCACATAATCAGTTCAGTTGATGCCACTTAAATTTGGGTTGAACGCAGTTGGCATTAATTTAATATTTGGTGATACCCACTCAGTTCATTCGGCGCCAATCTAAATTGTGGATGGCAGCAGTGGCTGCAATGGCTTCAGTATAATTTTGTGTGGTACCAAATTGGTCCAGTTGGGACCAATTTAATTTCTGGTGGCGCCCAATTTGTTTAGTTGTTGCAATTTTTTTTTTCCGATGGCACCAATGGCTTCAGTTGATGCCAATTAAAACGAGGCGAATAAATAAATAGACAAATAAACTGATTCTTCAGCCTCAAAAATTTTCGAAGTGCTACTTTTGGATACGGTTTTCGATTCTAGAAGTTAAGGGTATGCTTTACTGCGCGAAAAAAATGTAAAAACCGAGAAATGTTTCCGATTGATATCTGCCTGAGTTTTCAACTTAGAGATACGATTTTTAAACATGTTATAGTTATATGATGAACTTACGAATGTATTGAGTTAAATTTTCAATTTACATTTTCTGGTAGCTAAAATTAGCTATCAAAGTTACATCAACTTTGCGTATCCGTAGAAGCCGTCGTTTAATTTTACATAAAAATCCAACTCTATACATCCGTTTTATCGGACTGAATTTCGTATTGGTTGAGCTAATTAAAAAGTTTGATTCATATTTTTCCATATTTCATCCTCAGAAGTTTCTCCCATGAGATATTCGTAATGCCAAATTGTGGAGTTCGGGCGTCTAGTAAAGCATACCCTTAAATTCAGGACATCGGTCGCTGAGAGAATAAAAGTTATTTCCATGTTGAAATTTTACTCGAGTCAAACTAGTTTTAGAATTTTTAATTGTCTTTGTAATGAGCATATTTTAATGAAATTCCCTCATTATTAAAAAAAGTAAGACACCTTAATTTTATAAAGGCTTCACTCATTTGAAACCAAGGTACTTATCATTTTATGGGCAGTTACAGTTAGAATAGCTATTATCGTAGAATGCGTAGAAGGAAAAAATTGCGGTTTTATGTATGAAATAATATTTATAATGAAGGTACATCAAGTTTCTTTGTATTGATGATAAGCTTGAAGTGTCGTTGTGATCAATTTTTTTAATTATCCAGAACGTACTCATTGTCGGTCTTGACAAAAAAAAAAAAATGAATAAAAAATGAATTTTCCAGTGTGATGTCATTCGAAGTTGTGGTATGGTAATTGCAAGTTTGTTTTTATAATGATACTTAATGAAATTATCAATTAATGGTGTTTCCTAACTGTAATTTCCTTTATGGTTTTAGCATAATAATTCGTTGTTTAAGCGAAGGTTAAGAATGCTTCTAACGGTCAATTTTTCTCATTCTTATTATTATATTAGTAACTGATGTTGAGAAGGTCTTTGAAAAACAAAACCATCGGAATTAAACTACAATATGTTTAAGAAACTGAATACTATGTGAGTATTCACACTCATTCAAATGTCACCATTTTAATCTCACCGACAAAAATAACTTGTGCTTGGATTCAGCCATTTATTCAAAAATAGGTCAAAATGGGTAACTGGATAACTGCATTTTCATCTTTGGTTTCTTAGCAGATTTTTCTGTGTTACAGAATTAATCATACGTTGCACGGATTGCTTTTTCATTATTTTTGAAAATTATTGTCGTACAATTTATTGCCCCCATTCAAATGAAGTCGAAACAAAATTAATCTATACATAATACGAGTAAAATCCAATTTCCGGGTGTCTGTCACACTGTTGATTCATTGACACATATTTTTAAATATTAATTTCACAATTACTCAGCTCGTATCAAAAAAAATTAATTTCCTCGTTAAAACAATACATTATTCTGATTTTTTTTCTTCAGTTTTTAATATTTTAAAGAAAAATTCGAAGAATAATTATTGTAATTTTTTCTCAAGGCAATTAACTTTCTTCTAGAAATTCCTTTCACGCTACCTATATTATACAGCAGTTGATTCTCTTTTGAAAAAAAAAAATGTATGTCGACTTTGAAGTAAGTAACAATTTTTTTAATTAAATTTTTAAAAGAATGAAAAATTTAAGACTTCTTTACCTCAAACTCTTCGCATTTTCATTCATCACTTTTCTCATCACTCTAATTTTTGAAACTAAAATACAATGCATCATATTTGCTAATAATAATGGCGCAAACCGGAGTTTTTCAACTACCTATCATAGTTTCGAATGTGCGAATTATTCTTGAAAATAATCAGCTGAATTGGTGTAGAAGAAAAAATAATTTCAACCCCTACCAACCAGAGAGTAGGCAAAGCATCATAAATGAATGTAAACTAATGCTGTTGCTCTGTCTACAGTCAGTGGCGTATCTAGAGCTCCATTTGGGGGGGGGGTGAAATCCAAATTTTTTCAAAGCATTGGTAAATACTAAAATGATGAGATTGTGTTTTGTTCAGCATAAAGAGGGAGGCGGTTCAAGAAAATTGATTTTTTTGGATTTTGGGGCGGGGGATATTACCCCCCCCCCCCCGCCCGTGGATCCGCCAATGTCTACAGTTGCTTGATGGTGAACTCGACGTGGAACACCCTGTATTTAGACGAGGGTAAAATAAATTCTACAATGCGCTTATGCCTCATCGCTCATCGAATCAGGCAGACTCTCTGATACTTGTTGAGTGAATGGCGTCGTGTTTATTTATGTAGATGTATCTGAATGCTTCGTTATTCTCCTCTGGCAGCTGAATTTCATCAGTTTCTTTTGAAAATGTCGTTTATTTTCGCCGAGTTTTCGCATTATTTTTAAAGAATAATGATGATTTAAACGTTGAAAAATACCATTGAAACCGTGCACGCGAATCGCAGTTGCATTTTCTAAATGCAGATTTTATGACGTTCCGCTCTGCCCGATGCGGGAATCGTCATTACAATGTAAATTTTAACTGGCTGGCATGTGAAAGTTGTAAAAATTTCTTGTTTATGTCGCAAAATGTGGTAGCGCTGAGAGTTGGCGAATTTTTATGTTTTCCCATTCTCGCCATCGATATGATATATTAGTCTTATCACTGGCGAGCTTGTGCAAACGATTAAGTATTTGAAAATAAAAAATATTGTTTTTAAAAACATTCGGATTACGGGTTTCTCCGTGGATGAATTTTGGAAAAGTGTGCAGTTATCGAAACGTGCGCCAATTTTCATGCGGTGCACTGCGCTGCCAAAATCATATCCGAAATTGGTCACGATCAAAATCCGAATTCGTTCGAAGAAACAGTAATGTGGAGTGGAATGAAGTGAACTATTGAGCAGTGAACTTTCGTGATGTGTGTTTTGTCGCATGTACATACATATTAAAATGTCCGCACTTCAGTGTCTGAGCCATTAATTTTTCAAGTGTTGCGAGTAATTTTCTGAAGTAATTGAACCACAATGAGTTGAACATGCCTGAAGAGATGTGCGCATGGAGCTGCATCAAGTTGCTTCGATGAAATATTTATATGTACATGTATTTAATATTTTTTGTCGTTTTTATGACAGAAGAATTCTCGATGATGATTGCTGTGTGCCAAAGGTTGATGCTATCCTTTTCATTGGAGTTTTATTGAAATTTATATCCGTACAGATTGCAAATTATAATTAAATGATGAAAATTTGTATTCGTCCCTATGCATGGTGCTCTCTGACTGCACGCAATACTGCACCAGTGGGTGGTAAATCTGATAATAATGAAAAGGAGATAAAATGTGAATAGGTAGATGATCTGTGTCAACTTTGAAAGGAGCTGCGGTGGCTTTAAAAACCGATTCACAATGTGATTTTATAATCTAGTTTAAATTTCGAAGAAGCTATAATATGGAGGCTCCTAAACAACAATAAAAATGACTTTGAACAATTTTTTTTTTTTCATCTTCTAGAAAACAGAAAACAAGAAAAAATGGAAGAAAATCGTATTTTTATAAGCTGAATGAAATCTGGTCCACTGACGTGACGTGATGAACCCTTTCAATGATAGCGTGAATGGAATATAGCCTACACCAATGGAAGCATGGTGAGGGATTTCCCGCTACTTATCTAGCTTTACCTTCTTCTTATAAAAAAAAAATTGAGGGCAGGGATTCCCTCACCATGTGTTGGAAGTATACATGTAGTGTACGAATTAATCAAATGCGTAATAATATAGGTTGACATTAGTATCAAGTGTGAAGCCGCACTTTTGTTTGATTAAAATTATGTTAAGTAGCCATTTCTTTGGCTTAATTTGGATTTATGACTGTTTCTCTTTTACTCTCAATATTTTAGACGTGAGGTATGACTTTCTATGCATGACAAAATAATTCAGCTTTCGTATTAATAGCAATACCAAATATATCACTATCAGTCTGTGTTAGAAATTGATTCATATAGATAGTGCCTTTCTCGCTGGTTGGTAGCTCTTATTGATTAGTCAGAACTCAGTTTCTCATAATTGAAACTACCGGGTTAAGTCACTGTATGACTATGAATAGAGAATTTCAAGATAGCTGAATTCGAAGGAAATTATCGTTCCTGTTCTTATAGAAAACCACTTAAGTCTGAAAAATTGTTGGAAAACTGAAAAAAGCTATTTAAAAATTTAAAACGCGGTATGTAATTGTACTTTTGGGTTTGCTATTATCATTTGTTGAAAAGAGATTGAGTCTAATCAATTCAAAATTTTTTTACCCCCTTCCACTAGCTATTTTACTTACAAGGAAATTTTCGCTGTTTTTTTTCTTCTTTTTTTTCTGTTCTTGTCAAATGACTTACCAGGTTTTCGTGTGTCAAAATACCACGTAAGTCTGCCTCACGTGGTATTTTCAGCTGGTTTTCATAGAAAACCAGGTCTTTTTTTAAATGCTCTTTAGGTCCTTTTTTTCAAATTTTCGGCTGCTAAATTTAGTCTGGGCCGATTTCTCGATTTTTTTTTTGCCTGGGAATCAACAAAAACCTGAAGATCGTCCAAAATTGAACTTGCGTGGTTTTCTGCGAACACGGACGATATTATGAAATAATATATTGAAGCTTAGCAATAAAGTAAGTTGGCGTTAGTTGATCATGTATGAGTGGCTGCTTGACGTTAATTATAATTAAACAAAACTGTGGCTGATTCCCGGAAAGCAGCAACATTTTTTCGGCCCAATTTGGATGGATGAGCGTTCCGCTCAGAATAAGGGTTAAAATTTGAGGCGGCTTATCCCCTACCCACACAAGATACCTGCTACAAAGACCTAATCGAGCGCCGAGGGCGAAACCATCGTGAAATGAAAATATAAAATAGGTACAATAATTTAACGAAAAACGCGTCCACGCGTTTAAAATACGCTTTTGTTGTGTTCGTAATTTCGTATGTGTGTTCGTTTGAGGGTGGGGGGTACAATACTCACTTAAGTGGAGTTCAAACATAAACCAGGTTCAAGAGACAAAATTACGTTGAAAAAGTTGAGGTTGAACCTGGTTCAAGCTCGAACCTCACTTAAGCCAGTATTGTACCCCTCGTCATCAGTCACGCCTTCAACAGGCAAAACAGGCAACGCTCGCAGCGCTTTTGTTATCCGACTAAAGCAACATATCAATTTTGTTAAGAATTGAGTGAATCGAATAAAAGCGTATAAAAAATATGTACTATAAATTGTACAAATTTTGCCTTAGTGACACAGGTGGGTCAAAATGGCCGAGATTTCGATGCGGGGTCGCCTGTTCTCACCAAAAATAGAGAGGAGGCTAATTCTGTATAATCATCGAGGACTGCCGGGGTAACGCATAATTAAGGTTGGGTCAAAATAACCCATTTGTGCCACTAGTGTATAAACTAGCTTGTGTCGCTGGAGGGTTCCTGGAAACTTGGTTAAATTGTTTACAATACGTATGCGTCTTTGTGACACTTTCGATGCCTAATATTTCAAAAGCTTCGCTAGGTCAGAATTACCAGCGTGTATTTTTCGACAATTGTATTTTCTCTATTCTTTTACAGAAATTGACTTTGGTAAAGACATGGTCGAAGATGGACATCTGGCCAACTCGCATTCGTACGACTCGTCCGCCTACTACCTGCAAGATTTGAACGCCAAACAAAACAACAGCCGCAATATCAGCAGTAATAAAAATAATAATAACAACAATAATAATAATAATCATACCGGCCCCGGCAGCAACTCATGCGTAGTGGTGGTGGTAGAGCGCGACAGACGAGACAAATCGCCGGCGCCTGCCGCCACCGTCGCCGTTGACACCAGCAGCAACGGCAGCGTGAAAAATTCGTTCGTCGTTACCAGCGCCGCAGCCGCCGCCGCTGCCGCCGCCGCCGCTAACAACAGCACTACCACCACCAGCAGCAGCCAGCGTCTCGACAACCATCTGCTGCCAGCCGGCGAGACGACGACCAACTGGAAAAGTGCGGCCAGCCCGTTGCACTCGACGGAGAAGACGATCGTAAACTCGGCTTGCTCGCAGCCGCAGCAGCCGTCGACGGGTGCCGCGTTCGCGTCCGAATCAAATGGCTCTAGTCACATGGCCGATCATCTAGATGCGTCCGCCGCACGTGCCCAGCACCTGCACCACAACCACCATCCGCACCCAGCTAGTCACGGCCACCGTTTCTACGACCACGAGGTTACCAAAGATATCGAGTACGGCGGCGGTCCCAGACTGACGGCGGCGGCGGCGGGTGCGCCGAGCGGAGCCGGCGGCGGCCAGCCTCCGAGCTCGGACCGCGGCTTCCCGCCAGAGATCCACAAGACGGCCATCGCCTTCGGCATACTCATCTTCAACTTCTTCCTGACGACCACCTCGTTGGCCATCATCCACGATAAGGTACCGTCGCACGGCCCGCTGCCGGACGCGGTGCTGAACGTGTTCGAAGCGCGCAACTGGGCGCTGATCGTCAGCGAAGTGCTGATCATACTGACGACCGGCATCATGCTCATCATCGTCGTGACGCACCAGCATCGCTTCATCATATTCCGCCGCCTGTTCTTGATGCTGTCGCTGCTCTATTTTATGCGCTCGGTTACCATGTTCGTGACGGTGCTGCCGGTCTCCAGCCACACGTACTACTGCTCGCCCAAGAGCAAGAGTCCCGGCTTCGCTACCTATATGACGCGATCGCTGACCCTGTTCTTCGGCATGGGGCTGACCCTTAACGGCAAGCACACGTTCTGCGGCGACTATATTTACAGCGGGCACACGACCATTCTGGTCATGAGCTACTTGATGATCTCCGAGTACTCGCCGAGGCGAGTCCGCTGGCTGCACTGGGCCACGTGGCTCATGTCGCTGACCGGCGTGCTGATGGTGCTGCTCTCGCACAGCCACTACACGGTCGACGTGATAATCGGCTATTTCGTGACGACTCGACTGTTTTGGATGTACCATACGTGCGCCAACAACCAGTTTCTGAAGAAGAGCACCCGCCACAACTACCTGAGCCGCGAGTGGTGGTACTTCCTGTTCCAGTATTTCGAGCGCAACGTTCACGGCCCGCTGCAGCCGCTCGAGTACAGATAACAGTGGTTCAGTGGCTCAGCCTCCTCTACTGGTACTACTTGCTCGCCGCGGCCACCAATAGCAGCCAAGTGATAATGGTGCCGACGACGACGACGACGACGACGATCGTCAGCGCAGGCGCCACGGCTACAGAACTGCTGGCGACCAGCAGCCCAGTGAGCGGGTCGAAGGCGCCGTGCCGCTGGTGCGGACTGGCGGCAGCGCACGTTACCGAATATTGCAGGGTAATTCCTAGAGCTTTGTACTATACGACCTCGGTAAGCACTGCTGGTATTTTATAAATAGGATAAGGGTGGTGTTTTTCTAGCGTAATCGCCTCTAATCTTGCTACCAAATCGTCTTCTCTCGTGGTTAAAAAAAAAAAAAAAAAAAAAAATGTTCATCATTCGCTAAATTCCCTACCCTAGCGAGGCAGCCGCGGGGGGGTGGAGGAATTCCTTTGTTTATGATTTTTATTATTCTTTTGTTTTTGTTTTTGTTTTTTGTTTTTACCTGTTTTTTGAAACGCTTTTTTCGTCTCATTTCTTTTTTTCGCCTTTTCTATAATATAATTATTACGAGTAGAAGAAAACTGTAGGTTAGTGGTTTACATACTTAACGAGCATGCGGTACTCGTAGGTGGAATGAAGTGTGTAGGTGCGAGGAATTGCGAAGGGGGTAACTTGAAAGATATACCTTTTTTTTTTTTATTGGTCTCGATGTACGAAAATATTGTTGCGGATTTGCCGACGCGAGGATGTGCAGGGTTATTTATCATGCAGGCGAGGATGTTGACGTTGTACTATGACGTGATGAAATGAATAAGCGATGCGATTTTAATAAAATTTCAAATTTTTACTGCACCGTCTTGTTGGGGTATTGAATGTGCTAAATTTTAGCTCCGTAAGATTGGAGGATAGGTTTATTCTAAATTTCAGACTCGGATTCTGAAACGGTAACTGCAGGTTCATCAGCTATACTGATTTTCTACTGCTGCAAATATGTATTATGAAATTCTGTGTTCTTGAAAACTAATTTTGTATTTCCATTGAAAAGGTCTAATGCTCTTTAAGAAAATCACTATCGACTCCACATTTTGACTCAAATTTTCAAATTGAAAAATTGTATTAAAGGTCAATTTAGACATTCAAAAAATATGTACTATCGGAAATACCGAATTGTAATTCATTTTGCATAATGACGTTATGAGAAATGTTGAATTAGTCTTATGATTAAGTCGAAATTTAAATTTGACCTGCAAAAATTATTCTTATATCAAATCATGCTGTAGTTTTAAACGAATGTTTTCTATCCAAATTTTGGCACTTGAAAAAATTACTTATGAAGTCAAAAAACATTTTTACGTTCCTGTTATACTGACTGATCAAAAATCTTTGTTTGACTTTTGCATTTATTTTCATCAGATGAAAGTAATTCTCTATCGTTGAATGTTCGTTAAAATAAATAAAAAAGACGAAAAAACAAGATGAAAACAAAATTTGCACTTTGCTTATATTATCCTGTACATTGAGGGGAAGTAGTTAGACCTCTAGTTGAGTATATCTCTGATCTGTAGCTATACATGTATGTATTAGCTTATGGATCGTATTTTGTGGTGATCTAAAATGCTGTAAAATTTGATTCAGAACTGGTTAGGGCTCCATTAACTCAAACCTGTTGGCAAAACAATTACCTTAAGGAAAAAAAGTTTAGAATTCTTTGAAGAAAAATTGTGGAGAAAATGGTACCTGTCCCAAACTCTTCAAATGAATTAAGGAGGTGAGTTCAAGGAAACGGGTAAGGTTGGTCAGGAGGTACGTTAAGAAGAAAATTTCATGAGATATTATACTTTTAATGAAAGGAAATAGTGAAGGTAATGTTTTGCTTGCCAAGCCTCGTTCTACTTCGCCTCATGTCGTCAGTCGTCCTGTCCGATTCCTTAATAAGGCCTGGTCGTTATTTAACCGTCAGTTTAATAATCTATGGGCCATCTCTAATCCACCCCTCTGGCACCCCCTTTACAAAAAAAAAAAAAGTACCTACCCGAATAGAATATTTATGTCAGTAACCCATTTGATATCGATTTTGTTGCCACTCGTAACCATACGCACCACAAAACGGGCGTACCCCAGTTAATTTTTCATATATTTTTTTTCCCTCACAATCTTCGCGCACCACTTACCTACTCCCCCCCCTCTCTCCACCCCGCAATCTGTGAAAATATACGAGCAAGGTGACAAGGAGGAAATATGATCGACAAGTCGTTCGATTTTGACAGGAGCTAAAGAATTTAGTCAGCCCAAATGTAAATATTGCTACTACACTTTCTACTTATTCGATATTATAAATTAATGCATTTCACATTCTCTCTCGATGACTGCTTTTTCAAAATAGACGACTCGCTATGCTGAGATTATGCAGGTTGTTTCACGTGCAATTTTAAAAGTCTCAAATTACTCTCGGCTACAATCTACATACTCGTATTTTCCTTTTAGCTGGGTTTTTAATTTTCTCTGCACCCCCATCCCTCTCCGTCGTGATGGAACTGACAACCACCTTCTCACCCTTACCACTTACCTTAGATGAATGAAAAAAGAAGTTCCGAGAGCAAATTTTACAGCCAGTTGTTGGGACTTGGGAGGAAAATATTAGGGAAAATATGCATTACAGAAATTAGTTTTTGGGAAAATAAATTAGGGATACTGAAATTAAGGGAAATGGGGGAAAATGTCGATTAGGGAAAGTTTACTTTGGGAAAACAGATTTGGGGATAGTGGGTATAGTAGGTAACCTTGATGGTGATTTTTATGTAGTAATAACGGGTCACAAAGTTGAAATTTTCATTATCGATAAAAATTGTCCTCATTATCGATAATATTTTGTTTTCGTAGAATTATCGTGCAAAAAATTGGAATGCTAAACTTTTTTTTAGTCATGTTTGAATTGTTGCGTTTTCAGCTCACTTTTTCTACATTTTCCCCCTTTTTTTCACGCATTTGCAATTATCGATAATACTCGTAGCATGTAACGGTCCATTATCGATACTCTGACCCATCACTGTTATTTAGGTGAGTTTGTTTTATTCATTTGTTAGATGTTTTTATAGTCCCCCATATTTTCCCTTTCACCGCCCGCCAGCTTCCTTTTCCCAGATTGTACCACATTTTCGGTACGTGGTTTGAGTTTTTAAAAAAAGTTGCAACTGTAAACTGAGTGGAAAATTTAACAGTTTTTTTTGTGTTATGTCTCTGCCTCTTTCCAAAGAATATGAGAATTCATGACGTATGGGCATATTATTAGCATGCGATGTACTGTGGACAGATCAATGAAACCAACGGTTTTTTCCTTTTTTTTTTTTCATTTGGAACCTTTTTTAATCATCCCTCCACCACACCTTGCTCGTTACAACAACTTGTCTGCATCGATTTTTTTTTCTCGCGTACTCGCAGACTGCGAAAGAGAAAGAAAAAAAATGAATGCTATTCCATTGTACGCCAAAGTGAAGCAAATAAATGGTCTGAAACCTTAAAATGGAAGACGTATTCGGCGCCTTTGGGTTGCAAACATTGTTGCCTTAATCCGCACCCCATTCGAAAGCATCTCGTCGTAATCGATATATGAAAAATTTTCACATTTCCCTACCCTTCTCCTCATCTTCCTTAAAAGCATGTGTTTTTTTTTTCTTGTCGATGGGCAAAATTTCATCTTAATATTTTTTCGTTTTTTTAAATCTAGTTGGCATCGTTTTATTTTATAATATTATTATTGGTACTTATTTAATTTTTTTTTTTTTTCATTTTCAATCTTACCAAGTACCAAAATAAAAATACTGTTATTTTTTCCTGTTAAATAACATTTTTTTAGGTGATGAATTAATTGTGATAAAAGATATGTAGGTAAATATTTAAACGTGTTTTTGTTTTTTCTTTTTTTTTTAATATAAGATTTTTGATTTTCTTCCCCTACCTTAGCCCCTTCCGCGATATTGATGTTTTGTAACCCCGATCTTGTTTTCTGAAAAATATTGCAACGCCTGGGTAGTGAAATTTGTCATTTAAAAAAAATAATATTTATACTTTCCTCGTTTCAAACACGAATATCTACTTACATCGTCGTACACATTCTTATTATTATTTTTTTATTATTTTTTTTCTGCAAGTATACCACGATTGTTGTTCAGCTGAGTTTTTCATCTTGGAACGACCTGTGAGTAGGAATGAACATTATTTGCAGAATCCTTTCTGTTAATAGGTAGTGAAATAGTGAAAAATCAATTATTATTCGTGCAAAATTCGGAGCTTCATTTGAAAGTTTTATTTCAATTCTACAGGATCGTTTCGTTTAGTTTTGTACAGCAGTGTTACCATTTTTAAGAAAGAAGAACGTTTTATTTATCAAATTTTATGCATCTCGTATTAATAAATTGCTAGACTGAAAATTGTATCTGAGACAGTATACTTCTGGATTAGTAATCTAATTTTCGTTATTTTCATGTTGATGATAAGTACCTACAAATATTTTTAAAATATTTGAGACGCCGAAATTTTTCAACGGTGATTGGCTAATTGAAAAAATGATAATAATAAATCAATGAAAAGAAAAACTCTTCTGATTTTTTTTTTTTCTTGTAGCTTATTTTATTAGTTTTGTTTTCTTGGAAAATTATTCGGAACAATAGCGTCGAAATAATATTTTCTCGGAAAAACTGCTGCTAATTGAAACGCTGAAACAAAAAATGAACAGAAGAAAAAATGCTGACTGGATCGTTGGTATAAGAAATTTAGTTTTGCTGGCTGTGTGAACGTGCTCGAGCACGTATTTTACGTCGTCCCGCTTTCCCCTCCTTCGTTATGGCATTTTTCATCATTTTCTACGGAAAAATCGGGTGACTACAAGAAATTTCCCAATCATGTTTAAAGAAACAGAAACAAAAAAAAGAAAAGAGAAACGAGAGAGAAGAGAAGAGTGAGAAAATTATTATTTTTTAGAATAGGTATAAATAATATAGAAAAGTTATTATTTCTTTGTTTGCGGGGGGGGGGGGGGTTTTTCCAACACTTTCATTTTGGTCGTATTCGCGCAATTTCCTCGAAGATAAGTATAAAATATCTACTAAAAAAATTACGATCATGTAAAGACTTCGCACCCACGATCAAATTATCGACGAATTTTGTGGAATTTTTGTTTTTTTTTTCATTTTATTTATAATAGTTGTATCTAAATAGGAGAGAGAGAGTGAAAACCGAATTTTCAGCACTTATCTCCTCTTCTCTTTGCCCTCTCCGTAAGTTTTTCTCTTCTCACCATTTTATTTTCATCGAATATCGTCGACGGTTTTATATTTTATTTTTTTATTTTATTTTAATATTGTGGAATTTGTACAGAAATGTTTTTTTGTTAATTTGTAAGTTACCTTAATGACTTTTTTTTACGATATTGAAAAAATTTGAAGAAAAAAAAAAAGTCATGTTATTTAAAGAAAATTATAATATAAATTAATAATATACGTGCGGGAAAATGACTTACAATGATGTACAAATTTTATACAAAATTAGTCTGGTAATTTGCGCATTATTTTATCTTTCGCTTCAAGCATTTATTTATCTTGCCATCAGTAATAGAAAAGAAAGAAAAAATCAGCGTATTATGGACTTACATGTTAATTTCTTTTACGAATAATTATATTATTTTAAGAATTCACTTAAATCAAACGGCCATTTCCTACGTTATTTTCTTTTCTTTTTTTTTATTTAATTTTTAATATTATATTTGTTCTGTATGTGTTTGTGTGTATGTTAATTTTTACAGGACTAAAAATATTGCTGCGCGTATTATAGTTTGACTTTTTTTTTGTACAATTTTTCATCTTGAAATTTTATTTATCAGTATAATAGGAATTTTCCATCGCGCGTGTATAATGTTGACTTATATTTTTTTTTCATTTTGTATTTTTTCAAAAATAAAGAAAATTCAGTTTTTGAAAAAAAAATTAAAAAAATAACGAAGAAGAAATTATTTTGTAGCTCAAATCATCTAAATATATGACATACGTTATTTTTGTTTCTCTATTTTAATGTAAGGCATTTTGTTTATTGTGATATAACTTTTTTTTTTTCCAAATACATATCGTTGTTACCTAATTATTAAGTTTTTTTTAGTTGTATTTTGACGAGGAGTGGTTTTCAGTTGGTGACATTTCTGCTAATTTTATGAAGAAAAAAAAAATTCTACTCAAGTTCCAACCCCTCATTAAAAGGGAAGTGGTACCTTAAAGCCTTCTTTTATTGAAAATTATGGCAAATTTGGAATTTAAAAACTGATGGAGGGGGGAGGGGTTTCTGCAAGGGATATGTTTCTTGAAAGATCATCTATTTTTTTCATTACATCCCCTCATAATGATAAATAAATCATTTTTTAATTCAATAAATAAAAATAGTGATATTTTAGTTACCTTAAAGGTGGGTCCAAATGCTCTCAAATCCTCCCAAGATATTTTTTAATCTCCTCACTGGGCTGTAGTAGAGAATTGAAGTAGAAAATTCATATTTCTATATAAGGTAAAATAATGCTAATTTTTGCATGTAAGAATTTTTAACCCTCTTGATGCACCACTTTTTTTCATCTTAAGGGGCTGAAATTTTTTATGGAAATTTTTTTTCATTGGACGAAAGTGGAACCATTTAAAAAATATTTACAGATGACATTCTCTTAGTGAACGTACCTACATTATTTAATTATTTCTGAACTTGAACAAAATTATTTTTCACTAATGGAAAATACTAGAGGTGGTGTATTGTTGACTTTCCACCCGTATATCAGTGACAGTAACGTGTCATCTGAAGATTAAGAAGAAGCTTATATTGTTCACTCACTCTCTCTATTCGCAAATCGTATTTTTTCGTAAAATTTTCAAGCCGAATTAATTAATTTCAGTCGTGCACCTAAATCGATAAGCTCGTTATTCTTCATTTTAAACTCTTTTCTCTACATCCTTCGCTTTTCATTATTTTCAATATCTTTACTTACCGATAAACGAGGTAATGAAAGATGCGCAAGCCCATTTGTCAGGTATGATTTTCTTTTGTAATTGTTTACTTTCCACTTGAGTATATCTATTGTCATCTTTTACATGTTTTTATAGGACTTCGTCATCCTAAAAATGTTTAGCGTCAGTTGATTTTTCATTCCGATGGGTCGATAGTGAATTTTATATCGAGGAAAACGTGCTGAAAAGCTCTAGCATTTCTTTCACATAGGTAGGAGCTCTTAGGGGGAAAAATGGAACAAAAGGAAATGAATAAATAATGTACGTTTCGGGGAAACAATTTGCTGGTTGACTGGACGTGGAAATTTTGTTTTTCTAATTTTGTGTTTTCTCTGTTAGACCGTCAATCGTCATCACCTTTAATGTTTCAAATTTTTATTTTTTGTAAGCGAATGAGTTCTTTCAACCCTTCGCTTTTTTTTTAGGCTTTCGACATTCACGTCTGGTATTTGTTCTCGGAAGGTTGAATCAGAGGTCGTTGGGTGTTGACTTGGAAATGGTGCCTGTTTAAGTTGGAAAACATTAGATTGGTTTTACTTTATTTAAATACAACCCACGTATTCGACTCGAATTTTGGAAAATATTCGCTGTATTTTCAGCAATATAATGAGGCAAGTGAAGTTTATTTTAGAATTTAGTAGTCGATCCACCTCTGGCATTTTTAAAAAATTGATGCTCTATTATAAATTTGGTATTTAAAAAAAATGAATCACGCACCTAGAATTATAGTGATGGTAACATTTTCCCACGATGCGTCAGAGAAAAAGGCTGCTTTAAGTTAAACCAAAACAGTACACTGAAGAGGGAAGGGAAAAATTCGAATGAAATTAAACTCCTTTAAATGAAAGTTTTTTATTTTCCAGTTTGAAATAAGTACATGGAACTCTCGTCTTGTAGAATGTGACGTCACAAACTACAGTTAACTTTAAAACATTAATTTTTTTTGGAGAGTTATTTACAAAAATTGATTAACATACATTCTGATACATTTTTAAGCGGCCTGATGTAAGGTTAAATTTTGAAAAACAAAATTGTAAAAAAAATGAAGCAAATTAACAATCCACAGTAAACTAGGGTGACTTCAGAATCGAGGGGTGACTTTGCCAATTTTTATTTTTCTACCCTCTGTCAACACTGAATAATGTTGAAACCTATTGGAATGATATAAAGAGGCAGTGTAATTAATAAACAATGTTGAAAAATTAATTTCTAAAGTAACTGTAAGATTATGTTGAATTTTGTGAGAATTCTTGCAAGTTTTCAAAATTCATGAAAAATTAGCAGCTGTTGAAAATAAGGTTCCCCACTTCCCCGAAAACCAACTAATTGCTACAGAAAAGTTCTTTTAGACTGAAGCATCGGCTTGATACATATTATCTGAGGATTATTTTTAATTTTATCACTACGAGTATATAATATAATTTTCCATAATTTTTGACTTACATGAAGCAGTTTGTCCTGCATTTAAAATTGTTTCTTTTTTGATTGACAAAGTCATCCCAGGGGGTAACTGTGCCCGCTTCTTTCAAATTCCTAGAAAAAATTAAAGGAATTTTATTCTCATTCTTTTTTATATAGCCTTTCTTGTTCACAAATTGTTGCATGAAATAATTTTCTGCCCCACTGTTTATTTTACTTTTTAAAAATTATTGTAAAACAGTAAACTAATAATTGTAAGTTGGACAAAAATGTCACACTGGGTGGATTTCACAATGCATGAATGAAAGTAGAAAAACTTTTCCATGCAACACTATTATTATAATTCGTGGAATAATTCTCAATAGGTACGTGTATTCTTATTTCTCTCTAGTCAGGCGATTCGTATTCTCCTATGTATAGAAAAACTATTCATCGCCTTATCGTCTTGTTTCTGTTCAAACATTTCCTATTTATCGTTCCCTTATCAGTGAGCTATAGTTGTTATTTTACCCATTCATTAACTTCGTTACTATGGCTTCCTCTCATATTCTGTCTTTTTGCAAATTAATTCATAATTCGTACTAAATTAATTAGAACAAAAATTCACATTAAGATATGCAGCTTTGCATTATAAGTTTGAAGAAAAAAAAATGAAAGAGGAAGTTGGAGAGTAAAGAAAGAAAATTTGTACATAGTTTAAACGACTGTTTCATTCAGAGTTTAAAAATAAACAGAATAACGTTGACACAGTTTGAAAAATGAAGACATGCTGTTTAATTATTTTTATTCCGCATGAAAAAAAAAAAAATCATGAATTAATGTAAATGTTGAAAATTCTGCTACTCTTAGTTGTCTGGACGCAGTGAAAATTACTTTGTTTCTGGTCTTCGTTTTATTTTGGACAGTCGTTTTTAAAGTTTTTCTATGTAAATTACTCCTTCGTTTTTTAAAGTAAGTAAATAACTCTCTCATTTTACCATATCCAGGAATAGAGATGCCAATATGTTTGTAATGTGATCGATTTTCGATGTAAATTGGCCCTAAAAAATCTATTTCGGGATCGATTTTTTGAATTCGATCACATTTCAAAAAGTGATCCTTTAAAAATCAAAACAAACTAATGTTGTGGTGTCCATTCAAAATGTGTATTTGTGTCCTTCGTGCCAGTGAATTTTTATATTTTAAAAGCAATTTTTGGACTTGATTTTTCTGCAAATGATTTCTGATTTTATCGATTTTTCCATTTTCGATTTAAATCGATAAAAATTGATTGTAAAATTTTGTAAAAATTTGCATCTTTATTAAGGGACGTATTTAAAGGAAGGCTTGGTGGCGGAGGACATGACCATAGATGAGATTTTTTGGCCTACCCAAAAAATTTCGAGAAGAAAATATCTTACTCCTGGAGTATTAACTTGGTGAGCCAAATATCTTCTGGTCAATTTTATAAGCGAAGCAAACAGAAAATTTAATGGCTTGTATTTTCTTCAGGCAGACTTGGCAAACTCTCAACTGTGGCCCACCTTTAAAAAATCTGACCGTATTGCTAAAATAATCTTATTGAACTACTAAAATAAATGAAAAATATGAAAACAGGGTATTTTATAGATACAAGGCTACGATGTTTACGTTTGGAAAGGTTTCATTGTTTATATTTAACAGATTTTATCAAAGAGATAAGGGTCTAAGAACTGTTGCCTGTCAAATACTTTTTTTTCAGGTCATACAACCCCCCAAAAGTTTGGTTTTTTATTGAAAGGTATTTCCGATGTTCCGAATTTGATGGATTTACAGTTACCCTTCCTTTTTGGAGTGTCTGTTTTCAATTTACTTGATTTAATTCTGCGTAAAAATGAATTAGACTTGAAGTGGAGAGGAGAGTATGTCAGACAGAATAATGTACACTTTTTTCTCGTGTACGACCTTTATCGATGGTGGCACGCGATATTTAATACGTGCAAATGCTGGACGACGATATTTAAGCCAAATGTTGAAAAGAACAGTATCTATGCTTTTCGTGGTTGGCCAATTCGTGAAAAGAATATAAAAATAGAAAGAAGAGGAAAAAGGATATGTACATGATAATCAATAAGTACGTCAGCTAATTTTATCACTTTCGATGACTAATAAATCAAAGATAGCTACTTTTTATTACAATACATGATTATTCATATTATACACACAGAGCATTATTTTCATGTCATCGATTTGAAAGGGAAAAAAATTCAAGCATTGATTATTTTGAAGCGACTATTGAAATTAAACAAACTGAAACTATACTATTTTTATTTTTGAGTAATGAGGACCCTATCGTGGCGGATATATTGAAAATGTAGAAATATTTTCAGAACTTCTCGAAAATATTTTCTCTCCAACTAATTTTAAGAAAAAAAAAGTCTCAATTCTCAAAAAAACAATAATTGAATATTCCAAAAAAAATTTTACGATATTTTGAATGTAATAATTTTAAATTAAGGGAGAAATATTTTCAAAAATAAGTCCACAGAGGTGCTTGAATTTGTGTAAAGTGAAAAAAATATCCTATGGTTACAATTTTGTTTCCTCAACTTGGCAATTAAAATGATAATGTAGTCTTGAGTATCATACTTGGTGCTTGTAAACAATTTTAAATTATTTTATATTTAAATTTTATTAATTCAAATTTGAGACATGGGTCATTTGAGAAAAATACTTTCAGTTGAAAAGAATTTTTTTCCAGACTGACCGAAAATAATTTCTTTGGTCAAAATTATTTTTATAATTTCATGGAAATTGATTGTACGTACGTAGTCTTGAAGAACATTTTAAAACCCCTCTCTAGCCAATTACATTGTTTACACTTTATTTAAAAAGAGTAAACTAAAATGTAAATTATTTTTAAAATTCTATTTTCCTGGCTAAAATACCATTCCATGAAATTTTAGAGGAAATGGAAGATTTTCAGTCTAGATGTAAGTGACCAAATATTAGATCCTTCTCTCTCTCTCTCTCTCTCTCTCTCTCTCTCTCTCTCTCTCTCTCTCTCTCTCTCTCTCTCTCTCTCTCTCTCTCTCTCTCTCTCTCTCTCTCTCTCTCTCTCTCTCTCTCTCTCTCTCTCTCTCTCTCTCTCTCTCTCTCTCTCTCTCTCTCTCTCTCTCTCTCTCTCTCTCTCTCTCTCTCTCTCTCTCTCTCTCTCTCTCTCTCTCTCTCTCTCTCTCTCTCTCTCTCTCTCTCTCTCTCTCTCTCTCTCTCTCTCTCTCTCTCTCTCTCTCTCTCTCTCTCTCTCTCTCTCTCTCTCTCTCTCTCTCTCTCTCTCTGAAAAATACTCCTTTTATGGAATACACGGAAGAAATAATAATTTGGATTCCCAAATTTCGAAGACTTTGTTTTTCAACTTCACAAACCTCTGTCTGAATTAACTTTTGAAAAGTAGAGCATTATTTTTTGTGACAGTCATTTGAAAAAAAAAATTGAAATCAGTGACTTTTTTTTAAAGGAGTCTTGAAATTAAACAAATAGACTCATTTTCATTTCTGAGTTTATTTAATACCTGATTTTCAATGGAATGTAAAAAAAGGAAAGTCCATTAATTTGTGTTCGCGAAGAAAGAAAATCAAAGAACACATTTCTTATTTTGCTAGCCATGCACGTTTTATTCGCAGAAAGCATTTTAATTTTTCGTGACTCAGCATATTTATTGCAGTCTTGATGCTTGAAAATTAAAATAAGCTCATGCCTTGATATCTCTTCGTCAGCTGTGGGTGTGCACTTTCAGACTATTAAAGAAATTTCTCGAATTTTTAAAATGCCTTCATTTGACGCCTTCCCCATAATATGAAACAATTTCTTGAGCTGGCACTAAAACGCTAATAAAATTTTTTTTACTTTTAATAAATCATCCTTTGAATGTAGGTACTATAATGTGGAGAACAACCATCATTTGCTTTATTTCTACTGTCGAACGTGGCTAAACGTTGCGACAGCTAATATTCTTCGGTAATTTTTGAGTTAATGTTCACTTCAAGGTTCGAGTGGACTTTAAAAAAATGTATTCTTTACAATTGGTACAGGAAATATTCGCTTTAAAGTCATTAAAATTTTTTTAAAGCTTGCTAATTTTGAAATATTGGGTCAGAAATTTAGTGGTGAATAAGAGAAGACCTTGGTAAGATTACACATTTTACCTTATTAAGGCACATTTATCCCTCATAATAGAGACATATTTTTCATCTCTTTTTACTATTTCCGGTTATTTGATTCTGAGTAAGCTGTGAGCTTGAGCTTAGGTTGATTAGAACAACTTGAATGAAAATTAGCTCATTATAATACGTTGAACTAGAATTTTATCACAAAAGTCTGTTACAGGGCCGTACCATCCGTGCGGGCAAAAAGGGCATTGCCTTATCTAGAAACTTTTGCCCTCCACAGAATTTTGCCGCCAAAAACAAAAACGACAAAATAACCGCTCAATTCCTAAAAATCCTAAAAAAAACGCCAACATTTCTGAAAATCCGAGAAAAAAAGGGCTAAGATTCCTAAAAATCCAAACAAAGACCCAAAATTCCTAAAAATTCGAAAAACATTACCAAAATTTTTAAGAATCCGAAAACGATGGCCAAAATTCCAAAAAATCCGAAGTAAAAGCGCTAAAATTCCTGAAAATCAGAAAAAAAAGACCCAATGCTCCTTAGAATTCAAAAGAAAAATTGTAAAAACTCCTAAAAATCGAAAAAAAATTCGCCAAAATTCCTCAAAGTTTGTAAAAAATCGCCAAAATTTCTAGAAACCCGAAAAAAAGGAACCAGAATTTATAAGAATTCGAAGAAGAGAGCCAAAATGCCTAAAAATCCAAAAAATTGAGTCAAAAATCTCAAAAATCCAAAATAAAGCGTATTTTTAGGAATTTTGGCTCTTTTTTTGGATTTTAGGAAGTTTGGCTTTTCTTTTAGAATTTTTAGGAATTTTGGCTCTTTTTTGTTTCGGATATTTAGGGAGTTTGGCTCTTCTTTTCAGATTTTTACCAATAATGAATGTGACCACAATTTGGACTTCCCTTACTTGTGGAATTTTGTAAACCAGTTGACCTGAAATTTTGAGTATTTTTGAAACGCCAGTTTTTTCTCACCCAAGGCCACTTGATAGGAAAAAAAAAAAATTGTTGCCTTAGTCATTCAAAAAACCTACTGTACTTTTTTCCCTCGCCAATAGGTTCAAAGAATTTTCAAATTTGAATACTAAGCCTGGCTGCTGGAGTCATCGCATTCCAAGAGATTTCGTCATTGTGGAAAATATTCGTCTAGGTGGTCGATTTCCACGAAAGGAGCTCGCACACTCGGGAGACTGCCATTTATTGGCAATGAAACGATTTTTTACTTTCGGTTTCGCATCGAGATGACGACTGGCGATGAAAATGAGGAAATCTAAAAAAAAAAATCATCCGAAAATGACCTCATCGATGAAATTACCTACTGACTATGAGATAACTTTACCTGTAACCTGTTGATTTTGTTTTAAATTTTCGCACCAATGTGCATTTCGTGCTTTTATTTCGATACTAAAAACGTAATCTACTTAGGATACCAAGTTTCTATTTTATTTATTTTGAATTTGAAGGCAAGTTTTTATTTTATTTATTTGGAATTTGGAAGACGCCACATCCATTAAATTTTTTATTTTTTCCTTTTCTATGTTCCATAGAGGATATATTGTGAAAGAAATTCCATGACTAGAGAGAATTTTTTACAAGACTAGAGAGAATTTTTTACAAACTCAGATGTTGTATTTTCATTTTATTTAATGAATTGGAGATGTGGCAAAAACATTTCTCTAACGTGACCTTCAACGGTAAAAAAAAAGCAATTTATTTTCTTTCGTAGATACATACTTGGGAAGAATTGATAAATATTGGGTTTGTCTAAATTTGTTTACCTTTGGGGATATTTTTTATAAATATTATTATAAAATTTTATGTCAAGTTTTTCGTTTCTCATTGTTGAAAACTTTTTTTTGTTTTCTGCAATCGATAATTGCTAGGTATGGAAAATTAATAGACACCTTGGAAAAACGTTCGAAAGAAAAAAGATACTTATCTCATGCGAAATATTTTGTTTTTCATTTTGAAAAATGAACAAAACAAAAAAAAAGTTTAATGAAAAGCTTTGTTGTATTATTAGCTATTAAAAAGGAATAAAACCCTATATCTATTCCTAATCCTACGAGGGTCATTCCAAAAGTATTTACACGCATTTGGTTTTTTGATTTTCTGTCCTTTTTTTACCACGTAAGTCGTTTTTTTTTTCAGGCTTTTTAGGTACTTTTTTTTTCGGCTGCTGACTTTAGTCTGGGCCGATTTCTCGATTTTTTCTGCCCAAGAATCAGGAAAAACATGAAAATCGTCAAAATTCGACTTACGCGGTTTTATAAGAACAGGGACGACATATTTCAGGTAACTTTTTTCTTTCTTCGAAATGTTGACCTTTAATATTTTAAATATTTCATGGCTACTTGCAATCAATTTTTCTCAATGAAACGCAAATAATGGTATTTTTATCGGCTTTTGCGTGATATGGAATGGAAAAATCTATACTTACTAACTAGGTTAGTTCTATTTTAGTTCCTAGACTTTCACGAAGAAATGTTGAATGAAAAATGAAAATACAGAAGTCGAGTAATTGAAATAGTTTAAAATATAACTGATAATTTCTGATTAAAAAGGTGAATAGCCAGAGTTCATAAATAAAATAATTTTACTTGGCTAAAAATAGAATAATAGATTAATTGTCACAGTTTTGAAAAATTAGCTATTCAAGTAAAATACTATTAAAATAATATTTTAGAAATATTTAAAAAAATTTTTTTATTCTTCCAAGAAGAGTTCCTTTACTGAGATCAAACTAAAATAGGTACATATTATTTATGAAAATATTTACAGTGCATTTAAAATATTTTAAGAATATTTTTTGTACGCTGGATCCTACTAATTTCAGCTTCCATTCTTTTCCTCACCATGAACACTTACGAACATTTTTTGTGATTATATCTCTACGTCATAGCAGATCAATTTTGTTTTGAATTTTAATGAAAATCATAAATCATTTTCTTCTCAATTGAATCATTATAATATGAATAGATTTTATGTTGTCTGTTATAATTATTTAATCTGTTTTTGTTCTAAGGTGAAATTTTTTTTTTATGTTTTGATTATAGTTTTTGCCTTGCACAACTTTTTCTTTGGGACGTTAAGACTTTGGTCTGAATAATCAAGGTCGAATTTGTTGTTGTTTATTGCTACGCCTCCTATCTTAATAGTCTACACGAAATATTGTATAAAACAAAAAGAAAATCTTTGTTCTGGAGAATTAATATTTACGATACAATCTCTCCTGTAATATTGCACCGAAGAAAAATAAAAGCAAGGAGCAAAAATTGACAACAAAATGGCGAGTAAAGAGCAAAACAATTAGCCCTGGAGAAGAAAAAGATAAATTGAAAACAAAACGTTTAGGTAGTCTTAACTTATTGAGAATTGCATAAGGTGAATTAAAGGATATTCTTTCTTTGCTGGTTTCAGCGTCATTCCTTATTTTCTTCATTTTCATTTGTTGTTGTTTTTTTTTTTCAGCCTCTCGAGTCATTAAACCCCTATTCTGGCTCAGAAGTAAACATTCGAGTTGCCTGCGCGTAGTTCATAAATCATTTTCTCACCTTTAAATTTCTTACTATTATTTTGCTCAATGCAAAAAATACTGCATATTGTTATGCGATTCTTTTATCTGTAATTTAGTAAAAAAAATTCCAATAGAAAAGTTGAGCTAAAGTAATGGCTTTGGTAAGGTTATGATATTGTATAATTTGCTCTTCTGGGAATTTGATTTGGTAGTTGCTCCTTAATATTTTGTCCTCGTTGTTATTCTGTATCTGGTTTGAAGCTAAATCATATTTTCTGACGGGTCTAAAGTCAGTTATTGGATACCACTGTAATTTTAAAAAGAGTAAAAGTGACTTATTTCAAAAGATTTTTTTTCAACTTCTGAGCCCTCTATACAGAAAATATACACAAGCAACAGAATACACATCAACTATCAACTTCAACAGCAGTGAGAATCATTTAAAAGTCATAAAAATTCATAAACATGATGAAGTTTATTTCTTGCTCAAAAATAAAATTCGCACCTCTCCCCGCTGACTTTTTGTCATGACACATAACTGAACTCCGGTTGGCCTTATTCTTGGCACATGGTTGCATAAGAAATACACTGCTGAACGACCAACTCCAACACACAAATGATGACATGAAATTCGTGGACGATTCATTCATTTTTTTTTCCAACTATAATTATCGTGTTTTTTAAATTTTTAGCAGGTTTTAGCTTACCACTTCTAATTCATCCAAAATTACGGTCTAATTTTTTTTTTTTTAGTACCGCAATAGGTTTATGAACAGTTTTTCGTGAAAAGTGGATAACCCACCGTTTTTGACAATATCGTCTGATTAAGTCCCAAATAAGCCGTCACCAACCAAAAAAACAAGTCAAGAGAGAAAAAGAAAAAATAAGAAAAAATGAAAAAAAAAAAAGGAAATAATGAGCAAATATGAGAAAAAAAAACAAGTCAAGAACAATAAAAAATGAGATTTTCTTATTGCTTTTTGGTTCCATTTGAAAGGTTATTTTTGACTGAATATCAGAATAGTTTATATTCTTATTTTGATAATCGTTAAAATGTTTTTTGTTCTTTTAAAATAATTATAGTTTATTTTATTTATTCTATTTATTCTACACGAAGTTTCAAAGTCGATAAAAAATATTTTGAGGCAAGTAGAAAGGCCAGAAAAGCCTTGAAAGTTTAAATTTCAAAAAAGCAACATTTTTAGAAGCATGAGGAATTTATCAACATTTGCCTCAAGCGAATGTAAAATTGAGCTCGTAAAATGAAATATCCTGAATCACGTGAAAAAGCATGGGTATACTGCACCCTTGAGAGGCGTTTACTTTTACTGAGCACCAGAACTGCAGCCAAAAATTCATCACGTTTTGTCGAGTTGTTTGACCAAAGTGCCGCCAAATTTTGCGACAATGTATCAAATGGAACAGGCGCATACATACACATAGAAAAAGTTTTAAAAAGTTAAGGCAAAGAGCAAAGGCCACGTGATTCAACGATCTAGACGAGCACAGAAATCAACGTGCGGCTCTGCTACGCGTATAAAAATTTGTTGACGTCATCTCATATAATTGCCATTAAAATGGTTATTGGGCGAAAGGGGGTGGTGGAATACAGTCTTTGAAAATATCGCATTTCCCTCTTTTTCCTTGTTTTTTATTTTGGTCTCTCACTCTCGCTCACCATATGTAAAGAAGTGTGATGTCTTGGCAATCAGTACAGACGAACGTCCTAGTAAACCATTAGATTCTTCACTGTTTGCCAATAAACATTTTTCGCATGTGTGTTGGTACCACGCTGATGATTGTGTTAGTGAAATTATTTTATCGCATCAAATAAATCACTTTCTTGGAAATCATTAATAAATAGCCTATAAAATAGCAAATAGCAAAGATAGCAGGGAACGACTAGGTGTCCCTCTTTGGCCAATCTCACACAACGATTAAACTTTGTATGTATTTCGAAAATTATTTGTGAATAATCTTAGAAAAAATTATCGTAATATTTTTATTCGTGCGTTTAATTCGAATCAAATGGTTGCTTTTGAAGTGCCGTCAACATAGCACACTTTTTTTTAGCATTTTTAGCAGGTTTTTCAATTTTAACCCTTCAAAGGTAACATCATATGTTCTATTTGTTTCAAGGTGAAAAAAATCAAATCATTTCATTGAAGGCGACATTTCTATGAAAAATTACACAGCAGTAAAATTGATATGCGTTCCAAAATAAAGGATTTTTTTAAAATAATTACATACTTTATTAAAGATTACATTTCGATTTTCATCACAGTATTAAAAATCGCGTGATATTTCAAACTTCGGCATGCTGGTGGAGTTGTAGGTATACTAGTTAGCAACGAAATAAATTTAAAAAATCAAAAAAAAAAAAAAAACTACTTTAAAAGGCTGAATTTAAAAGAAATTATTTTAACATTGTATTATAATATTATAAAATTTGCATAGAACATTAAAATGAGTAATTCTACTCATATTAAACTTGATGTGAAAAATGAAGCGGAAGCAACCAGAGAAATACATAATATTTTGTATATTATATAAAAATAATTATTTTTTTGTTTACGCAAATCTATTATAACGTAAAAAGTGTGGATAAGGATATTATGCTCGTAGATCGTAAACAGTCGTTGGAGGCCGGACGAAGAACTTGAAGTTTTCACTTTTCATCCATCGTTTGACATGAAATTTACGCGGCAGCGCACGCAGACAGAGGACGCAGTGGAACCACAGTGGAACGTAAAAATTAAAAATTAAAATATATGTTGGCCACACTGCATTTACGAAGTTTCTCTTTTGCTTGGGATGATTGCCAATTGCAACTTGTATTATGACACTAGGCAGTTCCGTTTCTTCCTTTACTTCCCTTCTCTACTCACATTTCATCCGACTTGACTTGGTTCTTTTCGAGTGTGCCGTTCGAAAACCAACATTCCAATCGAATCTGTTCGGTTTCGTGTCATCGAACTAACTATTTTTTAGTTAAATATTATTCAGGTAATTACTATTTACGTTCATTAATGTGTTCTCGCTTGTGTTTTAATAATTTCCTTCGAATTGCGTTAATATCTGACCAATTAAGTGTGAAGTGTAATTCGGCCGCTTCGTGGAGTCGCCGACATCTGCCGGCCTCATTTTTCAATTCATTCGTTATTTAATAATTTTACGTGTTCTCAAGTACTCGATTCGAAATTCGAGTTATCCATTATCCAATTTACTCATATATTCGCTTACGTCGGTTTTTTTTCGCAAAGTGTTACCCTTTCCGAAATTCGTAAGTTTGGGCGTGAGAACCAAAGTGGTCCAAGTCCGTAGTCAGTGATAAGGAGATATGACATGACAATTGCTGATGTAATTATACTTTCACCGTACAAACTTGGTATCTCAAATTAACCCCTCAAATTGCCTTCGAAATACCAAGTACGAGTACCCTAAATTAAGTGAAAGTGTGTATTTTGTAATGCTTGACTGCGAACATGTAACTGAAAATCTGGACTTGTATCGGTTCTCGTGCCCAGAAGTGGATTGCCACGACATGAAGGCATGGTTGCCCTATTCACGTGATCTATAGCTTGAAAATTGATACCTCATCCTCTAAATTTAATGCAATTTGCTAATTTGAATTACTAAATGTTTTGGTTTCGTTGAATCGTCGACACATACTGGCCTCATATTTCAATCCACTCGCAAATATAATTTTTACTTAATTATTTTGCTTGGAATCAGAATTTCAAGTTGTTCGTTTTCTTCTTCATCTTTTATTTGCTTACGTCTGGTTTTTTTTTTAAATATTTTTTATAAGTGACTCATTCCAGAATATCGTTAGTGAATTGCCACGTTTAGAGGGCATGGTTGCCTTATGCTGTATCGTATGTTCATTCTTACAAACCTTTAATTTTACATTTTTTTTCTTTCTTCAAAGTGATTTGAATTGAGATTTGTTTCGGCACTTATTTACGCGTGATTTGATGTTTGATTTTCTTATGCTAAAGGTGTAATTCACTTCCGATTCCGATTTTCGTGTTGTGAATTCGTGTCATTGCTCTCGATTACTACTTTGACCATCTTAACATTATAGTTTTATTTTTCAGATTACCTACTAGCTTAGCTTGTGAAACAAAATGGGTAAAGAGAAGATTCATATTAATATTGTCGTAATCGGCCACGTCGATTCGGGTAAATCGACAACCACTGGTCACTTGATCTACAAATGCGGTGGTATCGACAAGAGAACCATCGAAAAGTTTGAAAAGGAAGCCCAGGAGGTAAGTTCTGCATTTCGAATTTGTCTGACAGCCTTCATTCCCAATACTAATTATATGTTTTGAACTACCGTGTAGATGGGTAAAGGTTCCTTTAAGTATGCTTGGGTTTTGGACAAACTGAAAGCCGAACGTGAACGTGGTATCACCATTGACATTGCTCTGTGGAAGTTTGAAACGGCGAAATATTATGTTACCATCATCGATGCCCCGGGACACAGAGATTTCATCAAGAACATGATTACTGGTACCTCACAGGTAATTTTTGTTGAATTTGATCAATTTAATGTAAAATCAGTGTTGAAATGTTGCACATCGTGTGCAGTAGATTATCCTTTTGTTGCTTTATTTGAAGCCATTTTAAGATAGTGTTAGAGATACTGCATTTATGTTCTTAAATTTTCAATCATTTACGTGCGTAGTTTCTTATGGAGATTTTCTTTTATGCTTCTAACTGATTTACAATTGCGTATTGAAGTCTGAAATCGGCTTACTTCAAATTCATAAATTTTTTTCAATTGTCAGCAAATACTCGTATTTGGATCCTAGATTCTATCGGCTTCGCCAATTTCCTGTCGAGTATTAGTTTGATGAGGTTGATGCAACTCTTTGTGTTGTTCTAAGACTAAGTTGACTTATCAGAGTTCATTAATGCCAACTCATCGTAGTGAAATAAATTATCATATTTTGGACTGAAGTAGGTTTTGAATATAAGCTGAGCCTTTGTTCATATTTTATCGCAGAGTATTTCTACGGTATTGTATTCAATAGTTGATCCCTTAATTATTATTACTTCTCCTTTTGATCATCGTGATTTTTCATGTTCCTGAAATGGCTTAATTAAATTGCTCATTATTGGAGCGCAGATGTTCCGATTTGGTGGCAACTGTTACATTTCTGAAATGAAAAATGTTTCATTTTATATATTTATCTCAAAGTACTCAAGAGTTGCAAATGAATGAGTTATTAGTAAATGTACATAGTATACGCTTCTTTTTCATAAATATGAAAATGAATCATTCGACGCTCTGCATTTGGTGGAAAGACTACTACTTTCTTCTTTTCTAGGCTGATTGCGCTGTGTTGATTGTTGCTGCCGGTACTGGTGAATTTGAAGCCGGTATCTCGAAGAACGGTCAAACTCGTGAACACGCGTTGTTGGCCTTCACATTGGGTGTCCGACAGTTGATCGTCGGAGTCAACAAAATGGACTCGACTGAGCCACCTTACAACGAAGTAAGTATTGATTTGAATACGTTGGCGTGACCTTCCGACTAACATAATATTTTTATTAACGTATTTGTCTCTTCGTAGGCTCGTTTCGAGGAAATTAAGAAGGAAGTAGCTAACTACATCAAGAAGATCGGTTACAACCCAGCGACCGTTGCCTTCGTGCCAATCTCCGGATGGAACGGTGACAACATGTTGGAACCCTCTGACAAGATGCCGTGGTTCAAGGGATGGTCGATCGAGCGTAAGGAAGGTAAAGCCGATGGTAAATGCTTAATCGAAGCTTTGGACGCCATCTTGCCACCCAGCCGACCCACCGACAAAGCTCTACGTCTTCCACTTCAGGTGAGCATTTCAGAAAGTTTTATCCGAATGCTTATTCTCTTATGCATTATATCTTACGCATGATGGTTTTGTGTTGCAGGATGTGTACAAAATTGGTGGTATCGGTACAGTACCAGTAGGTCGTGTCGAAACTGGTGTCTTAAAGCCCGGTATGGTTGTAACCTTTGCACCCGCCAATTTAACCACCGAAGTAAAATCCGTTGAAATGCACCACGAAGCTTTGCTAGAAGCTGTGCCAGGAGACAACGTTGGTTTCAACGTGAAAAACGTGTCCGTTAAGGAATTGAGAAGAGGTTTTGTTGCTGGTGACTCGAAAAACAACCCACCCAAGGCTGCTGCTGACTTCACCGCTCAGGTAATTTTTATTCCAGCGTTGATTTTTATTGAAATGTTGGTAATAACGAAACCAAGCTCGCTAATTGGTGTTGATTTGGGATGATTTTAAATTGTTCTTATGTGTTCTGACTCATGAATGTGGGAAGAGATGATTGAACAATTCAACGTGATATTATTTTTATCAGATGTGATATATTTGCTCTTGTCATAATATTAATTAATTGGGATTTCATGATAAAAGCATGCATTAATAATTCCTATTGTATTGCGTAGGTCATCGTTTTGAATCATCCTGGTCAAATCTCTAATGGATATACACCCGTATTGGATTGCCACACCGCTCACATAGCCTGCAAGTTCGCCACCATCAAAGAAAAATGCGACCGTCGTACTGGTACGTGATAATTTTTAATGTTGCGTTAAATTCCATTCGATTTTTTTCTCATTTCCAACAAGCATCAGAAACTTACATGAATTCTATTTATTTCAATTATTCGTTTCTTATCCTATGAAAGAATGAATGTGAATATCGAGAAGAATATTCAGTATACAACGATCTCGTAATTAGTTTTTCTACTGAAGATGAATAATTATGTGAAAAGTATTTTCGTGTTCAGCGATACTTTTTTCGTGTCTATAACCGAAAATGTGTGTAGACTGTAGACTTGTCTCGAGTGGCTGGAACAAATCGCGTGTAGTCATCTTTTTAATTCTAACATGTACTTGTTTTATATGACTGCGAGTTAATCGTAGACAATTAGGTATCTAGCATATTTCACGATCGAAATTTGTATTAGGGAGTTGATGAGTTGAATCCATCGAGTATTTTATTTTTAACTATTCATTATTGAATTTACAATTTTGGTTTTCCAGTTCTTTTCGTATGTTGCTGATTATTGTGATGCTTATTTTATGTAGGAAAGTATTACAATCTTTCTTTGATTATTATCTCAGGAAGTTATCGATTTTACTTCTTTTGTTCGAACTTCTTAATGTTAAAGTTACCATATTATTGTAATTTTGAAATTCTTAATTGAAGGATTCTTGACAAGGAATTATAGTCACGTTGAACCTTTCTTGTAGAATTGGAAAACCTAGTTCTTGGTGCCACAATTGTAATCGGAGAGTCCGATTCGAAAAAGGGCTTAATGTAAAATTGAAAATAGGCGAAAAATGAATTTACAACCATGACCCTATTGCGAAATGTGCCTATTGAAATGACGAAACCAGCAAAACGTATACCACGTTTGTATGACAAATTAGTTCACTCACAGGCGTCCTTTTTCACCACCGAATTTCCCTCAGCACTTTTTGGAATCGAAGTCTTTAGTTCAATTATTGAAATATGTTCAAATATACTCGAAGCAGCAGAAAGATGATTTATCGAGAGTTTTTCGAGTCGATCACTATCGTGTTGGTCGTGTTCTCAAATTATTGTATAACTCGTAAACTCCATTGCATCAGTCACTGGAGTTCTGCTTCTGTTGTCTCTAATTTTTTCAATTTATTCTAGTGAAACTCGGTGTGTAAGAAATATTCGTTCTTTTTTGCTTCTAAATCGTCAGAGCTTGGCTTTTAGTACTCGCTTTATTCCTATTTCTCGTCATTGAAATCTTGATTCGAGTTCTTTTAGGCACTCGGTGAAATGAATTTTTTTTTATTACTACCAAATGAATGAGGGTAAACGCATACAATTTTATGTAGGTGACTTTTCCAACATAATCTTGGAAGTCCGTAGCCGGTGTTCGGTGCAGTTTGAGTTTTCGCATGTTACGAGTATATCTCATTGTGCCATACGTTAATTTTTATCTTTCGAAACGAGAATTTTTTTTCTTTCCACCTTCAACCTTCGTATATCGATAATATGCTCATTACAAGTTGCAATTCGTCTAAAATGATTTATTTTTGTTTTAATGAAACGCTTGAGCTCATTGTCCGACGACCCCCCCGTTATTATCTCACAACTTGTTATTCGGTTTCCAGATATAAAAGATCGAAGTTTCATCAATTTTTCGTTAGAACTTAATTGCCTTGACGTCATTATGACGATATTATTTCCGTTTTATTTAATTTATTAGCGTGGCTGTCATCTCGACTAATGCTTGCGTATGATTTTTGTTGTGTTTAGGTAAGACCACTGAAGAAAATCCAAAGGCCATCAAATCTGGGGATGCCGCCATCATCAACTTGATCCCCACCAAGCCATTGTGTGTCGAGTCGTTCCAAGAATTCCCACCTCTTGGACGTTTCGCCGTTCGTGACATGCGACAGACGGTCGCGGTAGGAGTGATTAAGGTGAGACTTTGACCATAACTACGTTATAATTTTCTATCTGAGACTATCCGAAGGAGTGGCTAATATCTGGTGAATTTTTGTAAAACAAACTAGTTGACGACTATTGGCTTCAGTTTTGCGTATTTCGCATCAGTTGATTGTTTCTATTTCGTTCGATTGTGACCTTCCCCCCCCTCCTACTCCTCTACATACAGGCTGTAAAAAGTAATCGCTAGAGTAGCCCACCACTGGCCTGAATCTTCCCTGTTGAATTTGAAAGTTAACATATTTTCTTCTACGTTAGACTATGTGAGATTCACAATCGATAAAGTATTAGTGTTCCAAAAGAAAAAAAGCAATTTCATTTATACGTGAGATTTCCCATTTAGAAAATTCACCTTAAAAAACACGGGAAATTAGCAGTTTAAAGTTCGTTCTTACAAACGTGGCACATTGTATTATTCTGATCCATTACATCACGAGTTACATGAGATAATGATAATTTACCCAAGCAAACAAAAGTTTCTCTATCCGCAGATCAAAACATTAACAAGTTGAAAGTACCCGCGTCGAGATGAACAATTTCTTTCACTCGTATAAACGTTTCAACCTGTAATGTGGTCTCTTGATGAATCTTGATTCGAAAGTGGATCTCGAAGAAGGGCCTGATTCCCGAGTCGACTTGAGACCTTTTTTGCAGTCAATCAATTTCTCAATGTGTGGTTTTTTCCTCTTGCTACAGAGTCATCATTTAGCCCATTATCTCGAAAATTCATGAAACGACAGCATTTTCTTAATGGCTGGGTCAGCTCTTTTCTTTTGATTCTTACTACTTTTTCGACACCAAGTTCAGAAAAAATTTTTGTCATGCCTCTGTAAGACTACGATACGTCTTCCAGTTGTCTGTTTTTCTTAATTTACGGTATTTCCAATAGCTGAGGACACTATTTCAATAGTCTCATCGTATATTTTTTTTTATTTGACCGTATAACTTCAGTTGTCAATTTTTTTTTACAAGTAATTGAAACTTAGTTCTAGTATCATATAAAATTCAGAACTACCCTTTACATTTTTTTTAACCGGCCCAAAGTCATTCAGCTCGAATGGTTGTGCAAAACGGGTCTATGTCAGGTTTTAGCTGAATGACTCTAAAATTCATTTCTAGATAACATCTAACATAGAAACGAAAAATTTGAACGTTAATAAAGACTTCTGTTTACATCTCACTGATGGAAATCTATTGTCGACCAATCGGCTATTTCCAAACTTATCACGTATCGCGTTATCCAGCCATCATTTTGAAGATAAATTCCCACCAGTGAACAGTAAACAATAATTTAACGTAATTTCAAATTTGTAAACGGGGTCTGTATGTCAAAAACGCCATTTTCCTACTTGGATCTCAATTTGATATTCGCCTTAATTCGATGAGAAAAATAACGTGTGAACTATTTCGATTATTTGTCTTCTAATTCATCATTATTCCGTCGAAAATGTGAGATGGCTGAAAATGCAGCCAAAAAATGTGGTTCAAAAAAATGAACTTTGAATTTCTTACACGCCAGCTGTATGTTTTCGAAACGTCGTTTGATTTCTGATGATGAATTTCTTATAATGAAAAATCCTTGGTGAGAATAACAGCTGTTCGTTTTCTGTGAGAAACTTCGGTACTTCGGGAATTGTAATCTCACATTATGACGTCACAAAATCAGAGTATTCAAATGGATTTCGAGTCGATCATAATGTTTTCATTTTTTCTTATTTTCTTCTCGCTAATGACGAAATTGGTAATTGATATATATTTATTTATTTATTTTTTTTTTTGCAGAGTGTTAATCCTAAAGACTTGTCTGCTGGCAAGGTAACCAAAGCCGCGGAGAAGGCCCAGAAGAAGAAATAGCTAGGCCTGGGCGCGTCGTGCGGCGCCTCGAAGACGCCAACAACAGTGCCTGTGAAAGTACCATCATCCGCTCCACTATCGATATTATCAAAATGGCTACTCTTACCTTGTTTTCATCGCAAAGAATTTAGAAGGAAAAACTACCGAGTTTTTCTCGTTTGATTCATTTTTCTTTCTTCTTTTTTTTTTTCATTTATTTATCGTTTTCGTAATTCGTTTGTAACGTGTATGGTTTTTTCCCTCTCCACCAATGACGTACGCGTACGCATTCGAGTAATGCTGCAAACTAATTAGGTGAGGGGGAAAGAAAGAAAATGTGAATCGATGCGAATGTAGAATGATTTTAATTCCGATAAATATTAATAAATGCGAGCAAGTATCTGTTTTTTTTTTTTTTTTGCCCTCCGTCTTCATAAATTTTTGGAAAACTATAAACTCATCTTCCGTTTTCTTTCGTTTCTGAATCAATTTTTTTTTTCTCTAATTTGCAGGCATCCGTATTTTCGGCGCTTCTTCATAAATTTGCTTAACGTATTATTTATAGATGATTGTTGATTTGTGCATTTTTCTATTTTTATTTTCAACTATTATGGTGGTAAAACAAAGGCATAATAAAACCTTGAAACGATAATTGTTTTATTTAATCGGCATTTTTGAGGGTAGAAGTAAATATACAAATATTTTTAGGAAATGGGCGAAAAGACATATTTGGTAGCTGTTAGAAATCGTTTTTGTTTACGATTAGTTGGGATTTATACTACCAACATCGACATCCACGTAATTTAGGCAAGGAAGTAAAAATTTTGTCTCAGTGTACATGTGTATGTCCGAGTACGGAATAGTTTTCTATGGGCTGCAGATACGGATTCGGCGTGAAAAACTTCATACTGTGCACATGTCTCCTGGAAAATTTCAAAAATTGTCAGTTTTTGTAAAAATGGGAAGGTTAACCCCTTTGCATTTTTTTGATTTTTTTTCGAGATTAGTGTCGATATGGAGGTTTTCGAGGTTGCTGAACCCGAATCCGAAGTTCGATTTTGACGGCGACTCTCGCCAAGCGAGATATGGCCGAAAAAAAATTAAAAATGGACTTAAATTGCGACGTAGAGTAAAATGGGCTGCAGATTCGGATTCGTACATTATTTTAATAGAAGTCATTCGTTGAATGCTGCCTTTTTATTCTTAATACCTCAAAAAGTAAAAAGATTTCGAAGTGTTTAACTCACAGGTCGAGTATTTCCTTGTGAGGTACAATCAACAAAGTCAGAAGAATGGCCAAAATTTTATGGTTTGAAGATCTGTTGATTTGGCAGATACGAGTACTTATTTCTTGAGTTTGCAGAACCTTTGTATGAATTTACAGTTGAAATTAAATTCTCATTTCATACAAATTGAAAACTTATCGCTCATCTGTACTAAAATAGTTGTCGGGTTCTTATTAATGTACATCACACATGTCTGTGACACTTGGACCTAAATATATAATTTCTTTACTAATATTTTTGAAAAGCATTACATTATACAAGTAAACCAATAATTGAATAATTTTCCTGTACTTATTAATTATTATTTGTCTGTTACAGAGATGGATCTGGGAAGTCGGAAATGTTTACATAATTATGATGAAAAAACAAAATCTGCAGTTTGATCAATACTGAAATAAATATACGAGTATTAGAAATTAAAAAAAATTTGCGCTCTTTTTTCTATCTACAAAATGTTTTGTGTGACCTAGGTTCTATAATAATATGTAAGCTGAATTACATTCAAATAAAGCTTGAAAATTGAATTATTTATTAATTTTATATACAACACTGCCTGAAAAAAATGTCCGCATTCCCTACCCAAAAATAATGAATTTGAAGACCTACGTCAAAAATGTTTGAAAAACATGATTTCATTAAAAGGAAAATTACGACTTCCGAAAGTTGATGAATTATGACAGCTGAAAACTGAAATCTTTAAAACCAAATATTTCGAAAACGGCTGTGAACTAAATTCAAAAATATTTGAACAGGGAACACGTAGGGGGGTACGTGTTACTAAATTTGAAGGGAATACGTGGGGGGGTACGTGTTACTAAATTCAATATTTGAAAAGGGAACACGTAGAGGGGTACGTGTTACTAAATTTAAAGGGAATACGTGGGGGAGTACGTGTTACTAAATTCAAAATTTGAAAAGGGAACACGTAGGGGGGTACGTGTTACTAAATTTGAAGGGAATACGTGGGGGAGTACGTATTACTAAATTCAATATTTGAAAAGGGAATACGTGGAGGGGTACGTGTTACTAAATTAAAAGGGAATACGTGGGGGGGTACGTGTTACTAAATTCAAAATTTGAAAAGGGAACACGTAGGGGGGTACGTGTTACTAAATTTGAAGGGAATACGTGGGGGAGTACGTATTACTAAATTCAATATTTGAAAAGGGAATACGTGGAGGGGTACGTGTTACTAAATTAAAAGGGAATACGTGGGGGGGTACGTGTTACTAAATTCAAAATTTGAAAAGGGAACACGTAGGGGGGTACGTGTTACTAAATTTGAAGGGAATACGTGGGGGAGTACGTATTACTAAATTCAATATTTGAAAAGGGAATACGTGGAGGGGTACGTGTTACTAAATTAAAAGGGAATACGTGGGGGGGTACGTGTTACTAAATTCAAAATTTGAAAAGGGAACACGTAGGGGGGTACGTGTTACTAAATTTGAAGGGAATACGTGGGGGAGTACGTATTACTAAATTCAATATTTGAAAAGGGAATACGTGGAGGGGTACGTGTTACTAAATTAAAAGGGAATACGTGGGGGGGTACGTGTTACTAAATTCAAAATTTGAAAAGGGAACACGTAGGGGGGTACGTGTTACTAAATTTGAAGGGAATACGTGGGGGAGTACGTATTACTAAATTCAATATTTGAAAAGGGAATACGTGGAGGGGTACGTGTTACTAAATTAAAAGGGAATACGTGGGGGGGTACCTGTTACTAAATTCAAAATTTGAAAAGGGAACACGTAGGGGGGTACGTGTTACTAAATTTAAAGGGAATACGTGGGGGAGTACGTGTTACTAAATTCAATATTTGAAAAGGGAATACGTGGAGGGGTACGTGTTACTAAATTAAAAAGGAATACGTGGGGGGGTACGTGTTACTGAATTCAAAAATATTTGAAAAGGGAATACAAGGGGGGGGGGGTACTGGAACTAAATTCGAAAATGGAGCATGTGGGGGGGTACTGGAACTAAATTCGAAAATGGAGCATGTGGGGGGGTACTGTAACTAAATTCGAAAATGGAGCATGTGGGGGGGTACTGGAACTAAATTCGAAAATGGAGCATGTGGGGGGTACTGGAACTAATTTCGAAAATGGAACATGTGGGGGGGTACTGTAACTAAATTCGAAAATGGAGCATGTGGGGGGGTACTGTAACTAAATTCGAAAATGGAGCATGTGGGGGGGTACTGTAACTAAATTCGAAAATGGAGCATGTGGGGGGGTACTGGAACTAAATTCGAAAATGGAGCATGTGGGGGGGTACTGTAACTAAATTCGAAAATGGAGCATGTGGGGGGGTACTGGAACTAAATTCGAAAATGGAGCATGTGGGGGGTACTGGAACTAATTTCGAAAATGGAACATGTGGGGGGGTACTGTAACTAAATTCGAAAATGGAGCATGTGGGGGGGTACTGTAACTAAATTCGAAAATGGAGCATGTGGGGGGTACTGGAACTAAATTCGAAAATGGAGCATGTGGGGGGGTACTGTAATTAAATTCGAAAAATGGAACATGTGGGGGGGTACTGGAACTAAATTCGAAAATGGAGCATGTGGGGGGGTACTGTAATTAAATTCGAAAAATGGAACATGTGGGGGGGTACTGGAACTAAATTCGAAAATGGAGCATGTGGGGGGGTACTGTAACTAAATTCGAAAATGGAGCATGTGGGGGGGTACTGGAACTAAATTCGAAAATGGAGCATGTGGGGGGTACTGGAACTAATTTCGAAAATGGAACATGTGGGGGGGTACTGTAACTAAATTCGAAAATGGAGCATGTGGGGGGGTACTGGAACTAAATTCGAAAATGGAGCATGTGGGGGGGTACTGGAACTAAATTCGAAAATGGAGCATGTGGGGGGGTACTGTAACTAAATTCGAAAATGGAGCATGTGGGGGGGTACTGTAACTAAATTCGAAAATGGAGCATGTGGGGGGGTACTGGAACTAAATTCGAAAATGGAGCATGTGGGGGGGTACTGGAACTAATTTCGAAAATGGAACATGTGGGGGGGTATTGTAACTAAATTCGAAAATGGAACATGTGGGGGGGTACTGTAACTAAATTCGAAAATGGAGCATGTGGGGGGGTACTGGAACTAATTTCGAAAATGGAACATGTGGGGGGGTACTGTAACTAAATTCGAAAATGGAACATGTGGGGGGGTACTGTAACTAAATTCGAAAATGGAGCATGTGGGGGGGTACTGTAACTAAATTCGAAAATGGAGCATGTGGGGGGGTACTGTAACTAAATTCGAAAATGGAGCATGTGGGGGGGTACTGGAACTAAATTCGAAAATGGAGCATGTGGGGGGTACTGGAACTAATTTCGAAAATGGAACATGTGGGGGGGTACTGTAACTAAATTCGAAAATGGAGCATGTGGGGGGGTACTGGAACTAATTTCGAAAATGGAACATGTGGGGGGGTACTGTAACTAAATTCGAAAATGGAACATGTGGGGGGGTACTGTAACTAAATTCGAAAATGGAGCATGTGGGGGGTTACTGTAACTAAATTCGAAAATGGAGCATGTGGGGGGGTACTGTAACTAAATTCGAAAATGGAGCATGTGGGGGGGTACTGGAACTAAATTCGAAAATGGAGCATGTGAGGGGGTACTGTAACTAAATTCGAAAATGGAGCATGTGGGGGGGTACTGTAACTAAATACGAAAATGGAGCATGTGGGGGGGTACTGGAACTAAATTCGAAAATGGAGCATGTGGGGGGTACTGGAACTAATTTCGAAAATGGAACATGTGGGGGGGTACTGTAACCGAATAACGCTGAAATTTCAGACAGCATGGATGGGGCTGAAATTTAGGTAGTAGGTTTTTTAGGAAAAACCATCACCACTTACGAGATGAATGGGTGGTCCAAATTTTGCTTATTTTTGCTGAAAAATCAGCCGTTTTCGAGATATTTGGCTTGTCTGATAGATCGCGTTGGAAAACTAGCCAACACAGGAAAACTCGCCAACGCGTTGGAAAACCAGCCAACACTGGAAAACCAGCCAACACTTTGGAAAATTAGCCAACGCTTCGGAAATCCAGCCAACGAAACGTTTTTTCGGAAAGTTGATCTAATTTTGCAGCCGCTTTTCAAAGCCAAATATCTTGAAAACGGCTGAATTTTCAGCAAAATTAAGCAAATATTTCAGCTCCGTGTTGCAATTTTTAGCAGGTTTCCACTTAAATCAACGGTTGAAACGTTGTCCGCTATTTGACATTGTAGCTATCGGTTATTGTATGTTATGAAGAGTAAAAATTCTACAGGCTTCGAGTGAGCATTTCAAATTGGATTATCGTTAAAAATCTTCATCTGGGACAGGTTCACTAAACAAATTTACTAAATATCTTTCATTTCTTTTTAGGTATTTTCTGATTTTTCCTCAGGATCTTTCTTATTTTCAAGTCACGTCACAAAATTTTCGATTTTTCTTTGGAGGTGTAACATGTTTAAGAATTTTAATTTATTTTAGATTCTTTGGATTGAAAGATAATTTACCAAAATAAATGAATAAGTAAATAAATAGAGCACATACGGCCTTTGGTTTGAAGAGAGGAAAATTTCTCTTTCTACAGTGTATGTACCTACCGCTTGATTATTTTCGAGTAGGCAAGTGGAAAAATTTTCTAGAAATGATATCCAGAAAATTATTCAATATTTCCTCCCCAAGGAAGAAAAAAAAATAATCCAAATTTTTTAGTATTCCTCCCGGATTGACCTAATTTTTCGCGGAATAAATTTCAATTTACGTCATCAGATTGTGATAAACTATACCTGGGAAGGTTAAAATAAAATTGATTCAAACGTTTTTTCTTCTTTTTTATTTTTAAAGAAGTACAAGGGCTGCTGCTCTCCATGACCGTTACAATCAATACCATCATCATACACATCAGCTCGTGAATTTCAAAATATTTGAATCCAATCCAAAATGGAATAAAATATTGAAAGCAAAAAACCAATAAAACTGACATTTTTTTATTTTGCTTATTAGGTCAAGAGTACAGTAAATTTATTCTGCGCACCCAACATTTAACCATTTTGTCGATATTATTCATCGTTATCAGGTAGAAACGAATTATTTACATTTACTGGCCCATTCGTATATTCCTGAAATTTGTTTTACCTGATGTTTAATTTTTTCATCAACACACGTCATGATCTATAAGGAAATATTTTCATTTTGTAAGGAATCTAATTTCTATGAAAGAACTTACACACAAGCAAAACTTGCCAAAATATATAATTTGTAAAAAGTGACAAAATACAAACAAATATAAAGTTTCAGCTTTTATATTTTGACTTTTCGGATAAAGCTTTCCAACTTTCAGCATTTTCATTCAAAATCGACTGGCTTTTGTCTTCGAACTTTGAGCTTTTGATCAGCTCTCAAAGTCTGCTGATACCTGTGGGTGTAGTGCAGGTTGCTCACTATACCTGCCATGCTCACATCTACAACTTATGAGCTGCTTAACAGTATAATAATCAGATCAAAGAAAACGCCTAGACCTATTAGCAAGGTCAACTGTTGCATCAGTTTTTAACCGAACAGCCTCAAACACTTCCCGTTGACAGTGAGAATGGCTGTCGATTTTTAGTGTCACGCCAAAGAAACTGAAAGTGAAGAAAAGAACTGAATAAACGGTGGTCTCCAAAATTACGAAATGTATGGCCGATGGACCGACCCTGTGCAATTGCTCTTAAATTCTGCACGTGATTCGAATTCTCCTTGACATACTTCTAGGAACACATTAAATAGTAAAATTTTGAAATACCGTCTGGCTGCCATATATCCATTCTATTCCCTCAGTAGATCAAATTTTAGCTTATAATGAAGAAGTCAGCAGCTGATCGTGTGCGCAGACGGCATTGAGAATTCAAGTTCAAGAGCAAGACTACTTTTGTTCCAGCAGATTGGCGTGTTGCTCAGAACGGTGTAATGTTGACTAGTTCCTTAAAATTTAACGTCTCTTCACCAAACAGATACGGTTTTTTATTTAAAATTTAATACGGTAATTTTAAAATTTAAAACATTTAGCTTTTAAAAAAAATTCTTTCGAAGAAATAACATTTTTCATAAAAAATTTCCAACTAGAATAATTTTTTAAGAATAGTTCTTTCAATTTTTTCGTAACTTATTCATTTTATTAAGACCTAAATCATTTAGTCGGAGAAATACCTCAAAAAATGTATCATCAAAGAATTTTCATCATTTTTTTTCAACTCAGATGATTTTTAAATTTTTAAACATTTCAGTTGAAAAAATAATTCTTGCTAAGAAATAACATTTTTCGTAAAAAATTTCCAACTAAAATAATTTTTTCCAAGTTATTTTGAGTTTTTTTTTTTGTAACTAATGTATTTTACCAAGACTTGAATAATTTAGTGAGAAAGACACCTAAAAAAAAAAAGTATCTTAAAAAATTATTTTCAAGAAATTGGAAGAGTAAGGAAGAAAAAGGATACAATCTAAGATCACATTTATCCTCAAATGCGCCCATTTTTCAAAATTTTTCCAAGATGGACAAAATTTAAAAAAAAAAGCATTCATCTGATAGATTTTAATGAGGATGTCTTTTTCTTCTTTGGTTAAGAAAATATTGACAAGATTTTGACACATGTTACCGACTTGAGTCCAAAACCTGCGAAGTACAAAAAAATTAAGTCAATATTTTCACAGATTTGCCAAGAATACGCTAATATTGTAGTAGAAAAATCCCCGAAAAGTTTTATTAACCTTTTCAAAATAAAATTTAACAAGAAACTGTCAAAGCCAACAGAATCTAATATCGCCGACTCAAATCCAAATCTGCTAAGTCCAAAAAAAAAATCAGTTATCAGTTTCTTCATCTCAGGCTCAAGGGTTCTCTTGTATTCGTTTCGAGTTTCTAACAGGTTTCGATAATCCTAATAAGTTTTGATTTTTGAAAAAGAAGATGATACCACTGTCTTTTCTGTGAAAATGAAAAAATTTGTGAGTAAAATTAATAAAAACTTTTTCTGAATACTTTTTGCCCCTCTTACTCCCACGAAATGAAATTGTAAAAAATAGCCCCAAATAAAAAATGAGAAGATAAAAACAGTATATTTTTACGGATCCTACAGTAAACCTAAAACTGGTATCTAACAGATTTCATAGTGAACAGACTTATGGATGTCTGCGAATACGTAATCGAAAAACGGTATAGCGCCAGATTATGTAAGGTAACACGTGCACAAAAACTAGAATATAGTCATTGAACGAATAAAAAATTTTCGCCAAAGTTAAAAGTAGTTTAAAATGGCGACTGCGAACACAATGACAATATTGCTAAAGCCACAAAAATAACAGATTGTTGGAGCTCCCTGAGACAAGGTCAAGACGTCATGCTAATCATTATGCAAGTCACACAATAATTTGCATCGTAATAACTGCAAAATAAAATTAATGAGTAAAAATGATATTGGCGATTGCTTAAAAATAAATTTGCTATAAATGTCCGAAAGATAAATTGAACTCGTTTCAATCAGATGTTAATTCGATTTTTTTGGACGATTATATTTTCATTTTTTTAAAGTTTTTACTGTAAATGGTCAAATTAATAATACTAATGGCATTGTCAAATCTAAGTCTGTAATAAATCTTGGTTTATAATAAAAAAAGTTATGAAATGAGAGAGGTGTTAACATTTTATCTCAGTTACTTTAATAAATGAATAAAATGTAGAATTTCTTCAAAAATTATTTAATTTTTCATGGTTGGTTTCAGTTTCCAGAAAAAAAAAAAATACATCACGCCCTTTTGAAAACTGAAAAGTATAAAATAAGAAAAAATTCTTTGTTTTTTAAATTAAAAACAAAAATGCATCAGTTTCCTTAAGGATATGAGTTATTTGTACCTACTGCCTTACATTTCCTTTACGAGCAACTTTTTCAAACGCTTGGCTTGTTGCTACATAATCAGTACGGATTTTACGTAGTTTCAGATGTAGAATCTTTTTTTACAAAGTAGAATACCGTATTTAATACATTTTTCCTATCTATAGTATATTAATGTAAAAACAATTTTCCTCAATGACTTATGGTTTTTAATCGACAGGGTTAACTTCAAATGTCCTTACTCCATAAATTCGACACCATTTTTTTCCAATCTTAAATTCCAAAACTTTCTTCCAGCGCCATAAAAACCTTTTCTTTGAGCTCTTTAAAAAAAAGTCTTCGGAATTTAAAATTAAAAAAAAAAAGATACTGTGGACTTCAGGTAGTTTGTGGTTGTTAAGGGGAATTTTTTATAAGTTATTCTTATCCTCACGATACCTGTAGCTTGACACCCGTCTTTCGGCTTTGGCATTCTCTCTGATAGTCATATTAAATGAACTTATCACATACACCTAACTTGTTTTATTATTAGGTTTTAGCACCATGGTTATTTTATCGAACAAACATGAGTGAGGAAATCCACAGTTATGCGATAGGGTACTCTTCTCACTACAAACGAATTAGTGACTAGTCTACTGGAATGTAGAATCCAGATATCAGACAGGGCTCAAACCTGCGCCGTTTCATAGCAAAGCTCGTCATTTAACCAATGCACCGTCACGACCCTCTTCAAATCAATTAATCGTTTCTTTATAATACTAATGTTTCAATATTGGAACTTTTGTTTTTTTTATAAAATGAAAATCATTAATGAAAAGTTGCGACACAATCCTCATAGAAATCCTCACTTAACAGTTGACTGACAACTGAATCAAGTAAAATTTCCATTTCTTCAGTTTTTAAATGCATTAGCAGCATCCAAAACAGAAATATACTTTCATCAACAAAATATAGGTAACCCACTTATGTAAGAAAAATTACTCATTCTCGAGACAATATTAGATATTAGAAAAATTGAACAAGAAATATTTTTCATACCTTTCTTCTCTTTCAGCGTTCGGTGGCATCATTTTGAAATTACGCACAAATAAATTCCCGAGTCGTTTGGTTGCATTCATTCGAGTTATTAGAATGTAAACAATACACTAAAAAAATTTTAAAACAGAAAAACATTGGACTTATACAATTTTAAAAGTACAGTTTTATAACAAACAAAAAAAATATAATAAAAATAAAAAAATTACACGAAATAAACAATATGTAATGCTTACCTTCTCACTAAATTTTAGCTGCGAAATTTGATTATGGAGACTTCTCTGATTTCATTTTTCGACTTGTAACAGATTCGACACAAATCTAGCTGCCATCTAAAATAACTCTATCACCGCCGTAAACAGCTTCTTCAGAAAATAAAAACAAAATTTCACCGTGTAATGGTAAAGAATATTTACAATTTTTAACGAACAAGTTTTTTAATTCTTAATGCCGACTAACAAATATGTTTTTCCATTAAAACAATGAAATCGGTAATTAAAAAATAAATAAATAAGTAACATAATATCGTTAATTAATAAATAAATATATTAATTTTATTGACCAAAATTGAGCCAAAAAAGAAAGAAAAAAAAAAGAAAAAAAAAACGAAACAAAACAAAAAAATAAAATAAAATACAGGCCAAAAAGTAAATAAAAATTTATCAGTCACTAAAAATTAACTAATTATATGAAATTAGTTGATTAAAAGATAAAATATATAAAAACAAAACAAAAGTCCTTAGCAGATTTTTTTTGTTTCAAATTACTAATAAAAATCTGCTAAAAAAATGAATTTAAAAAAATTAACTGATTCAAATTTATATACACTGTAAGCTGATCGAAAAATATATGACTAATAATTGATGTAATAGTAATGAAGAGAAACGTAAGAGTACCAGGAAGGAGGAAAATTACAATTCAATAAAATAAATATTATATAATGTTGACGATAAAAAAAGGCACAGAATTTTAGACCATAGACGCTAATACTAGCGTGTAAAAAAAAAAAGACACCAATAAATTGCAAAATTCTAATTCGTAGGGACGTTCGACAAGAAGGAATGAAACACAAAAATTTTGTTTTGCAAACAATAATGTGAAATCGATGTTTATGCAGCATTGACGACCAAACTCATTTAGAACAATAGATTTAAAGAACAAATAATTTTGTCAATAGCCAAATCAGCGAAAAAATTTCAATTTTTTCAAAAATTAATTACGCTATTCCAACTGAATGGTGAATACAATAATTTCAAAGTCAGCTGTAAAGGCAACTCCGGTCCAAAATGTTCTTTTTTTGTAACGTTTTCCTATTTAAAATCAAAGGAGACACATGGGTTCATAAAATGTCATCAATTTTGTCATTTTTCGAGTGAAGTGTAATTCGTAAAATCTAAAATGTTGACATTTTTCGTTAATTTAATAAATTTTATCTTAAAAATTCAAATTCTTGTTAATCTATTTGGATAAATTTTAATTATACATAAAAATGCAATGACAAACAGTTTGAGGGGAGCTTCAAAGAAAAAAATGAGATTAAAATGACAAAATTGGTGATTTAGTCTCAATTAATTTTCCAGATAATTATTGAATGTTATTACAAAATTTAATTAAAATAAAATTGATAAGAAATAAAAAAAGGTCATCGTGCATGGAAATTATGTGGACTGAAAAAACTAAATTGCTGCCACATCGAGTTCATTTGCCTCCTGAAGATGATAAAAAGGTTTCATACCTTATAAATTTATGGCTTCAAACACCACGAGGCAAGAGAATAACATCATATCGACTAGAATAAGGCTCCAAAATATCAGATCAAACTCTATTTGAAAAAATAACAAAATTATAAATAAGTTGAAAGAAAAATAATTTTCTAAACGTCGTTCTAAATATATTAACGAACGTCCCAACAAAAAACGACAAAAAAAAACCCTAAAAATTTGAAAATAATCTCAATCGAATGCAACAAACAGCATTCGATTGTATTTTCATGATTTAAAAAAAAATTGACATTTTGTCAAAGCCCAAACGGTATTATAAGTACGTAAAGAAGAAAAAATCAATTTATTTTAGAAAAGTGCAAATTTTTTTTTTTGTTTTGTTCTTCTTTTTTCTAAATTTATAGATTTTACATTCAATACTAACGCATTATTGCTGAGTGCATTTAATTTTACTTATGTATTTCGTAGCAGCGCAATATAAAAATTAAAAAGCTGACTTTTTTTTTTCTGTTTCAGCAATGATATATATTTTTTTTAAAAGTTACTTAGCTATAAATAAGAAAACGGTTAACTCGGAAAAGAATTATTCGACAAAATGATACATGTTCGAGGAAATGTAAAAAGTATAATATTCAGTAGCCTGCATATTGAGACATCCGCATAAATATTGTATTTCAGAGAGCTTATTCGGGTAAAGTAATTGAACAATGCAGTGCCACCGCTTAGCAGGTAATGATGAGAAAAAATTTAGAATTTTATTAAACAAGGACGTTCAATTTTTATAAGTACACTGTTTGCGTGAGGGGAAATCGAATAAAAAAACATAAAATTGTTTACACATTCCATTAACAATTAAATCCCACAGTTTATTTTTCTAGAATTATTAAAACATGTATAGAACATGAAATTATTTTCACATTGAAATGAAAAACAGTTCTTTTGACTTCGATTTAAGAAACCTTCAGAAGAGACTTGGTTTTCAAATGAAAATAATTAGAGCGATTCAAACAGAAAAATTTTCAACTGATAAAAAGTAATATAGATCTTGTTCAATCAATTTTCCAGTCTTTAAATACCACATAGGTACAAGTACAAACAACATTATGAAACGATAAGGATGCGAACAAAAAATATTTCACAACGTTTTCATTCACGAATGATACAACACGATGACATGAAAATTGTTACCTTTTAAAAATAAAAATGTTCAAAACAAAAAGACACATACACAATGTAAATTTCTAACAACGATGAGTAGTACTTTTGGGATGGTAAAAAACTTTAAGACCTGTTCAAAAAAAAAAAAAAAAGAGGAAAAAGTAATTTCAATGAAATGAGAGGGAAAAAATACGACTGTACATTAAAAAAAAAAAAATTCAACTTGTTCTAAAAAGTAGGAAAAAGAATGAAGAAGGAATAGCGAAAAATAGAGATTAATACGTTGGCAGAAAGCAGAAAAAAAAAAGTATTTAAAAAATCGTTGATGAATTTAAAAATGGGAAAATAAATAATAATTAGGTGTAATAATAACGCCGAAATAAAAATATGAACACTATAAAGTTCGCGCGATTTATATAAAATATCTAATCCTAACAAAAATAATTTAATAAATATGACAGGAAAAAATTAATAAATAACAAAGAAAAACAATAAAAACAAGTAGTAAAAGGTTGACAGTATTTGCATTCTGTATTTTCTCCATGATTGACTTCATAAATCCATTTTCAAAAAAATTTTTTTTCATCTACAAAGTACCCGGTAGAAATCGTAAAGGTTCCCAAACCCTTTGAAAAAAATTTGAAAAATAATGACTCTCGACACGAAAATTGTTCGAGTTTCAGTAATTTTATTTTGTTCTCGCTCTGCTGCCCTTTTTACCCCATACATTTTCTCATTGCTCTTAATTCTGATAAGAGCTCCAATATAGTTCTTTGAGTATAAATCGTAAGTATGAAGTCGAAAATAGTATAAAATTTTCAACGATTTCCAAGTTTGGTACACAAGAAACAGAAAAAAAAAAACAAAACACTCTAATCGTAGATTATTTAAAAAAAAAAAAAAAAGAAAAAAAAAAGAAAAAAAAAAGATAAAAATGGTACGAGTTAACTAGTTCGAAGAATTGATACGAATTATTTTTATAAGTTAAACGAATAATTAACCAAACTTGTGTGATGCGAAGGAAGAAAAAAAAATGAAAGAAAAGATGAAGGAAAAATTATTATGCATAGTCGATGTCACGTGTGAACATTCTAAATGAACGAATTTAATATTTTCTACTCGAAAGAACGACATGATCTTCTTTTTCTGCCTGACACTGTGGAAAAAACAGAACAACTCTTAGTGATTAGTGATTTAAAAAAATCACAAAATATTATCATAATTATGTAGAAAGAGGAATGGTTCGTTTTTTATGCATGGTGGCTTTATACGTTCCTTTCAGATGAGCAAAACTAACTTTTCATTCGAAAAATTTCTTTTAATAGTTATTTAAGAGGATAATTCACAGATTTGTTATGTTTTGCACCAACATGTAAGTATTTTTTAGCAAAGTATAATAAAACCAAGTGTTCTGTAATAAAATGCAACGAATATATCATTTGCTTTTGTGATAAAGTGTAACAGATCAGTTTTTTTTTTTGGTGGGAAAAAGCAATAAAATGAAGATGAACAAATTTTTAGCTATACGGATTTTCAACCCCTTTGGGGCACCATTTTCTTTCTGCCTAGGGGACAGACATTTTTATGGATTTTTTCCCCCCATGAAATGAAACGATTCTGTATAAGGTGGAAAGTGAAAAATTAAAAACTTCGAAATAAGGAAAAGGAATTTTTAACCCAATTCAAAATAAATTACCGTCTTATAAATCTAAAATTAAGACACTTACGTCCAGACGATAGATGAGGAGCATTAACTTGAAGGTACGACCAATGTTCACAACCCAGGAACAAATGATATTACCATACCGCCTACGATAATTAGCAGGATCAGTAAGCAAATCAATAGGAAGATCTTCTTCTGCTCGACAAAAGAAAAACAGTAATTAGAACAAAGTTTAAATAAAAATACAAAAAAATTATGAAAGTGAAGGGGTAAACATAATTCTTGGGCTGCGGTCTGATAAACTTCCTACAGTCAAATGGTGGAAATACACGTGAAGATAAGACGAAAATTTCAATTTTATTCACAAATTGGCAACCAAATACAATAGCTACTGTACGATGAATGTGGCCATTTTTCAGTCATATTATCGTTTGAAACAATAAATCCTCATTTCAATAATTTTCAACACCTATAACTTCTACGAGAGAAGTAATTCAGTAATTTTTAATGTGAAAAAAATAATAAAAGTGCTAAAAACAAAATCATTTTTTAAATAACACAGGTATAATCATTAAATTTCATGAATTAAAATTTATGAGGCTAGCTAAAATTATTTTTCACGCCCTCGATAAAAATACAGAATCGAGAGAAAAAATAATGTTCCCGTACCCACATTTAAAAAAAAATCTTTCAAATTTTAGACGACTTGTTTAAATAAGATGATTTTTCTCCTATTTATTATGAAAGAATAACGAGTATTAATAAAATACTACAAAATTCGTACACTAATAAGCTTAAATAAAGAAAAAGTAATGAACAAAAAAACTGAGGGAAATAAAAAGAGCTGTTTTCTGAAAATAACTGTAAATCCGACTTGAATTTTAGAAAAAAATAAAGAAAGTTTCAAGTCGACGAATCTAGTTATGAGCTACAAACACCTTCTCAATTTTTCTTATTTAAGAAAAGGAAGAAAAAAAAAAAGATCTAATTGAAAAGGTTACGAAGTTCTTGTTAAGGGTATGCTTTAGTAGACGCCCGAATTCCACAATTCGGCTTTACGAATATCTCATGGAAAGAACTTCTGAGGATGAAATATGGAAAAATATGAATCTAACTTCTTAATTAGCTCACCCAATACGAAATTTAGGATTTTTGTTATCAAACTGTCCGATAAAATGATATTTAAAAAAATATTTTCATAAAATGAGGCAATTTTTCCGACTGTTATCTGGCTGAGTTTTTATTTAAGAGATACGATTTTTGAATATGTTATAGTTATATGATGAACTTAAGGATGTATAAAGTAGAATTTCTATTTAAAATTAATCAACGGCTTCAACGGATACGCAAAGTTGATGTAACTTTAATAGCTAACTTTAGCTACTAGAAAATGTAAACTGAAAATTCAACTCTATATACATCCGTAAGTTCATCATATAACCATAACATATATTCAAAAATCGTATCTGTAAATTGAAAACTCAGGCAGAAACCAGTCGGGAAAATTTCTCAGTTTTTCACATTTTTTTCGCGTGGTAAAGCATACCCTTAAATAAATAAAAAGAAATGAACAAAAAAACTGAGAGACATAGAAAAGCTGTTTTCTGGAAATGTCTGTACCTATCCGACTTGAATTTTAGAAGACAATGAAGAATTTTTTAAATCGACGAGTCGAGTTGTAAGTTACAAATACCTTCTCGATTTTTCTTATCTAAGAAAAGGAAAAAAAAATGATCTACGTGAAAAGGTTACGAAGTTCTTATTAACCCATGGAAATTGCAAATACAGTTCCAAAGAAATTGACATTTCATTCACTTTTGCAATGGCAAACCTTGAATATAAAAATCACCCTTTCCGTCGAAGACGTTTTCCTTTTTTTTTTTTTTTTTAAATTTATTTCATTTACTTATTGGAAAACTAATAGGGCACTTATTCACATTATATAGTTATGTAGTTTCACTTTCATGTGAATTGATAAATAAAAACTTTATCAGGGATTCGGTCAAGAGGAATTGTACGACGAACTGGAACCGAATTATAATAATAGCTCCCTCAATTTGATACAGGCTCGCACAGTGATTTCAAAAAACGATTTTTCTCTTTACGACCGCGACGGGACGAATAAATAAATTTTTTGATAAAAATCCATATTTTGACGACGGTTTTATTCAGCCCTATTCTTGCAGTAGAACCGAAAAGAAAATTTCTAGGCCAAACCTTCACCTCTTCCCAACTACTAAATGAAAAAAAAAATCTCACACTGCGAACAGATCAACTTTTCTGATATATTTACAGCCGGAACTCTACTACACTATTTTTTCCTCCATAAATCGAAAAAGGAAACAACTACCTATATCCCTTCCACTTCGCTCTTTCATACATTTTAAAACACCTGTAACAGCTTTTTCAAGACCGAAATTAGGGTTTCGCGCACAGGAATTAACGTCGTCAATCCATAATTCAGTACCAAACATTGACCACTAGAAAAAGTTGTTTGAAAACGATAGAATTGTTAAAATTTACACACCACGTTACACGTTAAAACTTCGCCAAAGGCTAACGCCCACAAAATAGAAGCCTTCTCAAATCGTACGATTTCTTTTTTATTTTACTTCTTTTTTTCTTTTCTTTTTTATCTCATCTATCCTTCTCACGTTATAAAAGCTTAAAGGCACGGTCAATACTATATAAGTTACTTAAGAAAACGTCCACGAATTTAAAACGTAAAGTCTGTCATTAGTAAATAAAATAAAACCAAGCAGAAATAGTAAAAATTAAACAAACTGAAGACAACAAGCGGTAGTATACAGAGTGTTCGGTGTGTGGTGAATATTTTACAGCATTTCACATGAAATACATCAGCAAACCGTTTTCTCATTCGGGGATGCCATTTTCAAGTCTGAAGAAAGTACGCGTGCCATTGGTAATTTTCATTAAATTGGATGTTAAACGAAAATCTCGGCCCGATGCCGATTCTGCAGAATCGGACTAAAATTACTATCGAAGGTTTTTTTTTAATCGCAACCTCCTGAAGATATATATTTTTCATTCATCATGCTTTGAAAACACTCTTTCGCAGGGTGCACTTCCCATTCAAAAGAAATGACCGAAATTTAATTCACTGGCATCGAACTCCGATAATTTTTTACTTTTTACACATCATCTTATCGTTTTTTTTTGTTTTTTTTTTTTATTTGACAAGATCAAAAATTTTTCAACTCCCTCCCCATCCCTCCTTTAACTATGCGGCTCTCAACGTCATACCGGTCAAATCAGCTCTTCAGGTTCGCGCTACGTTACCACAACTACATATTCACCGTACTTTTCGAACACTCTGCACGTACGGACGAGGAACTGATCGGTAAAGGAGCCCATCGACGGGATTCTCATAAAAACCAAAATCCGGGGCCTCAAATACCAAAACGGAAAAAACTTACTTTTCTCGCCTTCTGCGTGTACTTTTCGGCCTCCTGCATTTCGAGTTTGGCGCGACCGACAAAGATCGCCGTTTCCGACACATTATTCTCAATTCTGTCGACTAACTCGCCCTACTTATGCCGTATTCGAGGGAGTAATTGCGAGGACATACGCGACCGGGATGGAATCGGGCAGAGGAAAATGGCGTTGAAACGACACAGGTGAAGAGGAGAAAATCCCACGATGGCGTTAGTATTATATTCCGAATGAGGTAAGCACATTGCCAAGGACGCGTTAAAATATAAGATCGACGTTCAACCAGTCATTCAAAAAATGTAACACCCCATACCCGCGACCAGGGGGGGGGGAGTTAACGTTCGTTATTAGCGAGAAGGTAAAACGTAGCACCCGGTAGAAGCGAAATAAGCATGCATTTGAGAAAAAACAAAAAAATGCGCAAAAAAATATCAAGCAAATATGATTCGCGAGGAGTAGAAAAATTAAGGAGAAAATGCAAATCAAAAAAATTACAAAAAAGAGAAAATAAAGAAAAAACAAATTAGTGTTTCGAATTATTATAAACGAAAAAAATAAAAATTGTTTTTTTTTTTTTTTTACGCAGAAATAATAATAAAAATAACTTAATAAATACGTAGTATATGTAATGTACGTGTGAAAAAGTATTCGTTGAACTTTAAAAGGTCAGTCGGTTCGAAATGGTAGGGACTTGGGTAGGGACTGGGGACGAGGGGCTCAAAGTATTTGCGCGCCGACCGTTCGTTTTTACACCGCTTCCAACTCACCCGACGAGCTTTGCTTTGATATTTAAGAGCTTTCTTGGTGTCCTGTGTGGCAGTTTGAACATAATCTACGGCATGTTCTACGTGATATTCGATGCGGTCTATCATTTCGCCCTGCAAAAAAAGAAACATTTACACCGTACAAAGCACCGCCTTTAGCGCAGAGGTTAACGTCCTTTTGCGAAGCCATTCCGGTTTTTTTTTTTTTTCAGCCACCATTTCTCTTCTTTTTTTTTTCTTTTCTTTCTTTTTTTTTTTGCACGTGCATTTAATTAGCTATCTACGTATTATATAGTACACGAGAATACAGCGAAGAGAACAAGCATAGCGTACGATGATGCGGTTGGTCATCTACACGAAAGCGGGTTAATCTAGAAACCGGCAAGCGACTTTGTATAAATTGCGGATTACATACTGATGGTGTTTTTTTTTTTTTTTTTACTCCCCTACCTGCGTGCTTCTTCCCATCTCTTGTGAAGATTTTCGAGGTAAATTTCGTCTGCCGAGCACGCCTTCAAATGGTACGCACTCGAGTTAGAAAAAACTTCGATATCGAGCTCAGCCGAAAAACGCGTGTTATAGACCTACGTATTACTAAATCGTGCGGTGGATTTACTTTTTCGCCTTCGGCAGAAAATAGTATTACGACAGCGTAACGCGAATAAGAGAATGATTATCGATGCCTTAAAGCAAACAGGTGTTACGTATAATTTGGTAGAGACGATATTTTACCGAGTAACTTGGGATCTCTTCACTTAATTTATATTTTCATCCCTCAGAACAAAAGCAGCATTTCTATCACAAAAACACATACGATTACATTTCTTTTTCAACAGTTTTTAGAAACGAACATAGCACATTTCCGCTTACAGGTATCGATATTATTATACCCATAGGTTAGGAAAAAAAAAAAAAAAACGTTCAAATATGTACCCAGAGAATATGAGATGAGAAATGTAATGATTTTAAAAGGATTCTTGTCCACTTTATAGCTGTTTTTATTTTTACATACTGTACTTGATGGGGAAAAAAAAAAAATCACTAGGTACAGAAAGCTTGATATTAATTCTCTAGTTTTCGTGTGCTCTCATTGTCTTGAACTAAATTTTCTTATTTTTTGCGTAAAAATCACCATTAACTATGAAATTTTAAAAATTCGAAATTAGCATTAATTTTTGTAGAAAAAATGTAAATCTGAAATATTAGGATTAAAATATTCGAACGGAGTCGATATATAGCCATATCGAGAATTTTCGTGATAGATTATTTTCAATTTGTCAAATGAACCTCCACGACTCAATTCAACACGGATTTGTCGGAAACTTAGAAAAAATATTACCGAAAGATGCATCGAGGACTTCTATTCGGTTAAATTTTAATATCTAACTGAATTCGTGAATTATGTAATGCTGGAAAATTCCATGAAACTATTGGGAAAATAATTCGAGGTAAAATATTATTGAAATTCTATCAAATGGGAGGATTTTTCCAAAGTTTAGGATAAATACGTACCGGACTGAATCAGTCGAGAGTATGTGGGTGAGAAAAAGAAACACAAATCCTACTTATTTTTCAATATTCCCAGTCTTCTTCCTCACCTCCTCCCTTATTGAATTCATTTTATCTTGCTGAGAGGAAAAAAGTGGAATTTTCACCAAATGTCCCAGTTTTCAATTTTTAAAACGGTCTTCTCCCATTTCACCAACCCAATCAATAAAAAATACACAGCTCATTTCAGAGAAAGGATGTCACAAGACCCACTTCTTTTAAAAACGTTTGAAAACTTACTCCATTCGATACTTATTGCATGTTGAAAATAAATTTTCCACAGGATATAGCATTTTTTTCAAAATTCTATACAAAATCAGACCAAATGAATGAAATTGTCCAGAATAATCTGAAGAGTTTAGATCGACAGGATTAAAACACTGGGCGTAATTTGGAAGCCCACAAACCTGTTTTTTTTTTTTTTTGTCAATGAAACTTCACTTCTAATGGCACAGTCGAAGTCATTTATCAATTTGTTTAAAATAAAACTGAAGAGGTCCGTTTTACTCGGCTCTACCAATTTACTCAACTTTACTTTGATCGCTTTTTAATTTGCACAGTAAAAAAAAATACCATCGTAGAAAATCAAATACAGCCAATTAGGTACCCAAGCGTTAGTTTTGCTCTGTTTTCTTCAGACGTAATCAACACGAAGCAATGAGACGAAAAATGAAATACGTATCTAAATATTACAAAAGTCTAAGCAGCATTTCCAAATTCACCAATAAGAGTTAAGCTTTGTAAAAGAAAAAAAAAAATCCACACGTCGAAGCAAAGAGCAAACTAAACTAAAAATATTGAAACTAACTAAAAAGCGTAAAATACGAAATTTAAAATTATAAAAATTATGACAATATAAATAAACACAACTTACAACAAGTAAACAAAATCAAACATCGTCAAACGTTGCAAATAATAAAAAACTGTTGGCGCTACAAATGGCAAGTGGAAAAAATTATAAAATTAAAAACAATTAAGACAAGAAAAAACAATAACGAGGCGCGCAAATGGGTTACATCTACAAAAAAAAAAAGTTTGAGCTGCGTAAAATCACAAATGAAAAAAATAGAAATATTTTAACTTAAAAAAACAGAGATAAATTTGAACTTATGGCAGAGATGAATATTAACTTGAACTGTGAGTAACTCTGAACAGCTCTAGAAACTTTGAACACATTTCACTTACTGTTAGCATCCTCTACGGGCTACATGAATGACTGAAAATAAATCGCCGGTCTAACAATAATTTAAAAAATCGTTTCTTCACTGACTGGGCAAAAATTGACTCTTGACACACAATTTTAGAATGAAATACTCGCTTCTGCCAGCCCGACCTCTAAGAGTTGAAGTAATCCCATCTAAATCACGTTTACCAGAAAACTGCCAAAGATAATAGAATCTAACATGCCGATGTTTTGGTTGTTTTGTAAAATATTCGTGAATTTGAAATAAACCGGACTTATGATATTTTTGTTTTCTTTCTCTGCACACTGATTGGTTGATTCAAAAAGAATCAAACAAAAAACAAAAGACAGATACCCATTAAACCAGACTTAGCTAACATATACTCGTACTTTCGCCGAAAATCCGAAAAAACACGCAGCAGTAAGTACTAATTTATTTTTTTCATTTTTCAATAAGTTTTAATGAATCCAAAATGTAATAAAATTCGCCTACGTGAGAGGCTAACCAGCAACCCATATTCTTGCTAGTATCTATTTTGCAATAAACAATAAAATGGCAGTCATTAATAGCTCTATCTTTTGAAAACGTTCAATTTAATTTATTATAATTTATTCTCAAACTACCTTCTTTGTAGTTTAAAGTTGATACAGAAAAATCAAACACACAGGTGGATGTCGTTTGTCCATACGAAAACAGTTTTTAATAGCCAAACTCCGGACATGAAATTTCCAAATATAAACTGAAACCAAAGATGGCTCTTTTGCTGTGGCAACATTGTGGTTTAATTGACCATCTACTACGAACCAGAACGTCATCAACTGGCCCATTCAGTTCAACTTTTTCTCTGCTTTTCACTACGCGGGAAAGGGAAGCTGGGACAAAACGGGGATAGTTACAAAGACTGTCTTCAAAAATTATTCTATACGCTTTCTTCGATCAGAAATTTTGTGACTTAGAAAACCACAAAGACTGGACGGCTCCAGATAGTTAGACCTGACCTCGCGACAAACGGATCGATACCCACTAGCAACGATCTCCATATTCCTAATTTATATTCGTAAAAAAATAAGCACGCGAATAAAGGGGCGGAATATAATCGCGTGATTATGCGTTTATGAAAGTACCAACATTAAAATTAAAAGGAAAAAAAATTTCACTCGTCACACCTACCCGCGCCAGTCCGCTTCGTTTGCTTTTCCAAAAAGCGACGAACGTTTTATTCGAGAGAACACATTCGGTGACGATGCGATCTTCGCAGCAAAAATTCTCCTCTCCTCTCCTCTCCTCTCACACCACTACGCGAAATTGTGTTCGTAAATTTATTGCATAAAATTTACATCCGACGATAATTTACGAACGTAAGGTACTTTACGCTTTAGAGCTATTTACCCGAATACGCCGAGCGAAAAAATGGAGATTAAGTCATTGAAAAGTGCGAAAAGAGTATTCCACTTTATGGATGGAGTGCACAACTTCCGAGTGACAAAATATAGATCTCAGTTTCGCAGCCTGAAAATACACTCGAATAAGAATGTCTACAGTGAAATTTGTAGATAAGGTTGTGGGTCCGCCCTAGATCTTTTATCATCTCAAAAAAGTAATTAAACTATTTTTTCCTTCCATTTCAGTAAGGACATTCGGAACTAACTCCACGAAGTTTCCATTTTTATTGAAAAATATGTTTTACTCTTTATTAGTGGCGCCCGCGTATCTCAAACGAAGTGGGGCAAAGCTTCAAATCACCCACCCACTCACCCACCAACCTTTTTTTTTGCGTGCATCCCCTGCCTACACCCCCCTCGCCGTGAATTGACTATCATATGAAAAATAGAACTTGTAAGAGTAGGCAAATGAAATAAATTTATTGGTGCCTTGAGAAAAATTTGCATAGTTACTAGCTTATATTATGCAGTGCACTAAATCAAAAACAATAAAATTTAGGATGAATAGGGATTTATGAAATATTAAATTTTAGTATTATACTAGCGTGGCCCGAGGGAGCTACACCCCTTCTTGCCCGGCTAATCCCAGGGACTTATCATTTTTTAATTCACCTTCAAAGTTGAAATTTTTATATAAGTTATATCTAGAATTTCACTACTTATTTTTCTCTAAGATAACCCCAAGTTTTTTCTTCATTTTCTGAAGAGGTGATGAAAATACAGATAACTTTTTGTATTTGAAAGTATTGCAAATTTTTCCTCTTCTGAATAGTTTCAAGTTCTACTTTTCAAGTGGAATAAAATTCAAGTAATGAAGTAAAGTACCTACTAATAAGTACTTTTCATATCTTTAAAATTTCATCATTTTTTTTGCCTTAGAATAGTTTTTTATATCTTCTGCAGTTTCTGAGGAACTATAGGTATGGTATATGATGAAAAAATATTATATATTCACTCACATTCTCTCACATTCACATAGGTATATTCAAAAATTACTCCGTTCTGAAATGTTGTGTATAAGTGTAGAATAGAATTCACGGTTTTCAAAAATGTTTTCATCATTAGTAGTGAAATTAGACCTCTAATCAAAATGATTCATACATCATCATATTTCTGAGATTTTCCTCTTTCTAATGAGACCAAATTCAGCTTTCTACGTTTTGTAGAAACTGAGTAATCATGAAGTTAAAAATAATTTTTTTGCGAATTTAGAGTATGAGACAGACATCCGGACATTGGATTTTATTATAGAATTATATGGATTATATATAGATGTTTTCATCAGTTACAGTAAAATTAAATCTTTAATCAAAATGATTCATACATCATCATATTTCTGTTCCTTGTCCTAGTGAGACCAAATTCAGCTTTTTACATTACGTAGAAGCTGAGTAATCACGAAATTAAAAATCATTTGTTTGCAAATTTAGAATATGAGACAGACATCCGTAATTCCGGACATAGGATTTTATTACTAAGCCCCCTCTTGCCGCGCTACTCCCAGGGACCTGCCATTTTAAAACTTTTGTTGTAATTCACCTCTCATTCAGCTCAAATTTTGCTTAATTGCAGTCAAATTTTTCTTAATCTTGCACAAATTTTGCTCAGTGCCCCTCAAATTTCACTCAATTCCACTCTAACTTTGCTCAATTTTGCTCAATCCAGTTCAAATTTTGTTCCACTCTGCTTCAATTTTGCGTTATCATGAAATGAATGAATGAAAATTGCTCCATTCTGAAATGTGTAGAAATGTAGAATAGAATTTACAGTTTTTAAAAATGTTTTCATCATTAGCAGTAAAATTAAACCTCTAATCAAAAAGATTTGTATATCATCATATTTCTGATATTTTCCTCTTTCTATTGAGACCAAATTCACCTTTCTACATTAAGTTAAAGGCTTAAAGAAGAGTAATTGCTAGATGAAAAATAATTGCAAAATGAAAAATAGCGTGAAACGTAACATACAGTTCATAGTTTTTGTAGAATGTTTTAATAATCAACAGCGAAGTCAAACATTAATTCAAAAAAGTGTATCTAGAAATAGATTTCTGATATTTTCCTCTTTCTAATAAGACCAAATTCAGCTTTCCACATTAAGTAAAAGCAGAGTAATTGCAAAATGAAAAATGATGTGAAATGTAGCATGAAGTTCATCGTTTTTGTAGAATGTTTTAATCATTAAGAATGAAATAAAATATCATTTCAAAAAAATGTACCTAGAAATAGATTTCTGCGAGTTTTTTCTTCCTAGTGAGACCAAATTCAGCTTTCTACATTGAGTAAAAGCAGAGTAAATCGCAAAATGAAAAATAATTTGTTTACAAATTTCGAGTATGTGACAGACATCTGGATATTGGATTTTATTATATAGATACTAACCCTTATCATTTTTATTAATTAGAAATCTTTTCTAAATTATTCTTTGCAATATTTTTCTTCTGGCAGTGTAAAGGACTAAAGGTCGAGCCGTAAACACACAGCAGTTTGCAGGTGTTGTTTTTCTTTCTCTTTTTTTTTTTTTCATTTACTCAATACCGAGTTCTTAGAAATCTACAGACTAAGGTGACGAGTATATAGGGTTAACTATGCAGCCTATTTACCCAAAGGCTTACGATTGATAATAACTTATTTCACTTATGATTCAAAAGGATTTTTATTTTTTTTCAACTTTCATTTTTCCTTAATTTTTTCCCTACCAACATCACTCCTTTCAGACCGCCCACCCCAAATCGAGTGAGGCGGCCGCCCCACTTGAACCCCACTGTGGGCGCCACTGCTCTTTATTAACTGACAAGTTTATACTTGATCCAAAATTTCAACCATTCAACGATAAGACTGAGCAAACTAACAGCCATCGACTATGTAAAAATAATGATGTTTCATAGGGTCAATTATTTTGCTCATTTGTTTCGTAAAAAGATAGAAGATCGTAATTTCTTGATCAGACTATAATGACTGTTCTCTTGATAAAACCTTTTAATTCCAACAGATCTTACTTTTTGCTCCGCCACAAAATAATTATTTGAAGACAGTCTTTGCGGGTTGTATTGGGCTTTCTTTGGTCAAAAACTACGCGAGCTATTTAATAACAATAATAATTTTACCTGATTTTCGACTAACATAGCCATATCCATAAACATATCGTGTAATTCTTTTATTGAATTTTCCAATTTTATAATATCTGCGTGCCTTGCTTCGATATCGGCTAACGTTTGCTTCGCTTGTTGCGTTTCCATTATAATCTGTCACAACAACATCAGAACATCATGATGACACATTGACAAAATATATGAAACACTATTACTTTACACCTCTAAATCCTTTTCTATCGTAAATAAAATTTTATCACAAAATATTCCTTATGAATGAAACGTTTCAAAATAATTGAATTTTCGCTGCTATATCCAATGAACATTTCATTTCTTATTTCATTTTTTTTTTTTGCAACATAAATTTTCATATTACATCAATAATACGAGTATCAACAAACAAGACAAAAAATGTGTAATATTATAATTTTAATAATTCTATCCTATAAATATTTATTTATTTCGTTCGTTTTTACTCTCAGACTAATCAACGAAATTGATGTTGTCGTCGAATTAAAACAAAAAATAAATAAAATATTATAGAAAATGCAAAAAATTAAGTAGAATATTGTTCTGACATCTGTTTGTAGAACTGACCCAGAGATTGAATATTATTTATTAATGAAAATTTAATGCAAAGCAGAAGGTAAGGATAGTAAACCATCAAAATATTTGTAAAATCTATTACACGAACTGAAAAAGAAAAAAACAATTAGGTACGTTATCAAAATTTTGGACGATTTGGTGGCCAAAAGGAAAAATAATTCATATCTTAGAGCATTTATGTCATTTTTGCCTTTCTTCGAAGCAATCGTCTAGCTCAGAATAAATAAGAAATTGAAAATAATAGAGAGGCTGTGTTTGAAACAATAGGTGGCAAAAAATCTAAATCTAAAGGTCGAATAATTACCCCTTGAGTGAATACTGCTGGATTTCCTTGCTCTAACATTTCTTCGAGTTCTTCATTCGTTGTAGTTCTACCGGCTAGAAGAAAAGGTCAGTTATGAGCATTTCGAAACTGTCACATGCAAACATCTATTCAATTTACGTATCCATAAAAGCGATACTTACTAATTTCCAACTGCCTTTGAATTCTACCTTTACACCGTTCACGATAATCCGTTTGTGTTCTATTATATTCAGTCATCACTTCCACAAATTTTCGAGACAGAGTGGAATGTTGTGTTTTTCGTATCCTAAGATCGGCTGACGATTTATTTGTGTGCTCTTCTTGTTCTATATTTTGTTCTATCACTGTGAATAGAAAAAGTAAATTGCCTTTTTGTTTGAACGGAGAGATTTTTCGAGTGTACATTTTATATGAAAGAATTTCATTGAATTCAATCCCCCTCTCCCATTTGTGATAATAATAGTTTTTCCTCTATTTCTTCTTTTTCAACATCGACTCTCTTTTCTACACTTTGATTAAACCAAAAAACCTTGAATTCGTGTAAAAATCTAAAATCTCAAATGAAATAATGATCCTAATGGGTGAAATGATTCATCTTATAGACTAGAAAAAGTTTGCGTTTTTAAAAATTAAATCAAAGTTTTGCTTCTATCGCGATTGTGAAGTTATATCATCTATAGTATTCAAAATATTTTGATTGAAATTATTCAATTAATGCTAACGTGTGAGTAGCAGATTTTGAGAAATTATAAAAAAATTATTATGCTGACAACGAGAAGACCAAAATAAACTTGAAACCCATGCAAGGAAAACTACATTATACTAATGCTTTCAATGATACAAAAAGTTCGATTAGGTGCTGGAACCAGCGTCATCTTCAGAAAGAAAAATTAATTTTGTTATTTCAGATCCTATCAAAACTCAACTTTGAAAAGAAATTTATTGAACTACACATAAGTACCTATATTTTGTACGCGGCGATGGTCCTTTACAATAAATGTCGCTCTTTAAGAAACGAAAAAAAAAAAGGCTGCTTTGAAACTATGAAAACTTGATTTTGCATAACTTTTTAGAAAATAAGACTTTCATGACAGAAAAGCCTTCTGAATGACTGTTAAACAACCTCACTTCATACTTCCACATGAAATGAGTTTTCAAGCAGTTTCAAGGTTGGGAAATTTTACGTCATACACTTTTCCTTTCCAATTCCTACGCATTTACCCATAGCATCCATGTGAAATTTTTTAAGGCGTTTATAAACGCTAAACAAATTGATCAATAATCAAAACTGTTGAGCAAATTTACGTATATACCAGCTCAGTTTCTCGTAGGTGACAAAAGGATCGAACAACAAGTTGATGAAATTGGCTCGCACACAAAAGCAAACATTTTTCATTTGAATTTCTAACATCCAGGAAAAGTGGTGCTCGCGACAAAATCACCGACGCTTTAAAAACGTCGTCATAAGAAAACGAAAATATGTTTTCACCCTCCAGTTTTTCAGATTTCCTCGTACACTGGATCCGTCGCCGCCATTTACATAAAACCATCACTTATATTTTTCATTTTACACCTCTCTCCGCTATCAACGCCAACGATCGAGCATTTTCAGCGGGAAGTACCACAACTGCGACACCATAAATTTTCTTATCGTTCAATTAACGTGAGCAACAGTAGGAATTAAGTTTGCAACCATAAATCTTCGCCGGAGAAAATAAATATCCGTTTAATTCCATTTAAAACGTACAAACATGGCTTACCTTTCAGTTTAGCTCGAACTTTATTGGCAGTTTTTTTAATGTCGGCCATTAGATCTTCTAATTCTTGTTTAACCTCTGTAACACAAAGTAAAAACAGAAGAAGCACTCATTAGAAAATGAATCAAATAATAAATATCTATTATAGACGGAAAAGGACGCGTCGTCCAGTCGAAATTGAATTAAGAATAGCTGACATTCTTCGCGAAACCTACCTAAATAAAATAAAAATCCAATTTTATTCTCCGTCTGTAATTTCAAATAAAAGTAGACACATAATAGACATTTATAGTTTGTGCCACCCATAAGAAAGTCGAAATTACGTAACCGCAAGTATGCTCGATTACTGAGGAGAATATGGAGAAAGTGAGAATTATCATGAAAAGGAAGAATTGGAAATTTTCCATGGAGTTTTATTCCTGATTTTCTATTGATAACCTGCCAAAAATGAGACAAGACAAACACTGGTTACTTTTTTAACAGAGTGTTCAACAATGATTGATTTAATGCTCTCTCGAATCGATACCCAGTTTTTATAATACTGACCCTAAGAAAAGTTGTTTCTAAAAATTGATATGAGATTATCCTACCTTAGGTGACTTGACTAGGCTCAAAATTTTTCAATATTACAGTGGAAATCAACACAACGAACAACCGTTTGAGTGAACATTCTCTTGGGAATTCGTTTCAACCAATTCTCTCCGTATTTGCAGAAAAATATGTTCAGAATAAATACCTACTTTTCTGCAAAAGTAGCGTAAAGAAAATTGTCACAGACTTCTGGCCAGTGGCGAACGATGAATTTGGTGAAAGAAATTCCATTTGTATAGAAGCTACACCATTCTTCTGTCAACATATGTCTTACCATGGAACGTATACTCCTCATACTCCGCTTTTGTTTATATTATTAAATACGCGTCCCTAGAAAATTTCATTTCAGATTGTTCGTAAACATTTCTTCAAGCCGCTAAACTTCGCTTTTCTCCAAAACTTGGAGGCATTTTCGACAAACTGCTTTAACCAAAAAAACAAAACAAAAAAAAAAAAAAAAACAAAAACAAAAATAAGACTTCTCCCTTCGAACAATTTATTGTCTAACGAAATAACGATTACATTTAGCCCCTTGCCATAACCACATCACAGCATTTGCAAACCACCGCTTCTCTCAAAAGAGATTTCCTTTCCACCAACGAAATAAAATTTTCAACATTTTTCGCCGTAAAGCATCCGCATTCCAAGTACCACAAAAATCCACCCCTCTCTACGCTACGCCCTACTCCTCCCCCCCATCAATTTATTCTGTCCACAGAATCGCTTCGCACAAAAAACATGCGAGAATCCAAACGGAGCCAGTAAACTAATAATAATAAAATAATAATCCTACGCATCCCCCTTCGCCACTCGCTCTCGAAGCTTTTTATTCGACGATTTAAGCTGAAAAACTTTCTATTAAGGAGATAACTGGACGGCGGAGGGATAGTAAAAAAAAAAAAAGAATGCGAACAACTTTCCCACGCCACCTTTGCGTCGCACACGAAGATACAGCGTGAGTATTCTGGGTTCACGAAAAAAAAAAGAAGAAAAAAAAAGAAAAGAAAATAGGTGAAATTTTCCTGGCAAAAGTCGACGGGTGGGAGGACACACGATTACATTTTCTGGTAAAGGTCGACAGGCGTCGTAGTTCACCATTGAAAGCACGTTCGTCTCCGAAACTAGTAATTACATTATAACTTTCACGTCCCTCCCACGTCTCGAGTTGACAAGACAGCTTAGAGCGAGCTTTTCAGCCACCTGTGCAAGTTGACCAAAACACAATAAGCTGCGCTAAAACTGTTCTCATCAGTCAGCCGTTTTTGGATTCGGCGCCATCCCAGCAAAATATGGGTAAACGGAAGTTGAAAATAGTCGAAAACGGGTCGCAGTCGCCATGTAGAGCCAAACCGGCTCCCGATTCGAATTTAGCGTAATTGATTTTTTATTTATTTTATAGTAGGAGCATACCGTCATTTGCCAATGGCGGACACCTTCCCAATGGCGGTCACCTTCTTTTTCATTTTTGCATATTTAGTGTTTAAACCGACTTGTAATGAAACTGATGATGTCACATGGTAGCTGTTACCCATGGTAAAGCGTTGAATGGCTCAGTTAAATTTCTGCTCCATCCAATAGAAATATTTGGCCATTAATTATGTTCTTGTCAATTAAAATATTAAATTTCGTAATTATTGCAAAGAAAAAGATTAGATAGTAAACATTTTTAAAACTGATAATTATCTGTTCCTGTGATTATTAAATAATGTTCCTTCAAAGCATCAATGATCCTAAACCATTACAAACATTGAATTTTACAATTTTAGAATTATTTCATCTGTTTCAAACGTTTTTTTTTTAGGGTGTCCGCCATTGGAAAATTCAGTCTGTTTGAAGGTTTCCAGTGGCGGACACTTGCTTTTATGCACAACTTGAGGCTGGAATAAATCCTATACCTACCATAAACCCAAGGTATGAAGCCAAAGGATGACTGCCATACCTTGTGACATCATTGAGTTTAATTGGATTTGTTTTTTTTTTTTTTTGTTTATTTAATTATTTGAAAAATGAATATATCTACACAAATGTGCACGGTAAAATGTTTTCAATTTGTTTTTTATCCAGTTGTCTCTATAAGTGGATGTGTGGAGGGGAGTTGAGCCCCGGAATGGACAGAGGGTGAAGCCCCTTACTAGTCAACATCATAATTGAAAAATATAATAACAATTATTCACGTTTTTTTCTACATTACAAATATTTTTCTAGGTGTCCGCCATTGGTGTGTCTGCTACTGGAAAAATGAAAATTTTGATGTCCGCCATAGGCAAAATTTAGATAGTTGGGAAAAATGATAGGGTGTAATATGTGTATGGGTTACAGGGGCCAAAAGGGGAGAAGTTTTTAGAAGAAAGTGGGGGCAAATATTCAAGGCATCAAGCAAAATAATTGAAGCATTTTTCAGCAAGCTATGAAAAAATTAAGGAAAAAAATGCCTTAAGGTGTCCGCCATTGGCAAATGATGGTATAACTTTTTATATTTTACATAGAAAGTCTACTTTGCTCAAATAAAGCTGCTTCATTATTATTATTATTGTTATTTCAATAATTTTGTTTCTTTTCTCTTTACTGGAAAATAACTAACGATTTGGATTTGAATTAATATGCGGAGATTTTTGTTTTACTGAAGTTCGACTTGAAGAGGTTCTACTGTATTTTAAAAGTAATGAACACAATTATTATACTCGTCGTGCCATCATCAAGAATAGAAAAGAGCATTTATTGGAACAAAAACATTGGGTCAGACTGAATGGAGCCACAGCATTTGAATTTTATAATAGCGAATGGATTCGATATTACGTTATTTTTGAGAACTTTAATAGATTGATAAATTTATAAAAATAGGAACGAAATGTGGGAAAAAAGCTCGATTAAACATCATTAAATCCCTCCTAAACTACCCTCCTCTTCACTGTATTCGAAAAAGTTGAAATAAGAAAGAAAAAAAACGGGATGATTTTCTCCCCCACAATTATTTGCTATCTAGGTCAAATCAGCCAAACTTAACTCGATAATTCCGAAATACTCGCGTCTACTTCGTGAATTTCAATTCGGAGTCCACACTCATTCACGCATACAGAGTAAAATAATTGCAGCCTAGGTTTTTTTTTTCCGTTTTTTTTTCCATCGGCGGTCGATATAAACGACAAAAATACAATTGGGAGCCGATTATTTCAGAGTTCAGACGTCTCCCTGCTTTTTCTTCCGACCTTCATTATCAAATCGCGTGTCTATATTCGGTGAAAATATAACCTACAACATACAAATTCATAGTTTTATTTTATTCCCCCTCTTTTGCTACGAAAATCGATTTCAATTTCATGTAAGTACGATTTGCGGACACGACAGAAAAAATGCACCTCACTCTACCCCTCCGCTAACCGCGCTGCTACCCTTTAAACTTTTTCTTCAATCGTCAAATTCCGACTCATTTCCCTCCTATATTCCACGAAAAATCGTCCAATTACTATTTCAAAGTCAACAGGTATATAGATAAACGCTCTTCGCTATCGCCTAAATCGATATTATACATCATCAATAATGCCTTCATTGAAAAGAAATCGCATCAACCGCTTCAGTATTTTTCACCCTGATCAGCGCAGAACACTGAAAGAAATGCGATGAACAGTAATTTTCATTTGTATTAATAGGAAAAACATGGACAATTCAAGATTCATTTGTTGATATGTATTCCTAGGAGAGGGTGCGCGACAAAATGACCGGCTACAACTATTTTCTAAATCACACGCGACAGAAAAAAATATGCAGCTATACATAATCGTAATCATGCAAGTGAACAAGAACTCGATAATTCCGACTTTTTATGGGATACAAATAAAATTTGAGTACAGCCAGTTGGACATTTGTCTGTTATCGTACTTCTTGGTACATTACTGCGAACAATCGAAGAACTCTCTCACTTTCATAACCTCTGACGAACATTACTTGGCCAATGGTCGCTGAAATATTGTTATATGTACGAGTATGTATATATTTTATCAAAAATACAAGAGACACATGAGAGAAATGTAAGACGACATTTTAGAGGAAAAAATCAACCCTTTTAGAGTAAACTGTCACCATCATACTACTCGGCCTTAATTGTATTTTGCAATATCAACCCATCATTACTTCGTCACAATTTCTCTTATATATTATTTGTATTCTGACCTTGACATTACACATAATATCATATAGTCCTTCTACTATACTTAAAATAATCCATTGTTCCATCTCATAAATATAGACAAGCGAATGCTCATCAATTACGTCGAAACACTCGTGCTAAAGATTCGAGCATTAAAATAAGCCCCCCCCCACACAAAAAAACAAAACAAAACAAAACAACAAAAAACAAACAAACGAACAAAAAACAAAAAAAACGACACCGTGAAAAAGTCAACGACCTAGGGTAACCCGACCAATTAAAAATTCAGACCCAAAATGAGGATACCCGATTTATCGACAGACGAACATTCATGGTGCTCTACTTCGACAACCCTTCTTTAATCCACCCCGCACCATCAACCCACCACCAACATCCACAAGAGACGACATAACGCCGGCAGCGCAGTGAAAACGATTGCACGTGAAGCAGAACCGACCGAGTCAATCTTTCCAGAAAATAATACTCAGTAATGGGGTTAAAACCTTGGGTTAAAACCGACAACTACTACAAATATATGTATAATATTCCGTTGCATCAATTAATTTCGAAATTTTCCTCTAAATGCACATTTCGTGTCTACTTTTCGACGGAGATAAACGTCTAGAAACTCTCAAAATGATGACATTTTTGCGCAATAAGCCACATCAGAAAAGCAGGTTTTCGAATAAATTGTCCATCTGTTTAGTAGACTATTCCACAGACAATTTATTGAACCTATTTTAGCACTTCTAGGCTCCTCACAGATGAGCCGTTTGAACTAATTGACTAGTACATATCTTGTACAACACACATTTCACTGACCGAAGTCCCAAACTAAAAAAAATTTCGATATTATTTTTTATTTTTTGTCCTCAGTGGATGTATTTGGGCCTTGATAATCCTAAATCAGCCAAACATTGGGTGAGGATTTTTTCGAATAAGTCGTTCAGCTATGCACTGATTGATCTGAAATTTTCAACAATCTGCTCTTAAAAGATATTTTTCTAGGGAACTCTTTTGGCGGAACGTCAATTTTTGATTTTATCATTCCAAAAATTATCAATCTTTATAACCCCCTGAAATTTATGTAAAGCAAAATTGTAAATGCCAAGAATAATATAATAAATATTGCTACATATTTCAGAAGGGCTACTCTCACAACAAATTATCAAAAAACATTTTATAATGTCAATAGTTCGTTCATCAAAAAACACTGCAAGTACTGGAGCGCTAGAGAAATATTTCAACTTCCACATCTTCATTACTTTATGCTGTCTGCGATTTACTGATAGTGGTCACTTCAGATCATAAAAATTTAGATTAAAAAAGTTCTATTCCATAGTTTTGAATTTTTTCAATTTCATAACGTTTTGTTCGAATATTTTTAGACATTTTTTCACATTTTCTACTCGCGTACTACAAGTACAGTATTTCTATAAACAAGCTACAAACGTCAAATAACTAATCAATAAGCGCCACATCATGATTTTGAAATTCCGCCCAACGAGCACCCTGGAAACATCCTTCGAGAGTATATATTGCCAAAAATTTCAAATAGTTTGATGCACGAGTATAATTTGAGTAACAAAAAATAATTCCCAAAAATGCATTTTTTTCCCTCATACAGAAACCACACCCTACAGAAAATTTATCTACACATCAACAGTCATCGACACTGAGAATTTTGAGATTCAAATCGTTTTCTAGAAAACCAAATAATACCACCACCGCGGTAGCTTTCAAGGTGGGGCAAATTATTTCGATTCGATATATGTCTTCTCGCCAACCCTCAGAATCAGGTGGTTGGAGCCTGCGGGGAGAGGGTTGGTAAGGAGGGGGCGACTCAGAAAAGCCCGACAATAATCGTTCGACAAATGAAATGATTCTTATCATTCGGCAACGTCAAATTTATCCACAACTTCCTGTACACACCCTTTCGCAGACGTATACAAATTCGCCTCTCTCTACCTCGTCGTCTCCACGCAGCACAAGAGGGCAGGCGAGAGGGGAGTGATGAGGAAAAGACCTTAAGACCGTGACGAAATTCGATTTCAGAGTTTCCATTACCTTCTCGCGGGCACACAGTCAGTCGATAGAGTCATTTTTTTTCTCGAGCTGTCCTCGCACACTTTCTTGCCACCCAAGCCCACCCGAAGCCATTACTTACATCCAAATGGGGAGACAGTGTAAGCAGAGGCAACGAACGGTGGCGAAAATATATACACAAACACGTATACAACCGCAGCACTGCGTCTTTATAGCATCTATGTGTATGTACATGCACACGCCTACATCAAGGCTGCAAAAAGGGTAGAAGAAATAAATAAATATACTTTCGAGAAAAAAAAATAGCAGTAGGTAGTATAAGGTCTACGTACAAGAGAAAATACGGTAGCAATTTGAAAAATATACACGGCTCTCGCCGGTTCTCTCCGTATATATAAAATGTATATGCGAACGTATCACCGTATAATAAATAATAAAACCCAAAGAGAAAAGGAGATGGCATCGTAAAAAGGGCTATCAGCGGGCTGGCGAGAGGAGGGGGTGCGAGGGCGCGAGGAAAAATGAATCGCTGCAACCTTGGAAGGGAGAGTAGAGCAGCCGACTATACGTTTTTTTCCAACAGTGTTGTTGATCTCGCCGTCATCGTCATCACCGTCGTCACCGACGTCGTCGTCGAAAGAGATTTTGGGTCGACGCTGAAAAAGCCCACATACACAAAGCGACGTAGGTATAGGCGAAAGAAAGAAAAAAAAAAAAAAACAGAAGAGACCAAGCACAAAGAAAAAGCTAAGCCGTGGCGGGTGGGTAAAATCGGCGCTTATGGGGGATGAGAAAAAGGTACGACGAGTAAATTGATGTAGGTTATCGGGGATTGAGTTAGCCCTTTTGTACACACAAACACATTTATACACATTTACGTAAGTATAACACCCTTCGTCTCACCTCACATCAACAGACATCCACATTTTTCCTCTGAAAAGAAAAAAAAAACCCTAGCGCAGCAAGCGCGCTGCTAGAAAAGCAGATTTTCGGTAATACAGCCCTACGTTGACGTCATTTTCAGACAGTTCCATTACAAAATCTTCGATTACAGTTAGTATGCAGAGGTGAGCAACTGCAGCATGTTTACCGGATTTTCATGAATGTCCACCCGATTGACCAAAAACTACACATGATACATATATCTATACAAGAACTCTTTTTTTTCCAACTATTTTTTCGCCAATATCAGGCGAACCATCGAAACGAGTCGAAACAAAATAAAATTAACTTTTTTTTTTTTACTGAATATACGCGAGCATCTGTATGTAGTGTAAACAGAATATTAGCTCAACAATCCGTATGAGTTTCAGTTTGATAACGGATCAAATTTACTATTGCAAGCAGACGAAAAATACCTGTTTTTAGAATTTCTGGATCCATCAAAGATATAAACTTCTGGACAGATTCACTCGAAACACGCATGCTCAAGTATTACAACTAAGAAACTTTTGACATTTTCGCCGCGGTGTAATTTTTTACACGTATTAATGAAATGATCTGATTTTGATTTCTGTCACCTCAAAACTATCTACTGCAATGAGCGTCAATTTTTATATAATGGCGAGGGTGGCAGAAAAATGTACATATATCCTTCACAGTAGACCTATGATGTCAATTCATTTATCAAATCGAAACTGCAGTATCCCAAGAAAATTCTCAAAAATCCATTTTCCAGCCACGTTATTGCCAACGACGAGCAAACCGATGAACAGACCCGCATCAAAATTCAATCAAATCGTCTATTCGATTAACTAGATACCGCTTGTGTCAGCTTAATCGAATCAAAATTACACCTGTTATTGCGTACGAAAAAAAACCTCGTTTTCCTGTATACTTTTACACGCTTAAAGATAAGCAAACTTGAAACTTGAACCGCACATTCCACAGACCAGTTTGCTCAGCATTCAAATAAAGATGTGCACAAATTAAAGACTCAGTACGAAAATGGGATGAGATGGTTTTGTTTTGGGATCAGCTCACACATGAATCGCTATACAGTTCATCATTAATATGACCACAATCCATCGTTAAGCTGATCGGAAACCTGCTAAAAACCGAATAGAGCAATCAGAGAGGAGAAATTGCGGAACGTACTGGTGAAAAATAAAAATAAAAAACCCTATAGAGAAAAAGCATCCCAAGAAGAAGGAGCAGCAGCTGCAGCACGCAGAAAGGAAGAGGAAAATAAACGATGGCGCTAGACTAAAAAGGCCAGGTAGGGAGCGGGCAAGGTTTAAGGTAGACGGGGGGCAGGCTGACTAGAAAGGGGGCCTGCTACGAAACAGGAAGGAAAGCGGATGAAAAAGTGTGTACGAGAAGAGGAAAGCTGTATCGATTGCGCGCGGGAATCGGCCAGGTAGATGGAAAATCGTTCGACCGGAAGAACGTCGAACTAACCCAAAGGGGGGTCGAATAAGAAGCGGCTGGGGGACGAGGCGCGGGGGTGCAATTTAATACGATCTTATGGCCATCGTCGAGTTTGAAAAAATATTTAAAAAAAAAAATGAAAGCGCGAAGAAAGGCGAGGGGTGAAGCTAAACACAGCTCAGACGTACAATGCGAGTACGCTATTTATAACCCCACGCATCCTTTTCGTTCGTCCTCGCGAAGTAGCTTAATTTATCCTGTCCACCCTCTCCCCCTTTACATTCCACCCTTCATTTAAATCTTTTTTTACACTGCTGTCTTTTTTTCTTTTTTTTTTTAAATGGACGCCACGTGATTTCGCGTATCATCGGCCGCCGAAAAACGACGGTCATCGCGACATAGTATACGCACCTATCATAATCTAGGGGAAAACAAAAATAAGGTACATATGAAAATATTTAATCCATCGGAGGTAGGTAGGGAGGAAGCTAAGAAATTGGCTTTTTTTCAAACGTTAACGAAGTGGCCACGAAAAAAAAAAAGAACACGAAGAGAAATCAAAGGTATAGTATGCAAATCGCATTCACGTGCTCACCTTAAAGACGATTTCTGGGATGTCAATTGCAGGGATTATAAATCCCTGAAACCAGGTTTTTTTTTAAATAATTTCATGGATTTTTCTTCAATTTCCGATTAATTATTCACGTAAGAGATGATATTTATACGAGCATTTAACCTATATAAAGGTATTTTATTCTAGTACACTGAAAAAAATGTCGGTACCTCCCTATGGGCAAAATATTTTGAAAACGGATCCGTTTTATTCCGGGTTATAATCCGTTTCTGGATTATAACCCGGAATTTTCCTGTTTTCCGGCTTCTAAAACGGATTTCGAACGGATTGTAATCAGTCTTGCCGGAAATGAGTCCGGATTATTTTCCGTAAATGCTGTTTTATCATATTTGTTGGCCCGGGTTATAATCCGTGAAACCGTTTTACAAACGGATTTAGAAAAATTGCCCAAAAATTATCACTGATTATAATCAGGAAATCCGTTTTACAAACGGATTTGGAAAAATAATCAAGATGACAAAAATATCTGCAAATTTTCAGATCCGATGGTCGAAAATAAAAACGGACTGACAACGGATAAAATTCTCATTTTCCGGATCATTTTCTCATTTTTTGCCCATCGCGGGCTATTAATTTTTACTATTTGTATGAGTAAACTGAGACAATTTTAGATTTATAGTAGAAATTACTACAAAAATAGTAAAATGTACCATCTGGGATGGTAAAAAGTACTACAAACTCTAAGAATATTTACAATAACTCGAGAATTGACCTTTTTTTCCTATACAAAATGGTAAAAATTACTATTCATTTTTTTCAGCTTAGTTTGAAATTTTTCAAATTAAAATTTTTCAGTTTTTAAATATTGTGTCTTGAAAATATAAGAGTAGGTAAATAATAAACAACAATAACAACAACAATCGACATTCTTGTTTTTCATCGGCCATTTTTTTCCCCAGTAAATTAGATTCTTATAAAAAGGCTATAATAACCTCCCGCAGCTTTTTTTTTTTTTTCGTAAGCAAAAATTCGAATTTGTAACAAAACCACAAGAAATAAGTGTTTTTTGAGAGTTCTCATAATTTTTTTCTATAAAATATAGGGTTGAAATAATTGTCTCATCTAGGATGTTGAAAAATTAAAGCAGATTATAGTTTATGAAACTGACCATAATCGAACTTCAAACTTTTTTTTTTAAAATGATAGTCACGTTAAGTACCTAAAACATCATCGAAAAATTCCAGTTTTTAGTTCAAACATTATATAAGCTCTTTGCCCTTCTTTTATAAAGTAATTTTTCTGTGAAAGCATATCTTTTAAACGACACGCGCGGCAACGTAAAACATGAATAATTGAATATTCAAACAGAAGATCCTGGCCATATGACGTTATGTCATCTTTAAATATAAAAAGTGACTGCATTAACTGAACATGGTTTGAGAATAATGACGTCACCAACCGATCCAAAAAGAATACTATGACGACTTAATGTTCGTCTGGGGAAAAAAAAAGCAGGTTTGCAGGTTTTCCCTTGAAAACCTGCTAAAAAAGTTCACTCGTAGACTCGAAGAGAAACAAAATTCTCAAAAACTTCTACAGTTGGCCGTCTATACGTGTATAAAAGCGTTGATCAATTTCAATTACCCGCGTATATATCGGATGGAATTACACTTTCCCTATATTACCATTTTTTATGGATGATATACAATTTTAATTTCGTGTCTACTTCAAAATAAATTACGGTTCAACCATTTAATAATGATTTATGGCACTGCGCCTTCGATTTCGTGTAAAATATTTCGATTCGTGGGGGGAGTGAGGAGTGTTGAACAAATTGAAGTAAAGCTGATCCCCTTTCCAAATTTAACCCCACTGCCATCTCCACCCAACAGTCTACGCCACCTCGTTTTAAGGGTGAGAGGTGTAATAAACTGTTTCTCTGCCCTCGAGTCGGTTTTTATAGAATAGTTTTTGTTCTATTCGAAAAACGAAGCTCATGCTTGTTCCCTAGCAAACACGCGTCCGTATTTTCAATTTGTTCTGAAGACTAGATAAGGCGAAGAATATTTAAATTAACTTCAAAATAAGATTTTAAAATTAATTACATCAGTTTCTAATTATTTTTTCAATTGAGAGTCGAAAAGCTGATACTATTTTTCATTACCTCCACTTCGACAAAACAAAAGAAATTATTTTAAAGCAATAATCCTAAAACGATGATTTCGACGTTAAAGTGAATATAAAAGAAAATGCTTCTCAAGTATATTCTAAAGCAATCATCAGAATATTCTACGTATTTTTTAATTGACGATGAAAAATTTTCCTAATTATCGCAACCTTTTAGAATAACAAGGATTCTCAATCTTCATTTGACGTTTACTTAATTAAAAGAAATATCCTGCACAAACGAATTTCAATACTTAATTAAGTTTTCAGTGTTCTGTAAGACATTGAAAATTAAAAAGAGGAAAAATAAAATTAGGAAAATTATGCGCGTAAGTATATACTTACTGCTGGTTCCCGGACACTTTCCCTAATTCAGTTTCCCTAAAGACATTTTCCCTAATGGACAAAATCCTTAATTCTTATATATCCCTAATCCATTTTCTCTAAAATAAAAAATCCTAATGTAATGAATAAATTGCCTAAAAAGCACAAATAGAAGAAAAAGGAAAGAAGTACATTATTTATAAATGTATATTATAAAAAATCATCGGTTTTTGGCACAACATTTTTGGTAATTTCTAGAAAACCGCAAAATCGATCTCCATAAAATTTCTATCAGACTTCAACCTCATCGAGACTGACCTTAAGAAAACTATTGTCACCCCGTTATTGAGAAAATGATGGTGAAAAAACCTTTTTAACCTTAAAAATATCACAGCCATGAGTTTTCGATCAATAATGAGAAAATTGTTTTCCGACATACTCTTAGTGAAAAAACAACTTTAATTAATTATAATCCTCGCAGACGACGTCAGCGATAATCATGGAGGCATTAAGTTCCACAATTTCGAATGAAAAATCAATTTTTCGTCTATGACAGATTATTCAGTGGGTTTGAATTGGATACGTAGAAATTGGTACCAGGCACTTTTCGTAAACTACGTCATTTTCATATGTAAGAGTGTAGAAGAAACTCGAACTACAGAACACAGTTTCGCACGGTAGGTCTACTCGTTCAAAATACAAGTAACTACCCAAGTAATTTTATATGTGTACAGTCATCCATAAAAAATATTCGACGCTAAGAGAAATGAATGGTATTTATTACAAACAAAATAGTAACTTTTCTCATCGCGCAATTATGAAAATTACCTACTATTTATTGTAAATAATCTAATATTTTTAGTAGGTACATTCACGATCATAGATAATACATACAATTACTATTTTTATAGACATTCCTGCTACAAATCTCGAATTGTCCCACTTTTCCTATCCCAATTGTAAAAATTACCATTGAAATTTTTTTCAGTGTACAGAAGCGAGCATTTTTAAAATCCACTGTTGTCGAATGAAAATCTGATGACGGGCTAACGTGCACTGAATGCAGCATTGCCAACCCAAATTGTTAAAAATCCCTGCTTCGAGTCGAAAAAAAAGTCCCTGGAGATAAAAAAGATCCCCAAAACCGATTTTTTTCGTAGAAAATTATGATTTTTCCGCTAAAATAAAAATAAAAAATAGAAAATAAAAAAAAAAGGTAATGGTCAGTAGAATTTCAAGTTTAAAACACGAGAGTAAAATATACCAAATACATAATATAATTTCTTATTTGAATAACCATATATTGGAAAATTGAGAAAAAATCCTTAAAATCCTCAAAAATACATAGAATTTCAAAAAAAAATAAAACTCCTAAAAATCCAGAAAAGCCCTGTTACAAAAAATTTCTGGTTTCATCCCTGACATTTTTCAAGACAATAAAACATCCTTGGTTTCAGGGATTAATCTCTGCAGTTGGCATCCTGACTGATTGAAATTTTTGACATTCCAATCAAATTTTTTGTGTATACTCTGATTAAAAATAAAAATGCAAGGCGAAACTGGCGCAGAAACAACATATCGTCTACTGCGCACCCTTCGCTTCTCACTTTTTCCGCCGCCACGTTTGCAAAATGAGTAAGTAAATATTGCGAGTTGCATTTTATTGTGTTTCTTATTTTGAACAGACTCTAGCAAATTTATAACAATTGTTGGCACTAAAGACCATTTCCTTGAAAATTGCTGTTTGCAAGATGTGCATTATATCCTACAAACAATTTTTACATATTGTACAAACAAAATATATACATGAGCAAATAGGAGCTTCTACAGTCCATATACGAAGTACCTGTATGCAGTCAAAGATGCTAAACTGTCCCTAATGAGATCACCAACTAATTTTTAGAGAAAATTGAGTAGAAGCGTTTTGGAAAACTTGCGTTTCATATGTTTGTAGTACATATAAATGAAAACTTTATACTACGAGTAAGAGATATAAGACAAATATTCCTACAAAAGAAAATAATAGACCTGCTAAACTTTTTCACAAGAATCAAGACAACCTCTGAAAACCGCAGTCCAGGTGAAATTTCAACAAAGTGTCGATGCGCTAAGGATGCGCGCATTTTGTCTTGACATTAATAAGTGTTTCATAAGTTTACCTACTCTCTGCCTCTCGTCACTTCATATACAGCTAAACAGAGGCGCTCAGGGGAGACCAGGACAGTTTTCAAAACTTTATAAACTTTTCGCAACCGATGTCTCGAGGGAATTACGAAGGAAAAATCTGGTCCAGACGTAGAAGATATAGCGTCCTCAAAAATCCTGCTTCTGTCGTTTCTCTTATTTTCTTTCCTTATTTCCTTCTTTCTTTCTGTGTTTTTTTTTTTTTTTTTACTCTTCATTTACCTTCCAAACTACTCATTACTGCGACGTGAATGTAGGTGAAGCGTACAAAATTCTGCGACAATCCACTCACTCTATAGCTAATAGCATGAATCACGCTTTCAAATTTTCAATTTTCAGCCCCCAATTTTCCAGAAACGGACGATCCTTGTTCTTTCCCATTTAACAAAATACCTGCCTATTAGATGCGCCTTATTGTATTATACGTAAGTTCTTTTACAGGCGTTCTTCCTCTGTGTATCTCAATTCTTTTTTTATACATCAGTGTAAAAGTGACGTCAAGTTCGATTAAGAAAAAACGAAGGAAGCAATCACGCCAAATTTTCATTTTCTCATTTATCAATGTTTCGTAGGTACAATTGTAAGTACCTAATTGTTTAAATTAGAAAATTAAAAAAATTAATCACAACCAAACCGACCAATCTAATGGGCTGGCCGAGGGGTAACTATTCTAGCTTATACATACAAACCATGAAATCCACACTGAGAAAAATTTCAATGGTAAATTTTGCAATTTGGATAGGAAAATTGGGACAATTCAAGATTTGTAGCAGAAATTACTGAAAAACTAGTAAAATATGTTATCTAAGATAATAAAAATTACTACAATTATTAGAATACTTAATAAATAGTAATTTTTATAACTGTGATGAGAGAAGTAACTATTCTGTTAATAATTAACATTACATCCATTGCTCTCAGTGTGGAATGTTGAGCTAATACGGAGTGTACGTAGTTGCAATACTTGAGCATGCAAGTTATCCGAATGAAATCTGTCCAGAAATTTATCTTGAGAAATAAATAAAAGAATAAATTTATTTCACTTTATGTTACTTTATTTTCTTCAATTTTACGGATTTCATGTTTTTTGTTTTTTTTTTTACACCTAATTTTATTTAATTCAATTTTATTTTATTTCCTTCTATTTTATTTTTTCAAATAACTTTCAGAAAATAGGTACATATAACATATGTATGTATATCAACTGAAGCAACAACAATAGTATTAAAGTGTTGAGTAATTGAAGCTTACTAACAATTTTACTGAACTGAAATGTCAGACGATACTATACGAATAGCTGATATGAAAATTTGAAGAAGAAAAAAAAAAACGTACGTCCACATTTAACAAGGTGCATTAACCGAAAACAAAGAAAAGCCAAACTATAATCGCGTCCTAATTTATGGCGAAAAAATCTCAAATTTTGTTCCGCGGGGGTGAAATTTCTCCACTTGAAATATAATACGTAAAAAACCCCTTTCAAAAAAAAAAATGGCGAAATTGTCGCGATAAAAAATCGTTCGATAAGTGTTGAATGTTAGCCGAAGACGTAAGGAGAACCAAATAGAAGGCTCTACAAACGATAAGAGCTGATGCGGAGTACGTAGAAGGAGACTACAGGGGGGGTTGAAAAACGAATATAAAAGGATGAAGAAAAAAAAGTCTTCACTTCACACGAACACATATATATATCGCCAGCGAAAGAAGCGGGCGGTGCGGGAGGGGATTAGGCAGGCAATTTACAAGAGCAACGTGAGCAGCCGATTCTATTAACTTCTTCAGTTTTTTTTTTCCTTCTTTTTTCCCTAGCCCACGTATTTGCGGCGTTCGCGTATGCAACTTTCACAACACGAGACGCCTGTCCAGCTCACCACGCGACACCCCTGAAGTGTACAGCAAAAAAAATAAAAAAAATTGTATTCGTCATTTATGGGGATTCGTGAAGATGACTATCTTTTTTAACAATTTCGTATACTTGTACTACAATACTACATACGTACTACGTACACATTTTTACACTAGTATGCATTCGTGGACTTACACGCATGTTTACTAGCGGGTTTTCGATAGAAAACGCCTTCTATATTAATTTTGGTTATGACTTTCACACGAAAACGTCAGGCGGACGACCCTCATATATAGTTATTCGTTTAGTGATCTCAAGATTCCAAAAATATACCCATCTCGCATTTTGGTATTTCATTATTTACTTCTTATAGTTTGTCTGTAAGGTGGGGGTGGGAGTGGGGGAGGTGTTACAGGTAAACCGCAAATTTCTATTTTGAAAAGTAATTACAGCAAAACTACGGTCGAATAAAGCTGAAATTTTCACTAAAAATTATAATATTGAAGTCTCGGGAGATTGCCATTCAAATTTCAAGTCAATATCTGTTCGTTATATAGTTTGTAGAAAAGTCATTTTGAATGTTGAAAAACGCTGATTTTTCATTTCAACACGTTCCACAACGAACCACTGAACGAATAGGATAGAAATTTTGTACCAGAGGTCAATTCCTTGACGAATTTTAGGTCTGATAGAAATTTTATTACGATCGGCATTACGGTTCTCCAGACATTACATAAAATGTAGCCATGATTTTTGATGACTTCTTGAAGGAACGGTTTCCTTTCGAGGAGTTTTCAACTTTTGGAATGCGAGATAAAAACTACTTAACCAATAGGGCTGAAATTTGTATCGAAGGTTAATCGTAATCAGACCGAAGTCTGATAGAAATTTCATGACGATTGGTTTTTTAGTTCTCAAGAAATCAGCAAAAATGTAGCAAAAAACTATAAATTTTGATGCGTTTTTGAAGAAACGGCTATTCCTTCGAATTCCAACAAAATTTTTTTACCCTAGAAAAATTAGGAAAACTGTCCAGAAAATTTTTTTTATGATTTCTTACTTTTAAAAAATCGGCCGGCCAAACTGTCTCTATCTTTTTTACAGAATCCTCAAATAAAATTTATGCGGTTCATGACACCCCTGCACTATCAATCGAAAACCAATTTTTCCAGCGGGCCTTGCTACACAAGAATTTATTATTTTCTTTTGGTCACGCGAGAAACCGTTAAAGCCATATATACAGAGCTCACCTCGGGAAATATGGCTACGAAAGAAAATCTTTTTTCAAATATTGTCTAGTCGACATTGTACGAGGAATTTTGGGTAACTTTATCGTAATTTTTCATCTTCGAAGCGCGATTCTTTCACTAACCGTATTATTCAACTTTACGCTGAAAAATCGCTCTCCATGCAGACTCGCGATAAAAATGCGACTTTTTCTCCTCTCTCTATACGACAAGCTGTAGTAAAATGGATAATGTATGCAAAACGCGAATTTCTTGAAAGTACGTTGATTATAGTGGAAATCTTTATTCACGTTTTTATATACTGTACATTCGTTTTCGCCCCCAAAGAAAGCCTCTCTGAACCAGAACGAAAAATTCACAAGCAGAAATAGTTCGACTAAAATGCTCGTTTCAGTCGCAAGACACACAGACACATATATCTATGTATAGACTTGAGGCACACTAAAAGATATTTGCCCACTAATATTTAAATATACGGTACACACAATACAATTTCACATAAAAAACCAGTGTGAAATACATGTATTAAAAATCAGAATACGAAAAGATGAAATTATAGTATCTCACACTACATTTTAGTGTGAGGCCCACCACAAAATTATAATTCGAATTTCTGTGGCTTCAATATAGAAAATAATTAATTTAGGCTGTAATTCATAATTGCAGATAAAAAAGTTGAAAAAGCTTTCTCATACAGGATGTGAAACAATGCGGTCATTTTCTAATTGAAATTCATTTTTCAAGGTTAAAAATTAAATACAATTTTCCTTCAATACATGACTATATTTTGCTTAGCAATTTTTCGAAGGCGTGAAACTCAACTTTCAAAGACTTTGCTAAGCATATATGAAAACATTATTTTAGCTTTTCCTTCCTCTACACGCTATCAAATGATATACATGTATGTACAGGATCAGCACCTCAGCGGTATTTTTAACAATTTCGAATTTCATTTTCTAGTGTTAATGACCTATAGATAATACTTTTAGTAAAATTATTCTGGTAAAACACGATCCAAACCGAGGTATAGGTACCTATCGGAAGTAATATTGAAAATTACGAAACGTAATGCATTCACAAATACACACAGTCATCATAACTCCATCAAAATGTGCTTTGCGTCGATAAAGAAAGTATTGGGACAATAATATATTTTCTTGCTAAACCATAAAAGATAGTGGTTGCATGTAGTATTCGTATTATCGCTTTTACATTTTTTTTTCACTGATACAGGAGAAAATGCTAATATATTTATACGATAAGTTAGTTTGAAAACATCTAAAATACAATCTATTTCCATCGCATAATATTTTTATTTTTTTTTTAAATAAAACTAATCATGGAGGTTGATTCGATTTTTTTTATAAAACCTAGGGGTAAATGATAAAATATAGTCATGCCTTGTTTTTTTCATAGGACGGAGTATAATTGACTGGCTTAAGTAGAATTCAGAATTGAGCCAGGTTCAACCTCATATTATCCATAGATATTTTCATTTGAACCAGTATATTGTACACCCTGCCCATACATTTCCAGCAACGGATGCTGAAAAACGCCAAGAAGAAGTACGAGTTTAAGAAGGCAGCCAGAAAACTTGATAACTATTTCAGAAAAATTATATAAAATATTCTACTTCGGAAATAGACTCGGAAATATGAAGGCAGCCTTTTGTAGAAGATTTTATATTTACGCAGCTATCAACCGTTAGTCGGAAATCACACTCAATGTGGGTATCAAAATAATTTGCAAGTGCAGCGTCTTTGGAATCAACGAAACACTCCACAGCAAGCAGCAATAGATTTCTCCAGTAAAAATGAGAAACATTTCAAATGGACGTGGTTATAACAAATCGGGAATGCAGAGTTACGCAAGTATGAATAACAATTTTGAAATTTAACTTTACTAAAAGATTTCGAAAATTCAAACTGCAGGAAACTTGAGATTTCACGTTCGACTTGGAAATTTGGTCGAACAAAAGTGGAACAAATTATCTTCCGAATTTTATTTCAATAAAAATGTCCACAAAAGAACTGCAACAGTATTCCGCACAAATGAAAGATCACTGAGAAAATTATATACGCGACTCTCTATAATATTATAAAAATTGTGCGAAAAGAACAACAAAAATAAAATAAAAGTCGGTACTATAAATGAACGAATAAAACACACGTCCAATTTGGTCCTTCTCATGTAAACGTGCTCAGGTGCGAGAGTCAATAGTTTTCAGTGGAATTCGTAAAAACATATACATAGATCTCGTTTCACACTCATCCTTGATGATATGAGAGAAACAGTATACCTATACAACGTACGATACAGTTTCTAAGACAAAACAAAGAATTTCCTTAATAAAATGCCGCAGTCGTAAAACAAGTGCCGCATTCCAGAAATTTAATAAAAATATTTTTTCATCTCTTTGAGGAAACTTATGAAGCTCGAAAAACATTTTTCAACTACCTCAAGATTATTTTCGGTGAGTGGGTATGATGAAAATGATGAAAACCAGCCCACACAAAGCACCGGCAGCAGAACTTCTTCCGGCGATACAACCTACATCAAGCGTCGATTTTACAGGGAGATTTTTGCAGATGCGAATGAAAAGGAACCAAGCATTTACGAGTATACTCGTTTATACCCATATAGTGGGAAGAAGTATAATTCCACAACTTTCGACAAGACTAACTTTACAGCCTTTTTTTTTCCAGCTTCCATCCGTCCCAGGCGACTTCTTTTTCGCCATCTTTACGAGCGCAAAGTGATTACATTTTTAGCATTTCATATAATCTCCAGAGATAATTAAAATTTCGTCATCGCCGTTATGGATACGTCGAAAATTAATACAAATGAAGCGCACGATTTTCTTCCTTCGAATATTTCACCAGACTTTTGAACGCGTCTTTCAGCAGCTCTCACAAGAAGAATGATTAATAAAAGGGTTTTGAAAATTGAGATGAAAGGAAAATTACATTCTGACTAGATGAATGCAGGTAAGCTCCTCTACTTTACTCCATCACTGAAACCCTTTAATAATAATTAAAGAACAATCAGAAAAAAGAAAAAATAAAGATTGAAAATAATCAACCAAAATTTAGTCCTTTAAAAATTAAGTCATCTCCATTTACGACAAAGCGTATTGATATTTATATCAATGGTTATAATCACAGCTATCATTTCGAAATATAATTTCAAATTCGAACAAAAACGATTCTTTCCTCTTTCCAGTCGCATAAAAACAATTGTTTTATTTTGATACGTTCGTTATTACTCGTACGTCTGATCTTGAATTAATAATAATCAATCACAGTTCTGGCCTGAGACAACAATGTACAACCCTTTTAAATTAATCACCATTAAAATTGAAAAGTGGCCCATGTCCTAAATAATGAACAATGCGTGATATCCATAATCACTAAAGTATACAGCTACAGATGTACGAATTATTGTTGTGTACCTATTTGAATTTTGGGATTGTTCGGATGAAGAAAAGAAGAACTGGTGCGCCAGAAAAGCAGGTTTTCATTTCACTTCTCGAGCACAGCTTATATTCGACGCAAGCCGCCATCAAAGGAGGATGAAGATATATTTTGTTTTTTTTTAAAACACAAGTTTTTCACTGTTTTTGATTATTTTATTCTTTCCCCTATAAAATTATGTAATAATTTGTCATTATTTTTTTTTCGTGTGTGTGGGGGTGTCTTCACTTCAGAACCCTAATGGTATTTTCATTTCAAATGAAAATGTTATCATATCAAATGCTTTTTTCCCCCATTTTTTTTTTCGCACAGTTATACTTTACCAAATAGACAAGAGCTTTTTTTCTTAGCTTCTTTCGAAGGCGCCATGAGATTTTCTCCTCAGTCGAAAAAGTATTTTCAAGAAGGCATAGCTATACTCGCAAAAAATCACCCTAGTTTTTCAAATTCAAGCTAGATTTTAAAAGCCCTCGATTGAAATCTACCTCAAAGTTAGATCAAAAGTCGCTCAGAATTTCGGCTCTCCAACTATAACGGACTCCGAAAAAAAGGAACCGAAAGAAGCATAAAAATGCACCGCATGAAAAGAGATTTTTGCCGGTCCTCTCTTAATTACTGACAAATTAGGCTACAAAATTACGGTTCTAAACGGCCCTCTCTTCCTTCCGACGATACACAGTCCCTAATCTCTCGAAATTTGTAGCATGTGATCTTCAGCCGCACATCTTCAACTAGCCCATCTCCTGCACGACCCAAAATGTATGTTAAGAATATAATACGCTTCGAAAGGGTACTACACACAGCAGAAATGGGATGGCGGCGTACGATCGTAATAAAAGGAAGCAAAAGAAATGAGAGGGTGTGCATATAAGGATGGGGATGCTGGGGGAGGAAAAAAATTCACGTCAGACTACTCGGGAATATCGTAGTCGCACGACGGCGAAGAAGACGACGACGACGACGACGACGACGGCTAAACGAGACGCGCAAAATACGCCGCGAAGATGGGGCAAGACGTCGAAAGTGGCTGTGCGAAAGGCGAGCGGGGGCCGGGGGGCACACAGGAACGAGGCGCGGAGAAAATAAACTAGAGCAGGCCATCTCTATGGTAACGGCCATCCACAATCCTACATAAATTTGGTGTGACAGGAGTTTTGTTTTCGCGCGTGAAGTGAGGGGGAAAAAATTAAAGCAAAAAAAAAAAATATATATATTATACACAACCAAAAACAAAAAACCACAGAAGTGGCTTAAAAACGCGGTAGTAAACTTGTGAACAAAAGTTGGGTTTTTTTTTTCTTTCATTTAATGTATGTTCAGTCTCGCTCTACGAGGATCATCGCCGTTTTAAAAGAGTGCATCTTCATGGGATTTGCGGGGATTTCAATTTCAATCCGCAGACGCAGAGTGGAGGGCAAGCATGGCGAGGAGGAAGTTGGCAGAAAGAAATTGAGAAGTACTGTACATGTATGGAACCAGCGAGTATGAGTAGCTAACGATACGTACCGTCAAACGGGGTGACTTTACATTCAAGGGGCGACTTTACCCACTTCGTTTTAGCCCAATAAATAAATTGCCAGGCAAAAATTAAAACCAAAATACGATTTAGATCGAAGCAGGTAGAAGGAGGAAAATAAAAAAAAGATCGCCGCCCCTACTTCACTTCACCCAGTAACAGAACAAGAAAATAAAGCGGCGATACCGTCATTTGCCAATGGCGGACACCTTCCCAATGGCGGTCACCTTCTTTTTCATTTTTGTATATTTAGTGTTTAAACCGACTTATAATGAAACTGATGATGTCACATGGTAGCTGTTACCCATGGTAATGCGTTGAATCACTCAGTTAAATTTTTGCTCCATCCAATAGAAATATTTGGCCATTAATTATGTTCTTGTCAATTAAATATTCAATTTCGTAATTATTGCAAAGAAAAAGATTAGATAGTAAACATTTTTAAAACTGATAATTATCTATTCCTGTGATTATTAAATAATGTTCCTTCAAAGCATCAATGATCCTAAACCATTACAAACATTGAATTTTACAGTTTTAGAATTATTTCATCTGTTTCAAACGTTTTTTTGAGGGTGTCTGCCATTGGCATAAAAGAAAATTCAGTCTGTTTGAAGGTTTCCAGTGGCGGACACTTGCTTTTATGCACAACTTGAGGCTGAAATAAATCCTATACCTACCATAAACACAAGGTATGAAGCCAAAGGATGACTGCCATGCCTTGTGACATCATTGAGTTTAATTGGATTTGTTTTTTTTTTTTTGTTCATTTAATTATTTGAAAAATGAATATATCTACACAAATGTGCATGGTAAAATGTTTTCAATTTGTTTTTTATCCAGTTGTCTCTATAAGTGGATGTGTGGAGGGGAGTTGAGCCCCGGAATGGACAGAGGGTGAAGCCCCTTACTAGTCAACATCATAATTGAAAAATATAATAACAATTATTCACGTTTTTTTCTACATTACAAATATTTTTCTAGGTGTCCGCCATTGGTGTGTCTGCTACTGGAAAAATGAAAATTTTGATGTCCGCCATAGGCAAAATTTAGATAGTTGGGAAAAATGATAGGGTGTAATATGTGTATGGGTTACGGGGGCCAAAAGGGGAGAAGTTTTTAGAAGAAGGTGGGGGCAAATATTCAAGGCATCAAGCAAAATAATTGAAGCATTTTTCAGCAAGATATGAAAAAATTAAAGAAAAAAATGCCTTAAGGTGTCTGCCATTGGCAAATGACGGTATGGTTTTTTCCTTTTTCTTATTCGTCTTTTTTTTTTTTTTTAACCACAGACACTCAAAATATTCAGTTCGGTTTCACACGGTTGAAGTTGGTACTTGACTAGTTTCTTTTCAATCGTATGTCTGAGTACAAACATCCTCAAATTTTGCCTCCCCACTCATCAATAACCCGTCAATTACAAATTGATGGGTAAAGTCGCCCCATTGAGGGGTGACTTTACACAAATTTTTTGAAAAATCATAAAAAATAGAAAGAAGGCTGCAAACTCAAACTTTTTTTTAACAATTGTGGTGAGAAATGTTAGACCTAAATTTTAAAACCAAATTCACTTCAATAGCTTCAAAATTGGAAGAGTTATTAAAGGACAAAGTTGAAAAACACGAAAAAAGTGTGTAAAGTCGCCCCATTCGACGGTACCCATATATACACGTTCAATTGTCTCTCACCTCAAGCTGATTAACAACGTATCAAACCATTTCTCTCTTTCCTCTCAACGCGTCATTTTTCCGAGTAAAATATTATAGTTTGTTGTCATTATTTTTTGGGATTTGTGCAAATAAGAATAACTTTTTCCCAGACTATTCTAAATGAATAAAACGTTTGAAAAATTTCAAGACGGCAAACCGGGTGCCAGAGAGGCAGGTTTACAAATAAGTGCACGGTGATCGGAAAAAGTCGATGCATTGGAGAAATTTATGCTTTTAATTTCGTTGCCATAAAAGGCTGAAAATATCAAAACAAAGGCCAATAATGCAATATCATTGCTCTCAATTTATAAAATAAGTTGAATAGTAACGTTGTTTCCACAGGCCATGGGGCTAGTCAGATAGTAGCATCTACACTTCTCTTCCATCAAAGGGGATGTAAAGGGGAGATAAAACGTACATTTTAATGCTTTTATGAAACAAAGACTTTGATGCAACGCAAGAAAGTACCTGATGAGTTTATTCTAAAGATTTTCTAAAACAGCAAAAATCAACACGAGCTCGACCATTTTTCACTAACGGCACACCGTTTTAGTAAGCTTTGTTGTATGCATACCAAGAGTAATTGTCTTTCTACGTGTATGTCTTTTTTAAGAGTGGTTCACGAAATTTTATGAGCTGGATTCTGAACTGACTTCAGTGAAATTTGGAGACAAGTATTGTGCTTGAATGTACCCAATATCCTTCCACAATTTTACAATTTCAGAAATTCAAATATTTTTTCAAGGGTCTTGAAAAACATTTTTTTGGCGGTTTTCAAAAAAAGTTTAAAAAATTTTATTTAAAAAAAAAAAATAATTCATAGGGGTATAAAGGGTAGGTATATTTAGAGGTGGCATCCTAATTTGAGGAAATTCGATGCAAAATTCGTTTCATAAAATGCTAATTCGTGAGCATCATTGAGCTATACAAACGTGAAAAAAATCGTTTATCATTCCGCAACGAATACAGTGCGAACATACGAGTATAATCTCCTACGGGCAATAGCAAGCTACAGCTCATAGCAATTATGGATACGTGGATGTACAATAAATTGCCTACATTTTACATTATCAGGCAGTTTCTTTGACATCGCTGTCAGCTTCCCATGCAAAAAGAAACCGTATCAATTTCGAACATTATTCAAGTTCGTTTATAATATGAAACACAGATTTAAAATAAAACTGCGACTTATTAGTTTTCGACGCATGAATATTGTTGCAAAAATGTCTGCGTACCTCTCACACGTGTTTTTGAAGATTATTATGCCACTGCGTCCGTGAAAATGCACTCTACTAACTACAACTTCGGCAAGGCCTCAACAAATATTTGCAGCTTCTTTTCAAGATCGTTCTTATAGCTCAGCTATTCGATTCGAATCTAAATAGCAAGTCCGCGAATACAAATTGAGTCATCAGGAAACATCATACACCCAACCCCATACTAATATATGTACCACAGACACACCCCCGCCAAAAAAAAAAAAAGAAGATGTCCGACACGCGAATACATGAGTCAGCATTCACGCAACAAGCAAACAAAATGGCGAATGCTAATACCCAGAACCACAAAACGAACGTGTCGAGGTACCTGGCGTGGAAAAGGCGCGAAAAATGGGAATCGGTGAATGAAAACTGGTCGTAAAGATAAAACCGATTCAGCGGCGGACGGGCTGCAAAAAACGAAAATGTATCAGGATGTGACTCACACGAATCGATGATACGTGGCCATGACTATATAAATATATATATCTGTGTGCGTTTATGTAAACGAAAATATTCCCATTATAACAGCACTAAATAACGCACTATAATATATATCTACACACATCTTTGTACTCGGATGTAATAAAAACGACAATATGAGGCTCGTTTCTGCGACCAAAATACATTAAAACGTTAATTTTGCGCACTCAACGATGGCGGGGCCACCCATGGCCGTCGCCACCAACGAAAATGCTATAATTTCTGGAAGGACACACGAAATATAATATGCAATGATACTACGATATCTGCATGAGGAATAGTTCGAGAAAAAAAAAAGCAAGAAAGCCAAAAATTGAGAAAAAATGAGGTAATGTGCGAATGATTTTCGAATCCAGAACTTGTTGACAGGGACATAACGCTGGAAATGAGTATGCAGGAGGAGGAGAAGGAGAAAGTGAGAAAGCCACAGAGCATATCTACTCATATACAGACAGGCATGTACATACACGACACACTCGCAAAAAATGTCGAAAAAATGTCAACAAGGGGTTTGTCGAGCTGAAAAATAACGTACGGGATTACTCGATCCTCGCCGCTGAAAAGAAACACTTTTTTGACGCAAATTCATGGGTAACGTAATCACCCCCGGGTGGGAAACGTGAAATTCGCCGAAACAAATTTCAGGATTACAAAAATGAAACGAAATTTAAGAAGTATATACGCGCACGTATAGCGACATCAGTTTATATTTTATTACATCGCACGCAGAAGATGCTCGCAGCAAGCTAAATGACCAATCGCACGTAGTGATATAACGAATGCCAGAAATACGAAAATCGTCAGTTTCACCCACGCCCTTCACCCGCATCCCAATCCAACTGGTCTGCCGAAGGACAACCGACTTATGACGAGTGCTGATGCGGTCTAATGAAATTCGAGATTAAATCCATCAAAGCACACAAAAATCTGTCTTCAACTTATTAGTCGGTATAGTCGGTACAAAGTAATTTCGTCACAGCTTCCTTATCACAGTTTTTTTTGCAGCTATAATCGAAGGGCCAAATAGAAAAGGGAGCACGTTACAAACAAAAAAACAAACCTCACAGGAGAGTAAAACAACGTGTCGAGGACTTCTTGATCCTTAAAAAGTGGTAAAATGTTCCATTAGTTTTGAGGTGACGCAAAAATCAAATCATTTCATTCAAAATAGTACGTGTAAAAAATTACCCTACACGCAAGCGAAATTATCCGAGGCTCCCAAACAAAGTAATTCTGCTTTATGAGCACTTATTTTATTACATTAAATGTAACATGTGTAAAAAATTACACACTGATATTTGTTCACGTATAATCTTTTACACAGCAAAAGCAAGTCTCGATTCATACGAGTGCGGAGGAACCAGGGTTGCAGTCTCAGGGTTTCGAGAATCTAACTTCCAAACAAAAAATATTTTACATCAAATAACAACATAAATTTTATGTTGCGAAATTTGTAATTATAAGTTAGGGAACCGAGTCACTCATTAAGATTGTTCAGCTCGTTTCGTTTCTCATCAAGCAGACATGGCAACGAAATTTCAATTCGCATAATGCACCGAAATTCTATGAGGCATCTTACTACGAATTATAATATCACGAAATAATATTCTCAATGGTACGCCAACTACGTACAGTGTATAATTGGCAGTTCAAACTTCGCTACGCGGAGGTCAACAATGTACAGCGTGAACAGGGCAAGAGAAATAGCCCACATTATTAGCATTATACGAACAAAATACGAAATTTTCCTCGTAGAAGGTATACGCGCCATAAATTGTATATTTACTTCCATCCAATTTAACCAATGTACCCGCGAAAAATGACTCAAAAAGATGAAAGTATTGTAGAAAAAAGCCATAAATATAGGGAACGCGTTTTTAACGTAAACTAAATAATAAATAGCTACACCAAAACGGGAGCTCAACTTTGGACTGCTGAATTTCAGAACACATTAATTTGCTTTCAACGAAAAAGTAAAGAAATTATATAAGAGCAAGCATTACAGATAGGTCAACATTGAAACACAACTACCTAATTAGCATTCGTTTAATCTATATACTCGTCAGCTCCGAGAAAACGGTCTACTTGTATATAATGAAGTCATAAAATTTTATGCACCTCTTTTTTTTTCGTTACCCCTCCGTACAAATCATAAAAAAGACAAAAGTATTCTGTAAAATTTCTTAACATGGCATGATTACCAACTAATGGACTTCAAGAAATTACAAAATTTCTTCGGACAAGAGCTAATATTAGCTGTGTTTGAGCGCTCCCAGGATTACCAGTTTCTGGTAAAAAAAAAAAAAAGAGGGCTTATTCCACCCATAATTGGCTCTTTTTCATTTTTTATTGGTAACGGAATCGAATACTACTTGGAATAAGACCTCATTTTCCCCAGAAACTGGTAATCCTGGTAGCGCCCGAACACAGCTAATTACATTGAAATTGGATTTGACTAAATCACGTTTCTTTGCATTTTCAAGGTTATATCAGCTAAAAGAAACTTCACCCCTCTATAAGTAGGAGCCAAAACAATGAAATTTGTTGGATTCCATTTTTTTTAAATCGAATTTTAAAGATAGTTAAAATTTTGAGAAAGTAGAAAAAATCACATTTTTATGTAAGACTGGAATTTGAAAAAACCTTATTACTGAAAGGGTTATTGTTGGAAATCACTGGTTGTCTTACACAAATATCCACCTGCGTAACTCTGCTATAAACACAACAATACTTGGCTACCAACAGACCAACTTCTGAGCGCCCAGAACACGATTATCAAAGACTCCAACTTCGCTGTTTTGTACTTTTACTTCTTTTGTGACGAGCTCCTTTAATATACTCTCTTTAGTGGTTCAGTACTGTTATATTTATTTTACCTTTTATACATATTTTTACTTTAATATTGAGACGAGTCACCTTCTACACGATGCAAGATGCGAAGTGCCTCTATCATAACCCTGACCAATTCTAACAGTTATAAATAAAAGCAATTATAATTACAGAATCAGTACCACCAGTGCATTTTAGTATCTACCAGGCTCGCTGTGAAGAACACCAAAGAGGCAAACTAAACGGACCTCATATTTTGAGAAAATACAGTCATGAAACATTAGCCGTATAGCTAGACTCGAACTTGCGATTTTCATATAAGAATGTAGAGTCCTTAATTAGCACGCCAACCAAACACCACGGAGAGAGGAATGTTTGTAACAACTCGCTAATTCGTGTCACTCGAGTACCCACCATCCAGCAGCCATTTCTTCCTTCATTCATTATACGTTCCTTCGAGTTTATCCCGCAGATTTGCAGAATCCCATCAACCAGTACCACAAAACACCGCTTTAAATGAAAAAATTCGCGAACGTTATACCGTACTGAAAACCGCGGCATATAATTTTTGAGCTTCGCCACACCTCACCAACGTGCCAAGATTTTGCCACAAAAAAATAGAAAACGATGAGACGAAAGGAAATCCAACCTTGACATGGAATGATTAAGGCTAAAAGGTCTTTTATAGTCTTTCACATTCACACCAAAACGAATTTATAAAATTGAGTGACTGCTTAAGAATTGCTGTTCCAGAAACAAAGACACTGTCTTCTAAAAAAGAAACAACTTTTTGCCCACAAAGGTCTTTAAAGCTTTTGACAAAGGTCGTTTTCAAAAAAAAAAAAATGCAAACCATACACAATGGACAAACGGATAAAGATAAAAAAGTCCAAAAGAAAAAAAAAGAGGAGAAATAGTAGAATAAAAAATAGTGAGTTCCGCTACAGCAGAAAGTTGATGAAGAAAAAACGTGCACAATGTTATCTCCTCACGATGAAATGACGTTCGCGTATTGATTTCCTAAAGGCGACAAACAAGGGATACACCGTCAAAATTTCAAGTTTTCGTGAGTAATACACGGACAGTATTTAGTGGCAGACATCGAATGTTATTTGGCTTCATATCAAAGCCGATTTATTCACGCTCTTCAGTCAGTTTACTCGAATAAGTTCCATTTCTACTTGAATAAGTTCCATTTCTACTTGAATGATCGCCCTGCCACTGTGTCCTCTCAAAAACAAGCATTGGCAAACTATTTTATTGAAATTTCAAGAGACTGAAGGTTTCAAAATTCAAAAAAGTACAAGAATTTTGAACTGAATAATTCCACCGATAGTGCTCGGGCAAGAAAAATATATTCCCCTCTTCTGGTTCGTATAGTTGATAATGTTTGAGGATTCAACTCATAAAATTTTAATTTGATGTGTTGTATTCATGGTTCAAGTGTCCACAGAAAAACACGGATAGAAAGTCATGAGTTTTTATAATCATTCTCTTATGTCTGACTATTTTCATTGTTTTTTTGGGGGGTGGGGGAGGAGGGAAGGGGTTGGCGAGGAGGGTCCACAAAAATTTCCAATCTCATACAAAATTTACCACATAACTTTTTCCCCCATTCCTTTCTTTTTTCACAGTGGCCTATCGATTGTTGTACACCTTCAAGAATAGAACTGATAAGAGGAGTAAAAACTATACATCAGATGATTCAAAATGCAGAAATAGTAAGAATAAAAAAATGGACGCTATAGCAATGTTGTTTCATCTACAATTACGAGTCTAGAAAAATCACAAATTCGAGAGTAGAAGTCTCACTTCAATTAGACGCAGTACTTTGGTACTTATTTAATACTCGAGGACAATTTGATTTCAGTCTAACAACTGACGATTCATTTTGAAGCAAGCTTTTTATTTTCTTAAGCTCGCGTAAAATCACTACATTTTTGATGATTTTTTAATAATCAAAATACTGGACATTCGTCACTTGAGGGGACAGTAGGAGTTTCTAATACACTCGTACACATAGAACAAAATAATTCATCAATATCGATGGTGACCTTTCATAAATTAGAAGCAGAATTGTCAATAGAACCGTCGGTTATCAACGATTGGTTGAAATTTACAATAGAATAACCAGCACAGTAGCACACTTGAATAATTTTAACGCTGTATTTTCCAAATTAGTCCATAAACAAATGAACATTTCGGTTGTACAGATTGACTCTGAAGACCATACAGCATGGTTTATTTTACTTGTGAAAAATTAAGACGGTTTTTTTTTAAAAACATAATTGCGAACTGCAGTGGATGAAGAAATATTTGATTCAAGTACTACGACAAATAACCAGCTATAAATATCGCGAATTTCGGAGAAGACGTTTCGAAGAGTTCGAACTAACTTTTTTCTGACCTGATTTAGCGGACCATGTTTATTCATCCTCGATGATGAATTAAAAGAAAACTTCCTGATACAATTAAGAAAATGAAAAAATAACACTTACTCTCATCGGTTTGTGGAGCAGATAAAATTGCACTATGTTTTTTCTTCACTTCTTCCACATTTGTTTGTATTCTATCGATCATTTCCCGTATCTCTTCAACCTGTAATGCAATAAAAATGCGGCATTATTAAAAAAATATGGTGAATTGATGTTCACAATCAAAATTATTTGAACGAAAGCGGTATAGTGATGAAAGTGCTGTAGGTGAAAAGTAAAGTAGAACATGGAGTGTCTTATGTACAAGATCACTTTGTCAACTTTAAAATCACTAGTAATTTTTACATAAAATGTGGGCGTTTATTCCTAAATTTTCTCAGTTAAAAATCAATAATATATTAACAGTAGCTACATATAATTTTTATTAATTTTTTATTATGCTTATAATACGAATTTTTTAAAACCTTCAAAACAATTTTTTTTTGGTAAGAAAATTTAAAGAATCTTCATAGGACTGAAAAATTCCCAAAAAGCACCTCAAACAAATTATTTTCATTATTCTAAGGCACCTAGGTTTTCATTCAAACATTTTAATAAAATCTATAAGCGAGCATTTCCATCTCATCGAGAGTTTGAATCGATGGGAGTAAAACTCAAAATGAGAGCCTTATTCTTCAACAAGTCGTTTTGTTTTGTTTTTTTGTTTTTCCAATCAAATTACACGTTAAAAGATCAACTTTGAAGGCGGATTATACCATCTGAAATTCTTAGGTGGGTGTACAACAAAGACTCCAAAAAAGGCAGTCATCTTTGTTCACCATCTCTGCTGCTGTCAGTGATTAAATTTTACTAAAATCCAACGACTGAACATTACGAAAGACCAAACTAAATACGTGTACGTATATTTAGACCGACGAGACAGAATTTCTTACGGCCATAAAAATAAAAAAAAAGAGAGAACAAAAATTTTACAAAAATATTCAACTAAATGAGACAATTTTGTTAAAAGGAAATACGACAGCTAAATTTTACTGCAGTCGCAAAGGGACCCAAAACTTTTGGGAAAAAAAAAAAAATGAAAAAAAACAGTATGAAAGTACGAGTATATAATGTCTATATAGAAGCCTACGCTGAACCATTTTTTTTCACGAGAAATGAATAATTTTTCAAAATAAGAAAAAAACTCACTAATTTTCTCGCGAACATTTTTCATCGACCATGTTCGAACAATTTTATATTGATTTTTACATATTGTAAAGAAAACAGGTTTTCAAAAGTATTTTCCAAAACAAATTTGACAACCAATTTGCTCACATTATTAACCCGTGTAAAGGTAAGAAACGTAAAAAATCACAGACAAGTACGTCAATATTTCCCAAAAATACATATCCATTGAAGGTACCACGTGTAAAAACTTACACATGAGTAAATGCTTATTAGTGTGTAATTTTTTACACATTTAAATTTTAATGAAATCATTATTTTTTTTAAATGCTGTATTTTGGAACACCCGACAATGTTGTTGGTTCGTAATTTCTCACACATGTTACTTTTCAAGAATTAATGTGACTTAGTCGCAAATAATTTTATGAATTTGAAATAAACTTTTTCCAAAGGCCAAGATAGGGAACAGGGTGCCTCTACCTTTTAGAATATTTATCACAATGAATTCGGCAAAAGTACCTAGCTGTACTATTAGAGGCAGAAAAATAATGAGAATACAAACTATTCAGCTTAGTTAGCTCCAACTACAAATGAATCGATCAATATCACAAAAATATATAGTCTCTTCATTTTCCAAACAGCCTTTGCATTATTTCTTATTGGTACAAAAAATCAAAACGGAAGTTGACATAATACTCATTTTATTTATATTTTCTAAATATGCCGAAATACCAGCAATATTCTCTGAGAAATCTTTCACAAATCCATCATAAGAAAAATTTAGCTCGGTCCGGTTACATCAGTGAACTATAGATAACTTTTTTTCGTTCTCCAGATTTTAAAGGTTACATTTCATCGAAGAATGCTGTGTGAAATTTTCAGTAACGACGAATACATTGTACGTGGACAGTCGAGCAAACATATATAGGTGCATGCGAAGGCTACATGAAAACACCTAAAATCCGGTTTTTTTTTTCGAACGATGTTAGCCGACCTCGCGAAGTTGAGAATAGTTCGCCCAAAAATCGTCGATCATAAAAATACTTATAGAACTTCGTCAACAACAATAAACGAATTGCATGATTTTCTTCATTATTTTTTAAAACCATTATCACAGAGAAAAATACTACACTTACATGCAATCCCACAAAGTGACACAATCGTGAATTATTTTCACTATCGAGTTACACTTTCTTCAAAATAGAAATTAGGCCTGCACCACACAACTACCTACATCAAGCTGCTTATGGGAAGAATTTTATTCGGCCGACCCATGATACTAATAAAATTTTTTCAATTACAACAGCCCTACGCTCACACTCTTCACAGAAATAAGTCCTTCATCCAGTTGGGCACAGTGTGCATCCGATTATTGCAGGTCCAACATAAAAACAGAAAAGATAACCAGCTTTTTAACAAAAGCAAAAATAGAAAAAGAAAAAAAGGGAAACTCAAGGTCAAGCATATCCAATGAATAAGTAAAGCATAGAGTCCAAGTGTAATCCGCTATTTTATGCGTATTTCTAATGTCCTTTCGAATTGCATACATCATCTCAACTTTTTTTTTTCCACGTTACTTTTTCGGCCATTTTCCACTTGAGCTTTGATGGCTTTTCTTGGAGGAAATCTTATACCATTATTATACTCTACAGATTCACATAAAAATAGCAGTAGGCCATCTGCAAACTGATCAATATACTTTCTTTCAGAAGAGCTCTAGCAGAAAATTTTGAAACTATCTATCCGCCTTCTTATCGCCCATCTTCATTGTCGCGGATCTAAAGAGGACACTAAAATTTAAAATAAAAAATATTCACTATCGAAAATCTTGGTATTTACATTATTATTCTAAAATATGAATCGATTGAGAAATGAAAAAAATATTTTTTCAAAAAACATTTTCATATCAACAAAACTGTAAAAATTTAGTGTAGTATGAGGCAAACACCAATTAGTCATACCTGAATTGAAACATTTTCTAAAGCATGCACTAAAATTGAAAAATAATCGACGTTTTCTCAAATAATTGTAATTAGTCGAAAAGTTATCTGCATAAAAATAGATACTGATTCGAACAAAAAAACGTGTATTATTTTAATGCTTTTATTTAACTACGACATGGAGCCATGGAGCAGAAAGTAGACTTTATAATCATGAGGAGTATTTGTCCATAATATTTAGTCTGTTCCATTAAAGAAACACAAAACGCAGGAAGGTGTAGCCACATTAAATGCTGCACTTTGAATACGAAACGTTCAAATGGGTTGATAACAATAAAATTTGATCATTTGGTGTGACAGTGCCTAAATATATTTACGTGATTGGTAGGAAATGATGTTACCAATATTGTAAACAAACACTTCTCAAAAGAGAAAAACTATAGAATTATATTATTTCATAATAATCTAAATAATGAGATTATCCTTTAGAAGACCGTAGAAAATCCCGCAGCAATGCTGGCAAAGAATGTTCAAAATTGGTTTTCAGGGTATATAAATCCGTTTTTTAGATAAACGTTAAAGTACATCCCTAGAATTAAAAATAGAATAAGAAATAACTGAATCAAACTGAATAAAAAAAATTACTCATTTCTTATTTCCGACAAGATCAGAAGAGGTAGATAGCTGAGCTAAATAAAATTAGGCGTGGTTCATCAACCTAAAATATTTGAGACAAACAATTTTCTCACAATATTATCCCATAACGTAATGAATTTTCAATTTTTATATAAAGTTAATTCAGAAAACAAAATTAGAAGTATAAGTCATTACATTATGAGATATTCATCATACCCGAAATGAAAATTTGTCATTTTTCAATTGAATAATTTCAACTTTTTTGTTCAGCGCTTGGGAGGATTTAACATCGCTTTTTACACATGACCTTCCTATGAGAGCCATTCTTTGCTAACACTGCTGGATATACATCAATCTCCCAAGGGCTATGATGCACTTTTTCAACTAGCTGCTGTAGCATAGTAGATAGACCTAGATGCTGAATTATTCGAATTTGTTTTTTTTTTCAATTTTTCAATGTGAAAAAATTTTCCCAGAGACGAGCAGATAGATAATTAAATATTTTTTGGTTTTTATAAGTAATAAATCTAGCATGTCAAAGTAAGACAGTGACGTTTTTCGAAGACATAAAAAACTGTGCACCCTGAATAGGTATGTTCGTACTTCAAAAACATAGTCAGAATTCCAACACTAGTTAAATTCAAAAAATAATCCCAAGGTGCAAAATTAAGCGGTTGTAGAAGAGCCTGAAACTTGAAAATGAATGCTTCTCTGGGTCAATTTACAAAATTTTAGCAACACAAGCATCAATATATTCTTGATAACGCGATGAGAGTTCTGATACGATCAACAACTTCACCTCTCCACAAAGAAGGCAAACAGATGAATAATACGGGCTATAATTAAAATTGTACGATTTCAAAATTCTAAATAAGAAAAATTCCAGACAACGTTTTTGGAAGCTAAGGTTATCTATAATGCCAATAAAAATATTTTCCGCCAAAATAGACCCTTAGTTTGCGCACATGTGTATACTGCATCCCTTAGCTACGTACGAAAAATCCAGAATAATAAAAAATTTACCTCGGCAAAAAATTCATCCATGAACCCATCTCGCGGCTCCACGGTGACGGCCACATCATCAGGAACCTCGTCGTCATCGCTTTGTGCCTGTGAAAGAAGAGAAACAAAAATTAAGTAAACAAATTTTTAATCCATCTAACGAACTTGTCATTAAAATTTTAATTTTGAAAGGATTACATAGGGGAAAAAATTAAATTAACGAAGACGATAATGGGCTGGAAAAAATGACCCACGAAAATTACCAACAAGGGAAGGCCAGAATAATGGACGAAAAAACACTGTAGCACAGCTGATTCGTACAACAGCAAGAAAAAATCTTTCCTTTACTCCGGTTAACATTTTACCAAATTAAAGGAAAATAATATTTTTTAGCAAACCGCTAATGTATTACTACGATAATGTAAAATTCAAATTTACATTATCGTTTAAAATGACTACACGAGCTGCCGAGACGTTATGATAGGACGGGCGGCACAATAATATTGTCTGATAAGGACACAATTTTGAAGGCACGAAAGAAGAAAGTAATATAGCTGTTGATGAATGCTCTTTTGCATGCATTTTTCTTGACTTGACGGCAGATACTCGTCCAGTCAAAGTCAAAATTTCCATAATCTACCTATTTTTATTTAGGTTCAAAATCTTCACATTCTTGACACCGCTTATTAAATTTCTTTACATTCACAATACAGATATAGTCTACGGATTTATAGTCTATCTATACCCTAGATAGTCTACGGATTAAGACTACTGATATAGTCTGCTGAGGAAGTACGGACAAAAAATACGAGTACATAAAAATAAAACACTGAAAATAATATTCCTTTTTAGGTACGTTAGTTATGAAACCTTTTATAATGAATCTTGCATATTGTGTATAATCGCACTAATTATTATAAGTTGTTATCATTCATGTAGGTAAGTTGTATCAATTTACCCTCGTACTTTTCTTGAAAATGTTCATGATAAAAATGAAAAACATTTGTGATTTCAATAAAAGTTTCAAATGATTTTTCTCAAAATTCCACTAAATTATCCCTATGGGCAAAATATTTTGAAAACGGATGCGTTTTATTCCGGGTTATAATCCGTTTCTGGATTATAACCCGGAATTTTCCTGTTTTCCGGCTTCTAAAACGGATTTCGAACGGATTGTAATCAGTCTTGCCGGAAATGAGTCCGGATTATTTTCCGCGAAGGCTGTTTTATCATATTTGTTGGCTCGGGTTATAATCCGTGAAACCGTTTTACAAACGGATTTAGAAAAATTGCCCAAAAATTATCACTGATTGTAATCAGGAAATCCGTTTTACAAACGGATTTGGAAAAAGAAATCAAGATGACAAAAATATCTGCAAATTTTCAGATCCGATGGTCGAAAATAAAAACGGACTGACAACGGATAAAATTCTCATTTTGCGGACCATTTTCTCATTTTTTGCCCATCGGGTAGAGGAGCAAAAGTACATAAAATGATGCATTTACAATGTTCCTTAATCAGCTGCAAGTTTTTTATTTTTTTACGACGATAGGTAACTCATCCGTATTTTCAAAAATGAGGTAATATTTTTTTGGGTGAAGTTGATCACTCTCTTACATAAAAATACAAGCAACCATAATGTTGATTAAAACTCTGTGATTATTCCCACCCGAAACTGGCTGATAATTTTTACCCTCCGACAAATCTCCCCCCACTCCCGCACGATTGCCAAATACTTAATCACCCTCGATAAGGATTATCATTTCCCGTGATGAAACCAATTTTGATTGAAATTTTACAGTTCGCAAAATGTTTCATGTGTCATATAATATACACGTACCTAAACTCGAAATGCATACAAGACACAAATGAATAAGAATCTGCAAATTGAAAACATTATCATGCATTATTTCGTGTAAGTGTATTTTTTTCGCATTCCTCCTCCACTCCCCCTTCCACACATTCTATTTAATTTTACCGTTTCCAACATTCCTACCAAAAAAATAATAATAATTATTGCATAAATGCTAACAACCGTTGCCCTATTGATCACAGCACTTGGTCGCGTTTCGAATAGTCGGCGAAAGCACCTAGCCGCCTGGTGAAAGTAAGGCTGTTATTTAAATGACCTTTTCATTCCAACGAACATAAAACTAAATGACTCGTACAAACGAAAATTGAGCATGGATTACCTATTTTCCAAGCGGATTTTTTCTTCACGCACATTATCGAACTAATTAGCCACTCACAATTGGATGAGATAACCAATTTGTACACGCTTAACAACGCTTCGATAGAATTTTAAGAAGTTTCAACAATAGCAAAGGTCCTTCGAAACGGCTTATCTGAACATTGCCCAAAAAAAAAAGTATAGAGCAGGACTTCGACAATGTTAGTTTGGGAAATTTGCCTTACAGGGTTATGATACTAGAAATTATTCGAAATGATGGATAATAGCTGCCGGCCCTCACGAAGCACGTGAAATCCAAGATGAATTCTCTTTCACGTGATTCACATTCCATCAAAACATAAATTACAAATAGACTAAACATAAAAAATATGCTTCAATTTTACAACATACAACATAATATGATACACATTTCTGATATTCCAGCTCCTAGGGAAATTGAAATTAATCCAACTTGACGACCAATAAACTTTCTTACACGCTTTGGCCTTCAAGTGCATCATTTATGAATGATTTAGAAACGTGGATAACTGCTGTCAGGATGATAAGGATGAACTATCATAATTTGCAGAAAAGTTTCCGAACACACAACCCACTTAGGACCTAGAAAAATACTTCATTTCGTGCAATTTTCAAAGATTCAAGTAATACCCCATTCTAAACGAATGATTCAATTAACTTTTTCTCACATGCGAACACAAGTACCGCCAAAAATACTTGAAATTTAAATTTAAAAAATACAGACGAACCTTGCAGAGCCACTTGAAATCTACAATGACGACGTACTAAGACCTTAGATAATAAGAGTAGGGCGTACTTATCTGACGTAAACGTAATCGAACTGCAGGTTGAATGGTTCGTTTTTTCAGGTTTTGATAAAACTCTTTTTCATCCACTTTTATTCAACTGTACATGCGCAAAAGACAGAAAAACCTCATTTTACCAATCAGCACTTTGACCTTGAGGTTACATTTCCGACTAAGTAAAATTTTTCAACTATAGTATCCGGTTTTCACTCCATTGGCTAAGGCTCAGGCTGAATTATTAGATCACAAATGATTTGATTTACATAAATTAATTCTGGACCTGAGAACCGAAGTGAACCAAGTCCAAATTTTAAATTGTCAGATATTCGCAGTAGAAGGTTTAACTTCCATTTTATACTAGGTACTTATGGTTTTCATTTTAAGCACAAATATAATGAGAGGTGATTTTACAACACTGAGTTCAGAGAATGAAATCAAAAAACATTTGTTTTAAGCCTCTTTTGCTTCCCATACCAAGTCGGAATACGATCCGGGAATAGTTTCTAATCCAAGTACAGCTCATTTTCCGTTTATTTTTTTTAGCCGCGAGAACTCGAAATTTCGAACATACTCACCTCCAGAACTTGAACCATCTCATTTCAAAAGCTTTAGTAACTCAAATAAAATTCTTTCTCCTTTCAATTTCAAGTTATTGCGGTTTGATTGTATACAGCTTAAACAATAATACCAAAAAGAGTTATATCTCGTCATTAAATTAAATTTGGATCACTCTGGTTTTCAGGTCCATAGTTATGAAGTGGAGCATTAAATGAACAATTCAATAAAAGTGGCCAATGTAGTTATTTCTGAGAGCATTTTCCAGCATAATTATGAACAAAATGACTGACAGCTATAATCAGAATCGACATCAACTAATAATCAACAAATCAAACTTAATAAATTAGCAATTCAATCGATTCACTGTGTAAATTTGAATGTATCTGACAAACACGTTTTTCACTACACCAAACAGGTAATATAATTACCCATAAAAATGCACAACCACACCGAATTGCCGCACATGCAGATTTAGACAATTTACAATGAATTTCAAGTATTACCATTTTAAGTTTCTGTAACAACGAGTAATTCCTCTTCATGGTGAAGCACGAGCACAGTAAACCGAAATAAAGGTCTCATGCCGACTGAACAGTACCCACTGAGTACAGATAACGAATTTGGGTGTGTTACTAGTAAAAAAAAAAACCTTCTTCAAACAGTTGCTGAGTAACCTATTAAGCAGTTAAGTAATTCATAAGTAGGTGACTGATAAGATATGACTAGAAGAAATAAAATATTGATACACTCAAGACAGGACAGCCAGTAACCATGTCAAAGTCGTACGATGAACATGAACTTGTCGTGTAGATAATTCAGTGTGCCATAAAAATTGAACATGATCTTAGTTAACGTGGCAGTACATACAATTTGAAAGGTTTGAAGTTTCGCTTTTAACCCAAATACTCAGAGAATTTAAGCTGTCAAAGAAACAAGCAATACTTCTGGCTTTTAATAGTATGATCTTGATCACGATCAAGGCGGAGTCCGAAGATTGGTCCTTTTTTTGCCTTTAGTAAGTATGATTATATTTAAACAATGAGAGGCCACACTGTTTTTACTCCTTGTTTTACGAGATTGCTGGGTAAAAATCACCTGATATCCTTCCAAGCGCTGGAGATAATACGCAGAGTCTTTAGAACTCCTTTTTGAAAAGTCAGTTTGGCCCTACTTGCTCAACACAGTCGAAATATGAAGATAATTTGGGAACTTGAAGGTCTTGTTGAATTGATGAATAATGAACATAAGGGTATACTGAACTGTTTAAGAAGCAAATTCTGAATAGAAATTTGTGATTTTAGCTAAAATTAACCGTTAAAGTTACATCTACTTTGCGCATCAGTAAAAGCAAATATTCAATTGCAAATTAGAATCTAGTTTTATATATCTGTGCGTTCATCATACAAGTAAAGCGTATTAAAAAATCAAAAGTCTTAAGTTAAAAACTCAGCTAGAAAATAGTTGGAAAGACTTTCTCATTTTATGGAAAAAAATTATTTTTAATACCGCATTTCATTATACAATTTGATAGCAGAAAATCCTTAATTTTGAATGGTTTTGGTCAAATGAGTGGTTATAGATAATATTTTTCCATATTTCATTATCAGAAGCACTACCATTAAGATTTTAGCATTGCCAAGTTGCGAAATTCGGGCTTCTAGTGGATTTTAGTACAGTTTTTACGAATTTATACAGAATTCAAGGATATGAAAGGTCGCATTTTTACAAAATTTAATTTCTTTTGGTTCGAGACTTGAACCTACGATATTCAACTCTAGTGAGAATCAACTCTAGTTAGCACACACAATCTGGAATAAATGATGATGCTTCGAAGAGAGTATGTCAGTAGCAATGTTCGAAGCTGTAACATAGATGTTTATTAAATTAAAACTAATACAGCTTTGAATGAGACTAACAACAGAAGGGGTAGCGAGCAAAATAAAAAACCCTAACAATAGAACAAAAACTAAAAATAAGGGTGTCAAGAAAATTCAGTTACTTACAAAGATCTCTATTTTTGCCCATCATACCAAACAGCTATATAAATCTGTTGATAAAGATAAAAGGCGATATCTTCAGAACTACTACTGATCATTCTCAAAATGAGGTCATCGAAAAGTATTTGATAACATTGTAGTTTAAGCAAAAACATCTCCACATAAACAATACTTGGAAGTACAACTACGAAATGCAACGAACACGTCTTAATCTATTTTTTTTAATTTTATAAGAAATGTCTAATTTATAATTTCTGCAAAAAATTAGATACTATTAGAGCTGAAAATTAGATGAGAAGATGTCTCTTTCGTATATAGAGATGAACAGTTTTTGTGGAGAGAAAATTATAAAAAATTTATTAGTACGTGTTCCTAGCACTCGATTGCTGTAGTATTTTAAAAAATTTCAAAAAGTGTTTAGTTAAAAATTTTCAATCATTTTCCCGATTTTTTCTTTTTAAATCTTCCATTTAATTCGTTTTCAGTTTTGCGCATCCCAATAATAAACTATTTTTCGCTTTTCTCGAAATTTTAAATGGTTATACAAGATCTGATCACATTTTTTGAAAGCTCCATACAGCATTTGAGATTTAAAGCTTCAGAAATATTGACTAGTTTATTTTCTGAATTTTTGCAGCATAATCAATTTTCGTCGAGGGGCGTATCATCATAATATCAATTATCTGAGATTTGACATGAAAAATACACCTGGAAAACTAAATTCTATTAAATTGAATTTAGGATACTTTTAAAATTTGTAAACTTGGCTGCCTGTTAGAAAGGGAGGAAGAAAGCATCGTGAGAACTTTACAATACAGAAAAGCTTCAAATAAACTCGAATACAGTCTAATTGCTGGGGATCAAAAAATTTCATCTTTCATAGAGAATTTTTCTAACAATTTGAGGCTTAAAAAATGTTTATGTTGGAAAAACAAGTTTCTAATGGAGGTTCTTCTGAATTAGCATTTAGTGTTCATTTGCGGGGTGACATGAAAATATAAGGGCCATAGCATCAAATTTGGACCATACAAAATGTAAAATGCCCTCTGCATAGGATAGAAAGAGGACTTTAGGGTTTGTTATATCCAGATTCGACAGGAATTCAAACCACTGATGAGATAGGTAGAATCTTATTCGTCTCAGTACTTGGAACTTGGATAGTAAATAAGAATGTAACAATTTAAACAAGTAGGGATTGGCTTGGAGTGGAAACAAACATTCCGGTAATTTAGTCAATCGATCAAGCAGGTAATCTCAAACTCATACAAATCTGGAAATCTAACCTATGCAAGAGTTGGGATAAGGGAACTGAGGCATGGTAAAGACACTTGTGATAGAATGGACGAGCTTTTCGGGCGAATTAAGTGGGCAGTACTGAAGTGGCACAGCTCCAACACAAGCAATCTGATACTTCTCAGAATGAAGCTAAGTAGGGTTAACGTTAACGTGCAAGGATATAGACTTATAAAATATACATACCGCTTTGAGTGCTGGTAATCTGTCTTTAGTCATTGCGGCTGAACGCGAAAATTACCGATTCGAAAAACGATTCAAGAAAAGGGAGAAAAAGAGATCAAACGCACATCATATCACAAACGACATACGCGGCGAACGACATCGGTACACGAGGAATACATAAAATTTGTGTAGTATAATTGAAAATACTTGGAACAAAATTTTTGAACAAAAATCGATACGGAACAAACCCCAGTGAAAAGTACACGAGTAAAGATTTGCGCTTGTGCGGCCGATTCGTTATACAATCTTTGGCGGTTTGGTTGAGCGCAGACCCAAGGATGGAGGTTACTGCTGCTGGCGGAAAAAAAAGGGTTAACCGCCCATCAAAACGAATTGCATCCGAATTTTATGCACATGAAAAACTGATTCACCGACACTGTTAGATCATTATATTCTTGGCAAAGACTGCGAAAAAGTTGTACTTTCACATTAAAAATTCGTTTTCACCCACTCTTTCGCGGAATTGTGTTTCATATAGTCGTTTTCGTTTTCTTCTCTTATCGGTTGTTGACTTTTTTTTTTTTGAATTATGAGAAAACTTCAAGGAGGGCTTATTCCTAATTTCTAAGTTGTGACTTAGTGTGACTGGTAAAATCGATACAAGCGTGACTCATCTCATCTCATATAAGCTCATAAATCCCTCCTACAGATCAGGTCACAGAATTGGTTCATGCCGAATTATCCCACCAGAAACGCAGCTGCATAGCAAAAATCCTTGCAAAAATCGCATGAGTCAATGACATGTTTTTTCTATGAATTCAAGGAATATTCGTTCGAAAAGTTTCCACCTTTTCCATCACACATAAAACACAAACACACTTTACGAACGATCTTGCAATTTTTATGTACTCTATCGCTAGATTATCTAGACTCTATCGGTATTATAAATTTCTATATAACTTTGGCTCATCCTCAGAAATACGAATATCGAAAACCGAACTTTACCGAACTATTTCGAAACAAAGTTGGAGATTTTGGAAAGGATTTTCGTCTCTTTCTTTTAATTTTTTTTTGCAAATCTCAGGAAGTAGCGAAGTAGAAAAATTCTACCGAAATTTGTACCGTGTTCCCTGCTCGTGTAATGTAATGTGAGGTGAATCTTGTTGATTCAGCTTAATTAGTCGTTTGATGAACAATTTGTCCTCGCTGAACTCTCAATTTTATCTTCATCTTCCGTTAAAACGGAAATTTGTTGTTTGAACGTTACTACAGCTAACTGCCACAATGGGTGATGATATGCCAACATTCAAATGTGTATTGGTCGGCGATGGTGGTACTGGTAAGACAACATTCGTAAAAAGACATTTGACCGGTGAATTCGAAAAAAAATATGTCGCTACCTTGGGCGTCGAAGTTCATCCATTAGTTTTTCACACGAATCGTGGTGCCATCCGTTTCAATGTCTGGGACACGGCTGGTCAAGAAAAATTCGGCGGTCTTCGTGATGGTTATTATATTCAAGTAGGTTCATTAATCTTTTTTTGAAATTCACTAGTACTTTCATCAGAATATCCTAACGATATGTTTTCTCTTTTCAGGGACAAAGCGCTATCATCATGTTTGATGTAACAAGCCGTGTAACTTACAAAAACGTACCCAACTGGCATCGAGATTTAGTCAGAGTTTGTGAAAACATACCCATCGTACTGTGTGGTAACAAAGTTGATATAAAAGATCGTAAAGTAAAAGCGAAAACTATCACATTCCACCGGAAGAAAAACTTACAAGTAGATATCTAATGACATTTATTTATATTTTGTTATTTACCGGTTTTTAATACCATTATTATGTGTTCTAGTATTACGATATCAGCGCCAAGAGTAATTACAATTTTGAAAAACCCTTCTTATACCTAGCTCGCAAACTTATTGGCGATCCTAATCTCGAGTTCGTTGCCATGCCTGCTTTGGTACCTCCTGAAATAACGATGGACCCCCAGTGGCAGTCACAGATCGAAAAAGATTTGCGGGTGATTATATTTTTGAAATTTCATCTATTGTATTCAAAAACGAGTTTTGAAATTTAGTTTGATATTCAAGATTGAATGGAATGTAGCTAATTTGGCTCAGTCGAAATCTTATTTTCTAAAATTCTGAAATTACCATTGACGGAGTCGGAAACTCGTGTAATTTCAAATTCTTAGCATTTCCTCATAATAAACTCGAAAAAATTGCTGACAGATTTTTAGCAGGTTTCCATTCAAAAAATCTAGTTTTTTCACATTGTCGATTCGTTTGTAAAAAATAATTAATCGACTCATACGTAAATAGTATGAATAAATTTCGAAAGAAATATCGAAAAATTATGTTCCTTACACAATACTGTGGTTGAGAAACTCTGGTTGACTTATTTGAAAGAAATAGTCTCCTTTTGCTTGCAAGTACATACCAGAGTAATAGACGAAAAACATTGTTGAATTCATTCACTTTCTCACTTCGTCAAGATTTTTAGTTGAAGTACATGATAGGATACTAGTGGAATCATTTTTAGTTTTACTTCTCACAAAATAATAATCAAATTTTGTAGTTGGTGAACATACCAGAAGCATGAACTCGAACACGAAAAATCATATTATTGAATTTTATTTCCATTTTATGAGCGTTTGAAAGAAAATAGTCGAAGTAATGCGCTAAATTTAATTTTTTTTGTAATTTCAGGAAGCTCAAGATACCGCGTTGCCGGAGGATGATGAAGATTTATGAACATAATCTTAATATTTTACACGCATTTCGCATTCTTTCGTGTATTCGGATCAGTTTATTTTTTCGTGCATGTATTATTTTTGTATCATGTTAACAAATTCTTGAGAAAGATTGTAAGTTCTAGATTTTATCGAAGTAATTAAAGAGAAAAAAATTAATAAATTATCAATTTGATGAGGCGAAATTTTTTATAATTTTTTGTTACTGTATTTTGTACTTTTGAATGAATGCCGAATCTGAATTATAATTTTCGATCTGCTATTTTGATGGATTTTTAGAGCTAGTGTTTGTTAATTTTCTTTAACGTATATAAAAAGTGTAATATATTTTTTCAATTGGCAGATTTTAATTCCCGTTATTATTTCTGTGATTGATGACGATTAATTTTATTCTTATTCGCTCTTCTCTCATTTTTTGTAATTCGTCAGTGTTTCAATTGTTAAAAGTATTCTGATTTTCCTAAGCTACCAATGAGATACGTGATTGGGTGGAAAATTTGATCTTTCGAACTGTACCATGTACATATTGGTTTTCAAGAAAGCATAATATGATATTATGAGTATCTTTGAAACTCATGATTTTGCTACAAAAAAGGGCAAGAGTTGTGAAAATTGAAGACGAAACCAATTTCGAATAGTTGTGGGTAAAAATTTCGAATAAGCACTTACGTTTGTACATTGTCTCTTCAACCACTTTGTCAAAGCAGGAGGTCAACCAAGTTGATAAAAATCAAACTTTTTTTCAATTAGATTTGATTCTCGCTGTGACAAAACGTAAATCATTATCAACTTAGCATGGTATTGCCTTTTTTCTAATAAGAGTAATATTTTTCAAATGAATGTTTTTCCAGAGCAAATAGACCAATTTAAAAAACAACTTCACAAAAGTGAGAGAAAGCTAACGCAGAAGTCGATGCATGACGTTGAAAAAATATTGAAAAATTCGTAATAAAATTTCTTTCTAAATATCATAAGCTAAATCCACTTTGGCAAAAATCATTCAACATTATTCGTAAATACTAAAAAGAATCTTCTGCAAATTATTGAGGAAGGGAAAAAAACTACGATCAGTAATAATATTAATTTATTCAAAAATTGATGATTTCTATCTAGTAACAAATAAGAAATCGGTATAATCCACGGCACTACAATAGCGACCCATTACATCAAGTGTCCAACTCAACGGAAAAAATATTTCAGACAAGCGAAAATCTGAAACGAAGACTTACAATTGAAGAGGATGCATCAATAAATGCTTACTCAAATACATTTGACGCTTACAATAAATGAAAAAAGAAAACTTCAAAAGTGTATACAAGTTTAAAATAGAAAAATTACGACGAAGCTGCTTTTTTGGCTGCAGCCTTTCTAGCTTTTTCTGCCTCTTTAGCTTCTCTTTCAGCCTTTCTCTTCTCGTACTTCTGTAATCCTTTCTTTCCATCAGACAAAGCTATTCGTTCTTCTTCGCACAGATTATCTAGAATCTTAGTGATAACGCCTGTGCCTATTGTACTTGATTGATTTCGGAATGTGAAACGTTGCCCTTGTTCCAGCACGCAAGGTTTTAACAATCTCACAATAATACTGTCAATAGAAAAAAAAAAGAAAAAAAAAATTAAATTAAATTAAAACCTTGGCAAAATTTTCAATAAGATATAAGGGAAAATAAAATTCTGCCTATATCTGAGACTGAGAGAAGGATGCTTCAGGTAAAAAGAGAAATTTTCAGGATGGCAAAAAACGTATAAGTACCCCCAAAAAGTTTTTTCACATTTTTTAAATGGTTTAAGATCCCAATTTCGCATTTCCCATGCGATTTAGAGGTTACTACAATTCTATGTAGTATTGTAGTGGGTATAAAATAAAATGAAAAAATTTTTTTTCCATTCAAACAAAATTTCAAGTGGAACATATTAGGAAGCGTATAACAGAAGTAAACCCAAAAAATTCTAGATCGATTGGATCATTTAAAAGTCTTTTTACTGATTTCACAATATTTTGTAATCCTCAACAACCATTTTTGCAAAAAAATGATTTTCAACGATTTATAATAATTTGATCGAGCTGAAATTTTATATTAATATGTACTTCTATCAGACTAAAAAATTCAACAATTCTAAAAGCAGTTCAAAAAATAACCGAAAGTACCCTTGTTTATGGCACAGCTCCACCAGGTTAACTGATACATAATTTTTGAGCACACCATATAAATCAACGTAGAATTTTACATAAGAAATCATACTTACAGTTGAGTGAGAAATTTTTTATAAACAAAAACATATCGTAGACTAAACTTTAGAGGCTCTTTTCTTGGCCTTTGAAAAAATTGATTTTCCAACTTTTTTCAACTTCAAGTTGCAATAATCGGTCAGTTTTAGAGCTGGTAAGATGGCGAATCTATCAATGGATTCAGCATCAAATATCCTCCATCAGAAACACGAAAATTATCATTTTTGTCAACTTTCACGCGGAGCATCTTTTTCACAGATAACAATTCACGGTGTTTGTTTTTCGAATACGCCATGATAAAATTTACATTCGACTTTCTAAATCTCTTGAAAGTCAAGATGAAACGGAAAAACCTACCAATATGTGGAAAAGAGAGGAATTGAAACATATCGTCAGCGAGAGTAATCCACAGACTTCAACATGATATACTAAATTCATTCAGCCACCGAAAGTTTACACCCTTATTTATGTGAAAGTCAGACCGAAGTTAGTAGCAGGTTATCGACAGAAAAGCAGAACACCACATCACGGAACATATTAATAATTACTTACGGGCCGTCTTCGCCGGGCATTATCATTTCACGTTCATCTAGATTCGGTAATCTTATGTGAGAAACTGTGTCGTAGGTTTTCGAAAACAAATGTGAAATAGAGTAATCCGTTACTGGAGCGTCAGTGCCGCCTTCATCCTTAGTCAGCAAGTATAACTGTGCTTCGAAGAAATCATGTTGCGAAACGGATCCTGGTTTCGCGATCACCATTCCACGCTTTATATCGTCTTTTTTAACGCCTTTCACTAGGAGACCTACCTGGTCACCAGCCTGCGCTTCAGGGAGTGTTTTGTGAAAAGTTTCACATCCTTTCAAACAGAACATAGGATACAAAATGAACACATCGGTCAAATGCAAATCGAATAGATAGGATTATAGCTTATACAAATACAAAATTTACCGTTGATGGTACATTTAAAAAATTTGTTGTAACCAAGAATATCTACTGGGTCTCCTTTCTTGACTTTACCACGTTCGATTTTACCAGTACACACGGTACCACGTCCTAAAAGCGAATAAGAAAATATTACGTACATTTCGAAATCGGATTAGTTGATTTATAAACGAAATAAATTGATCGAGTGTTTTTCATCACGATTAGAAAGAATCCCGCAACTTCTAAAATCTCCAAACGTGACGAAAGATTTCTGTCTGAACCTCAATAATTAAATCTAAATATTACCAGTTATCGAGTAAATATGTTCAACGGCAAAATAAAACGGCCTGTCCAAGTCTCGAGTCGGTTCTGGAATATAACGGTCGACCTCATCTAATAATGCCAAAATACTTTTTTCTCCTGAAAATTGAAAAATGTAGAAAATAAGCTAAAATTTAACAACAAAAAAATATTTACAAGTAACATAAGAGTAAATGACAAATTTGGGAAGGATGGGTTGAAAAACCGAGGCTATTATTTTTCGAAAGTTTTCATTCAACTCGATACCCGATACTTGAAAATGTAATTCAATAGGAATGTATGAGGATCTTTTCTTATATGGAACTACAGAGGGAGGATTTACAGTTCCCCTGACTAATCTCTAGAATCACACTTCACCTATTTCTGGATCCGTATTTTCAAGAGCACATAATGCCGAGCCTTTGACAATAGGAGTGTTTGTACCATCATATCCCATATTGGTTAACGTTTCACGAATTTCCATTTCGACCAATTCAACCATTTCAGCGTCGGCAGCATCCACCTACCAAAACAAAAACAACTTTGTTCATAATGATCGACTGGTAGAAGTACGCATCGAGTAGAATAAAATTTAACGAACTTTATTAATGTAAACCACTAAATGACTGATTCCAATTTGTTTCGCTAACAACAAATGCTCTTTTGTTTGCGGCATGCAACCATCGGTGGCAGCAACCACTAGAATCGCTCCGTCCATCTGTGAGGTACCCGTGATCATATTCTGAAAATCAGAATTGAAACACAAAATTTTAATCGTGAGAATCATCTTTTATGTTGAGTTGGGTAAGGGAAAAAACCGGACGGCAAGAAATCATGAAAAGATATCATAAAATTAGTCATTTTTCAAATTTAAAAAATGGGCAGCTGATTTCAAATGAATCTAATTGAAAATTCACTTCTTCTGGAACCAATGCAAAGAATATTAGCAGTAATAAGATCAGAATTCCAGTCTTTTTTTCAAATGAACCATCTGACAAGTAAGATTTAAGCTAGTAGAAGTTTTTCTCTCTGTGGCTAGATCTAATTCTCGTTACAATTTACATCCAAATTTGACGAAAACATATGTTCAGACCATTAATCGCACATCTGTAGCAGACTAACGAGCCTAAATGCCCATCAGGTTTAAATACGCTATAGTTTTTAGTTACAACACATTCAAACATATCCTTAATCTTTGCTGTGCGTATATGTCTTCTAAGCACATTTCGAAAGAATCATTAGTTTCCCTCGAACAAAATTGCAATCCCAAATTCTTATCTCAAACACACCTTCCTTCTTCAAAGTTATTCATGATCAGTTCTAAGTTTATGATCCTTTATTACTCTCATCGCCTAATACTATAAAGAGGAGAATGTAATCTACATCCAATTACTTTGATGTAATCAGCATGTCCAGGACAGTCCGTGTGACCATAATGTCTTTTTTCGGTAGCATAGTCAAGATGAGCCACATTAATTGTAATACCACGAGCTTTCTCCTCCGGAGCTTTGTCAATATCTTCGTATTCTAAGACCTTCGCCAGTTTTTTCTTTCCAAGAACTGCGCAGAGATCAAATGTTAGAAATTTAACGACCTGCATTCTTCAAATTACGAATACTAACCTTTAGTAATCGCAGATGTAAGAGTTGTTTTTCCGTGATCTACGTGACCGATTGTACCGATATTGACATGAGGTTTGTCTCTGCTGTAAACTTCTTTCACCGCTGTTCTGTTTGAGCAAACCAGAGGAGTGAACACTTTGACCGCAAAATTGTTCTGCTGCTACTCAAAATGAGATTAATTAGTACATTTCTCAATTTATCGCAAAAAAAATAGACTAAATAACTTACACATAGTGAATGTAGCCGACGATTGAATGGAATATTACTGAAATTAGGTTTTAAAACTGAAAAGAAAGAAATACGACTTGTAAGATTAACTTTGATGGAATGTGTTTCATGAAGATGATGTAAGTGAGAACCATTCAAAATAGTAACGAACAATAACCTCGAGACCGACAAAGTAGTTATCCGACAAATTAATGTCATAGTATCGACGACTCGGCCATTTCAGAGATAAAAAAACGAAAAAGATGCAGGATCAACTTACCAGCACAACAAAATAATTTGGATGAAATTTGATTAGCCATGATAGAGACGTACATTCTGAATGGACGATAGAAATTAACGATGAACCAAATGCCAGCACATGCGTTAAGAAATTTACACGATGATGATGATTCGCAATTCTATTGAAGTTACGTTTAGAATATCAATATTTTTAATTCTTCATAAATTCGAAGGTAACATGAACTGCACAATTTCAATTTTCAATCCGGAACGGAATTTCGGAAAGAACTCCCAAGTTCTATGGTTCTAACGTAACGCACACGCACTTCGGCTTTTTTATTGGGAAGAGGTGAAGTGAAGATGATGAGATATTTCGTTCAAGTTCGACCTCGACATTCGCAGTCGCAGGTTCGCTGCAATCGTTTGTTGTGGAGTTCAGTAAGTTCAGTTCTCGACTCTCGTTCTCGTGTTGATTTTTTTTTTACCACATGTGAATGTGATGGCATGGCTAGGGCTGCAGGGATGAGGACTCTTGCGAAAAGAAAAAGAGAGCACTTTTTCAAAAGAAATGAAGCAAAACGAAAGATCCAAATTCCATAAAATTTTGTTTTAAAATAAATTTTTCACTCTACAGTTTGCCTCATTATTTTTTAAATTTGGTAACAAAACTACTTCCCGTATTTGCTAGCATTTTACCTAACCAGACCAATTCTTCAATTTTCCTTTTTCTCTCCAATTTTCATGTTTTTCCCAGTTTATTCGTATGAAATTAAAAATATCTTCTCCTGAATTCTTCACGGTTTTTTTCATTTTTACTCAAAAGTTGGTACTCTATTAGTTACTAATATTATGGTTTCGTGAATGTTAATGATAATTCATCAGCAATATTTCATATTTCCAAATACCTCATAAAATGAACAAGAAAAATATTTTACAGCAAGTATTCGACAACGTAAAAATTTTATTTCACATTCGTATTAACGAAGAATATAAACCCCAAGAAAAATTAAATTTCACTACATGTTTCGAAATGGTTACACAATTTATGCGACTTTTCATTTTTGCAACATTCCTAAAAATTACTGTAAATTTTGACTAAAATAATGGTTCAAAAATTCTTAACACCTATTATTTATCTACAATGGGAGCAATGAAGAGACATGAGAAAATATGAGAGGGCTTACTCGCGCAATAATTATTTCACTTACTTAAATACAAAAATTAGGACTTAGAGCAGAGAACAGTATTGCTAACAAATGTAGAGTACTTTGCAATAAAAAAGAAGGCAGTAATCTAAGATACAAATAATATTTAACAATCCAAAAAATTAGCTGCCATTAATAACTCCAAAGCAACTGGAGGAGCAATGGGAAATTCAGGTATTTCAGTTGAGCTATTCGTGTATCGAACCTTGTAGGCAAAATACATGCACACTTTTTGCAAGACGTGAGACCTGAAAATTAATACGATGAGATAATAACGAAAATTCAAAAATATACAAAAAATTAGATACAAGATTACTTACGGAATTTCCCTGAAATGGATTTCATTAGTTTCATTTTCGGAGAATTGACCGGGGCCACTAAGCATAGCTTTAATTGTGCCCGATGTAAGAGCATGTTCGCGTTTTACAACAAATTCGTGTCCATCGCTTGAAATCAGCTTTACATACATAGCATCGGGTCCTTCACAACCTCCATAAACTTTATCATCCTTGAAAAAAAAACAAACAAGAATTTAATAATTTCCTCTCATCTCATCACTATCTAGTGCGAAATTAAATGAATACTTACTTTTTTAGTATCTTCAATCATTTTCTCGTCGCTCATTTTATGAAGATTCAATCTATTGAAAAAGACAAAAAAAGCAGTTACACTAGTGAATTTATTGTTGAACGATTAGAAGATGAAGTAGAATTATTTTACAAGACGAATCAGAAATCAATGCAAATATTGGCTCTCATAGCTCTCGAATAAAAATTTGTCGATGACAAAACTGTAATTTTGTAGCAGGAGAGATAAATTGAGATCCTAATCGCAACTGTATCATTTTTGGAATCATATCATATGCAACTATGTTGTCGGACTCGAAAACAGAGATAAATTTCGAACAAAGAAGTCGAAAACTATCTCAATGAACAGGAAATACTTAGTGGCAGATGAAGGAATGGGTATAAACTCATAATTTAATTGTACTTAAATTATTAGTCCACAGTATCGTAAGATCAAAACTTGAAGAATTCATCGAAAGGATATGAAATATTGGAAAAGTACAGACTAAAATTTATTGAAACACTTACCAGCTGAGAAGAAAGTCACCAAATAAGCAGTGAAGAAGGCAAACGTAATTTCAAATAATTAAAGCAGAAAATCCATAAAGTCGAATGAAGAATTTATATTCAGCTGACACGATTAATCATTTTCATTTCAAAGTAAATTCAGGCAAATGTAAATATTTTCAAAATTCAAAAAGAACTGAGAACTACCAAGTTCCGGAGAAATTCGAAGATTTTACTTTTTAATCACAATTCACAATAGTTTACGTGTGTGTGTGTTTGTGTGCATGCGTTGGTACGTGGGTACGCCGTACGCGTGTCGGCGTGTCACGCACTGACGGCACTGTGCGCACTGTCACTCCTACAGTCGTACTCGAGCTTTTTCTCCTGCTCTGAATTATTGCTCTAAATATGATATTTACGAGATCTCTTATCACTCATTGACTCGTGTTTTTTTCTAATCGGAAAATTTTGGAAAAACGTAAATATTTCTATTTTTCTACGTATCTATCTAAATTCCTGGAGAATTTCAATCGAAATTCGTTACTTTACTTCTCTTTTTGCTTTCTCGTTTAAATTCATTTCAACCTGGTTTTTAGTCCTTCCGCTGATACATTTCAATTTCTTCCTTCATATCAATAGCTAAATCACTCTTACTATTTAGTTTTGCAATGAGCTAATTCCAGTACCCAAAAATGACTCAGTTCTTGTGTGATTCCATGATGGATACCGACTATTATTCACCGGAGTTAGAACGAAACTTCTGCAGCATATATAATTCTGCAGAATCAGGTAGTTATTTTGTGTTTTTTTTCGTGTTCTCTTCGAACCTTTGTCTCAATTTTGATTAAACCGTTTTGAACCTGCTTCGTTTCAGATTTCGATTCACTGCTAAACAGTGCACTTTTAAATGATAGCGTTCATTCAGTATTCAATGAAATTGCTAATATTCGACCAACTAGCAGTAGTAGCAGCGACGAAGATGATAAAAATTTGATTGTTAGTTGGGAACTAAATGAGAAAAATTTGGATACTTTACCAAGTAGTCCGAGTAAGATACAGGAACTATTCACTTTTACGCGTCGTAGCCAAGTTAACTGACCATAACCTTTATGTTTCGTAGTTTGTCACATTAAACAGGAGACCGACGAGTTAATATTCTCTGATTCAGAAACTGGTGGACCTGTCCCATCACCTACTCAGTCTGTTAGTGTTTTGACGAATAATTTTCCACCCCTAAAATTTTTCACGATTAACAATAGAAGTGTTATACATTTTAGCTCTGCAGCATCAGTGTTATAGAAACTCCTCCCGTATCACCAGACGTTAAACCTGTTACTATTAATTCGAGTACTCCAGTTAATCTTGTTTTAATTGATCCAACAAATTCCAATGTATTACCCCTGGGAGCTGTAAATGGTAATAACTTGATTATTTTTATTGTTGCTTTAATTTTTAAATCTCCTTGCTGTTAGAAAAATACAATGAATTAATTTTCAGGTACACGATTGGTTCCAGTTACATCGTTTAGATCTCAAATAAAACCAAATGATAGCGAAAAAGTTCCTATAGTAAACAATCAAATCAAGTCGAACAGTTCCTTACCAGGCAAATTGAATAGAACAAAAACTTCTCGCTTTAAAGCGACGTCTCCTGGTGGAGGATGTGATACTATAAGTTTGCTCTTGCCAAAAACTGAGACGTCATCTGTGATGTCTTCCTTGTCGGATTGTCAGGTATTTGACTCGACAAATATTATGACATTTTTTCAACTCCTCATAATGAATATATTTTGCAGATCAAAGCATTGAAAAGGCAACAAAGAATGATTAAAAATCGAGAATCAGCCAGTTTGTCTAGAAAAAAGAAAAAAGAGTACGTTACGTATTTGGAGCAACGTCTGGAAGACTTGACGAAGGAGAACAGTCTTCTGAAAGAAGTAATTTTCGAAATTATTTTCCATTTGTTATAATATAAAATTTGTTTAATTCGATTGTGTGCAAATAGGTAAATCAAAAACTGAAAAACAAAGTCGAAGAGTTTGAAAAAACGAACAGATGGCAGTCACCCAGCAAATTATTCGACAAAACTAAGAAAGTTACAGCAGTTTTTGCTGTTATGTTCATGATTTCATTTAACGTTGGATCTTTCAGGTAAATATCGTCAACGGGGCTTGTGTGCGTAATGTTTTACGACAAGCTTTATAACATTTCATTCAAAAAATATGCAGGAATTTGTCTCCCAAAACTAATGATGAGCTGACGGATGAAGTCATTTTTAAATACGACCCCAGTGAAAATCATCGTAGCCGATCTCTTTTATGGGCTGATGATGGATTACACAATTCTTCGAAAAATTTCTCCACCTCGGAGATCAAATATCGTGAACACTTTTTCAATGAGAAATGTCCTTTGTTTATTAATCAAACTGAATCATTGAGGTGAGATATTCGCATTCAACATTAATACTTTTTTCTTTGCTTATCATTCTTGTTTATAATTGAATTTTTTCCTTGCTAGATGTTTGTACTCTTTAGTATGTTAAATTTTAAAAAAAATGATTATAAGGAGTAAGTTTGAAGTAAAAATATTACACCGCTAATAAAAAATGGAATATTTAAAATTCCGAGCAAGTAAATATAATAATAAAAATCAAATTCAAACAAGATGGAACGTTTTATATTTAATTATTAGTACAAACTACACTCCGTGAGCTTGATTTTGTGTATAAATAATGGTTTTATTCAAGCGAAAGAAGAAGAAAAGCATTTTGGCTGATTGCTACTAGTCCGATATTCTAAATAATACAGTATATTTAATTGCTTCATAAAAACGAGAAAATTTTTATTTCAGACTCGACAGTGAGCTTCGAAAGTGGATTGATGCATATCCTATAGACAATACTACACATTCACCATCTAAAGGTACGAATGATTTCAAGCCTGTTCCGTGGCCATTATCCTTTTCGTCGCCCCAAAATGAAAGTAAGCGACCTTTGAAGAAAAAAGTTCCCATTAATCCGACATTGTACGTATTTCCATCAATATTGCAAGATCCTATTAAATAAGTACACCTTTACAAACGCACAATTGCCTTTTATAGTTTCAGATCAAAAACTCATGATGAAATGGAAATGTTTGATTTGAATAACAATATATTCGACGTAAACGAACCTCTTTATCAGGCCATGGATCGAAAACAGGACACCTTTTATGTTGTTTCATTTTCGGGTGATCATCTGTTGCTTCCAGCGGTTAGCCAGAATCAGACCTTGCGACCTAAAATGTCCTTAGTGTTACCGTCGGTGACTGCAAATGGTATTTATTTAAAAGATTATTTTTATAGTTTTCTTCATTATCGAAAGTATTGAGAAATTTTATCGCATTTTTACTGATTTCAAGCAATTGTGTGAGAAAAAATTGATTATTCCTGTTTTGTTGAAAATATTTCATAGTGAAATTATATTTATCTGATTTAAAATAAAAATGTTTGTTTTAGATTCAGTTTCTTCATCAGACATTATTACTATGATGCAAATCGACTGCACTGTGATTAATACAAAATTATTGCACGTCAAACAGAAAGATATACCAGCCCATTTCAAAACGTTACCCGTTAAAAACTTGCAGAAAAGTAATACATCTTATTTAAAAGAAGGTAATTTATACAATACATCTTTTTCAATTTTGATACATTCCAATAGACTGGACAGTCAGCATGATTTCCAAAACGATTAAAAAAAAAGTATAATGCCAGAGTGATATGAAACATTCCGACGATCTCTAATATTAATCGAAAAAAAATTATTTGTATTCATTGCTTGTGTTTTCAGGTGTACACCGAAAATTTAATCCCTCGTTTTCATTACCAATTAATGAAAAGAATTATTTGGATAAAAATCATGTATGAAAGTTGGTGTTTTGCTCGTTTCATCATAAGTGCTGATTTATCACTTGTCAAAGCTGTGGGTATGTCTATTTCCGCACGAAACCAAAGATCGAAGCAATTTTCTTTCTTTTTCAGTTACTTTTCTGTTTTTAGCAGTATCGTAAATAAGCGTGTTAGAAAGATGTAAATTATTTGTTAATTTTGTACGGGTCTTTTTTAATGGGTTAGTTGTTTCCTTTTTACTTTTGCTTCGTTATTCTCTTTTTTTTCTTAATTTAATTATGTTGGCATTATTACACGTTGATGGATTTATCAACTTTCATATTCCCCAAATTTATGCCGAAAGCTAATCTTCCTGTTTTCTGAAGGTTAGACATTTTTGGATTTCATTGAAGAATTTATAATTCATGTTATTATTTTAGATCAAAGATCGTTTCAAAATGAGTGTGATCATTTTTCATTTCGTTCATCCTCTTTCATTTTAGGGCGTATTTATATTTCTAGTGAAAGCCTCTCTTTTGGCCTCTACAATCATTTCATGCACTCTTATCTTTTCTCTATCCTCGATAGAGTTTTTTTAGTAACTTGTTTGTAATATTCTAAAAAATTGCTTTCACAGAATCGGTTAACCAATATTTTGTTCAATTGTTCTGCCGAATTCTGTTTCGATTATTAGTTATAGTTATTATTTTTCTCGAAATTCAAACTATTATACATGCCCAGTTTTAAGAATAAAAGTAACTTTAAACAAAAAGTTATTTGAATTGCTACTTAGTAAAAAGGATGCATTGAAAGTGTCGAAAATATAAATTGACTAAAACACGCAAGAACAAAGGAACGAATACTGGCACACAAAATGTCACTACTATCAAACCGACTGAAATTACCCGTCTACCTGTATTTGATTGAATTTAAAAAATTCTTTTAAAGCATGATACGGAAAATAAAAGTTTTTCTTTAGGGGGGAGGAGGGGAGGGTAATCAACAGTGGCACTTGATCCATTATACAATGTAACTCTTATTTTTATGGTCCGCTGGAGACTAAAAATTCTAATAATTAATGCAATGACTGATACTCTAATATGACCAGAATTTTCAATTTTTAATAATTATTATTAATGAAAATGTGCAATAATATAATGTAATAATATTCGTAATGCTTAAGTTAAATTTGGGAAATAAATGTATTTTGGTTTTCTTTCCTACCTGTATTATTATTGATCAATTATATTAAATTTATACGAGTTGTTCGGACAGTTTTAGATGAAGGTTTTTTCAAGTTTTAAACTTTGAACTATTGTACCTATTTTTACTTTTTTTTTTTTTTGATAGTGAAAAACAAGAAAATCAGCATGATTTTGAACTTTTGATTTCAAAAGTTGAGTTGAATTATGGAGGTAAGAATTATTCTTGTACCTCAAGGTATGCGGTAATAATGTGGAACTTCAATAAATCGAAATAGAGGTACTTTTTTTTTCAAACTTTCGTGAAGAAATAATGAAAATTCTTTTTGTTTTACCTTGATTATTTCATTTTTGGAGGAAATTTGGCATTAAAGTTTTACTGATCCAGAAAAGCCTCGTTTACAAAAGGCTCTGCTTAACCAATCAATTCTAATGTTCGAAAGATACTTTTAGCTATTATAAACGGTTGTTTTTTCTTAAATTTAAGGACAAATTGCATGTTTTGCTGTATTACTGTTGGGCAGAGGATGCTTTTATTAGCAATAAAATTGGATTTCTAAATTTCGGCCCAGTCTACTGAAATTTCAATTGAAGTTGTCCATTTTTGAGACAAAATAATTAGGATTAGAGAAGAAATTTGAGAATTCTGATTCCATTCCGTTTTTGCTATAACATACTAAAAAATCGGGTCATTCGGTTCGAAATTTGAAGATAAAATAGTCGAAAACCAAAACCATTCCAAACAAACCTTCGACTATACGTAAACTAAATATTTACAAACTCGTTATTCAAATTTCAAATTTCAAACACGTCATTTCTTTCTGATTCTGATTTCTGATTTAACGTAGCGCTACATCTGCGACGGGCGATCAAGGAACTACATATTTGACCGAGTTGCAGCAAGGTTGCAGCCGAGGAACCAAACCAAAACAAAACAAAATTTTTTTTTTCTCTATTCTTCTTTCTTTTTTGATAAAAGTTGAATTTTATTTTACCAAACATTTGCCAAAAATGAAAAGTATAAGTGTAGAAGTAATCTGAACTTCAACTTTCCAACATCTTTTAATTTGCACCCGTAGTATGTTGCATTCTTTTGATTTTTTGCTGCAGCGCACTTCGATCTACGACGTGTGATTTATAAACAAAGAAATTTGCCGGTAAATGATTCAGATGAGAATATCTACCTTTAAGAAATAATGCTTTACATGAAAATGTCTTCAACTGTTCGCACCTAGAAATTTGGTAGGTATTATAGATTTCTAAATGATGGAAAGAGAATCAGAGAAGAGACACTAGTTTCTAATCAGAGGCATACCTAGTCATATTCAATTGAAACGCTTATCAGTCTATTTGAAATCTTTCCCCATTTTGTCATTACTCTGCCCAATTGAATTCGTTAACTAAAATTTTAATACACTAAAGGCGCGTTTATCTCTGAAGAAGTAGCTTTAGATTTTGAAGAAATTAATTTTCAGCCTCTTTCACTATGCGTTCCTGTGGTTACCTATGAAAAATGACTCTAATACTGTAAAATCTATTTTTATTTACAGTGCTTTTATCAATATGACTTCGACTTCCTCGGTCAATCAGGCTGGAACCAATAAAACGTGGGAATTATCTCTGTATGAACTCAACAGAGAACCTCAAGAAGTCATCATCGACGATACAGAAATCAAAGTTTCTCCCAGAACTTTGCACAGTGAGCTCATGTGTCCAATATGTCTGGATCTCCTCAAAAAGACCATGACCACGAAAGAATGTTTACATCGATTTTGCTCTGAATGCATTATAACTGCTCTGAGGTCGGGAAACAAAGAATGTCCGACGTGCAGGTAAACTCTCATTTATTCAATGTCGACTAAATTGTTCAACGTTTATTAATCACGTCATTTTACTATTCCAGAAAAAAACTCGCTTCAAAACGTTCTCTTCGACCAGATCCGAATTTTGATTTACTTATTGAAACGTTGTACCCGAACAGAGAAGAATACGAAGCTCATCAAATTAAAGCGATGGAAAAATTAAATAAAAGTCAAAGTCAAGCAGCCCTAGTCCAATCAATTAACGAAGGTATTAAAGTACAAAGTCAAACTCGTTTCCAGAGGATTAATAAACGATCTCAAAATGAAAGTGAAGCGAACGCCTCAGGAGCAAATAATGAAGCTGCTGCTGTAGATTCCATGCCTGATCCTCAACCTTCGACGTCGACGAATAAAACTCCGGCAGATTCGATCTGTGGAAGAGCCAAAAAATCCAAGCCCTCCGATGATCGTAAATCAGACGTTCCAGATAATAAACCATCGAATAATGCTGACGGATACGGCGATCCTGCCGAAGATCTAGAATTAATATTCAAACCACATCCCAGTGAAAATGACTGGTCTTTCACCAAATTTTTTACCGATGATTTCAAACGTTATTTGAAAACGTCCGCTGATGCGACGAGTAAGTGGCTTAATTTCGAATTAATACGTTTATTGAAAACATTTTTTGTATCGGGACCTTTTATAGTGAGTTTCTTATTAGAAAAGAAAAAATTAGCTATCATTCGTTCAGATTAAGTAACTCTCAGATAGCTAATCTTGTTTGTGAAGTCCATCAAACTACTTCTTCATGTAAATAAAAATTAGCTCAATTCGTCTTGGCATTTGACTGTACTTTAAATTTATTGGGAGAAAAATGAGACCGAGACTTGTGAACTAAAAACAATGTAACCTTGAAAAATGTAGAAGAAAAACAATCTATACTAAAATACTGGCTTGACTACGTTGTTGATTGTTGTACTTCAACTACTTTGATGATAATGAATCATACGTCAGTTTTAGTTTATCGTGTTCGAACAGCTTATGTTCGAAAATTTTGATTACTATTAACACGTGCTATTATTATTTTTTCAGTTGAACATATTAGCAAGTATATCACTGATAAAGCCACCAGAGATTGTGGAATGGATTTGAGCAATATTCGCTTAAGGTTTAGTGTCCTCAGTTCTCCAAATTCAAACAATTTTATTTTTTTGAATGATAAAGATACATTGCAGTATATCATCGACAGTTATTGGCAAACGGATAGCCCTTTAGAATTGTATTATCTTTCAAAGAAAACATAGTTACTCATCTTATAAGTTAGTTGGAACATTTGTTGGATTTTTATTGATTTTTGATAAATTCTTATAGCGATTCTGTTCAGCTGAACAAAGTGTATTGTCCTATTTTAGAAAAACAGTACAAGACATAATTCCTCTGTAGAAAAAATTTTTATCATTTTTTCTCATTTTTATTATATGTTCTTTATTTTATAAGTGTGTCAATATTTTGAGAAGAAATATTTGACCAACGATATGAAAGAAAAATTATAATTTAATTTATCCTCATTACATTTTAATGTGTGAACATCTTCATAATTTTCGAATACTCTTAGAAACACTTCAGTGAATACTTTTCCTTTTATTAGCTTCATCCAGCATGAACTATAATTCAATTAATTGAAGGGTTTGTTGGAGAAGTAACCATATATAGTTTAATGGAGTTGAACAATTATTTATTCATATCCGATAACCCTATTTCCAATTTTTAATTTTAAAATTCAAGAAAGGCCACTGGGTTGTCTTTTCAATCGTATCCGAAATTTTCAACTTCATAAATCTCAGAATGAATTCTTTTTCATGCTTTTGCAGCTTATGCCATCATTGACTAAGGTTTCTTCCTCAAACAAACCCTTCAATTGCTACATTATTTTCTGATTGACGTCCAAGTAATCGTTAATTTGTAGGAAAAAAACTAGAATTTCACTAGTTGAAAATTATACTCGTGAAATTTTGAATTCTCTTAAATGAGCAGGCGTACACTACCTCATTTTTTTAGAACTTGATGTTAAATAGCCTGTTATTCCGATCCTGTTCAATATAACGCAATAAATTTTTTAATGTGCAATTGTATTATCTAATGATTGTACTTTTCCCGTCAAATAATACACGTTATTATTTTGTTTTTATTTATTCAGCCCTTTTTCTTCTTACTTAGCATCATTTTGTAATAATCTCAACTGAGAAAGGTGATAATTAAAATGGCTGGGCTACTAAAATTCGTATAGTGTAGGATGATGCTTCACAGTTTTTTATCTTTGTGGATAGGATGTTATTTTCAAATAAGAGATAGACAGAATTTTTCAGTATTCAGCGAAAGTTGCCTTATGCTCCTCTTCTTCCAAGTTTCATTTCTGATTTCAGTTTATTTTTTTATCTACGCAATAGCTATCTCGCTATCTCGAAAGTTACTGAAACAAAATACTATTACAGAATATCAAAAGTTAGTCGACTACATTCCTAGTCATCTACTTCTCAAGTTGAGCTCAAGAAAACATTCACAATTGATGCCGAAGATAATTTTTTTCGCGGGTAAAAAAATTGAAAAATCGAGTTTTGGGCTCATGGCAGATTGAAATGCGAAACAAGGGGGAAAGTTGAGTTCTCCTTCTCCCTCTCACCTGTCCAAAGCTTATCAAATTCATCACTTTTCGGAGTAACTTCTTACGTTGTTTCCTTTTTTGAATTAAAAGCGAACGATCGATCATGCATTCTTGAAATCATCAGATAAATTGAAATTTTATTTTGTTGCTGAAGAGTGAAGACCAAAATTCGATTTTTGACGTTCATCCCGACTGACGAGGTAAGATATAAGTGGAAGTAAAATACTTCAAACTCACAGTCCACAGTAATTATTCTACCTGTAATTCTATCACTTTGCCTATTTTCAAAACAGTCGGCGTGGGATCGAGGTCTATATTCTTGAATAGTACTCAAAATTTTTGCTAACACCGCACTGAAATACATGATTGATAGTACTCAATTTTTCCACCTTTGAAGTCATAATTTAGATTCATTGTATGAACTCCTTTGATCACTTTATGCGGTCGTATCCTCGTACTACTTGGGCATTAATACTATCGTAAACTGGCCAAAAAAACACTTGTAATGAAAATTTTATCACGGATTTTTATTGTTATTATAAAACTCTGACTTCTTCCAATTGAAAATTATCATTCAAGATCAACTCTGAATAAAATGGTTGAGACATGACGATTTTATGAAATACTAAATCTCAAAGTAAATTCAAAATGGTCAAATGGAATACAGTTTCAATGTAAAAAAACAAAATTTTCTCAATGAGAGAATTTTTTGTGTCAAAATTTCAATGATATTCATCTCCCAAGATTTTGATAATTTCTCTTTACCATGATGAAATTTGCGCCTTTTTAAAATTGTATTCTACATTTGCTGAACTTGGAGCATTTTTTAAATATTTAATCAATTTACCTATGGTTTGCAAAATTATTATTTTTTCTTCATTGTAACCCTTTTCCTGTCTTCCATGTTATACCCATTAATTTGATTACTCAGTGTTTTTTTTTACTAGAAACCCTAGCATTTTTTAAACATTTCTACACTTTATTACATTCACATTTCACTGTACATAACATTTTTTGTAGATTTCTGTTCTTCATGTTCAAAACCGCCGTTAACAATTTATGTATTGAAAACCTAAAGTACGCTACTCTCTTTGGGAAGTGGAATAAAAATTCATTAGTCAAACTCACAGGTGATGTTTTTCTTGGGTGTCGTCGAAAACTGAAAACTAAAACTGCTTTTGCACGTTGTTTTATGCGAGGGCTTATTTTACTTTAACTCTCTGTCCTCTGTCGCTTATTCTCCTTTTTATTGTACTAAAAGAAAGATATTTTGGAGTATTTGGATTATCTTACCGAATTCATTTTTCTATATCTTTTATTTTTCCTTGTTGTAAGGTGAAAACGTCTTATAAATCTTTAACCAATAAGTTGTGTCCATTCTTAATGCTTTCCGCCTAACTTACTAATCTATTTTTTTCTATTTAGATGTTCCTTGGATTTTTCGTGTTGAAGGGTAAATTTTTATTTCTGTATGCTTTGCGGAATGTTATATTGAAGCTTAATATTTTGACTCGCAATTGATGGTCGGTACCGTTTCATACTCACATAATTTATTTTTCATTTTAATGACTCACAGGTATTCACACTATGATAAGTACGCAGGCAAAACCCAAGCTCCTTGTAATAAGCGGTCCTTCCGGTTCTGGAAAATCGACAATCATTCAGAAGCTGTTCGGAGAATTTCCAGATAAATTCGGATTTTCTGTGTCTCACACTACTCGAGCTCCTCGCCCCGGCGAGATAAATGGCGTTCACTACCATTTCACGACGAAGGATAAAATTCAAAAAGCTATCGATGATGGAGAATTCATCGAATCAGCAGTGTACACCAATCATTTATGTGGAACTAGGTGTGTATGATAGTTATTAGAGCATTATTTTCAAAGTATTTGTGCTCTAATCTCCATATTTTATCTTGCAGTAAGACAGCAGTCGATAAAGTCTTGAGTGAAGGTAAAATCTGCGTTCTGGATATTGACACACAGGGTGTGCGACAGATTAAATCAAAACCAGACCTAGAATCCGTGTTCGTTTTTATAAAACCCCCATCGCTAGGAGTACTGGAAAGACGTTTACGCGATCGTAAAACTGAAACCGAAGAAAATATTCAGCGCAGGCTCAAAGTAGCTGAAGCAGAACTCGAGTATGGTACGAGTTTCATTATCAAATCCTATGCTTTGCAGTATTCTTCGTTTAGTCTCTTTCTAAAACCTCAATCATTTTAAATCAAATATTAGCTTTTACAGGTATGAGAAATTTTTTAAAGTTTCTCGTTGATTGCTCAATGCTTTATGGTCACATCTCCATTTCGCCCCTCTACTTTTACTTTTTAAATCATTTCTGAAGAAAATTCCATTTTTTTTCTAATGGCACTGCTTATTTTCATCTAATTTCAATTGTAAGCTACCAAAAGATCGAGAATTCTTGAAATTACCTGAAAACTGAAATACTGATAAGCCTTTACTGAAAAATTTTACTTTTGGCGGTGTGATTTTTATGCGCAGACGCAGAGCCATTTTTCGGACAATATTCTAAAATAATATTAGTCGATTTGAAAATATTTTTAAATAGAGAAATCTTTTGAATGAAAATTTGTTGAATCGTTGATGATAATTAATATTAAAAAATCATTTTTAAACTTGCAGTTGCGATTTTGCGGGAATAATCCCGACGGAGTTCTGGACAATTCATTTGTAACTGTGACTTAGTATTTTCATAGGATGCCTTTAAATCTCTCATTTTCGAGGATTATTTTAATTTTGCACAAATGCTGAATTTGAGATCTACTCCCATAAAACCGAGTTCTTTGTTAATTTAATAATTTATATAAATTTATTTCTTGTTATCAATTTTAAAAAAAATATTTTTTACAGCCAAAGATGAATGTAACTTCAACATAGTCATTGTGAACGACGACCTGGAGAGAGCGTACGCGGAGTTACTTAATTTTATTCTAGAGAAGTACAAAAACTTTTTACGTCCTAAAACTAATTAAAGACAGAAGGAGCATTTCATTCGACCTGAAAGTATATGCGAAGAAAGGAAGGAGGGGACAGGAGGTCGTGTCGAAACCATATTCGACCTTTGTATAAAACTTAATAACAAGAATTTTCTCTTACCAGTATTGTGCGAGTCTTTGTGATCGGAATTATCGGTGATGGGCCTGTAGCTAGACTACTTTACCAAAGATTTTGAAAAATCACATCTTAAGGAGTGCGAATGACTTCTCGCGACCGATAAAATGCATTTATAATGGGTACCTATCTTAACTGTACGAAAAATTGAATTATACTCTGTTCCAAAAGAGAAACAATACTTTATTGAACATTCTTATGAGCTAACAAGAGTTTGAAAAAAATGACCCATTGTAATTTTAGTAATTGGTCACATGTTTTAGGTTGCTCTTGTGGAACAGTGTATGCTTATTCGATTTTGTCTGCCAGTGGTCTTCCTCTGGCTACTGGCCTGTTCGCTATGCTAATTTAATTCTAACATTAATCCATTCGCTTATGAAGAATCAAAAGTTTTATATTTTTAAGTCGAACCAAGTGTGGACCTGATGCGGTGAGAACGTATGAAGAATCTCACCTCGTTCTTCTACAGCAAATCTGTCACTTAGGAGGGAACGAATATTCTATATTCTTTTTGTCGGACGCAATTTCCGCGACTTAATTATTTACTGTTAAACATTTCGAAATCGACTAACGAAAAAAGTATTATTAAATGTTAAGTTTGTGCGTTCGTCAGTGTTTTTTCTAAATTTTTATTAACGTCGTTAGCGTAATATTGCTTTTTTTGCCACATTACCACCGCTAGAAATGTCAACAGTTTATTTTGATCTCACGAGAAAATACACAGTTATTGCGAAAATTCAACTATTTTCATTGTTATTTGTGAAATGATGCTGTTCATCTTGCATTTGAGTACATAGATATTGTTTTCTATGGGATCATAATCAATTTGTGGATCTTTTATTTTTGAAATTCGATTTTAGAAAAATACGTAATGAATTGAAATAGGTACTAGAAAAATAAGGCTTCCTTCGTTTTGAAAAGACTGAGGACTAACAGTTTTTGTGTTGATTTATTTATTCTCCGTTTGACTCAATAATTATTGCAAAAAAAAACTGAAATTTGAATTTTTGAAATTGATAGAAGTGGGTCTGATTCGAATCGGGGTAAAATTCATGAAACACTCCAATTTAGTGTGAGCATTTTTTTTACATCGTTTCATTTCCAATTACTTTCGTGAAGTCTCAAATCCATCCAAAATATCTTGGAGGCGTATTATTTAAATTTAGACAACTTATTTTCAAATTTTGACTACACATCTGCAAATAAAAATGCTGGAAGCGGGAAAAACAGAAAAACATGGGACCAAGGGACTCGTTATTTCATTGTTTCTGCTGGCACGTGCATTCCTCTCCCTCTTCCCTTTCCCCTTATCGCTTATCATTCGTTCGAATTTTGGTATCACTATCTGACAATCCAGAATTTCATAGCCCTGTTGGTAAATAAATGCTATGTTCACAATTTTTAAATTTTACCGCTGTGATTGAAAATCTGAAACGATTTTCGCAAGAATTCTTAATTCATTCTTAGCACAATAATTTATACGTTTTACATTTCCTTGTGGATGCAGATTAATATACTTCCTACGGCTTGCTGTTGCGAATCACTCAGAATCCGCTCGTTTCAACCCTGACTTGCCACTATATCTCTGCTCTCGTATCAGTAATCACCGAATTACCACTGAAATAATCTTTGGGAAGATCTATTGCGATGAATATTCAAGTTACTACAGAGTTGCTAGGTAATAATTAATAATAACTTTTCATGCATACGCGTATTGTTCACGTTCATTTTGGTTACTCTTAAACATTTCCAGTTGCCAGATTGGCCTCGTAGGATCGATGTTAAAATTCTGTATGTAAGCAATTTTAATGCTGAAGTCATTAATAAATTGAAACCGATATTTTTATTCCGAACGTATGTAGGACAGAGTGAATTATGGAAGCAACACTCAAAAGCCTGAGCGCAAGAGGTTCGAAGTTCATGTTTAATGCACTTGAAAAGTTGTTATAAATTTTGATCTATGAAGGAGAGTCAAAAATGAAAAAATCGTTTTTTATCCTTAACTCACAAAAACCAAAACTTTTTTCTCTATCTGGCATCTACACACTGCCGTTTAACTGAAAATATCGAAATTCTGTCCATAGGTTTCGTTACTTTTGAATAGCAGTTTTAAACATTATGGTCAAATATCCTTTGCAGAGTTGATTCACTCCAACCAGAAACTAACAGAACGGGCTGATGAGAATGCGGTAGAATATGTTAGTAAGTTAAGTGATGCTGGTCAACTAGAACATTTGGGTGATCCAGATAAATCATCGAATTATGCTGCTAAACAATGTGTCGAGGTACAATGTGCCAGGAGTCGCTCTCAGAATTATTGTCCATTAACTGCTGCTAAACACGCGAAAAGGTATCTCGACCAAAAGAAAAAAGTCACTTTGGCTAACTGTAAGCCAAAAAAGAGACCATTAACTGGTGCTGAACGTTCGAAGAGGTATCGCGAGCGAAAGAGAGAAGCAGCGCTGGCTCTGAAACTTGTCAACTCTGAGCCGAAAAAAATGGCGTCAACTTCAACCGAACGCAGCCGTGTCTCTCGTCTGCGCAAACAAATGGGCCTGCAGCATCTCAAGGTACAACGTGCTGAGAATTGTTCTCCGCAACATTTTCTTTTAACCGCTGCTGATCAATATATTGAGGTACCTGCATGTGCTAGGAGTTGTTCTCCTAAGGATTTTCCGTTAACCGCTGCTGATCAATTTATTGATGTAGAATATATTTGGGATTGCTCTCCGCAAAATCCTTCGTTAACCGCTGCTGCAGAATGTGTCGAAGTACAATATACTAGGAATCGTTCTTCGAAAAAGCGCCCGTTAACTGCTGCCGAACGCAGCCGTAACTATCGTCTGCGCAAACAAATGGGCCTTCAATATGTTAAGGTACAACATTCTAGTAGTGATTCTTCGCAAAGTCTTCCATTAACTGCTGCTGAACAATATGTCGAGGTACGATGTCCTCCAACAAAATGTCCCCTAACCGTTGCTGAACGCGGGCGAAGGTATCGCGAGCGGAAAAAGAAAGCCGAGCAGACTCTGAACGCTGTTAGCAATTCTGAACTGAATGGTCCAATGTGTTTTGCAGAATTTATTCATGTCGACCAACAGCTGACAGAACAGGTTGACCAGAATGCGGTTGAACGTATCAGTGTAAGTGATGCAGGTGAACCAGAACAGCTGGGTACCCCAGACTTGATATTAAATTCCCAGGTGAAACGTCGATTAACCCATGCCGAACGCATGCGTAACTATCGTCTGCGTAAACAAATGGAGCGAGAAGGTACAAAGAGTTCCCCAAGAAAACGTCCCCTAACCGCTGCTGAACGCGTGCAAAGGTATCGCGAGCGAAAGAAGAAAGCCGCACAGACTCTGAACGCTGATGGTAGTTCTGAACTGAATGGTCCAATGTCTTTTGCAGAAATTATTTATGTCGACCAGCAGCTGACAGAACAGGTTTCCCAGAATGCGGTTGAACATGTGAGTGTGAGTGATGCCGGTGAGCTAGAACAGCTGGGTAATCCGGACTTGATATTAAATTCACAGATGAAAGGTCCAGTTAACCATGCCGAACGCTTGCGTAACTATCGTCAGCGTAAAAAATTAAAGCCAGGATGTAGCAGTAGTCCTCCAAGAAGACGTCCCCTAACTGGTGCTGAACGCGTGCGAAGGTATCGCGAGCGAAAGAAGAAAGCCGCACATACTCTGAACGTTGATGGCAGTTCTGAACTGAATGGTCCAATGTCTTTTGCAGAAATTATTCATGTCGACCAGCAGCTGACAGAACAGGTTTCCCAGAATGCGGTTGAACATGTGAGTGTGAGTGATGCTGGTGAGCCAGAACAGCTGAGTAACCCGGACTTGATATTAAATTCACAGATGAAAGGTCCAGTTAACCATGCCGAACGCTTGCGTAACTATCGCCAGCGTAAAAATTTAGAGCGAGGGTTTAGTAATAGTCCTCCAAGAAAACGTCCCCTAACCGGTGCTGAACGCATGCGAAGGTATCGCGAGCGAAAAAAAAAGCTTCGCAGACTCTGAACGCTGATAGCAGTTCTGAACTGAATGGTCCAATGTCTTTTGCAGAAATTATTCATGTCGACCAGCAGCTGACAGAACAGGTTTCCCAGTATGCGGTTGAACATGTGAGTGTGAGTGATGCCGGTGAGCCAGAACAGCTGGATAATCCGGACTTGACATTAAATTCACAGATGAAAGGTCCAGTTAACCATGCCAAACGCTTGCGTAACTATCGTCAGCGTAAAAATTTAGAGCGAGGGATTTGTAATAGTCCTCCAAGAAAACGTCCACAAACCAGTGCCGAACGCATGCGAAGGTATCGCGAGCGAAAAAAAAAGCTGCAGAAGCGCTGAAACCCGACATTTTGGAAAAAGAGTGGGTGAACCATTTGAATGGATGGGACGGCGTTGTTATCGTACCAGATAATGTGCCTGTCTCAAGGCCACCAAACAGACATCTAGCATCTGTTGCCTCAAAGAACGAGGACACTAGAACGTCTACCATAAGTAAAACGGATGTAGACGATTTTAGGTACACAAAACTACAAATTGTCGATACTGGTGCATGTCGTAGTTACAAGCACAGAAGTTTTATTTCGGCTACCGTCATTGAAACGGAAAATATGCTGGATTTTATATCGAATAATGGTAGCGAAGTTGATCTGGCTGCTCGTGATGCTGTTGTGAGGAGTGAAGAGCTGTCATCTCCTCCTATGGAACCCATTACGTCAATTTTGTTTAATGACAAACTACCTTCTTATATCAAAAGAGAACCTCTTCATTCTTGCGATTTAGATGAAAGCGATTCTTTTCAAGAGAGTTTTACCGATGAACAGACCGACGAATCAGAATCCATACCTCCGAATTCTTTTGTTGATGTCAAACACGAACCCTTAATATTTTGGCCAGAATAATATATTGCATTTGATAGTGCTGTTTCTTTCGTCTCCTGCAAGAAGCTCTTGGAAACCCTCCTACCACTGTTTTAAGCAATGCAATTAATTATGAAACTGGACTTTGCCAGTCCTAGGATGTAATGTTCAGTCTTACAGGCTATCTGTGATTTATGCAAACATTTTGCACCAAATGTTTGGGGGAGCGTTTTCCCAAAACATGAATATATTGTTATCTATTTTGATAGATGAATAAATTGTTGTTTCGACTGAATCAGTTGGTGTGCTTCAAGTACTCTTCTACACGCCCTAAGTATAGAAATGTAACAATTCTTTATATTTTTACAAGTGAGAAGCTTTAACAATTTTTATGTAAAGTAGAACTTGGAAAAAATGATTTTCTTGATGAACGAAGTTATATGTATTTGGACCACAGCTTTTAGAATAAGTGTAAAGTTTGTTATATTTTTTGAATAAATGATTTTGTTTTTTCAAATCGAATTTTTTCTTCTTTCAGGTTACTTTTTTTTCTATATAAAATATACTGCCATAAAATTTATGATTTTTCAACATATTTTGTCAATTAATAGATAAGTTTCGAAAAGAATAAAAAAAGAAAGCCTCACACGGAGAAGTCGACGTTTTTACTTTTTTTTTTCGTTGTTTGTATTCTGCTCTCAATTTTTCAACTAATTGGTGACGCTTCACAGTACACGCATTATAATAATGATATTATGAAATAACATTAGCTGTATTCTTTCTGGATAATTCAAGTCCGAAATAACACAAAATTACATTCAAAAACATTTTTATTAAAATAAAAACGTAGGTAACAAAAAATGATCACCCTTTCTGCTGCAGTTTAAGCAACATGCGATTGACATGCCATCAGGCTTGAAAAAATTTCCATCTGGCAATTACAAGAATAAAAAATTGTGACATAATTAGGCAGCTCTTGACGATTATAAAAGTCGAAATAATTAATTTGGAAGATGCGTCTGGGTTAAGTAACTTTTCTTATTCAATGATGATACATTCATTCTTTCTCATACCAAGTCCAACCCTGGTCAGTATGGAATTGTATTATATGTTTTAAAAAATTAATGCGATTTATAGAGAATATAAAATGATGTAACAAAAAATTCTTTTGATGTCAAAAACTTATTAAAAATGGATTTTCAAACATCTGATAAAATCTAATGAGACTATTTAAGCACAAAAAAATTTGACACACGCCCTGCGCATCCACCATTGAGAACCGTTTACGTTTAAATATAATTAGAGAAAACTGTATTTTACTTGAAACTCACAATTTTCATTCAACAAGATAAGTAGTTAAAATGATCCGTATAGTCATTGGTTCATTTTTTAAGACTTAGCAGGTTTTGGATATGGGCCTGAAAATTTATAGGACAGACGAAATCCAACAACAGCGAAGACAGTGTTACTATTAAGCAAGGTTTTAATTTAAAGAAAATGCCGATAATAGTTACAGAATCGGATCTACAAAAAATGAGTTGATATAAGCAAACATTTGCCTCACTCAAATCCAAGGCTAATACAATCAGTTTGATTTTTGTAAGTCTACAGAATTTATTCTCTCCAAGATTACATTCATCATCGTCTCGGACGCTTTGTTGCACCTTCATTTACTCAAACACTAGCCGCATCTGCCTTTAAATATTCATCACCCGAACCAAATTTTGCCTACAGAATGTTTTCCTTCACCTTCCATATTTTTATTTCGCCATCGTCGCTACACGATGCTAAAATCCCCCGATGCACTGGATTCCACAGCACAGTGTTCACGTCTTGGGAGTGGGCTGAGCTGTAATTCACCACCTGCTGAAACGTTGGTTCATTTATGTTGCTATTATCAGCTTCTTTGAAAATACGAATACCATCGTCGGCGCAGCCAGTCGCAATTAAATCCGTTTGGTGGCACCAAGAAATATCGTGTATGGTTCGGGTATGGTATCCAGCTATCGTACAGACGCATTTCCAAACAGCTTCGTTATCGGGAGTAGCAATACCAAATTCATTATTTGGTTCATATTGTTGCCACACTTTGACTGTCTGATCGTCACTGCATGAGACTAGTCGTTTTCCCAAAGCGTCGAAATCCAAACTCCAAACTGTGGACTCGTGAGAACGCAGGGTACCTGAAATTATATCATTTTTATTAGAAACTAGGAGCACAGTCAACTGAACTAATGGCTGAGGGCACTGTCATATCTCCATTTTTCTTATTGTTTTGTTACGGGAAGACATTTCGTCCTTTTTGGAAAGGCACTCCTAATTTTCGTCTAAAACTTTTTTTTCCTTTGAAAGAATAGCCAATACAAGAGGAAAATTTCATTTTTTAGTGATATAGCCATATGCCGTGGTGAATTTAAAAAAATAAAGTAATACATAATAATTTTATTCAAAATTGAAGAAAATTCTTTAGGCTCCCAATGATTTTCTCTTAGAAATAATTTTTCCAATTTTCAAATAAGACAGATATTATAACCAATTTCAAATGGATTTACATTTATAAAATTTGATGATGGAAAAAAGTCCTTGCCTGAAGGTTTTTTAGTTCCAGGTTTTCAAATTTTTAATACGAAAATTTAGCTAAGTTGGAGGTACTAATGTATACATTAATATCAATTTTGAATACATGTGAATCAAAGAGTATTAAAAAAAAAAAAAAATTGGCCCCTTGTTTCTCAAAACACTCTTCTAAGTAAGGCTTTCGCTACAACTATTTCTCAATTTTGAAAATTTTTCCAAAACTTAGGACTCTACAAAAATGTTTGTGAAGCAGCAGAAAAAAATGAAGTGAACACATGAAAATCTGTTACAGAGGTAGTATCATTTTCTTTCAGTTCTTCTTTTTTCCTAAATTCTATGAAAACAGACTATAGCCACTTTGCCTTATTTCAAGTATAGTTTGGTTTAATTTTTTTTTTTCAATGTTCGTTTCCCCAAATTAGTGCTTTTAGAAATAAGACGGAGACTAAGATACCTTTCAACTAAAAACTGATGATTCGAGAAAGGGCTAATAATGTTTTATTTCAACTCGAGGGACCTATTTGTAAAAACTTACTGGCACATATCCATTCGCATTCGGTCACATCACATTGAAATATTTTGAGTGTATTATCGTAGCTAGCAGATGCTACCACGTCCATATGCGGATGCCATACGACTTTCTTCACATCCTGGCTGTGTGCATTCAGCACTGCAGCGCACTCGTATTCCTCCTCGTCCGAAGTCTCCCATATCCAAACGGATTTATCGCGGCTGCAGGTAGCTAAATACTGGCCGGACTTGGACCATGCGACTGATTTTACTTCGTTTTCGTGTCCCTCCAGCGACACGTCGCACTCGAATTGACCTGATTTCTTATTCCAAATGGCAACGGTGGAGTCGAAACTGGCAGATGCCAGGTATTGGCCACAAGGAGACCAACCAACTGATCTGATCGTTCGTTGATGACCGTCGGTTAGGATGGTTTTCAAGCCCAAGGCAAAGGGGTCATTGCTCTCCTGCCACCATAAACGGATGGTTTTATCTTCACCGCAAGATGCTAAGACATTTCCTTCAGGATTCCAACTGACGTGCCAGACTCGACCAACATGACCTTTCAGAGTTTGCAGTAATTCCATAATGCATGAGCGGAGAAGAATGACTTCAGCAGCAAGTTAATAAGTTTTCTGGAAGATATTCGGCGTAATTAGGAGAGTGTAATATTGAGAATGAAGATTCGAAAGAAGTAACTCAAGCTCAAATTACTGACCATAAACTGGAAACTGGTTGAAAAGAATTCGAAAAATAAAATTATGATTTTATGAACCAAAATGATTTCATTTTAAAAGATAAATGATCGCCAATCGTCAGTAAATTCACTGGTGCAGGTACATCCATCAAATCACACAAGCATACAATACGATGATAACAAATCTTTAACAAATGAGGCGCCGAGGGACGGCGAGCGGCGACTGATAAGAAAATCTTAAAAACATGAGATTGTGAAAGTGGCCAAAATCGTTTGGTGCTTCTGCCTTCTTGATCGGTGGATTGCTGCCTGCTGGTCAGCCAAATTACAGCCAAAAAGGTATTTTGGGTAACTTTTATAAATTAGTTCCACCTTCCACGAGTTCCACGTTTGACGTTCGGACCTTTTTATGAGAATCACGCTTTGATTTAAATGTGACCTGTCACAAGAAAAGGAGGTTAGTGTCCAAAAATTGATTGACGAGTCTGTTCTGTTAATGGAGAAGGGGGTGGAGTGGAAGGTTATGGTTATGACTCCGAGCCAAGTGAATGGGTGAAAGGGATTTTATCACAATTTCAACTGATTACAATTTTTGTTGTAATTGAAAATTGAAATGAGTGAAAAGCGTTCCAAATCGGGTTCAAATCCTTCGAACAGATGAAAGGATATATTTTTTCAGAAATTTCTATTTTCTTGTTCATGAGCCATGATTGTAAGTATGTGTCAACTGATTTACGATTATCCATTTATTAAAATCAAGGAATATTTCTAACCACTTTAGGTTGCTTCAAGAAAAGCTTAATCTGACCATAAAAGTGTTTAAATCAAATTTCTCAATCCAAGACATCAATCTCTGATTCGCTGTTTTTTCTTTCAGAGTATCCTCTGACATCACTTCGTAAAGTGGAGTAATTGATTATGAATTCTTCGGCTAGTTTCTTCGGACAAATCAAGTGCTGGTGTTGACGCGGTTTGAGAGAGGATTATAAGAGTAATTACTGGACCACATGGGATTTGAAAGTATGTTTTGATTTTATGGTATTGAGCTCTACTTTCAATACCTCTTTAAATTACACCTATGCGTTTCATGGAAAAAACATAGTCATCATTTTTTACTATCAACGTATCGTTGCCTCTCTAAATTTGATGGTCTACGATGTTCCTTCATTATGTTTGGTATAATGCGGTTTCAGCTTAGTAAAACGAAGAATTTCAAGTCAGTTAACGATTTATTTGCTACTATATAACATTGAGATTGAAGCCCTAGGCTGAAGAACAGGTTTTGCCGACTTTTTGGAATTTTAGAGAAAGTTTAAAATAATACATTGCACATCATACTGATTTATATTTTTGAGCCAACTGTTTGACAACTCCGTTCGGAATTTAAAATATGATTTGACGACTTTATCCAAGTAGCTATCTCCGAATTGAAAAAGTACGAGTAATTAGACATTTCTGATAGTTTTTTCTTCTTGAAAATATATTAATAAATTGAAAACATATGTGTGATTTTCTATCAAATTATCAATTTTTTCGTAAAAATTATGAAAGCATACGCATTATTTTCAAAAATTCCCAAAACCAATAGTAAACTTCCAGAGTTCAAGTCCAAATTACGACAGAACCGACTGATACTCGAGTGTGAAAAAGAATGAATTATTAATGAACAAAAAATTAAACCATCTATGTTATTGTGTCACTCAATTGAACAATTTACCAAAAATGTAGTGTATTTCACAGTATCATATCAGATATATCGTTAGTAAAGTAGAAACTTATTTTATTATTACAGAATGACGTCCGATGACTCCCGTATCAAAATTCCAATTATTCCTTATGGGCTTCGTCAAGAAGAAACCATCGTCCAGATAGCCACAGCTCTGGAAAATATTAATTCTGTTGTGACTGACGTGTTCCAACAAATTGAAAATAATATAAGTAGACACAAAGAGTACCTCACTACGCTTCAAAAACGAAGTGCCATCATCGAATCTAAAGTCAACAAACTTGCTGGTAAAAATGTTACAACTACTTTGTATTCGCCTCATAAATTTCCTGTTGAAGGTTACCACGTTGATACATTATTTGAAATGAATTTAAAGCCACTTAAGAAGAAAGTTGAGGTGCCCATCGAAAGTAAATTTCAGCATGTCAAGTATAACAAAGTACCAAATAGATTACAATTCTTTCATGTCAACTCTTCGGTGAATCGCACGCAAAATCAATCGACCAATTTAGAACACGGACTTGGAAGTCTACCTCCTGAAATCAGCTGCGTTGATTCGTTATTTCTGTTTAACACATCTCAAAATATTTATGAGAAGTATGTAATGCTAGATCCTTTATCCGCTTCCAATGAAAAGCCGGTAATTGAAGAAACGGAAAAGACTGATATTGCTGCAGCTCCAACTTCCATTGTCAACAACGAAATGTATCGCAACGAAAATTATTTTACCGGATTTTATACGCCTGCTTTTGAAGAAGTGCCAAGTATTGATGTTCCTGCCGACTTGCCAGATTTACCCGGTATCGCTGATGACCTTAAATTCAGTGCCACCATCGCACCTATTGCACCCTCTAAGCAACAACCAACCGACATTAAATCAAAGTCAATCGATGAAATTACAGTTGCAGATCTACCAGTAATTTCAAAACCGAAGAAGCAGGCCTTACCTAGTCTGGAAACGTCGGTATCTGCTGCCATAAACAGCAACACCAAGACATTACCACAATCATCCATTCCGCCCCCGCCCCCTCCGCCTCCTGAGACTTCGTTACCAATTTCAGCTCCTCCTCCGCCTCCACCATTACCCGTTGACAACGACATTTCTGTTCATGATACACCTGTACCCAAAACCACAGCACCTAGTGGCAATGTCCACGCGACACTAATGGAAGCCATTCGTAAAGCCGGAGGCAAAGAGAAAGCTCAGCTGAGACAAGTTGACTCTTCGGAAAAGCAGCTACCTAATTCTAGTTCAGCTAACGATAATAATGAAGTCATGTTCATTGATGATCTCTACGCTGCTTTAGCTCGTCGAAGAAAAGGAATCTCGGGACTAAATAAAGATAATAATAAAAATGTTAGTATAATGGATCGTGTATCTGCCATGATTACCGCATCTGATGATGAATCTGACAACAGCGTCGAAGATGATGGAAATGATTGGGAAGATTAATTGAGTGCTGAAATTACGTGATATTGCATTCCAGTGATTAAATATTGTGAGATATTTTCTTTTGATTTTTGAAAACATTTTCCATTTTGTAATACCTCTTTTGTTTTCTTTATCTCTTATTCATTTTGTTAAAGGCTCATTTTTATGTACGTTGTTATTCAATTTTTATCTATTTTTCTTGTCTGGGTACAGAAAATGTTTTATTATCGTCAATATCGAATACGTAAATTAGTATTAACATGTTTGTGATAAGTGGCATGTGAAGATGTTTATAGGTAATCCTAAACTATAATACATTTTTATATTGTTTTAAGCGTTTTGAACTGATAATAATCTTATTTCATCATTCAGTGGTCCAGAGAAAATTAATATTCGTGCAAATGAATAGTAAAAATACTAAAAATGACTTGGATTTCAAGATTTCAACTTGAATGAATCATTGAAAAATTGTATGAGAAGTGTTTACTTTTTACATTACTGGTACGACTTTGAAAGCAATAATTGTTCTTATTTATTTTAGTTACCCAAATCCTTCATTTCAGAATTTACTTTCACGTTTCCAACACGATAAGGTTTGGGATTAGTTAATTTTTTTTTTTTTTTTTTTTTGGAGGTGTCGAATTAACGTCTTTATTCGCCCTCATTTTAATTTCTTATTTTTTGTTAGGTATATTTTATGATGAAAACATTCTAGATGTTAACCATCATTTCATTACCTTAAGGCTTTCAAAAATGTCTTAGTACTCATTTTTTCAAACAAATAAGTTCGAAATTAGATAGGAACGGGATATTTTTCATTTTCCTTCATAGCTGATTGGAAACGTGATTGAAATGACGTACAGACTATTGACAAATATCTTCATTACAATTACTATTCATCTTGGAATAATATTTCATGGAATATTTTCTGACAGAATTAAATGAAGGAAAATAAAATTATTTTATTCATTTTCATATTTCCTCCGTTGTTATTTTAATAATGAAAAAAATTAATTCCTAACTTCTTGCCTGCAATAAGAGAGTAGGCAAATTATCATACATAATTGTATTCTCGCTATCTCGCTCTGATATTCATTATTCCCGCATTCTCAATCACATTGTTTTTTAGTTACAATTTTGAAAACTGAACTGACGTTAGAAATTTGAGCTTCGTGCGGTATCGACGTATTGTGAATTCCAATTTTGATTGTTCGGTATTTTCCCCGTTTTATTTTCATTCATATTTGAATGTGTTACAGTTTTTCATTATTTAAAATCGAATTGAACTGACGTAATGATTGCTAAGCTCCGTTTAAATTTTGGGTAAGTCATATTTCAATATTTTACGTTTACCACGGTTTACCATCTTTCTGAAACTGGGAACTACAATAAAATGATCCGATCTGATCAAATCGTTTCATCATGATCTCCTGAGATGTTGATTTGTATAATAACCTTTCATTGATGATTAGTTACCGAGCGATTTTACTGCCAGGAGTTGAGCAACCTCGAGTTCTCACATCCGTCTCTTTGTACTACGTATTATGAATCTATTCTCTACATCACTCTCACGATCATGCATTCAAGAAATATTGAGCTTGAACCTGACCCATCGTCTTTTAGTCCACTATTTCTCGGATCAGAATGACTGAAAGCTGATAATCAACAATTTGAAATTTTGTCATGGCAAACGCGATCTTCCAATTGTGTGTGTGATTTCATGAATCCTTGCATGAAGTGTTTGGTTACTTGGGTAAATATTGTATATCCCGTTGGTTATGCTTAAGATATGTTTCAAATTATTCTCAATCAGATATTATTGGGTATGCATCTTTCCAGAAGTTTCAAATTGAAATATTCATAATTCACTGATTTGCGGTTGGTACCGGTATCGGTACTAGTAGCTAGCACTACCGAATTAAATTTTCCAACGACTGAATTCTATTTTTCGTTAATCTTGACTTGAAAGAAGTTAGATAGAGAGAGAGAGAGCGTTACAGTCCCTTATTTTTTACGACGATCTTTCGTTAAATATACAATAAAATTTTTGCATTAAAATGAAACACTAAATCAATATTACATTTGCCTTGTTCAGTTGTCACTACAAGTATACTCATTAGTCATTACACCAACATTACTGTAAAAAAAAATTGACATTGGAAGCTATTCATTATATTCTGCCCTTTTTAAGTTCCCCTTCCAATGAATTTTATGTGAATTTTGAATAAAATTTTTAAAATCGACCTATATTTTTTCAAAAAAACATTAAACCAACACTCCAGACCTAGATTGTTTTTATTTTAGATAGTTGATGTTTTCTCTAATGTAACCTATCATCAATTTTCTATTATTTTCATTTCTGCGAGTTGCAGTTGTTTCGAAAATCAAACAAAGATCAATGAACCTTTCACTTTTACCCTTCGAAGAGGAAAACAGTATGGGGTGTGAACAGAAGTGAGTGAGGAGTACAAATGATGAAGGGTATTTCTCGAGTTTGACTCTTTAAATTTTATTGTGTATCTTAGTTAACCATGTTTGTAGTGTCAACATGTCACCAGAATTTTTTTACATTTAGACATATTTGTTAAATATCAGTAGAGGTGAGCTAAATAAGCAGATTTTCATTATAAAAATATTTCTATGTTGAACGTATGATCGAAACCAATTTTTAGTTGATCGGATATTTATTTCTCACACAATTTTAAATATGTTTTGAATTTTTTTCAAATTTACAATTTTCTCCAAGTTGAGCGATTTTCATTTATTATTTTATTAAATAATTTAATAATCCATGCATCCATTTTACTTCGTGCCATTCCGGGTTTTTAGTGTTTTTATTAAAATTATTATTCTTTTTAAAAAATAAAAAAATTTTTTAACGAAATTTTTAAAAATCACTAATGGCAGTTTTTTTTTTTTTTAGTTTCAAAAGTTATGTTTATAGCTTCGTAAACCATTTGACCTGATTTTAGGGAAATAATATTATAGTAACATTTTTATCGAAACGACAAAAAAATTGTGTTTTGTATTCTTCAAAGTCCTTAATTGAATCTGATATTTCCTGAGCGTGCAGAGCTTATTATAGATTCTTGTTTTATAATTTAAATTATTCATTCTGGAAGATGTAACAGGTATCTAACTGGTATGACAGGTATAGACCCTTAAAAAGAGAAAGCAATAATATTTTATTTTCAATGCTTAACACTTGGGAATGGTAAATAAATGAATCTTTCCTTTTGAGAGGTAATTGTTAATTACTGACTGGACTTCATCACTTTTTTTATTCGCACATTATGAGATGAGTTAATGGAAGAAAATTTTTTCGAGTTGCAAATTTTGACGTAGAGTAATGAGAGTACGTATTATTGGAAATGCGAATAAGAATTCGCTATCGAGAAACGGAAATCTCAAACCCACTGGATTTGACAGAATGCAAAACCCGATCGTGGTTATTTCCTTAAATAGTAAAACCAGTTCGGCAGATAAACAACAGTACACGCGTAAATCGAACACATACATTAGAGCTTCAAATCAAGTTTTTAGAGAGATGCCTTAAAAACTACTTTTTCAACTTAGCCATTTCATAATAATTAAGACACATACAATAGTCAACCATAACGACTTGCAGATTCTCAATTTTAACGAATAATATTATTCTAGGTAGCTATAAAGCCATTCAAGAATCGAATAATAAGTACATATTAAGTACCCACATCGCAGACATTTTTCCAAAAAATCATTTTCTGTCTGCCAGATCAGATATATGAAAATGAAAAACTTCTTGTGTTTTTAATCCAGTTAGACATGCTGGCATAAATTTTAATCCTCCAAGTTTAACACTTAATTTGAGACAATTATTATTCACGGTGGCGCCCATTTTTTATAAAAGAAAAGTAAGTAATCTACAAAACTAAATAGTCTGTAGTGAACTTACAGTAATTTTTTACATAAATATTATCAATTTTTTCGTGCGGTTATGTACTTGCAGGCTAATACCACCAAGATATGATTTTTTTACTTCATTTTTTTTTCCAAGAATTTTATTGAAACATCTTTTATGGTAAAAATTTCGTACAGAAAGTGTGCTTCCCCTGTTTTCTGGTTCATCATTATGCTTAAAAGTTTTGTTTGAACTCTACTCAGATGATATTGCGTTTAGAGTTTGGAACTTTGAACCATTGAGCTCTGGATAACTAATTCACAGGGAAAATCCAAGACTTCAACGTGTTGTCTAGAAGTCTGTAGATTGGTTACTTTTAACTGAGATTGACATGAGTCTTTAACTCAATTTCTAAAAAATTTTGATTCAAATGCGCTTCTAACTAAAAGAACAAACAGCTGTTTTCATTTTGAATCCTGTGCATTGCTGGTATTCCTTCCCTGAAAGTACTGCAACCAGCAGCCGTACTAGTCGAATATTGTTGAACCTAAAATGTTGAGAGTGGAGTAGTGTAGTGCAAGTTAAATTATAAGAATTATTGTCGACTATGAGCTTCGCCGAGGTCTTCATCCCTTCCAGCGGAAAGGGACCTTAGGATGAAAGGCCGATATTACCCTAAAAGTCTTAAAGCTTTTTTTGGTCGATATTACCAAAGCTTCGCCCCTGAGAATATATAGTCTAGTTTTTGCAAAGTTTACAGGAATACCAAAGCCAAAATCCGCTAAGTCTCATCAACCATTTTTTTGCCCTCAAATCATGTTCCATGGCCTAATAATGCTAAATTAGCCGAAACATATGGGTGGTAATTATTTTGAGACTAAGCAGGTTTTGAATTTGAATTGGCAGTTGGTGACATCTGTATTCTTTTTAGACATTTATTAAAATTGTGACTTATCTCCTTTTTGCAAAAGACTATATATAGTTCAACTTTACTTTAATTAAGGAAAATTGAGATTAATTCTCCGTAATGGTTATACATTCTTTCCTCCTGTGTAAGTGTCATTTATGGGAGAGAAATTTCCATCGATGCATATCCCACGTACATGGCTTCTCAGTGGTTATCAAATATAATTGTGTCTAGCATACCAACGGGAAAATTAAGCGAATTGTCTGCAGTGACGCAACTAAATGATAATAATTGCACTTAATGTAATAGATACCAACGATTTTCTTTTCTATCTTCATATACATTTTTAGTGTTCATTTTCTTTTTCTTTTCTGGCTAACCAATTACTTACGGTTACTGTAGCAGCTATATAGCCATCAACCACAAAATAATAGTAGAAAAAGAAGTAGAAACAGCAGCAATGCTGGTGATTCTGATGATTTGCATCGCTGTTCAACATTAATGCCGTGTCACTGAAGTACTTGTTTTTTTTTTATTCTTAATGCTGATTCAAGCTCTACTGTACTGTCTACATTACGGAGGCGGTATTGTGTATCGTTTTTAATTAAACCGTATCAATTTTATGCGAAACGGATGCATACGAAGTGGTCTGGCGTTATATGTAGGTTATGTTGGCCTGCCAATCAATGTGAAAATGGCTAAGGTGTAACCTAAACAGTTCTGCGAATTTTATCCCCTGCAGCATAACTAGATTTTCGAACGAATTACATAAACTATCTGGTAGAATAAATTGTTGATAGATTTTGAGCTACGATTTTCCAAAGTTTACTTAAAAGTCAAGAAAATTAAAATGCAGTTGAGGAAATACGTATATGTTTTGAGTTATATTTGAATTAAGGTCGCATTCATCTACACGGATTTATTTTTCAGTAAAGCAATGAGAAATGAAATGAACGACTATTTTTTTCATTTTTCGTCTTTTACACTTTCAGGTCACGCCATAAGTTCTCATCCTATCGATTCAAATTCCTTAGTATATTGAAGAAGAAGAAGAATGTCTTGAAATACTCTGGTCTCATGATTTTGTACATCTCGTCAGTCATCTCATTGAACATTATTTATTGTACGTTTTAAAAAATGCTAAAATGTTAGCCTTATTTTTCAAAATTTTGAACACTGATGGGATTTTAAGATATTCTTTCTCTGTGTAATATCCCTCTAGTGGCGCAAGTGTGTCAAAATGGCCCAGATGTTGGTGCGGTTGCCTATTCTCACCAAATGGGGAGTGGGGTGATTATGTATAATCATCGAGGACTACCAGGGTAACATAATTAAGGTTGGGTCAAAATCACCCATTTGTGCCACTTGTGTATAAATTAGCTTGTGTCGCTGGAGGGCCTGCAGAGTTTGGATCAACAGGATCAAAATTCAAGATGTGACTTGAAAGGCTGAAAAAAATATTTTTATGCGTTGAAGTCCAAAATCTCAAGTACAGCTCTTTGTTAATTTTTTCATTGGATATATATTTCTGCATTCGTGAAAAAAGTTATGATACAGCACTTCTACATTTTTTTAAGCTCTGGAGCCCTATCAATGTTTGATTTTGGCAAAAAAAAAAAAACTTTTAATAACCATTTAATTATTTATCTCAATATGCTGTGTTTATTGGTATCACAGCCAGCGTAGAAAAGTTGAAAATCATCTATTTTAGTAATTTTACGAAAGTTTTATCCTTCTTCAGTTGAACCTAGAATTGTCTGATGCTTTTCAAATTTTCAACTCGCATTTTTCTCCACTCACATTTTTGGTTTGAACGAGCATCATTCATCAGTGCAGGAATGTTTGGGTCTTGCTGTCATTCAAATTTTGTTAAGAAATACTTACCCAGGCCCATTCGTGTTTTCCAAGAATAGAAACGCAAAAAATGTTACTTTATTTATTTAATCAGACTGAAAAATTTCGCAAACCCTCGTCTTCAATAGGCAGATATCGATAGAACCTGCTAAGTTCAAAAAAAAAAATTTATTTTTAACAGATTTGGCAAGAATATACTATTATGATTCTGATACATCATTTTAGTATGAGACAGAGACCATAAACCTCTTTTAATGAACATTTAATCGAAGATAGTCAAGTCGAAGCCAAAAGTTACGATTTTTCATATTTTTTATTTTTCTGTAAAGATCTTTGCGAGCAGCTTGGTTCACTTTTTCATTGTCCTCAAACGTTCTCAGGTCTGCTGATACGTTTTGTCTTAATTCATCAATACGTCTACTATCTTTAGTTTATACCAATTCTATCTTCTTTTTTTTTTTCACAATTTATAATAATATGCTTTCTGACGCCCATATCTGCTGCTCTTAAAAACCCTGTGGAGCGTAACTCGCCGAACCCCTCGCACCCCTCCTGCGTGTGTCCAATTCTTCATTTCTCCGTAGGCTCTCCTATTTACTCTCATCTCATCTGCAGAAACTCTGGTATCATGTACGTTCAATTCGGTGATAGGTTCTTGCCACAATGAAAGAAAGAAAATAACATGTAATTTATGAAGTTCTTCATCTTCAGTTCTTGTAGTACTGCGAAGCCAGCTGGTTTCTCATCGTATTGCTGTGCGTGCGTCTACCACGAATGCTGTCATCGTACTTACCGGTTGCCCCATTCTTCTTTTGTACTCCCACTCCCCTCCAGCCCCTCCATTCTAATCTTACACCCCCCTCTCACAGTGTTTCGGTTTACCTGAACCCCTTTACCAGTACGACTACGACTATTCTGTCTTCCCTCGACCGAGTTCAATAATTTTTATGACAGTTTTCGTCGCGCGTTGCTCAATAAATTTCGTATATTTCGCTTATTGCAAATTTTTTTTTTTTCATGTTTGATAATTAGTCGGTTTAACGAGGTTTTTAATGGTATCGTGCGAATCGCGAATACAGGTGTTTCTGAGTTGGTAGAAAATTTTCAAATTTTCGCGTAATTTCGTCGATTTTTTCGCCTTTTTTCTTCTTAAACGAATAGATTACGTGTTGGTGAAGAAAATTGAAAATCGTATTGATAAAGTTATAAGTTGTTTCGGTTTCCACATTTCCCGCATTGCATTTGGCTTATCAGTCGATTCGTTTTCGTGGCGAATGTGTGCTGTCTTGCAAGATTGCATCGGCCAAGTTCGATCTATTTGTGTTTCTGTAGTCACGTGTTGGAAATAAGTGATCCAGGTAATTCTATTGCACTTACCGGCTTAGTTTGTTATAATTATTTGCAGTATATTTTACTCATCATTTATATGAGTGTGTGATATTTCAAGTTCCTCAGCAGTGCGTAAAATAAAATTGTGGCAGCTTAGTGTCACCCAGTGAGTGGTGATAGAGTGCTGGGAAATGTCAGATAGAAGTGTATAGTCGGTGTAAATATGCGAATAAATTGCCAGAAAACCATTCATGATTAGAATATTATGAATACTGACTGAAAGAGGATGGTTTGTGAATCTCCTAAGTCCTAAGTATCTGATATAGTGACTAAGGTGAGTCCTGGTTATCAGAGGGCAGTTGTTACTGTTTTGACGATAACGAGTGACTCTCCATGTCCTTAAGTCATGTTGAAATTTTTTTTTTTTTCAAGACCCTAATCCAGAGCTCAATATATATATCTGTTCAAGGGTTCGTTCACAATGTACTTTTGCTTTTGCTTTTACTATTATCTGAACCAATCATACGAAGAAATTATACATATTTTTATCAGTTTTTCTTCATCCTGATTGGTTGAAGGAACAGCAGCAGAAGTACATTGTGAACGGTCTTCAATAATATGAGTGCTAGATACACTAGTAGCAGTGACCTTACCTAAGTTTAGCTCCTGAAATAAATTCATCTTCTTACATGATTTATTGAAGGGAAATATACTTTATCTCTGGTCGTGGTAACCTCTCTTGGAAACAAGTTCTTGCTTCAGCTGCAGTTGGATACGTATTAATCATTTTTTATCATTGGTGTTTTTTTAAATAAAAACTTTGAATTACCTTCTATCTACCAGAAAAGTTCGTATAATAGCTTCCCTACTACTTGCAGCATTTTTGGTTCAAACTACATAATACTTTTAACATTTAAAATCGGAACAAAGTGAGGAGGTTATTGAATTCACTTGATTAATAAAAACGATTGATTGCCCCCTGCTCAAGTCACATTGTCTATAAATGGAATATAGGTACGTATGAATTGAAAAAAAATCTTCTGTAAAAGTGATTTGACTGAATTACATGTATTTACCGCAATAACTATCTAGATATGAGTCTTGTATTTAACCTTCATAAATTTCAGCCCAATTGACGTAGAACTTCACCAGTTATTCAGCTATTAAGTTGAAATTTACCATTCACATTTTCTTCATTGTGAGTTTCTCCTCTTTTCTATTATTAGTATGAATTTCAACTCTCTTCTTGAATAAAACCTACGTAATTTCTAAAATAAATGAACGCTTTTTTATCATCTTTAAAAAAGTTTCTTTCACGTTGATTTCAAGTTTTGGAAAAACTAATCAAAAATATTTCCATTGTTCTCTGCTAGACGAAGCTTGTATAATAGCTATTTTGAAAATAAGCTCTTCAGTGTTCTCGAATTTTGGTTTTTCACAAAATTCTGTATTCTGGAATGTATCAAAATCTGCAAAAATGGAAAAATACAGATAGGTAGCGCCCTCCATCATTTGGCTATCAAATCTCTCTCTGGTTCGGTGTAACCTGTCTTAAGCCATGGCTGGCCTTGACTTTAACTGAATTTAGTTCAAACCAACCCTAAAAGTTGAACTTTTACACATGTATTTTCGTTTTGAAAGTATATGTACAACCTGCTTCTGTATGTTGATAAAAGTAATTAGGATTGTCTGGAAAGTCTTTGAAGTTGGGGGCCGAAATTTTGAATTTAAAATTTAAGTACCAGCTAGACGATGGTTTTCTCGTATTTTCTCACAAAATCGATCGTAACTTTTGCATCATGTCGTCCTCGGTAACCGCCTTCTCGTATTTTTTTCTTCTCAATTTTGTATTTTTTTCATTCTTTCGTCTCCGTGCAGCATGCACACGTTGCGTTGTATCCATATTGAGATTTTTTTTTTATTCAGGTGTTACTGGGGACACCTTGTACGCAAAGTCTGGTGGGCGAAACTTATAAATCGAACCGAATTTAGCGTAAATTTTTTCTCTCTCTCTCTCTCTGATATGACGCCTCACCTCTTGGTATTGAAATAGAGGATGCAGAGAAAAGCAACAATCGCAGATAAGTACATGAGCTAGATGCTGGCCATAGATCAGCGATTCGAAGAAAAATTATATAAACAAACCAACTCGTTCTACATTGCACGGGCGAAAAACCGGTATTGAAAAAGTATAAATATGCTCACAATACTGCCATGTATCACGTTTGCCCGACCATTAACCGTTGCATCTGCGATTCATGGTCGCAGAAAGCTTTCTCAGTACAAATGTGACAGAGAGAAACAATGCTCAAAGGTCAACAATCGAACAGACAATAAAGTAGTTCTTGGAAACGAGCTCTCGCAGCCAGGATTAGCTCAAACAGGACCAACGATTAACAAGTTGGAAAAATTCTATTGTGAGTAAAAATGTTGAATTTCTCCTCCGCATTTCCCGATCATACGGTGGCAAGATTCTTTTTTTGGAGCGAGCTCACTCCATCTTGTATTATGGCAAAAAAAAAAAGATGCTGCTCGATTCAATTTACCAATTTAGTGTTTTTTTTTTTGTTGAGGTTCTCACTCTAATTTCATTGAGCTTTGAACCTGCACTCATTTTTGTTCGATTTTTAAATTTGACAATGATTTTAGGTGATTTTATGCAGAGCTACGAATAGCTGAAAATGAAAACTTCAGCTTTCAGCTTACGCTATTATGACCTTCAGAAATGTAAATTCAACTTTGGCTTAAGCTTCGAGATTTCTAATTTTTGGCTTTTAGCTTTTAGGTTTACGAAGTCCAAACGAAAGCATTTGGCTCGTAGCTTTGAGAAAATAAAATGGAGAGAAAAATTGAAAAAGCTGAAAAAAATTCTAACTTCAGGTTTTAGCTTCAAAATCTTTGCTATTCAGCTTTTAGCTTTTAGTTTTTGGCTTTTGGCTTTTGAAGTCAAAATGATAAAGATTCAGCTTATAGCTTTTGGCTTTCAGCTAACTTTACAGCCTTGATTCCATGGTTTTTTAAACAGCCATTTTAATTTTATAGTTTAAAACTATAACACGTTCGAATAAAATAAACACTGTCTGCAACTCTCTGTAACCTGTTCAATTTACAATCCATTCCATTTAAGAAACGCCAATGTACTACTGCTCGCTAAATAAATAGATTTTTTAGATTTTAAGATTTACTTTTACCAGATGGAACCCTAGAAAAGTGTGAATTAATCGCGAATTCTTATAGTCAATAAGGTCACTATAGGAAAACGAATGAGGAGATGACAGTTTTGTTTTTCTCTTAGTTATTCACTTGAGTAAATTATCTACGTGGGTCAGTCCAATTGGTAACTATTTCACTTTCCCTTTCAAGAGGGGCTGCGCCTCAAAAGATAAGACCACCTCCCGGGTCAGAAAAAATTAAATTTTTCACACCAGCAGGAAGGGGGCGCGATGAAAAGGAGAGTGAAGGAATTTGATGATTATGGCAAGACAATATTTTTCAATCAACTTTCTCTTCTTGAAGATCAAACATAAAATCCTGGAAAAAGACTATAGTATTTGTGAAAGCGCTTTTAGTAGCCTTTTATTTCAGTACATATGAAATATACAGCCAAAGGTTTCGTCGTCTTCCAATTGTAAGGCCCTTAATATTTTCACAGCTTTTGTTTTGAGTACCTCAATCTGATAACTTTGTTGGTGGCTTGTATCGCTCGCGTTCTCAAATTTGCACTGGTACTCGAAAATGAATGTGTTGAGTGTCCTACTTATTTGTTGACTTAAATTTTTCTATTGGCCACTTGCACCGAGGCTTGTTTCACTTATTCTCTCTCGGTGTTTACCTTTTTATTTTCCTTCTTTGATTCGAGATAACGGCAAGACTTCAATCGTTGGTTGGCCTGTCTGCTCCCGTTATTGCTGGGCCGACATTCACCTGCCAAGCCCAGTTCCACTTCACTCATTGTCAATATGGACGTACTGGCTTTGATTCATTTTTCGCACCGGTGCCCTCATTCGGTGGGCAAAATTCACGTTCATCGATGCTAGACCAAGTGTGTACTCGGCAATCCTAGTTTTTTTTTCTTATTTCAAAAACTGTTTTATTATTTAAGGGTGAGGCGTAACTCGAACACGAGAAGAAAATATTGTAACTGTTAAAATTTTGCTGAGGTCATTTATGCTAGTGTCAGTGTTCGGAGATTTCTGGTAATAAAAGAAACGAATTTTTTCAGTTGCCCAGTAACATAGATATTTTTCTAGTGTTGCCTCCAATTTTCAGATCGTTAATTTGGCGTTTTGATAAATTATTCTGGCTCGTAAAATTTTTCTTCCATCACTCTTCCTTATATCCAGCAATGCACCGGTGGGTTGGCGAGAGGCCGAGGGAAATTTAATTTCTTTATTGGCGAAAATTTAACTTTTTTTTTACTATTTTAGTGCTCATCGTAGTGAAGTTATTGGTATTAGTTATATAGCGGATCTCGTCAATAAATTTACGGCAAAGGGTTGCGGAGAGTACTTGAGTATGCTGAAGATAGAGTTTTGAGAATTAATTGATCGCAATGAGAACCGCAAGCAGTTCAGGTTTATTCTGAAGTAAACATTATACACGTGCGTTGAATCAATATATTGAAATTACTTTTTAGATAAACACGACTAAGTACCTATAGGATGTCTAAGTGTATGTGTAATGCACATTTGCCAAATTGAATTCTATTTACCCTAGCACGTTTTAAGACTGTAGTGAGTACCGAAAAAAAAGAAATGTAGTCAAGTTTAGACCCCTTCTAATTTTCTAGTGTTTCTCCAGAGTTGTTTTAATAATAATATTAATTTGAAAAAAATCAAAGTTCTCAAAGTTTTTTTTGTAAAAATATCACCAAAAATGGCAAAAAAAAAACTTCAAAAAAAATTTCGCGCGCTTCACACGCAACTCGTTAATTGTATTTCAGCTTAAATTTCGCCTGGGTTTGTCTTCATGATTTGTTGTTTTTTGGCGGGGCGGGGGGGGGGGATTTTTCAATATTTAGAGCTATTTTTCGACTTGGCAAACCTAACAGCCATAGTGAGCCCCCAAAAAACCCCGCTTTACAAAATATTTTGGCTACGGGCATGTTATAGTCTTCGTCCAAGTGGATAAAAGCAGTATCATACCCTCGAAGTCATTTAACCCTTTCGGTCACTGTGTCCACTGTAGTGGACATATTTTCAATCGAATGTAGCCTGATGACAAATTAATGAAGAGAACCGCGCTTGGGCTCATTCGAAAGTAATATTCATCTAGTTTTTCATGAATTAACTCCCAAACTCTCTGTATTATAAATGAAATCACATTATGAGCACATGGTAGGAGAAACGAAAGAGAAGAAGAAAAAAAAAAGTAAAACTCTAAATTCAAACATCGACGCGAGTTGGAAACTATCGGCAAGCTGGAAATAATTTTTTTGTATACGTTTCATCTGTCAGATTTCAGGAATATTACGATTTTTATGCTTACTGCATTAGGGAATTTTGCGATAAGCATTGAAGTCATGGCTACTGTAGTGGACGTGGTGACTGTTGAGAAATATATGAAGAGGGGTTCTTGACTTTGAAAAATTATTTTTTGTCGAGATATATTTTTTTTAAATGTGTTTTTTTACCATGCCCCCCTTCCCCTACTTGAATTTTCTTCAGTCAGATAAAACTTGGAAAATACATTATTATCGATTATTTAACTCTGATTTTTTCACACTTGTGTGGCGATAGAAGCCATCTGTTTTTTATCTACCTCACTACACATCATTAAAACTATGATAAGAATTAGTTAATGGCTGGTGAACCAAGATTTTTTATGGAAATATTCATCCAGTGATTTGTTTGTTCAAATACATTGGTAATTTTTATATATCTATCTCTATTTTTAAATAAAAATGTGAGATAATGAGAAATTCAAAAGCTTGTTTTCATAGTCACCATGTCCACTGTAGTGACCAAGATATACCTCAGGTTTTAAATATTTTCCGGCGGTCCTTTTTTTTTATGTTAAAAGAAGTAAGAAAAAAAATTGAAGAATTTTGGTCCTGCTAGTCACATTGTCCACTACAGTGGACAAGCTATATCTCAGGCTCTAATTAGGTTAGAGAGTTGCGCAAAAAACTAAAATTCTCAGAAAAATCACCCGAACTTAAATCTGTAACTCAAAAAATTCTATCTGTCAAACTAAATAGTCATGACCGAAAGGGTTAATAACGATTCTTTCTCACCTCTTCTGAGTTTGTATCTCAGTTAATTTAGAAACACAAATTTTCAGTGCTTTGATTTGCCACAATTCAACTCCCGTCATTCAATTTGCGTGAGATCTGTAAAAAAAAAAAAGGGTACCTTTCAAAAAAAAAAAGTTTTTTGTCGAAAAAATCAAGCAATTTTTTAAATACGAGTAAAAACGTTTAAGCTTAAAATTGAAAAAATATTCGTATAAAACATAAATGGACATAGCACCTTTTTGCATTGAAGTATGGATTTGTCATCCACTCGTATTTATAATAAAATCTGCAAAAGATAAACTAGAAAATTTTTTTTTAAATGAAAACAACGAAGTCTTCCACATATCAGCAAAATTTTGATAGAACTTTTGATACTTCGTGTACTCGCTGACTGTTCAGGCCATCGGCAGACTTTAAAGGGCTATACTTCTCATAGCTGAAATTAGCCCCCCCAGAGAAATTCAAGTTAGCCTCCGCCTCCGTTTAATGAAAATGAACAAAATATTTATTCATTTACATACCAAGTCTTGATAAGTTTTACTTTTGTCTTTTTTTTCTCTTATTCAAGGGTGTTTTTAGCAGGTTTTCAACAATCAATTAATTTATTATTTAGCTCCCCCCCCAACGAATTAAGTGAAGTATGCCTCTATGGTTCAGACTTCAAGTAGAGAATAAAGAAGTTATCATGTGAAAATATAGAATAGAAAAGTTACTACGTGAAAATTCACGAAGATGAAAACATAATACGAGTATGATACTTGGCTATACCTGCCAATGTTGCAGTCAAAAGTATCCAGACAAATCCGTTTTTTTTCGCTTCAATGATTTGAATTTCCAAAATGTTCATGGTTGTGAACGTTTGTGTTCAGCTCTTATTCACTGGCCCCCCTGTGCCCCGCCGGCTGTGGTACCTATCGCACGTGTATGCTTTGAAAAGAGAAAATTTCGCCAAATAATTACGAAACGATGCGGGCGGAATGCTGTGTAGAGAGACTATAGTTAACGTTTCGTATGCCAATATACGAGTATATAGGTACTATAGTATAGAAACCCATAGAAAAAAGTAGCCAATAATCGGCTTTATAGATGGAGGAAAAGCTGTTTGACGATGTATGACGATAGTTTTGTAAGTAGTGCAAAACAAAAAACAAAAAAAAAAAAATAGGAGTAATAAACGCTGACAAAATTCGTCACACTTCATTCATTACCTATCTTTAAACAGTTGCCGAAATTATACTCATCCGCCAGTTTCCTCCATTTTCTTTTCATCTTAGCCTATTTTGCGTTGTTGTCGTTGCTCATTCAATGGTAGCTATTCACTATTTTTTGGAGAATTCACAGGCTACGAAAAGCCTAAATATATATACCTTCAATTGTATTCATTCTCTCTGCATTATGGCTACCTGCGTAGAACTTGCGGTGTAAAAATGAAAGAGGAATTGATGGAATAAAAAGTGAAATTTAAAAAGGAAAAAATAGCTAATCGCCATTTTTTTATTACTTTCTTTCTCATTTTGTCATTCATAACGACTGAATTGAAATGTTTCGGTACTGTGTTGTCATTTATTCACGCTGCCATTTTCGTCACTTATTATAGCATCATTTATATAATTTTACACCAGTAAGCTGAAAAAAAAATGTTAAGGTTCAGTTGTGAAAAAATGTTGAATAACAGTATGCTGTGCACGATGTTTCAGAACAGATTAATATTTTCTAATGACTTTCGGAAGTCTAAGGTGCTAGTATCGTGTAGGTTGTATGATTAGTGTACTGGCTGGTCTGATTAAAGTTGAGTATGAAATGTTGAAGTGCCAAGGAACTGGTTGAATTTTAAGAATTGGTTGGATAATTCGCCTGAAAGAAGCCAATTATAATGTTTGAAAAGTTTGACAATGGATTTTTCCTGTCGTCAATTTTTTGTAATTTTGTCTAACTTTTGTCAATTGTGAATAGGAATTTTTTTTTTTTGTGGATTGGGTGCAAGTGGACCTTTCCTGATTGAATCGTAGTTTCTCATCTCCTTGAGATCTGGGTTGCATTATGGATGGGTGCGGAATTACGTAAAACAAATTTATTATATAAAATTATTATTGATTTTTTAATGAAAGTCTTTCAAAAAAGTTTCCTAGTAGAAGAACACTGTTGACAGTTTTGATTATTTGATAGTGATCTGGCTGAAAATGACGAAGATGCGTGTTAACATTATAATGGACCCATTAAAAGTACCTGAAGTGGTACCCTGTACTCCTAATAGCAAAATGCGTTTCAAAGTGTGTTAACTACCCTATCATTTTTTGTTCTAATATTGCCCATACATTAGAGGTATAATTATTATCCTCTCAGACTGACTTCCAAAGAATTTTTCTCTTGCTGTAAAATATTTTTACGCACCGTTGTACTTTTTTGCTCGTACGTCAAGTTAAACGTTACCAGAGATGATAAATTTTCCAAAATTCTCCTCAGTTATTCCCTGATTTTTTAGCTGCTATTTTTTCTTAAAAACTATGACTCAGCTGGTGTTAATCTAAATTCTGTCATTGTGAAGTCTTGGGAAATTCATCAAATCAATAATCTGGTTTTTTCTGCATTTCCGGGTATTAATAATGTCATTTGTATAATGTTGTCCATATTTTCATATAATATCTCTTCTAGATGCTCATGCTACATTTTATAACTTATACCCACTAGAAATATTTTATTTGCTCGTCATATCTCTTCGCTATATAACTGATTTATGCATGGAATTTCATTTCAATTGCTGAATTAATGCCCCTTACACGTGCTTTACTAGCAAATTTTGGCATTTAAACAATGTTGCCGGCGGGTAAAACGTGGAAAAATATTTTTTCAAATATAAAAATAAAAAACCTGAATCAAATCGGACGAAGCATATAGAATACCTGTCTCCTTACTCTTTCCAATCCCACGATTGATCATCGTCATCGTAGGTAATTTGCAAAAATAATCTTAGCCTCGAATAGATCTCTTATAATATTCGAGTGTATTTTTTTTTTCCACACACTTATCAAACCATAGCCGAAGGTCAAGATTTAATACGAATAAACAGAACTAATTCATATTTTATTTTTTAACGTTGACAAAATGGTACGATGAGCTAATGGCTGGCCACCGATTAAGTTGGTATTGAAAAATTTGAAGGAATAATTTTTTTTATATTTTTCTCAATATAATAACTGCTGCCCTCAAATTATCGTAAATGAAACCGGTTGGCGGCTAAAAAATGATGCTCAAACGATTACTTCCGCGTGAAATCAAGCATTGCAGCAGCAAACAACGAAAAAAGTGATAGTTGAAAAGTAGCACAAGCGTAGGTTTTTTAATCGAACTAGGAATCATCGGTATTAGTCACAGAGAAAATTTTCCAGGCAGATTGTATTTTGTTTGCTTTCTTTTGCCTGGTCGTGTTCTTAATCGTTCATCAAATGATGTCATTAAGGATCTTTCCGAATTTTTAATGACGATCTTGAAATTTTGAAACGTGGGCGAGGAGCTCGATAGGATGAAAAATGGTGAGGAAATTGAAACCGAGTGGCTTATAGATTCTAAGGATCTTTTGTTTAGGATTCTGAGAGCATTTTCTATTCATTTTTTATTTCGGTTTTCAATCATTTCGTATGAAACAAAAACATTTTTACGAAAATCACCTTGATATAGGCTAATGTCATAATGTGAGAAGGAAGTAATTTGTTCGTAGCTGTCGGCTGCAACGACGAAATTTACAGAAGCCATAATAATCATTGGAATGCAGTTTACACGTATAAAATTTCGTATAGTACACCATTGGAAAATATTTGCACTTAGAGATAAAGGTAGTTTATGAACAATTGATTTATAAGCAAAGGCCGAACTTAGTCGACAAAAACGTTGCTAATGAATAATTTTCGACACCAGTTCAACAGGAAGAATATGTAATGTAGCTTTTATTGACTTATACAGCTACTATCTTCAAAATAATGTAACATTGAAATTAGATACAGACTGTTTTCGTAGTCTTACATGCCCTGAAGTAGGTGCTGCTTATATACATACAGGGTGTTTGACTTCGGCTTATTGGGAATATACATAGAAATTTTGAAGTTGAAACAAAAAAATATTCTCATCACGGTCTGTACTTGTAAAAATTTTCCGTTTTGAAATGTGGTCGAATCTTGATTACTCGAAGTTGAAAGAAAGCATTTCGAGTTATTGATATTTTCGTGTTATAAAAGTTCGAGTTATAGAAGCTAAGTTATTTAAAACTTCGACTTATAATGTGTCATTGATTGTAGAAAGCAGCGAGGTGGCCCCTTTTGCTTCTGGCATACCAAAAAGGTCTTTCGATGCTATATGGCATCAGTCTTATCTCGAGTATATAGAGGTTTTGATAAAAAACGTGAAATAATTTCAGAAATGGATTTTTTTCGTTCTTGGTATGTTATATTTTTTGCCCTCATCTTGTCTACTTTTTTTTCCAATTTCCAACTTTTTTTCCTTCAAAAGTTACCCTCCACATTTTCTTTGACTCATGATGAAGTAATAACACAAGTGACAAATGAACACAGTGTACCTAATGCAGCGTTGCCAACCCATATTATTAAATATCCCCGCTTCAAGTGAACAAAAAATCGCGGAAACCTGTTTTTTCGTGGAAAATTTGGATTTCAAGCCCTTCCCCCCCCCCGCTAAAATGTGTGTAGAAAAATAGAAATCTCTTCGAGTTATGGAAGTTTTCGAATTACCGAAGTTTGAGATTATCAAGATTCAACTGAATGTAATTCTGTAGTTTGAGTTTTCAAAATTCACCTATTTTCCCTTAGTCGACTTGGTGCGTATGTTTGTCATTCGGTATGGACTACGAATGATTAGGTATTTTGCAACTCCGAATTCGTAAATGTGAAAGCACCTTTACACGTGTAAATTTGATGGAAAATTGCCAATGTATCTTCTCATATCTGAACTCGAATCCTTCTGCTGGTTCTCAAGTCGAGATTTAAATATATTACTTCGTGCACAGTATAAAATATATTCCTTTCCATAACTCTACGCACTTATTGGCATTTTGTATTCTTGAAAAATAGGTAATCTGTCAATATATTGAACGTACTTTTTCCAGTCCTGTAATAAATTCATAGAAACCTTGGTATTATATGTTTGTAAATCATGGTGCTCCAAGATTCACCATTCTCTCGATTATGCCGCTTGTCTGGTCGACTTCCGTATTCTTCAACTTTTGGTCATCGCAAAAAAGAAGAAAAAAATCTCCATAACACGATTGACACCGCAAATCTCCATGATCATGGCAGTAAATAAATCACACGAGGAAGTAAACAGGACACAAAAAAATGCGTCTTTAAGGTCGACTTTGATCTGACGATCGGTTAATGTGCGGTTTTTAAAGGTGCTATATGGTCTGCTATAATGGGATTGCTGATAATCGTTTGTGTTCATAAGTGTATACTTAAATCGTTTTACAAATTTGGTAAATGTTAACTACCTTAATTCATATTTTTACTCTCTATTTTGGTCACATCAATGTCATGACCATCGTTTGAGTCGTGAAAAAAAAAAAAAAAAACGAAACCACAAAACTACATGTGCTTATTGGAGAAGTGTTTTTTATTACATGCGTGTAATATCGTCCAATACGTAAACAAATTCGCTACTGCTGGACCTTATTGTCTAGGCTATTATAGAGCATACTAGGAACTAGTTCTGACTTGTGATTTGACTCACGGCTAGGAGGTATAGGAACGTAGAATAATGCGGAAGTCGACTTTCGTCGTCATCGTCGTCAATGATCATGACAAAGTGTCGCGAAAATTACGTTCACTTTGCACGATCTTTACGTTTGTGTGTAAACAACTAATCAATCGATTGTAAAAAAACAATTTACCGTGCAAAAGGGGAAACACGTCGTGAAGGGGAAAAACAAAGTGTGCAAACTACCCCAATGGCAAAACGTGCGCAATTTTGTTGTGTGAGTAACTTGTATAATAAGTAAGTCGTGTTTTGGGACGGATGGTGTAAACAGCACCCACAATTTTTTGTGTACTGAGCTAATTATGGTTTTCATTTTCCACGCTTCGAAAATAGGTACGGTCTTACGTCATTATTATATTGGTCAAGAATTTGATCCTTCAGAAACTCGATTCAACAAGGATGTAAAAAGTAGTTTACATCTATATTTAATTTGTTAATAATTGGAAAATTATAGTTCACTTTACCTGCTCTAGGGAGATAATACGTGAAATTTAAAAGCTATAATTATAAAATGACCATTACAGCTTTTGGAAAATAAAGATTTTCAAAAATTCTCCTATATGTATAGTACATCTTGTATTCTAAAAAGTCGATAATTATAATTCCTCAGTCCTCACCATGAAAATTGATAACCTCTGATTCGGCCGATAAAGTGCTGCAGTCCCGTACCGCAAAGCCTTCGTCTGGTAGGCCAAGCTAAATTCTTGGTGGGGCGAAAATTTTTTCTAGAAATTCTAAAAAAATTGCTGAAATTCTCGAAAATACGAAAAAATTGCCAAAACTCCTGGAACTCCGAAAAAAGCACCAAAATTCCTAAAAATCCGCAAAAAAAGCGCCAAAATTCCTTAAAATGCAAAAAAATTGCCAAAATTCCTAAAAATTCGAAAGAAAAGCTAAAATTTCTAAAAATCCGAAATAGAAGCCAAAATCCCTGAAAATTCCTAGAAATCTGTTTTTTTTTCTCGAATTTTAGGAATTGAGGCTCTTTTTTTTCGGATTCTTGGGAATTTTGGCTCATTTTTAGGGATTTTGGCGTTTTTTTTTCTTCAGATTTCTTGGAATTTTGGCTCTTTTTTCGGTTTTTAGTAATTGACTGGATATTTCGTCGTTTTTTGTTTTTCGGGGGAAAATTCTGTGGAGGGCAAAATTTTCGTTAGGTAGGGCAATGCCTTGTTTGCCCGCACAGCAGGTATGGGCCTGAAGTGCTCGGGTTCCTCAACTTTTTTTTACATCGTACTCGTATATCTGGTTGCTACTCTCTTGTTGGTGATTTGATTTTAATTTTCTCATCTTCCTATTTTCTTTTTCTAGCTCACTTTTTCTCTCAGAACGATTACTGTCGATCTAGTTACTCGGTTAGGAGCGCGTTACGTAGACTAAATTATTTTATGCTTGGCACAATAGGAGGAAATCCGGCAAAGTATTATGTGGCTCATAACTGACAAAAAAAAAAAAAAAACACCAAAACAAATGGGCAAATGGGCCTAATGTCTTTGAGAATTAGTAGAATAAGCCGCATAAGATGTAAAGGGAAATGGTTTCATTTTTCATTGACCCATTAAAAAGCAAAAAGAACGTATACGCGTTTTCCTTTTTTTTTCCTTTCTCTACGCTGGTGTTTCTAGAAGTGATTTCTTTTGAACTAAATTTCTTTCGTCATAATTAGGGATCGGATTTATATGCTCTAAAAAGTGGAAAATATGCGCATCTGATATACGCTTAAAATTTAAGTATGCATAATTATTATTTTCCAAAAATATGCATGATTTTTTTTTAAATATGGGAAAAATATGCTTGATTTTTTTTAAATTAAGTGAAAAATATGCGTGATTTTTTTAAAAATATGTGAAGAATATGCATGCTTTTTTTTTAAATATGCGAAAAATATGCAAAATATCAATATTGGTATCGTTTTACTCAGCTAACTGAGCTAAAGCTGAATTTGACCTTCATACCAATTACCTAATAATTTAAGATACAATTTCTGAATGAACGAAACAAGAAAACAATTTTATTGAGTAGGTAATTCTTAATTTTAAAATGTCGTTTTGGTATAAAATCTTGATACTAACATCACAATTCATGACTACATTAGAGATCAGATCACAAATTATAGTATGAAAATAGTAATTCGTGAAATAATATGCACGAATTTTTGTGAAATATGCATGAATTTTTGTGAAATATGTCGAATTATGCAAATATACCTCAAATATGCGAAATACGTGAAAACAAGTTGGGCTTATTTTAATCAGAATCGCGTGAAACGAAAAACTATCTGACTCTCACCCTTCCATGTGAATTACAAAAAAATATGCGTTTTAATATAAATCCGATCCCCAGTCATAATATACGAGTAACAGATTTGAGCGTTTTTTTGCCTGTACTTTCATTACCTTACCTCTGGGGTATACCTATCACATTCATGACTTTTTTTTAAATAGTTAATTTTCTAAAATTTTGTTTTGTTATGACTTTCAATGTCCCGATATCATTTGGATTATGCAGAAAAAATATCTGTTCGATTTTAGAAAAAATTTCATAAATAAATTTGAATTTTTTTAGATTATAATTTTTGAACGAGAAATGCAATTTTTTATTTTATTCACGTATAGTTTTATCGATAAAAAAAATTACAACTTATGGTTTGATGAAATCTTAAATGTATTTACCTTAGCCTGCAGACTTATTTGAAAATTCGGTGTCTTTATCAACTTAATTTATAATTCTGAGAACTCATGTTTTGAATACCAAGTAAAAATTATGCAATCATGTAGTATAATTCGCTTTTTGTGACTAATTCCAAAAGTTTTTAAATAATAAAAGCAATTGAATTATTGGATGGTTCGATTCACTCCACAGTGTGGTCCTTCTCACCCCGATATTTTTACAAACTTTCAAAACTATTTTTTTTTTTCGATTTATAATTCAAAAAAACAATATCTGTAACTTTTAGAAGAATATTTTAGAAAATTCTAGTTATTTATTATTTTTTTCTACATTGAAGGGTTAACTTTTGAAAAGACCTCTGAGTACTTTTTTCTGTAAATTCTGTGCATAAAATAATGAATTAAGACATACCTGATTGAGCTAGATTGAAATGAAGCTTTAGAAATTAATTCCAGGATACCTTGATTTATAAATATTTTTATCCAGTAAAAACCAACTTCGTTCTTCAATATTGAAAATTTTTCAGCTGGTTTTAAAAAAGTCGCCTTTAATAAAAATACAAATCCTTCAATTTTCAGATAATCAATGAATATTTTGTGGGCTCAACGATTTTTTATGCGAGGGAAAAATAAGATCAGCTGTAGATTTGAGTCATATATATATATCCCTAACAAATTGAATCATGTGTCGAACGAGACACTCGTTTTTTGTGTAGAATTATTTTCGATTTATCTATTAATAATTTTCTACGAAATTTCAGTAATGTTTTTCATACTGTGGTCGTCGACTAACTTACCTGAATTTTCAATCGTATTTTATACATTAGTATTCATCAGCAAACGTTATTAACAACGTTACCATTACGTCATTTTTTCTTTTCTTTATTTACAAAACACTACACTAATGATGGTAACCGCACACAATCGCCTTGCACTTCTACTTTCCTTTACTTTTTACCTGATGAAAATTATGGTAAAATATTTCTCCTATGTTCCAAACTATTTCACGTTTCCTCGTTACGACAGTGCCACTGTAATTAGGCTACCTTTACCATAAACCTACTAAGAAAATAAAAATCTCTGCTGCAGCTGAAGATTACAGAAGTTCTATAAAAGTATCTTATAAAGCTTCCGCTTCCTCTTCGCCATTGTTTGGATGGTGTCTGGGAGCTGTAAATGGAAACTTCTAAAAACTAGAATAAATCCGCGTGTGGCGATGCTGGTTTTTGTGTCTATAATATGAGATTGAAAGAGAGAGAAAAATAGATAATATAAAAATTCAATAATATTCGTCACACTGGCGTTGTTTTCTTGTTGTTGTAGACAAAAAAAAAAAAAATTAAACTAACACTATGGAGGTGAGTGAAAAAAACTACTCTTTAGTGTGCACAACAATGTAGGCAGATCGATTATCAATCATGGAAAACAATGTTCAGGCAACAAATTAGACTTTTTGTTCGTAAATTGAAAACATTTAGAACAGTAAAACGACGATGGTAATGGAGTCAATATTTTTTTTAATACATAGTACCTAATGAGGTTATGGGCATTAGCTATTCTACGTAGGCAGACTGAGCATTATGGAATTCCAAGGAATTTTCTTAGATTGTAATTTTCACAAACGAATAGCCGAGTGTTAAGTATGGTTTAATGCGATCAAATATTCATAATTTACTTTTTGTTCTCAAAATGTAGTGAGAAATTCGAGGCCATCGGCTCATAGTTGCAGTTTTTTTTTTAAGGAACAAGGGCGCAGTTAAGTGCTTTACTAATGCTTTATGTGATCTCGCAGCGAAGGTAGTTTGCAAAGAAAATGTCGCGGGATTAGTTATGAATAGACTGCAAATTTCGAATTTTCTCTGTTTGTCTGCACAAAATAGTAAAAATTTCTATTAAAACTCTCTTTTCGGTTGCAATTTAAAAGAATGAAGCTCCAAGCAGAGACATACGAAACCTGAAATATTGTAAACAGATTTTTTTACGATTAATCGTCATAAAACCTGTATAAGTTAAAGAGTTGTTATGAGTCAACGAGGAGTCGAAGAATTTTTGAATCTCCTGTATAAATGTCACGGCTGAGTGCTGACTCAATATCAGCTTAACATTTTTTTTCCCGATTCTTCTGCTGGGTAACACTGCAAAACGTATACCGAATTATATTTTCCTTCTTTATATTTATTATAATTTACACTGTGATTACATTTATGACGAAGTAAGTCATCTACATACGGCTAAACGTTGAATTAATCACTCGTCGCCTCACTTTCGCCTTTCTCAATGCTGCCATTAAGCTCGAGGGGAGGGGGAGGGCGAGGGGTTCATTGAGAGCTTCGGCTCATTTGAAAGTGCGTTTACGACGCCGTCAAAAATGGGGACAGTTCTTCGTAAAGGCGTATATAGCAGACTCGCCCCGTTAATATTTTTTTATTATAATTGTTCGAATCGAATGGCTGGTAAAACTGGTTTATGTAACCCACACAAAAAAGTGTTTACGACGACAACCGTCATCATCATTATTACCGTCACCATTTCCATCATCTCATCGCCGCAAATAAATTGGAGGTACAAGCCATTGTACCTTTTTACCTTGTGATGTCTGTATTCTGGTCGATAGAATGACTGTCTCTGTGGACACAAGTCACCAAAATGCCAAAAAATACTTATCTAGTTCGGCTTCGTATCATGGCTTACCCGAGAGTAAAATACTCGTTCAGGTTCTAATCTCGAATTTAATGACTGTCATTAAGATTTTCTGACTGCTACGGAAACGACGACGTGCTTTGCACTGTGGATTAGTGGTTTAGAATGCACTCACACCAGCACACCGAAAGATGAAACTTGAAAAAAGTTAATAAAAATACCTTAAGCACCATCTCATCGATAGTACGTGTCCGATTTAGAAAATTGCCAAATATCTACAGTGATATAAAATTTTTAGGAATAGGGTTGGTGGGGGGGGGGGGTTATTGCTTAATACTGACTATTAATGAACTTGGTAACCTCGAGGTACTCGAGGATATACCTAGTGCATAGTCAATGGTTGCCTGGTTTGGTGTTCTTTTTTCGAATGATCTATGTCTGATTTTAGCATGAATATGATTAATTATCACTTAAAGAATTCATAATCATTATATTATTTAAATAAGTAATCATAATTATGAAACCAAGAATTATTTTTTGGTTTGCGTTTGAAGATAATAAATGAATTTTATAATAAAGTACTACAAATTGTCGGTCTAGTGCGGTAAGGTCATTGAAAGCAGTAAATTTCTCAGGAGAGCGAAATGAATATTTCAGCAGGATATTTATCATAGAATGGAATGATTAGCAACTTTAGACTGGGAATTATTTGATGCGGGCAAGTATCTAAATTGAGTATGATTGAAATTAAGTTTCCAGTAAAAGATGATGAAAATATTTATAATTTAGTGAGAAAAATTGTGTGAAAAATTATGAGGAACCTTTTGGATTTCAAGTACCTAATGCATTTTTTTGAGAATTCAATTATTCTTCACTTTTGATTCTTGGACTTATTAGTGTAATTTTTTCCCAAAATATGCGCTAAAAATAATTTAATACTGTAATTTAAAATTTTTAACCGATCTACTACTTTTAATTTAATATGAATAGGTAAAATAAGCGATATGTATTGACAAAATACATGTGCGCAACCAGTCATGTAGAAGAATCTTGTATTTTTTAGAGAGCAATTATTTTTCTCTAGATGCAACATGAAAATGTGAAATGACAACCACTAATTTACATTCACTTCGGAAAGTATTTAGGAGATGGTATTAATTGAGTCGATTTAAATTGATTCATTCTTGCAAATATCAGACGATGTAAGAGTGAAAACAACGCAATTGAAAGCTATAAATTAGTGCAAAATGTAGATTAATTTTTTTTTCCAGACTTAATTGGATGTTTAAAAAAATGCAGTGCACTTAAATGATGCACCTTCTTTTGCTTTTGTATATAAATTATAATTAAACAGCGCATAATATAAAAAATTATGAGGTCGCTCGAATTGAATAGGTGTGGTAAAACATTTTTAATGAAACTTGACTGAAAAAATTCTCGCTGGCTTGCATTTAATGTATCTTGAAAATGACTGAAATGTTGTTATAAATATCACAGGTTTCCTTGTCGAGTTCACTGTGAGTTCTGTTGAGTTGAAAGCAGAAAGTATTTTTAGAAAATATTTTCCATAAAATTTAAAAATCGTTATTATGAAAATTAGTTTTTAGATCACTTGAGTATCCCTAACTTTTAAAATAATGTTTCTTGAGGCCAACCCTGAGATTTTCAAATTACAGTAATAATATTTAGTTTTCTTAGTACTTTATCGGTAGAACTAGGTTCTATTTTTAGAGAAAAAAGTTGATGAATTTTCAATAATAACTTTTAGAATTTAGAGCGAAAAGTCACATTTTTAGGATAGCAAATAAAAATATTTAAAAATCATCCGCGATTATTTTTATTTTATTTTTTTCTTAGAAATATGAATTTTAATTTCACTGAAATCGAAACACTTATGAGTCTTGCATTTTCGATATTCTTCTGAGAAAAAATTTTTTCAAAACTTTTCTAAAGTGCAGTCCATTTTCAAATATCAACTTCTACATTATTGCACACCAAGTCGATGGGTAAAATTGTATGAATGATCAAATTTATAATTATTTCTCCTTATTGAAAAAAAAAATAATTATCTTCATCATCGATTCTTCTTCGGACGTTTTCAATAATGATGGGAAAAAACAGTTTTTTTTCTCAAGAATTAAATTTAAAATCGCTCATCATAGGGAAAATTTTTGGCAATAGTTAATTTTGTCGTTATTACTCGTTAAATGTGTGGGTACACATTTTACACGACTGTTCAAATAACCCATTGAGAACTTACGTAAACAACTTGTGTACAAATGTAGAAAAATATCTGAACAAATTTTCGTAAAAATTTTAATAAAATTATCATTTTTCAAAACTCTCATGGTCTCGTAGGAGTTGAATACCTATTTATTTTGTGCAACTCATTTTACAAAAAATATTGACCTACTAACAGTCTATAGTTGTGTGTATAGTGTCTTAAATTTGTCCATTTGTGCATTCGATGTAGACATTATAATTTTGTAAAGTACGAGTACATTATACGTTGACTGGTCTAATTTGCAAGTGAAGCGAGTTCATAGACAGTAATTATGCAGGTTAATCGCTGTTTTATTTAGAACTGATGGATATGAAAGAGAGATGACATATTATAGGAGTGGTTATCACAAGAGATCAACACAGTTTTTCCTGACCACTGTTGTCATTTCTTTGTGCTTCATAATTTTTTCAGAGAGAGAGAGAGAGAGAGATGTTTCTGGTGACTCGAGTTCATGGTTTTAATAATTTACAGTTAATCGTACATTTTATTCAGCTTACTCATAATATGGTATTCTAGTAGCCTACTGTTGCTGCGAATTTGGCTACTCATGCTTTTTTTGTTTTTCATCTTCTTGAATACGAGACAAGTCTAACTTTCGAATTATAAAGCATCTTCTTGTATACAGTTCCCGGTCTTTGTTGATTTTGTATGCCAAAAAATTGCTTTTATTAAGGTAATTTTTTTCACTCATTGAGTTCTTTTTGTATGGTCTATACTGTTTACAATGGTAATAGCAATTCATGTTCAAACATTGCATTTCATTACGATAGGCAGTTCGTATCTGAAATTTCATGCAAAAAGGGTTTTATTAATATTTGAAACAAATTCTTATGCGAGTGTGACGAAAAATTACTATTTTTAAACGAAGAGTATGAGTTGGTTGTAGTTAAACCTGTCATTATGTGTTTATATTGCTAATCATTATAGAAATAATTATTCATTTTCGCGATGTCACGACTACAATAAAAAACATACCAACTACGAAATTGAATACAGCAAACTATCAGAGAAGAAATTGATACGAGTAATGAAATTTCGTATGGCATCCTTGGAAAAAATGTACGACTTTGGTTATTCGCACGAAATTAATGGAGAATTGAATTATATGTAGTACTTGGTGCGATCTGGTGCCCAGGTCGTGAACTAATATTTTCACTTCTTGCGTAAAAGTTGAACTTTTATTCCTAACGATTTGAGGAAAATTTACTTTTCTATGGTCATTTTCATTTAATTCCTAGTCAAACTTTATTCTGTATTGTTTCTCTTGTAGGATTACTAAACTGGGAAAGTCCAAACCGACACAGTTATGGAAATCGTTACGTCATTACCGACTGGAGCACCAGGAGCTCGTGGAGGCACGAAGAAACATGTTGAAGAGTGGTCCAGACTGGATCAGCTTACTGGAATGTTGGAGCACGCACGAGTCGAGGCTGATCATTGGTCATCGAATACGTCAAATTCAAGGCATCGTTATGGAAAGGTAATGTTAAATTTCATAAATTATTATCATCTCTTTTAATATTTTTTATTTACAATTACATACCAAGTTGGGTGTAATCCTGCATGATGAAATCTTTCTAAGGATATATAGATTTTATACCCTAATATTGTTGAGGTGGAGGTAGACTTTGGTTTCAAAACTATCTAGAAATGAATTCCAGAAAGCCTATTTAGATACTGAATTTTCATGACTCGAGGACTCATACACATATTATCTCTTTGTGGTCTTGACAAAGATATATTTGCAGTGGCTTATCCAAGGGGCGGCATGAAGGCGTGAAACTTTACCAAAAAAGACTCAATTTATGAAGATCTAGCGTTTTTTGTGAATTTTAAAGTTTTTACGAAATCTCTATTTTTTGGTTGTACATACATTTTGAACATAGTGGTATGTGAGAAAGGGATAAGTCCACTCTATCAAATTTTTTAAGGAGAGCAAAAAAAAAACTGATTACTGGTTCAACAAAAAGTCAAGCATAATATTAGTGTTGCATGCTTCTTTTATCTGGTAACCATAGTTTGTAATATCGGACCTTGCTATATTCTCCGGTGATCTCATCAGTTAAATATTTTAAAAATCCTTAATTTATTTTTGACTTTCCATCAATAAGTAGGTTCTTCTACTGAATTAAAAATTGATAAATATAATGGATAGAAAGTAAAAGTTGAAATATCACCAACAAAAGAAATTTGGCTCAACACGTGTTTTTTTCATTTCAAGTCTACATGGTTTTACTCTCCAGCATTTCTACTTATGGACATGATTTTCTGTACAATCGTTACTTACGAGCAATATTCTTCAGTCATTCTCTATTTTTTCTCCTGTTACTCACACTTGTCCAGGATTTGCAAGAACAATAATGTTTCCAGTGTCAAATAAAATATACGTATATTGATTCGTCAATGGTTAATATAATTTGAAAAATATTTTATCTATGAAAATTATTAGTCTGTAAAAATACAGAATACCTCTGAGAGTATTCGAGTTAATTTGATGAGAATATAAAAAGAACTAGGATGGGCCCTGGTGCCATGAATGAGCTATATATTTCTGAAAACATTATCTTAGAAATAGTAGGCTTTTAACTTTATGGTTGTATGCTAATAGACGTAGTATTTCATTTAGGATAACTGTTTAAACTGCCTTCTGCTGCAATCAGCTGAAGAAAAATTCGAAGTAGACTGTGTTTTTAGTAGAAAATTGCGGAAAAAGTGAAGTATAATTCTGTGAATTTTGTTCATTTTATTGGTTTTCACATATGGCTTTTCGCTGCAGGTAGGTGTAGTATTTCCCATTTAGTTTTTATTGCTCATCCGCCATTATGGACAAGTTGAATGCAAAAAAGTACTTAACACCGAACGTGTAAAATAAGGCCGTTATTGTGAAGATTGGGGGTCAGTTCACCGACATTAATAACAATTCCCATTTTGCCTTTAACCATTATTAAGACTATCGGAATAGAGCTAAAAAGAATGAACCTTCATAAACGTACAAGATATTTCGATTTTCATAAATCAACAGATATTTTTTAGGTTTATGCGCTTTCAATTTTCTCTTCCTTCTGAGTGAATATAAAGTGCTCCTTTTTTGGGGCGAAATAACAATACTGATTCATTAATATGTTTTAAATGACCAATCACGTGTAAAATTTTATGAATCGATTATTTTTTCCTACATAAAAAAAATTTATGACTGCGCTTTTAAATTGATATTTTTGTCTTCGATTCTTCCGCGATCTTATTCTAAGGTCATGGGTGTCCTTAAAAGGAGATTGTTTTTAAGTAAATCATTTGATTTTTTTTTTTGCAAATCTCTGAGTGGCTAATTTAAAAATCAAGACTGATATCTACAAAATGAAAGAGCAATAATTACTTTTTGATGAAGTGGAATTATGATACTAATTCTCTCTGGGGTCACATTACTAATTTTCAGTTCAGTTTTTTCTCATAGAATTAATTATTTCTGTCAAAATAGTATGTATCTTAAAATTTGGTCTTATCTGGAATAAGGTTAGCAAAAATGAAATTCCTTCGAATCAAGTCTAGTATTCACTACCTAGTGATTATTAGCCATTCAATAAAATACCAACTTTCAGGTTTGTAACTAATTATGAGCTCAGGCAGACAGAAAATTTTTACACTCGATTAAAAATAAAAATTTGTATGATTTAAGATCGCTCCAATAAAGAGAATATAGTGCAAAATACTTTCATCATATACTTTAACGATGAAAATATTCTTCTTCCAACCATTAGTCAGGAATTAATGGGCTGAAAAATATAAGTTTTTATTCATATTTTTTGGTTGATTTGCATATTTATAACCTAACTTGCAGAATGAAATGCGAATTGAAAAAAATTTCTCCTATTTATTTTTTTACGAGACCATTACTATTCGTGATAATTTTATTTGAACATGTGAGAAGTATCAAAACGTAGACAGGAATTTCGTTTTTCGAAATTACAATATTGATGCTGATAATTTTCTTTTTATATGGTGCAAATAGTTATCTAATAATTTCACGAAGAATCTGTTAAAATAATTTTCGTGACAGATTAATTTATACTCAAAAATTTCTAATATTTATTTGAAGAATTGGATTAAAATTTCCAACTTGATCAGTCATTTCGAAGGGTTCTTTTTAAAACAATTTATCGGTTAAAGAAAAAGTTGCTTGAAAAGTTTTGCTAATTGAGCAATGGGCATGTTCTGTTGTGTGAGTTTGTTCAATTCAGCCAAGTAAAATTAACAATAAATAAATACTTGAGCAACAAATTTCGCTAGAAAATTAGGTTTTCCTTCACATTATTATTATGAAATTTACAATTTTTCATGTTTTTAAAAAGATACAAAATTATCCTTCTCATATTATGTTACTTGTTTCGTTTTAATCTGTTCAGTATTTTATACATTATGAATAAAAAATCATCAAGAATCCATCCTGCCAATCTGTTGCGATTAATTTTTTATAGTTGGCTTGCATAAGTGTATGCGAAACAGGTACGAATGCATCATTTTCGATTTCACTGTTTACAAACTCAGCTCAATGCAAATTATTGTCTCATCCGGTAATTAACGTATGCAAATTAAATCAAATAATAATTTTCTACACGTATTCCCGAGTGACGGCCAATGAATAGAAAAAATTCGCTGAACTTGAAGCAGCTTTTGCAAGTTTAAAACATTAACGTTTCAACGTTAACTGTTCACCCATTTAATAAAAACTACTGTAAATGAATTTGGTAACTGCTATTGAAAAGAATTATTAGTCAAATTAGTCATTTATGTGTGCAAAAAATTAGGAAAATGTGAAACCTTGTCAAAAAGGCCTGTTGAAGTACAAAAGGATGGAGTGGTTTTTGCGAATAAAAAGAGAATTAGAAAAATGTATTTATCGCATAAATGTGAGAGAAAGCAAGACGTATTCAGTTTATCTAACCTCAAAAATTATGTATACCTAATTATTTCCTTGAAAATTTTTCGCATTACTAGATACTGCGTTGAATGAAATTCTCACGAAAAAAGTCACCGTCAATGGGTCATAATTTCCAGAAAACTTCGCCTGAACTCATCTCCTGGCTGATAAAAATTTTTTTGTGGTGTGGCTACGGAGTTTGTGCCCCCCTATAGCACTAGATTTCATTTAAAAAAAACGAAATTTTTAAAAATTTTACATTTAGCGTGAATTTTCTAGAATTTCTGGCTTTTGTGATTAATTTAAGACCTTATAGCCCGTCCATTAGGAAATCTCTAGGTGTGCTACTATGAGATTTTTATTAGTATTAGTGGCATTTCTGAGTAAAGAAAATTTGAGCAAATTGGTTGCATGCGCTTGAATTGAAATGTTTTGCTTGTATAGGTGGACATTATTAAGGAATTTTGTCACAGAATGCTACAAATTCGTGTTGAAATAGGGGAAAACTACCTTCGTCCAATTTTCCCTTAAGTTATTTTCTCTCCAGTTTTAATAATAATTTTTTTTGTTTTGCTAAAATAACTTGACCACTAACAAGTAATTTTTTGTCAAAAATAACATAATTATGACACAAATAATTTTAAAGCTTTTTGAGAAGGGTGATCTTTGTTTGTATATTATATGATAAGGAATTTTTTTATTGTTGTAATTCTCGCTCTCACCTCCAACCCCATTCAGCCCCTTCTCACCATTAGGAGGGGAATGGTGCCTCAAAGCCCTCCTTTATTAGAAATTATTGCAAAACTGGAATTTTTCGACTAATGAGTGGAAAGGATTGGAGCAAGGGAAATCTCTCTTTAAAATATAATTTATTTTATAATTACATCCACTCAACGTAATAAAAGAATCATACTTTGACTCAACAAACAAAAATAGTGATTTTTTAGCTACCTTAAGGGCAAGTGCAAAGTGCAAACCTTCTCAAATACCTCATATACTTACTCTCTAATCATTTCACTAGTTAGAGGAGAAAATACGTATTTCTATGCAATGCTAATTACAATAAAGTACATAAAATAATGCTAAAATTTGCATGTTCGGATTTTCAACCCCCTTGAAGAACTATACCAGTTTTCAGCATAAGAGGCTGAAATTCATAAAGATTTTTTTCATGAAATAGAACCAGCATTGTGCAAGGTGGAGGGTGAAAAATTCAAAACTTAAAAGTGAGAACCTCCCAATTTCTGAGTATTAGCTTCAACGTTTCTATGCCATTCAAGATGATATGTACATTTTGGCAGCCGTCAGGCCACCGCCAAAAATATTTTCATCCATTTTCACGTTTGAACCGATTAGAGGCTATTGAGTCTAACGGATTATGATGGACAGGTTTCAGTTAAGCCTGCGATACAAATTATGCGTAAGGGCGTTAGCCCAGTGCAATTTTCTTATTCTCTCAATTTCTCATTCATTATTCTTATTTTTTTCGCATTGCTCTCGACCACCTATACATTTTACTTAATTTGCGAATGACTTGGCGTTGAAATAATTATAAAAGGAGTACTGCAGAGAATGAGTGTAGAAAAAAAACCGACGATTGAATGAGTTGATTTTAATAACGTGTGTGATAGGTTTACGACTTTATATTATTGTGGTCACACCCTCAACTGGTTTTCCTCTTGCCACTCAGTCAGTCGCCTTTATGAACCTCATAGGAATCAGAATTTTTTTCTTCGATCCGATGACTCATTTTCAAGTTTTTTCCCCTCTTCTTTCTTCGCTTTTTCTCGTATAATTAGCGAATCGATCGTAATTAGTCGTAATTTTATTTCGCCAACGTACACTCGTAGAAGCACTGCTATTGATACTGTGCTTAGGAAAGTACAAATGGAGAGAGACGAGTAGTGGTGTAATTACAGGCTTCGAGGGCAGAAATTATACACGAAATGATGGTAGAACCGAAAGCTTCCTTTATCTTCCGTTTCTTAGAACTTGGAGATGAGACGTTAGTATTATGTTGAATTCGTCATTCGAAACATCTAAAAACAATAATTCACAGAATTTCATTGAAATGAAAATTGAAAAATTACGCATTTGTAAAGATGAGTGTGAGATTTTTGGAAAGTTTCATTTGAGGCGTTTAAAAACTAAGGGGTGTATGTGACATTTTTCAACGTGGGTTACATATTTCATTATATAGTCTTTGAGGTGAGGAAAATTAAATTATTTCATTGAAGGGTAACATGAGTAAAAAATTACCCACTAAAATAAAACTGTCACTTGTTTCAAATTAAAATCTTTTTTTAAAACTTATTTCGTTTAATGAATAATGTGTAAAATAATATACTGTATTTAATTTTTGATGTGTTAACATCTTCGTTTTCTCTTTTCGTTTCATGGGACTAAATTTAGATATTTAACACAAAGTTAAAAATCGATAATTGATATCGAGAATGTAGGACGAAACGTAAATGATGCGCGCGCCGTTGTCAGTTTTCATCGAATGGTTCTTATCAATAGCCTCTTGATTAATTTTTTTGGTGGTTCGTTAATTGTTGTCAATTTTCTAATTTTCATTACTATGTATATATTATTGTAGTTATTTTTTATGAAAGATGTCAACACAAAGCCCTTTGCACCTCCATTTTTCTTAAAAGTTGAATTCGGAATCTGTGGAAGTAAATCCATTCACCTTGTAAACATGTCTGGAAACCACAGACCATAATTTTATATTTCTTTCGACTATAGACTGAAGTCATTCATCTATAAAATTAGGCACTGAGGAAAAAAAAACTGACAGCTTTACAAAAGATGTACACAAAGAATTTCATCCTCTAGTATTGGAATAATTTTTGAATACAATTAGCTTATAGTTATTTCCTATAAATACGTCCCACACTAAACTTAATTTTTTTCATATTCGAGTATCTTTTATTCTTTAATTATAATCTAGGCGTTATTTTCATTGCGATTAATTCCAAGCTGTCTAAAGTTTTTGTTTTACATTTTCCTCAAGGAACAAATTAACTGTATTCGTGTTCATTGAACTGGTTCCTTATGTGGATGTGAATTTTATTTAAAAATTAAACTTCTTCATTTTGGTATTGTCTTATAGCAAAAAAAAAAATGGAATGATTCATATCAAAAACTGAATTTTTATTTGTTTGGGGGTGGCCTTGATTTTTGTATGTAAATGCTAGCCGCCAGCCATATAATTACTGATTTTCATTTCGCAGAATCCAAAAGATGAAAGGTAAACGTACTTTATAGAACTTGAATATAAGATGATGCCGAATACGAGTACATAAAATATTTCATTTAACATAATCCAAATAATCAGTAAATTTCATCACTCAATGCAATAAATTTATCGTGTAGAAAATCGAGGGGACACAAATTTACTCTTTTATGCTGATGATCCTAAATTTTAGTTAAAATTTTCTTTCTAGTTTTACTCAAGTTTCAAAGACCTTTTTGAATAAATAACTGTAAATGAAAATATTTGTCCTTACTTTGAAAAAAATAATCTGATCTATTGGGAAACGAGGACATAACTTTAATTGGATGACAGGCTGTTGAAAATTTTCATTTTGCTTGCATTCGATATTCACATTTCTCTTGAGCTTTATTTTTACAAAGCGTACAAGTCTAGTTATTTAACGAAAATTTTATGTTAATCATTTCTTAAATTAAATGCTTAACTGATTCGAGTGAAAAAACAAAAGTGAAAAGTTGCAAAAATTTAGAGAAAAAATGAGGAAAATGTTCGAGGAAAAAAGGAAAAAAAAAATGAAGAGTAAAATAATGAGAAATTAAGTGAAATTTTAATCAAAAGAGAAAGAATGGTGGTAGGTGAGATAGTATAAGAATTAACTGGCTAAAAATGCTCAAACGAGTCCATTTCAGTTATAAAACCTTTGATTTACTGAACGTAAGGAAGATTAGAGGAAGCAATTCAACAGAGAGCTAAAAAAATATACATATTTATTGCTATCAAAAACAATTTTAGGAAGGGAAAAACATGTGAGAGAAAGAGTGCAAAAAATGAGAAACAAATGAAAATGAATTCAAAATTTACTTCTACAGTGTATAACTGGTAATCACTGAGATACCTTTTTAAAATTCATAATTGAAAAATTTAAATCAGCATTTTCTCTTCCACACGTTCTCGGTATGAAAGCAAATTAAGTCGTGTGTTTGGCTTTTCGAAATTTCGCTACAAACTCAGCTGTGTTTGATAAAAATCAGCAATCAAGTGAGTTTGAATTATTTCCCGGTTCTACTGTAAAATATCGAATGTGCCAAATGGTTCCCCTATTGCGTAATCAAAAGTGACCAAAAATATGAAGGCGAATGATTTAGCACAAGTGAAGAGAAGTATTTTACGTTCACGGAAAAATTACGTTAGATTTTATTGCGATTTATTGACCGTCGGTGCATGTGCATCGGTGATAAAGATCCAAGGGCACTATTTGGGACTTTCTACACGAATATATATATTCGATCATAAAATATAACCGTACTTTAGAATCGTAGATTTGACGATTAGTTAAGATTTTCCAATTTTTTGTGCATTGGGTTTATAGTGCCTATCGCATAAAAAATAAACATTACCTGTATAAAGATACAAAAATACGAACAAGTTTCCAGAGAATCGTTTGTTGAAAGAAAGTTTGAAATTTTATGCTTTGAAGAAAAAAAAAATTCTACTTATTATGACACTAGACGAATAAACCGAGTTAACCATTTTTGGGTTCCGGAAGGGGGGGGGAGCTAATGCATCTTCGCGTCTCTAAAAATTGTATTCGTATTTTTAGTTATGCAAAAATAATTTACTTAAACCTCTGTATTAATACATTTTAACGTTCAGGTACTTGAGGGTACGCTTTACCATACGCAAAAAACGTACAAAATATTGAAATTTTACCCTCTGTTTCAGAAGTGAATTCTGAATGGAAATTTGTGATTTTTTGCCTCGATGTATTATTGAATGCGATGTTGCAAATTGTAATTTTCTAATTAAATTTTTTTTTTCTGTTTGCAGATAGTCGACAGCAGAGCACGAAATTTAGCCGACGGCAGCGTACAGCAGCAGCAACAAACGAAGCAACTCGAAGTTTTCCAGGCCCATATTCCAGGAGGATCTGTTCAAGTGATTCGATCTCATACGAGCACCTCCAGTTCGTGGCATAACTCGAAGGTACGAATGGCATACTAAAGTTGATCGTAAATCTTTTCAACTCTTTTTCTCTGCCACATTTTTTCTTCTTTTGTCTGCCTATCCGTTTTTATTAGATTCATTCGCCTATTAGAAATAAGTTAAATTAACTTGGGACTGTAAATAAATGAGGGTCAGTTGCAGATTGTGATGATTAAAGTGCTAGAAGACCAAAAACATATTGGCAACATTTTAAGTGGAGCTATGCAAAGTGAAAAAAAAAAAAGAACTCATTAAGGCAGAACGATGCCGAGAAACTGGAATATCTGTTTAAAAAAAAAACACCTGTCCAGTTGTTTGGTTGAGTTGGAGAAAAAAAGTGTGTGGGCAGATTTTGAAATGCGAACTCGTTTTTCGAGTTGCAAATTGTCAATTATTTTCTCAGTGTTTTCGCTATTTCGGCGAATGATGTCAAGTTTTTCGTATTTGGACTTCGGCTTAAAAAATGATGAATCAAGTTCTGAGATTTACTTTTATTGAAAAAGAAAACCAGACAAAACGGTACCAGCAATAAGATAGAAAACAGGTATTGGTGTCCTTGGACTATTATGCAAGAATTTGGAAAAAGTAAAATTTATTCAGCCTGAAATAGGCAAATAATCCAGTCAATATACCTCGAAAAAGTGTTCATAAAAAATTGTTCGTACGTTCTTTGTAAGAATCTCTTCTATAAACAAAGTTTTGCGTCATTTGCACTTCTGGAAACGGTCATTTTTGTGCTGATTAGGTACTCCTGTACCACCTTTGTTCGTATTCGATTCATAGTCTAAAACAAAAATAACAATAATGTAAAGAATAATGAAAAATAATCCCTTGGGAGTCTCCTCAAATGCTTGTGAAAAGAATCGCTTGGTGTCTGTTACTAAAGCCAATAAGAAAATTCAAAGTTTTGAACATTTCTCTCCACTTACTTCTGCTTTATCTTCAACATTAAAAAAGTATTAGGTGTATGACAGTATTACCTAGATATGAGTAGTTTCGAATTTGATAATAGGTACATTTTTCCACAAAAATAATTTCGCTGGCCCCAGTCCAAAATCTGCCAAGTTCGAAAATATAGATGACTAAATTTTTCGACCTCAAATGATGTTTTGTTATTTGCTAATGCTAAATCAGCCGAAAAAATTGGTAGTGATTTTTTCGGACTCAGCATGTGGGCAGCAATTTCATTATAAAATTTTTTTAAATACGTAATCGATTTTTTTTTTCCAATTTAATCCTTAGAAATGAAAAATTGCAGTCTTTTTAATATTCATTTTTCATTTTTCTTCTAGTTGTTTATTATTTAATTGATAGAATATATAATTGAAGGAAATATCTTCAATAGTTATTTCTGATATATTTTCAACTGGTATGGTGGATTGATTATGCCTTCTAGTTTGTGATAGGCAAAATATGATACATAATTTTCGTTGATTTTATAATATTCTCCTTCTTTACACTCGATTATAATTACAAATTTTCAATCTTTTTAAGTTCTTAATTATTTAGTTTACACTTTTTCAGTTTCCCAGAAAGTGAAAAAAATTATTGAATTGATAAAATTCATTTTTATGTTACGTGTATTTTATTTCAAACATTTTCATCGACATTCGAAATCAATTAATTTTCAAATTTATTGGCCACTTATTAGTGCAGATATGTCGTTCACCGGTGAAGCCTAAAAAAGTTATTTTGAATTTGTTTTTAAAAAAAATGTACTCGTATAAATAAATGATTGAAGGGAGAGGCGTAAAGAGTAATAAGAAAAAAAAAGAAGAATTCATTATTGATAGGAACTAAACGAGTGTGAAAATTTTTATTTTATTGTGAAAACATTAGGATGATTGCGCCGGGTATTCAAGTCGATATCGTTATAAAATAAATTAGACGAGTTCGTGGCCGTGCAAGTAATAAATTTTGTACTGAATTACGATGTAAAAGTAAAATAAGTGTACGACGTTGTTTTCTGCATTTAGCTTTATGATCTTGCAAGTGATATCCGTTTTCTTTGTCTTCCTTTACAGCCAATTTTACGGGGCAAATCTCACTTAGACTGGCCACCTACTCTCAATGGTTCATCATTACCGGTGCAACAGCGTTTAATTAACATGGAAGCTAAACTGGATGATTTTAAGGTAAGTTAATTAGTCGGTTTCATCATTTAGCCTGCTGAGTTTTGGCCTTGAAAAAGTAACTATAACCGAATAACGAAAGTAAATATGAAGTAAAAGAAAAGTTGAAGTATCATGCAATCGTGAATTAGAATTAGGACACAGCACTTGAAATTCAAACAAGTCGATTTAAGTCATACTTTCTCAGAATTTAATAAGTGAATTCTAAATTATCATGGGTGCCCAGCTTATGTACATATTATGTGTATTGGGCTGAAAAAATACAATTTTCTGCAAACTTGATTTTTTTTCAAACAGTTGAAATGTAGGCTTTAATGAATTGATTGTTCTGATCTGAGTTACGAATTGAGATGACACATTAGACTCATTGTCAATGTCAGTAGTATTAAGTCTATACTGTTTGGTTCTGGTATTTACTATATTTAGTTGTCTGAGAATTGATAAATTGTCAGATTCCTGGCAAAAACTGATAGGTCTTTTGCAGTGGCGGATTAAGGGTTCTGGCGCCTTGAGGCGCCAAAATTTTTGACGCCCCTGTGCCAGCCTTATTAGGCGAGAAAGGGGGAGGTCCTTGAATTTTTTTCCCCTCCCCAACATAAAAAAAATTCAGTTTGAACGCAAAAAATACAGAAAATTCGATTTTTCTTTTATATAATTCAAATTTTGGCCTAATCTTACAATCATAAAATTAAAGTGAGCAAACAAAGATGAAAACCGAACAAAAATTGTATTTTTCATTTATCGTCTTCATATTATTTTCGTCTTTTGCAGTTTGCTTTTGATTCAGTACCTACGTACAAATTGATTTTTTCCTCTTTCCGCTTTTTCTTGTTTTTTAAATTGCTGAAAATTTGGCGCCCGAGGCACGTGCCTCATGTGCCTTGCGGGTAATACGGCACTGGCTCTTTTGTCAAGTGAAACAATTTTCAGAACAAATCAAACGTTTTATGACTTATGCCCCATCATCATTTCCCCCTCCCCTCCGCTTTGACAGAATTTTATGATTCACATAATTTCGTTAAAAATTACGTAAAGCAGTAAACGAGGTGGCAATTGTATTGAAAATTCATATCTACGTAATTTTGTTAAAATAAAACTAGTCGCCGAGGTGGTTAGATGGTCAAGTATGGGCTTACAAATCAAAAGTAATTCTGGCATTAGCCTATAGACTAAAGCAAGAATTTTTCAGATCAAAAAATACTTTTGACCTATTTGAAAGAGAACAAAAAAAAAAAGAAAACATACATCAGAACATAAATTTTTCAGGATATTTGTTCAAAGAATTCCTTCATAATTAGATGCATGTTTTAGTTGCTTTAAGATTTTTTCTTTCATACGACACTGTATGAGAGAGTTTGTTGTCTCCAGAAAATATTGATGAAATGAGAAAAATCCATTTTTTCATGCAACAGTCTTTTTTTTCTGATATATCATACTTTCAAAAAATGTACAAGTTGAAAAAATTCTGTTTCAAATCGCCCATCTAACTGTTGCAAAGAGGAAAAACCTGCTAATAATACTCGAGCAGTAATCAAAAAAAGTAGAGTTGTGTTGGTCATACCCTGGTAGACTACTATATTTTCACCAACCTGGTATACCATGTAATGGCTTGGCACTAAAGGAGATTAGACTTACAACCCTTATATCAGAATTAATTGATTACGAAGGCCCCAATAAAATTGACTTAAGCAAATAAAAGCACGTCACTCTTTTTCCAGCTACATAGGGGTAAATTTAATTTATTCTCTTAAGAAAATTATTTTACTCGTATTAATCTTCCCCGAAGGTTTTGATACTTTCTTTTGTTTCTTTTCTAATTCTGTGAGCCGAAAAAAAATTCGAATGACTCGTACAATACTGTCAGACTGTCAAGTTACTTTTCACTTGAAAATTCGATTCAAAATGTGGTTCGTTATTTTTGTTTTCAGCTTCACGATAATCTAGTTAATCTGAACGTGGAAAAATCCAAAGCGAGTGTTGCTCGTCTGCTGCCGAGTCGACGTCCACCTACTCGTTCAAAGCTCACGAAAACACGCGACGAAGACGATGATAACGATAATGACCTTCATTATAGGTCTTACAAGCAAAATGGCATAGACTCCATATGTCCAATCGAAACGACATCGACGAAAAAATTCGAAAACGAAAATTTAGCCACCGATTTCGCGGCTCTCACTTCGCCCCAGCAAACGGCAGCAGCGGTTGCAGCTGTAACAGCATCAGGCCTTCAGAGTCCATCTGCTGTCACCATCAGTCCTCTACGGGTCCACGAAACCTTGTCGAAAAAGAAGAGTATTTCTGACGAGAACCTGGCATCGGTGGATGATAATAATACGAATTCCGAATCTTGGAAACGTAACTCGAAAAATAGATGGTCCTTTCAGTACCCCAGATCAAAATTTAAAGATTCTACTAGAACTGAAAATGGTTTCCCAGAAGCAAAAAGTGAGCTGGAAAATGTACTGCAGCGAGTTCTGCGAAGTAAAGGTGAAAGTTTGCTGAACAAAGTGCAGCAAAACCACTCCATCAACGTTGAGGAGGTAGGGATTCGTTCAAAAATTATAGAACCTACCGTCTACCCAAAACGTAAGTCGTTCGTTACCGAGGAAAGCCTCAAGGAGACCAAACAACGGTTGCGTCATTTAAACGGCTTTAACGGGTTCGAATCGCAAAGTGAAATCAGCAACAATAGCAGTAGCTCCATTGGGGGTAGCAGTGCAGTAGAACCCGACGATGGTATTTGCACAGACAGTCGAGGAGAGTCGGACAAAGATGACGAATGCAACAGCGCCACTGGTGTGACCAGTGATTCGACGAATTCATTTATCAATACAGGAATCAGCTCCAGTGCCATTGATACCAGTAGCTACAAATCTGACGAGTGGTACGATCGTCGCAAGTCATATGGTTTTGAACCGGTCAGTAATTTCAGTTTGAAGAAGACCATTTTTTCGGATGTGAAACCGACGCCCAAAACTAACCTCTCCACTGACAGCGGAATTTGTCGATCTTCAGAGCTAGAACTGGCGTCCACCTCGATGATACGCAAACTCACGGCCGAAGTTAAAAGTCATCAAGAGGAAAGTCACATTCAGAAGACTGAAACACCTCAGCAAATGCCGAAAGGTGCTGATGTCTTCGAGTTGCTGCGTAAATTTGAGAAACGAGTTGCTGACGAAGCTGCAACTGCAGCAAAACCAACAACGGATAACTCGTGGAAAACAACATCTGATTTAACTGAGCGTTCGCTCACGAGTGGGGTAGATCTGTGGCGGCGACCCAGAACACCTAAAGATGACGACTCTGTACCCGCTGCAAGGGTCAACAATGATTCTTGGATTCGAACAGCCAGAACCTCGCCAGATTCATTCGAATTAGACACCTCCACATCGTCGAAAACAAGCATTGCTAGCGCCACCTCTTGGAGCACCACCACCTCTAAGACTCGAGCATCGGATTTGGCAGAAACACCTCCAGTTACCAGAGGCCGTGTCTTGGAGGCATTGGAAAGTCTACGCCAGAGTTCGAATAGCAACGCCTTTGAGCCCCATTCGCAGCTGTTTAGACGCTCCAACGATTCCCAAGAGATGGACGATCTAGCACTAAAACGACACTCGATCGCTTGCGACGATGCCAAGTACGTTATATCGAAATTTGCTGATACCGATGCTACTTCACGGTTTCGTGATAAACTTTCAAGCCCTCAAACGTCGGACCAGCTGAAGACGACTGTCGTCAATGTGAATGGAGGCGAAGCCGTTCCATTAGTCGCTGGTGAAGTGACGGTTCCTCCAGCTGACGTCAAAAAGCCAAAGAAAGTTGAGTTCAGCAAAACGGAGGTTCATTTTGCAGCTGCAGAGCCGGGTAAAATTAAGATTGTTGAAACGGACGAAAAACCCCCGCCAACTAATTTATACAGGCGTAAGAGACGCAGTGTCAGCGCATCTCCCAAAATGTTAGGTGTGGGCTCTGGCTACACCAAATTTGGGGACCATGAACAGCATAAAGAGGTAATTAATTCACGTATAACTATAGTCTTTGTACTCACTTATGTAGCTAGACTCCGGTGTAAGGAGCTAGCAATATTTTTTAGTTTCGAATGTCGGATGTCCCAATAGAAAAAATTGGCAAAAATATTAATTCTTTTTGGAATTGCATAGTGGGAGAACTTTTCTTTCTCAACAGTCAACTGACCAGTTTTGCCATATTATACATGGTGCTCTATAAGAGGTCAACTTTACTGCACCAGTGGATAGTTCATAATATGAAAAGAAACAAAAATCGTTTGTAAATATGTACAGTAGGATGGTTTTTAGACTTTAAAGAAGCTGGAGAAGCTTTAAAAAATTAATAAAATGATAATTTTTGTTTTTAAAAAATTAAAAGGACAAGTTTTAAAAATCTAATCAAGCCAATTTTTTCTGTGAAAATTCACCATAATGTTGGTGTTTCATTATAAAAAAAGCCACCGACGATAAATTTGTAATTTTTGATTTGAAAAAAAAAAATTGTTGAAAAAAGATATCATTTATATTTTGAAGCCTCCATAGGTCCTCCAAAATTTAGAACAGTGGACGCATATTATTTACTTATTTTTCATAAGTATACTGTCTACTGGTCCATTATGGTGGAATACTCATCAACTTGAACTGAGAAAAAAAAAACGAAAATGTGTGAAAAATTATACAATACGTCATGTACGAGTATTAATATTGATATTCCTTAAAAGATACGTCTCTTTTCAAACAGACGAATTTTCCCTGGAAAAATACATTTTAATTTCTAAAAATTTCTTCCCTTTTAATGTGCTATATATACAGCAACCTAAGCTTGAGACACAATAGCTATTGTGAATTAATACACAGCATCTATAAGGCTAAGGACACAATAGCTATTGTAAATTTACGTTTATATTATCTTCTATTTCTTGCAGTATTACTTCTGCAATTCTATAAAATATTCATTTACAGGTAGGAGAAGCGCAAGAATCGAAATCTCGAAATAACAGACGCAGCTCTTTCAATGCTTCGAATCCGAACCATACGTCACATACTTGGCCTGGAGAGGATTCCAATTCTGCTGCAGTGCCCAAAAGAAAAGATGATTTTTCAAAAGCCTTCGGTTCTACAACTTGTGATAATGGATTAGCAGTGACCATTTCGTCGATGAAACCTGACCTGAATGACATACGACGAGCTTCGTGGTCCATTTTTGATGGAAATGAGTCGAAGTCAACTCCTGCCGGTTATTCAACCAAAATAAATTTCGGAAAAGAGGGTGTCACTGTGATCGCCGACACAAAATCTCGAAAACAGAGTGCTGAAAATGTGCCTCCGAAGTCTACAGGTATGTGCTTTTTGTTTGATTTGCACCTGTTCTTCAAAGGACAATAATGAATTGTTCTTCATTTCTCGTTTTGTCGCTTTTCATGCCTTTCATATTTATGTTGTTTTTTTAATTCTCTTCGCCTGTGGAATGTTTGGGATTTTTCTTCTTTTGAGAATGGTTCTGTCTTGCTTTTAAGGTACATATGCATATATTTTTTCTGGTTTGCTTTGAGAATTTTATTCATTTATCGATAGTATTCTAAGTCTTTGATGGTGAGAATCACGTTTTACTTATCAAGTAATGCATATAATTATAAATTGTACAATTCGGTGATTTTTGTCAACTTCTGCATAAATCCAAACATGAATTTCTCAATGAAAAGACGAAATGAACGTTTGTATAGTTTTTCACAAAATACTTTTATTTCAATTTGGAAAATTTATTCTGTTCTGCAATAACAAATGCAGGTCTCTATTTTTAAACTTCCTGTCAGAATTATCTTTCTTGGGCTGGCAAGTGCCTCGTATTTTTTAAGATATTATTACGAACGAATAATTTAATCGAATTCGAATGTAAAGTCACGCATCGTTGTTTTATGGTTGTTTAAAAATTATTATCCAGAAAAAAGTTTTATTGTTTTAAGAAATACTCTCCTTGACGACAGAAACTTAATGAATTATAATATTGGGGATAAATACTGTTATAGGGTTGAAGGTAAACTAATTAAGGTAAACCTATGCTGAATAAGCACGAGTAAAAGTCAATCCTTATTTTCGGTTAACAGTTTTTTTTTTAAAATAGAGACTGAGACGGTATACGTAGATACAAGTATAATGTACCTATTTTGTTACAAGTTTTTTTACTCCGAATGTAATTAATTATTTATACGGACTCGTTTGCAAGCTTTTCCCGCCATTAGTTGTGAGTGTTTCTGTTCATTTCTTTCCATGTTTTTTTTAATATCGCACGTTTATCTGTTGGCTGCTTCATTTTGCTTTGTTGCTTTTATCGTTGTGATTTATGAAAAACATATAAATGAGAATTTATTAAGGTTTATGAGGCGTTTCTTCATAGTTGACAAAGCTGAGCTCCATCATTCAGCATAAATATGGGGTTTGAAACATCAGAAAATATTTTTTAAACGAATTTTTGCATGTGATTATTGATAAGCAAGTAAGCCACCCCTAAAATAATACGATCAAAACCTTTTGTCATCTTTAAAACCAGTACTTTAATATTTTTAAAATCATTTGGCCAAGCTGTGGTAATTTGAAACTGAGAGTATCTATTTTCATGGACACCAGCACCCCATTTCGAGTTGTACTTGACGTGGAATTAGGACCTATATTTTGTTAGATTATTTTATAAATATTTTATGCATTAATTGATTTATACTTTATCTGATTCTACAATTAAGTATTCTATAATATTACAGAGGCAAAGTTGTTACTGTTTTCAAATCCGTGAATAATGTAAATTTTCCATAATGTAAGGTGGAATAAGGAAATAGGTAAAGTTATTCTACAAAACTGGGTCAATTGCAGTTATAAAAAAATTCAAAACAAACACCACTAATGCCAACCTCCCGAAAGAAATCCAATTGAAAATAGTTCAAAATATTTTTCATCAATAGTAAAAAATGATGAACCATCAAGTGAAATCGACAAATTAATAAATACGAGTGGGTACCTACTGGGAATTTTCTTTTCGAGATAGTTTGGAATTCTGAACTAATTTACATTTGCATGTTTTGTTTTTATCGTCAAATTCACTATCAATTTTTTTCATAACATATATTTTTGTTTTTTTAGTACCTTCTCCTCATTCCACCTCAACCTGCTGTGTAGTAATAATTTTTTATGATGTAAAACTATCTTAGATACATCCTTTTTTAAATTTTTTTTTTTGTACAATTTTAAGCAGCTAAACAAAATCTTGTTGTAATGTATCCTATATTTTATTGTATGATACATTCCATTGATTGAAATTGAAAAAAAAACTTCAACATTGCTGGTGATTAGGATGAAAGGCCATTGCGCAAAAAGCGGATAAGTGCATTCACCTAGTGATGACTGTAATGATAATTTTTAGTTAATTTTAGAGAATCAACGTTCATTGTTTCTTCAATTTTACCGATTTTTCGTGAATTTTTTTTTCATGAAGTGGGGAGGTAGAAAATTCAAAAAATGAGGACCACCCGTAATACTTTCTCAAAAGTTAGATATTCACCCTTATATCTTAAAACATGTGCTGGCTTAGTCTAGTGCTGTGGGATTCCGTATGAAAGTGTACTTTTACTCTCCTCTAAAATGAGGAGAAGTGGACTTATGCTCTGATTGCGAATCACTGTTCATTTGGATGGAATAAACTAGTTTACTTATACCCCCCCCCCCCGAACTCAGCCAATAAAAATTACCCTCTGAATTTGGCAGACTCTGTTATACGAGTACAAATATTTGTTCAATGGCCTTGGAAGTCATAATGGTAGTCCTAGTTACATGTATTTATACATAAATTAAAAATTTTGTTCCGCATATTTTTCGCATGTAAAAACATTTTTATTCATCATGCTTCATGTGTTCTCTCATTCGTGGATGATCTGCGCTGTACTTGTATGTGATTGTTCTAGCTTTTTATATACCTATCTTAAATATTATCACGCGGTGCATTTGTATCATTTTGCATGAATTTCTTTGTATTTTTTTCTTGCCATTCATCGCATCGTGGCTTCGGGTTCGTGTATAAGGCGCACTAAATGGCACTATGGCTGCAGATATGAGAAGCTTCGCTGCCTTCGCACGCATGCACGCACTTTTGCTTTCGTCGCACTCCCGGCTAAACCAAAATATCGATGGCCAATTTTAAAAATCGATTTTGTCTTGTCCTTGCAGATGCAAGCCGAGACGAAAATTTTCGCGAAAAACTGATCGTCCGCATTGGAGAGTGTGCCGGAGGTACGGCTAAGGCTGCGGCTGCACCGTGTACTGTTGTGGGCACCAAAAACGGTGTGCTGCAGGAAAATCGATTTATCAATGGTTTTCGAAACTCGATATACTGTCATAAGTTCAACGATCGACTCAAGTCGACGTCTCTTATTATCGATACCATTCGTAAAGGTGGCTCGGCGGATAAGGGTGCCAAAGGCGATGTAGCCGAGCCTTGCAAAATGTCGAGTACACCTGCAAAAGCAGCCCAAGAACCGTTGGAGCAGCCCAGCACCTATATAATGGAGATGAATGAGCTGCAACATCGATATAATCGTGCCCGACAGAATCGATCTGTCGATCGTGGAGTGGCCAAAGAAGAGCTGGCTGCAGATGCCATCACCACCTCCAAGTTGAGAGGTCGTGGAATTTACAATACAGTTCCGGTATCGAAATATGCTCACCAACGTTCCAGGTTACCGAATACAGACCTGTTGCTGGAGAAAGCACTGAATGTATTCGACAGACTGTACAATGCTAGTCGTGTGGACTGTAATGTTAGCCATGCAAGTCCAGAAAAAATCAGCAGGGCTTTCGTCGAGCCTTCCAAACGCAAGGAGCAGATTAAAAAGGTGTTCCAGCAGCATCGTGAAAGGCGTGCTAGTCAAACTTCCTCAACCCCTCCCTCGCCAGTGATGCATCCTTTGATTAGTTTCCGCCACGATGGCAATATCAGCGATGATAGTTTGAAAGCTGATGAAGAGGTGCGGTCGTATATGGGTACAGCCGCTCTGGATGAGTACGAGAACGAATTAGCCGGCAGCTGGAGTCGAAGAAAATATCTGAAGCTAGTCAAATCGCATAAAACTATTAAAGAAGGTATAAATTCCGTGGCACAAAAAATGCATTCATTAAGGAAAATTACTGTCACACACTTGGCTTCGGGGAAAACTAAATTTCTTACTTTCTTCAGCGCATTTAATAATTAGCAGGTTTTCACTATAAGAACCTGCTTATTTGTTTTGTTTTTTTTTTAATTGTCTTGGAATCGTGACTTTTTCGGTACCTACCTCATTTTAGGCTGACGAGTAGACGAAAGTTTGTGAAATTTCTATTTTTTTTATCATCAGGGTGTTTGCAGGTTATGATGAAAAAGTCATGATTTTTGACTGAGAAAGTGAAGATGTTATGAAAACTGAAGGAATTAAATTTGCTCGGTTCTTTCTAATCTCGAATCAGAGATTTTCCCAAATTCGTCATTTATCAACTTGCAGAGAGGAGTTTAAGAGTGTTATGGAAAACATTCATAGACTAATCTATTTCCCTGGAATATATAAATTCCACGTCCGTCCAACCCCCCCCCCCCCCCTCCAATAACACTCTGTACAAATCGAATAATAAATTTTAAAATTTTGTTTTTCTACAGATGAAGAAATACTGGAAAAATCACACTTCAAACCGTTAAGAACCGAAGAAGAAAAAGTGAAAACAGTCACCAGCAGTTCGAACGTTGATATTAAACGTCCCAAGATCACCTCCGTGGCTGTAAATGTCCTTCGCGATATTCGTCCCGACGATATCGTCCCAGCAACCAAAAAGTTTACCACAGTTTTGCTGAATTCGAACGATTCGAAGAAAGCCGAATCCACCGCTGTGCCTCTCATAACGGGTGCTCATGATTCGAACTATCCGTCGCACCACCACGATCTCCTGGGCAGTAAGCATAAACCTGGCGAAGAACACATAATTCCACTTCGGCTGGCTGATGATCACCATTGCAGGCGAACTTATGCCGAGCATAAAGAAGATCGACACGTGCATCGAACTCGTGACACGCCGACTAGTAAAACGAGCAGCTCTCGCACCAAAACTGACTATAAACCGGTTACCATTATACACCACGGAGTTCGTCTTCAAGATAAGGAGTTGACTGATAGTCGACGGTTAGCTCATGCATCATCGTCTCCTAAAAAAGAACTTGTGGGCAGCAAACCAAGATCACGTAAATCTGTACCATTGCCAAAGGAGCCCAAGGAACCCTGCCATATTATCGGCATTGGAGGGGGTAGTTTGCGTAAGAAAACATCAACAGCTTCAACAGCTGGCAGAGAACGGCTGTTCGACAGTGGTCGTGACAGTTGGCTAAATCTTCCAAAAGAACGCAAAGCCACAACTAGTAGTAGCGCAGTCGAACGTAAGGAACCGGCTAAGAGTTTGAGAACCCCGCAGCGACTTCGAACAGGTGAGTTATTATTTAGTTTTTTTTTTTTTTTTTTTCCAAAATTTCAGATGCTTGGTGTTTAGCAAGATCTTAAAGAGGAATTTTTTTCCCAAAGAAACCTAAGTGTCAAATAAAAATGTTTTAGTCATCGATAAAATTTTATTATACTGTATGGTTCTTTCTAAATTCGCCTCAATATTATAAAAACGTTGCTAATTAGGAAATATCCAGAAGTATCAAATGCTAATTGAAGTGAAACCTTTTATATTCTTTATTAATAACTCAGTTTCATGTTTCGTTTACTTGAATAAGCCTGAATTCACATTCTACTCTGTGTGGCTGTCTAAAAAAAGGAAACTAAAATTCTTGAAATTTGTTAATTTTTTTATCTTGTGAGCAATATTATTTATGTTCACGGCCATCTAATCGCTGTGCTACCAAAAATACGAAACTGACCATTTCCATACTGATTTGACTGGCACGTTTTGTTGCCCTCAAATCAAGTTTAGCACATTTTTCTGTGTAAATATAACTGAGGTGTTCCTTTTCGAAGTGACCTGATAGCAAAAAATAATAAAAACGTGTACCAAATTTCCAAAACAACCCTAACGAGGCAGAAGCAGCACAATTTCTTCGAAAAATAATCAGCATTTCTGTATTAAGCGAGAATAATACTGTCTATTATGACTAATAACAAATTTTATTTCATAGGTGATACCACCAGTAGTGACATCGACAGCAAACACACTCCTAATAGCCATCATTATTCGAGCCGACTGCCTACTGCTTCCAGCTGTAGAAAAAGTAGGACAGTCGGACTCGTCGATATCGTCGGCAGCACCGAAACCGAAGCCACCGACTTGGATGCAGATTTAGGAGCCGGTATCACCTCGACCACCTATACAGATGCGAGTAGTGAGGAAGACACAACCAGTCGTCGAACAGCCTATCGAAAGCAGTTCTCCAAACCACTGACGACCATTTCTGAAAAATCTGGACTGCGTTTGGTCGATCGCCAAAGCAGCAGCAGGGGAACTACGTACGCAAAAATTAGGAGCACATCCACCGCCGGCGTCACTCCGGCGGCCAAACCTTCAGTCACGAGAACCACGTCGAATTCATCGCTGGAGAGTCGATCGAATTCGTACGAGTTCAAGTACCCCGTGCTGAAGACGGAGGAACGAAGTAAACGGCGAGCTGCCAGAATGCTGCAGCGAGCCACAAGTAGAGAGGCGTTGATGAAGGGAGGTCACGTTAGCTCCTCGGAGGACATCACCTCCGATAATGATAAATGCAGCTCCAGGGTGGCGAGTAAGCTGAAACCGAGTCGAAAAGTGAAATCGACCAAATCGTCGAAACCAGAGGCAACCAGCCAGCAGTCAACACGTGTCAGTGCTCCTCCGAGATCCAAACCCAATAGGTAAGTCCTCGTGATAATTTTAGAGTTTCGTTGGTAGTTGAATTGCTGGCAGATTCACGGTAATGAATACAAGGCTGGGCCAACTTTACTTCAGTTATACCCAAATATCAATGGCTTGGTGTGTATTAAGTTCTATATATGTCCAGAATTTTACTTTTTCAATAATTATTTATACATTTTTCTTTTTGCCTTCAAATAGCACTATTTATTTTCATTTAACATAAATTTATTCCTCGCTAACAGCCGCTGAAAAATTCAGAATCCTATGCGAATATTATATGAAAGTTGAAAAATATTAACGAGTTCTTCCTGAAAAATTTTATTTTTTGGAGATTCACCGAGCCTTTGAGAAAAGAATTAATGTTAACCATCTCGCAATGCTGCCAAGTGATCTACGTGAAAAATTTCGAAATCACAACTTCTTAAAGCTCAAAATGTTTTTAAAAATTTGTAAAAATTTTACAATTTTCCAAGTCAAGACTTTTTTTTTGTTACTTTTTTGCCTGCAAAAATTGGAAAAATGAAGGAAAACTACTTTTTCTCACCTTTTTACTATTCTTTTTGTTGATATTTTCTTTTTCTTGAGCTTATCTTAGTAAAATTTTCAGAAATATGCAAAAAAGTCTAGAATTTTTGGTTTTTTCTTGAAATTTTGAGGAAAGTTTTACATTTTGAAGATAAATCTGAAGTGACTTAGTACCCTTTCCATTTTATGAATTTCACCCTCATCAGTTGAGGCTAGTAATTTCCAATTATTTTGTATAATTTTCTATTCAATTCGTATACCGCTGGCCCAAGTCCGAAACCTGCTAACTCCAAATTTGTAAATTTTACTAAAAGCAAAATATTCCCAGATGCTTCTAACTTTGGCAGTTGAATATCAAGGGGTTGATTCCACTTATGGAAGGTTTTGAAATGCTAAAATGAGGTATTTATGAGAATCTGTTCTTGCCAAATCAGCGAAGAAACGAATTTTCATTTTTGGGTCAACAGATTTTGGACTTGGGTCGGAAATATAGTGTTCGTTTAGGAGGCCACATCGATGTCATGCTGCCACTTGTCATTTTTGTTGCGTTGTCTGAGGGTTCTCAGGGTTATGAAGTTTGATTCAGAAAAACACCTCACTTCTTTTATCCTTTTTAGCTGTAGAAATTCGATAAGTGTTGGGTTTAAAGGACGATCATTTTGATATTGAGATGTAATCTTCTCCATACATTTTAGGTTGATTCAACAAAGAACTGCGACAATGGAGATAAATATTTTTAACATCAAAGATAAGCCAGATGATAGAAAACGGCAAACATATGGCTCTACAAAAGATCAATGCTCGCGAGGTTAGATTTTTTTTGTTGGTATATTGAGAATGTGGAGATTATTCAGAGCAAAGATTGATCATCAAATGACAGACCTACTTATTTACCTACTTAAGTACGCTGTATTATTTTTAGGTAAAAAAGAATCGGATACCAATTCCCATAAAAAATGTAGTAATATTTATGGATACAGCGTGACCAAACACAAGTATGTACTTCTTAATAATCGCAGCTTCAGATGGGCTTTGCTAGGTGTTTTGTTTTTATTTTCGCTTTTGTGTTGTTGTTGTTTTTTTTTTTCTCGAGCTGTCCAACTAAAAATGGCATTGCTCGTAAAAAAAAAGATTTTCCATTGGAATTTATATTATGATTTATCTATATTTTAGCTTAAAATGGTTGATTCTACGTTAGTATTTCTATAACAGCTGGCTTGAAATATTTTTTATTTTTAGTAGTATAGAGCCTATAGCTTCTTCTGTCATATGCTTAAATATTTGCAGTACTTTTGAACTCGTCTTACGTAGGTAAATTCTAATTCCAAATGGTGAAAATGTCCTCGGTTGTGGTCTCCTATCATATTTTTAATAGGAATTCGTGGATAAATTTTATAAGCTTATTCGCTGCAGTTAAAGCTAAACTGAGTGCGAATTATTTCTAGATACTAGGAAGAACTTACTAATATTATTATTTAAATGTAACTTTATTCTTCAAAAATGGCATTCGGTCGATTTTTTTTTGTTTTTGTTGAGCAATGAGGGATTGTTTTGGCTTCAAGCCTTCATTACTTTTCTGCCTCGCTTCATTTTGATGACGTTTTTCTGCTTTTAATCTGGATTTAATTGTTTTTTTTTTTTTTTCATTTCAATAGAAACACGAAAGACGGATCCGTTTCTTCGCGAGTTTCGCGACCAGTACAATGAAGCTATGGCTGTCGAATGTCGCATTTGTGAATTATTACAGCTGTTTTATATTCTTTTCTTCGAGTTCCTAATATGAAAATTTTTTAGTGCTTCTAATTTTCAACGCTTGTTTAAAAATAAAAGAAAAAGTTTCGAATATTTAAAAGGAAAAAATTAACATTATAAAGTTTTCTATTTACTCATACAAGTAGCGTTTACTACTTAAAAATAAACGAATTAATAATCGTGAATGAAAAATTTTTTTTTTCGGCTATGATTTCCATCGGAATGGTGGGTGTGGAATTCTACGCATATCAACTTAAGTAATGTTATTCGTGGAATAAAATTCAAAATTAAAATCAAATAATTTGTTATAATTATTATAATGAGCAAGGAGCCAGGACTTCAGAAAATACGTTCCAGGCTCTGGATGTTAGCAGCTCTAACAAATCATACGAAGAGCTTCACTTAGGTTCCAGCTTCACATCTCCAGAGCTGGAACTCTAAGGCGTATTATAAATTTTTTGGAGATTCGCGCTGGAAAAATTTTGGGCTGCAGTGCTCTAGAGGCGGAGCACTCCAGAGAGGGTTCTTTCCATAGCAGCTCCGGAGTGCCATGGATAGACTTCGGAGATTCCAAAATCATTCAAAATGAAGTGGATACTACAATTTTTTCTCATTTTTCTAGATGAATGGAATACGTGAGACTGATTTTCGTATTTTACTTCCTAATTTTCTGAACATTATTACCCCATGCATTTTTAATTGTTTGAAAGAAAATTCAAGATTTTTGATCAATTGCCGAGAAAAGATTCTGAAATAATTATGACTTAGTATCCAGTAATGAATCTTCATACTTGATACCTCATAGTATCTCACATATCTCATTAATTTTTAATATAAAAAATCGAATATCAATTATAAACAAAATTTATTCAAATCACATTAAGAGGATCAGAGTCCACTTTCGAAACGCTAATTGTAACAGACGAATCATTCAATTTAGTAGCAAGAATTTGTTTGAATTGTTGAAGAAATCCTCTTTCTGAATTACTGTGGTTGGTAAGAATTACCGATGAACCATTATGGACACAATCTAGAACTTCATGATGACTTGCCTCTCCGGTGACTTTTAAATCACATTGAACATTCTTCAAAAGCGAACCACCTGATCCGCATATAAAGGCTACGGTTTCTATTGAATCATCTAAAAAACAGATGAATTAATTTTCGATTTTTTAACAAAAAAATTAAAATTAAAATAAAAAAACTAATTTAGCGGGATAACGCCAATCAGAAACGCACATCATTTAAAAGGAAAGATGTCAAAAAAATTCGTATTCGAGAAAAATTTCAGTGAAATACGATTTTACTCGTAATTATTCTGTCGTTTAGTGCAACTGAAACTTTTGCAAGAGAGAAATCCAAAAATATGTTATGTATATGTACCCTAGTAAACAACAGCAGGACATTATTTTGTGCTTCAGCGAGCTTACATTTTTTAATCTATTTTTTCAGAGGGTTTTTGGAAAAAAATTTGGCTCGGAGTAAGCCCTTCCCTGTTTCAGTATTTTGACAAAAACTTGTACATAAATCATAATTACCTAACTTCATCCCACGAGCCAAAGCAAGTTGTACAAATGCCATTCCAATGTGTTTTTTCACTTTTTCTGCGGCTTCTGCGATAGTTATTTTATTTTTCAATGTACAAAGACGACCAATACCTTCAATCGTTCCTGAAATCTATGGAAAAAATGAATAATATGAAATTTAATGAACAGGTATTTCTTTTAGAGTTTTCAAATTTTATATTTAGTTCTAAATGCCTACCGAATACTCGGGAGTGGCATAAAAATTCGAAATGCAATTTAATTTACGGTACTCTTCTGACGTCAATGTTTGAATGACTTTATCAGAACACTGAATCGTAAACTTGACTTGTTCTCTTTGATCTAAAATCCTGTAGAGAATAAAATTAATCCGATACACATTTTATGAAAAATTTAAAACGTTTCATGAACGTGCCTTTTCAAAAATATGTTGACAAGAAGATGAAAATCTTACTTGAATTCTTTTTTTGAAAAGTTTGATTCTAGCTTGGCTATGAAGTCAGATCCAAGAAAAGATGTAACATTCAAAATGTAAGTTTTGGGTGCGTCCTGTTTGCGAGTGTTCAATGTTTTTACGTGCTTGCTGTCTGAAAAAAGATTATTATTAACAAAATAGGTACTTATAAGTATGATTATAATTAATTTTATGCTCATCAAAAAAATTAATTTAGAAGTCATTTCCTAAACTGACCTAAAAGGGGAAAAATGATTGCATCTTATTAAGGTGATTTCTTGAATTGGAAGACTATTTTTTTCTTAGTTATATCAATTTTTTTCTGAGAGTTGACTTAATTTGGAAGAGAACTCCTTAATTTATTAATACTCATAAAGATTTAATAATCACCGAATGCGCTTGCCAACCAATCCGTCACACCCCCTTCAACTATATCCCATGATGTGTGAGGTGAGAATAAAGCAATGTTATTAGCGATACATTTGGCAATAATACGTTCCTACAGAAGAGAAAGAAGTATTTTAATAAATCGTAGAAGTAAAATTAATTTATTTGATGCAAGTGTAAGCCTGACTCAGCTTCATACCTTCCACGAAGAATTCGTAATTCTTTTTAGCGGCGCAAATATAGGTGGATGATATGATATAATTAAATTAGCTTTAACAGACAAAGCTTCGTCCATTACATCTTCAGTCAGGTCATTAGTGAGCAGAATGTGTGAAATTGGTACATCATTGACTGGTTCCACCAACAATCCAACATTGTCCCACGATTCGGCCAAAGACGGAGGTGCAAATGACACCAGTTTGTCGATGACGCTTTTCAGTGCTACTCCATTCGTCTCTCCACTCATCATCGTTCTTTGTGGAATAGTAATTTTAGCAGAAACGAATTTAAAGCTGTTGACAAAATGACGTTGAATAATACTGTGTAAGCAGGATTTGAACATTTCTTTTCATAAGTTCATCACAAATCAAGAAAATTACTGTAAGTACGTCCGTCAGCATATAAAAATCTGCCAATTACTAAATAGAATCGTGAAGAAACTTAAATAACTGTAATGAGACACCGGAAAGAAGACCGTTATTTACTGATGCTGATCTGCAAGGTAGACAACCTGTAATAAAATAGTATAAATTACACAGGATATAAGTTGAAGCGAAAAGAGAACTCGGTTTTCCATAAAGTAGAATAAGGTAAGAAATATTCAGCATAATATTTTATGAAAAAACTTACCAAAATAATGAACAAAAAATGAAAAATTTCCAGTTTTGATTTGGTACGTATTCGTAAAGTTCGATAAGAAAAAAAAAAAGTAATGTCATGTCAATCAGATGGTAGACAGTGTTACCGTTCTAACTTGGGATTTTTTGACTGTCCTGGACTGTCCATGCTATTTTTTATTTTTTTTAATCCATGCGAAAAGATGCGAGAGGAAAAATGCCTGATTAAATTTTCTTTTTCCCAGAAATATTTTACAAACCCCTAGCATACAAATCAACAAATTAATAATTTTCTACGGGTATTTATTAAGCAGTAGAGCTTATTTTCATCATTCATTTCACTCTTTCTTGAAAATATGAAAAGTAAACTTTTTGTCGAGACTGTTCTGTTTGTCACGTCGATCGTGATTTTATAACTTTTTCATTTTTGCTCTTGGTTACATTGTTACCATCAAAACAAAGACGTTCAAAACCACTCCTCACACTTCTTCTCGTCGTATCGAGTAAATAAATTGAATGATTGAAAAATTAATTACTTGGCGAACTTCGTTTTTCAACTTTATATTCGATTGAATAGAATGGTGAAGATGGTTGTTGAAAATGAATTTGATGAAGCTAACGGTGATGAAGTTAACTACAAGCTTGAATATCGTAAATTGAAACGAAAACTGAAGCTGTTAATCTATGTAAGTATGAAAATTGATTAGTTACCACCCTGCTGCAATTACTACCCTTATTTTACCTTCTAAACTGCTCATTAGATTCTAGTAGAATATTGGCTTTATTCTTTAAGCTCAAATCATGCATATGTGGCAAAATATTGCAGCGTTGTTTATTCACTCTTTATTTGTACATCTATTATAGGAAAATGAATGTTTTCAAGAATCTCTACGGACTACCGAACGAAAGTTTCTGACCGCAACTCAAGACCGAAACTTCTTGCTGGAACGTTTATCGGCATATGAGCCCGTCGACACGAGTACGAGTGACACTGAGGAGACAGCCGAATCCTCTGACGATGAGTATATGAGAACTAGTGCCAAACGGTATTCAAAGTTTCAAACTTGCTAATTTTATATCAGAGTTGGTTTACTAATTTATAACTTTTTCAAAAACAAAAATGACGAAGTTGGTTCATACTTACAGATCAGTAATTATATGGTCTTACTGACTAAAAGTATTATCGAGCAATTCTAGAATAATTTATAATTAATATGCATTTAAGTCCAACTCGATCATATTCATTAACATTTTTATTCCAAAATTATGAAAAAATTGTAAATTTTGATTTTTCGTCCAACTAAACCCTTCGATGTCGTCCAGTGTGACAGAATCAACCTACTACGCTTTTTATGAATTTTACAAGGCTGAGATGAAAAGTTCAAGCTCGCTTGAATTTTCGCTGAACAAATTTTCATTTTAGCTAAATGTGTCTGGAATTAAATCTCAAACTCGGTCTAGTAAAATGTGCGAGGAGCTGAATCAGCTGGTTTATACCATTCAGGGTCATTAATTATTTTTACTTCTTTCACCCAATTAATATTTAATTTTTGTACTCGCAGGCGAAAAGTTGATAGTAGTGCTTCTCGTAGCTCTGGTATTTCTACGCCTCCTGGAGGTTCTAAATCAGGCACTTCGATGCGTAAGAAAAAAGCCAGCTCTAGCGCTGGTAAAAGTAGTGGAACGTCAAAATTATTGAATACTGTTCCTACTTTGGTACGTAAGTGTGACTATTCTCCGAGTTATAATTGAAAGTGAAAATTTTGAACGGAATTGTATATTTTAGCAACAGATGCCTCAACGAAGTGTTAGTCATGATATCATAAATGGTAATGGAGAAGGTTGCATGACTCCAGAAGAAGTAGAGCGACATTTGGAAGCTAAGAAGCGACAAGTATCATTGACACCTGAGAAGACGTCGTTGACTTTGCCGTCGGAAATGTTTAGCAGCGATATTACTCTCGACAGGTAATATTTAATTCATTTTAATTTTGCCAAATTCGTTCTCACATCATTCGTTTATTCAAGTAAAACTAACCTTGTGTCAGATTGAAAATAAGATTAGTCTACAAAAAGAAAAAAAAGTAAACTAGCATCCATTAAGTCTTCTCCGTATTCAATTGAGATGGTATTTGTACTAATCGAATTAAGTGTGTGGAGATTTAACTGAATTTTCGTAATTCGTTTGTAAAACTTTGAGACTTGTATGAGACCTTTTACACACGTACTAGCAGAACATATGGCGAACCATATATTTCAAAAATTTCGTAAAACATTTGAAATACCTAGGTCATATACGCTTACAAACAGCTTGTGAGTCATTTAGAAATCAACTTTATATTAATTTACAAACTTGACTATAAAATTAGTAAACAAAGAACGTAATTTGGAAACTTTAGTGTTGGTTTGAAACATTTATTTCAATATGAGCTCTAGCACTATGACTATAGTAGTAGTGAATGGTACGATAGGGGAGAAAAGAAGTCAGATATAGAATGTGTGAGTTTTGTAGATATGACAGAGACCTCATTTAAGCAAATGAAGCAGAACTCAAGATTAGTTTTCGGCATTCTCGTGAGCCATTATTATTTCCATTGTAATTAATTTATTCGTTGCTGTACCATATGAATAGGCTTTTGTTGAAAATATGCTTAGTAGAATATTTCGATAAGCTATGGGATTATTCGTGAATGTTTTTTCACAGAAGTTTCTATTTGAGGTCGCATTTTTCTATCATTTTAAATTATTAGATTGATGTATTGAACAATTTCGTGAATTGTGGAAAATCAGCAGTTCTAAGGATATTTATTTTTCAAGATTAAAAATTATTACCATGTAGGACGAAAGTCATTTCCAAAATTAGAATTACGTTTCGGAGTTTCAAGAGTCCGTTGAATCTTCAATTTTAAAACAAAATTTTGGTTCTCCATAAGATTCGATTTTAATGCCGGTGTTTGATTTCGTTTTTCTACTCGTGTTTATAGGAAATCGAACGATTTGTATGACATAGAAAACGCGACCAGTAATTTGGGCGAAGATATGCCAGTGGACATGATATGAAATTAATTTTTCAGACATGCGTTCCGTTTACACGTCTTCGTGTAACAAGAAGTATAAATTTTCCTAAGATTTTCATTTAGTATTATTATTTTACCCTTCTGGAAAGCTGAATATACCTAACCGATTGAAATAATAGGAAGACTGATCTGTTGGTAAAGCATTTTCACGAATTATTTTATTCTCATTTTTCTTCGTTCCCCATGTCCACTCTTCTCTGTCTATCAATATTTTATGTTTTCTATTCTACTTTGAAAGTGGTGTTGTAATCGATAAAAACCAAAAAATTAATAAAACTCGCATCAAAAATTGTAATGCTTAGTGCTTTTTTTTTGTTTGTTCGTTTTAGGATCTCAAATTATTCGATAAAATTCTTTAAAAATTAAATGTATTTATTAATTTAAATTACACATAAGATTATTGTGAATCAGTATAAATGAATCCATAATATTATAATAATTGATCGATAATTTTAGGCGATTCTAATCGCTTTTTTTGTTCTCGAACAACAGATTAATTGTGTATCACCCAATAAAGTTGATATCGGTTCGAACAGCATGTTGTCATCTTGATTTTCCATTCGACTGCAGTATAAATTCAGATATTGAGTTGGGATCGCATTTTTTCCACGACGATATTATGCTGCATCTTGAATTCGTTTTCCTGAATATCAATTGAAAAATAAAATAATTAGATTCCATCGATGAACCCAAAATACATTTATTAAAATAGTTCAACTTGGAGTGCTTTTTACATTTTTGGGAATATAATAGAATAGAACTGAATGTTAAACTTTCAAACAGGGCTAAAAAAAAGATTAACGGCTGCAACAACTACTAATTTGACATTGAGGTATTGAGATTAATCAGGTGATTTCTCGGGAAATCCGAATATTTTTTAGATAAAGAGAAAACTGGGCAAAGCGTAGTAAAACAAAAGCGTATTGTTTCTCATCAATAAATGCTACAAGCAGAAAAGTGATATTTTTGATACCTTTTCAACAAGTTTTTCGTGAAATTTCAAACAAGAAGTAGCAAAATCTCGAAGGTCGGACTCGATTCTCTCCAAATCTTCTATCCGTTCATTGATGAGCATCTGTATTCGATCTCGATATTGCGTTTTCTCTTTACGCCGTTTGACCAAATTCTTATATTCTCTGAAGGAGCGAACAAATAAAAATTAATTAGTAATACTATTTTATAAATGTTTTATAGAAGATAAATAACTTACAATGAATATCAGGGATCATAAAATACTTTTAGGAGTGAGATTATCTTAGAGACCCAATTTCAGACGTGGTGGTTTTTAAAGAATTTGTATGGGGTTACGTCTTGACAATAAATTTTTCGCACTTGGATTACAATTTCATATAGTAGGTACTCGCAAGTGGAATATTAATTTGACTCGTCAGTTGGTTGAATTTAAAAATTAGTTCAAGTATACTCACTCTTCTGTGGTACGAAGAACTTCGATCATTTCAGCTTCTTTTTGTTCTTTTCGAGTTTTCCATTCATCTACACTCTCGGTAAACGTTTTCAATTTGAGCTGTTCGCTTTCAATCTTGTTATTCAGTTCCTCTTCTTTTTCGATCATTTTGGAATAATTCTTTTCCAAAAGTTCATTTTTGATGCGCTTATCACTGAAATTAGAACATATTTTGTGATATTTCTGTTTAGAATCCTTGAAAAAGTAGTAAAATACTAACCTTAATCGCTTATTAATATCCAAAAGTATATTAAGAGTCTCGAATCGAATTTTCTGCCTTTCGTTTTCTTTTATGTGAATATCACTGAGTTTTTCCTTGTCTTCGAATTGGGATTTCACGCTACTAACCATTTTAGCACATTGCTCTTTTTTTATTTCAAGCTGTTCAAGATCGGTTTTTAGCTTTTCGGGTGACTTGACTATCATCGAGTCAAGTTTCTCATTTTCGGTTTCCATCTAGAAAGACACGAATTCGTATATGAAAAAAAATTCTAACAAAATTGGCAGCCTCTAGTCTTATCTGAAACTACAAAAGTACTTTTAGACGATTTATGGATTTCATAAAAAGGACATAAAAAGATTGTGAAGAATCAAACTCTGAAGGAGAAACTAATACAAGTCTGAATATTTTTTTACGTCTTCAGTGATTGATAGAAAGTTAGAAAACTTACATTTTTGATAATACGAACTAATTGAGCTTCTTTTTCTTCATACTGTATAACTTCTTTCTTGATATTTTCAAGCAGTTGTTCCAAAGATTTTTTCTCGGTGACAACACCATCACGTTTGTCTTTCTCTTTCTCTATTACTTTTTCCAACTGCAACAAATTAAGACAACGTTAAATTGTTCTAAAAATTATAGCTGATAAAAGGGAAATTCAGGTAACCTCTTTGCATCTTTCTTTGCGTCGGGCACGGTTCGTGGCTCTCTTATTAATTTCATTTGTTACACTTTCAATCTTGGCACATAGTTCATCTCGTTCTGAACGGAGCTTGCTGATTTCTTGAAGTTGTGGTTGTAAGCCACTGATAGTTTCATCGCAATAGCACAGAAAATGCATCAACGCATTAAAATGCATTTGTGTTCGTTTTGGAACTGCAAATTAAAATTCTTCAATACAAGCGCTCTAGAGGGGTATTTAAATGGATATGATTGAGATATACCGGGATTCACTAAATCGGACACACTAAAATCCTGAATTCCGATACTATTAAGGAAATACTTGACAGCGTGATACAAATTAAAAATCGGTATGGTAGCGTTATACATGTCAGCATGAGTGATCAACGTCATCTGATTCATTTGTATCTGAAAAATCGAATTGTTGAAACATGATTTAGGAATTTAAGCAAACTTCTGAAGTGAAAAAATTGAATGGAAATTAACTCACTTGTACAACGTTCGCACAATTAGCTCCAAGTTCTTCCAAAAAAGCAGTGTAAAAATTGCATACGAAAGTCTGAGTTGGATTTTTAAGATCTAGAATAGTAATTTCGAGATCGGGCAGATATTCCTGAATGTTACTTAGTAGTGCTTGATCCGTTGTCATTTTCATGGTGTTTTGGTGGTAAGCCATGATAGAAACACTACAAAAAAATATCAACTATTCATACAATAAAAAGAAACTCATAGTTTGCCATTCCCAAAATATAGAAATGAAAACAGAATTAAATTAAATACTATGAAGACTGAAAACTACCGTTGGTAAAAGATTTCAAAGAGCGGGAATACTCAAATCAATGAAATCGAAACTCTTTTATCATAAATTCTTTATCAACGGCAGTTCTTCTGTTTCACACGATTTTTGCCGTAAAGTGACTGACATCTGATGGATTTTTAAGGAACTAAGATTGAAAACACCTGTTTTTCTTTTTCTCTTTGAAAACTAGTTTTGGTTTTGGTTCATTTTTGTAATTTGAAAAAATTTGATAAAATTTACTCCGTCGTTAATTTTTGCTCTTTCTTCAATTTAAATAAATGAATCGTAAGTAGAAAAACTTTAGATAAATAAGTCATTCATTCCTGGAAATGAGCACTGATCAGTGAACACATTTAATTATTTAAATATTGAGTAAACCTCAACTTTCTGGGGTTAAAATATGTTCATCAGATCTTTTCACTTCTCTTTCCATTTCGCTACAGAAAATTTCATTTTTCTAAGGAAGGAAAATAATAGTTGACTTCATACTCGTCAGTAAGCTCGCCTTGCCCCGACTACTCTGTAAGTCAACTTATAAGTATAAACAGCCGATGACTTTTTACCCCGTATTTTTTCCCAAAAATTCTGCATTTCAAACTCATAATTTCTGCTTTGGTGATGGTGGAAGACTGGAAGTATACGAATTCCAAGTAGAACGGAAGAGAAATAATTTATTAGCTAAACTAACGAGAAAAAAATCAAAAAATAATTACACAAATGTACAACAAATCCACAAAGATAATACACCAGACTTGGCTTGAATTACTGAAGTGGAAGAGTGACCGACGAGAACTAAAAATGAAATAACATTGTTTATACGGCCAACTTGGCGAAATAATCTAATCCGATCCTGACAAAAATTTCCCCATAAAAGAATTCGGTTTCGGGATGACTTCATTTTTAAACCATTTTCCCATAATATGATCTTCTTGAGCCCAAAGAGCACTAACTTCTCTCAAATCATTTTGTCCCTGAAAATGAAAATAAGAGAATTAAGAAAAATCACACGGAATTCTGGCAGCATGGAACACGTTAGTAATTTTTGCCTACTTGAAACAAAAGCAAATCGATAACTCGAAGATCCGTATGATGTCGGTTTTTTTCAAACTCTTCTCGGACTTTCTGGCGAATATGTTTAACTGTTAAAGGTAAGCCAGGTGTTCGAAACTGCAATACTGAAAAATAAAGTACAGATAGCTGGAGTAAATGTCAAAATTTTTAAAAATTTCAACGTTCTCAACTCTATTTGTAGACTGGAAGTAGCAAACAAAGGCGCTGAAAATTGCTTACACTTATGAAAGTTAGGATTATAGACAGAAACATTCTCAAGTCATGGTTATTGTTCAGACAAACATGAAAATCAATTCAACTTACTGATATAATCTGCGTGTCTTAACCAGTTTTTGTATAATCGGAGGGCTCGCCGTCTAGCATCTACTTTATTTTGAGATAAAATTGGCCGAGCAACATCAATCACGGCTCTGGATGACATTATCTACGAATCAAATAATGAAATTATAGCAAATGATTATTTTTAAATCACTTATCTGACTCTTTCTCAATCAATGAAAGAAGAAAAGCTCAACTTCGCTTGAGGACTTCAATAAAATCAAATATCAATCAATATCAATAGAATTCTGCTAACTTATCAAGTTTTCATAATACTCAATCAATGTGCATTGATTTGAGAAATAGAAAGACTTCGACAATCTTGTTGAGTATTATATACAATTTCTCACCAGGAGTGCTTATCACGGATTAGGATTACTTAATTTTCGAAAAAATTTTCCGAGCCAAGCTCCAGCTGAAAGATAAAAAACTTTTTAAAAGAATCCAGTGAAGTTGAACATCAATCTAATTTTTTATAATGTCAAAGATGAAAAAAAAGAGGAGAGAAGAGAACTGAGCAACCGAGACGAGGAGTTCGAGTTTTGGGTTTTGCGTCTCTTTGGGACACTTTGTATGAGATTTTGAAGTTAAAATAATTAAATTTTCATTTATTTCGAGTAATTTCAAGTTGTGAGTTAAATCCATAAATAATTGGTATGGAGTAATATAAATGACCCAGTACTTATGCTGATTGTGAAATTAGTGAATATAATTTTGTTTCTTTAAAAAATCGTCAGTTTTCTAACCGAGTAAGTATATTATGCATTTTCCAACTGAACTTTTTTATTTTCGAGCTTGAAAATGAACGATCAAGAATGTTTCCGATGATGTATTTTCTATTTCTTTGCAACTTCGATCCAGTGTGTCAGTATCAACTTGTTTACTTATCGATCTATTGCAGATTCAATCCGCGATCGTAATTTGTTTGACCGTGTCTAACGAATGTGATGTAATGTTTCATCCTTTCTTTTAACAGTAAGTCAGTCATTTAAATTCTTGTTTTAGTCAACGAATAAGTCAGCCATATAGCATTTTCAGCTTATCACGATCAGCTTTTGTTTCAGTTGGCGTATCAGTCATTATTGAACAATGAAAGATAAATTTACGAATTTTGGTTGATTCAAATTTCCTTTAAAGCTATTTTTGTTTTCTTAGTTTGAGGTGTACCGTTTGAAATCTGAATATTTCAATTCACACCTGTATGTGTGAGGAATTGTATAGTCATTTTGCGTTGTATATCCTTACAAATATTTAATCGAATGTATTGAAAACAATCTCATTTTATTTTCTATTTCTAGTTGTCGTGGAATGGACAGTAAATTTGATCGACGAAACAGACCGCAGAAGGAACGTGAAATATACACGCCAGGTAGTGGACCTTTAAGACGTACTGACAATGCTGAAGGCAAAAGTTTTACCAACAGGAAATACAATCATTATCGTAACGAGAAATGCGATTATAATGCCGAAGTAAACTCGTTCGAGCACCAAGAATCCAAAAGTGATCAATTAAACGACGAACATTACGATAGAGATCGCAAGAAAAATCGTAAACCCGATGCTAGCATATACATTCCCAAACAGCGTTATAGAGAAGATAGTTCTCATCTGAACATTGACTCCAGCGAGCATAGCAGTGGATATTCATCCGGGTTTGGTTCATCTAACAAACTTGCGGATCCAAGACAGATGATTAAAGAACGTCATATATCCGAGGGTAACAATTACCGGCATGATGATAGCCAGGCAAGGAAAACGTTCATCGAGTCTAAGCAATTTACCCGCGGAAGTAGAACAGATCTATCGCATAACTGGAAAGATTCGTCCGTTAAAGAGAATACGGATTTAAGATTTGAAAGAAATTCACAAAACTCTGCATCTGGAAGCAACGAACGAAATATACCTCACCAAACTGAGTACAAAAACACGACATTTTATAATAGATTCGGAAACGAACGTAACAGTGATCGTGGCGCCTCGGAGAAAAACAGAGGAGGGAAGAACTTGATGCGACGCAATAGCAGTAATTCGCTTGTTTTACCGGATGCGTTCTACTCTTGGCCACCAAGATTGCGACGACAACATCTGGAGAGCAAGGGAATCAAAGGCGAGGAGTTAGACAAATACTTGGAGAATAGAAACGATTTTGGCGGTAATAACAGTCGCGATCGGTTTTCTCATGCTCCACTTCCGCCGAAAAATCGTTCATCTCGTTTTAAATCGTCCAAGAAAGATCCTCCTAAGGAAAGGGTTGAGTTCAACGTTCCTAGGACCACGGAGAAGAGAATCGATGATGTGCGTCCGACTCAGGAATCGAACCATGAACCGGAAAAAAATCACGAATCAGAAACTAATACAGGTGGATCAGTTGAAGATTTAAGTGATGATGTTTCAAAAAACTGTACCATTACTGGGTCAACTTACAGTTCCTGCATTATCGACACAAAAAGTATTCTGGACGATAGTTTTGTAAGTAAATTTCTCCTCTGTTACAATTCATTTGCTTCTGCTGCAGTTTTTAGATCACTTTTAATTTAAAAATTTCGAAGTTTCACTCTGCCATCGTCTGCCATCTTAGGAATGTCTATATTTTTAGTGTGTTCTTCTCAATTTATAATAATTCTCATTTTTTCCAACTTAGAACTGGGCCGAAGAAGTTGAAAGAGAACAACTTATTGCTGAACGGAATAATTCTGAAGCAGAAGATCGTAGCAGAATTGACGAAATCTGTGTAAATGAAGACCGAAAGGAGAAGAAGAAACGTAGAAGGTAAATTCACATTGTATATTGTTTCAACTACTTACAAAAATGCAGTGTTTTAATTTTTACTTGATCAACAAAAGAAATATCGAATTTCAATTCGTTTTCCCAAAATTATTTTTATGTTTTATTGGACCTTGAGTTTTGAATTTCTAGGTGTCTGTTCTTATGTCAATTAATACTGAAAAAGAAAGGGGAAAAAATGAAAATTAATTAACTAAAAAACGAAGGACCTCATTTCTGTTCTGAGTTGATCGTCTTTTCAGAACGTAAATAATGTTTTTGTGATTTTAGAAGTAAATGCATTTCATTCACTCGTGTGGTTTGAATAATCTTGGTCAATATTTGCGATTATCTGTAAAAGAATAAAGCAACTACTCGTAAAATGTGTATTTTCATGATCACATATTGAAACACTGCAAAATTTATGAACCGTTAGATATTTTAGTGTATCTTTCAATTACAACATTGTAAGCTTATCTTGCATTTCTAAAATAAAATCTTGTCGTTACTTTTCGCACCCAACTGCAGACGAGAATTTCGGAGAAAACGAGGGTAAGTTTCCTGTTTTCTGGTACATAACGAATAGGCTAGCTAATTTATAGCACTTGGAAAGCTTGAATCGATTTTACGACTTATCTACTGCGTTATGGTTTTTTTAGCACTGCTGTCGTCACCTAGAATGTTTTTCTTTCTGGCTTATTATTACTCGTATCTCTATTATCATTATTTTACTTCTTTATTTGTTTTTTATTTATTCATTTTTTAATCTAAAATGTTATTTTTCTCGATTTATAATGGAATAATTATTCTGCAGTTTTAGTTACGAACGGAAGAATCCACAAAGAAGCAGAAATGCCAGCGAAACCGAAAACCAAAATCGTAGAAAAGACGACGACCGTTATCGATCGAACGATAATAACGCTCGCCATGTAGAATCTTCCAACAATGACGGCTACTTATCTTGGAGACGAAATAAAAATCCCAGTCCTTCGCGTTCTCGTTTAGGTATTATGACGAGAAATTATCGCAACGATGGCAGCAAATTCGAAGGCACTCGTAACTTCTCTAGTGATCAAGAAAGAATCAACAACAAAATCAAAATCAACAATAAAATGAATGAATTACCCAATTTGGTTAAAGACCCCGGTGAGATTTTGTTATACGTAACTTATTTAGTACATAGTTTAAATTTATTTCATGGGCAGATTGATTATTTTTCCGAAATTGATCGTTGGTCTCTTTTATAATTGATAATTGACTAATTGTTTATACTAACCATCTAAGGTTGGTGAATGTCAATAATATGTGGAGAAAATTAATCATTCCTGATGTTATTACTACTTCGCAAAATTTAAATTTCATAAAGTTGTGCTTAAAATTAAAATCTTCCTATGCAAATCCTGTTGCTAGGTGAGATCATCAGCGTCTGCCTGAATCCTCTTTTTGATCCAGAATAAGTAGCAGTATTTATCGAAGTTTTTTTCAATATTAAAAATCAGTCATCTTTGACAGTTAGCTTGAACTGATAAATGATTATAGTGGCTCTTCGTAAACAATCCTAGAAAAATATGTAAAATTTCATTTTAATGTAACTTGGTCATGTTCGTATTAATTTGTTAATTTTTGTTCGGAATTGACAGAAGAAATTATATTGAAACCTTAAAGCGGTCATGCAAGCTTTTGTATTCAAGTTTCATGCTTCGTTTTGGTTGTTTCGCTTTAAAAAAATGTTACGTTTTTCAATTTCCTAATTTATTGAGGTTGGATATAGTCAGAGTTTTATTAAAGGAAATATGCATGAAGTAATTTGTGGTATTCATCGTAAAAATGGAATGTACTCGTATTTGTCCATGCATGATTAATTTGCAATGTATTTTTGTTCATTTTAATTTTACGTTTCGCGTGTTTGTTCCACAGCTGGAGATCCAGTCGCTGGCATCATAAAAATTCCCCAACCACCGGCAACTAACCAAACCGAACTAAAATGCTCTGCTCCAGTTTTCCCTGAACCGCACATTTCACCATTCCCAAACAAGCCCATTAAGCAGCTTTACAATCCGACGAATCCGAAACAGCCGATTATCGTTTCGAATCAGTCTGCCAGGGCAGCCGTCGGGCCTCCTCCACTGCCTATTGGCCAACATTTTGTTCCTCCAGCGGCCGCTGTCACCGAGCATGCTACGCCGATTTATTTGCCTTCGTATCTGGATCCGAGTGTGACGGCTATTGTGGCGCCAACATTTCTCAACGATCAGTACCTGATGCCGAAGCCGGCCTGGTACGACGCGTACTCCGACAGTTTCCGGTCCACCCATAATGCCCATCTTCTTTTGGATATCAGTCGTGCTGATACGGAACTGCAAACTTTGCTGCAGCCTGGAACTGTGGTTCGAGCTTGGGACAGGATTACTGATTTACGGTAAGATTGGATGGCGGTTTTTAAAATGTATTATACCGTTAAGAGTGGGCAGGCCATTAAGTTTTTTCCTTTCGAGTATAAAAAACTTAGTCGTTTGCTCACTTGTAATCCTTTGCGATTCTGAAAAATCGAAACAAACTTTTCGTGATCAATTTATTCTTATTTTGTAGAACCTTCTTACAAGATGCTCTACGTACGTTACTAACATCGGACTTGAAATTTTGTGAAGCAGAAAATGTGGAGCAGCATATGTGGAAAATCTTATTCTACAACGTTATTGAACTCTTACGAAAATGCATTATCGAAGATGTGACTAATATGCAAAAATATAAAAATTTATTGTTTTTAGTCATCGATAAGGTAAAGCATTCCTTTTAAATTATCAGAAACTATGGGGTTTTCATTTTAAGAGTCTCCTAATTTCGTCATAATACGATTTGGAGGAAAAGGAAAATATAGTCGTGCTATCGAATGTATTTTTAATTCGAAATGTGAATAGTCATAGGATGAACTTATTAGGTGTTATAATCAATCCGGACTTAGATTACATCATCGATTCTCCTCTGATTTTATAGGGCGTCGAGTACTTTCGTAGTTTAATTGTTTTGCTGGAACGTACGTACAAAATTCGAATCGAAGATTTTCTCAACGTCGAAACAGCATCTACTAAACAGTTGGGTTTGAGCGGGTTGGCATTGATTTCGGCGCAGAAAATCTATTTATCGCTCGGCGATTTAGCCAGATATCGAGAAACGACTGAAGAATCTTCTACGTATGGTAACTCGCGGCAGTAAGTATTTTAAGTTACGTAGTTTGGATTTTAAGAAAGATGATTTCAAAAATATGATCCCTAAGTTGAAATAAGACTTGATCGAAAATTTACTGAAATACCCTTTCGTAGTAGATGAACCGAGTGAATTTTTATGACCGAGTAGAATTCATTTATAGCCACACTAGTTTTATGGATGTTCGCTATGAAGTGACAAAAAAATTGTAATACAATCTCAGGAAATACGAGTATTTGACTGTGAAATTAAGGATATAAGTGGGTACAAAGTGGATGGATGGCTATTCCTCCTGTTTACAGTTTTAACTTAGGATTAACTGTAATTGAAAGTATAATGGTCAGTAATATCTCTTCCATTTTTCTTATTTATTGGTTGGGCTTGAATTATGGCATTGACGAACTCGTTCATTGCTTTTCACAGATCTTCACTTTACCTCATGTAATCATTTTCCATACCTCACATTTGTATTGATTGACTTTTTTTTTTTCTGTCATTTTATAGTTGGTACATTAAAGCTAATCAGCTTAATCCAAGAAATGGTAGACCATATAATCAACTCGCTATTTTGGCTGTCTATGCTGTGAGTAATATTAAAATTTGGTATTTCAAGTTTAGGGACATTATTCATAAGACTCGAATAACAGTACAATTTTTTTTCCAGAGGAAAAAATTTGACGCTGTGTACTACTATATGAGAAGTTTAATGGCTTCAAATCCATTTTTCACGGCTCGAGAAAGTTTGTTGGCTTTATTCGATGAAAATCGTAAAAAGGTAAGCCTCTAACCTAATACTGCAGAGGCAATATAATTTGTTGTGCGTAGGTGAATTTTCTTAAATTTACCAGAATCTTTCTCCTATCTTCTTCTGTTTCTATGAATCATTGGTTATTTTTATTAATTTCTTTTCGTTCATAGTAAAATAGTAATTGACTATTTTTTCGTGAGAAATTTATGGACAACTAATTTTGGGCTTGTTGTTTGTCGGAGTCCTTTCTTTTTTTAAATTTTGAATCAACATTACATTATTGATTCGAATCACTTTGAATTCCTTAATTTCTTGGGACTGTATGTACATACAAATGTAACAATAGAAAATTTCATCCTCCTGTATAATGTGTGATGACTCACTAGGACTTACACATATTTAATTTTTTGCAAAAGGGTTTAACTTTTTCTTGGTTTTCCCGACGAATTATTCTTTGTTTTGTTTATTCAGTACGAACAGATTGAGAAGAATAGACGTGAACTTAAAGAACAGAAAAAACAAGAAAAAGCGAAAGAAAAAGAAAGCGTCATAAATGGCAGTATGCTGCGCAAGGAAGTATGGATTCGTCCGGATGATGGACAGCGAATTCAGCGCACGACGTCCACATCTCAAGAATGTCAAGACGACAGTGACGATGACGATTTACACAATTTGTCAGCAGCTGAAGTACGCTTTTTATCATCGTTATTTCCCTTAAATATTATCCGTTTTTAGATTAAATTCATTTTCTGTTTTTTGTTCTAGGTTAATAAACGTTTTTTGCTCAGTTTCCTGCACGTACATGGAAAATTATTCTCCAAAGTCGGGTAAGTAATAGTTGCTTTGAAATTTTGGAATTTATTATAATATGATACGAGTTTAAACCCATGCCTCCCGAAGTTTAGTTTCTCATCATGTTGAGGTGATTGCATTGAAAAAAAAAAGTTAATCGTTAAGCATCAAAAACTGTTTCGAAATTACCAAATTGCTCATAAAATAGTCACGTAAATTAATGAAGAGAACATTCTGTAGATTAGTCTTGGTAAGTATTGTGTTAATACCAGGAGAGTGTTCATTGACAATCGAAATTGTTTTCATGTTGTAACTTAATATTATTATTTTATTGCCTAGAGCACATCTAAAAAATAAATGACTTATACAAATTTTGAAGAAAAATAATTAGGAAAAAGTCGAATTTTCTGGCCGAAACTCGATCATTATTTTTTAATAATTTTGTTTAACTTCAACAGGATGGAAACGTTACAGGAAGCAGCTATTGAAATGTTGAAGGAGTTCAAAGTGTTGTTAAATTTCACGCCATTACCCATAAATGCAAATCGTTTGATTCAACTATTAGCTTTAAACATGTTCGCTATCGATAATGGTCAATTAAAAGGTATGGTCACTAATGATTATATTTGCTTATTTTTATTCGTTCATTTTACTTTCGTAAATAATTCTTTATTATTCCTATTCGTGTTTAGATCCTCAACTAGAATCAGGTTATCATTCAGCTGTTCAAGAGTCAGCCCTCGTTATTAGTTTGCAAATGTTCAATTTGATAATCAATCGCTGCGTACAGTTATTACGCGAGCAGCTGCAACAGATGAAGAAACATCCGGATCGAGTCGATTGGAACTATCCGTTAATCGTGAGTGCTGATGTACAAATTCTGTTGCCTGCAATTAAAGTAAGTGCTTTGGCGATTATGTACTATCCACAAAAAATATTGTTCCTCTGACCTTTCATTTTTTTCTTTCAATTTTGCAGCTATGGTGCGATTGGTTGTTCTGCCACAGCACGGTCTGGAATCCGCCTCCTTCGTGTCAGGACTACAGAATTAGGTTAATTCAGTTACTTGGTTACGTGAGATGGTTCTGCGAGCCAGTTGACTAATTTTATTTTTGAATTTTGCTTCATAGCGGTTGTGGTGATTGTTGGAATCGTTTGGCTGTCTTGATTAATTTACTAGAAGAGCTTGATTATCAAGAAGTGCTGAGGAAAAATGGGCAACAAGAACCAATTTTAATAATGGAGCCTACTAATGGTTGGTATTCGCTTGATATTATTTTATTTTTTCGGTTGAATCGATCCGAGTATTTCTTTTACATCAACTTTAGGATTGAACAGATTCTACTGGAACAAAATAAATGACTTATTTACTCGTTTATGCATCATCTGAGACAATGTTGATGTTGATATCTTCTTTCTGACTATAAATCCTACGAAATCGATCGTATTTCCAGCTCCAGACATTGTTTTCTGAAAACTTTTTTCCTTCATTTTATACTATTACGCTCACTCACATGATGGTGAAATTCTTATTATACTCATCAGTGGAAATTAAGCATGAATATTGTTAAATTGAATGTTATAGGCGCAAGTTTATTGAGAATCACCTTAGATGAAGATGTGGCACTACGCGGTTTTACACCTCTAATGTGCAATGCTCAGCAGCCTGTTTTCACCCATAAGAACGTTGAACTGGTAACTGAAAGAGCATGCTGTTCAAATCAAATTATCAGATTCTTCTGCAGGTTTTTGAACGATTTTTTATTCGCAGGAATTGGCCCAAATATGCTTGCGAATACATAGAATATTGTTCTTCGGTACCATTTTCTTGTGCGGAATCGATCCACCGGTTCTTAAACTACATAAAACGGAAACCGGTCTCAGCGAATATATATCTGTCGTGGAGGAAGTTGTTACACCGAAAGAGCAAGTAAGATTTATTGTATTTTTACTGCTAGAGTTTCGTAACGATAGTGTTGACTTCATGAAATAGTTCATTCGGAATGCGCGTTTCTTTGTCTGAAAATTGTTAAACCATTATTTGGATTATTGGTCACTACGCTCTGCTTAGAGACTTATGCTTAGGTTGATATGTGCACAGTCATAAGTTTTACTAGTTCCTTTTTCATACAACTCTTAGCATTTTATTTTGGTTTACTGAAATTGGGAAATGAAATTAAGAAAATTGGACAATTTTTTGAATTCGACTTTCCCATTATAATTTAAGAGTTTTCAAAGTTCAGTATTCTAGCTTGTTTCATTTTAAGGAGTTAATATTCCAAACCATTATAGTCGATTAACCCATTTTTGGCGACATTGTCTTCAGTTCCAATTATTTTTCGTTACATTTTCGTTGTTCAGTGCACATTAGTTTTAGGGTACCTACGTACATTATTACTGGGCAACCTAATTTGTGACTGTATTTAATTTAATTGATAATTGTAATTTTTAGTCCACATCATTTTTCGGCTAAAATATTTTCATGTTAGTCCACATTATTTTTCGGCTACACTATTTTTTAATCCGCATACGAGTAATAATGAGGCTATCTACTCGAATGAAGCAATCTTTGAGAGTTGGTTTTTACACGTTATTTCAGAGCGACAGTGAGAATGTGTACGAACAGTGGAGCGACAACGAAGAAGCAAATGAAAACGTCGATGACGATGCCGAACGAAATGCCAAAATGGCACAAATGAGCGACGAAGAAAAAAGTCTAGTTAACCGCAAAAAAGAACTGGAACGCATCCACCTGAAACGCGAAAAATATATGAGAGACAAAAAAGTAAATATAAATTATGATTCTTACAATTTCGTTCAATTCTAAATAGATTGTAACATGAAACATTGAAAAAAAGTTTTTATTGCAATGTTAGTCGAAGCGATTATAGAATCAGTTAATTTTTTTCATTTTTATCACTCTCGTACGTTGAAAAGGTCTTATAATCGATTATTTCCTAATGGCTTTATATTCCAGTCTTATTTAAGCTAATTACGAAAAATTTTTTCAAATCACATAGTTTTTTTTTTTTAAAGATTGTATTTATTTACTTGATTATTTATTTAGGAAACTATTCAGAAAGACATTGCTGCATTTAGTGTCGAGATGGAGATAAAACCACATTATCTGGTTCCGGACACGAACTGTTTCATCGATTATCTTCCAGAATTAGAGAAGATTGTCAAAGCTGTTTCATCGACGCAGCGACCTCTGTACTCATTAATGGTTCCTTTAATAGGTAAGAACTTACTTTTGTAATGTTCGAAGTAATTATGTTTTATCAATCACAAAATTATTTACTAAAATAAATTAGAATAAAAGAAATCAAAATTCTATAAAATAAATAAATACAAAGTAAATTTAAACTTGCAATTTATTCAGTTGTGGAAGTAAAATTATGAATTTTTTTGTTTGAATTAGTTCTCGGCGAATTAGAGGGTATCGCTAGAGGAGCTCATAAAGACGACAGAGTTACCGAAAAAGCTCGATTCGCGTTGAACTTTTTGCAAAATGGCTACTCGTATTCGAATATCAAATGCGTTACTACGCGAGGTTCGGTTCTACCTTCTACGAGATTCACCAGCGAAGAAGACTATAGCAAAGTAAGTGAAAATTTAAATATAGCTCCTAGCGTTTCAAGTACTAGCAAAGCAGTCACTCTCATGCACTCTTGATGTATGGAATCGAGAAATTATTGTTTTATGTATTTCCCAGAAAATCTACTCGAGTGTATTCGATTGAAATTTTTTTCCTCGTTTGCAGGTTGAGAAGAATGACGATAAAATTCTGACGACGTGCTTAAATTTATGTAAACATAACGATTCGAATGACAATACTAGTGGTGAGTTTCTTAACGTTCTCATTAATCGTTGATGGTTTTGATTTAGCTTATTTACTCTATTTTGACTGTTGCGTTACAGATCAGCCTAAAAGAATTTACCGAGAAGTAGTACTCATGACGGAAGATCGAAATCTGCGAGTGAAAGCTTTGTCGAGTAATATGCCGGTTCAGACTGTCGCTGATTTCATTAAATGGGCTGGTCTCCAATAAGTACCAACATGTAGTGTAGCGGCAGTAGTGTCGAATTAACGGTAGCCGTCGACTTCGACCAAAGACATCGTCAGGTAATCTTTTTAAGTATGGAAGGTTTTTAATATTTTTATCGTAGCTTTTCAACTTTGTTGATCTAACTAGTGAACATTCGTATATGGTATTCTGATGTCCTGACATTCGTATCAAATTATGAATTTTAGTTCCTCTGCAAACTGCAAAAAAAAAAAAGTATTTGAGATGAATTCTTCGTAGAAAATGATTAGTTGAAAAATGTTGTGCGTCCGTGTGTTTTGGACGTGGAGCATTTATGTTTCAAAGTTTTTTCAAAGAACTGTTTAAAAATATGTGTATTGATATAGTCAGATCTAGTTTAAACATAAGTCAATCTACGCCCCCGTTATGGACTTCTTGAGCCTGTTTCACCATTACGGTATTTTTCCTTGGCTTAATTTTATTTTAATCACCACGTAGAGAAATTTTTAAAAAATGAAATAATCGATACTTTATTAGTTGATCGCGAAAGAATTGTAATTAATATACGATAGACGTATTCCCTTTACAAAGTAAGCTCTATTTTACCTATTATTTTATTCTCATTAAAATCTGATGTATGCCTGTTACACATTTGCTATGCAATCAGTATTATCCTTTTGTAACCATCGGCGACTGTCTCACTGAAATTATTTAAATCAACATCTTATTCTAACTTTACATTATCGAGGGTTTTATCTCTGTATTCCGTGTAAAAATATACTAAATGTTTTTTTTTTCCCTTCGCAGTTAGTCGTCAGTCATTCGAAACGTGTAATGAAGCACAAGAATTCGAGAAAAGTCGCGAAAGTAAGTCTCACAGTTTCAGCGGGATCGTTGTAGAACTTTTTTTTTCACCCTTCAATTCTGACGTGTCCTCTGGTATCTCGAGCACGTATCGTCAGCGAAGTATGAGTTTGTGAGAAAATACTCGACCGTATGTAGCAGCGTTTGAATTTTTGTATCATGATCTTTTTCATTCTGTATTAATTTCTTACTCTGACGTTTTTTAATTACTATTTCTTCATCTCTTTCAGTCTTAAATAATACTAATTCTACTTGTTCTATGTATAGCCGGTGTATTTTAACAAGTTCGATAATCCGAATTTTACCTCTTCGTGTTAGTTGTGTTTTTTTTTTCTCGTCTCCTAATTGACGTGGAATATTTTTTTCGTACTACGACCAAATCGAAATTCATCTTCCACAGAATTATTCGAGTAGACCTTCCGATTTTTCTCTGTTTTTTTTTTTTTTTACTATTTTTATTTTCTATTTATTGTGATAAAATTGTTAAGTTAGCTGATTTTTAATCGGGCTAAGCGTCGTAGATATTTCTTCGTTTATCTAATCGAATAGGCAGGTCTGTATTTGCGAAACAGGAGGTCGAACCTTTGTCAACGAGTAGGTAGTCAAAATCAATTTAAAAGGCATTTTACTAACTTTCCTTTTGTAAATTATCTCTGTTCGTGCTACAATTTAAAGTGTTTCTGAATGATAAGTGTTTTTTTTTTTTAATCTCTTTCATTTTCCTATTCAGGCGTTATTTTATTCAATTATCATTAACCACGTTCTGTTACCTAATTTCAGTTGAGGATATTTTTATGCTGCCCGTGTGAACGTTTTCGTTCGTACTCGTAGTTTTCAGTTGCTATAGTTTGTCCGCGCTTGCAGAGATGTTTTCTTTTTTCTCTTCAATTATTTTAGTTATTCGTTATTAAATTTCAAGTAGTCAAGTCGAATTAATTTAGAGAATTGAAGTGATTTCAAAAAAAAAAAAAAATTACGCCGATTAGAATATATTATTTCTCTCTACGTGTACGTATTTCATGTGATAAAATGAGCGCATAAATTTAACCGTGTAGAAAAAATGATCTCATTTCGAATTTCTTATTGTTAATCGTGTGGATGCAGTTGCAAAACAAAGACTTAATTTCCTTTTACAAAATGAATTTAGTGATGGGTGAAAAATTTTCTGTTTTGAATACCTTAGTTGTCTTTAACCGAATTGAAAAGTTCATTCGATTTTCTTGAGGTGTCATCGTCGTGTTTCGTATATCGGTATTTTATTGTACAGTTTTCATTATATTTCATTTTTCTTTGTTGTAGTTGTGACCTCTGAAAGGAACCTCGTCGCATGTATTTTTACTTATTTAATATTAACGCTAATTCGACTAAGATTTCTTTTTCAGGAATACAATTAATTTGTAAGTCACTGACATACACATTCTCAAAACAAAATAAAAATAAAAATGTTATCACGTCTTCAAAGTAGTTTTTAGTATTATTGTTCAATATTGCGATTATATATTTTTATTTTACCTGTGAATTACCTCATTGGTGAGGAGAAACTTTAATTTCTAGACATTTTTAGTTTTCTTTTGCTGCATCTGATTTTGGCTACTATAGTTCGTAAATACCGTATAGCATCTGAACAGTTGACTGCATTTTTGAAAAAATTCAAATTATTGTAATCCTATTGAAATTTTTTTTTTTAAAGTTATTCACTAATATAGATGAAAGTTCATAATTGATGTATCTTATGAAGGTCGTTCTTTCAAAACAAGATTGGTCCAAAAAACTTCATTTTTGAAAAATCTAGAAAAATATCTGGACCGACTTTAGGCGAGTATTTATCTACAAAATTGGGATCTTAGCACGACCCAACACCTGGAGTCGAGTTCGTTTGAACAGGCTTTTTGAATTGAACAACTCAAGAAAAATAAAAGTTGGAAATTGTGGTCTTATGTATCGGGTTCTATAGTATTAAATAATACGAGCGTGGATTTAAAAAAACCAGTAGGATTCTCTGAAAGAAATACTTCGTTGAACTCTCATAAAATTTCATTTAACTAGAATTTCCAACTAGTGCTAGTGTTTTTTCTCAAATTGGAATTATGTATATGAGGCTAGGAGGGCGAAAAAATATTCCAAGAAGATTTAAAGGAAAATACCTTTCTTTACTCTAATAAAACTTAATTTAATGCGTTCCATGCACTGCTTGAAGCAGACGATACAACCTGGACGAATTAAGACAAGTTACTACAAATAAATAATACATTTTAGATCCATCAAGGTTATTATTAGTGAACAAGTTTGGAACAGTTACTAAATTAGACAAATGATACAAAATTATGAATTAGACTTTTGAATAACAGGTGATTTGAAAAAATTCTAGTATTACATTCATCTGTCAGCTTGTTTCTTTTTCTGTTGCACGAGTTCTCGTAAATTTTCCTCACTTTGAGCTAGATTACGGCTAAGAAATACTTTATCATTCTGTAAAGTGGTTATTTTTTCATCAAGCTGTTTGTTTTCGGTCATCAAATTTGTTTTCATCTGGTTGAGATCAGTGAGAATGAATGCTCGACCAACAGATTCATAAACAACGGTATCATCCGATAATTTACTGAATTCTCTAGTAGAATTAAGATTTTCCTCTTTCATACGCGTCATTTGACTAATCTGCATATCTTTCAACTGTAATTTTTGGCCCGTACCGACAACTTTTTTCTGAAGTTCAGTGAAAGCTTGCTTCAATTCCATATCCATGATTGCAGTTTCGAGTGGGGTATATTGAATTTATCACTGAAATTAAGTCGTTCAATTACGTGAATTAACAGAAAATTATTATTACGAACGCTTCTAAAAATAACAAGTAACTTTTCCTAGAACACTCACATCAGCAAAATATTTAAAATTCATAGGAAATGAGAATTAATAAATTTTAAACGTTTTCTGAAAAATTAAATTGAAGAAAAAAATACATAAATGATAATTGATAATTAATGATGAATGGAACAGACTATTTTTTAGAAAATCGCTAGAGAATCTCATACTTGTTCGTAAAGAGAAACATGAAATACGTGATCAAATATACCAATGTGCGAAGAGCATTTGCAAAATTAACCAATTACAATCGAGTAATTCATCACGTGCTGCAATATCTCTTTTTCGGAAGTTGAATGTTTTGTTTTATTCAAGTTTTATACTCTTCCAGTTGGGCTGTGCTAGGAAAGGCATGTTGAATGGTGAGGAATGGAGGAATGGTGGTAGGGGTAGGTGATTTGCGAGATCGTAAAAAATTCCTTTTCCATTCCATTCTTAATGACGTAAACACGACGAGTAGTGATCTATGCTTATTACGATGTGAAAATGAATGCTCTTCATTTCCGTTTTCCGTCTTCATTATTCATTTGATTTCCATAATTAAATTTTATCTTTTTTGGCTGAAATATATTTCAGTTCTCCTACTTTCTAGTTTTGGTGTAATCAGTGGTCAATCAGAGTTGCTGAATGAAATTCATTTACGCGCAATCGTAAGTATAAGAAGCCATAAATTTTTTTTATCACTATTATTTGAGGCTTATTACTGACTTCAAAATTCACACTTCCGGGCTCTGGAATCTGTATTCTCTTTCAAATTATTTGAATACTTAGTACCTTTTGTACCATTTTGTCACCACACTTCAGGTGAAGGATTGACGAATTCATTAATTCATAATTCTTGGAATATTCATTGATAACAGTTCGTACTAATCGTGCACGACATGAATGTTTTCAATGTAACGTTGATGAGAAATCTAAAGAAGATAAATCCTATTATTATGTCGAACTTGGAAGCAAATTGTTTATTCTTCCTCATATTTCTTCTCTTGAAATTGTTGCTGTAATGATTTTGTTTTGACTATAATCGTTATATTCGATTTAATTTTTAGTCAGTGTTTTTGCGTCTTATTCTTCAGACTAGTGGCCTCTTTCCAGCTTTACGAAGTTCTATGTGTAAATTGGATTTTGTGTTGTAAATAAGATTTTCCTGGTATCATTCGATGTGCCAATTTAGCTCAACTCACATTGCATTCTTCAATCGAACTCCTGTTAGTATTTTTCATTGTCCGCTCATTTCAAGGATTGCTCATAATTTATCATCATACTTACAAATAGAAACGTTACTTATATTGTTTTATTAATAATCTTCATTTTTCGTCGATGCGGCATAAGTCATTATTTTTGTTTTTGAAAATCAGGTTCAACTACTTATCTGCTAATTCTTTCATGCTCTGATTAATTAGCTTCCGTTTCATTCAGATAATTTACTTCACAATTGTCGAATTACATTTTTTTTCTCGTTTTAATTAATTGTTTTTCTAATTGCCTAATGGATTTATATAGTTTATTCTGTAAATAATTTAAGGTCTATGATTCACAGTTATGTTTTATTCATTTTTTAGGAACTTCATAGATTTGCTTATACTATGTCAATCTGTATGAGCAGCTGATTTTACAGACGATGAAACAGTATGAAACAAGCATTTCAGAAAACTTCGTGCCCACAGGTTTGTTTTTTTTAAATTTAATTTGAAATTTGAAAATAAAAATCTAGTTCGAAATGAAAATTCATTTGTGCCATCCGACAATAATACCCAAATAATGTAGGTCGATTTCTCGAATTTCAAAATTTCCTCAGTGAATTCATATTGTTATGAATCAAATTTCTGCTGTCTCATAATTTTTTATAACAAATAATTTCCAAGTTTTCTTATACTCATTGATCGCCCAACATAATTCTTGAATCATTGACTTGACTTTGTGGAAAACTTTGAATTTTGACCAAACTGAGTTTGATCATCTTTTGAATTTCATTTTCAGTCTCTACCTCTGATGGATTCATGTCGTAATAGTTATGATAATGGAGGCTGGCCTCTGCCTGTATCAGCACCATCTACGAACTGCATAATGTCCCCTTCAGGAAAAGAAATTATGATTACTGGTGACAAGATGAATTCTTTGCAACGAAAAGCTCAAGTGAAATTGAATACTATGCCGTAAGAATTATTCTATTTTACTGCTTAAGTTGATAAATATTTTAGCATCACCCTTAACTGGTTTATTGTCCAGATTAGTGAAAATAAGGAAATCGTCATTTACATGACAAACGTAAACCCATTTTACTATGAAATTATTTTAGAAAAATTGAAATATAATGCGCAAATTCTCTGGAATTGTTTCCTTGATTTTATGCGTGATGATCCTTAATGAGGGAAATAATTTTTGAAATTAATTAAAGAAATTTATTATTGACTGTTTAAAACTTTATTTGAGCTAAGTGGAGTAAAGCTCTCATTAGTAGGTAATATTAATGAGTGAATTTTCTAGTTATAATTTCAATCGTTTCAGGTGGTTTCACGGTAAAATATCCAGAGAACAAGCAGAATTATTACTCGATTCAAAAGAAGATGGATTATTTTTGGTCCGAGAATCCACTAATTATCCTGGTGATTACACTTTGTGCGTTTGCTACCAAGGAAAGGTGGAACACTATCGAGTCAAGTACAAAGATAATCAGCTTACTATCGACGATGAAGAAATATTCGAAAATTTATCACAGTTAGTTGAGGTATGTTCAGGTGCAAAAGTGTGATTATCGTATTTATTGGCTGAAAAGTTGCCTGGTTAGCGTTTGTATTCACGTTCAGAAGAGAAGTTTGATCTTGTCTTCCTTTTTGTTGTTGATGCAAATCGAATTACTCGTATTTCAGACTGAGGACGTTACGACTAATAAAATGACATACTTTATGTTGTTTATGTTTGTATCTAGTCCTCAGAAAAATACGTTGCACATTATTTTGAGCATAATTGAATCTAAATATCTTGTGGAAATTATTAACAATAAGATTGTCAGTCAGTCTGATATTTGTTCAGTCAGTGCTATTATCCCAGTTTAGAGATGAACGGTATGGCAAACGTTTTTTTCGAAATTTTCAGTTTTTTCTTCTTCGTGAAAATTGTTTATTTATCTCTGCATTGTGGTGAAATATTGTTGATTTCACCGAAGACTATTATAAATGATTCATTATTTTCAAAACAATTCTTTATTTAGAAATTGTATGCTTCCTTTTTATTATTCACTTCTTATCAATATTAGTAAAATCCTTTTTTTTAAATTATTTTTCATCGATTCGTCAAATTTTAGTATTATTTCGTCATTAGTTATTCAGTCCTCAAATATTCGTCGAAGAAAAATGAATTTCAATAAGAATTTTTTTGTTCAAGTTTCACTTTACTGTTTCAAGCCTTAGTATTTTTAGGCTTCATTGGCTTTTTATTGTTCTATCCACTGAAATTTCATTATTACTTTGCTCATCTGTTGGTTCTCTTGGGAATGATATTTTCTCAGAAAACGTATGTGTGAACATTTGCTCCTTTTACATTTTCTATACTCTCTTATTCGATCCCATTTTGTTCTGTTAAATAAAATTATTGTTCTTTTACTTCTAAAACTGTAAAAATAAACTAATGAATATAAATATTGTTTCAGCATTACCAAAATGATGCCGACGGCTTGTGCACGCAGCTCACAAAATGTCTTCCAAAAAAAGGTAAACAAGATTTCTGCGTCGATACTAAAGCATTTGTTGATGCCGGATGGGTGATTCAAGAGAGTGAACTTGAGGTAAGATTTTCTTTTTGTCCGCTTAAAATGTCGTCACTTGATTTGTTTATCTAATTGGTTTTTTATTATAGCTCGACGAATGCATAGGAAAAGGAGAATTTGGCGATGTTTTATTGGGCACGCTGAGAAATGAAAAAGTAGCTGTAAAAATTCTGAAAAACTGTAGCGAAGCTGCTCAAAAATTTCTCGCTGAAGCTTCTTTAATGACGTAATAACGCTAATTTTATTTTTATGCTTAATAGTACAGCTGTTTTGAATTGCTTAGGGAAAAAAGTAAATGATAATCGACGATGAAAGTGGTTGAATATTCCAAATGAAGCTTTCGAAATCACAAAAACTGCTTTTTATAGCTCAATTATCAGGACTTTTGAAATATTTTCTTCGGTGCCTTTGAAAAGTTGAGTCAAAGATTTTTAACCGTCCACTTCCGGACCTTCCTTATTTGGGCTGCATGATTTTCAAATGAATTCAAGCAAAAGAAATTAATAATCGAAATTTAGCCAAAATTTGTTTGTTTTTTTTCTTTCATTATGCCTTTTTCTGTGATGATCAAATCGGCTCTCCAGTAATAATTATTATTTGTATTTGTAGGTCATTACGGCATGAAAATTTAGTGCAACTACTGGGTTTAGTATTTGACAGAAAGCACTGTATATTGTTGATAACCGAGTACATGAGTAAAGGTAGTTTAGTAGATTATTTACGATCTAGAGGTCGATTGCATGTAACAAAAAAGGATCAAATTAATTTTGCTGTGTAAGTATCTAATTTATTAGTGAGAAATTTGTTTTTGGAAATATATTTTATTGTTAATTTTTCATTTCTACAGGGATACTTGCTCAGGAATGGAATATTTGGAATCGAGAAAAGTAGTTCATCGAGATTTAGCCGCTAGAAACGTTTTGATTTCAGAAGAAGGTGTCGCAAAAGTTGCTGATTTTGGGCTAGCTCGTGAAGAGAGCTATAATGTGGACTGCAGTAAACTACCTATCAAGTGGACGGCTCCGGAAGCTTTGAGATTAGGGGTAGAACTTCGATTCGAACATTCTTTAGATTGGTATATGTAGAATAATGGTTGAATTGTTTTTTATTAAATCCATTTGGTTTTTTGATTGCAGATTTTCTCCAATAAGTCGGACATGTGGAGTTTTGGTGTCCTACTATGGGAGATATATTCGTTTGGTCGAGTTCCATATCCTCGCATTGTAAGTATGAGTCGTAAAAAATATTGGCACTGTCTATCCATGGTATAGTGCCTGTTGAATTGGTGACAGAATGTATCTCTACTATTATACTTTAGAGTGTCAATGAACTGAACATTTCTTTGATATTTCAATGCATATTGACTTTGAAAAATTTCTGAAGTTCGCAGTATCTAACGTAACTTTCTCACCATTTGTGAAGAATAAAAATAAAAATCTAGGACTTCCAATTGAAAATAATTATATTGATTGTTACAGCCACAAGCTGATGTTGTGAAACACGTTGAAAAAGGATACAAAATGGAAGCGCCTGAAGGTTGCCCACCAGAAATTTACGAAATTATGCGACAGGTATATTGAAACTATCTGGTCTTTTTTTTTCCCTTCATGTTGATAACTGCGTATTATTTACGATCTACTCTCCCACTTTTTATTTTAGACTTGGAACTTGCTACCTGAAAAGCGTCCAACATTCAAAGAGGTGAAGACGGAGCTGAAACGTATCAAAACATTAACTTAATGAAACGTTTATATCTAATCTGATGGCACAGTATTGTTTCTCGTATATCTGAATACGCTTTTACTGTAAAATTTTGTTGGAAAGAAAGCAGAGAAAAGCTGCTGGGTGTTACGGTTCATTTTGGTTTAATGTGTATTTTATTCCTTTTGACTCGTGGGACTTTTTTTAACCACTTTTCTTCTATCGCGGTTGTGGATTAATAATATTTTTAAACATTTTTTTATCTCTTTGTTTTTTTTTTTTTCGTTTTTTTTTTTTCTAATAAATAACGGCTAGCTCGTATATTTTAATTTGATTTCATATGACACCAAATGAACATTTTATCCTGATGGAAAAATTTCGGACTTTTTTTTCAATTGTTTTACAATTATTTTTTCTTCATTTTAATTCTCTTTTTCTGTTCTTCAATTAATTTATTTATTTCGTGTTACTATCTAGAATGTTTTACTTCTCGTTGTGTAAATTTGTACATTTGTCATTTTTATGAGTTTTTCCCCTTATCATCGTGCAATGCGGTATTTTTTACCGTTTTTTAAAACTGTTATTGCAGTAATTACCCATGTATAAAATCAACAGTTAGTTGAAGAGTACCAGTATTTTTCTCATAGCGTTTATTCGTGTGTAGATTTTTTTTTTTGTTGTAATTGTTAAGCATTTTGATTTTAAATTTGTGTTCATGCAATTCTGTATGCGAAAGATGTTTCGTTTCGGATTATGAACTCGGTGAAAAAGAAATTTTATTGTTCTGGCTGGTCCATTTTCTCATTTTTATTGTCTCTTTGGAAGGATGAAACATTTTGGTGCTTAGATTCGTTAATGTCAGATACATTCTTCTGAATTTCTTTGGTTTGACTGCTCATTGAATTTTTCTACCCAAAAATGTTATTAATTTTCTTATTTCTTTGAATCGTTTCTAGTTTGACACTAGCATTTGTTTATTGATTCAAACTTTTTTGTAATGAGCTTTTAAATTTTGAACAACCAAATAAACAAATTAGTTGATTCGATTAAAATTTTTGTCTCGAAAAGCTTGGCTAAAATTTATCGACTTTAATTTATCATTATTTTTGTCCAGGATTATTATTTAACTTGAATTTTTCCCGTAAAATTAATATTTTATTGCAAAAGTAATGTTTTTTTTACTGTCCAATTTCTAATGTAATCATTACAAGTAAGAAAAAAGGACATTTTTTTTTTAAATCCAATATTAACCTCTTCCAAAATAAACATTCCTCTGCAGAGTGAACTCAGTAAGTTGGATATCGTGTCATTTCCATTTGATTGACTGAAAAGTACGTTATTACTTTACTCAAGAAGTATATGCATAGGTGTAGCTGTAGTTTGAAGTATTTCTACAGCGAATCTCATGTTTAATAAGAATTTTTCCATTGTCGACAGATATTAATTTTATTGTCATTATCTAATGTCGACTTTTTTAACGTTTAATTTTGTGAAAGCGATGAACAAAAAGTATTTATGAAGGTATAAGTTGTGCATTTGTCAGAGATTGGCCTCAGTAATCAGAATTAAAAACAAGCTGATATGATTTTATTCAAATTATTGATAATTTTTTACAAACTTACTTATTTTAATGCAAAGATTTTTAATTGTATTTTCGTCAGGACAAGTAATTTTTCAATCTTCTTAGAAATCATATTTTATTCACAAATAACCTCAAACTTGTTCGATGAGTTTTGCTGAACTTTTTCATTTGTTCGGATCAAAATCAATTAAAAAAAATGTGAATTTTTTTTCACTACAAATCAATGGGCGCTGCAACCAGTAAATGCCTCATTCAATAGTTTGAGTACATTGTTAAACAGACTTTTTGAAATAAGTACTGAAAAATGAAAAGTAAATATTTTTCGATTACCTCCTACATACAATTAGTTACTTCAAAACCTTTTTTTTCTTAGGAGAATTAATAAAGTAGAAAAAATTTTACATTTTACCAATTAATCATTTCATTTTTGTATTTATTTTTTAATTTTGTTATTTGGTAATTGAATAAAAGTTTTATGAATGTAGTAGAATCACCTCCTTTACAAATTTTCGAAAGACGAGCTCTAGTATATTTCCTGGAGTGAAAAAATAAGGATTTTCATCAGTTTTGAAAAACAAAAAAACATTATATTGTACCTTTTTGATACATTACGAGAGTAGTCTTCAGTCTTCAGTATTACTCTTCTTTAAATTAAATAATAATTATCTTAAGATTTCGATTAAAGTACAATCAGAATTTCAGCTCAATCCACCTAGTAGTTTCCCTATAATTAAGCTTCAATGTTGAAATTCGTCATAAATAAACAGTTGTTAAAATGAAAAGAAATGAAAATGTATCTAGTAGGACCACAAGATGGGAGTACCTATCTTTTAGAATCCTTAGATCATGAAACGAATAACTATAAGGCAGACCAAAATTAATAGCTAGGTTTTTTGCGAAAAACCAAAGGAAAAATCTGTAGGAAATGAAAAATGGCAAAACGAAAATTGTATATATATTTATGCATAAGGCGTTACGGCGTTTCCGCGATGACGAAAGAGAGAAAGAATTCACGAGTAAGGCCCGCGCAAGCGCAGTCGGGTTCTTAGCGATTAATAGACGCTTGTGTTTTTTGATAATGATAGTTTTGAATTGCGAATATCTCTTCTTTTGTTTTTCTTCTCCGCCAATTCCAATTATCCAAGAATTTAATTTCATTGTCACTGTCAGTTTGAAATATTTATAAATTGTGGAAACTCCTGGAATCATTTTGCTCAGTGTGTTTACGAATTTCAACATTTTGCTTCATCTGCAGATGCTCACCTTCGCCTCAATGTATTCCGCCTGAATCAATTTCATCTCTCTCAACCTCTCGGGTCAAGCTACCTTATAATGGCCAAATCCTTGGGTAATTTTTTGGATTATTTTCATAAAGGCAGAGTAAGTTTGATGTTCCACACTTTCAATTGAAATTGAATTTGAAATTAATACTGTATTATGTACTTTCAGACGTTCCGTCCAAAAAAGAAGTTTTATCCTGGTACTTTGAGGTATTCTTTGCATAAACATGCTCAAGCATCTTTGAATTCAGGCATTAATTTACGATCAGTTGTTCAGTTACCAAATAGTGAAGATCTAAACGATTGGATTGCTGTTCATGGTTGGTAATTATTTTGTCGATGAAACATATCGTCGTTGGTCGGAAAAATACCTGCTATGTGACACTTTTTTCGAAAATCACTTTTTTGCATCTCTGGGTACCTTTTTCCACGCCGGATCGATTGGTACCATCCATTTTGTGATTGGGTCACATTTTAACCCCTAAAAATGACCTTGAAGAATACCTGCTATGTGCAAGTGGTCGGAAATACCTGCTATGTGCAAGACAAAACCTGACAAATAAATGGTTATCGTAAAAAAAAAGTGAATTTTATTGAATACCTGCTATGTGCAATTAATGGGCCACTTAAAACCTGCTATGTGCAATTAATGGGCCACTTAAAACCTGCTATGTGCAATTAATGGGCCACTTAAAACCTGCTATGTGCATGGTAACTGAATTATTCGATTTTTCGTTCTTATATTCTTACAAATACACAACCTGCTCTTATCAAAAAATTTAGGCGACATTTCTAAACTTCTTTGACTCACTCTCCTACTTCTCGAAGGTTTTTTTGATTTTTAAATACGTTTTTTTCACTTCCTGAAAAATTTTCAATTCTGCACATAGCAGGTATTTTTCCGACCAACGACGATATTCAGTATTTTGTACTCTCCTGGCAATAGGATCTAACGATAATAATGTGAACCGTTTTTTGCAGTCGTTGACTTTTTCAACCGTATTAATCTCATTTATGGTACTATTTCCGAATACTGCACCGACGAATCTTGCCCAACTATGTCCGGTGGTCCTCGTTTTGAATATCTTTGGGCCGATGGTGTCAAATACAAAAAACCAACGAAGCTCTCAGCTCCTCAATACATCAATTTATTAATGGATTGGGTGGAGGAACAAATCAACAACGAAGAATTATTTCCTGTGAGCCCAAGTAAGAATATTTTGGTCAATTTCGTTTGTGTTGTATTACTGAAATTGAAAAAAGATTGATTTTTGGATTTTATTATGATGTATAGATGGGTCAGTGGCGAATTCTAAACTGGGCGGTCTTTTTAAATTAATTTTTTTCAACACTGTTGAAATGGCAAAAAAATGGGCTAGAGGGTAACTTGGGTGCCCTTGGTAATTAGGCTTCGTCCTTTATCCTTATGGATCACATATAAGTTTAAATAAGGGGCAATATTCGAAGTTAATTATTGTTCTAACAAATTTTCACTTTGAAAACCGGCTCATTTTTATTTGAACGAGTGGGCGTGTTTTTCAATAATAAAAATGAAATGACCGCTTGAAAAAAAAATCGAGAGGTAACGTAATTTCCTCGCATTTTAAAAATATTTTTTGAGAATTTCATTTCAAGTACTTATTTATCCGAGCAATACTTATCAAAAAAAAATCTGGTCTCGTTTTTATCTCGACGATTTTTTTATTGGTTTTTCCCCTGGGTTTCTCTTCAGAAAAAGATAGCTAATTTTCTATTTATCACGTCCCTCATTTCAGACATCCGAAATAAATTATAAACTGAATTGATCAGTTACGAAATTTAATGATCATTAAAAAGTTATTAAAATTTAATATTGAAATTAAATGTTTTGATTTTTCTTGCAAAATGGTATGTTGAAAATAAAGTAATGTAAAATGTAGATTATAAATAATTTTTTGTTGAGTTCAATTCAAAATTTCCTTGTAAGAATCATTTTTTTTTGAAAAACGTGTTGATGATTATTGATTACAGATAATGAACACTCGTAAGTGAGCGAATGAGAGGGTATTCTGTATTCACATTTTGAGTGGGTCGCTACGTGGTCGTAAAATTGATCTCATTCTATTTTTATCGCTATAAATTTTTCTTATCCCTCCAAAAGTTTAGGTTATAAAATTTTATGCAGATTTTGTTTTGCTTATTTTTTAAAATATCGTCTGATACGCCATTAATGAGATTTATATTAGCCCTCATTACTGACTATAACTTCTTATGATTAAAGCAATTGTAGAAGTTGGTAATTTTTTCAAATTTTCGTTCGTTTCTTTACACATTAGGGCAACAGATATGTAATATTTATACTTTTATTTATTTATTTATTTATTTATTTTTTTACAGATGTTCCGTTCCCGAAAACGTTTGTTAATTTATGTAGTAAAATTTTAGCAAGATTATTTCGCGTGTTCGTTCACGTTTACATTCATCATTTTGATAAAATCGTCGCTATCGGAGCTGTAAGTGAAATTCATTCATTATATTTATTATTATGATAAACTTCAGGAAGTATAATAGTTGAAATGATTACAAAGGGAAAAAGCACATTCAAGGAAGTGCAGTTTTTTTTTGTTCACTGGATTTATTTTTCAATCATTATAGTTTCTTTAGTATACAATAATTGTATTTCATTAAGAAAAACCTGCTAAAAATGTATAATTTTTTTAAATTTGTTTCAGGAGCCACATGTGAACACATGTTACAAACATTTTTATTACTTCGTGAGAGAGTTTAACCTTGTAGCCAATAAAGAATTAGAACCCCTCAAAGATATGACGGATCGTATTTGTCGAGATAAATCTCCGTCGCCGAATAATGCAAATGCCAGTCCCCCAGAAACACCTGGTGAAAATTTTTAATTCTCTTATAAAATAGCGAATTTTTATCGCCATATTCTCAGTGTTTTTATGTTTCTTGTACATCGGTTTTTACAAGAGAGGAAAAGTCAATTTTTTTGTGTCGATAGTTGTTGACTACTGTTGTAAGAGGACAAACTTGTCCAACTTGCCAGGTAACGTTTGTGCAATATTGTTATTTTTTAATAAAGTATTAAAATTCAGTTTTAAATATCCCACAAAAATCAATCGTACTCCTCGCAGTTCAACAATTTTTCTTTTTTTTTTCTTAAACACGACTGAATTTACATTTTAGCGTGTTATAAAAGTCTCTTATGAACTTAGTGCTAACAACCAAGAAGACTGAGATGTAGAATATGATATTTTTTCCTAGGTTAAATTAAAATACTTATAAATTTCAGTTTTTGAAAAAAAAAAGAAGAGTTTGATGATTCAGATCAGTTCATATGCCTGAACTTGATCATGAGTATTTTTGGAGGTGACTGGGAAGGGAAGCTGCCCTGCTCAACTGAAATTAGTTTACCTTTTAAGGTTTCTAACAATTCCGTCCATATTTTGAAAATAGTAGAGTGAATTTAAATCATTTTCAAAACATTTTGTGAACATGTTTTGACAATGCCTGAAAATTTCAATTATTCGGTAATTAGAATATAATTTTAAAAAATTTAGTTTTTGCACATTTTTAATGTTCTAAAAATTATTATTGATTTGCTGGTATGATGTTCTAAAATCGAAAATACTGTAATATTAATTAAATGCCCATCAAATGTATTATTTGAAGTGCAGAAAAAAAACAACTCGTAAGCGTCATTAAAGCGCTACGGTGGTTTTCCATGAAGCATGAAATTAGATAAAAAATGAACGGAAGACCAACTGACCAACATGTAAAAAAAGAAGAATTCACAATTCAGATACGGATTGGCGCTTCGACGGTTGAAGTGTTTGAATACCTGTTCATACAAGTAATAGACGATTCTTTTTGATTCGTCTTTTCATTTCCAATTGCTGAAAGATGAATTATTGGAGTGTTTTGCTTTGTTTTGCGTGGTTTTCTCCTATTTTACTTTTTGTGAAATCATCAACAATAAGTAAGTTTTTTCAATAATCTACCAGATTGTTCTTTTTTTTTATTACATCCATTCATTATAATAAATTATTTTTAATTCAACAAATAGAAGAGGCGATTTTTCAGTTATCTTAGGGGTATTTACTAATTTTTGCAGGTACGGATTTTCAATCTCCTTGAGGCTCCACTTTCTTTCAACCTAGGGGGCTGAAATTTTTTTTTTCGTGAAGTGGAACAATTCTGCAGGGCGAGAGGTAAAAATTTCAAAACTACAAAATAAGGACCACCATAAAAGATGGGAATCATAATGATTCTAAAATATTTCGAATCATTAAGAAATTACCAAAATCGAGTAGCCCTTGTTTGTTTCTTAAAAATCATTCAAATAATTTTTGCTTGAAGTCATTATTTTTGGTTGATCATTATTTTATTTATTTTAATATTTTTTCTAGCTCTAGCACCTGATATAAGTGAAAAACCGCGTAATGAGATAACTGTTGAAGGTCATAGCTGTACGATTACATGTAGAGTTTCAGGTTCACCCAAACCATCTGTCAAATGGTTGAGAGATGGAGTAGAATTGACTGGTAGACGTTACACAACTCTTCCGTCTGGAGACTTGCAAATCAGGTAAAAGAAATTCCTACTCATTTCATCCTCTTCTCGTACATGTGTCACTCTACCGTATAAAAATTAATTGTTTTTCAAACTTTTATCGCTGTTTAATCGAAACTCTGACATTTTTTTCATTTTCAGTAATGTCGGTCTTAGTGATTCGGGAAATTACACTTGTTATGCCCAAAATGAAATTGGAAACAGCAGCGCCACCGGAAGTCTGACTGTGAAACGTATGTATGTAGATTATATTTTATATCTTGATAAATTTTCTTTGTTATTAAGGAAAAATAGAGTTTGGATATTGAAATAAATATTCTTAAAGGTAATACATAATTATAATTAATTTACTCGCAGAACTTCATAACTATCTTTTCAATAAATACAGCTCTCGTACTTTGCTTGATATTCTTTGAATGTTATTTTTGTCCTCGCATGCTTGTCGCTGTTCATTTTTCTTTTTTCCAAGTAAAAACGGAAAAGAAACTCCACACGAACGTAATTTCAGGTTTTTAAGTGATCATTTCTGTATTTGCAGATGGAACAAGAATAAGAGAAGGCCCCGTCGACTACGAAGTGCAAGCTGGCTCTCCTGCCACATTTAGATGCTCGGCGCAGCAGGATCCTGATTTGGTGCTGACTGTTGATTGGTTGCGTAATAACGAGTTGATAAATTTCGAGGCCGAATCACGTTTCGTAAAAATGTCTGACTCTTCGTTAATCATCACGAAGACGACTGAGTTGGATTCTGGCGAATACACGTGTGTGGCCAGCACCTCTCTGGACAATGCTACGGCTAAGGCGACTCTTATTGTGCAAGATATTCCGAATGCGCCGACTCTCGAAAACGTTGAATGTAGAGCTCACGAAGCACGTGTAGAGTGGCGACCAATGGGAGATAACAGAGCACCAATTTTGAACTACATCATTCAGTATAATACATCTTTCACTCCAGATTCGTGGGACGTTGCTCTTGCTTCGGTACCAGCCTATGAGAGTGCCAGTACGGTGAGTTGATCTCAAACTTTAATTATTGTAATAATATTCGAAACAGGTTTTATAAATTCAATGTATTGATGAAGTCACCTTTTGCAAAATTGAGGCCCATATGCAAAAAATTACCTTAAACTTCCTTTCATTAAAGGTACTTTGAAAAATTTTCTCCGCCTTATGCATTTCTTTTAGTTTTTTTCTAAACTTGATTTGAGTTTAGCATACCATTTCTTCAGAAAATTTTTCCTCCAGGAATTCTCAACTTTTTTTTCCGTCCTAGGTAATTTTTTGTAGACGGGCCTGAGAGATAGATATATTTTTGTCAAAAGCTGACAGAAATGGTTTTCATGTAGGGGCAAATAAGATTTGTCTGGAATCCAGTTAGCGATTCTGTCATTTGTGTGATTCAGGAAGTGACAGATATAAATTAATGACTATTTTTGCTTGGGCGTGTGTGTTCCCTTAAAAGAAGGTTGTCAGGAAAAGATTGATGTATCAATTGGAATCATTTTTACAGTGTAAAATTATTACTAAAATGGAAAAAAGTCGGTTTCTCCTCTCCGAAAGAATTGAAAATGTAGAAGTCCAAAAATACTTTTCCAAAATGAATCAATCTACTATGAATCATTTCCGCTTCCTTATCAGAACTAGAGTTGACCCAGCTAAACGAATTTATACAAAGATATTATACGAATGATTTCCTCCTCCTTATCAAAACGAGAAAAAATAATTAATAAAATAGTTTGAAAAAATTTCGAATGAATTGACTAAAAATCTGCCGCATTAACAATTATTTGAAATTAATTATTCTTGTTTTTTTTTTTGGTAAAATTGTTATTCCATTTTATTGACATTTTTCATGCAGCCTCCGTCTAATATGAGACTGAAGAGTTTTTCATCAAAAAGACGAATAAACATCTCCCACAAGCTATTTGCTTAAAAAAATTGAATGGCCTCAACCTCAGACTCTTGATTAGAATAGTTATATGAGGATGATCCCCTCAGACCAACTTGAACCTTTCCTTTTGGTATATAAAATAAAAGGAGAGAATAACACGCAGTGAGACCCAAGTGAGCCTCTCCTTTACAAAACATACTGCCTACTGCTTGCCCAAGCTCCAGTCTACCCTAGTGTTGGTCGATTTTTTCTACAGCTCGTTTGGAAATTATAAACAACGACGTAAATTAATTTAATGCAAATTTACGTGTTTTCTAGGTCCCACTGACTTCATGGGCGAATTTTACATTCCGAGTAATAGCTCGTAATAAGATCGGCTTATCACCGCCGTCCCAGCATTCGAGTGTTTGCAAAACGGACGAAGATGTACCCTATAAAAACCCAACCAATGTAATGGCGCAGGGAACGGAACCCACAAATCTAGTCATTTCGTGGACGGTGAGTAAAGTTTACGAGATGTAAAACGACGTATTTTTTATTTTTCCCTCTGCACATTTTATATTCTCTTCTTCGATGATTACAGCCGATGCCTCAAATCGAGCATCACGCTCCCATGTTTCATTACGAAGTTTTTTGGCGGCTCGCAGCGCCGGGCAATACGTTTACAAGTCAGAAGATAACTCGCTGGGAAACGAGCGAATATGTGGTGCACAACGTTCCTACCTTTGTGCAGTACGAAGTCAAAGTGACCGCTAATAATATTCGAGGTCAAGCCAGAGAACCTGCCAAATCAGTTTTCGGATACTCTGGGGAAGACTGTGAGTTTTTTAGTTGGTTGCTGTTCGAATGTGATTTGAAGTTGTCATAAAATGACGTCACATAGTGTATTTTTCACAGCTCCCACAGAAGCTCCCAAGAATTTGACTGTCGTCCAAGTTTTGTCTGCCAAAAGCGCAAATTTAACGTGGTATGGCGTTTCTCCGGGGTCTGTGCGTGGTCATCTGAGCGGCTACAAAGTAATTTGGACTTTTTTTTCCTGTCATTTGTGTATTACTTTTTGTCATAGCTAGTTGGTAGCGCTATTTGCGGCTTCTGAAGGTTAATAAAACCAAGAAAAAAGGTTTTAACAAAAACTGACTTGCATTTCTCCCGAATTATTGAAAATATATCAATTTTATAATAAATTTTCAGATTCAAATACAGCGCGAGAACGATACGACAACGAGTCACATAAAAGAAATCATTTCTCCTGGAAATGGCACTCAGATCGTGGTCGACAAATTATATCCGAACACCAAGAATCTAGTTCGTGTGATGGTATTCAATGGAAAATATAACGGTCCACCGACAGATGAAGTCGTCATTGTCACTCCAGAAGGAGGTAATGTAAACTTCATAACTACTGTGAGGGGGAGGAGCTGAGGAGCATATAATTTGTGGTTTCTTTACGACTTTCATTACCGTAACTTAATATCTGCTGTGTAGTTCCCGACGCCGTTCAGTCACTGAAAGTAACGCCCTTGGGTAGCACAGCGTTCTTATTGACGTGGAAACCTCCGCTAGAAACGAATGGAGTATTGACTGGTTATAAAATTCACTATGAAATGCTAAGTGAGGGCTGGCCGGTTATAGCGCCGCATGAAAACCAAATCACCAACCCAAAACAAACGCAAGCGAAACTAGCTGGTTTAGAGCCTAGTACCAGATATCGAGTCTATATAAATGCTACGACTAAAGCTGGAACGGGTGAAAGGTAAATGTCTTATGTCTTTAAAAGTTCAAATTTACTGTATTTGTTTGATTGAATAATAATGGTTCCGGGTCCATCTGGAACTGTAGAAGAAAATCATGTCTTTCGTCGATAGTTTAAGGTTTCTTCATTCTTATTGAATAAATATGGAGTAAAATAATTAAAGTAAGATTTTTCTGTATTGAAAAACGTTTTTTAGAATTTTATACGTCCCTGTATTTTGAAAAAGTTACAAAATTCTTTAAAATGGTCTCGTGGAAATATTTTTTCACAAAATTTGGATATTATGGGTATAAAGACTAAACTTTCCCTCACTAATACTTATTGGAACCAAATCGCCAAGTTTAATGACTGAAGAGAAATGGAGGTTTGAAATATGAAAATTATGGACGTCAACTAGTTTTAAAAAAAATTGCTTAGAGTGCCTCTAAGTTGATTTAAATGTGTCAAAATGTGAAATAATGTCACTTAGATACCTGTATTTGGTGCATCCAGAAAAATATTTCTTCAATAAATTATAAAAACCTAGCTTAGGATTTCTTTTAAGTGAATATTATTACCCCTTGTATGTATTTTTCGTGGGTACTAGGTTTTTTTTTCTTTGTAAATCTCTTATTGTTTTTATTTAATATTAATATTACAGTTTTTTGTAAAAATTTTCCAGCTACTTCGTCGATGCATATACTCGTGGTCGTGGCTATAGAAATTCGCCTCCTTTCAAGCCAGATTTCAGTTATTCACTCGTCGATTCATCGTATTATGCGACGTTGAAGATTCAGTGGTTACCATGCGGTTGGAGCAATAATTGTGGCGATAAAACAGCTGGAACACATTTTTACGTGAAGTACAAGTATGTTGGGTTAATTTACTTTTCAGCTGATGAACGATCGTTAGTATACCAAAATTAAAAAAAATTTCATGTCTGGTTTTATTAGAATCAAAGGTGAACCGACGTGGAGAACGCAAAAGGAAATTGACCAAGACTATACCACAGTTGGTGCTCTGAAGAAAGGAGAAGTATACGAATTCATCGTTGTTTCGGTCGATGGAGGTTTCACCACCGAATCTGATCCTCAAGAATTGATTAGTCTTTGTCAGGTGGGTACTTGGAAACATTATTCAACTGTTGAATTAATATTTTCTTCGAATTGATGCGATTGTCAAAAGTTAAGCACATTTTTTTAAACAAATACTCTAGACGCGGTAATTTTTTTCAAATTTTTTCAGGTGATACCAGCGAATTTGGTCAAAGTTGGCTGATAGTTGATGTAGTGAAATTTTTGCCAGATTATTTCGCATGTACGCTTCCGTTTACATTCTTTATTTTGATTAAATTTTCGCTATTGGAGCTGTAAGTGAAATTTATCAATTTTATTTACTATCGTGATTAATTTCAGGAAGTTTGATACTGCAGTTTAAATGATTGCAACGGGATAAAACATTAAGGAAGTGTGATTTTTTCGTTCTTCTCTGAATTTATTCTTCAAACTCTAGTCTATTTTATTGAGCAGTACGTATACTTTTTTCAATTTTTTGTTTCAGGAGCCGCATGTGAACGTATGGTATAAACATTTTTATTACTTCGTGAGTGAGTTTAACCTTGTAGCCAATAAAGAATTAGGACCCCTTAATGCAATCCCTTAAAGATTTGACGGATCCTATAGGTCAAGATAATCTCCATCGCCTATTAATTCAACTGCCAGTCCTTCCGTAACACCTGGTTAAAATTTTCAAGAATTTTTATCGCCATATTTTTTGTATTTTTATATTTTCTTGTAAATTTGGTTTTACCTGGGAGGAGATGTCAATTTTTTGTGTTGATAATTGTTGACTGCTACTGTAAGAAGACGAATGATTCGTCTGAATTGCCAGGTAGCATTTGTGCAATATTGTTATTTTTGAATAAACCATTAAAAATTATTGTTGAATCTTACAAAAGTCAGTCTGAGTCAATACAATTCAAGAATTCTTTTTTTTTCTTCTTTTTTTTCTCCGCAAGTCGGCTGTATTTTCATTTCATCTTGTTTTTTGTGTAAAGAAAAAAGTATTTTTCTAAAGCAATAATTTGAATTACGATTCAAATGCTTTTGAAGCATCCGTATTTTTTCATAATTTCTTTACTAATGAATAGTTTGAAACTAGGTATTTCAAAATGATAACTAATATTAAAGTAAAATAGCATTGAAAATATTGAGCAAGTATTTTGAAAGTATACGGTTTTGATTCCTTTCTAGTCAGTACCTACAAAATTAGGTTCCATTTTTTTTTTCGTTTTGAAAAATTGAAAATACCGTACCCATTATGAATGGAATATTACGAAATGTGTTTGGCATTTTTAGCACCATTCACAATGTACTTTCGCTTTTGCTTTTTCTCCAAGCTCCAACCAATAGAGTGGACTAAAAAGTAATCAAAAATAAAATTATTTCGCATGAGGGTTAAAGCAGAAGAACATTGTGAACGGGGCTTAAAATAATTATAAACTTTCTTCAAAATATTCGAAAATCTGAGAAATCTTTCAAGTTTTAAAAATTTAAAATATTTAATATTAAAAAAAAATTAAAATATGAAAATAATGATAACACTAAACACTAACTACACAAACTAACACGCTGCAGCAATGAGCAGAAAATAAAAAAATACACTCAAACAAGCTTTTTAAGATTTGTGAAGACAATCGTCATTAAGCGCTGCGGCGGTTTTTTGAATGAAGCGTGAAATAATAAAAAAAATGAAACGAACGCGAAGGAGGAGAGATGAACAATGCAAAAAAAAAGAAAAAGAATTCAATTATTGCTCATTGGGTGTTGACCGATTCAGCGCTTCAGCGGTTGAATTGTTTGAATACCTAGTTAGTTCATACAAGTAATGGACGATTTTACCTGTACATATGCATCGGAGTAAATGTGAATTTCAAATCTTACACTCATTTTTCTTTCTATTACGATGATAATCTCCCATTCTTCAATATCAACCAGGTAAATGTTTCAATTCGTTATAAGTTGAGAACGCATACTTAAGGTGTTTTATTTACCAACTACACTATCAACACCTATGTCTATACTCATTGTTTTGGATTACTCACCTTATTGGTATTTTGGGAGAAAATAAAATGTATTATCCTGTCTTAATATCCTAGAACTTTTTAGTTTCACATAAACTACCTGTTTGTAAATTAATCCACTTAGGGTATGCTTTACTGCGCGAAAAAAATGTAAAAAACAGAAATTTTCCCGACTGATTTCTGCCTAAGTTTTTAAGTTACAGATACGATTTTTGAATATGTTATAGTTATATGATACACTTACGGATGTATAGAACTAAATTTTCAATTTTCTTTTTCTGGTAGCTAAAATTAGTTATCACAGTTACATCAACTTTGCGTATCCATAGAAGCCGTTGTTAAATTTGAAATAAAAATCTAACTCTATACATCCGGAAGTTCATCATATAATTATAACATATTCAAAAATCGTATCTCTTAGATAAATCTCAGTCGAGAAAATTCCCTCGTTACCTGAAAATATTTTTTTAATATCGTTTTATCGGACAGTTTGATAACAAAAAATCATTAATCCGTATTGGTTGAGCTAATTAAGAAGTTAAATACATATTTTTCCATATTTCATCCTCAGAAGTTCTTCCCATAAGATATTCGTAAAGCCGAATTGTAGAGTTCGGGGGTCTAGTAAAGCGTACCTTTAATGCCCTTCTCAAAACACAATTAATTGATAAATAAACACCTTTCGATAGTTTTATGTGTAAGTTTTATTAGTCTTATATTTTCCCTGTTTCACTATCCAAGTATATTTCCTGACCATTTTATTCAATGTTAAACTTAATAATGTCTGGCTGGTTTCTGTTTCCAGGTAGTATTCATAGCGATCTGTTTTCCAACCGCTGAAAGATGAATTATTGGGGTGTTGTGCTTTGTTTTGCTTGGTTTTCTCCAATTATTAATTCTGTGACTTCATTAAGTAAGTTTTTACCCAAATCTTGGTATACTTGACTCGCAAAAAACCTCTATGAAACGTTACAGCTGACGAATAGTGATTGTACATCGATGTTATTACTTTACTTGTTGTTTATTGTTCATAAAGTTGTTAATTTCTTTCTCTTTTTCATTACAGCTCATTCTCCTCCGTTGATGACCAAGCAGCCAACCAATGGAGAATCTCTTTTTCAAGTATCGACAAATACGAATAACGAAAACGAAAAACCTTTTATTGTCGAGTGCGAAGCAGAAGGTGAACCAGCTCCTACGTAAGTGTAATTTGAGACTTGAAATAAACCTGTGAGGAACTAATTTGTCGTTGCTTTTCGATTGCTCTAGATTATTTTACATGGATAAGAAATATATTTTATTACCAATATTCCCTTGTTTCTGTTTCTGCAGTTATCGATGGATAAAAAATGGTAAACCATTTAGCTACGAAACGTATGATGATCGTATTTCACAACAACCTGGTAGAGGAACTCTCGTGATAAAATCACCTCGGGACGAGGATATTGGTAAACATCTTGTCGTTTAGATTATTTTAATTCGAAGAATCCTCAATTATTTATTTGTTATTTTTCGCTCAGGTCAATATCAGTGTTTCGCTCAAAACGAGTTTGGCGTTGCTACTTCTAATTCGGTATTTTTGCGAAAAGCCGAATTAAATTCGTTCAAACATGGCGAACATCCAGAACCTATAACCGCTAGAGAAGGAGAGCCTTTCAAATTGGGTTGTCAGCCTCCGGATGGTTGGCCTAAACCAATTGTGTATTGGTTGATTCAGGTGATTATAAACAGTTGGAATTGTTTCAGGCCTTTTTTCTTTCATGATTGAAGCATTTTTGTTTTGTTGTAAATCCGTCTTAAAATTTTTAAAATTTATATTTAAAAATAATTCAACAATTGCGAGACACATACTGAAAAAAATGAGTACACCTTGCGTGACTAAGAGTAATTGAATTTATATTTTGGCCTTGCTCATGAATTCATAGGGCTTAGATTCAACCATCCGAACGATCAACAATTCACGAATGACCGTTGACCCAGAAGGTAATCTATGGTTTTCTAATGTAACGCGACAAGACGCTAGCGTCGACTCTATGTACGCATGTTCTGCATCCTCATTATTCAGGTAGATATTGGTCAAAGAATCTGTTGAATATGTTCATAAAACCCTCATTTTAGAAATTAATTTTAAAATTGATTGATCCACAGAAATGAATATAAACTTGGAAACAAAGTCATATTATCGGTTCAGTCTACTGGTTCGTCGCCAGGACAAAGTAAATTTGCTCCAGTCGCACAATATGTGACGAGAAGGAATGAAGTTGCCCATCGTGGTGAGACGGCCACTTTGTATTGTATTTTTGGTGGAACGTAAGTTAATTTACGAGAGCTTTAGTTTCATAATTGATTTTTATTTTACAATTGTCGGTAGGTATGTATTTATTTATTTTTTCATTTGCCTAGACCTTTACCTGAAACGAAATGGGCCAAAGATGGCCTACAACTGCCAGGCTCAGATCGGATCTCTAGGGGCAATTATGGAAAGAGTTTGATTATCAAATACGTGACGTCTGAAGATGAGGGCGATTACCAGTGTGAAGTCTCTAACGGAGTGGGTGATGTCAGATCGCACACAATAAATTTAAAAGTTCTAGGTATGAATTAAATTTCAGTACCGTATCTCGTTGAATATAGATATCTTCTAAATGATGATACGTTATTTTTTAGCTAAACCTTACTTTACTGAGGAACCAGAGATCGAGAACAGAGCCGAGAATGAGACCGCCGAATTTCACTGCAAAGCCTCAGGAAATCCAGAACCTCAAATCATTTGGATTCATAATGGTAAACCTATATCGGAAGCACCCTTCAATCCACGTCGAACAGTAAAATCGAATTCCATCATAATCGAAAGATTACAAAAATCTGACTCCGGTAACTACGGTTGTAACGCTACGAACAGTATCGGCTACGTTTACAAGGATGTATATGTGAATGTATTAGGTACGTTTATTTTTCATTATTTAATTGAACCGCATTTTAAAAATGAGTGTTTTACCAAAAACTCGTTCAAGGTGCAATATTCGATAACCTTTAGAGCTTCTCAAATTTTTACTGTTGAAATTTGGAATTAGTTTACTGCGAAAATTACTGAGCATTATGAAAATAAAAAAAAGGTCACTTCTTGTATTCGGCTTTTGATAAGTTGACATATTCCGTAGGAACGTGGTAATTCGACTTTTTCTTCTATTCCTGAGAGCAAGGAAAATTTAAGTCCAAATTTTGTGATGAAAATATTATCTTATTTCTATGTAGTTAACTGTTTCCTTTTTCATCGTTTGAATCAGTGTTGCACCGTAACATCTCATTCCCTTTAAAACGAGAACTATGAGAACCGAATCTAAGTGAAATTAGTGTATTTATAAAAACTTCAATTGTGATTGTATCAAAACTGATAATTTGGGCTTGAATCCTTCTGGCTGTCTGCTCCAGATCTAGTACGTGTACTTATTTCTGCAGAATTACCCTTTAGGAGTCAGATTCAATATTTTGGGTAACCAATAGGATAACCATTCAGAAAAATCTGAGTAAATTAACAAGCTTTAAGGGTATGCTTTACCACGCGAACAAAATGTAAAGAACAGAGACATTTTCCTGACTGATTTTTGCCTGAGTTTTAAACTTGGAGATACGATTTTTGAATATGTTATAGTTATAACATTATGAACTTACGAATGTATAGAGTTGAATATTCAATTTACATTTTCTGATAGCTAAAATTGGCTATCAAAGTTAAATCAACTTCGCGTATCCGTAGAAGTCGTTGTTTAATTTTAAATAAAAATCGAACTATACATCCGGAAGTATCGTATCTCTTAGATAAAAACTCAGTCGGAAAATTATCGGGGAAATTCCCTCATTTTATGAAAATATTTTTTTAATATCGTTTTATCGGACAGTGTGATTGCAAAAATAATAAATTTTGTATTGGTTGAGTTAATTAAGAAGTTAGATTCATATTTTTCCATATCTCATTCTCAGAAGTTCCTCACATGAAATATTCGTAAAGCCGAACCGTGGAGTTCGGGCGTTTAGTAAAGCATACATACCCTTAAAATGTTTCCGAACGCTTTGATAATGTGGGAAAAATTACTCATTCAACTTATTACCGAAATAAATACAGACCCTGTTTTCATTTCGTATTTGCCTGAAAATCTATTGACGGTCTTTATTTTTACATTTTTATGCTGCCTTTTTTTTCTCATTTTGTAGAATTTTCTTCACCTCGCGGGAGTATACGTTTTTTTTATATTCGTAAGAAATATATTTTTTTTTACAATTTTCAGTGGTTCCAAACATTAGTATAATAAATCATTTTCATCACTTTTCGCGTACTAAAAAGTTTTAGCCTTCCTGGAAGAACAAACAAAATTCCACTTTGTCGTGAACATTGTGCCTTTCCTCTCCTAAAAATATTTTTATTGGCGCCCATCACATTTCATTTGTACCCGAGTTTTTATTATCTTTTTTTTCAACGACACGTATAAGTGCATGTTCTACGTCATCCTGTTCCAGACGTATGACCAATCACTTACGAGCAAAGTTAATTACCTCTTGTTACTGTTTATTTGCTGTACGACAGTAATTCGTTAAACAGAACGTGACTAACGAGATAAGGTGAAGCATAAGGGTGTGCACTGTGCACGCACATCTACTTCAACGAGTTCTTCTATACTTTTGATTATTGGGTTTTCTTTTTGTTGAATAAAAAATGGTCACTTTTTCAGTGAGTTCCGTAAGCCTTCATCTTTTCTTGAAATACAAGACTTTTTTTTGTGCTAGGGCTTATTTGACTATGCATTAATTAGTTATAATCGGGGCTGATTTAATATTTAAACGCTACATATACCATTCTGCTACTATTTTTTTTTAAATGATTCTTATATTATATTGAAATAGTTCGTTTCGGAGAAACGTTATCAGAAAGAATTCATTGTCAAGAAAGAAAAAATTTAATCAAAATCGTAGTACTTTCGCTTATGGTAGTTTTTTTAAAATCAGTTTTATCTGTCAGCTCTATTGTTGGCGGATATTGATGAAAAGTTATGAATGTTGTAGATATATACGTGAAACAAAGAATCTTATCTTCTGCTGATGAAAATAATTTTAACGGAATGAGAAAATATTCTGTTGACGTGCGACACATCACGTAAAATTTTATGATGACTAAGCCCTCGGTGAAAAATTCGTAACATTTTTTTTCCAGGTCTCACGATGAAATTGTTTAGTTTTACATTTAGCTTCAAAAAAGTTGATTTCATCAATATCTTCTGTCACATCGCAATTGAAAATACAGTCACATAAAAATGATTCCTCAAATTCTTTCTTAAAGGGTGAAATTGAAATTTCGTCCATTCCAACAATGCACAGTAAATTTTCCTTACATTAAATTAAAGTTTTGATATCATTTCCTTTAGAATGATATTTCTCACTTTATCAATCTGGTTTTGGAGACAGATCGAGAACGTCAGTGTATAGAACTCATCGTAATAAATCAGAATTTTCGTATATCTTTTTGCCTGAACTTGAAATTGAAAGAGCTACATTTCTATAGAATTAAAAAAGATAAAATTTTATAGCTAGCTCAATTCGGAAAAGTTATACTTGTATTACGAGTAATTTTTTGTAAATCTTTTGTCGATAGACTTGGAGATTAATCAAAATTGCTGTTAAAACTGTTTGCCTGAACTTGTAATTGCAGGGGCTACACTAATTATCGTTGGGAAAAATTCAATTAAAAATATGTTACTATTACGGCCCATTCAATTACAAGTTCAGGCAAAAACGCAGCGACAATTTTTATCAATCTTGGAAAATTCTATAAACCAAGCAGTTATAAAAAACTGAAGTATAACTTCATGTCTAACTTTTTGATCTTAGAGCCAAGTATTCAACTATTATTCTAACTAGACAACGTATTTATGATGTCTTATAAATAAATTTCTAAAATAAATTTGTTTGGTAGATTAATATTTTATATTTTTATCAATATTTTTTATAGCTCTGGCTCCCGATATAATTGAAAAACCACGTGACGAGAAAACTGTTGAGGGTCGTACATGTACGATTACATGTAGAGTCTTGGGTTCACCTAAACCTGCTGTCAAATGGGTGAGAAATGGCGTAGAATTGACTGGTGGACGTTATACAACTCTTCCGTCTGGAGACTTGCAAATCAGGTAAAAGACATTTCTCCTCATTTCATCCTCTTAATGACATACATTTGTCACTGTATCAAACATGAATGATTTTTTTTCCCCAACTTTTTGTAGCTATTTAATCGAAGTTCTGAAATTTATTTATTTTCAGCGAAGTCGGTTTTAGTGATTCGGGGAATTACACTTGTTATGCGCAAAATAAAATTGGAAACGACAGCGCCACTGGAAGTCTAACTGTGAAATGTATGTATAGATATTACTTATTATTTTTTATTATTTTCTGTGTTAAAAAAAAAAAAAATGGAGTCAGATATTGAGAAAACACGGCTTAAAATATTTTAAAGGTAACTTTAAGGATTAAATCTAATCGCAGAATTTCGTAACTGAACTGGTGTTGAGTGTCTGGAGTTTTGAAAAGTTTGTGAGTTTGTATTGGTGTGGAATTACGTGCAGTCTTCTTCAAATCGATAAACAATTATATCTGCCAGGTTTTGGATAAATAAGACTTGTGAATGAATCATGTTCGAAGTTCAGATTTTCTGAAATTTTCCTGTGTCAGAAACTTTTTGATAAACTTAGCCGTCGACATCCCTATTGCAGATAATTGCTACTTTTTCGAAACTGAATAGAGATATGAGTTAGGATCCGAAACAAACTACATACCTTCTACATCACGCAGCTGTCGTTTATTAAATGACTATAGCACTCTTACTTTGCTCAGTATTTGGCGCAGTTTTGTTTTGTCTCGGTATTTGTAAACAAAATCATTAGAACCAGAATTAGCGTCAGTTGCTGAAGTATAATCTTTCAATTTATAACAAACGTGCTTTTAATTGTCGATTGTTGATTTATTTTGATTTGATTTTCACTCCTCATATTCTTCGCTCGTCGGTTTTTTTTTCTTTTTTTTTTTGTTAATAATAAGCAGAGAAGGAATTGAACGAATAAATTATTTCACGTAGTTTTAAATTGATCAATTCTGCCCTTGCAGACAAAACAAAGATAAGCGAAGGACCCGTTGACTACGAAGTGCAAGCTGGCTTTCCTGCTACATTTAGATGCTCGGCGCAGCAGGATCCTGATTTGGTGCTGACTGTTGATTGGTTGCGTAATAACGAGTTGATAAATTTCGAGGCCGAACCACGTTTCGTGAAAATGCCTGACTCTTCGTTGACCATCACGAAGACGACTGAGTTGGATTCTGGCGAATACACGTGTATGGCCAGCACCTCTCTGGACAATGCTACGGCTAAGGCGACTCTCATTGTGCAAGATATCCCAAATGCGCCGACGTTAGTCGGAAACGTTGAATGTAGAGCTCACGAAGCACGTGTAGAGTGGCGACCAATGGGAGATAACAGAGCACCGATTTTGAACTACATCATCCAGTATAATACGTCTTTCACTCCTGATTCGTGGGACGTTGCTCTCGCTTCGGTCCCCGTTTCTGAGAGTGCCAGCACGGTTAGTTCATCCCAATCTTGAAAAAATTGTTATAATTGTCCATCGATTTCTTCATTAAGTAAAAATCGATTCAACTCTAGGGCAAAATTAGTTTGATGTAAATTTATGCTTTTTCTAGTTTCCACTGACTCCATGGGCGAATTTTACATTCCGAGTAATAGCCCGTAATAAAATCGGCTTGTCGCCGCCTTCCGAGCATTCGAGTGTTTGCAAAACGGACGAAGATGTGCCCTATAAGAACCCGACCAATGTGATGGCGCAGGGAACGGAACCCACAAATCTAGTCATTTTGTGGACGGTGAGTAAAGTTAATAAGATGTAAAACGACGTATTTTTTATTTTTCCCTCTGCACATTTTATATTCTCTTCTTCGATGATTACAGCCGATGCCTCAAATCGAGCATCACGCTCCCATGTTTCATTACGAAGTTTTTTGGCGGCTCGCAGCGCCGGGCAATGCGTTTACAAGTCAGAAGATAACTCGCTGGGAAACGAGCGAATATGTGGTGCACAACGTTCCTACCTTTGTGCAGTACGAAGTCAAAGTGACCGCTAATAATATTCGAGGTCAAGCCAGAGAACCTGCCAAATCAGTTTTCGGATACTCTGGAGAAGACTGTGAGTGTTTTAATTGGCTGCTGTTCGAGTATAATTTGAAATTGGCGTAAAATAATGTCGTATGGTGTATTTTATTTTTTTACAGCTCCCACGGAAGCTCCCAAGAATTTGACCGTCGTAGAAATTTTGTCTGCCAAAAGCGCGAATTTAACGTGGTATGGCGTTTCTGTCGGGTCAGTGCGTGGTCATCTGAAAGGCTACAAAGTAATTTGGACTTTTTTCTTTTTCCTGTCATTCGTTTGTTACTTTTTCTCACTGTTGGTTGATAAAACAAAACCAAGCAAAAAATTGCAACGAAAACTGACTAGCATTGCAGCCGTCTTATTGAAATTATTAATTTTCTTATACATTTCAGATTCAAATATGGCCGGACTATGATACGACGAAAAGTCGCATGAAAGAAATCATTTCGCCTGGAAACGGAACTCAGATCGTGGTCGACAAATTATATCCGAACACCAAGAATCTAGTTCGTGCGTTGGTATTCAATGGAAAATATAACGGTCCGCCGACCGATGAAGTCGTCATTGTCACTCCAGAAGGAGGTAATGTAAATTTCGTAATTATTGTGAGAAAAAAAAAATGATTTGTGGTTTCTTTACGACCGTCATTAACCTAATTTCTGCTGTGTCTAGTTCCCGACGCCGTTCAGTCAATGAAAGTAACGCCCTTGGGTAGCTCAGCGTTCTTATTGACGTGGAAACCTCCGTTAGAAACGAATGGAGTATTGACTGGTTATAAAATTCACTATGAAATGCTAAGTGGTGACTCGCCGGGTATAGTGCCGCGTAAAGACCAAATCACCGACCCCGAACAGACGCAAGCGAAATTGGCTGGCTTAAAGCCCGGAACCAGATATCGAGTCTATATAAATGCTACGACTAAAGCTGGAACCGGCGAAGGGTAGGTGTCTTGCATATCTAAAGTTTAAAACTTTCTGCTTTCGTTTCATCGAATAATGATTACTCCGTTCATCTGACATTGTTGAAGAAATTCAGTCTTTCGTGAATAATTTAGGGTCTCGTCTAACTTTCGAGTGACAAGCATTTACCATTCGCGACTCGGCACCGAAAGTTGAGATTTGAGGAACGCAAAAACTTCATCATTTTTTTAGAAGAATTCAGTTTGGACATCAGTCTTTTCTTGGTTTATTTTTATTAATCATCTCTTATTTGGAAAATATAGAAATCACTTTGGTGCGACTGGAAGCGATGCTCCAATTTTGTGTTTGCGTTCAATATAATTTTTTTTTTTTTGAGCAAATTGGACATTTGTCAGACCTGCCAGTATTAAGATAATCGCATACGTAATTATTTTTCTTAATTGTCCCAAAAATAAGTTTTGGGCGTTTAATCTCTCCGTGAGTTCTTCAGTTCAATGTACGATTAAAAAAAATTTTTTATGCAAGTATAGATTCAAACGTTTTCATCATTATTACTGTTTTCGAAAAAGCAGTTAAGAATGAAGCATAGTATGGGCATGGCTTATACTTGGATGCAATAATTATATTTTTTATTTTATTTTTATTTGTCTGCTTTGAGCTAAGCTAATTCTAAATTATAACTTCGGTTTCGATAAAACGTAATTCATTCAGTGAGTAGTAAATTAGTAGGCTGGTCTCTGTATCAACAGCAGCGTTGTATAATTTTACTGTTGCGTCGTTGAGTTTATTAATTTAATGATTATTTAATTGGCAGTTAATTTCGAGTTCACGTGTTGGAGAAGAGGGCGTAAATTTCTCTCACATTTATTTCATTGACCTTAATTATCATTCCCATAATACACAAATCGGTACCTATTTTTCCTCGCCTACCTGACTTTTAATTCTTATTGGATAAATGGAGTGAAATAATTGAGTGAAATTTTTCTGTGCTATTAAAACGCGTTTTTTAGAATCAAATACGTTTTGACATTTTGAGAAAATGAAAAAAAAAGAAAACTCTGAAATGGTTCTTTATAAATATTTTTTCACGAAGTTTGAATTATAGCTAGACCTATTTTTCCTGTAGGAATCAAACCGCCAAGTTGAATGGGAAGAAATTGATGTTTGAAAGTTAGAAATAATGGACATAACCTAGTTTAAATAAAGAAAAACATTTCTCAAAATCCTCAGAGTCGATTTAAGAGAAATAATGTCACATAAGTACATCTGTATTTAGTACACATAGGACATAGGAGAATACTTCTTCAAAAAAACCTGATCTAGGATATCTTCTAGTTGAATATTATTAGTCATTGTATTTGTCGGAGGCTCTTACTGTATTTTTTCTTTTTTGCAAGTTTCTTGTTATTTTCTATCTACTAATTCGGTTTTTTAAATAATTTATTCAACTTGCAGTTACTACGTCGACGAATATACTCGTGGCAATAGTAATTCGCCTCCTTTCAAGCCAGATTTCAGTTATTCACTCGTCGATTCATCGTATTATGCGACGTTGAAGATTCAGTGGTTACCATGCGGTTGGAGCAATAATTGTGGCGATAAAACAGCTGGAACACATTTTTACGTGAAATACAAGTATGTTGGGTTAATTTACTTTTCAGCTAATGAACGATCGTTATTATACCGAAATTAAAATAACTTCATGTCCGGTTTTATTAGAATCAAAGGTGAACCGACGTGGAGAACGCAAGAGGAAATTGACGAAGACTATACCACGGTTAGTTCTCTGAAGAATGGAGCAGTATACGAATTCATCGTTGCTTCGGTCGATGGAGCTTTCACCACCGAATCCGATGCTCGTGAAATTGATCTGCCTTTGTCAGGTATTTAAAAATATTACTCAGCAATTAGATTGATATTTTCTTTAAAAAGATGCGTTTTTCGCAGGTCAAGTACATTTTTCAAACTAATTAATATCCTAGACTAATTTTTTCTTATTTTTGCAGGCCCTGTCGTGTTACCACCTGATTTAGCCAATGCTGGCTGGTTCGTCGCCATGATGCTGGCTATAGCCTTCCTTATAATTGTGTTAATATTAGTATGTTTAGTGAAACGCAATCGAGGAGGAAAATATATAGTTCACGAGAGAGAAGCTGCTAGTGGTCGACACGATTATCCTGATGAACCTGGTTTCAGGGAATACTCGCAACCGTACGTATACCGTCAGTCACTAATTTCTATTCGTAACAATTCTCTTGTTTTTTTTTGTTTTTTTACTCAGGAAAAGAGGTTGGGTTGAGCTTACAAAAATTTTACGAAAATCGTGATCCTGTTTTTTTAAATCTGTTTTTCTGACAAAGAGATGAGCTACTCGTGCATTTTTATATAATTCCGTTTTTACTATGATCGTGAATATTAAACAACTGGCTAGAAGAAATATTGAAAAGAATCTAATTTCGAGTAAATTAGAATTTAATTGAAAGAATCATGATATTCGAATCGTGAGAGTATTTTGATCGTCGAAAGAAGGATGAAAAATCCGATCATGGATTTGATTTTTAGTTTTACTGATCAGCTGAGTGGCTGAGTTCCGAATTCTTTTATCGATTTTATCCTACTTATTTTATTTAATCTTTGGATTGTCTGGTCAAATTTGAAGTTTATAATTTCTTTCCCAATTTGTTCTACAGGTTAGGCGGTGTACCCAGAAATCGTGACTCAGTAAACGAGAAAAAACCATCGCCCGAAAGTGATACCGACTCGATGGCGGAATTTGCTGAAGGTGATACGGGTAAGTTTTTTTTACGTTTTACTCGTACTGTGGTATTTTTTCAATATTCTAGTTTTTGTGAGTTTTTCGTACGAAGATAAATTGTCATCCACAAAAGAACATTTTTAATTTTCAATATTGATTTTTATTTTGAATTAAATAGATGCATTGCATAATTATATCGAAACTTTTTATCTTGTAGGCTTATATTTACTCGAAATGGTTTTTATAAACCACCGACAATGTCTCTCGAGACACGTTTCTGAATGCGTATTTATAAAAAATTTTTGCCAGTAGTGGTATTTATTCTGCTCATTTGTATGTTTTGAAAGCAGCATTTTAATTTTTTTTATTTTTATGTTTTGGCTTTGTTCGAAGCTACGATGATTTTGTTCTCATTTTGTTTTTTGTTTGTTTGCTTGCTTCTTTTTTTTTCTTTTTTTTTTTCATTTCGTCATTGAATAAAATTAGATGGCATGAACGAAGATGGTTCATTCATCGGGCAGTATGGAAAAAAACGAAATGCAGAAACGACGTCTGCTGGATTCGCGACATTAGTCTAATAAAATAATCAAGGTTGGTAAATTCACGTAAAGTGGTGGTGATGGTATTTTCATCGTTTAATTCGAAATATTTTACTGGGAAAAAAGAGAAAACTTTCTTCACATCTGGGTAAAACAGTTGTCTTTTATGTTCGATACAAAATCTCCAATGATTTTTTCCCGTATTTTTTTTCTTTGCTTATTTTTTTCCCCAAAAGAAATGAAGTAAAATAAAAGAAGAAGAAAATATCTCTTTCAAAAACTAAGAGCTTCGAAAGACAAATTTTTTAGAGCATTCAAGTTTTGAAGCTTTGCACGATAAAAAATATTTTTGTGAAAATTGAAATTAATGTTGACCAGTTTTTTCGTAGCTATTTTTATCTTTTAGACGGCGAATGAAAACAAAAAAGGTTGACTTCTACGGACTTCTACTTGACTTGGATAGAAAATCTTACTTTCCTGAAGAAACGTTCCAGCATTTTAATGAATTTCAAATTACTGAAATTATTCGATCTAGAAAATATTTCGTATTTACAAGGGCGCTTTCTACTTCTACATTTTTTTTTCTTGAGCCTCTGTAAACAGTTTTAAAAAATTTCTTCTCTGATTTATTGGTTGAACAAATTATGAAAGTACTTATCTTCTTTTTTATTCGTAAAATTTATTTTTCATCGAGTCCTGAAACTGAGGTCATCGACGATCCCGTGACTTTCGACTGAAAATAAGTGAATCAAACGAAATTAAATGAAAGAAAAATTTGCTAGAGTAGATTCCTGGTTGTGAAAAACTTATTGAAAAAATGCAGAATGAATCGTTTTTGAAAACATAGGGAATATGTTTTTTTTATTATTTTCCATTTTACTATGGACTTCCGATTGGTAATATTGAATCAACTAGTTTGCCTTATAGCTTCTTTTTACACATAATTTTGTTTACTGCAGTACTCGCTTTTTAAAACTGCGAATGTTTAGTATTCCTAATTGGTTACTGCTTTCGATTTTCAATAGACTAACGTCTAACTCCACAGTATGCCTATTTTAATGGACGACTGTATTTTCAGCCCGTTTTACCGAAGATGGATCATTTATTGGCCAATACGGACAGTCGAGTGCCGGAGGCAGAAAACTGAGTGACCAGCAGTCTCCTTCTGCTATCGCCACGTTCGTTTGAATGTTCCGTGTTCGTATTCGTGAAATTTTATCATTTAAAACCAAACAAAAAAAAAAAATCATTCTTATACACACAAACAAAAAATCAATCGCGACACATTTTACCTGTAAAATTTAGTATGCGACATTTTAATCGTTTAGCGTGTATATACTGCCATTTTTTCAAAAAAAAAAAAAATACGCGTTCATTCGCCGAAATAATTACAATACTAATATGTAGAACTAAAAAACTGTTTTCAGTTCCAAATAATTTGATCTCTTGACTAGCGTATGTAGAAAATGTGAAATTGTCGAATGTTTTTATCGTCAGAGTGCGCGACTTATTTTAATTTCTATAATGATGTAAGTTTGAAATTAGAGGCTGCAAATTATTTTAACAATTAGCACTTGTCGAGTAAGCCCTAGCTGCCGATTGAGTTATTTGGAACGGAATAAACAGTGTTCCGTTTATTTTACCCCGTTTTTCGCGTTAAAATCGATTTTAGCTATTTTTAAAACTGCGGTAAATTTACATAGAAAATGATTACAGACTCAAGTCGCTGTCTCATTCTGTATTATTTTCGTTTCGACACGCTTAGCGATTTCTCCTCCTCCTTTTTTTATTTATTTTTATTTTAGTTTTTTTTTTTTTTTTTCGACTTCGGTTGTAAAATGATATTTTTTAAGTTTTTTAATTTTACGCCAATACGCATTCTTATTATACGAGAAAGTATTTTTTTTTTCTTTTTTCTAATATCGACAGAAAAAATTGTGTCAATTTCATTATTTTACCTTTATTACAAAAAAAAAAAACCTTCCTACTCTGTTAAGTCATAATTTTAAAGGAAAAATTTTCATATGTATGATGTGTATTGTACCGAACAAATTGTTGTATTCGCCCATCGACGATCCTTTGCGATGGTTATGCGAACTTTTTATTTGTTTAATTTTTTTCTATATTCGTAGCGTGTAAACGTTTTTTTTTTTTTCGAGGGTGCTACAGTGGAATTCTGGTCGGTATTTTTGTCTCGATTTTTTATCTACTTATTTTAATTCCAACTTGCCACAGTCTTCATAGTCTTATTTTTTTAAACAAAAATGGAAACGTCTGCCTTTGATTTTCGTCATAATACGTGTCTCTAAACTCGAGCACCCTCCGTAAATATTTTTTTCTCAACAATTTCTTCCCTATTTATGCTTTACTTGTAATTTTTTTTTTTTACTCGAAGACTTAGTTTATCAATGTCTAAATTAATTTATTTTACTTTATGCTTTTTTTTTTTTTTTTTTTTTTTCAAACAAAAATTATTAACCTAATTATTCGAACGTATGATTTTTATTGTATATTTTTCAAACTGTGATAAGATATTATGAAATGGGAAGTTATTTACTCTATAATTTTTAAATCATTAACATAAGGAAATGTGCTGATTTCGATTTTTTGCGAAACCTATTTTTATACGTATCTCGTATAATCCGAATTTCTTTTCTAAACGAATCTATTTTTGTCCGTACATATTCACGGTGTTTCTTTTTTCTTTTCTTTTTTTTTTTTATTCTACATTAAAAGTGCACAATTTCCTTTTCTATTTTTCACCATTTCGCTTCTTATAAAACTTTACATCGGTTTCGAAATTACTAATAATATGAATTTCTTCTTGCCTTTTTAAAAAAAAAAAAAAAAATGTTTTTTTCCATCAATTTAAAATAATAACTTTTTGTTTTGCATTTTGTCCCTTTTACCAACTCGAATATGTGAATTATCGTTTCTAACGAGTGTTATTCAGTTATTGAGATGTTATTACTATAAATTGTACGAACAGGGTTGTTGATTTGTGCTTTAATATTTATTTGTTACAGTTTGTTGTTAATTTTTTTTCTTTTTTAGCGTCGTGCTTAATCGAAAAATGAGGTTGTTGTTATTTGTAAGCGTGGCAGTTGCTGTAAACCTAGGCCAGCCTTCGATGCCCCTTTGTTATTGAATGTTTTATTCCTTTTTTACGTTTTAGTTGTAATTCGTGTTTTTATGTGTGTAGGCCTCTATGTTGATAAAAGAAAGACTCGCCTTAAAGTTTTTTTACAGTCGTAAGTGCTGTGCAGTGGTATTAACATCGGGAATTATTTTTCATTTTTTGGCTTTGAAGATATTTTTATTGATGACAAATTTTGCTTTCAACTGAATAGTGTTTGTTTAAAAATGGCCTTTTTTTTTTTGTAGGGACCAATTTTTTTTTTTCGGCTTTTTAGTTAGAAAATTACGCATCGAAGTTCTAATCTCTCTTAATGTATTTTGAATTTACGACCGTATGTATCTCTCGTAGAAACCAAAAATTATTTTCTATTCTTAAATTCGTACGATCTGATAGTTCAGCCGGATGTGTAGTACTTTTGATTCGTGCCAAATTTCTTGAATTTTAAATAATTTCAATCCTATATTATCAGTATTATCACATTCCTCTTTCTCTTTCTTGGCACTTTAATTATTTAGAATTTGTGAATATGTATTTTTCATAATTTATGCATGCTATGGAGAAATAGTATTTAAGTCAAAAATGTTTTGTTTTTTTTTTCAAGTTTTTCCAGGGTATGAAAAAATTATGTTGTTTCTGAGTTAGTATTTTGAGAATATTTTCAGTATTTTGTATTAGAGAATTTAGAAAATATTTCCAAAATACCAAAAACCTAACAATCTGAACTAATTTATCGTCTCTAAAACTCTTGAAAAAAGATGCTTTCTGCGTCTCGCTGGAAGACTGAATTTATGTTTATGCACGAACACCTTTTTGTAAAAACCTACAATTTCTCCTCTCATCCGAGCTGTTCTTTCAACTACCTCACGAATTTTCGTCTGATGTAAGAAACAAAAAATTAAGAAGTTTCCTAGCAGTATCGACTTTTTTTTTGAATCTCATACGTAATTAACTGACCCGACGTAAAACTGAAATCGTTTGTAACAGCATTATCGTTCAGTATTTTTTTCATTATTATTATTTCGAAACGTTTGTAAATAATGTTTTTATTTTATGTTACTAGAAGACATATTTTTATTATTTTAATCAATCGCACGCTTTTTCAAACATTCCGTAGCTATAATTAATTTTTTTAAATTTAATTCTTATATTTTATTATTGTGTGTTATTCATTTTTTCCCCTTCTTTGTTTTCCATTTTTTATTTTTTATTTATTTATTTCTCCAAAAGAGGATTATAATCATCAGAGATCGCTTATCAAAAGTGATCATTTTTTTCTCCCCTACCTTTATGCACATCGTAAAATGTTTAGAATTCACTTCTTTATTATACGACGCAAATTTCTAACTCCCAAGTATGAATAAAATCGTGTAATAAAATTGAGAAAAATGAGCTTGTCTACTTTTTTTATCGCTGCTTTTTCGGTTTAACTATGTAAATTATTTTTCCAGATTTGCGTGGCTGGAGGGGAAGATGAAGATTTTAATTGCGAAGATTAGAATTTAGAATTCAAAAATGTGCCATTGGTTGTGACTGTTGGAAGATGATTGTGTAGGAGTGTTTTTTTTGCATGTGTGCGAAACTTGTTTGGTGTTCTACATGAAGCTCAGGCGGTCAAATATAATTTCAGGTAAGTGTGGTATCTCTGGCAGACCTTTTTGAATTTGGCATAAACATGTTTTTTTTTAAGTAATTGGTGGATTAGCGCGTGGAAAATTGTTTTGGCGCCAATTATTGTCTTCGTCGTTTTTTGGAATGTTTCTGAAAATCTGAATGAATGTATCAGTTTTAATCTTATTATGTTATAAAAGAAGATGGTTAGTTTCCAGTATAAACTTCGACTTGACCAAAAGTGGCAGATGAAAGTTCTTCAAGATCAATTGTACATGACACAACATCGGATATTAATGGAATGGAATATGAGATTACCAGAAATATGCTTATTTTTATTTCTAAGGCGCAGTCTGAGGTCAGTATGAAAGTTTTTTTTGCATTTGGCTAGTGAAAAATATTTTTTAACTTTTTTTCATAGACTTGAAGAAAACGAAATTTCTTCTGATGGAATGCCTGAGAAATTAAATTTTGTACTCTTGAAGGGATTTTGAAAAGGATTTATCGAAGTAGAAACACAAAATATTTGAGAGAACAAAACAAAGAATCGCATAGAAGATTTTTGTTGTACCTACTAATAGTTTATAATGCAGGTTATACTTTGCATATGCCCTTCAGGCTTTCACACACTAAATACCTCATTAGTAATGAGTGATTAATAAGTATGGACGTCTTGAGTGAGTATTTTGGTAGATTTTTCGGCGTGAAAATAACTCACTGAAAATGAAATGTCTGTTAAAACATTTGATTCATAATACGTTGTGTACGATTACAGAGCTCACTGAGTAAATTGTTGATCAAATTGCATAAGCAATTGCCGTGAAAATGTTACTTAAAACGAGAATACCGAAATGAAAAAAAAAAATGAATGCGAAAAAACCTTGAATTGAGATTATGTTCAAGTTTTGAAACGTTTTACAAATGGAATAATTTGGCTTTTTTTTTTGGTTAGATTTACATTAGTGAGAAACGCAGTCTGTTGTGTTTAGGGCCAATATTACCATAGGCAAACATTGCTTGATAATGTTTGGAGCGGCTGGAAATTTTTTTTTGTCGGTTCAAAAAAAATTGACAATATAAGAACTAATAAAAAAGGAAAAAAATTGAAAAATTTTTCAATACGTACAAATAAATGAAAATTTTACTTAGTCATTTTATTTAAAATTGGGTGGGTGCTAATTTGATTTTCTCTGGGGGAAGAGATAATTCTAGCTCTTGGGGGCTCAGCCTTCCTGTCAGAGGAATGTTTAACGTTATTTCTATTATGTTGAATGCTAACCAGTGTTTGAAATACTGACCCTTCAGTCTCCTAATATTGTTTCTTCCCATAGACTGGATAGTGTACTAAAATTTTATTTCCTACTTTTGTGGCTCTTGTAGTCAAGAGGTCTACACTCTACATCCCTGTAAGTCCAGTTTTTTGCATTCTTCTCAGCTAATTTTGATTTTCCAGCCAAAAACAAGTATGTATAAATTGTGGAAATAAATGTATCGACGAAAAATTTCCTTTTAAAATTTCTTCAAATACCATAGAATGTGATATTAGTTATGGACTTACAAAACACATATTTCTAAACTCCTATCAGTAGGAAGCAAGTACCCATAACTTTTTTTTCATTGCTATTTTCGAAACAAGTGTTTTCTTTTTTTTCTCACAAATTAAAGATCAACTATGAAGGCTTCCTTTTTTCTGCTCTACCGACAGGCCAAAATTGAATTAATATTTACAAGTCGACTTTAGTCTGTGTTAGTTTTGACTCCAGATTAAAATATTCTTTGATTTATCCAACAAGTAGTTTACATTGAGCGAAATTTTTTTCTAAGGCGTTTATTCATCACGTTTTAAATCAACTCGGGTACTACTCGACAAGCAAACGTAATATCTGATAAAGAAATGCTAATAAGGTAGAGATGGAGGTAAAATGATTTACACACGAAGCAGACGAGACGAGAAATCTTACCTTCTGTCAACACAACTCTTTTCTATTACTAAATTTTCAAACAAAAAATACAGATGCAGGTACACAGGTACACAGCACAGCAGTAGGCTCTCAAGTAGTACAAACAATAATGTACACCATCCATTTTACAGGTGCAGAAGAGGCTTCCACAGTACCCACCAAAAATGAATTATGAATTTCGTGTCACTTCTAGAAGCAGTCGGTAGCCCAGAGCCAGCTTGAGGTAAAAACCTTTATATGATTTTTATTTCTATGTTTGCACTTGTTATATGTATATGCGAGTTGAAAGGAGAGAGAAAAAAGGAATAGAAAGAGCAATTTGTATGCTGCAGGAGAAAAAATATGTTGCAGCAGACACGTTGACGTCGCAGACAGGTTGCAGGAATAAGAATACACACGAGTCTACTACAGTAGAAGTGGGATGAAAATAAAACAAAAAAAAAAAAAAAAAAAGAAAGAAAGAAAAGAAAAAACAGCGCTTTAGTTGCAGCACTACTTCGTCTTCTGTAATGTCAGACAACATTTTGGTTTCTTTTTATTGCAAGCCAAAGCCACAGCAGCATCACCAATAGTAAAGATTTTGTAGTTTCCAGTGTGTGCGTGTGAGTTGTTCAGTATCGTATTTACCTTATTGCAAAGCTAATGGTGGTAGTGGCTGAGTAGTTGGTTCTTTGCTTCTACTCAGACACATTTACACATACAGGTGGATGGTCGTGACTTGTGACAAGTTTTACCAGTGGTTTTGCAATTAATTTGCAAAAAATAATTAACATTTTTCATTTTTATTATCGATATTTTGCTGTACGTGAAATTGAAATGTGTTCAAAAATTATTTAAAATTAAATTTTTCAAAAATTATTGAAAATCAAAATTTTTGAAAATTATTTAAAATTAATTAAGTAAAAACATTTTTGATTGAATTTTTAAAAAATCGTGTTTATTTGAATTGAAAACAAAATTGTGTTAATTGAATATTTTTAGAAATTGTGTTTAATTTGAATTTCTAAAAAAATTCTGTGAAATTTATTTTTTTCAAAAATTAGTGTTTTAATTTCATTGAAAAATTTTGTGTCAAGTGTAATAACTTTTATATTATTTCAAAGTAATTGGCAATTGTGCAATTTTTCGCATCAAAATTATTTTCAAAGAAATAATTAATTTTGAACAGATTGTTGAAGGGAACTTCTCGAGTCCCTTCTCATTTATTCTATGTACCGGCGTGCTCCATTATGGTAAAAGCTTCGAGAGCTTATTATAGAACGATTTATTTTGCATTGCTTCTCATTCTACCAGGAACCAGCACGAAAGTTGAAAAGCCACCCCTCAGCGAAGATTTATCTTTGTGGATTGATTCGCAACAAGTGAAAATGTACAGTGGTAAGTTTTGTTTAATTTTTTACATTGAGAGAGTTTTATCGTAGTTTTTAAGACCATTTTAATATCTATGAGGGAAAAAATTGAATGAGTGAATAAGAATATTAAAGAATGCCTGAAAATATTAGCATAACATGAAATAATTCCTCGAAGGACCAGACTAGAATCAGCTAAATTTTGAATGGCTAAAAAAATGATTAATATTGTGTGAATGAAAATTAGATTTCTGCTTGTGTTTTTTGCTTTTGCTTTTTTTTAATTTTTTTTTCCCTCATTGATTATAACATTTTAATAACAGCTGCACTGTGTTTAGGACTAGGGGCAATTCATGTGAGACTAAATTTTTTTAAATCAACATTTAAACTTGTGATTTAAATTTTATATTATTTACTCTTGAGTCTTGATTCTTCCGTCTCGGTAGAAATAAAAATTGTCTTTTTGTTTTAATTCTCTTCAAAATGATTAAAAATTACGGAAATAGGTTTCACAGCATAACGATCGATACTTTACTTTTATTTTGGTGGAAAATTTTCGTAAAATAAAGAAACTAACCAAGATCTGCCGATGGCTACCTGTATAAGTGTACTACATTATTTTTAGAAGTCGTCAATATTTGTTTTTCTGTAGATGAATGGCACACTGCTTACGTTTTTCTTCACAGAGAAATAGATTCTCATTCAAATATACCTGAAGAAAAGTGTTTTCTAATCTGTCGCTAAAATGGAGATCTAACTTTCTCCACATACAATCTCGTATACCCCCTTCGAATTCTGAATTAATTTAAACGTCTGAAATTTTTGGTGTGACCAATCTATAAAGAATCTGCAGTTTTATTCACCTGCAGTTGTGTTTTGTTCAGTTTCCTGCAATATAGAAACTCGATCAGTTGAAAAATAATTTTCTAAAGAATGCTAGAAATAATGAGAAATTTTCAAAACCATTTTGGTATATGCGGATTTAACTGTCTAAAATATCATTCATTTATCAAAATCCATAAAGAGATTTTTTTCCGATCATTGGATTAATATTATTCAATACTGAAAAAAAAAAAATCATTTTTCATTCGTTTAAAACGATTTCCATTTACTGATGTTAGCTTGTCAATCCAAAATGGGACACCCTGTATGTCTAAGTTAAAAAAATCTTCTGATGGCTTTGATGAAGAAAAAGAAAATATATTGTACTTATTCTCTTATCATAGAGACTTTTCAACAAGATTATGAAGGTGTTGAATAAAATCATTAATCATCTCTGACCGTATAGAATAATTTAAAAAATAGTTTCAAATTTAATCAATGAATACATTTCCGAAAATCCAGCACATTTTAATAACAATGGCACGCTATTGACTTGGTTCAGACCTTTTTCACAGAATGATTCAAGTCGAAACAGGAGCTGTCCCACAAAGGCATTGACATTTTAAAAACGTCTCCATAATTTTCATGAAGTACTCCTATTTATCTTCAAGGAAAAAAAAAAAGTTTAAAGGCTAAATAAAGATTTTTACTAAAGTGTTTAAATACGTGTTAACGTTTCTTTCTTGTCGGAAACTGTCGTTAATTTCTCCACCTTGCTTTTTTTTTTCTCTCTCTCCTCACAAAAACCATCCCACAACCGTTTCTTCGAGGGGTAACAGTTGACCCAAGATTAGAGGGTTGCCTTTTGTTAATTATAACATACGAGCCTGGATAGATGTCAAAATGTATCAGCGAATACGTCTTTATTTTCTTGAAATCTGGACGACCGTATCATTTGTATAGGTACTAGGAAACATGATAAATAAACATTTTGCCACATTTAACTTGTTTCTTTTTTTGGTACCTACTGCTCTTTCTTTTGTGCATAGGTCTCTAGGTACCTGGGAAAAAGATGAGCTGTTGTGCACGAGTGTGAAAGGGAAGAAAAAGTAGGAAGGTTTTGAATATTAGTTAACCACCTGGTTCAGTGTCCTGTTCTATATTCGCTTGAGTTGAAGTTAGCTGTATGTTTTTTTTGGAAAGTGGAAAAGGAGACTTGGACGTCATTTGCTTTCTAACGAGGCCACACTTTATTGCTTACAAAAAATCATTTTTTGACTTTTCATTGAGCCCTCGTTTTGGGTAAGAAAAGTAGGAGAGCGGGTTGTAAAGGGGTGAAAAAAAGGAACGGTGAAGGCCCCAGTGAGCCCCCAACCTCCCATTGAAATATATTGGCTACGGCACTGCCTTTACTCAAAGATATGTTTTCTCGGATCTTACCACTTATAGTCGACCTAAGTCCAGAACCTGCTAACTCTAAAATCAAGAATTTTTAATTTGACAATACAGACAGTTACATATTAGGTTCTATCTTTAGTTTTCTCTCGAATGCTAAGTGGGTTAATTTAACTTCATGAGGATTTTTTCAAACTGAAATGATGCATTAAAGTTCTTTCTTGACACAGAGTAAAAAATAATTTCTTATTTTTTCGGACTTGGGTTAGCTATTTGAATTGATTATCAACTAGTTAGCAATAATTGCATTAGTAACAAATATCATAGGTGTGGAAAAATAAAAATAATTTGGTACAAGAAAATGATGAAAAATTTTTTTGAAGATGTTGCTACCCTCTCCTTTGTAGTAAATCTAGCTAGTCGTAGGAATACACATTATTTATTGCCACTTATAAAACCGATGTGCATTTTGTAAAACCTCTGAAATGCTTTAGGCGAAAGGCAAAGAGAATGAGTGATGTTTGAAACAAAAACCAGTTTCTTTAACTCGTGCAAAAAAAAATTGTTGAATGAAAACCGGATGAGTTTTTCTGATTAAAATGCGACGATCTCTTTTCTTTATTTCTTTGTTATTGAATTTATGATGAAATATCTGTGTACCAGTATATTAAATTTATTTTTATTTCTTTCGTTTCAGGTATATCCATGACCATTTTTGCAATAGTGGATGGAAAAGTGTTACCCTACATTTTGGATCCGAATTTTGAGAAATATCTTCCAACCATTCCGTCGGAGGTGAGGTACCTATACCTACTTATTTAAAATTTAACCTGTAATTCCATTTAGGCAGCCGAAAAATTACGAAAACGAAAATATTTATTTTTGTAGGAGATAGTATTCACAGTAGTAGATTCTTAATATTCATATTTTATGAAAGGAATTTATGAAGTATGAAAGAAAATTAAGTTCTCTTACAAAATAAAAAAATTACAAAAATCTGGAGTAAATTAGTTATTAAATTATTTATTACTCATAATTTTCATTCTGCTTATTCCGTCTTAGAGAAAATAATAGAAAATAAATAGAACAATAGAAAAATATACAAGTTTTCATCGTTGTTATAATTTAATTTGAAGGAAGCAGAAGGGAACGAATGTTATTTTTTTCTCGTCTGGTGAAAAAATTTGACATTACTCTTAAATTACTGCATCTAATTTAGCAAACCAAAATATATTGGGAGTGTAAGATTAAATTTTAATTTATTTTCTGAATTTATGAAATCGACCTTGAGCACTCCTGCGGCTTTCAAATTCGTATTTGACTACTTTAGCATAACAGCATAAATCTAGCTCAGAAAATATTCTTTCAACAAACGTGCAGTGAAATAATGACCTTCTACAAGAGCAAGTAAATATCATTGAGAAGAAATGTGCCTTTATTTAACCTCCAAAAACTTACAGCTTATGCTAATTTTCGAATCAAAAATTTTTGTATGACTTTGAAGAAATCATCCATTACCTATTTATGCTTTTCTTTATTTGCTTTCTGGAGATAGGCAGTTTTAAATTTTTTAAAGTAAATTCGTCTGTAAATACTTCTCATAGCTTAAAGAAAAAGAAATTGTTGAATTAATTTTCTTGGCAAAAGTCGCAAATGAAAAAAACAATTTACAGAATTAATTTCTTGGCAAAAGTTGATAAATAGTTTCCAATTATTTAGGGTATGCTTAATTTTATGAAATTTGTTCCAGGTAGGGTATGTAAATTTTACTTGGCAGTCAGGAGTGAAAAAATATTTCTACAATTTCGATCGCCTTCAGTCATATGATGAGAATATTTTAGAAGCTCCGATTGTTTCGATACCAAGAGAGGGACGAATTCCCAGACGTGCAAAAGGTAATCTATTCTATATAAAACAATTCGTAGTCCAAATCGAGCTTTTTTACTAATAAACATCAACCTTTTTTTTCTTAGAGTGAACAGTTTTTTGCAATAAGGGAATTTCATATTTTCACACATTTGATAAAAGAGCTGGAAAAAATTTCTTAAGTTCAAAACTTGCTAAGTCCATACAAAATTATCACTTTTTTTATCGCTCATATAATGCTTTGGGTCATCATAATATCGAATCTGCCAAAAAACAGATAATAATTTTTTTGGGACTTATCAGATTTTGGACTTAGCGAGCTATTTGTAACATCTTTATTAGTTCTCCAATCTGGATACTTTTGAGGCTTGGTAAACAAAAATTCGACGTATCACTTTTTTATTGCAAAAGATTGTTTGAATCGCTGTACCAAGTTCAAAACCTGCTAAGTCCCAAAAAAGTAAAAATTTGTTTTTTCGACGAGCTCGCAATCACCAGTCTCACTCAAAAAGTGGGATTACGATCATATTTTACCGTCGGATTACCCTCACAGTGCCGTTCACGCCTACATTACCTTCAAAACTAGTCATAATCATTATCTTGTCCTTTTCTTGTAACAAACCCAATAATTTTGTTCTTTTTTGTTAAAATCATCAATAATTTAGTTATTTTCAGTTTTCAGCGTTTTGTTACCATGTTCGGGTCACGGATCTGGAACTGCTTCATTCGGTATTGGTCTTCTAATACAAAGTCGGAAAGGAAGGCCTCTTCCTGGAACTCCCTTGCGAGTTAAAATGCGAAAAGAGTGCATGATTAGAGGTAATATTAGAATTTTCAAAGCAACTACAATATTGCGTATGGACTATGGATCTGTGTGCTATACCTTCATTGAATTTTGAATTTCCAGGTCCAGACGTAGAATGCGATAAGAAATGTGCGAACGGAGGTTGGTGTAACAGTGAAAAAATTTGTCAGTGCCCAGAAGGGTACATGGGACAGCACTGTAACACTGCTCTCTGTTATCCAGCTTGTATGAATAACGGCACATGCACAGCTCCAGGTGTTTGCAGCTGCCCTACTGGATACCAGGGAAGACATTGCGAAGGAGGTAATTTTTTAATATTTCATTTCATAATAAACTTATTATTTTATACAAATCTAAAAAAATCAAGATTTGTCTCAAAAGCACAATTTGAAAGAAAAACCCATTTTAATAGTAATGTCCAAAATTTTATATTTAGGTGCTAGGTTTTTTCATTATTTTCTTTCTTTTGCTTTAATCAGTTTTCTTCCGTAAAATCATTAGGTTGGGTCTTCAAATTTTTGAGAAAAAAAAGTTTCAACATTCCAATTCATTTTTTCGAGTGTCTTAAAAGCCCTCAATATTATGATAACCCAGTTTTTAAAAAATCATCCCCAAAACCATTAAATATTTCAGGAATATGCTTCGAAAAATGTCTGAACGGTGGCAAATGTGTACAAAAAGATACGTGTGATTGCTCCAAAGGGTATTATGGCCTTAGATGCGAATTTTGTGAGTAACGGTCATTAGTAATTTGAATAAAAAAATATATAAAATTTCTTAATTTAATATAACATGTTTTATTGCAGCAAAATGCATAATTCCGTGTTTAAATGGGGGTCGCTGCAAAGGGGTAAATAAATGCCGATGTCCTCGAGGTTTTCGAGGGGATCACTGTGAAATTGGACAGCCAACTTTCAACTGTTCCAGGCCATGCAGACATGGGACTTGTTATGCAAATGATGTTTGTGTATGTGATCGGGGATGGACAGGAAAGAGATGCAGTCAAAGTAAGTTTTGGTTTTTAATTTGACAAGTCGTATACAATAAATTAACAATGTAATAATAACTTACATTAAAAACAATTTATACTTCATTATTTCATATGAAAAATAAAAATGCAATTTATTTAACAGGAAAAATTAGTTCTAGCGAAGACTTAAGCATATTTGATGACGAAGATGATGAATTACCAGTCAATACTCATACCAGTAAGAAACCAAAGCTTTTTGTTTAAAAAAAAGTTTCAACAGTATCATATTCTACGTGTGAATAAATCTATTCAATACTCTTAATTCTTAATTTCATACAGGTAACTTGTATTGTAGAAACTTAATTTTTCATCATACTACTTTAGCTACTGCAATGGCACATTTAGATCCGGTTTTAATAATTTTAGTCAGGTACTCATAAAGAAAAGCTTCTTCGGCTTTGTACTGTATTCCAGTATCATGGTGCTCTTGTTCGTCGTCTCTAAATTTTCGTATCGTTGATAATAACTCTTCGTCTATTTTTTCTTCAGTCATAAGTTCTCTTAGTTGATCGTTGTAATGTTCTACAATTACTGATTCTACTGCAACTGTACAAGCCATCGCTGCTTTGGGTCCCAAGAGTGCAGTTCCTGAACATATAATTTTCAGTATATTATAAATCAAATTATACAAATGAGTATTACAATATTTCGGTCGCTTTAATTACCAGCTCCAAGTGCAAAACCAGCAGCTTTCCACAATGGGTTGAGTAGAGATGGCCGAACTCGATAGGTGCTGATTAGTTCTTCAAACTTCGCTTTATGATATTTTTCTTGCTCCCACATTTCTTGAATTTTAGGTCCATATTCTGAATTGCCTGAAACATGAAGTGAACGCAATATATTATTATGAGATACTCTCAAAATATGTTATTTTTCTTTTAAATATGCGGTATATGTATATTTTTTCTAACTCGATAGAATTTTTCTATTGGCCTTTTAATAATGGAAAGATTGTTGTGAATTCTAGTTTTGAGACAGAATGGTTTTCGATGCATCAAATATATTATTCGCGCAGAAGAATTTAAGGATATCTCAGAGAACACTATTAAAATACATACGTAAATTTCATAATCAATGGATTTCATCAACTGGTGTAATGAACTGAACAAAATTCACAAACTAGTGTACCTAAAACTGCCATTTGCCCGGCGTATATGTTATCAGCTCCCGTTTCACCAGCCAAATCAACACGAATCATGGACTTGACTTTGACAGGGCAATTTGAAGAAACTGGATCTGTTGTGAAATGCCTCACAAAAGTGAGCATAGGTCTGATTTTGGCCGACGACTTATTCATTTTTAACTCAAATCGTTCAGTCAAATCGATAAAAAATATCTGCAAATTAAGTAAAAATCAATATTAAAATTTACTCCGACAAAAATTTCGGTACGAGCTAGAGCTCATCATAAATACGGGAATATCTACGAAAGCTATAACAATGAACATTCAAAATAAATGCCAGCCGAAGTACATCTTATTCAAATTATTCGAATTTACCTTCAGTTTTTCACGTAAAAACACCACCAAACTTCGACTTTGAGTAGAAAAATTGGAAAATAGAAATTTTAATAACTTTCAAATTTTAAATTGTATGCAGAGTTTTGAAAAAAATATACAAATGATAAGAGAACGAAGAAGATGGGAGAAGACAGTCTGTCCACAAAACCTATAAAAAAATTTGTCAGTCTTGCCATCATTAGTCAACGCTTCAACAGTCATTACCCTTTCTAGTTTCTAAAAATTAATTTAGCAGTGAAATGAAATTTCAATTTATTTCTGAATTATTCGGTCATTTTTCAATTAAATTATTAATTTTGTTCAAAAAACAAAACAATACACTCCTTCTGCCTTCAGAGTCAGACCAACGTTAGTTTTCCAACAATATAATTTCGAGAAAAAAATTTTCTTCGCTTCACAAACCTCTCATCTTCATGTTCCTTACTGGCAGCACTGATAGTTCATCATTTTCATTACGTCATCTTTTTTCATCCACCAATCACAAATCACCATGAATAAATTCATCGTAATTTATTTTTCGTTTCTCGAAGGTAATGGCGTATTCGTTCCCGAAATAGTGAAGGTAAGTACTTAATTCTTATTTTTCAACAAAATCTAATCATCAAAAATTTTTCCAAAAAACTTGTGGAATTTTTCAACGTCATGATTACGTAAGCTATTCGTAAATTACCGTGCATTCGCGAACAATCACCTGAAAACACGCTTTTGCGCAGACGCGAATAAAATGGCGACGCCTTTAATTATTGATTTTTACGACCCTTTGAATTCGAACAGCCGATCAATAATGTATCATGGCGACAAGATCGGAAAGTTAGTGCTAGTTTAACGTACCGTCTTCTAAGACTCCATCATAACGAATGTTGTATTTAATTTGAATAATTTTACTATCTTAATATTCTTATTATCGACTCTCGGTGGCTTGTTTTCTAATTAAAATGGACTACACTGCAACTAGGTGCGTACGCAGCTGTCTGTACATTCGCTTTTAAACTGGGCTTGCTCAGATTTAATAGAACGAGTCGCGCGTTTCTTCTCATGCTCAATTACTTCTTTTTTTTATGTCCGAGTCAGATACTTATCACATATCCACTGTAATATGTACTCGGCGTTCTTTACATGATCTCCGTCTTGACACTACTCAGAAATCACACATCCGTTCCCTCGCTTAAATGGCAACTCTAATGGCTAGCCATCAGATCAAATCTAAACAGAAGTTCCCCTTATCACAACTTAACCCGATCAGTTCTTCATTAATTGACTAACCGTTTCTGTATCTATGAAATTCCCAAGTATTTGTAAGTGATCCTTGATAAATTTTAAATGCTTGATAATAACAGAAAATTGACTGTAGCTAGTATATCGATGGTTGTTATATTCTTCGTTGACGCTCCGTCTACCTGGATTTATCATCCAGTGTGATATGCCTCGTACTGGTATACTGGCGCCAAATTGAGCTTAGCTAGTATTTTAAAGGCTTGAAAGTTCTCTAAATCCGTTATTGTATTTGATTTTTAGACTGCTACAAATTAATCCAGTGTCCTTATTTCAGATCTATTCACTTCTGTGGTTCAGTTACTCACTGGAATTATTTTGCCATATGTACCATGTACATATGAGGCTGTTTTATGTTGTATTTCTTCATTGTTATGGTAATTTTTTAATCAGAAGAGTTAGTGTTGAAAAAGGCTGATACTATGAAAGGAGAAGAAGGTAAAAGTGTACGAAAGTAATTTTTCTCATAGCTATTCTTACTCGCTTATTTTTACTGATATTATATTGTCTTCAGAACCGATGGTTACTATGATGGAAGTTTCTCATAATGTTGGAATTCCAAATAACGATGGTCGTCGCCTTACTGTGAACGGTGGCAGTGATATGGAGGCTGAAATCAGTTTAACTGTTATACCTCAGTCTGATGACGACGATGACTGTGGTCTTTCATCTGAGTGTTCTACTCAGAGTCATGATAATTATTCTGGGACCTCTGCCGACTTAATGGCTGCAGCAATGGGTGATGATATTACGGCTCAGCTCGCTGCTGCAGGTTGGCAAAAACCCCACTTACATGGTTTGTGTTCTTTATTTTGCTTTTTATTTTTATTTATCGCATTTACTTTTGAACTTGTCAAGAACTTGGGTGTATCAACTCTAGTAGTCATTGAAAAAGAGAGAATTTACTTGTCATGAAATTATATTAACCCTTACTAGGTTGGTCATCGCTACAGCTCCCCAATATTCCCTAAAAACATTTTTTTCATTGTATCATGAAAAGTATTCATCGAAATTTTAATTACTTATGATAAATTTGAGTGTGTAAATTATGTTTTATTTGATATTTTTTGCCAACTAAATTTTAGTACATGAGTCATTCCAAAAAGTGACGGTTCTAAGTCAACTTTATTGAAAAAAATTATATATGTATTCCCAATTTTAACGCCATTTCGAAATTTTCTTCGTGAAATTATCAACACACTAACGTCTACTTCACATTTTATATTACGAGAATTAATTTTAAAAAATCTGTATCGAGTCGTAATGACGTCTTCTTTAATCAATAAAAAAGAGAACGTCATTCAAATGATGAATTCATTTCAGACTTCTGATTGAATCTGTTCAATTTGAGGATTTATGGCTACTAGAATAATTTTTTCCAAGTTCAATTTGCTTAAATAAATTCTCTGAGCTCTGTGTCTTTAATATTCGCCTTTCTTCTTTGCCGAAAAATTTGATTCTTAACACTCTTTACATAAAATATTCAATCTGAAATTACTATTTCTTATGGTTGTATACAAATTTTGAAGAGTCGAAAATTCATTCATTAAACTGTTCGACTGTTCGTTAAATTAATTATTCTTTTCTTAAATTCAATATCTTCATTCAAATGGGTATGTTTTTCAATTTAGCTACTTTTTTTTTCAATTTTATTTTGTGAATTTGTGCCAAACTTATTGCACGTACCAATAATTTATTGCCTCCTTGTCCTGTAATTTTTGCCTTTTAAAATAGCTTTTCTTTGTTTAATGTTTGCTCGTAGTTGTGTTAGTAGTCAGATTTATGCTAATGGTTTGTGTGTGCGTGTGTGTTTTGCCTTATTTACTACGTGAAATAATTCATCTTCACATAGCCGCAGCTATTTTGAAATTTTGTATCATCAGTAGCGTTTTTTTTACCCCTTAATACTTTGATATTTTAATAATGTGCAGCTACACTGTAGAATTTATTTTTACTAATTGATTTGAAGACGAGGCTGTGAAGCATTTGAACGATTTGAGGAGGGGTATGAAAATTTGATCGTCCAATTTTCTTGCTATAAATTTTCTGCCTCTTGAGTAATTTTGATTCATATTGACAGACAGCGAGTGTGATAAATGACTAACAGTCATTTCGACCTTCTTCTTTTCATGAAAGAAGAAAATTTGAAAAAAAAAAAAAAGCTTTAAATCAGTTTTGATCAAATGAAGAGTCTCTTAGCTCGGGCTTAAGTTTCATTTCGAATTCTAATAATACAACCAATTTGATTTTCTCGGGTTGGTTACGCTTTATTTTTATTCCATGTTTTTATTCCTGCCAAATTTATTCATAATAATCGGTTTGTTGCAAATGCCTCGTCTTTTCAAAAATTATTAAAAATTATTGTAGCCTTTGATTCATTTACGACGCGACGGTGTAGTTGAATATTTGAATGCATTTTCATTCAGGTCCCGTCGGTATGGCAGCTGCTGCAGCCATTGTTTCTGCTAAGAAGAGAAAGAGGCCTCACTCATTTGAAACGAATCCATCCATTAGAAAGCGGCAACAAAATCGACTTTTGAGAAAACTTCGAGTAAATTTTTTATTCTCTTATATTGACAACATTTTTAGTTCGCTTATACTGAGTCTATAAAACTGTCTTTTAATTTTCAGCAAACTATCGATGAATTTTCTACTCGAGTTGGACAGCAAGCTGTAGTACTCGTCGCCACGCCAGGTAAAGAAAATAGTGGATTCAGATGTTTTGGAGCTAAACCTCTTGAAGACGTGGTATGTTGAATTACTCAATGTTCCAGTGCTTACGTTATGGAAACAGATTTATTAAACGATTACAAAACATTACCATTTTAGATGAAAAATTTGAAAAGTATGATTATGGATGAACTAGAACATGCGCTTTCTCAGCATGCTCCTCCACCGGTTCCTGATGATCCCAGCTTGTACGAGTTACCTCCTTTAATACTTGATGGTATTCCTACGCCCGTTGAAAAAATGACACAAGCACAATTACGCGCATTTATTCCTTTGATGTTGAAATATTCCACTGGTATGTTACTAATTTATTGATTTAGCCATAAAAGTTTAATCGGGATTTATTTCTGAAAATTTATTTTGCATTCGATTTTTATTCATAATTTTCTGTAAATTTCGCTCAGGACGAGGAAAACCTGGCTGGGGCAGGGAATCGACACGACCAGTCTGGTGGCCTAAAGAGTTACCTTGGGCGAATGTGCGTATGGATGCAAGGACTGAACAAGAAAAACAAAAAGTAAGCATATAAGTTTGAGAACCAATTTGATTACTAGTTGATCTGCTGAAGCTCATCTTTTTCTTTTTTTCTTTTTTTTAATTTTAGATATCCTGGACCAAAGCTTTGAGACAGATTGTCATTAATTGTTACAAGTTTCACGGACGAGAAGATTTGTTACCAGTCTTTACCGAAGATGACGATCAACCGAAAAGTGTAAACATTTGTTCGCCACAAAGTACTTCTCCTACATCGAATTCAACTTCGGTTCTAAAATACACATCAAATATTAAATCCTGTCCTCGAGAACTTACGAATTCTCCGTCTCATACTACACAGGTTTGTGTAATGTACTGTATCGATTTCCGGTTGTGGGTTATGTTTAATACTAAAATTCTGCTTCTCTTGTACTAACCATTTGTCCTTCAGAGCAATAAAGATGATATATTGAAGGAATTTGTGCAGGTATCTACCCAATACACTCCCGCTGTTTTGCAGACTATCAGTAATCCTGATGGTACTGTATCCATCATACAAGTAGATCCTAATAATCCCATCATCACATTACCGGATGGGACCACCGCCCATGTTCAGGGTGTTGCAACGGTTAGTTGTTTTTTTTTTTTTTTTTTTAATTAAAAATCCTATTGTTTTTAATTCGAGTCGCTCCTACGAATTGTATTACTCGATATTTTTGTGTAGTTACACGCCAGCCAAGGTGAAAATGGTCCGACCGTACATTCAGTTCAAAGTCTAGCTGACGCAGCTAACTCGCAAGAAATCACTTCAGTCGATTTCAACAATGTCACTGAAGCGTCTCTGAATCAAGATGGTCAACTCATTTTGACCAGCGAGGATGGCCACGGTAAATTTCTTTTGTCTCGTTTGTCTTCGTGCAATATAATTCTTCGCATTAATCGAATCTTTCTCCCTGTGAAATCATCGTTTGGGACCGATGTTATCGTTACAAATCAACTTCACTTGAACTTGAATCTAAATTTCGAAAGCAAAGTTGTGTCACGTCTTTTTTTTACCTAGCTAGTGCTGTAATTTTTCAAAAACTATTTTCTTTTTTTTTTCATCTTGGTTTGAAAGGTCGTAATAGGCGTGTAATCCGCAAAAAAATTGAAGAGAAGGTCGATATCTTCGGTTGTTCCGGTGTAACGTTTGTTTTAAATGGTTGAAGATATGAAGCTTTCAATCGCAGCGTTCAGTTTTGTTCGACGAATTTGGTTCGAGTACATCAACCTGTGATTATCAAAATCTAAATCGGATTGTTAGTTTTTTCGACTAATTTTTTGAACAATTTTTTAATAAAATCTTCTCCAAATTTGTTGGGGCTTCTACTTTTTCGATGTGAAATAATTCTGGAAATTTTCGTATAGTAGTCTTCGAAGGATTATAAAAATTTATTTCTAAGCGTGATATAAAAAGCATTTTTAAACAAAAAAAAAAAAAAAAATAGAGATAGATTTAACAAAATCAAAATTAGAATATAAGAAAAAAAAATGAAATAAAATAATCAAAATACTAACAACATCATATAATTCTTTTAAATCTGTCAGATATTAAATTTTTATACCCATTGTTATGATCTCATCAGGAAATTGATAATATTTGTACTTCAAGCGGATGAAAGTAATCATAAACTTTATTCCAGAAGAGATTCGCGAAATGGAAACAAACAAGCGACAAATTTGCTTACAGCATTTGCGTAGTTAGTCAGTCGTAAATGATTTATAATTAGCCTCTTGATTTAAGTTTTTCCTTGCTAACTGTCTTTCTCACTAAGAATTTACCTCATAAGAACTATACACTCTCTGGGGAGTTGATTATTTTTCCCCTTGAAAGTGTTACTCTGCATGAAAAGACTATTAAATTTGAAAGTGAAATGATGAAATGTTTTTTTTTTTTTTTTTTTTTCTTTCTTGTTACTGCCTCATCGCGTTGAATATTATTCCACGTACAATTTTGAATTCATTATTTTCTGCTTTTCATCGCTTTATTTAGCCTCAAGTCAATTTTTTTTTTCGTTTTTGGAAAAGGAAAACTGAAATGTTGAATGAACGTTTCTGCTTGAGTTTTATTAATTGATGTCGCTTTGAACGGATTTCAAGTTTCGGTCTTTATAAAATGATAGAACAAGACGTCAAAATGTAATACATTGCGTTTTAGCGCTAAAATAAAATTTGAAAAAATGAGTACCAATATTTTACTCTTTACTGATTCTGTATACTCAAATTATAATTTTTTTCATAGGTTATCCGGTATCAGTTTCGGGAATGTTGACCGTCCCTGTCTCCGCATCAATGTATCAGACGGTTGTTGCCAATATTCAGCAAATCAATAATGATGGCACCTGCACGGTATGGAATAAGGTACTGTATAGGAGGGAATAATAATACGCCATTTTGTATTCAAGTCCTAAAAGTTCGAATTTTGTTTAGTTTTTGTTTAATATGAGTTATTTATCCTCAAATTGTACCATCCGATCAAAATTTAATTCATCACAGACGAGATAAGTGTATAAATCTTCATTATAAGTACAGTGGAAAAGGCATACAACGAGATCTGTTATAACGAGATATCTTTTAATTTAAAACGAGTTCATTTTAAAGTCCTGGCAAATAGTTTACTGTGTAAAATAAATCGGATGCAACGAGCTACCTCTTATAACGAGAAAAATATGTGGTTGGTCCCGTCACTCTCGTTATAAGCGATTTCCACTGTACCTTTAATGAGGATTTCGTCTGTGATGAATTAAATTTTGATCAGATGGTACAATTTGAGGATAAATAACTCATATTAAACCAAAAACTAAACAAAATTCGAACTTTTAGGACTTGCAAAGCTGTTTAAAAGTTGTATTATTTCTAATGGGCATATAACTGATAAGGATACAAAATGGCGTATTATTATTCCTTCCTCTGTAGTACCCTAGTATGGTACAAGAACTCTATTTGATGGTGGAAATTGCAAAACGCACAGTGTTGTGAAATAATTCAGTCTCTCAATGATTGCAACTAACCCAAAATATACGTTCAACTTTGATCCAATGTCTACGATGAAGTTAATTTCATCAGCTCGAGTGAACTGCATTCAGTGATTCATGTACCCTAATACAGGGTGTTGCGTCTCGAGTTCACCACCGAAGAACTGTAGATAGAGCAACATGAGTTACATTTATTTATGATGTCATTTTACAAAAAAAAATTTCAAAGTACCCCTGGAAGTAACATTTTTTAAATTATATTTCAAAAAAATGAAAAATTGAAGACTTCTTTACCTCAAATTTCTCGCATTTTCATTCATAACGTTTTTGTACTTGCTTCAATTGCTCTAATTTTTTAGACTAAGAAACTACATCGAAGTTACTAAATAATGGCACAAACTGGAGGTTTTTATCACTGTGATAAATTTTTGAATTTTTTAAAATAATTACCTGAATCGGCTGGGTGGGTGGGCGGGGGGGATGATTCAAACATTATACAGCCCCCTATCAATCAAAGAGTATGCTAACTATCGTAAATGAATATAACTTGTGTTCTATCTGCAGTTGCTTAGTGGTGAATACGAGGCGGAACACCCTATATGTTACCCTTCCACTATTATATTGGAATTGCTGTCATTTGTACTGGGTGCATTTTGCATTTGCCACTTTCATTTTATTGCAATAAAAATCAAATCCGCCAGTGATTGTAATCGTATGACTCGTACGTAATGTTCGACGTACAGGTGACTCCGATCGTTCACGTTCCGAAAATCGAACCCGGTACCGGTAATTTAGACGGAAACGGTATGAACGGAGGCGACGGCAGTGAAGTGGAGACGATCACCGTGGCTCCGCATCAAGTCATCATGGCCGGTAGCAATGGCGAACAGCAAGTTCTGCAGGTGATCTCCATCAAAGACGCGAATACGTTGAAGGCGTTGACCGGCGTGTCCGTCAGTGGCGAAATCAAAACGGACGAACCGCAGACCATCACCGGTGACCAGTAAAGGTAACGTATGCAGCGGCCATCAGTCGGCGCGACCTTCGTTTTCTCGTTCGTCGTCCAACATTTTGAAACTAGTCGATTATGTTAAGGAAAATTCAACCAAAATATTCGTATCGGGGCGCATTGTGTGTTCATATCGAATGGTGTATTGCTGCGTTAACCCTTCCGTGTAATTTCAGTTCCTCCTTTCGAAGTCTCCTTTCAGCGCACCTCTTCAGCTTTTTTTTTTTCTTCGGCCGATTTATCGAACGGCGAGTGCAAATGATCTCAAAAATCAACGATTTGCAATGTCGTAAATTGTGGAATGAGAGACTGACAAATTTAGTCGCTTCTTTTTTCTTTTTTTTTTCTTTTATTTCTTTTTAATTTTTTTTTTTCGGACTGTGCCTGTCGTATGACTCGACTCGAATCTATCGAAACCGGGAATATCTGACGCGTTCATCGTTTTACGTTTTTTTTTTTTCTTCCTCCATTGGTGGAGATACGCATTGACCATTTTAAAATAATATTTTATATCGCCAAGTGGCGAGCTTTATCGTATTTTAAGTAGTTGAAAGTTGGTTTATGAAAGTTGCATAGTTCATGTTTTTCAATTTTTCTTCGTCAACCATTTAAATGTTTTATCATTGAGAATGACATGCTTTGAATCCCGTATTCTCGGATTCGGAATTCAGATTTTATCAACTCTAATTTGAAATCTTGCCGAGAACTATTGGCTGGCCAATATTTTCTGGCTCATAATACCAATCGTGAAATTTTTTTGGTTCCAGTATGACGTATTGAATGCGTATAACATACGTACATAGTTTTTAGATGTAGCATTCGGTGGGAAAATATGAATCAAAAGTGATGAGGTGAAAACCCAGATTGCTACCCCACGAGGATTCCTCCTCTGTGTTATCTTGCCTTCGACGCTGCTTATGATTTTAATTACGTTTTATAATTTATGAACGTATCCAACTAACTATTGCATATTATTTTCTCGTCACAAATGCGTACCTACGTACTAAAAAAATACGATTTGTCTGAATAATTTGAAGAATTGGATCGGAAGGAACAAATATCCTTCTTTCATGTTTGTCAAAACGTTGTAACGTATGGTGCTTCTTATTCATAGTGTTGATGTACTATACAGGGTGTTGGTAGGTGTTGAAATTTTTTCTTACTCCAGACCAGTTCATTCATATAATTATTTAGAACTAAGATAGTTAAGAAACTCCGGTTTGCGCTATTATTTCGCAAATATGATGTAGATTTTCAGTTTCAAAAATTAGAACAATCAAAGCGAGCAGAGAACGTTCATGAATGAAAATGTGAAAAGTTCGATGTAAAAAAATGTTCTTAATTATTCATTTTCCTGACGTCAAATGAAAAAATTTTATTTCAGAAATCAGAGGGTACATAAAATTTTTTTTTTGAAAGAGAATCACCTGCTGTATCATATGGGATGAAAAAAATTTTTAGGAGAAAGTTAATTGTCTAAAAAAATTAAATTCTTGGTTTTATTTTTATTTTTTCTAAAAAAAAAAAAAAAAATGATTCAAATTAAGTTGACTTATTTTTTGATAAAAAAATAATCAACTTGCTTTGAGAAATTATTTCCATGTCATGTGATTTAGCATCTGGTCTTCTGTCAAAAAGAAATTTCTTTCAAGTGCTCGTTAAAATAACATTTTTCAATTCGAATCTCGGTTCTTTTTTTTTTTTTGTGGAAAAGAAATCGTTATTTTCATAATGCGAAATTATTTGCCATCAACATGGACCATTTTGTATTTTATTGGCCCAATCCCTTGTACTGCTTCTCGAGTTAAATTTGTGGGACGATGAACGTGTCAGGTCATACACTTGTATTTTGTTGTTGTTGTTGTTTTTGTTTTTTTGTTTCCTTACATATTGGAGAGAATCCTTTGAATAACTGACAAAATTTCGGTTTGATTTTGTAATTTTCAATTCAAAAGTTTTCATTTTTGTGAAAGTTGTTCGCACGAAGTGATCGTCGCTTCTGTTTTCTTAGCCCTGTCAGTCCCTAATCTTACCTGTAAAATAATGTTGTCCCCATACGAAGGTGACCATTGTATGAAAAATTTACATTTTACGCATTTATTTTATTGTATTTTTTTTTCTCTTACCTAGTAATAATTTTTTTTTTTTTGTTTTTTGAACATAGGAAGTCATTAGCTTGTAAGCATTTTTTCGCCCCTTTATCATTTTGTTTTGTTCACTGTGAAATGAAAAAAATACGTTGTTATTATTGTTAACAAAAAATGAATATTTTAAATGAATGAAAAAAAAAAAAAACGAGAATTATTTTAAAAAGTGCAATATGTGAACTTTTTTTTTAATTTTTATTCTTATAAAAGTATATCGTTTTTCGGATAAGTTCTTTTTGTTTTCCTTGTTAAGCATTAGGTTAAAAAAAAAAAGAGAATTACATAAAATGAATGTTTTTTTCTCTTCAAGTTTGAAATCTATAAACTAACCTTATGTTCGAGGAGAAAGCGAAACACGAATATAAAATTCAAAATATAAACAAAATAATTACACTAAACATAATTTTATATTTTAAAAAAAAATTGTAAATAATTATGTGACGTCGGGTAAAAATGATAAATGTTTGCGAACTGTTAGTTTGAACCTAGTCATAAATTGTTTTTAGGAATACCGTTAAGCTTGTTTCTAGGTAATTTAATTTTTGTGTGACTTCTCTCCCTGTAATAATTTTCTTCTCTTCATTTTCCGATGGAGTTGTGAGATGGTTAAATATTTTTTAAGCATTTAAATTTTGGCTACTTCCAGTTTTTTTTTTGTCATTGCTTTATTCCTTTTGTTTTGTTTTGTTTTTTACTCTTATCTCCCTTTCTTTATTTTTTTTTGTCGATAAATTGAATTTTGTATGTGGGAAAAAAAATTGAAAAAAGAAACCAAAAAAACTTTTTTATACTGAAAAATCAAAAACCTTTAATAGAGTTACGTCCTCAGGCTGGTTAACCATTATGGGAGTATCAATTGATTTTATTCCGTTGTCTGCGAAGAAACATTGCGTTTAAATATCCGTATGCTTACAATTAAACGTAATAATTACTATCGAGTCTTTCAGTTTTTAGGAAGAATTATACGTGTATAAAATTTGTAAACGATTCTTTGCTTCTATTCTGTTTATCCGAAACAATGTTTGAAACCGGTGACTATTATTTTTGTCGGTTGTGCCATTTTTGAGTTCAGTTCTCCTTTGCTAGATTGGGTATTAATAATAATTGAAAATTTTCTAAACGTTTTATCTTATTTTTTGCTCGTTTCTTGATTTGTTTTTTCTGAAAACAAAATTTTGACCGATTTTGTTATTCTAACTTTTTATTTATTTTTCTTAAATAGTTGGTTTTGATGATCCTGTGAAAATTTTCAATTTCATATTCTAATTATAAATATTTATAAAGCAAAGTGTAACGATAAATTCAATTTTATTTCCTTCTTTATCTTTTTTTTTCTTCTTCATTTTTTATTTGTTGTATGTCGTGTGTTTGCAATAAAAGAAAAACAAAATAGTACATTTTATAAATTTTGTTCAATTTTTTCTAATCAAAATAGCAATAGTGGGAAGATTTTAATAGGAATTGAAGATTTCATCTTAATTATTTTAATGAATAATAATCAAATCAGGAAATGGATGTTTCGAAAATTGTGAGAAACAATATTTGTTTAGTGCAGGTACGAACTTGAGAAGCTGTGTGAAAGTGGTCAGTCGAATATTGTGAAAACATTTTTATGAGATTAGTCTCACCATTCAAAATAATTCTTGTATGTTCCTAATTCTTATCTCTTTCTTATTAACGAACTTGACCTTGTTTTTAAGTTTTTAAAAACTTAACAAATGAAAGGAAAGAGAAATCTTACCAGATTTTATTGTTCCTTTTTTTTTTTAATTGATGATTTTTTTTAAATTAATTATCTAATTTTTATTCAAATCTTGAATTATGTGATGTGAAAAGAATTTATTGGTGAATAATTGTTTTTATTTTCAAGCTTTAACATCCATTTGAATGATCGCTTGCATAATTATCGATAATTTTACCTTAGTTTCTTTTCATATTATCAACCAGTTTTATTATTTATATTTTGATACTTTGTATTTGTGTTTGCTCTTGAATGTATAATTTAATTAATTTTTCATATCAATTTTAACTAAGGTACTTGATTCAGTTGAAATTTTCTATCATGATTTAAAATGCTGCAACATTTCATGAAAGATATTGTTCTAACAGACGTTATTTTGAGGAGCAGACATGAACATTAGAATTTTCAGGCACGATGTTGAACTAATATTCCCTCTTTCGAAATTAACTGTATGCCATTCTGATAGAGAAGAATAAATCCGAATAAAAATAATCATTTATTTTTTCAGACAGAACTCGGAGTAGAAATCCTATATTATACTCAGTGTACACTTCTTTTGTTTTAAAATGGTTGGGAACTCATTAAAAATTCAGCTAAGTCAGAGAGAAATCAGAAAATTCAAGTTTTTATAGTTTTTGTTGCTATTTTAGCTACTTAGGTATCAAATGATTAATTTATAATATGCTAACGAGACATTACATTGTGCCACGTACGCTGTAAAGTATGCTAAAATCTTTTTTCCTCTCTATTAAAGCCATCAGTAGCAGCGAAAAATAATTTTTATGATATTCTAACCCATTTTACGCCCCACAAAGGGATATTGTGAATATCTTGAGAAGGCTTCGTCCTTAAAAATTATCTTGAGGTAAATTTTTTCTTTAATTTAAGTTGGCAAAATTGCCGTAAGATAATTTTTAAGAAAAAGGAAGGTTTCTGATTTTCTCAAACTCAAAAAAAGAAATCTATAAAGAGATTTCCTAAATTATTATGTGTACCAATAATTCAGTTACAAATTTTCTTCATATTTCAATTTTGTGCTTTTAAATTATTCCTTTCTAAAATTTCAACGTTTTTAATATTCAATAAAAAAAAATTATGCCTGAAATTTATACCTAAGCATAGATTTATCTTCTACCGTCGGAATGTCATAAATAAAACCACATGATTTTGAATTTATCTCCAAAAAGATTAGAAAATTTTCCATCGTCTCGTAGGAGTCATAAATATTATATTTTTAATTGCTTTAAAATTCTATCTTTAGATAGAAATTGTACCTTCAGCTTGTAAAACTTTCCAAAAATTTGCTAATTTGATTTAATTTTTGTATTTTTATTAGATCAGGTATAGTATAAGACAAATTTTAGAAAAGCAAAATTAACATTTTATATTTTACAAAACCGAATGAAATGTTTTACAACATATAATTTACGGATAGCAAAACCAAATTCTCATCTTTAATAATCTTTAAATACAAGCAATACGTGACAATTTGACAAAAAAATGGTGGAAAATTATTTTAAAGTAAAAAAAATATATAGGTATAAAAAAATGAAATTTACTCACAATCTCAGATTAATTTTAAAGTTTCAGTTTTTTCAACCATTTTCGATTCTTCATGGGATTATTTCTGTTCCTCAGAATGTGAGAAAATATTTGACATGGTGCATAAAATCTGTTTTTCACAAGTTGGATGCATAATTTCACTTATACCATATTATCTCCATTTTTTAGTAGAATTTTTATTTACACGATCCTCCGATGTTGGTGGTAAATGATGGACACACGCAGCTATTTCCAACTCGAATTCGTCCAATCGGGCAAATGAGGTTCACTCGTTGGTTAGCTCTATTTGGACCCAATGACGAGAGAAAGAAATTTGTAAAGTCATTGAGCTGTGGTAAGGCTTCAGATTTGAGGATGACGGCCGAGAACACCAAAATGGTAACTATAATTGCTCCTCTAGATTTAAATAAATTAGCACTCGTATTAAACATGATGAAAAATTAACACTGTAAAAATACGTGTTTTAACTGCAACTACGTTTAATCGACTGGCACTCTGGACTTTGGATCTCGAATAAAGCAGTTGATTGGTGGATGGAATGTAGGAGGGAAACCGCTAAACAACTTTTATAACGATAACCCTAGGACATTTTTATCGCGTCAAATCGTTTTGTCATAGTTTTTACTTATTACCCTTAATTGCATTATACACTGTTGATAAAATTATGCAACTTATCGTTGGGGGTTCAACAGAAATGCTTCATGCGTCAGAGAAATAGTTTCACTGAGAATTTTTGTCCAAATCAGGTATTAATGAACAATGTGTTGAAGAATTTTTAAATTTGCTAATAATCCAATTAAAATTTTTTTTGTGTCAACATCTTTGTTTTTACTTTTCAGTTTTCGTTTTACTCATCAAGGAGTAAATTCGGAAACACGTTTTATAATTAAAAAAATCGGTAGTAGATTACTCAGAATGTAAGGCAAAATATAAATGATGCGCGCGCCGTTGTCAGTTGTCATCGGAAGGCGGAAGCTTCTTATCAATTATCTCTTCATTATAGCCGTTTTTTTCTTGATGGTGCGTTAATCTCTTAGGTTAATCTCTGTTAATCTTCGTCAATTTTATCATTTTATATTACTGTAATTATTGTAATTATTAGTAACTGATTATCTATTTCTATTACTTTTCCTTTTCTTATCATCTCCGTGACTTTTGTTTGTTAATTTACTCTTTTAATTTTATTCAACGGAAACACGTTTATCGAAAACGTCGTAGATAACGCTAGAAAATGATTTTGTGCTACAATGAACCTTTGTGAATTATTTCCTTACAAAATTTGAGTTCCAGCATTCGAGGTAAGTCCAAATCTACAAATTGAATGAGTGAGAAGAAATTACCGTTTGAAACTGAAAAAGTCATAGACTTGATGGGTTTTGAGAACACAGTTTTGATAAGTTCATCTAGATCGATCTGTATGTGTTAGAAAAAGGAACTTGATGAGGTTTAAAAGATGAAAAACAAAACCCTCGTTTGGAACTAATCCAATTTTTAGTAAAATGATATGAAAATTATTCGACTGGTTGCAGATACAAAGTCAATAAGCATGCCAACTGATGTCAATATCAAATTATAATTTTCTACAAAATTTTCAATACTGATGAAAACAGCCTAATGCCTTGGGGGAAAACTCTTCTCTTCATTAAAATTGTTTTTTCATTTTTATGCAGTTTTTTTGTATTAAAATTGATTGAAATTATTTTTCGCAATTGGCTAAATTTGCATAGAAACCAGTTGTGTGAAATGAAATGTTTTTACTTCTATTCTCTTCCTTTTGCATGAACATTTTTTTCCATCAATACTGCTTGCGACCTTATCTGTAAAAAATTTTACCAAGAACCTTGTACCTTGTTAATGCAGTATCACAGCCAATTAATATTGAAATTAACGTTTTGATTTTATTGGTTTCTCCTTCGATAAATTGGAAGGAAGAAAACCCACAACTGAATTTGAATTATCTATGATAGACAAGGTCAAGAAATTGAGATGAAAAAGATCAGTAATAAATTACCTACGTGAAGTAATTTGATCTCTTCTTAATAATAACGTGTCTATTGTACTTGAAGATTTTTTTTGTTCTCAGTTGAATAGGTACTATCGTAAAATTGATGACGAAACAAAATACGCACCTGTAAATGAATGAGAGCGGTTTTCTCCATTTTTTAAACGTCAGATTTTTTTTCCAACATTACGTAATTTGCGTCGTAGCTAATTCTGAAAAATGTTCGTTTTATTTTTTTAAATATTTTGATTAATTTTCTAGTGAATTTTTATTCGGTAATTTGTCAGAAAAAAGAATATTATCTTTGTCTTATTTTTTTCGCTAATACATTTTTCTTGGGAAAATGATGGGGCTACATCTTTCACATTAGCAAAATAATTTTTTTCTTCGGTGGAAAAGAAATAAAAAATAAGATATCAATAAATTGGAGAAAAAAGGTGTATTTAAAAAATCAAAAAAAAAAAAAGCCAAATAAATAAAATAAGATGAGACATGGGAGAAAAGAACAAACCAACGAAGAAAGGATTAAAGAAAAAAGAAAGAAAAAATTGAAGGATTAAAATAATATTTAAAAAAATTAGAACAGAACATGAATTAATATTGAAAAAAAATTGAAAATCAAAACAAAAAATAGAAAAAAAATGCTGAAATTCTCTATTCAGGATGTGTATTATAAAAACCCCTCTCCGAAAAAAAAAAGAAGAAAATTTGTGTATGTTTTGCATTGAAAATTGACGAGAAATAAATAAACAATGTTCTTATATAAAAGAAGATTTTTTTTATTGAAATACTAGAAAATGAATTGTTTACAATAAAGGTAAATTTGGTGTCAACTTAATTAAGTTTTCTTTAAATTAAATATTATTTGGTAAAATTAAGACATTTCTAAAAACGATTGCTATTATTTAAATTCACGGTATGCACTTATTTTTTGATTGACTGTCGAGTTCGAATGGAAGAAAATAAAAAAAATTACATATTGGATCACGAACGAATACAATACAGCGAGAAAAAGTTGGGAGAAAAATGAATAATTTGGCAAAAAGTAGAGTTTTTAAGTCTAAAAAAAAAAAACAAAGTATAGTATTCGCTGTAGACGAAAACTCAAAGAACGTAAAAAACTAGTAAAAAATTTGTATCAAAGAGAGAGTAATTAAATTTTTTTGAAAATTGACTTTCAAGATATGTTTTACCTACAACAGGTCTAATATCTTTACTAATAAAACTCGACATTCTTTTCAATAATTAATACAAAATTTTCTCTCCCCTACGTAGTAGCGTCGTATAATTTGTTTCGAATATTAAAAATAATTAGGCCTAATTACTTCTACAATCTTTTTTTTTTTTCTAATTCATTAAGTGATACTTTAAAAAGTTAAATTTGGCTCTTTTTATAAGTTTTTGAAATAATATTAGATTATTAAAAATAGGTACACGAGCAAAGAATGAGACGAAAAAGATTTTCAAATACTGCATTAGTATGAGAAAAGTCTTATAATTAAATTAGCAAATTGTGGCTTTTTTTTTTTTTTTTCTTTTCGTAGGTAATAAAATGTTATCAGTAATTAAATATGTATTTTACAACTAATTTCTCTATCGTTAATTTTAAATAAAAATAACACAAAATAAAAGGGGAAAAAAAAAACATGATACAGAAGAAACAGAAAATCAAAACAATAAACGAGTAACAGTAAAAGAAATCACAGATTTGCATTTTCCTACGTGTTAGAATAAAATAGATTTAAGAACGCGATTTGTGTGAATGAATAATGTTTTTTTCCATTGTTTTAAGAACTTCTACATTGCATTTTAATAAAATTCTTTTTTCATCGCACATTCAAAAAGCCAGAATCAACTTGTAGCTAAATTTGGTTAACTTATCAAGGCACAAGAAATTTTCTATCACTAGGTAGTGGTTAATTCCCTTACTTATACAGTTTCCAATAAAATTATCATCAGCGTGTGAGATCGAAATATCTTAGTTACAGGTTGTTTTTTTTTTACTTTGTAAATTTGCTTGTTTCTGTTAATATGTATTAATTATTATGATTTACGAAAACAGTTTTGGGAAATCAACTTCTCACAAATTTGAAAAATTATGAAACGAAATTTATTCCATTGAAGATATAGGTGTTACGTTGAATTAATTCAAAAGTTTAGAAAGACTTCCAATAGTCTTGTAAGTTTTTTCTGCAATGAATGATTTTTTTTTTTTTGAAAAATCATTTAATTAGCAGGCTTTATTTTTAGGAGAAACAGAAATTTGTATTCTCAACTTGAAATCTTTAGTCATTATTCCTAAAATAGACTTTTGTAGTTCACAAATTTTGAGATGTTTCATCTCAGAAACTGCCAAATAGCAAACGGATTATTTTCAGATACTCAAAGTGTATTTAAAAAAAATCTTAATTCAAATGCTTTAAAAATGTTTTGCAGTTTGATCTCATTACCTTTAGAAAGCTTTTTTGTAAATTTTGTAAATTTTTTGTTTGAATTTGTTTTCAATCCGCCCGAAAAATATTTTTCTTCCAACTGAAAAAAAATCATTATCTTTCCTGGGGACGACACCTTTCACTGGATGTAAAAAGGAATGGTATGTCAATGTTTTAAAAGAAGTGACCTGTTCCAAGTTTTTTTTTTTTTTAGTTGTGATTCTGAACAAAACGACAGAGAAAGAGAGGAAAAAACCACGTGAATGATTCTATAAATAATTGACTACTACAAATTCATAATCAAATAGAGTTTTTAACAAAGGAAACACGAGTAAAGGTAATTAAATGAAAGAAACAGGGTAAAAGAGTAAAATGGTTCGAAACGAATCTACATTGTAGATTCGTATAAATAAAATTATTATCATAGTATATAAAACGATAACGAATTATAAATAAAAATAACGATTTTTTTTTTTTGGTTCTAATTTAAAATTGTACTAAGCGTATTTTTATCACTAAGTAAGACGCACCTGCTGTCAGGAAAGAGTAGAAACTAATTTTTTTTATTAAGGATTAGAAAATTGGTAAGTTTTTTAAAAATAGATAGGTACTTTTTTCAAATTTTTCTAACATTTTTTAAAATTCATCATTAACGATTCGTAAAATTAATTACTTGGCTACTATATATTTACAGTATTACAGTACTTATTTATTTACACGTTTTAATTTCAAACAACTTAGAATTATAAAGACTTAATCACAGAATACCGTAAGGCTTTGATACGTAAACCGCGAATACTTATAAGTAGGTCAAATAATTTGTAACAATCTTTTTTTTTTTTTGATTTTCAATATATTCTGCTCTAATTGCAGATTATTTAGAGAAATGAGATGGTAATTTTAAAATGGTTAGAAAAAAAAAAGTTGAAATGCGGTCTATCGAACGAATCTAATATAAAAGCTCTCAACTTTTTGCTTCGCTCAAAAAATATAACACTTCATAAAAAGAGTAAGAAAATATTCTGCAGATATATCTACTATCTGTGTAACCGATTTGATTTCTTTTGTGACATTTTAAGAAACTATCCATACTCTCGCTTTCACAGTACACGTCTTCAATGCCAATGAAGAAGTTGTGAAATGAAATTTTGGAGTAACCTTTTTCATGAAAAATTGACCCTGAAAAAAGGAAATAACGTTAAAGCGGGGGAAAGGGGTCAAAATTTAGAAAAATGCTTTTTCAATATTCTTTTTTATGCTTCTTTAGGATTCGTTGTTTCGGGAGTGTGAAAATTTTAAGGACTCTTTATCCAACCTTGAAACAGATTTCAATACAGAAATTATGAAGTTTAGCTTGAACTTGAAAAATTATAGCAATTTTTCGAGTACCTATCATTGGTGTGACTGGTTTTTTTTTTTTTTAGTGACCAGAGGTTTTTAGAAAAATTGAGCAAGAAAAATTAATTGCAATCATTTCTATGTCTCTGACCCATAAATTTCACCTTTTTTGAGAAGTTTCTAAATTAGTAAATACTTTTTAATAATAAAAAAAAGTTTGCTCTATACATTTTCCCCTTTTGATCATCTGTGTTTGGCTTATGTGATGAAAAATTTTAAATGCCAGATTTTTTTTTAGGGGTGTCAGTGGCCTTTTTGGAACACTTCCAAGTTATGTTAATGGTACTTATGTTTTTCTGGGAAGGGTTGGGTGAACACTGGCTCATAAGAATGTTACCCATTTTCGAGTTCAGGTAAAGAATCTTTCAGATTGCAAAATGTTTAAAATATAATAATACCAGTTCATAAAGTGTAATGTAATCAAGTTTGAAATGAATTACAGCCTCACTTAGCCCCATTAATTTTAGTATAGGTGGATAATAAAAAATACTAAAATTAAATTATTCCCACTTACGGGTCTTAACACTTCATGGCATGTACTCAAAGGGTAAATTGATTCTGCACTCCATGAAACTCGGAGATTGAAACCTTTTCACGAGTATAAAAACTGATCAACGAGGCCCATGTCCCAAAGGTTGGACCAAAACCAGGGTTGTATGAAAAAAATATTTAAAAATGCCTTCTCAACTTTTACAGCAGATAGAACTACACGAACTACGAGAGTAAATTCTTGAAAATCATTCATAGTGTTAAAAAAAATTGATAGTTTCGACTCTATCTTCTATGTACCACCACTACCAGCTCCAGTAATACAATTTTTTTTTTTATTTTTACACGTGACTCTTGGAAAGTTACCCATCATGATACTCATTTAAATGCCAAAAAAAAAAAAAAAGAAAGAAAGAAAGAAAAAAAGATCAGACTACACTTAATTTTACATTTCAGACTGGGAAAAAAAATAGACAGCCAAGAAATACGTTAAGCAGGTTTTCGAAGTGAAAACCAGCTGCAAAGAATGGCAACCTTCCATTCGCAACACAAATTCATACCCTGAAATCCACTGAGGATTCGGTGGTTCAGAACTGATCCTCAGTTATTCACTTTTAGTTATCTTCATTTTGGTCGCTTTTTCAAAGTTTCAGCTGAAATTCTGCAAAAATAAAATTTACAAAAAAATTAATAAATACTGGTGTATAATTTGTAATTCTGAAGACTAGTTAAATTTTTTTTTTTTTAATTGAAGCTCTACTCGTACTTTTGATGTCATACCAAATGAATTGATTTGAACGTTATAGTGTTAAATTTTGTACAATAAAATACGAAACCGTTATAAGTGTACCCCAGAGATAGTGTTAAAAAGAAATGCTGTATGAGCAATATTTATTTTATATTTATTAATTAAAAAAACAAAATTACCAAACAAAAATAAAATTACAATAATTTGATTTTTTTTTTTTTATATCTTTATTTGTGTTATGACGAATTGGATTTTGGGTATTTTTTCGTTCCTAATGAAAAATGTATTGTTAAAGAATTAGAAATTTCTTTTTATTAATTGAATGAATCCGTTAAAATATTTTTTCATTTTCAAAAAAATTAAATACTTGACTGAAGAAAAAAAGTTTTACTTGGAAAAAATTCATCGTAAGAAAAGGATGTCATTTATAAAAATAATCGAAGCCTTATCATGGGAAAAGGTGAAAAGGTGTAAGTGCCATTTTTGGCAAAATTCTTAACTGGCACTTTCCACCATCTCCATTCGGCATGCAATAATTGGATTAAAAAAAGCGTCTCCTGAAGATTGTATAAAATGGCACTAACATCTTTTTCCTAAAAAAAAAAAAGCTCGAATTATGGTGGGCTACTCACCATAAATCTACATTTTCCAACTCCAAGTAGGAGGATTTAGACTAAGTTATATTTTCTGACGTTATGGAATGCCAACGTGCACCCGAACTGTTGCTGTCGCCTCGATCACTATCGTTGTCTTGTAGAGTGGATGACATATTATTGTTCTGATTTTGTATAGTGTCAGACCTGTGGAATGGGGTCCATGGAATGATGGGCTGGTGCTCGACAATGGTGGCGAAATTGCATTCGGATTTGGGTCTTGGAAGGCTGGCGGTGAGGATGTGAAGACTACGACCGATTTCAGTCAGTACTGATCGACTGCCATCCGATTCGATCGAGGTGTTGGCATGCTCAGCTTGCTCGGAGAGTGCATTCACCACTGCATTTATGGTTTTGCTGTCACTGCCATCGTCATCCTCTCCTTCTTCTTCTTCGTGATGGGCGACGATACTCGGATTTATACCGATTTTGTTTAATCTGAAAATCAAACGAGGTTAAGGTGGCCTGGCAATTAATTGGGAAGACAGGAAGCGTCGATTGACTCGAATATGGGTCAGATGAAGGGTTCCTGGGAATCGTTGAAACTTTTTTGACCTCTCCATCAACCATGCGAATTTCAGCCTGATTCCTGCGGTCTTAATTTTCAGTTATGGTCCAGCATCGTATCGTTAGTTGAACGCTGTTCAAACGAGAGCCAAACTTGTATACGTAATTCGAAAATATCGAAAAAAAATAGCAAGGCTATAAGTCTCCAGCCCACAAAAAAAAGAGCATTCAGGATCCGGCCAACAGAAAAATTTTCTTTGAGACACCTAGCCGATAGAAAAATAAATTTTTAAAGCCAAATAATATATTTCAGCCCGATCCATGCAATCGGAAATTTCAGTTTTATTTCGGCATTTTAGCAGGTTTTCGTTTTCGATGTCACGAAATTGGGCCAAAGTTGGCTAAATTTCCTGGTGTAAATTATTGATGTCGGCTAGATTTCCAGCCAACCTCAGCTAGATTTCCTGGTATTAATTATCGATGTTGGCTGGATTTCCAGCAAACGTTGGTAATCTAGCTAACGGCTCAAGGGCATGAAGCCGAAAACACGTTTCAATAGGTTGTTGTGGATGAAAATCTGCTAAAACTTGAGAAAAATGTTTTTCACAAACGTTTTCGATCGCTAGTGATTTGAACCTAAAAGACCGTATTTGGCAGATTTACATGAGTTGCTTAAGGCATTCATTGAGACATATCATTCGGACGATTTGCAAATGTTTTGATTCGCAGCGCTCTCTGCTGAAACTTCATTATTTTATATTCAAACCGGTTCTGTTTTAAGTCGCAATCTTCCGTATTTCTAGCAAGTTCAAAGTTCCGCAGAGGGCGCTTTTATTATTAAAAAAAAATATTTTTACCCCGGTCCCCTTACAGAAACCATTTCTCCGCCCATTTGCCCCTCCTCCAACCAATCAGAGATCGGCAGGAGTGTTTTTTTGGGCCCAAATTTAGTCGAATCTTATGCAATCAACATGCAAAATAATTTGTACAAGAACGAGTAAACATTTCCACTTAGTATGCATTCGGACGTCTTCGAGTACGGATCAAGAAAAATGCAAATATCCATCCGGATGACTGTGCCCTCTCGGTCAAGACCTCCTCGAGTAGCCGCCCCTGGAATTTGGATCTCCCCGCAGTAAGCTATGTCTTTCGGTTAGTCAGGTGAATGACAATTTCCGCGGGGTGGGCGAAAGAGGAGGAAATGACTAGAGGGTGCGAACTTACGAGTGGATATTTGTAGATAAGACATTTGGACAACAGAAAAACTTGTCTGGGCGAAACAAGCGGTTGGCTGGTAGTCTTGGAAAACTCGCTGATAGTGTTGGTTAGCTAAGAGGATATAAGTGCGATGCTTTTGGCACCGATTATAGATTTCGCCCATACGGGTGACGGTACCCTCTTAGCAGGGACCGACTTCCAGGAGTAGCCTGCTCCCGGATCTTGAATCTCCCCGCAGTGAGCTCAGATCTCTCGGTTAGACGTGTGAATTCAATTTCCGTGGGGCGGGCGAATTCGGAGGAATCTATGCCGGAAGGCTCTTTTTGGTATCTAGTTGGTGGCTAGATTAAGTGCAGCATATTGCTGCACTTTTTTTTAAAAACTCGCACTTTTTTTAAAACTCGCTGAGAATGTGTGTTCTTAAAAGTACTTCAGTAAAAAGACCGATCGGGTGGGTGGGAGGGGGCGGATGGATGGACGGAATTTTAAAAATTCCAAACTTGTATTTTTGAATTTTATATAGTTATGAATTTTAAATCGTGAATATTATATCTGAATTTCAATCCTGGATAGTTTGAATTATTATCATAGTGGGAATTTTAAAAATTCTAGACTTGTAATTTTGAAACTTATATTCGTGAGGATCCAAGTCCGTGAAGATAGTTATTGTTAGAAAATATACTGTGGCATATTATTCTGCGTGTTTTTGAAACTCGCTGACAATGTGTGTTGTCAAAAGTACTTAAGTAAAGAGCGACATCGGGTGGGTGGGAGGGGGTGGCTGGATGGACGGACTTTTTTAGATTCTAGACTCGTATTGTTTGAATCTTATATGGTCGTGAATTTTTTATTTGAATTTATCCTGGATTGTTTGAATTTTAATTATCGTAAATATTCCTGGATAGTTTGAATTTTAAATCGTGAATATTAACCAACGATTAGTAGCTTGATTAAAATTCCAGACTAAACAACTGATTAATTAATCGTTGATTAATATTCACGATTTAAAATTCAAACTATCCAGGAATATTTACGATAATTAAAATTCAAACAATCCAGGATAAATTCAAATAAAAAATTCACGACCATATAAGATTCAAACAATACGAGTCTAGAATCTAAAAAAGTCCGTCCATCCAGCCACCCCCTCCCACCCACCCGATGTCGCTCTTTACTTAAGTACTTTTGACAACACACATTGTCAGCGAGTTTCAAAAACACGCAGAATAATATGCCACAGTATATTTTCTAACAATAACTATCTTCACGGACTTGGATCCTCACGAATATAAGTTTCAAAATTACAAGTCTAGAATTTTTAAAATTCCCACTATGATAATAATTCAAACTATCCAGGATTGAAATTCAGATATAATATTCACGATTTAAAATTCATAACTATATAAAATTCAAAAATACAAGTTTGGAATTTTTAAAATTCCGTCCATCCATCCGCCCCCTCCCACCCACCCGATCGGTCTTTTTACTGAAGTACTTTTAAGAACACACATTCTCAGCGAGTTTTAAAAAAAGTGCGAGTTTTTAAAAAAAAGTGCAGCAATATGCTGCACTTAATCTAGCCACCAACTAGATACCAAAAAGAGCCTTCCGGCATAGATTCCTCCGAATTCGCCCGCCCCACGGAAATTGAATTCACACGTCTAACCGAGAGATCTGAGCTCACTGCGGGGAGATTCAAGATCCGGGAGCAGGCTACTCCTGGAAGTCGGTCCCTGCTAAGAGGGTACCGTCACCCGTATGGGCGAAATCTATAATCGGTGCCAAAAGCATCGCACTTATATCCTCTTAGCTAACCAACACTATCAGCGAGTTTTCCAAGACTACCAGCCAACCGCTTGTTTCGCCCAGACAAGTTTTTCTGTTGTCCAAATGTCTTATCTACAAATATCCACTCGTAAGTTCGCACCCTCTAGTCATTTCCTCCTCTTTCGCCCACCCCGCGGAAATTGTCATTCACCTGACTAACCGAAAGACATAGCTTACTGCGGGGAGATCCAAATTCCAGGGGCGGCTACTCGAGGAGGTCTTGACCGAGAGGGCACAGTCATCCGGATGGATATTTGCATTTTTCTTGATCCGTACTCGAAGACGTCCGAATGCATACTAAGTGGAAATGTTTACTCGTTCTTGTACAAATTATTTTGCATGTTGATTGCATAAGATTCGACTAAATTTGGGCCCAAAAAAACACTCCTGCCGATCTCTGATTGGTTGGAGGAGGGGCAAATGGGCGGAGAAATGGTTTCTGTAAGGGGACCGGGGTAAAAGTTCCATGTGAAATGTTCGGTTGAATGCTGGAACAGAAGTGTAATAACGATTTTATGTAGTGAAGCTAAAGCAGAAAATAATATTGAAGCTAATAAAAAAAAAGCTGTAAAACTACAACAAAGACGATAAAAATGCATTTTATTAATACAAAATATATTACACTCGACTAATATATTAGATTAAAAGGAAAAAAAAAAGAATAAATATTGACCTAAGTAGGTGAATAATGAATATGGGATAATAAAAATGAAAATGGAAGTTACAAATAGGAAAATTCTGCAAATAAATGCTCATGTCCTACATTATAATAGTAATAAATTACATGTTATCGAAATATTTTTTTGTTCTTTCTAAATCTTTATCTTATTATTCTACTTTTTTTTCCTCTATTAAAAAATTTATTCTAATAACGGTAACTGAATTCTTAAATGCAATAAATAAAAATTATAAATAATCCATAACTTGCTTTTCTAAATTAATTTTGAGATTGTGGCAAATTATTAGTATCATAATAACCTACTCAGTGGCAATCTTGTTAGTCTTTAAAAATTAGATCAAAAATTTAGCAATGTCAGCTCAACTAGTCCGAGTGAACTTGCCAAGCACACAGCCATGACAGAAAATTCGGTGTTTTTGGATTACATAAATCTTGAATAACGATTAAATGCTTAGAAATATGCAAAGATTCCATTACTAAAAACCCACGTGGCTTTCTACTAGTCTCATTAAATTATATTGAATTTTCGTACGCATTCTCCGAACTTTAAAAACCATCGAAATTGAAAAATAAGACAATCAGATTTCAGACTTTGCTCCCATTTCGCGAATAAATGCATTCAGTAATGTATAGCTTCTTGAGCAAGATACATAATAATAGAAGGAACAAGTCTACTAATATGGACTGCTTCAGGAAATTCTCATGTAAGAATAGTTGAAACTACTATTTATGGTTGGTTTATAAAACAAAATCTGGAAAGAATTCTAAAAAATGATTATAACTTTTTAAGGGGTGAAAGAATAGAGAGGTACATATTGCCATTAGACAAAATATGCATTTTGTTTTACGTAAGTAAATAAATTAAATTACTTAAATAAAAATTTAAGATATGAAAATACGTTGGTACTAAATAATTTGTGAGTAAGAATTTGCAATTTATCTACTCTACTAAATACGAGTACCAGGGTATCTAACCAAAAGAATAATATAGTTTCAATTAAGTAAGAAAATAAGACGTCTACACCTGGGTGGGTGAAAAGTGAAACCATCGTCTGAAAAATAGAGCCAATTAATATCCTGTTACTTATTCCTATTTGTGATGCGAATAAAATCACATTTTCATACGTTTCTACTTACCAATGTCGATGGTAAGTGAAATTATTGATTTGAAAAAAAAATTAGCATCATTCCAGTTAGCTGAATAAAAAAATACTCTATATCCGCAACACCGTAAAGAGCTTCTCAAGATGAATATTTTTTTCAAAAATTCGACTTCCTAAGCACAAAATATATGCGAAATACAAATTTTAAGAGATTTTAGGGAAAATAAAACAAATATTCATCTCCGAAGAAGAGATTTCTAACTCTATCTTCAAGAATATAAATCATCTCCCTGAATTTTTGAGGGAAAGGCCCAATCTTTTAATAATCTTTCTACAATGCTGCCAATATCTGAAAATTGCACAAGTTTCTAAATCAGGGTATTAAACTTTCTCCAGTTTCAAATTTATATAAATTTTATGAACATAATAAAAGAAAAATAGGAAATAATTCGCAAGTGTAGACGTCATCTTTTTACCCTAGACCATAAAATACAGATTCTCAAAGCTTCGAGTGTTGAACAAATCCGTTTACACTGTCATGAAAAATAATTAATAAGCTACAGTCCGAGCTTTTTAAATCATTCGTGTGAATATGTTTCAAAACAAAAATGTATAGCTTCACCTAGTGCTCAAGAAGCTAAAATTCATCACTGCACCAAATTACACAGATTTCATCCTCGTAACTCAAGTAAAATAATGGCTACGTTACGAAGAAAATAAGTACCTTCATTTTTCTGATACAACCTCCTTCTGCCAACAACTACCTAAACTGGAAAGAAATTCTAGCAGAGAAAATGATAGGAAATTGATGGCATTCGTGAATAAGTAAACTTTTCGTCGAGATAAAATTCAACGAAACATAATTATAGGTACTAGAAAACAAAGAAAAAGAAATGCTACTAAAAAAAAAAGCACCGGCGAAACTACATCACATAGAGTTTAAACTCTATACATAAAAATAATTAAAAACTAAGAACATATCAAAATACATGGCACAAGATACTTTCAAATGTGAGGAGAAAAAAAAGCTAAAATAACAGCAAACAAAAAATAAAATGTAGGTAATTTAAGATCGTAAAAGAAAAACAATACATCAATGACAGAAAACTAACAAGAAAAAAAAAAACATTAAAAACAAAATTCGCAATTTTTTAAGTGTTCGGCGCTAAATAAAGCAGGCGACGCGCACAAAAAATACGAAAAAAATTAATGCAAAATGAAAAAAAAAGTAATTAAATTCTAGAAAATAAAAACAAAACAAAACTAGGTACGTTTTTTTCTCTAAGTATGCATTATGGCTTTATTTCAGGTTATTTTTTTGGGGGGGGGCGAGGGGCGGGGAGGTTATTTCACAGACGGGTATCATTTTGATTCGAATTATTGTCGTTTAGGTCGAAGCCAATGTCTCTTTTTCTACGATACCTTTCGGCAGCCACCGACTCCATGGTTCGCCTCATCAACGGGTACTGATCCAGGACGGTGTTGAAATGCTCCACAGAGAGTGAAAAAAGGTTGCAATACGTTTCGGCACGCACGCTGGCCACTCTGCGAGCGTTGGTCAGCAGACAGATTTCGCCGAAGTAGGAGCCATCGCTGAGGCTGGTCGCTACGTCGCCGTTAGCCATCACGATGTCCACGATGCCCTCTTGGATGAAATACATTTTGTTGCCAATGGTGCCTTCTTTGATGATTATGTCTCCTGTAAAGCAGAGAATAATATACACGTGAGCAGTACCGGCAACATGCGGTGATATTCCAACGAATTTCCATTGAAGGGTACAAATTGGTACCCGAAATAAAGTTAAAATGGCACTAAGATTTTTTATAAAATATTAAAATTCGTGGCCTTTTTTGCGCACCATCTGAAATCATAGGGGCATTACCCCTTGACGCCCTCACTTTGCACAGCCCTTCAATTTCTTCCAGCGGAAACGTACCTCGAAGTGAAAGGCCGATATTATCCTAAACGTCATAAAATTAAAATTTTTTTGACGGATATTAGTCAAAAAATTCTAAGTATTTTTTTTCTATTACTTATATAGGAAGATACACAGGATGACGTCATCAAAACGCAAAACCGCACAAAAAATTTTAATCCAAAGGTCTCCTATACAGAATACATAATTAATATCTACTTAAAGAGTAGTTTAAGGATTAAATATTTGAAAATTGGTTTGAAGCAGTTCAATATTTAAAAAAAGATTTAAAAAGTGGGTTTGTATTTAATATTTTACGTGAAATCAAACTAATCAGCGCATAGAATATCCTCATTTTCTAAATTAGAATCATAGTGCAACCATAAATTTTTTCAAGTACGACTCAGGGCTAAGTCCTAAGTTCATTATTGAAAGCTGAAAATGCCAAAGGTCCAAAAATTTTACGAATTAAATTTTTTTTTGGAAAAATTTTATGCAAAAGGGCCAGCTGAGGATGAACCGAAAAATAGAAAGAGCGAAATTCAACTAGCAAGAATAAATTCTTGCGGATTTTTGAAAATATAATCAATCATATTTCTTACCCGGTTGGAAGACTTCGTATTTCAATTTAGTGACCACATCCGAAACGAAATTTGGATCAGCGTTGGCGAAGAATGGAACAGATGCTACCAGTGATCTGCAATTGTAGTTGATCACATCCTGTAAGAAAATACAAAAATAAACATTTTTTTTTTTTACTTTTCAATCGTTTCAAATATTCAACTCTCTATAAATCGAATAGAAATCAAGTAATTTTGGTATGAATTAAACTAACTTTTTGAACAAATCAAAGGTTTCTACAAAATAGTAGTTTCTCCATTTTTTCAATTAGTGACTGATAAATTCGCTGAAAAATAACTGTTTTCATGATGAAATAGCCGCTAAAATTTTCTTATTCCAGTAAGATTAATTCCAGCTTTCTAGGTTAAACAGGAGCTGAGTAATAATGAAATGAAGGAAAATTTGTTCACGAATCTACAGTGGCGTCAGAAATTCGAATAATTACATTTTATTATTCACGATTTTTAAAGACTCATTTAGTATAGTTGAGCACTTTTTCAGAGCTATAAATTTATTACTTTTGAAAAACCAGATCTGAAATGATAAGCGAAGTTAGAACTGAAAATATTATGTGATGTAGAACTGCAAAACTTAAGGTACCTACATAATATGTGATTATTTTCAACCGAAAAATTTCGGCTTTGCTTTTCATTCCATTGAATCCACATTCAATGGGTAAATTAAAATATGTGATTTAAAAAAAATATACATTGATATTTTAATTGTGAATATGGCCAATATTATTTTGGTTGATTTTAATACTTTTATTTGAATATTATATTGTTTAAGTGGAAATTAAGATAAAAGTAACTTGTTTGTGTATACCTAGAATTACGAAAAGTATTCTTCAAATTAAATCTATAAAATGTTAACTTAGTATCAACATAATATTTTTATTTTTGTGTTTGATACTAATATAATGTTTTTTATTTTTTTATCAAGTATAAAATCATTATTGTTCCTAATCAGTACGTGTGATAAATTATATGAAATATAGTCAACTTTGTTTAGCTGTTATATACAATTATTATTAATATGATATGGAAATTCAAGTACCAACCTATTTATTATTATAAGAATTTCAAACACTTCATTTTTAGTAGAGGTACATGAAAGTGAAATGAGTAACCTACGGACATTTCCTCCTCCTATTTTAAAAATTATATAAGCAGTGGATACTCGGGTTCGAAAAATGGAAAAAAAAAATTAAGGCTTTACTCTGCATAATGCAACAAGTCGATATCTAAATAAAGGTATTTAAGAACAAAAACATTTTCAAAGTAGAAGAAAGATTCTCAATATCATCGCATGAAATTATTTAGCTGCTTTCACTGAATTAAAATATTCTAAAGAATATCCCTTTCAATAACTCTATCGCGGACCAATTTATAGTTTCTCACCTCACGTAATTTCTCTGACAGCTCACCCAAGATGGCTTCTTCGTCGAAAAATTTACCCTGATATCGGTGCTCGAAGTATTCGGTGATTCGTTGTCGCATTTCACGTGGTAATTTACGATACGCCATGTATTCTTCCACTTGTTTCACCTAAAAATGAAAAATATTTACAAAATGAGATCATTGCACCGAAATTTATATAAGTGAAATAGATAATTAATTTGAACAAAAAACATGCGACTAAATACAAAGTCCTATTTATTCAAATGCGAAGTCTTTAAAACATTTTTTTCCCCTTCTAATACAGAGTAATAAAATTAATAAAATTCATTATCAAGACAAAATGCAAAATCAAAATTTCGTCAAACGAGCATCCCACAGATTGGTGAAAATTTCAGATCAATCTTCGCATAATTGATAGCGACTATGAAGTGCATTAGCACTTTCCTTTTAAAAATTGTAAAAATAGTTTGTTATTCTAGGAAATGTAGCACCGAAGTGGCTTTATAATATTGCCTCTCGAATATGACACAATTTCATTTTTTTAAACGTACAAATAAGCAAAGAATAAAAAATAAATAAATTTTACTCGTTCTCTGTACTGCCTCCTGGACGAATCTAAACTTTGAATTAAATTGGTTGCGTGTCCCAAGAACAGAGCGTAACAAGTGGCACCACTAATCATCGACAGCATGGTTAACCACATATCAGTGAGTGACTGAGGAGGAAATCGTCCATATCCAATACATAACATATGAGACATGGCTTTAAATAAAGCCCACGAGTATTGCTCCAACCAGAATGCATCCTGCAAAAGCATACATAATTGCATTACAACGATTGGGCATCAATTTTTCTGAATAGCTTTCCTAAAAAATGTACATTCTGATGCTAAAATCTTTCAGTTTCTGACACGTTAGCTACACCCGATCACTTAATAAAATTATTAACATTTACCTGTAATTCATTGATGGCGACCCACGAATTTTCAGGAAATCCCTGCAGCATTGGCACTAAAAACTGAAGACATCCAGACCAATGGCCAATGAGCAACATCATGCAGATCAAATTGAATATTCTCATGAACACACTGGCCATATTTAAAAACTGAAAACAAATCACGTTGTCATGAATGAGACAAAAGAGCCATACGAAACACGTGGAAATATGTAAATTATTTATACAAATTAAACGAATTAATAATTATTAGCTGAGGAAGTTTTTCTAATAACGTTTCAAAAGAAGCATTTAAATTATACTATTTTACAAATAAATTACAGCTGAAATTTAGAAATTTTAATTAATATTTTTTTTTTTTTGCATAATTATTTCAACAAAAATTATCTTTCCAATAACTACAAAAATAAAAAATATAGCTGAAGCACGATGTGAATGCAGTATAATCACCAAAGAATATTCAATCGTACTCCAAAATTTATGCAAAAAATGGTTGTTATTTAAAAAATTCATTATTTTTTGTTTTAAAGAAAAACAAAGAGAAAAATAAAATGCACTAATTTTAACTCGACGAAATAGAGAAAATTTTTTTAACGCAGAGAAAGTGGAGAAAAAATCTGCTAAAAAAAAAAAAAAGGTAAAACAACATTCGGGGTGAAATTAAAAATACATTAGCGATAAGCCTCAAAACTATTTTGAAAAGCTGATGTGCTGAATAGCGTCTTTATCATCATTTTTTCCCCCTCTTTTGCTTTGCTACTCCACATTCTTAGCTGGGGTAATTTACAGTTGGCATTTGTATACACGTATATACAAGGTGTTCTCAAACTTTCATTTATAAAACGTGTCATCATATCGGCCCTCTACCACAATAACATACCAGTTTGAAATGAATGAACAATATGTTCCATCAACAAGGTGCGTTCATTTCAAAAAGAAGTATCGTAAAAAAAAAAAAACTCACAAAAGCAAAAGCCAAAGAAAAAAATAGTGGTGTCAAAGATGAAAACAAACGATTCTGTATGATTATGCTGCCAGATTTATGAATCATATAATAAGTATAGCTGTACTTACAAACAAGAAAATAATTATACATGCGACAAAATGATATTGTGGCTATACTGCAGAATTTATCATCCAGTATAAAAGCACATATAGGTACATTACAATATTCAAGGAAAAGCGAAGAAAGATAAATGAAAATATCGCTGGAACTTGCTAAGTCCCCCAAAAATTATCACTTTTTTCGACTAAATCATTAATATCAGGAACCAAAACACCATTTCAGCGAACAAAAATGGATGATACTCTTTTTGGGACTAGAAAGGTTTCGGGCTTATGCCAAAAATATTTACAACAGATCATGTACAGGAGGTGATTTTTAAACATTTACTGCATAGGCGAGTATTAGAATAGCGCCAGCTCAAGTGCAAAACCTGCCAAGTCCCAAAAAATTATCATATTTTTTTTTGCTAAATTAGCACTATCGTTGACTTTTGAAAAATTTACACGGGCGACTTATAGAATATAGCGAAGACGATTTGAATATTGAAATGTATCGGACAAATAAGTCCAATGAGAAGTGAATAAAGAAATACATAATTTACTTCTACATTTGTTCAGACTTTAAAGAGTTTTTTCACACAAGGAACATAGGTATTTCTACAAGTAAAGAAAAAACGTGAAAAAAATGTAAAGAAACCAGGTTGAGGACTACAAAATCAGCAGGTCCTTCTCGATCAAGAAACCAACATACTCTCAGCTTGAACTTTTCCCAACAATATTAAAAACATTATTCTCATTTTTAATAACCCAAAAACATCTTTAGTGAGCCAGTAATACTGACAATGAGTTAATGTGATCGTTTATAAGGTTAAAATTTTTGTTACAAATCAAGCAGCACAACTACACAGCAGCAGCACGACCAAAATCAGCTTATGTCGTTGATTATTCATCGAGGTGCGAAATCATTAACGAATAGAGGTACCTACCTACTTAAATACTATAGTACATATAACGAAGGAAAAATAATCCTCGAGGGGATTGTTAATATAAGGCAAAGCCAGATTACAACGTGCAATTAAGTGCAGATACCAGAAGAACGAACATGAAGATATAAAGAAGCGTACTAAAAGGTTGTACCAGGGTTATTCTTCTTTTAAAGGATTTTTTATTTTCAACCATCTGATTTTTTTTTTCTCTTTCCGACCAAATAAAAGGTATATAGCCTTCTCAAGATATTCAACTGAAGTCGATATAGCCCTCACGATGAGCAAAAGTATGAAAATTTGAAACCATAAAACACTTTATAAATCCAGCATACAATAATTAGACGAAAATTGGCCTTGAAAAGGCAAAATATCAAAGATTTTCAGCTATGAGTAGCTTTGTGATACCCCTAATTAACATATTTATGGTGGAAAGTCCCCACACTCTTGAGCTATATGCAAGATCCACAATTCCGAGTGAAAGGGGGTCAAAACTGGTTTTTCATCTACATATAACTGTGCAACTATCAATTTTTCACAAAAAAAAAAAAATGTTTGAAACGAAAGTTGTTTTTCATCAAATTTCTTACAACTTACGTATTAGGTATTTTTTTTTGCATTTCCACTGAGAATGGAGACAGAGTATTTCAATATAAAGTACTATTTCTAAAACACAATATAATGTAGTTCAATATTTTTGTTAATAACCTGCTAGGTTTTCATTTACGTGAAAAATGTTTGGAAAATAGTTACTTACTTATTCTGTATGAAATTCTACGTAAAAAAAAGTGCCCGAATAAGTAATTTTGAAAATCTTCAATGGGCATTATTTGTCCAGAAGCATATTTTTGAGAAATACAGTTTTTTTATTCCGAAGTATTCTATCTCCTTTCAAATGAAGGTACAACAAAATGCTGAATACAAAAGATGTAGAAAATTTGATGAGGAATAACTATTGTTTCAAACATTTATGCGAAAAATTGATAGTTGAAGAGTTAGTGGTGAAAAAGCAGTATGTATAAAAACTGCCTTCGAATAAAAATATTCTTGTTTGAATTCTATTTTCATATAGGATGCTGCATGACAAAAATTGGAGAAGCTATAAGCTATTCAGCAATATCTATTTTATGTGAACGATGTCAATGAAATCTACATTACGATACTATGCCACCATACCCTAGAGTGCCTATGTAAGTAGTATAAAAACCAACACCGCTGGAAGAGAAGCCAGAAAAAGCACAGGAAGTGGAAAGGATGCCAAGTCCATTTGAAAAACAAAAAAAATTTAAAAGCTTTACTTTAGATAATTTTTTTGAAAATTGAAACAACGTCATTGATTTGATAGCGATTGATCACGTATAATGTTTTGTACGTCTAAAGCTGGTGCATACGGAATATCTAAATCAATAATTACTCTAACAGAATTTTTCAAGTTAATCCGAAGAGCCATATATTATGGCATTTGGTGGTAACTGATTTAAATGAATTACAACAATTACAACTAACTGGGTGAAAATCCGAACGTTTCATTTTTTCAACTTTGATGGGCCACATCTCATGTTTGGGTTGGAGAGTTGAATCTTGGACTTTTGGATTCTTTATTTAATGGTCAGTTAATAAATTTCAGGGAAAAAATAAAAAAAAAGGGGAAAAAATTAATTTCGAACTTCCTAACCTTAAGGTAAGTTTTCTCAGATTTTTTCACATAATATGAAGAAAGTTTCTTTTGAATAAAAAATTCTACGAGCTAATAACGAAGGAAAAAGAAAACGGAATTACAGGGGAAAGGGAAAAAGGAAACTAAAAAAAAAAATCTAAATAAATGAAAAATGAAAAAAAAAAAGAAGAAAAAAAAAGTACAGCATCTTTTCAATTCTAAAACCTTGTAAAAAGCCAAAAATTTATTCAGAATAAAGAGAATTGCTTCTCCTTTTCAAGATGATATAATATTAGAATTCAGAGACTACAATGTGGCCTCATGAAAAGAGCCGAAGAGGTACTTGGAGCACTTTCTATGGGTAAAAAGTTATTCTTTGAACCTTTGTATCCCAACCTCCACTCCATTGATCAAATTCATATCACTATATTCTTTTTCTTCTATCACCACATGACTCGCATCTTCGTTTTATTACTTAAACTCGAATCAGTCAAATACAACGTCTTGGGCTTTAAAATGCCCATAAATATTGAAGAGCATAAATTATATTATTGTTGACTCGACGATAAGCACCTGCACTTTTTCCTTCGAGTGTAATAATCTGCGAAGTACTGGTGCATGGACACTATAGACTTGTACCTATTGCCCAGTCCACAGCATTTGTCGAGGCATCTGCAAAAATTCGTTGTATTTGCCCGGGTACCAGGTAAATGCAATGATGATTTTATTTGCTCAAGTACCAGTCAGTTTAGATTCATTATAGCACTTGACCACTCTGCAAGGATTTAGTTATCACTCGCTTCCCACCCTCCTTTCTTTGAGAAACAGATTATATCAAATAAATGTTATGGGCAGCCTGATAATGCAGAAAAGAAAGTTGAACATTCACTTTTGAATTATAAGTTCCATTCCGCGAGACTCGTCATTTTATTGCAGTTGTAGCTATTTTGACGCACCCTGCATAATTGAAGGTTGAAATAGCACTACTATACAGCACATACCGTCATAACAAACAGAAATGAGATCAATATTTCACTATAGGTACCCTGGTTATAAAAATTACACGCAGCCAATAGCTCAAAAAACAAAAAAACACTATTGAATTCAGATTCATTAACCGTAAATTTTCAGAATAAAAACTCATCCAATCACTGACAAACGAGTAAGTCTACAAAATGGGCACTTACCTACAAGGTTTCAGAATTAAAAAAAAAAGGCTGATAAGAACAAATTTACAAAAAACAACAACAAATCAAAATAAATAAATAAAAAAGAAATAAAAAACCATCGTAAAAATAACCAAAACCAAAATGTAAAATATAAAAATAAACTAATATTCGTAAAGAAGATAGAATGGCAAGTGAATGTACGAAAAACTGAGCTGCGTTTTTGATGCGGGCTGGCAGTTTGGCATTTTTCAAAAACTAGCGCAAAAGTTGCATTTTAAATTTTATTATATTTTCTCTAAGGGGCGAAGTGAATTCGCCACCTTTTTTTTTTGCTCTCATAAATGATGAGTCGCCGCTCACCACCGGTTACCTTAAAAATCAGATTCGACTTCTTATTTTTCCTTTGTTCGGTGGAATAACTTCGACAACGCCTTTCAGTTCGCTTTTTTTGTAAATTCTGCAAGATCTAAAAAAGAAAAGATAACAAACAAAGCGAAGAAAAAAAGTTTTTTGTACACGAATAGAAGACAGACGGGCGAGTGGAAGATAAAAAGTTACTGTATGAAAATATTAGAAAAATACTTATTTAAAAAAAAAAAAAACACTGAAAAAGCAGACACAAGAAAGAAAGTGGGGGGAAAAAATTGGCACAAGACAGAGAGCACAAGACTTACAAAAATAAGAATTTTACGAAATATTATTGATAGGTAAATCTATGTTGTTGCTTTACCTTGCTCCTATCTTTGAATTTGCATCTAGGTTATTAACACAAAAAAATGATAACACCACTCAACATTTTTCAACTTACTGAAATTTACAGAAATCAAACAATGTGATTGTCACAGTATTTTTCACACCGAATTCAATGATAGTCTTCATTTTTCTCTATCAGGTCACAATCGCGAGTAATTTCATTGTTTTTTTGAGAAATTATCAATATAAGTGATGTTGAAAAAAAGAAACATTATCATGACAAATAACACAACAAATTCATAAAAGTGGGGTCATTTACTTCTACATACAATGATCAAATTAACAGCGGAAAACCCCATTTTATCTCAAATCTTCATTGTTTTGTTGTAATCATAGATTATTAAAGATGAATTCTTTGTACTAGACCCTCAGTCAAAATTTTGTCCGTGATGCCTCAATGTTACACCGAGGTATAACATGAGCAACGCACGTGATGACGTCACATCATACCTGGAAAGAACATGGGAGAAGCACGGAGATAAACATTTCAAGTGAAGAATGATGACGTCATCACACCTATGTTCAACATTTTATAGACGCAGGTGATGACGTCGTCATACGTAGGTCTAACATATGAGACGCAGGCGATGACGTCATCGTACTTATGTTATAATATTGAAGGCTCACGGACATGAACATTCAAACTAAACATCAAGGTTTTATCTAATGACGTCATCATACTTAGGCAGGATGACATCATCGTACATTCGTTTAATCAAGCATAGACCAAATCATTTTCATTTTCCTTTTACTTAATTATGTTTTGAAATAAGAAATTATTTTTAAATTTATCAGAAAAATATGTAACTAATACGAAAATTTCAATCAATTTGTTTATTAGGGAAAACTGGTCTGTTTCACATTCAGTTTTTTAAAGAAACACTTATGGAGATTTTTTACATCCGACTGTTGTATTAGAGAATTCATCTTCGCCTTCACGATTAGCTACTCGTATTTTGTTGAGATCATAGGATTCGGATCAATTTTACTCTTATCACCATTTTATATTGATAGCAATTAGAATCAGTGATTACGAGGAACCAGGAAATGAAATGAAGTTCCCCACAATAAAGTTGAATATCAGACATGTTTAAATAATCCCACTTTTATGAATTTTCTACATTTTCGTAATATTATTTCGTTTTTTCTACATGACTAATGTCGATAATTTCTCACAAAACAATGAAATTACTTGCGATTGTGACCTGATTGAGAAAAATTAAGACCAGCATTGCATTCAGCGTGAAAACTACTTACATAATCACACAGTTTGATTTTAAAAAAATTTTCTATGTTGACTAGAGTCTAATTGGTTTAGTCATTCTGAAGTTAAACAGTCGAGTATATAGTGCAGATTCCCCACCCGGTATGTAATAAACCCCTCGCACCAAGTCCATTCCTTCTCTTAAAATTAAAATACCTACAGGGTACCTATTATGAAATATTAGCAAGAAGTACTCGCAGGTAATTAATTATAAGTTTTTATCCAAATTCAAAGCAGACACTTACAAACTTTCTGGTATATTTTAATCTAAAAAAAAAAAAGAAAATTACTCTAAGTATACAAGGGGAATAATGCATAGGTACTCATTACTCACATGTTTACGGGTATACATTTTTACAACAAAAACTGCGGCAGTACTATTTTTAAGATTTTTTCTTCAAATTCTACAAGGTAATCTATAGTGATATACCTGACTTCCACTACTGTTGAAATTTCGACATTTCCTTATATTTAGAGTTTACAATAACCTTACTCTCCTTTTCGTGATGTGAAAACTACAGATGAGTATTGCATATAAGGGCCCTTAAATCTACGTGCAACCTCTTGAAAGTCCAAATTTTGAAAGAAAAAGTTGCCTCATGTCTGCTTCGCTCCAGTAGTGAGTTATAACGATACAAAATTATTCGAGCTACTTCACAATATCCAAGTTGACATGATGAAACTTCAGATAGACGAGCATGAACAAAGCACTTTTAAACGCCAACTCGAAGTCGTCTACGAAATAAGTAGCCTAATCGATATAGGTAAAGAGAATAATGAACACCGAATACCGACTTTTTTTGCTTCATTTTTGCAATCCAGCTTACATAAGAGGATGATCGACGATATATAGGAAATACGACGCGAGTTCATCTGAGATAAAAATCATCTTTTCAGTTTTGGCTCGATTCTATACCGCAGTTATTTGTATAGTTTACTTTACTCTACTATACATCATGTAAAACTATATACCATTACATGAGGGTCACTAATAGAAACCCTTACTTTTGGTCATTGAAAAGTTCTTAAATCACTTGGATATAACTTTTAAAGCTATGACAGAATTCGTGAGTATTAAAAAAGCAACCCGTTCAAATGGTCACTTTTCAAAAAAGTCACAACTATCCAAACGCATCTTTTGACAATAAAAATTGCATGTATTTCAAAATACGACTAAAATAATTAACCTTCATGTCATCTGCTTAAACGCCTTTGCGTCACCCAACCAATTCATTAAAATTTTCAAAATTCCACAATTTTTTTCAATCCAACGATTCGCCACTTCAATTACATAGAAATAAATATTGATCCAGCTGGCAGTCGACTAGTCCGATTTTTGAGCGCAGAAAATGAGAAAATAATTTCTTACTTTTGGTTTGTTAGCTTTTTATTTTGCAAGTTATTAAATAACTTTTAGAGAAAAGAAACTTTATTCGATATGAAAAGTGCATGGGAAAAAAATGAAGAAAATTCCTATTCTCCCGTATTTTTTGCACCGCAGAGAGAGATATATAAGGTTTCATTTTTTTTTCTTTCAAGTAAGTAACGAGAAAAATATTTTTCCAGATGGGTCACAAATATGTCATAATTTATTTGTTTGAAAACTTTGACTGCAGTTTATACAGCGATGAAGTTTGAATGTACACGCAAAACACAAGAGATAATATTCCAAATAGAGAAAACCATGCGAATATTCCAGAGACATTTTCGAAGAAAATAAATTATTTTTCAAAAAGCTCGCGTCTTTTTTTTTTTTTTTTTTCATATTGTTAAGCATCAAAACGAGCTAATATTTTTATAAAGAGCAACTGACATCGCATCGTTTCGAAGCAGGAGAACAATACCGGTACCAAGAAGTAGTACAGAATTTCGAGTTAGATATGAAAACTTCGTTTTTCCTCAACATTCGCATAATAAAAAGAGCTTTGTAGAAAACTTTCAAACTCAGTCAACTCTCTTTGACCTCCACAAAAAAAGAATAATGCAATGAAGATCATCAGTAAGTGCATTACCTCTTGACTGTTCTTTCTGATTAGACGTGACTCCTGAAAGTAATTATATGCAGTTTTGAGATATTAGTTAAAACTATCATCAGGGGTGCTGTGATCCCCTCAGGCTTACGCTGAGTGCCTCCCCTCCAGGTTAATTAAGAATGACGACACCCCTCCAGTGCGCGAGAAAATATTTTTGGTATTCGATCATCTTTGAAATTCTTTTCTAAATTTGAAAAAAAATCACCCCCCCCAAAAAAAAAAAATTGTCGACGAGGAATTGCTCTTCAAGATTGTGCCTTCACGGCACCACTGACTATCATCGCTTCAAATATAACAAATATGTTTTCTTTTATGAGTATACATAATTATTTTGATTCATGTCGATCTTTAGTCACAAATCACATCATAGGAATCTTCTTACGCAATAATGTGTGAGCAAAGCTGTATGAAAAAAACGTACATAGTACAGTTATTCCTACTCATTGTAATGCAATGCCAGAGTCCAGCTCAGAAAGATTAGCACAAGAAACTAGACAACACCGTGTCTTAATAATGCAGCAATATGATTACAATGCACCACTCAACTACACAGTAAAATCTACCTAAACTTTTTCGTATATGCAGCGCACATCGGATATGTCGGTTTTAGAAGGATATTACATTACCAAAGCTTCACGAGTCTACAAATTATAATGCCGAATCGTTTAATCACCTCGCATTATTACATTCGTAACTACTTCCAAGAGCCTTGCAAACACACAAATTTTATTAAGCATAAACACGGCTTTAGGGGCTGTAGGCTTTTACAACGTCTTCTCAGTCCAAAGTTGTTTCCATTTGGAATAATTTACATAAATTAACAACGAAAAGTCGATTATACGCAGGGAACAAAACGCATCCAACTGAATTCTAACCAGCAGAATAGCTATTCGCAATATTATATACTCGTCCGACAACAAAAACTTTTGTACTTATAGGCACTCAGGTAACCAACAAATGCATTATAATGTGAACCATCCGCTAAAGTTTTCTCAGTGGAATCTGGCAAAAAGAATCGCCTAATTTAACCGCCATTTTACATTCATTACACAGGATGCGACGTGAACTGCAGAAGAGACATTTTTTAAAAGACAGCAGGTAATGCAGAAAACCACACTAGCAATTTATGCATACGATACATGCAATGCACATTCGAATCTCAATGGGAAAGGATTATTTGAATACGTGGAGGCTTCGAAAAATATAGTTCATGCCCAAGCCTGTCTCTACTCATTAGAATTAGGGCCCAGCTTCCCTCACCGAAGTTAGAAGCTGAGATCCAGCTAAAGGTTTCCCTATGGGCAAAATATTTTGAAAACGGATCCGTTTTATTCCGGGTTATAATCCGTTTCTGGATTCTAACCCGGAAATTTCCTGTTTTCCGGCTTCTAAGACGGATTTCGAACGGATTGTAATCAGTATTGCCGGAAATGAGTCCGGATTATTTTCCGTGAAGGCTGTTTTATCATATTTGTGGGCCCGGGTTATAACCCGTGAAACCGTTTCACAAACGGATTTAGAAAAATTGCCCAAAAATTATCACTGATCATAATCAGGAAATCCGTTTTACAAACGGATTTGGAAAAATAATCAAGATGACAAAAATAGTGCAAATTTTCAGATCCGATGGTCGAAAATAAAAACGGACTGACAACGGATAAAATTCTCATTTTCCGGATCATTTTCTCATTTTTTGCCCATCGGGTTAGCTTTAATAAATAAAGAGCTGAGCTAAAACTTCTTTTAAAAATATTTTTTTAAATACTACATTCTTTTAAGATCTTTACTGGAATGAATGGAAAATATGATGCGAAGAATCTACCCGTGGTCAACTTTTATCATGGCTTCACGAGGCTTTGGTATTTTATATAGTTACTTCAATATAATATTTCACTCTTCGCCCTATACAACCGATTACTCGCATCCGAAGCATGGTAAAAATAAAATATATAGGTACATACGAGTAAAACGTTTCCACGTTTCTATCAATTCGATCGACTAATTTGTGCTTTTCTTAACGAACAAACATACGAGAAAATAAGAAATTTTCAGGCAGCAAATTTGAACAGAACAATGCGGCGTCGATTTTCTGAAATTCTACACCAGCAAGCGCAGTGTGCGTATAAAATTTCTTAATGTCAACAAAAATCAAAATGCTCGAGAAAATGTACGCTTTTCCTCTGCTTTTACTTCGCACCGATGAAAGTTGATAAGCTAATTTTTATAATGTTGAAAAATATTTTCCGAAGCATTTGTTCTTTCGATCACGTTTAGACAAATATTGCGAACAACTTCCATTACGCCATTTTCTACTAACGAGCAACCGCGTTACCCTCGTTAAAGGTGTTCCAATAAAATTTTATGGCCTTTAATGTAACTTAAATAAAAAGAACTCGCAGCGAACGTTGAATTAAAACTCATTTTCCGCAAGAAACAAGAAAGTTTTCCTCCTACTGCTATATTTTTCGGATATACTCGTACCAATAACCTCAACAGATTTATGCCAGCAAACATCGAACAGTGCATTGAACCAAGACTAATTTCTTCCCACCCCCTTCCTACACCTCCTATCTTTTTACGATAAATACTTGAAAGTACTTTTGTGAATATTGGAAAAATTTTGATCGCTATACCTAATTATGCGAATTATATTCTTTACTCGGTTCCCGAAGGAAGACCACGGAGTTGGTATGTGTACTATAAATTATAGATGAATCCTTTTTACTAGACCTTTGGTCAAAAGTTTGTCTGTGCGTGACTTCCGCGCACTTTTGAAATATTTTAAACAATATTTTAAATGCTTCTGGCCACTTAAGAAATATTTCAAATGCTTACGGACTCTTTAAATATTTTAAATGCTCCCGGCCATTTTTGAAATATTTCAAATGCTTCCACAATTCGAACACTTGAGAACTCAATTTTTGAAAAAAATGGACTAATCCCCTTCTTACATAGCCCCATTCAAATATGATGGCAGAAAATACCACTTTTTACACCAAAAACTGTTATGTTTTCCCCTACTTTTCGTGCCTGTGTTGTGAAAATTACTTTTTTTTTCCACACAGAGAGTTTAATTTCATTATAATAACAGTCTTTGGCTAAAAAAAGAGAAGTCTAATTTTTATAAATTTTACAAAAGTTCCAAAAAAAATCAATTTTCGACTTTATTGGTTTTAGACATGACAAAAATAATTGGTCCAAAAATGTGACATGTCTCCTATTTCGTGACGTACCTCCTATTTCTAAAAGACTGTTTCATATATTCTACATTTAGACGAAGTTATATCCACTAAAACCCTTCAACGAGCGTATCATTTCAAATACGACCGAATGAATTTTTAAGAACAGTATTTGCTTAGAAAATATCTTATTTGTTTTCAAATTTCAAAATAAATCTGACCTATGTAAACAAAGTCTACTAGCACATGTGTAATGATATGGTTAATATACCCACACGCAACTGAAGGCGCCAAACCGTTCAAATTAAAAAAAAAAAGGTATGATTTATTTTCGACAAATTCGCCTAATAAATAACTGCATTTTCCTCCCATATTCTGAAATAACAAATTCGACCAAATAAAAAAAGTGGTTTTTCGAGCACCCACACAAATCCTGTTGCTAAAAAAAAATTTCATTCGCATTTTCCCATCTTTTTCTCTACTCGTTCTCGATCCAAACAGGCGCCTGGCATTTCGCTCCAGTTTACTTTTTACTGAACCTGCTTCAACCCTTATCTCGAGAAGAAAAAAAAATTGTATGTAAAGCACGAGTAGTACATAAATTAACTAAAAATGCAAAACCCTTTGCTTGTAAGACACGATTACGTATATATTTTCGTTTAGCTTTTTTCTCTTCGAGTATTTTTCTATTCGTTGCTCTTTTTATGGACGGGCAAAAAATTCTCTTGCATTGCTCATCGCACAGAATGAATCGAAATGAATTAACAAAAGAAAGAAATAAAGCCATTCGAGGCTAATGCTTTGTTGGAAAACAGAAAAAGCTGAAAAGTAAAGTGTGTAGCGCTGGATTTTTACGAAAAGCTTCCTAAATGGAAGGAAACGCTGACCAGTATAATGGGTCAGCAAGAAAAACGAGATCGGCTCGAATTTTAATTAAGAATCTCACTCGTTGGAGAATGGCTGCACTCTCAAGCGCCAATTACTCCGAGAGACCTTTTCTCTTTACATTGTGGCTTATCGTAAGCCCTACACAATCATCGTCCGATATATTTTTGCGAGAAAAATGCTAATTTCAAGTGTGCGAGAGCAAATGCTTGTACGGCACATATATATGTATCTCATTCTCATTGTACAAAAACACTATGCGGGTATTTCTATTGAAGTGTTATATTGTGAGTTGCGACCTTACGCGATAGTCATTAGCCATATACATGGATTCTGCTTGATGTGTTTGGCAGGCTAAAATTTTTTTTCCTACGTCACTTGGTAAAAAAAGATTTTGAAAACCTGCTAAAACGATCACTGATAAGAGGATAAGAGGAGTAGAAAAAAAAAAAAAAAATTATCAGAGCTTAGTAAGTAAGTACATAAAAATGAAAAAAAAAATCATTTCCAATAAAAGTTGATTACTTGTGTCACGGACAATCGACGAGTCACAAACAGCAACTTCTCACCCGCTCCCCTACTTTTAAAATTCATTTTTCCGACAAACTATCAACTGGGTAACAGTTCGATAACTAAATTATCTAAAATACACTTTCGAATTTGAAACGATTACACAATATTTGCGCACCAGAACGTCATGTCCAGCCAAAGAGGGGTGTACTCGGTCAGCCCCCCGGCCCAAGGGAAGTTATACGCAAACATTAATTAACGCGGCCAGCATTCTCTGGTTATGGTACGTCATTTGCAGCGAAAGACAGACAGGTAGAATTCGATGAGCAGAGTAACCCGGAGCATCATGTCGGAAGTAGGATTAATTAAATTGGTCGAAACGATGTGATAGTTGGTATTCGCTTCGGAGAGACACACATTATTCATCGATTGTATGTAGACGGAAATGCAAACTTTACACGGCATACAAACGGGCTGTAGTTAAATATTCGTGTAAACAGTTGCCTACTCACGCCCACAGTTCGAGTAAGGGGTAAAGTCACTTTTAAATTTATATAGCTCTGATGACTTGCTTCCTTTTTCTTCGAAGAATTTTCACTCGGAAAACGAGCTTCTCAAAGTACACCTGAGATACGTTTTCAGAATTGTATAGAATTCTTTCGTCACTTGAAACAAAATAGATTATTATGTAAGGTACGACTAATGTCGATAAAAACTAATTTTCTTAGAATTGATCAATATTACCTCGTCATTTTGAAGAACAATAGAGCCCGGGCATATTGTACTCATAAAAACAATATAAATTGTGGGGAGGGGGGGGGGGTCAAAGGTTTAAGCTTGTTGGGATTGAAATTCTCCCTATGGGCAAAATATTTTGAAAACGGATCCGTTTTATTCCGGGTTATAATCCGTTTCTGGATTATAACCCGGAATTTTCCTGTTTTCCGGCTTCTAAAAGGGATTTCGAACGGATTGTAATCAGTCTTGCCGGAAATGAGTCCTGATTATTTTCCGTGAAGGCTGTTGTATGATATTTGTTGGCCCGAGTTATAATCCGTGAAACCGTTTTACAAACGGATTTAGAAAAATTGCCCAAAAATAATCACTGATTATAATCAGGAAATACGTTTTACAAACGGATTTGGAAAAATAATCAAGATGACAAAAATATCTGCAAATTTTCAGATCCGATGGTCGAAAATAAAAACGGACTGACAACGGATAAAATTCTCATTTTCCGGATCATTTTCTCATTTTTTGCCCATCAGGCTGGTTTAAAACTGACAGAATGGTGTCTATTTGGAGGAAAAAAATAGCTGCAGCCTTCACAAAACCTCGCGTATTGGTAAATCTTGAAAATTATTTTTACCGTACGTCTCTTACTTTGAAAATGAAGTGCAAATACTTAAAACGGTTCTATATATGATAAGTAACGTTATGGCAAATACGAGTATAAACATATATTGTTATTTTACGTCATATGTGAGACCCAAGATAAAGTATTACACTTGCAAGACCCCCCTTATAAATACTCAGAAATGAAACCTTTGTTTTCACATAGCTTGGTGGCTATCTGTAGATACCTTAGGCTATGTAATGAAGCCCACAGCTATTGCTTAGGTGTACAGTACAGTTTATGGGGAATAAAAGGAAAAGAGTGAACAGCAAGTGTACATACAATCGATATTTGGGGCACTTGTGAGTCCCAGACAAAAAATGCAGATTTGGGGTCTGCGGAGTGAGGGGAGTAAGAAAAACTATACATACACCTCGTGGACATGCGAGACCCGCAAAAGCTTCTCGCATTGTCAAAAAGGGTCTCGCAAGTGTTATGAAATATCTGTTTTGGGTCTCACAAGTGACAAAAACATCTCTATGTATTTAAAAAATCAAAGACACCGAGCCTTTTCCTCTTTCCTTCTTGCATAAATTATATGAAGTCAAAGTATATAAATTACTAATACATACACTGACATAATATGTACAATAAATGTGTTTCAACTTTGAAAAAAGGAACTATAAAGAACTTCAAAGTACTCAAAACAACAATAAATTGTACTCGTACGTGTACCTATTCGTTTTTGTACCGAACAATAATTACTAACAAATCAAGCCTATCTAACAAATGAGCTTCAACTATACATATCTCCCTCATAGCATAAATTTGATATTAGCCTCGACTTTACAAAATCAATCTTGATTTTGTGACCTTGACCTTAATTTTATAACCTTCATCTGCAGCTTGATCAGTGGCGGATCCAGAGCTCCATTTTGGGGGGGGGAGGAATACAAATTTTTTCAAAGCATGGTGAATGCTAAAATGGTGAGATTGTATTTTTTTCAGCATAAAGGGGGAGGGGTTCAAGAAAATTGATTTTTTTTAGGATCGGGGGGATCCCCCCCCCGTGGATCCGCCACTGAGCTTGACATTTTAGTTGCATGGACAACATTTCGACAAAATGTCGCCAGCAACAAGCAATCTTTAGAAACATCAGTACTTTATGAGGATGATTTCTAAACTTTATGGGGAACAGGGGAATCGATGTACTATCAGATCCACAACCACAAATTTTGGCAAATTTCTTAGAAGAAAATATAATTTTGCAAGAAAAAATTTAACTATCTTCAACTACTTCAATTTTTTTTTTTGAAGGGGGGCGGCGGAAGTCTGGGGCTTAATAAGGAATATCAGGACAGTATTCCAAAAACTAGAACATTATTAGGAATTAACCAGCATTACCATAATTTAGTAGATACCCTGGAAACCCACACAGGAATTGTTTTCTTATTTTAATTCCAACACTAAGTAGATAAGAGTCTAGGTTACAACTCTATTTATTACCAATGTTGTAATTAATATAACCAAGAAAAATAAGTCACATTATCGTCGAGATAGCTTCTGTACATAGGATCAGATTTAATTTGCTTTGGCAGTTCCCTGTCAAATAATATTTTAAAAGGGTTAATTCTAATTTTCGGTGGTTGTTTCATACTAAAATACATATACTGTATTATGTTATATCAGAGACCATTTATTGCTAAATCAGCAAAAAAAAAAAACTATATTCTGGGACTTGGCAAGTTTTGGATTCAGACTGGCGATGTTTACATCGATTCCCAATTAAAATATAATATAAATCATAAAATGATCGATAGCAGACAAAATAGTTGAAAGAGCAATTTAAGTTTCATCACAATTTTACGAGCTTCTGTAAAGGTATTAATTTATCTGCTCGTTGTCATCATCGAGGGAACGTAAGTCCAAAACTCTTGCTTTTTCATTTTTATTTTTCTCCATTCATTTGTTTTCGATACTCGATTCAAATTATCGAAATGTCACGTCTCATGCTGATTCGTAGTTGTCCCCAAAGGGATCAGAAACTGCGGGAAAAAAATACGAGCAATATTCCGGGTTGCATCAGAATGTATTTTATCTCTGTCACGCGTGCCCTCTTCTCAAAAGATGGAGTGGCAAATTATTCGCATCTCTCCATCACTCCATTTTATGCTAATAATTCCCAATTTAAAATTCCGTCCTTACTCTTCGTCAATTTTTCGTGAATTTTCTCTGGTCCCACTTTTTAATCATCCTACCTATAAGGTATTCGAAACGATGGCCATCGTTTCTCGAACTTTGACACCCTTGGAAAATGAAATTACGGGAAAAAAATGGCAGCAAAAGTGTAATTTTCGTTTTACAACCTCTTCCCCTCACTTCATCCACATTTTTTCCACCCCAACTCTACTGAGGGTACGCATATCGCGTGTTTGACGGATATCAGTTTCTGCAATAATAACAATAGAAAAGAAATACAAATTCCTTTTTACGCCAAATCAATGAAAATTTTCCATCATTATTTACATTCGGGTTCACCTTCCACTGAACCTACATACTTTATGGTCGCTGTAAATACACCTTATACCTACCACGAATTCGACAACTGCGTAACAAAGATTAAATTTTTCGACAAGCTGATAAGAATAATTGGACGGTACATGGAGGTGAAACACCACCAAATCAGGTCGAGAATGAATGTGAGCACAAGGTTTATGAGTTTTTTGAGAGACGTGAAAGGGAGAATAGAATTTTGTTTCTTTCGTTTTCCAATAAATTTTTTTTTCAAATTATTCGCCTTGAGCAGAAATTTTTTTGCCACTTTAGGGGTCGTCATTCGATATAATAAATAACTGCACATTCTGTGAACAGGTTGCTGCTATGGCCGGCCATTGGATAGTTCAAGTAGCTATTTATCTCATATGAAAATGCTAGGAGTTTTCAAAGAATCTTCCCGCGGGTTTTCATTATTCGAGTTCTTTTCCTCGAAGGAAAACTGGGATCACTGGTCAGAAATATTACGGCTTCGGAACCAGCCTGATTATTTTTATTTTTCCGAAACTTTATTTTAAAGAAAAAATATTAAGTACACCAACTGCCCAATTAGTTAAGCACTTCAAGTATCTACCCACTTATAAAAATATCATGATTTTCAAGTAGATGACACAATCAAGCTAAGCATATCAAACTGTAACATATATGAGCACCAATATCAACGTATATTCTACAATCAGTGACCAAGGTACACACAGCCTTGCATATGTACAATTTTATTTTTTCAGCATTAAATGATCCTACACGGAATAATATATTATTTTGTAGCTCACAAAATTTTGTCTTATTTCTATTAGATGGCAACCAACTTTTAAAATGTACCATGTGTAAAAAATTAAAATACTTCTCAAAATTTATTAGTATGTAATTTTTTACCCATGTTACTTATATCTTTAATAAAATTCTTTACTTTGTAATGAAACATGTTAACCATGAATGAGAAGAGAGCCCCAGTAGCCTTAAATATCTCAATGAGACAAATCAAATTTTCAACTGTTTTTGAGAATGAAGTTTGATATCATTGCTCTAGATATACCCGAATATTTAGTCTACTATTTACGATATTAGAGGCGGATTCTAAGAAAATAAAATCTGACTAAATTCAAATGTGCCAAAAATGAGAATCAATCCAAATCTAGAACTAGAAAATTCGAATCCTGCACTATTGAATACTTAAAAATAGGATTTCGCATCTGAGAATCCGAAATCTCTCATTTTGATTCAGCTCTTCATCGCTCATTCTGATGTAGATTAATTCAAATTCTTGAAATTATAATAACTGTTCGTCTAAACTCTAAACTCAAAACTGGAGGAGCTGAAAGGCATAGCGGTATAAAATAATTAGGGCTAAAATGTATTTGGTGACAGTTTTCTACCTGCTTCGAAAAAGGTTCGGGGTGATTTTCATCGAGTATCCAATTTCCAACATGATGCGAAAATGGAAATAATCTCCATAAGAAAGATATGACTTGTCGTATTATCAGTTTTGTCCTTTTAAGGACACCAATATTATCTTTTTCTCCATGAGCTGCCATCAAAGAAGAGAAACTTTTTCTTTCAAAATTTGAACTCGATTAGAGCCACTAGACCATACTCATTAATCCCTACCTGTTAGTTCTTTTCCTAGTCTATAGCTTCTGATTCAATAACCATACAACCTAATTCTACATAATCTTCAAGATCTATTTTACGCACCAATCAAAGAGAAATTTGTTTAAAAGACACATCGAGCCAGTATATATATATAGCTACCTTATTTTCACAAGTAAATTGGTTCGTATAGAGCAACCTCTTTTTACGTTAACTGAATCGAAAGCCCTTCGAGGGAGAATCCTTTCACAGAAGGCAATTTAACAGAATAACGAATGCATGCAGCGTGAACAACAATTTTTAGTTTCCTGAATCGAGTGCACCAGTAATCATGCGTGAAATTGTATAATAAAAAGATGTTAAACGTTATAACGCTGAGACAAGGATACACGTATCTAAAAAAAAAAAACACACCAAAAGGAGCGTGGACGACAACAAACATAGACAAAAAGAAAAAACAAAACCAAAAAAAAAAGGTCAACATAAATAAACAAATACGTTGGTAAAGAGGTGAATAAAAAAAAAAAAAGGAGGAAAGGTTGAAAAGAAGAAGAAAAAAAGGGGGTTTGATAAAGGTAATATACACACGTATAGATAATGAAGAAATAAGGTAAATTCTATTTTCGTAAGTATACATATTATACGTACGAATTATCTCTACAAAACATTATTAAGTATTATATTTCACATGCAGATGAACAACACACAGTCGAAAAAAAATGTTGTTCGCCACATTTAGCTACAGGGTACTTCTACGCCGCGCAAAGTACGTCCATAAATCTATCCACGCATACATGGTTAGGTGTAAATTACCCACATCCCTGGTTGGGTGTAAATTGCTAACCCTTCCCCTCCATCCGCCCTTCAGGTTACGTATACATATAAGACTTCCTGGCTCCTATAATGCGTACACGAAAATGACGACTATATCGTTAAAATTTCTCTATTAGCACAGGTATATCGCTCGAGTAAGTCCAAAACCTGCTAACTCTAAATTCGTAAAAATTTCCAAAAAACATTCGCAGGTTCTACTGGCTTCGACAGTTTTCTGTCAGCTTCATTTTTGAAGGGTTGATTCAACATTTTAGCGGATTTTCTCAAACTTTGACGACGTACCTAATATCGGAATCCATTCTTTTGAAATCAGCGAAAAAATGAAGATTGTTCTTTTTTGTGGACTTAGCAAGGTTTTGAACTCAGGCCGGCGATACGGTGTGGTACAGCTATATGTTTGATGTTGACTATTTTTTTTATATATTTTTTTTTTACGGCTATCCGAATGAAGTAGAAGAAAAAAAAAGCACTCTCGGTAAGAATGGCGAAAATCAAAATTTAATACTTACATAAACTTCTTCCCACTGGCTGACATAGCGCACCAGCCTCGATAATCGAAGTAAACGAACTAAACTGAGCAATTTGGCAAGACGGAGGATTCTGAGCGCACGACCGGCGTGTAAAATTTGAAAGCTTTCGCCAAAATCCTGAAATTGAAAAAACAAGTATTAGACCTGTGAGATGCGAAACAGCTTAAGTCACATTTTCTACTTTTTGCAGGAAACAAAAAAGAAAAGTGTCATAATAGTTTGCTGGTGCGATATTTCGCCTCGCTGAATGTGATTATAGATGACCATTTAAACCATAGTATATACCCGATGGGCAAAAAATGAGAAAATGATCCGGAAAATGAGAATTTTATCCGTTGTCAGTCCGTTTTTATTTTCGACCATCGGATCTGAAAATTTGCAGATATTTTTGTCATCTTGATTATTTTTCCAAATCTGTTTGTAAAACGGATTTCCTGATTATAATCAGTGATAATTTTTGGGCAATTTTTCTAAATCCGTTTGTAAAACGGTTTCACAGATTATAACCCGGGCCAACAAATATCATAAAACAGCCTTCACGGAAAATAATCCGGACTCATTTCCGGCAAGACTGATTACAATCCGTTCGAAATCCGTTTTAGAAGCCGGAAAACAGGAAAATTCCGGGTTATAATCCAGAAACGGATTATAACCCGGAATAAAACGGATCCGTTTTCAAAATATTTTGCCCATAGGGTACGTACATGTCTGTGTCCTGCATAAGTGATTTTCCAATGCCACCCTTCCTGTTGCCTTAACGCGGCAAACTGGAGTTGTTTTTCTCCATTTTGACCTTAGTGCTATTTGTAAAACTGATAGAAAAGTAATGCTCATACGTATCCTGAGGACTGTTGATGGTGATAATGTTTTCAACTCGAGTTGTTTTTCTACATGTTGACCTAGATTATAAGATAACTATAGCAACTCAAAGGCGCCAATTTATTAATAGTCTTATGCATTTCATCAGAAAACCGTCCAGGGTCAATATTACAACAAAATTAGTACTAGAGCTGCTGAACAAATATATGAGGAAACATTCATGCTGACAGCATACTTGTTTACCCCACAAAACGACAGGCAAATGCAGGAAAACAACTCGAGACTAAAATTTGCTGATGAACTTGAATTGTTTTTCTGCAAAATGCAAATTGTTTTTGAGAGGTGCTCACATGACACGAGTAAAAATGCTACATGGGCACTATATTCACCCTATTTACAGAAGAGGTGCCCCTTCATAGTAGGGCGTGAATGAGACAATAAAACAATATGTTCCAATTTTTGACTTGAGTCGTTTTGCGTCTCACCGGTTCATTTACATTTCACTAAATCTGAGATTCAGAATCTTACGAATCATGTTACAATGCAGATACATATTGAGCAACATAGAAAAATCAAACCGAAACTCAATATAATATCTGTTTGCTCATGGAGACACATGTTTGAATATTTCAATATACCGTCGAATGGGGGGCGACTTTACACACTTTTTTCATGTTTTTCAACTTTGTCCTTTAATAACTCCTCCAATTTTTAAGCTATTGAAGTGAATTTGGTTTTAAAATTTAGGTCTAACATTTCTCAACACAATTGTAAAAAAAAGTTTGAGTTTGCAGCCTTCTTTCTATTTTTTATGATTTTTCAAAACATTTGTGTAAAGTCACCCCTCAATGGGGCGACTTTACCCATCAATTTGTTATTGACGGGTTATTGATGGGTGGGGAGGCGAAATTTGAGGATGTTTGTACTCAGACATATGACTGAAAAGAAACTAGTCAAGTACCAACTTCAACCGTGTGAAACCGAACTGAATATTTTGAGTGTCTGTGGTTAAAAAAAAAGACGAATAAGAAAAAGGAAAAAACCATATCGCCGCTTCATTTTCTTGTTCTGTTACTTGGTGAAGTGCGGTAGGGGCGGCGATCTTTTTTTTCTTTTCCTTCTTCTACCTGCTTCGATCCAAATCGTATTTTGGTTTTAATTTTTGCCAGGCAATTTATTTATTGGGCTAAAAAGAAGTGGGTAAAGTCGCCCCTTGAATGTAAAGTCACCCCGTTCGACAGTAGGTTTTTTTTTTTCTCAAAACTGATTGACAAAAATTGCTTTGGCAAACGTACTGTTCGTATGCCGGCTACTGGGTGATAAATTTCAGTTATAAAAAACTGGAAAAAATGGTCGAAAAATTAAAAATTTAATTTCTCCATAATTTTTATTTATAAATGATCTTGGTTTTTCGATTTTGTTAGTTGAGTATTGAATGTTCGATCTACATTTTTTCCCGCATCTAACTCATGCGCTAACCAGACCTCAGGATTAGATGGCCATATCCTTGACCTAAAGTATGTAAACTAAGATCTACAATCTACGTACGTACTAGACTCAGAAGTAGCATTAGACAGTTGATTAGTTTGAAACAAAAATAATAAGAGTAATAAAAAAGCGAATAAATAAAATCAATTACATACCTGATTAAAAATGAGAAAAATGTAATCTAAGGGTATTGAGCTAATTAAGTCTAGAAAAAACCACGTTCTTAAATAATTTTTCGCAATTATTTTCGGGTCTAATATCACTTGTTCGGCGTTATCTTGCTGCATTATTCCTGAACAAAAAAAAAAAACAAAAAAAAAGAAAACAAAAGTCATTAGAAAACAGTGTTTAGACAGTAGACAATTTTTTCCTCAATAATAAGAGGTTGAATTGCATAATTCATTATTAAAATCATATAGTACGCACAGGGGGATGATCTAATCCCCCATTGACTTGAGATCGAAAAATGAGCCATATTTGCTGTTTTTACATTATAATAAGGGTAATTAAGGTGATCTAAAGGGTGGTCCTGTAAGGTGGGAATCCTTTTCATGAAAAAACTTATAATCAAGTTCCCCCCCCCCCCAAGGCTCCTCTTTATTGAAAATTATGGGAAAATTGAAATTTTAAAAATAATAAGGAGGGAAAGGGTTGGAGCAGGAAACGTTTTTCTTTATAATATTATTCATATTTTGATTACATTCTCTCAAAATGGTGAATAAATCATAAAATTCGACAAACAAAAAAATAGTGATTTTGTAGTCATCTTATAAAGGTCGATCCAAACTCCAAACCCTCTCAAATCCTTCTAACCTATTTTATAATCACCTCACTGGGTTGCAGTAGTAAGCTGAAAGAGAAAATATACATTATTTCTATGAAATGTTGACTATAACGTAAAATACTGCTAATTTTTGCATGTACAGATTTTCAACCCCCTAAAAGTACCACTTTTTTTCAACCTAGGGAGCTGAAATTTATAATTTTTTTTCTCATGAAGTGGAACCATTTGCAAGGTGGGAGAAACAAAATGGAAACTTCAAAATAAGGACCACCTTACTAAATACCCTTTGGGATAGTTTTTTCCAAGAAATGTTTATTATGGATAAGCTAAATTTAATCATATAAAATATCGTGTTTTTTTTATCTTAGCGTGGATACATCACTGATTAAAATAATATTATACTTATATTAATTATTTTAAAATGTTCACTTACCAGTTCTAAAATTTACTACAATATCAATTAAAAAAATGGTATCAGAAAGACAATTGAAGGCGATCCACCGAGTACTTAAATCGTCGTTGAAAAATGATATTGCTACAGGTAAGATAATGAGATTCGCAACAAGCAATAACAGCATACATAAATCCCAATAAAAACTGAAACAAAAAAATTAATAAAAAAATTACCGACATTAAATATGAGGAAAACGCGAATAAAATACAAAAACGAAGGTGAAAAAAAAAAGAAAATATAAAGGGTTATCTGAATCCGAAATAAAATTGTTTCCAACAATTCGTTGGGGACTAACAAAATGGTCGGAACAAACACTGGATGCGATATAACCATTAGCGAGAATTCCCTTTGAAAAATTTACGACGATTGATGATAAAATTTATCAGACTTGGTGAATGAAATATGTACATTAAAAATTCAAACTGTCAAGGTACCTATGAGAAGCTTATAATCCGAACCAAAAAGTTGCATCGTCAAAAAAAAAATTTGATGGATTCTTCTGATACAGAATTTCACACTCTAAAAGGTGGACTAATTGATTTTGCACTTCCTCCACCGCTTATCTTCAAATGTTACCATAGGAAGTAGGGATGGAGTAAAAAATGACATTTGTCATTAGAAAAAAATGTTTTTACAACATTGAATGGTCCGGTGTTGATTCCAGTCACCCCCTTTTTGTACCGAATTGGTTCCCGTCAGTTTTCAGAAGGAGTATCAAATTGGTTCCCAGTCAGTTTTCAGAAGGAGTACCGAAGTGGTTCCCGTCATTCTACTTTTTCATTTTTAGTCGCATTAATTATTTTGGAAAAGTATTATCATAGCTTCGTTTACAATTACAATGGCCTTTTGCTTTTGTTTCTTACTCTTCTGAAATAAACTAATCAATACGAAATAATTTTATTTTTGACAACTTTTGCTACACGTTGATTGGTTGGATTGATAAAAGCAAAAGACAAATGTAAAAAACCATTATAAACGAGGATAAAATGAAGTTTTAATTAAAAAAATTTTTCCATCAGAAAAATTGTAAGAGAAATATATAACTTAACTTCAATTAAAAAAAAATATTAAGAAAGATTGCTACAAATTTTTTCCGCAATCCATCTAATTTCAACTTTGGTGTTCGTCGCGTATATTGTAATTTCACAACATTTCTATTGACAACATTTCTATTATCGTATTGCCTAATTGTCGCATATATCATAATTTCCTAGCTACTTCATTTTTAACGTACCTACTCGAGCTTTCCAGTAGACAGTCCTCAGTCTGTGCAAAATGGGAAGGAAAATGGTTTGCATGTATAAAATTTGTGAAGGAACCAATTTGGTACAGTGATGGGAACTTATTCGGTACTGATAGGGAAACTGATGGGAACCAATTCGGTAACAGCCGAATGGTCACAAAAACTATGATGTGGTATCCAGCAGAGCAGATATTGCTCAAGTTATATTCATATCATTGCCATCATCAAATTCTAAATACTCCGAAGTACTGGCATAAAAAGGGAGCCAAAAGTTAATTTTCTTCAAAAGGGGCGTATTTAAGCACCATTTTTAATCAAGTACCATTTCTATCGAGGCTACGTAATCCACCGACTCATTGACAGTTTCTACAGAGCAGAAATAAGGTAATCAAACCCAAAAAACCGCTTGTCTCTGTCATTTAAAAAAAAAGTTATGGTGAGTTGAATACCGTAAATGGGGGTAACTTGGCACACTTGTTCAGCATTTTCCAACTTCATCACTCTCTATTTCCCACATGGCAAATCACAATCCAAATTTTGATTATACTCGTATCAAAATGGTCGTTGAAGGCTCTACTTTTCAACTATGCTCTCACAAATTTGATCCATCAATTCTAAGTGCAAAAATAACGCCCTCTCTTTTAAATGTGCCAAGTCACCCGCAAAACGGCTAACTTGGCACACAATAGATTTTTAATGCAACAAATTGGTTAAATTATGAAAATCAATTAAAAAAATATTCAAACAAACTTCGATTGAAGAGAAAATAGGTCTATAAAGAAACAAAATGGTGGCATAATACCCTAGGTACGAAGATACACAATTTGTTTACCCAAAGTTGGTTGTATGAACCAAAAACAAATTCAGTAATGGCTGCTAAGGAATTGTAAATGCAGATTCTTTATTTACGATTGCTTGGCAGTCGATAAAATCGTCAAATAATGTTTTAATACTACCATTCGAACGGGAAAATTGTGCTGAACGTGATGAAATGGTTGAACAGTGTAGCCAATGTGTTAGAAACGAGTAAAATTCAATAAAATTGAAAAAAAGTACCAAATGTGCCAAGTTACCCCCATCTACAGTATTCAAAATGCATTTTTCTCGAAACCACTTTTTCACTGATACGCCCTTCGTGAAGAAAATCACTCAATTCATATGAACCTTGCACAAAATTTCCACAACTTAATTAGTTTTCTTCAATCAGCAGAGTTTTTAAATTTTCGAACTACACCGTTAAGGTGACAATATCCAAAAATCACAACTTTCAGATACAAAACTCGGAGAGGCAACAATGCATCATCTGGTGGAGCATCTCCGTAATATTGTGGAGACAGGTACGAAATCTGCACAACCGAAAAAAATGATATACCTAGTTGAAATGCGATACGAGTAAGTTGAGAGATATGAAAAAGATTTTTCACTTCGTGCCCGATGCGACGTGAAATTCATCGACCAAATTAATGCGGAAATAAAACTGACCTAGCGTTTTAATTTTCGTCAACATTTCGACGAGGGAAAATAGCGTAGAGAGTTTTTAATAAAATTAAATTGTCAGAAGGATGAAATGTATTTATACGCGCGTGAAAACTAAAAAGTCCTATTCGAGAAGTTGAAAAGAGAAAAAAAAGTTGTGAAAAAAATCATACGTTTATCGTAACAAGCACATATATTATTTATGTATAGTACCACACATAGTAAATAATGACATTTCTATATTATTATAGTAAAGAGACTCGGCAAATTTATTCCAACGTAAATTCAGTTTTTTCGTCCAACTTTGTCCATTTTTGTCCAACTTCGTTCATTTTTGCTCAACTTTGTCCAACTTTATCAAAAGTCGTCAAAAGATACAAAAATTGTAGCAAAATATAGATTGACGAACAACTTCTGGGGTGAATATTTTTTGAAAAATTTATAGTCGAGTAATGAGCTGAAAATTCGTTCAGACTTCTTTCAATACACTACTGGAGTTTAGAACATCTCTGAGGGGGTAGGACTTTTTTAGTACGTTAATTAGGGGTACAAAAGCTACCTACGGCTGAAAGTCCTGTTCTCTACGATTAGTTTCATTTTTATAAGGCCTTTTTTTGTATAATTTTCTTGAAACACCTAATAACACTTTTCTGCTTAAAGCTATCAATATATTAGCTTTTAAAGATTAGCAACTGAACTGAGCAGGGAATTGTATACTACAGGTCAAGGATTGAAAGTAAGATATTACATGCAAGCAGGGCCGGCGACGCAAATTTTCCTGGTATGGTGCAGATTTCTCGACCACGCTCCCCCTAAAAATTTTTTTTGGGAAATTTATCAAGTATTTAAAAAAAACAAATTGCGCTTTAACCTGAGAACAAAATTTTTTCACGCTCAACCCTATGGGCAAAATATTTTGAAAACGGATCCGTTTTATTCCGGTTTATAATCCGTTTCTGGATTATAACCAGGAATTTTCCTGTTTTCCGGCTTCTAAAACGGATTTCGAACGGATTGTAATCAGTCTTGCCGGAGATGAGTCCGGATTATTTTGCGTGAAGGCTGTTTTATCATATTTGTTGGCCCGGTTTATAATCCGTGAAACCGTTTTACAAACGGATTTAGAAAAATTGCCCAAAAATTATCACTGATTATAATCAGGAAATCCGTTTTACAAACGGATTTGGAAAATTAATCAAGATGACAAAAATAACTGCAAATTTTCAGATCCGATGATCGAAAATAAAAACGGACTGACAACGGATAAAATTCTCATTTTGCGGATCATTTTCTCATTTTTTGCCCATCGGGAACCTTCCATTTTTTTTTAGATTCTTTTGAAATCTGGGGTGGTGCATTTTGTACAGTGCATCACATATATCGCCGGCCATGCATGCAAGTATCGAGTTTACTGGATGAGCCAAAGATGAATTCAAAATAACTAAAGTTATACATATAAGAACCATGCAAACCCACTTTTGGTCCTTAAAATGGTACATTAACGAGGCGTCACTGTAGCAGTGAAGAATAAAAAATAAATTGTCTAGTACCCACAACAATTGATTAATGTGAAAAATTAGTTATATCCAGTTTTCGTGTCATTAAAATCGGTTCTCGTATCGAGAGAATTTCCTCGCCTCTTCTTCGTCAATGCCACTGCACACAGAACTTATAGTTCGAATGATAATTTCATCATTTTTCAGCCTAATAATAACTGTGCTTGTGGAAAAGAATTGCTTGGGGGTGGGAGATCGCACCAATGTCCATTAAAAATATAGTGCCAATAAGAGAACGCAAGCGTCAGTAAAGAGAGAAGAATCATTCGAATAATTTTAATTGAAAATATTCTTTAATTACTATATACATGACGTGTTCTCATTACTCTCGGCGTAAAGTGATATTATTGTCGGAAATTATAAATATGTTTAAACGCTTTTCGAATACTTATATATAAGATCGGTGCGTCCTTATGCCCTTGCGACTAAACTATAATGGTTTTTTTTTTTCCCTTCATGTACACAGTATAATATAGCGATGAATACGTCTTAATTGAACAGAGAGGGTGGGGGGGGGGGAAATAGAAAATTGAAATAGTGAATACGTTTTTCGAACGAAATATTCTAAGCAATTAATGCGAATTGCTCATCGTCGTAGCCACCTTTTGGTCGTATGAATGCAAAAATTACCGCTGCAGTTACATAAACGTCGAACAAAAATATTATCCGATCATTTTTATTTCTTTCAAAATACGTACGTCTAGTTAAATTTATTTTTCTATTTTTCTCTCCCCGCATTCTAGAGGACATTTCCGTTATTGACAATCCTCAGCACAGCCATAGATGGAAATTTTTCAAAATTGCTACATAATATAATGATACTGAACAACAATCGTCGAGAATGAAATTTACAAATTTAGGTAGGTACGTTCGTTTACGCGTCTCGTTTATTTTACAAATCGTGCTCGTTTTACGCTTTTTTATATTCCGAATTGTACGTACGACACTATATACGAGTAAGTTATTGCCCGAAGCCAAACTTTGTCAGCAATTTAAAAAGCATTCTGCGCTCCTTTTATGCGAACAACAAAATGATGAAAAATCCTATCGTTAAACTAAGGAATAGATAGATAATTTGATTTTTTTTTTTTGTTTTGTTTTTGACAAGTTATACACACATGTTATCGTCACCAGGCTCATAGTCACAGAGGTGCTGTGTGTTGCTGAGCCTCCTCTCAGACCAAATTAAGCAGGTCTCCTGTGACTGAGGGAAATGAGTAGTACTGATTACAAACAGAATAGTAACTTTTTTCATCACGATTGTGAAAATTACTATTAATTGTAAATAATCTAATATTAAAGATGAATTCTTTTTATTAGACGTTTAGTCGAAATTTTGTGGGTCCGTGTGTGTTCAAAGTTATCTTATGATGACGTCATCAAGCATTTGTAAGATTGATGACGTCATCATACTTAGTCAATTTTGAGCGCATCCTTGTGTGTCCAATGTTATTAATACTCGTATGATGATGTCTGTCTGGACGAAGCATTTTTTGCTCCCAAATTGAGCTACAAATTGAGCCTATAAATTGAGCTACAAATTGAGCTACAAATGAAGATTACAAATTGAGCTACAAACAGGGCCAACAAATTGAATTCAGTATTTTCTGTAAAACATGAAAAGTTATAGGTACCCTATTGACAAGCTATCTCGATTCAATCTCGATCTAATGTCGGATTTTTCGATATTTCTATATCTATTCGATATCGAATTTTTTGGCCTATACCGAAAATTTCTTATATCTATACGATGTCGGATTTTTCTATATCGCAAAATTCGACATCTATACGACATAGAAAATTGCTATAACAGCTATCCCCAAAAATTCGATATCTATACGATATAGGTATTTCCTATATAGGAAAAATCTATATCGTATCGACGTCGATTCGACATACTCTTGTCAATAGGGTATGCTCCAAGCTTGATTTGAAAATGTTGTTTCTCAAGAAAAGTTGATGAACCTTTTTTATATACTCGCACAATTGATGTAAAAGAGAATTCATCTTCACCTACCCGACTCTTCGCGAAAACTACAGCTATTTCTAGTACTTTTTGCTATTTTAAATAACATAACATATTTTACTGTTTTTGTAATAATTTCTGCGACAAATCTCAAACTGTCCCGATTTTCCTATCCAAATTTTAAAAATTACCATCGAAAATTTTCTCACTGTGGTAGTGCCTGAAATCTAACACTTTCTGAAAAAATGGTTCACATTACCCGATACTGCCCCACTTTATTTCAATTTAAATTTCGGATGAAATGCACTTATGCCTGAATATACACATCGCCTTCTTTTTTCGCGGGCAAAACCATCGTGAAAATGTCTAAAATTCACTTAGCGATTAACTGCACAGACACGAAGCAGTAATCCAGCATCGTAAAATTATGGGGATCGTGTTTCATCTCGAGTAGTAACTTTTTCAGCCACGATGTTACGCCACATTGACTTTGAAAGTTACTTTGTTGGGGTGCCCCGGATTGCATTCGGATTAATTCGAAAGTATTTTGGGCCAAGGTCTGAAAAAAATGATGAAAAAATAAGCTGCTGTAGGTACCCATTTTCAAGTACAGCTTCTATATATGTACATATTATGTCTGTATCTATAGCGAACGATTGTCGTTATTTCCGCAAAAGTTTTTCATTTTTGGGTTCCATATAAGGGTGTTACGGAGTTCGCAATTTCGTTTCGATGTTGAATTCGATTTGTGGGCAAAGCAGGCTGAAGGAGGAAGATCGCATAAATTTTGCGAGCAGTTCACGGTGCTGATACTTTGGTACTTTTAAACTTTGTACACGTTTTAAATGAAGAAAATAAAAATTCTGTAAGTTCTCGAATAAGTGCGCATATTGATTCGGAAAAGCCCATATTTTTGAATTTTTTGTAAGACTTTTCACAGAAAACAAAATTGGACAGACTGATTTGTGAAGTTGAAGGATACATTTTAGAGTCCTGAAGTTATTATGCACCATAATATGGTATGAATTTCAGCTAAATTGGTTAAATATTTTCTGTGTTATTATCATATGCGTAGCTAGAGAAATTTTCAGACCCCCCTCCAAAAAAAAAAAAAAGGACAAATAGACGCCCAGGAGACACAATCATTAAAGGGAAGCGGAAAAAATTTCTTTGAATAGGGCCCGAATGTATCCTGCGAATTTCAAAAAAATTTATCAAGAAAATCTCTGCAAATATAAAAAAATCACTTTCTCTTTTGCATCGCGTATGCTTTTCTTTCAAGCTTTTCCAAGTATATTTGGCATCAAATTATTCTACAGAGTCGTAGTAATATTTCATTCCCCAAAACCAGGATTTGCACGATTTGGTTGAATAATTTGATACAGTCTAACAGTTGACCTCGACTAATAGAAGCGGCCAAAAAAATTTCAGCACAAAGCATTTTATGGGTCATTATAAATCTCTCTTACTTTCTTTCTTCATATTGTAAAGATAAAAAAAATTCACCTCTAATGATGTCCTCTAAAAATAAAATATTGACACGAAACGATCTTCACATTTTCGACACTCAACCACTGATTGGTATTTCTTTATAATTCCGTATTTTTCGTGGGCAAATACAAAAATCAAGCAAGCATATAATTCGAGAAAATACCTATCTGACATTCTTATTTCGGAAGAAGGTTTTTCAAGTAGGTACTCTTTGAAAACTCTCGTCCTTGTCAGAAATTTTCATTTCATTTCAACCACGAAAATAAACAGTAAAAAATTTCAATAATTTCTCCAGCTTATCAAACACTTAGTTATTTACAAAAATACTAATGAAGAAAATAATAATACTAATAGAAATGCAAATTTAATGCCCTCATATAGGAATAAAGCTCATAAAAATTTCAAAAAAATCCAATACTCTTACTAGAAGATGAAGGCCAAAGAGTACCGGATGTATTTTATGCATCTTCTATAATGTATAAAATGTATGATATTACTCGAGCCAATTTTTTTAGTTCTCTATTTGAACTTCAGTTTATTTATTTTCTAAAAGCAAACACTTGGAAAGAAAGTATAATTCAGCAGTATTTGATTTCAGTGTCACCATACCTCAATTTATAATATCAGACTGATTTTTTTTTTCAACAGAATATTTACTTTTCAAGTGCTACTGACAGTAGTTTCAGAATCGGTATGAAAATTTTCTGTTGTTGAGAACATATTAAATTCTACTTCACGATAAAGAAAAAAACTCAATTCGAAGAAAAATGAAAACTTTGGTTGGTACGAACAACATTTACGTTTTCTGCTATTTCCCAAAAATTTACCATTCTCTGCAGAAAGAAAAAAATCTTGCGAAAAAGGCGCCAACTTGATTGGTCACATGCTCCTCTCCCAGAATGACGAACTATAATATGATTTAAGAAATGAGCACAATAGTCCTTGACTTCATTTTACAATTTGGATAGGAAAATTGCAGGGACAATTCAAGATTTGTAGCAGAGATTACAACAAAAATAGTGAAACATGTTATCCAAAATGGTAAAAAGTACAAAAAATATTTAAATATTTATAATAAATATGAATTTTCGTAACTGTGATGACAAAGTTACTATTCTGTTCACAATTAATACTACGAGTATATTCATTTCTCTCAGTGTATAAAAGAATTTGCGAAACCCTGGAGTCAAAAACAACAACTATATCACACTGACTCTCCATTTCTGTAATCAAGAGTGACACAACAAACTGTTTTTTCTAACCAGAACCTTCTATATTTGCCTTCTAACACTCATTTCAGCGAATTTAAATATTAAATATTGACAAAAGCTTTCAGAAAGTTTGTCTTCTATCCGTGAACCTTTTTTTTTCCCCCCCTCAACGAATAAATTGTATTCGTTACTGTCAAGAGATTTTCACGAAGTTCTATAAGGATATACACAGTATACCGGTATGTATATTACATAAAAATATGTAGATAATTTTTTTTTTTTTTGCTGCAGCAAGTCATGCAGGCAGCGTGTAAATGTCGTGCCGGAAAAAATTATTTTTAACCTTCGCTGCTGTGCGCGAATTCGTGGTTTTCATAAATTTTTTTCCTCACCCGCACTTTATATTACATATTCTTTGTCAAAGAAAGCAGTGAAAAAAAAAAAGAAGAAAGAAACAAGGAGTCAATGGGGAAAAAAAGAGCAAACGATGACGATAAGTTAAAACAAGCGTGAATCTTTGTGGTAAAGGTTATAGAATCAATATTTTTCAACGTAGACGTGCAATGTGGGTTTTTCGACGTTAACACCCTCCTCTTCATACTCTCCTCTGACACACAACATTGAAAGTCGAAAACCGTATTCTTCACGGCGACAATATCACGTCGTTGATATCTCATGTACCGAATGATTTCCCATTTTATTAAAAAACAATTTAATTAAATAATGGCGGGTTTTTTAGTCAGTCTACCCCTTTTTGGCCAGTGTAGGGTGGGCGTCCACGATAAACCATCGTGTCTGTTTATTGTTATTGTTTGGAAATCTTCTAGTTTTTAATTAAAAATTTGTTATTTTCTCCTCCAGACCGATTTGTTTTTTTTTGTTTTTTTTTCTAAATAAATTCGTAAATTCAAAACTATAATAGAAAACGATCATTATAGAAAACTCCGAGCAGCGTCATGAGTCAGCAAATATGATAGAGTTTTTTAGTTTCAAAAATTACAGCAATCGAAGTAAGCAGAGAAAAATGATGAATGAAAAATGAAAAAAATGTTAAGGTAACAAATGTCTTCACTTTTTCATACTTATGTATTTTTAAAATCAAATTTAGAAATGTTAATTCGAAGGGTAACATAAATAAATTTCTTTTGAAACAGAATAAACTGCTGTATCATACGGCTTAAAATGAATTCTAAGGAGAAAGTCAATTGTCTCAAAAACTTTTTTTCAATTCTCAGGGCTTTGTTCTTGAAAACAGAGAAAGTTGAAAAAATCAACGAATTTTTCAAATAAAACATTAATTTCAAAAAATTCTTTTCACGTCATGTGATACAGCAGTTAATCTTCTTTCAAAACTAAATTTTTCAAGAACTTACCCTTTAAAAAAACATTTTCATATTTCATTTTCAAAAAAATGAAAAATTGAAGATGTGTTTTATCTCACTTTTTCATTCATAATTTTTCTCTGCTTGCTTCCATTACTCGAATTTTCGAGACCAACAAGCTACATCGTAATTATTTGATAAATAATGGCGCGAACTGGAGGTTTATATCATCACATTTTCATAGAAATTCAGCTCAATTGGATATCAAAATTCGAAGTTTTTCAAGATCAGCAATCAACACTGAACGACAGCTTTCTATAATCACTCTCGTGCAAAGGTCCTGCGTCGCTAAAATAATTTCCATTTCGTCGAACCCGACCAAAGGACTCGAGTGTCTCCCGCGTCGACCACTTTAACAACGTTCCGCCCCCCTTTCATTCTACAAACCACCAAAACCCAAAAAGCCTCAGCTGCGATGAAGTGGCACGTTCATTGGGTTTTGGCGCTATCAAAATGTGCGGTTTTCGACGAAACCACCAAAGACCAGATCAAACGCAAATGGCGAATATCCATCAAGGACCGAGTAAAAGGCGATAAAGTTAGACCTTCCGCAGCTTTCTCGCTTTTTTTTTTCTGGTCGCCAGCCGAATGAATTTCTTGGTCGCATTCTGTCGAAGAGTACTCGCGAGCGAAAAGCGTTCACAGCTAAAATATGCAAATTATAAGATCTCAGCGAGTGGCCTTAAAAAAAGGTCCAAAATTTGCAGAACATTTTTAGAAGAAGCTTTCGTTAGAAACAATTCTGGCTGAATATTTCAAGAGTCATGATCAATTATTAACACACAAATCGCTTTAGTGACACATCTGCGATACTTACTAAGCAAATACACAGGGTGTTCAAGAAAAATTCATCAAAATGCTGACATATAAAGGAACTTACTGAGTCAATCGACGATCAAATGCGAGATGGGTATTTTTGGAGTCCTGAGATCATGAAACGAATAACTATGAAGATCTCTTGCCTGTGAAAGTCACACCAAAATTACTAGAAGGTATTTCGCCGAAAAGTGGCTAAAAAAAGTATAGTTACACACACCAATTTTTACGAACTAATTTTACTTGCAAATAAAACTTCACTTGTAGTTTCAGACACCTTTTTCAAATATCTAAGATAATAGGGTTTTTTTTTTTTTTTGCAAAAAAACAGTTCATATAAGAAAATGCAAATTTCAAAAATCAATTTCTCAATCTGCTAAGATACGTCACATCGAGGATCTAAATAAGAATACAAAAACAAATAAAAGAACACTAAAAGCACTGATTTTACATGTTGACAAATCTTTATAAAAAATGAACTCAAGTTCGATTTTTCTAGGTCAGTTACTGCGACACAGTATCCGCTATTTTGGACGCTTGATTTTTCTCAACCTTTTTCTCTCTTTCTCTGCGTAAGCACTTTGTTTTTTTTTTCTAATCTGAATTTTTCACGCTGTATGAAGGTGCGGATAAGGATTCAGTGTCCGAGAGTAATTCGTAACAAAAGGTTAGAAATTTATAACTCTAAGAATTTTTCTTTTGCTCGTCTCCTTTTTTGTCTTTTTTTTTTTTTATATTATGTATTTTTTTACCAAATGAAGGAAGTCTGACTACATAATGAAACCGAAGAAGAATTTTCTCCTCGTCTATACAATCAAAGTGAAAGAAAAAAACCTTTTTTCCTCACTCTAGAAAACGACATATTTTCTGTTACTTTTGAGGGTACGCGAGTACCTAAGCAAGAAGGACGGTAAAAGAGAAACGAAGCACAGGGCTGGGAAAATGAGCGGAAAATACGATCAACAAACTAGGAAAAAGGACTTAAACTATCCACGAAACGTTTTTATCTTATTTGACGTTTAATTTTTTTTCTTTCTCTTTTACGTGCATGCGTGCCGGTCTGGGTAAGAGCTTATACAAACCCGATTTTGGATCGTATTCAGAATTTTCAAGATAGGGCAGGGAAAAAAGTACCGAAGAAAAAGTTGCAAACGAGGGTGAGCGGGTGCGGGGCTCGAGTTCCGGTAAATGCTGCGCGTCCAAGTGGATGCTAATGTAATCGAAAAAGCACGCTCGACTAAGTTAATGACTTCGGAAGAAATCAAAGACACGTAGACGCGACGATATAGCAAACAACCTGATTTTCGTGATTAGTTTCGTAAAATGCCACAACGGGTCAAGCGAATTTTTTGTCGACGACTTTTGGCGACATTCCCTGCGGCTGCTAAACGTCTTCTCCGCTTAAAAGCATCGAATCAAATGCGAATATAAGGATCAGCAGCGAGGTTAAGGGAGCCATAATATTGGTCGGGTATTCGGGTAACACAACTCACAACCTTGATATACATGCACGCTAATGTCGCTAAACTAAATGAGGTGAATACTGAAAAAAGTAAATGAAGCGGAAATGCAAAATTATGTGATTGGCATTCGAAGACCTGGTAGATACACCTGCGTAAAAAGCTAGTAAAACTTTGGATTTTCAACGCTCATAAGAAATCTACAGTGATCGAGAAAAATCGATACTATCGATATATTGGTCAGTATTGATGGTATATCGAACCTTTTTTTTTTTTTCGTATTCGATACCCAGAACATACATTAAAAATCCTGCAAATACCCTGCTAAATAGCTGCAGCCTTCACCGAAGTTTCGTGAAGGCCAAAGATGAATTCTCTCTTACAACCAGAGATTATAAAAAGTATCCAAAAATATTGGACTCTGATGATGACAGGACATTGTGTTCACGGAAAGACAGGACATTATGTCTTGAAATTGACAAATCCTATGTTATAAGTAGGTATGATGACGTCATCATAACATTAGACTCCGATGATGACGTCATCCTAACACTGGACTATCACGGAAGGACAAAAACAGGCGGACATTATGTTTTCGTCTCCTATGTTATATCTAGGTATGATGACGTCATCGTCTGTGTTTCCTATGTTATACGTAGGTATGATGACGTCACCATCTGTGTTTCCTACGTTATACGTAGGTATGATGACGTCACCATCTGCGCTTCCTATGTTATACGTAGATATGACGTGATCATCTACGGTTCTTATATTATACATAGGTATAATGACGTCATCATTTGCAGCAGTATGATGACGTGCGTCTCCTATGTTATATCTGGGTATGATGACGTCATCGAAGAAGGACAAAAATTGGGACATTATGTTTTGGGCGGACATTATGTTTTGAAATTGGAACGCCCAGTACAAAAGAATTCATCTTCAATTAGACACTACCCCACTTATCGCTTGTTTTTAGCATATATACTTCGCAGCTGCGAAATATTGATATCGAACTATAGAACACAAGTATTCGATACTATCGATACTTCATTTTCTCGATACGTATCAGTTATTAGTACCCTTATGAAAATGAGGCGAAGGGGAAAGATTTTTTGGGGTTATTGATTTATTATCTTATTCCAAATTGATCTAAAAACAGCTGTAGTCTTTACTGAAGTTTCATGGAGGCGAGAGATGAATTCTCTTTTACAGCTTTACTTTATACATGTAAATTTTTATAATTGTAGTCTTTTTTTTATTGCATGTTCTCGTATTTTCTTTTATTTCAATTTATTTTACTTCATTTTCTTCTATTTTATTTCATGTTATTTGTTTCATATTTTATGATACTTAATCTTATTTTATTCAATTTTATTTCACTTTATTTACGGGAGAAATTGAAGAATACCGATGATTAAATAAAGTAAAGTAAAATAAAATAAAATAAAATAGAAGAAATTATTGGCCAAAAACTGCTGAAAAAGAGGAGTGTGTTTTGGTAAATTCTTTCATATTTCTTTGATTTTTCATTCTCTCTTCTCATTTTCGTTGTTCAAAATGTGGAGTTAGGGCTGCGATAGAGCATAGCCCTAAGGATAGCGTCAATACTACAGTCATGAAAGAGTAGTGAATAAAAAACTTGGAACGAGCTCTTAAAAATGGTTTTTTCAAAGTCTGCAGACGCCAACATATTTTTTTTTAAAGTAATAATTAATAACGAATAATAGAATATTTCAGCTTTATGTTCAAATTTTTATCTAGAAATGGTCCGAAAGTTCATTATTTTTACCTATACAAAAAGTTACAACTTATTTTTTTTTTGCTGCACCTTTTACCTTCTAACTGATTTGTTTCCACAAATTTTAATTAAAACTTTTTCTAGGACTGAAGTCGCTGCTAGTTTGTTGTACGCTCGTCGAATTTTTAAATTAATATTCTTCAGAAGTAAAGACTGTCTCTCGATGGTTTTCGTTAATAAATTATAATTTTTTTTTCCATCACCATCACCAGATGATAGATATTTTCGATTTAATTTTATATAACCAACGATGTGCTCTTTTAACGTTTTATTCGTCCTTTTGTCTTTTCCTTTACAGTTCGACTTTTTTTTTTGTCTCGTGTGCAAGAATATTTAGGTTGGATAAAGTTCACGTTATGGCAGCGAATTTTTTTTTGTATTCCAGTTTTCCTTTTCAATTTCTTTTTTTTTTTTCTTTTTTTTTCTACCTCACTCTTTGTGGTTCTCGTCAATTTTCGTTATTACAGAGTAACATCAAAAAAGCCATCGTATCGTGAAAATAGAAGGTTGGCCCATTTTCTGTGCCCTAACGCCAGTTCCTTCATTTCTCGTTCATTATTTTTTCCTTCTTCAAATTTTCGAGTCGACTAATTTTGACGTTTTGTCTCTGTTTTTCATTTCTCACGGTTAAAATGAACGTTTCAATATTTCTCCAAATTATATAAGAGAATAAAACTCGATGAATTTAATTTCAAATTGTGGCCTTTGAAAAATGGTAACTCAATTCGATTCTTTGTTTTTCTCGTTCGGTTATTCCTGTCTATATTAGGCTACTGTGTGGAGGCCCTGGATTATATATTTTCGATAATATTGTGGTCTTATAAATCGATTGTCGATAATTTAAGTTGGAACGAACAGTCTTCTTGTAATATTTTTCCTGAAAAATGTAGCACGCAGACTTCAAATCAAAGGATCCAACAGTCTGTTCGGTTTTGTTTCATATCTTTTGGAATCTGATTCGATAAATATTTTCGATATTTTTTGTACGTCGATATTTCAATATCACATCACTAAACAGGACTTATACCGGATAGCTAACCTATGAAAACTAGCCATAAGGAAAAAATAAAAACAAATCATCGCCTCCCACCCTTTATGATTCTCTCGAGGATACTCGAATCGAATGTTCGAAAATTTGGCGTTTTCAGCTATAACTTGAAAACCATGCAAGACTGATTCGAATTTGAGTGGAATTTGTTCTTTGATAAAATTTTCTATTGATTAAAAAAAAAAAACTCATTCAGTACCATACACTGAGAAAAAAAAATTAAAAGTTGATAATAAAAAAATTTAAAAAAAGTCAGACCAAAATTAATAGAAGGTTTTCTAGTCGAAAACCTGCTAATTAATAAAAAATATTGAAAGTATAAATAATACTACGAGTAAAAATTCAATACAAAAATATTGAAAATTAGTATGTTAAACATACTAAAATTTAATATTTTATACTAAATTTCAATATAAACCTCAATTATTCTTGGTTTAGTATGCTGCATAATATGTGAAAAATAAGTATGCACATTTCTCTCAATACAAATAGAAGTACTATAAATGAGTATTTTTTCTGAACACAATCAAGAAAATGCTAGTGAAAAATTCTTTGTTGTGTCCCAATTTTTATATTTCTTGTTCTGAAGGAACTTTTTGAATTTATACAAAGAATGAGAGATGGTGGTAGAGATACCCTTAGGAGCTGGTAAAGTTAGAGCAGAAAAAAATTTTGAATGTAGAGAATTGCTGAATTATTCAAATAATTTTAAAATTAAATTTTTAGTCAGTCCTATTTTCGTGAGAATCTTTTTCGAAATACTCGATGCAAGGTAATGTTCGAATTAAAAATAATTAAAATGGTCATTCTTCAAGGTTTTTTTTTTTGGGAGGGAAAACTTGAAAAAGGAATACAAACACTTTGGTGGGAAAAAAGTTTTTTACGTTCGGATGCCGAACAGAACACATTTAAATAGTTCACTAAACAAAAAGTCGGTGAGGAAGAATGAGGGGGCGGGAGAGTGAAAAAGGAAAAACCCAAATAGGAGGTACCTATGGAAAATTTGAAGAGGTAATCCCGGATTAAGAAGGTACTTGGCTCAGTTTGAGTGTTAGCGTGGAGACGTGCAAGTTGGCGGGAAAAAAAAATGCATTTGCAGGTTCCTATGCTCCATAAATTAAACGAAAGAAAGAAAAGTCACGATACACAAGTGGAAAATAAATAATAAAAAAAAAAAAAAAAAAAAACGAGGAAAATATAGCGTTCGATAAATGCGGTCTATCGACCAAATAAATTTTAATATAGCTTTACGTGTTCTCAAACGAAATAGAATAAAAACTGTACGGCACAAAAAGCTCCGTTGAAATAGCAGGTTTTCGATTAAGCCAGTCACGTAATTTTGGACCATATTATCGAATTTCTTGAAAATGTGACTAAATCTGAAAAAACATACTTTCGGATAGGAAATATTTTTACTTTGGATCATGCGAAAAAAGTTTTACCTAAAAGGCAATCAATTAGTCAGTAAATATTGCAAATGCTCGATGCTCTTATATGTGAACTTTGGCTATTGGCATTTGGTGCGTTTTTCATTTCCCATTTTCAACTGTATCTACATAAAAAAAGCCCTTAAAAATCGAATTTTTTAAATCACATTTTGATATTTTATGGTTTCATCATAGAGGAAAATCAATTGTACGTTTTCCACCGAAAACCTGCTGAAAATTGAATAAGGAAAAAAATTATTATCTACTGAAAGGAGAAATCGAGTAAAATTGTGTTTTCTTAACTAATTTCTGCCTAAACTGTGAACTCTTTTGCTCATGACCTTTCATCTACGGCAACAGCAACGACGAATAATAATTATTTAATTATTGTGGATTTTTTGCTTGGAAACGAGTAATTAGTTCGTGTTTCACGCGATATTGTTTCAAACATTAATTAAAAACTGAGTATTCGTCGTCCGACTAAAAATACCACAATTGGTAAATTGTATAGTTTACTGTACGAATTTTGAAGAAGAAAATAATAATAACAGACACGAGGTAAATTTAATCATTGATCTAAATTTGGCATGACGAATTAGATTTTGTCTCGGTAATTTTTGACATCGCTCGGTATGACCTTATTACTACATATTTAGTCTGTATGAGGACATAATCACAACAGGACCATGTCAAATTTCTTGAAAATGCTCATTTGCTATGATGAGCCAATTACCCAGACAGTATAATAGACAGTCATCAGCAATAAGTTTTTTATACACATCAGTCTATATCTTCGGAATAAATTGAGTTAAGGGGCAAAATGTCCTTGCGCAAAATTTTTTTTACCCGATTATAGCATTTTCCAACTTACAGAATCTCTAACGTTGGCATCTCTGATTTAAGAATTGATGAACCTGATTAGCAATTACCTATAAACGATATTATATATCCAGTCTGACTTGAAGAAGAAGAAGAAAAATAGAAATTTTTCAAGACAGCAAAAAATCCTCGATTTCAGATATAAATTTCTGGATAAGATACATCAAAAATCAGCTAATTATATCTACTACCCAACCTTCTTCCAAACATCAAACGTCTCAACCTTTCCAAGAAAATCAGAGAAAACTGTCTCTTGAAAATAGAAATTGTCAGAGAAATGGTTTCAGAAAATTAGGTTGGTACTAAAAAAAATTGATCGAGAAAAAACGGTTCAAAGAAATTTGCGGGTTATAGGAAAGTAGATTTGGTAAAAAGACCCGGAATCCGCCATTGCTTACACAATTTTTTCATGGATTGGTGTATCGGAGAAGGAAGAGGGACTGAGAAAATTAAGAAATTTTCACTATCAAAACAACATTCACCAGTCATTCTTTTTTCATGCGATTTGATAAATTTTTTTCGACAAATTCCAAAACGTAACTTCACGTTCCAGCCATCCAATGCAACGAAGAAAATTACTACTACAATAATGTCAATTTATGATTTTCATCTGTACTCGTATTCATATTTTATACGTATTTTTTTTTAATCTTCCAAGTAGTTTTCGCAGGCTTATTCAGCAGCAGAAAGAAAACTTTTATTTAAAATTTACGTCATATATACATTAATGTTCTTTTTAATTCGGGTAGGTTCCTTTATTTTTCATTTCTCTACCATAAAAAGACAAAAAAAAAAATGTTCAGCAGGAAAAATATACAATTTTTGTTGTGCTGAAATGATAAGATATTGGGCTTTGCCTTTCTTCTACATCTTTGTTTTATTCTTACCATTTTCCCACTATAAGTATATGTATATTCCTCCCTCGGAAAATAATAAAATTGTGGATAGATATGCCCTATGAAAATTTCGTCAGACAAGAAAGAAGAATCGACGAGGGAAATAGCGATGAAAAAGAGAAAAAGAAAAGAAAACAGAAGAAAAAGGGCAACTACAAAAAAAAAATATACGAGCCACATAATAATCCACAGTGCAACGGTGTTTCTCTCTCTTTTTCTCCTGCGAAATACGACATGAACCATACGCAACGCACACAAAATATTCCAACTCTCACGAACTTCCTTTTAATATCCGCATTACTTTCTGTTATTAATAAAAAACGAAAAAAAATAAATAAAAAAAATACCAAGAAAATAAAACAAAACGAGCCAACTAAAAGGTGAGATGAAATTTTTTCACGTTTTTCTCCACGTATATTCCTCTCAATTTTTTTTTAGACCCGCGATTATAAAAAAACTGCTGGAAAAAATTCAGTCGACAGCCGATGCGTGTTTTATCCAGCTCCGGTGCGTAGAAACGATGTTTCGCATTCTAATACAGTTCATTTTATTATTACATCTGCATTAGAATGGACTCGAACGAAATTCAACCCCGTGTATGATCTGGATAAGAGAGAAACCAGAAAAATAAAAAATAATCTTTGCGAACGAAACCATCAAACTGTAGAATACCTCGCGTCAGTTAAGGGAACGTAGAATATTCGATTTTATATGAAAATTGTTTCCAGATGAAATTTATAATTCTATAGTCCAGACTATCCACAGCAAATGTAAATAAGCTCATCTAAACCTGAATCCTTCAACAATGTTTTCCAAGCACACTAACTTGAGAGAAATTAACAGTATATTAATATTACACTGAGAGAAATTTCAATAGTGGGTACTTTTCACTATTTTAGGATGAAACTGGGACAATTCAAAATTGTAGGAGAAATTGCTAAAAAAATAAGTAAGTAAAATATACTATCTTTGTAGTACATTTTACTATCGTGTAAGAATTTATTACTACAGAATACGTAATAATTTTTGTTACCTCGATGAGAAAAATTACTACATATTATACTACGTATAAAGTACTATACCATTTTCTCTCAGTGTGTAAAATGGGTGTTATAGATTTTACAAAAATTATTTGTTTTTTAATTTTTCTACATTTCAAGCTTTTTCATCTCAATGGTCAAAAAATTTTATGAAAAAATGATTATATATTATAGAGTATTGAAGATGAATTCTTTATACTGGGCGTTAGTCAATTTCAAAACATAATGTTCGCCAGTTTTTGTCCTTCCGTGATAGTCCAATGTTAGGATGACGTCATCATCAGAATCCAATGTTATGATGACGTCATCATACCTACTTATAACATAGGATTTGAAGATTCCGTGATATTCCAATGTTAGGATGACGTCATCATCAGAGTCCAATGTTATGATGACGTCATCATACCTACTTATAGCATCGTCATCATATACATATGTAAAAATAATGACATCATAATTTACGGTTCGTGTATTGAAGATGAATTCTTTGTACTGGAGCCTAGGCCCTAGTTCAAAATTTTGTCCGCCAAGTTTTTTGTCGTTTGGTCAGAGTCCAATGTTAGGATGACGTCATCATACCTATGTATAAATGATGACGTCATCATCTACAGTTTGTATATTATAAATAGGTGTGATGACGTCGTCATACTGATGCAAATGATGACGTCATCATACACTTATAAGATTCTGTTATAGTTCAATATTATACCTCAGCTGATGACGTCATCATACCTACCTATAACATAGAACACATACTCATTTTTTTCATACATTCATGAGAAATATTTATAAGTCCCTATGCGCTTCATATTCAAACAATTTGGTTTTTAAAAGAAACATTTTTGGATACTTTTTATAATCTCCTGTTGTAAAAGAGAATTCATCTTTCGCCTTCACGAAACTTCAGTGAAGGTTGCAGCTATTTATTTACTAGTTATTTGTCATTAAATTAAAATAGTCGCGAAGTGTTTCAAACATTCTCCAATACTTGGTGTTCGAGCAAAAATGAATCGCCGATATGAGCAAGTACTTAGATTGCGAAAAAGTACAGCGGCCTTCAAATGAAACGATAAAACTTCAGCTCCACGTTGAGAACCATGGGCTGGAAATTTGGTCTTTCTGAGTAAAAGAAAGAAACAAAAACGAGTATAGGGTACACCCACTAATGACATTTTCTATTTTCACTGATGGTCGTAAAAAAACGGCCCGAAACAGTGGAAAGGAGATAAGTAAGTGAAATCGAAGAGTACAGACGTCGCCAATATTATCGATTACTTTGGCGCGGGAAGAAGAGGGAAAAAGTATGCTGTATAATTCAAGAAAAAATAAGTATGTAACAACAATAATAAAAACTACATATATGTATTCTTTTCTTTTGCATGCCGTGAGGTTCATTTGTTTAAAATGCAGGAATCGAAGAAAATAACGTAGGTAGAAACAGAAAGAAGGGTATGGCTTTGTTGCCAAAAGTTGGAATTTACTGAATTTTGTTGTGGTCAAATGAAAGTTGAAAAAAATTTCTAGACGTGCAATTGTCACTACAGTTGGCAGTGTTGGTAATATTCGAGAATAAGAATAATATAAAACAAGTTTTTGCTTGATAATTATCAGCGTTGGATGGTGAGGGCTCTTGAAATAATGTTGCGCTTTTTGGAAAAATTCAAAAAAGCACAGGGGGAATCAACTTCAACCTGTAGGAAAGGGTGGAAGAGCATATCTATTCGAACAAACTTGAATACACAACTGACCAGCTACAAAGTTTGTTTGCATCAGTGGTGGAACTAAGGGTTGGCTAGGGTCGCCTCAGAAAAAATTTTGACTATCATGTACCATAACATGGCAAAACCAGTTTTCCATCTTTCTCTCAAAATTGATGACCGAGGCATCGAGTGCACATACTTCTCGCCTTCAGATTGTTGAATCTGTATTAAAAATAAAAAATACTCGTATTTTATCCAGAACAAATAAATGACGTATTGAAAGTTCCATAAATATTTGTTCATTCAGTACAAGCTTTGACAAAATTATCATACGAATATTTTCATATATTTCCTGTTTCACAAGAGCATTCATGAATATTAATTGAGGAAAATAAATATTCGAAACAGACAACTAAAAAAAAAAATTTCCGGACTTTTCTCGATAAAAATTCATGAATATACAAAATCCGACGCATGAAAAAAACGCTGCTTTTTGAAAAAATGCCAACTCAAACAGTTTTACAAGGAAAGTGAATCGTCCATATCGATATAATATTTTCTTTTCTCCATTTTTCCTCCGCAGTTTTCCTCTTCTCCCACACACAAAAAATACTTTATACCCATTCTTCGCGGTGTAAATTAATTAATTTAGTCTAACGGTGATACCCTTTCAGATTATGACAACCTTTTTCATTCAGTGTCCGGAGGAAAAAAAAAAAGAGAAATATTCATTTCGTACGATATGACAATGAATGACGTTACAAGCAAGCATTTATACTCATCCAAAAAATTATCATTTTCTGTTTGAAATGAATACATTTTTATCGCAAATAAAGGAAAAATATTAGGATAAAAGCTTTGGAAAAATAGCCCAACTTTTTAGAAGAGTCGTGAAAGCAACAATGAATTCTCTTTTACTCCGCAATTACGTATACAAATCTAAAAAAATGTTGATAAATGTTTCTTGAGAAAATATTTTTAGAGAGAATTTAACACAGGTAATATAGGTGTATGTTATATTGCTTGAAATTTTTTTTCAAAGTTCACGCTTTGAGCATAGCATTTTTCATGTTTCATATTGCTAATATATCAAAGAATCTGTCTGTCCATCCATTAGATAAGAATTTTTTCAGTTGCGAAACAACTGCAGCCGCCATCGCGAAGAAATAATTAGCAGTAATCGAAATGGTCGCTCGTAAATTAAAACAAGTTGAGTTGTCAAATGTGGATTCAATAATCTACGAGACATAATTAATGATTTTAAAATTACGCCTAACAATAAACAAAAGAAAGATGAAAAAAATTAGATACACAAAGGAGAAAAAGTTATAGAACCGCACTGTACTCAAGTTATAGTTGAGAGAGAAAAAAAAAAACGAGCCACGCAGAAACGTTATTTATGAGGACGTAATTAACCGTTTTAATTAATATAACGTCTAAATAGACGTCGACGTTGTCTTTATATTTACCATTTTGCTCATTTGATGATTAAGAATATTGAAGCTAGCGAAGAAAAATGATGAATGAAAATGTGAGACGGTTGAGGTGAAAACACATCTTCAGTTTTCCATTTTTTGGAAATCAAATGAAAGAAGTATTTCAAAAATGCATTTTTCAAAGAAAACCAACTGCTATATATCATTATGACATGAAAAGAAACTCTATAATTAGTTATATTACGGTATTTTCCAATTAAGATTTCCCCGACGCGTCATAATGAATTTGAAGAAGGCGATTGCACGGTCAAAATCAAAAACACTTCTTCATCATTCGTTGAAGCTTTGTGACGTCAGGGAATTTTCAACAAAAACAGCTGACTATAACACTGAAACGATCAAATCTATTAACTGATATCATATTAGCACTGCGCTAACTCAATTCCCAAACTCTACCCTATGGGCAAAATATTTTGAAAACGGATCCGTTTTATTCCGGGTTATAATCCGTATAATCCGTTTATGGATTATAACCCTGAATTTTCCTGTTTTCCGGCTTCTAAGACGGATTTCGAACGGATTGTAATCAGTCTTGCCGGAAATGAGTCCGGATTACTTTCCGTGAAGGCTGTTTTATCATATTTGTTGGCCCGGGTTATAATCCGTGAAACCGTTTTACAAGCGGATTTAGAAAAATTGCCCAAAAATTATCACTAATTATAATCAGGAAATCCGTTTTACAAACGGATTTGGAAAAATAATCAAGATGACAAAAATATCTGCAAATTTTCAGATCCGATGGTCGAAAATAAAAACGGACTGACAACGGATAAAATTCTCATTTTCCGGATCATTTTCTCATTTTTTGCCCATCGGGATACCTATATTCGAGAAAATACGCAATTTTCAAACTAAAAAGTGCGACTTCTGCGTAACAATTCTTTCTTTTTTTTCTTTTTTTTTTTTTTTTTAAACGACCTTCTATGATAAAAGCAAGCGACTTTCGCACGAGCTGAATGATTTTTCAACATTCTGATTAAATTTAAATATCGTTAGTCATTTAAAAAACAATTAAATTCAAAAGAGAATTTTCGCAAGTCTTCTGTTAGTCAATAATTGTTAAAGTGTGGAAATCGTGGACCCTGTCACGCGGTATGCATAAGCAGCCCGCCGTAAATACGGCAAGCGTCTATATACGACATAATTGAGGGAAATCGGTTTACTTGCGAAATAGGTGAGGGGTGGGGGGGACCTTATCAGACCAATCTGAAAAGGGTCATATTTGAGGAGACGATAGCTCGCGCGGCTAGAATTCCAGGTATAGAGCCTGATCGTTCTCAATTTTTCCACGACACGAGGCTACTTTTAATAATATACATATATATATATGCTGAATATAGCAATATCTGCAATATTTTGACGAAAGCGATCACGATAAGCGCACGCGCGCAAAAAAAAAAAAAAGTCACGTTGGCTACAAATGACGATGGCAGACAAAAGGCATATTATACATAACGTTAATGTACAAAGCTTTCATTGATAAATTAGTTCGATAAATTCGTTCAATTATAATGAGCCATATGCGTGCCAAATAAATGGCGTAAGAGAATCGCACTTCTACCACCAGATCTAGCTTCATATTATACATAATATTATTTGCAATATCATCGTGCACTTTTGTAGTATGCCGAAATAATATATAAGGCACATCTCACACATATACACACACACACGCAGATTGAGCAGGCTTCAAAGTACACAACCTACAGGTCACTGATAGACCTACACAGGATCACACCGCGTAAAACCCTATGCCAAAAAACGAAACAATTGTCGAAAATAAAACGACCGAGAATGACTTCTATACACATTTCTTGGTGGTGTTGGTGTACGACAATTTATAACGATCATATATCATAGCAGATGTCAACACAAATACCACAAACCCTCGTCAGCTTTTAACCTGTAAGCTTATACGCTATTTGGTTGACGATAATCGCGTTTGAAAAATAAGGTGCGAAAAAAATTATTTTTCCAGATTTTTGATGCGTTCCATTATTTCTGGCTGAGAATTGCGGAGCAGCGCAAGCAAGCAACTCAAATAGAAAATCTTTTTTCCACCGTTTCAGTTATACAACAACACCAGACTTTTAGACATTATCTACATCAATCATAATATGCGACAATGTGGGTGCAATGAAAACTTTTTCAAAACGCCCAATATGCATAGAAAGAATAAAAAACGAGAAATAGTAGAATTAATATTTTGAAAAATACATGGTACTTCGCGACGACCACAGATTTTTTCTACTGTAGTACCTATACTATACCTACCTATTGTGTGGATAAGGAAAAATCGTACGATTATTGAACTTCATAAAAAGAATATATCTATAGCACGAGAAAGCACTAGAAGAAATGTACTAAATAACGAGTACCTAGTATAGATATAACTGCTGAACATTTATTTTCTTCAGCGGAAACTATACAATCAGAGAGAACTTTCAAAAGATATAATATCCTATCTAATCTTTTCTTTCTCTATCTCCATTCCATTTACGATTTAAGGATTTAATGCAACTATACAATTCCCGAAGCAAGTCCAATTTAATTTACCAACGAATTGGAAAACTTAATTATTTCACTCAAACGTAGACTGATACCGATTTTTACTTGGACGCAATAAGTACCGTGGGAAAATGGGTTTAATGATCCGAGAGAGAATGGAGAATTTTTTTTCATTTTAATGCTGTATACCTACATTCAGCTATATATTATACTTCCCGATGGGCAAAAAATGAGAAAATGATCCGGAAAATGAGAATTTTATCCGTTGTCAGTCCGTTTTTATTTTCGACCATCGGATCTGAAAATTTGCAGATATTTTTGTCATCTTGATTGTTTTTCCAAATCCGTTTGTAAAACGGATTTCCGGATTATAATCAGTGATAATTTTTGGGCAATTTTTCTAAATCCGTTTGTAAAACGGTTTCACGGATTATAACCCGGGCCAACAAATAAGATAAAACAGCCTTCACGGAAAATAATCCGGACTCATTTCCGGCAAGACTGATTACAATCCGTTTGAAATCCGTTTTAGAAGCCGGAAAACATGAAAATTCCGGGTTATAATTCAGAAACGGATTATAACCCGGAATAAAACGGATCCGTTTTCAAAATATTTTGCCCATAGGGTTCTCAACTCTTATAGCGTCTTTATAAAGCTGAACATAATATTACAAAGGGTTGTTCTTAAAAAAAATCGTATTTTTTCTTCTTCCCTGCACCTGGCAACACTGTTAACGACAAATACCTGAATGATAAAAAATATAGTCCTTACATAATATTTTCCGTTAGAAAAATACGGCCATAATATTACTGGAAAACGACGTTAATCCGTCTAACAATTATTTTTTCTACCTGCTACTACCTAAATTGTGGTAATAATATGATATAAAACTAAAAAATGTATAAAGATGATATAAAAAAACAGATTTGAATTACAAAATGTACGGGGCTTGAAAATAATTTCGTATACCTCGCGCAATAATGGCAAATTTTATTCCACGGCTTCTATCTCTCTCTCTCTTTCTCTCTCTCTCTCTCTCTCTCTCTTACTCGTCTCATATTCTCGATTATACAAAAATAATAAAAAAGGGAAATTGTACGGCTTATTTTCTGAATGGATGAATGGTGTTATTTTCGATATCATTTTCCTCGTTTCCATCGCGGCGCATAAAATATAACGACATTCAGACTCACTTGTTGCAGTCTAAATTCAACATTTCTAATGGGCTTATTATATAGGGCTCTAGAATAGCAGTTTTATAAAATAATAAGAAAAAACATATGCGATTTTCAGCAAACGCGCATAGCTAATATCGTATAATGGCCAAAAAATAATTCTCACGATGAAAAAATAAATAAGACTGATTTGAAATAAATTTCCAAACAATTAGAGACAGGCGCAGAAGCGCGAATAAATTTTCATCCACGAGATACTCAAAAACGGAGCTTAAGAGTGAGGCAAGTATATTTTTGAATTTTTTGTCTTTATTAAGTCAACAGGTACGTGTTGGAAAACTGAATATTATTAGAGAAGTCTACATAGGGGAGAGGAAGGTGAGAGTTCGCGGAAAGTGACGTATTTTTCTCAATAATTATATGAATGAAAACTCTGGTACCCGCATGCAACAGCTTACCATAAGATAGAAAATCACTATAAGGTTGATTTTTATTGGAATTTTAATTTTCACAATGTATATTGATATGAATTTCATTCTTTTAGCAGTTCAAAGAGTGAGTTGATCAAAGTGGCTAATAAATATCAAGATTTACAATGTCACCACTACCACTCTTCTTCCTGGCAAAAAATGTTATACCCGTACAACTTCCTCTCGCATGAAACGGTTCCGAGTATAAAATTTAAGTTTTAAAATATTCGCAAATAAAATTTTTAATCCACACACACAAAGTAGGCACGAGTTCGTCAACGATGGTGTTTTCCCATCAAAAAATGTATAGGTATATGAAGCTGTCATATATGACTTTTGGATTCCGTCTCACACTTCGAAAATTCTTCCACGACTGATTTACATTTACAGGTAAAATTCGGTAGACACACGCCTTTTTCTATTCCGCATACAATAACTAACAAAAAACGAAAATTCATTAAAAACGTCGAAAAAGTTTCGTACCTAATTATAAATCTCACCGCGCTCGTTTCATAACTGTAATCCATTTTCGGTTTAATTAACCTGCTGAAATACTACGCTTTTCGGTTGGAATTATATACGATACGTATTATACGGATTTCTGAATAAGCATCCACCATTTTGATATGCTTAACGTAAACCGAGTTTTAGTACAATTTTGGATACCTTTTTCATCATAGAAAACATTGAAGTATACTGCAACCTGATCCGGTGGCCCAGATGCTTCATAAAGCCTGAATAAAAGATACAATTTTGTTATATTCAAATGGCATCGGCTTAAAAAGTCAATAAAATCAGTGAACCGACAAAGAATTTTCGTTTTGAAGTGCCAGGTTTTTATTTATTATTCGTTGGAAATAGATTCGGGAAAAAAACGTCAATTTTAACCGCGGCTATACTATAGGATTACTGGATTTTTTTAAAAGCCAAGGCATTTTTCAAGACCAGAATTCACTGTCCCTGTTTTTTTTTTACATTAATTATTGCTCTTTTTGGTGAAAGTGAATGCATAAGGGGAGGCTAAAAATAAATAGTAATTTTTACTATTTTTTAATAGGAAAACAGGGAAAATTCATATGAGTTATTGTAAATATTCTTAATGTTTGTAGTACTTTTGACTATCACATTCTAATCTCAGATGGTACACTTGACTATTTTTGGGGTAGTTTCTACTAAAAATCTTGTATTATCCCAGTTTTCTCATACAAAATAGTAAAAATTACTACAGAAATTGTTTTCAGTGTAATCAGTTTTAGACAAAGTATATAAGAGTGGTTCTCAATAAGTATTTGAATGTTTTGATTTTTTTAGTTTGGTAATTCATTACATTTTTTCGTATATCAATTTTAACTGACTTTTCAGGGAACCATTCGCTGATTCGTCCTTTCAGTGGACTACAAAAAAAAAATTACAAAGAATCGGTTCAGAGTTTATCAGACAAAATTCGATCCTTAACGAGAGGTCTAAACCCTAGCCCACCTTACGGGTACGCTTCAGACTAGTAAAATTCTGATTCTATAGGGTTGTAAATTGTTCCAACAATTTCATCTCAAGTACGAGTATACATATATATGTACTTCCTATATAAAGCTCGATTTTATTAGATTTTCTCAAACTCATTTATATCGACTCTCTTCAGCTTCCATTAATTCAACTAGCAATCTGCTCTTTTCCACTCAAACATGCCATTCTCGAAAAGTAGCGAGTGAGCATGAATTTCAAGAAGTACAGCTCTACTGTATCCTCGTAGCTTTTCTTTCAATAAAAATCAGACAGACATTCGAACACCTACAGTATATTTACCCAAGTTCTTTACCAAAATTAAGCTCAAGTAGCGACTATATAAAGCTACGTACTTATTTAATTTTCACGAACGAGCAAACAAATCAAGAATAATTTCGCGCTACTTCTAGTCCATGTAGATATACCGAAAATAACGACACAAAAATTAAGCCACTAAACGCGGAAAGCTTTTCAAAATCAAAATATATTCCACCACCTTAACCTCGTCTCTGTATATCTGTGCATTGCTGCCATAAAATGTTTTCAAATATTTGGAAAGGCGTTCGTAATACGAAGGTAAACATAGACAACGAAAAGGGTCGTCATCGCTGGGGAATAGTTTACACAAACGAAATGATTTGAATGATGCTTGAAAGCTGGTGCAAGAGGGGTGGATGAGAGGGTGAAATTGTCACAGTCTCGGGGGAAACAATTACACAAATTTGACGTCGACTCGACGAAATGACTATCCTGAATTCAGCATGAATTCCCCAAACTCTTTCAATTCCGATGAGTCAAGAAATCGCAAGAGATTCTCGAGTTCAGCTCGATTTTGGAAATTCGAATATTATTCGAGAGTAGATAAGAACCTTTTCGTTAATATTAAGATTGCAAATGAATTGAAAATAAAAATTTACGAGTTCGTAAAATTTGTTTTTCATGCGAATTTCAACTGGATCACCCGGTATTAAGATCAGAGCATTTTGACCAGGATTTGAAAATATTTCAAATCCCATTAATCAAGTTTTTTGATATGTTGAGACATGGGAAGGAGACAGAAAGTTTAAATTTGAAATGAAAATATAGTTATAATTATAACCTTCCTCTATCAATCACAAAAAAAAAAAAGAGTTTTCCTTTACGCGTGTCTGATAGAGAGTTGTCAAAAGTGCTGTTGGTATTAGTCTTAAATAAGAGTAATATCAACATCTTAGATTTATGTTAACATCGATAACGTTCGAAAATCAGTCGACTTACTTGAACTGATTGATAAAAAATACGAGTAGTATAACTCTTCGAAGGAGTACAAAATTCCATGTGAGATTAGACCAAAATGTCAACATCAAAAACAATCGAGGAACCTTATAAGTCCACAAAATTTTCGATCAACGTTGAATTTTCATTTTTTCAGAACTTAATATTGAATTATCAAGTCGCTTTTTCCCTTTCGATTACACAGAATCATAAAATCTTTACAAAGTTACCCACTAAATTAGCCATAATTTGACGAGCGTAAAAAACACAATTTTCCGCGCGAGCGTTGACAAAAATAAAAGGGAGAAAAAACACAAAAAAAAAACACAAAAAAAGCAAAAAAAAGTGAACATAATTCCATTTTTCTCGTTATATACACGAAGACAATATGAAATTAGAATTTCCAACCGTAATTAGCGCAGTCCTATGTTCATGCTGACAAGTTTGCTCTTTTATGGAACAAAAAGTGTAACCAAACAAAAAAAAAAAAGGGCATAAAATACAAACTTTTGTTCTAACTTACGAATAAGAAGTTGTTTAATTTTTTTCGTCCTCTTTCAGCTCTACAATAAAATGTCAAGGAACACAACAATATTATTTGAATAAAGAAGATTTTTTCGCTTTTATTTCCTCCTCAATGGAGAAATACGCCATTCGAAGTCATTCGGTGGCAAAAAAATTCATTATTGTCCATTTTATTCGTAATTTTTTCGAGCTGTTTTTTAATTCTTCCAAAGAATTGGTTAACCTTAAAATTTGCTAATACACAATTGAACTCAACCAGACGTGAACATCACAGAGGAAATAGTTGCTGGTCGATAACTATGTACTACCAGTATACTAATGAAATAAAAAAAAAATAAAAAAAAACTTGGAACTGACGATAAATTATTCGAGCATTGGAAGTGAATTCAAATAACTATAATTTTAAACGAAAAATAAAATAAAGAGAACGTCGAATGAAACGACTGAAAAAGCTTTATTTGACTTAACATTGTGAATTAAACGAATCGTTATCAGAGTAAACAAATAACCTGTCATATTAGGATGAGCTCTCGTTCTTTCCTCCTCTATCCCTCAATTCTTCTATTTTTTCCCAAAAAAACAAATTTTGGAATTTTTGTTGACGGACTAATTTATTCGCGTGTTCCAATGAATAACATATTTAATCTTTAGAAAAAAATTTTTTGAATGGCTACTTGAATACGGTCTACATAAAAGTAGACAAAGACGAACGTCAGACTGAGAGAGATGAAGATAAAAGTTTTCAAAAAAAAAAAAAAAAAACAAGGCAACTTGTACTCGTATTTTTGACTAGCGGTCAATTCATCATCGTTAACAACTTCAGCTGAAAATTTAAAATGATGGATATTTATTCCTTTCAACCGTAACTATAGAGGTTTTGAAAAATGCTTCCTCGCCCAGCAATATTATTTTATTGAGAGAAACGAGGGAGAAGATACTCGGGTTGAAACGATTATGACGCAAATGTTAACAAATTATTTTCTTTTAAAACGAGCAGAAGAGGTGTTTGATTACAAAATTGACAGATGATGAAAAATTTTAAATGAAGGCTGGGAAAAAGCAAAGAAAACGCTTTCTTTGATTTCATTCGAAAGGTATAAAAATTAATTTAAAAAAATCAAAACAATATTTGAAAAATTAAAAACAATTTTATAAAAAATTCAAATAAGAAAATTGTTTTTAATTAAAAAATTCTAAAAAATTGAAAAACAAATTGGTAAAGGCATAGAAGTTGGAGCTCAATAAAATTGACGATGAAAAATTTTAAATAGACGCTAGTAAAGAAAAATTCTCTTTATGATTTCATTCAAAAAAATGAAATAAAAAATTTTGAGAACATTTGAAAATCCAAAAAACATATTTTATAAAAGTAAAAACAATTTCAAAAACATTATTTTTAATCAAGACAATTTAAAAAAAAAATTAAGTTGAAAAAAAAATTTAAAGCATAATAAATTGAAGCTCGGTGCAATTTGAAGGTTAATAAAAACGATTTTGTCAGAATTTCAAGATTTGAAGGTAAAAATATTACCTACATGGACTAAATCGTGCGCCCTTTATCTGTATCATACTCGCGATTACCAGATGAAGCCATTACTTCGATTTTATCTTCTTAATTGCGAACTTTTTTTACTATGAAATTGATCCAACTATGACGAAATATGTACAAGAAAATATGTACTTACTTATTAAGGATGAAAAATAATTTTTTATACAATGAGAAAAAATAAATTTTCAGGTTAGAATGACGTAGTTTTTCTCAATTTTACAGTAGGTATCTAATTGGTTGTACATATTTTTGGGAACATTTTAAAACCCCAGAATGCCCTCCACTGTTCAGTGTTTACACTTTATCCCAGATGGGTTTTTTTGAATAACTCCAAATCTACGGTCTTCTTGTCCAGGTAGCATTCTATAGAATTAGAGAGGACATAATAAAGAACTTTCCCACCAATCGAGCGATATAAATAAAATTGTAGTGGTTTTTCAAACTTTTATCGATAATCTCACAGTTTTTATTCTACTCGAAGGTTCGACCACTCAAGTAAATTTCACGGAAAATAAAAATTTTACACGTAGCTTTCAACTTAACAGGCGGCTCGACTTAACGTTCAAGTCGAAATCTTGATGCGTTAAATTGCTCATCACAGTTTCAGCTTTATTGGTTAGGCCAATCGAGATTGTTAATAAACTTGACACAAATTTCGCATTAAACTTACCACATTATATCCGAAACTGTCGCGTCGTACGAATTAGACATGTAAATGAAGCATTCCCAATCTCAAAATTTTACTCAATGGCTAAATTAGGTCTGCGTCTCAAAATACAAATTACCTGAACGCACGAAATGCTAATTGAATTTGTGGCCAAACTGCGCCAGCAACCAGCATCACATCAGCCACAAACCATCATTTATTCTACTTAAGTGAATTTGAGAACCTTTCACCCGGTAAAGGCAAACTAAGCCATGCATGAGTTGCAGTGTGGTCTATTCTTAGCAGAAATACTAAACATTCAAGTTTTAAATTTGGTTCGACAAACTGGATATGCTCATTATGGAGATAAAAAAAAGATAAACGCTTGGTATAAGGGCCATATTACGAGTATCTACCAGAAACTTAATCATCATTTTGAGTAAAATATACAAATAATTCTCGTACAAAAAAGATAAAATTTTGACTGAGCACGAAATAATGTAATTGTAAGATCGTTTTTCGTTTTTCTGTACTTTCATATCATCTCAAATAGGTACATTTCTTGTGCCTCCGACAGTTTTTTGCTTTCATAACAGAAAGGAGTAAAAAAAAAACTACAATTAAGATAATTTAAAGCAAGATTTACGAAAAAGATAAGAAAGAAGAAATATAAACAAATGCTTTTGCCAAATGGACACTAATCAGGTTATTTCACGCTCAGTTGCAATTTCCAAAAGCTTTAATCAGATGCGACCTAGATCGATAATGGGTTAAGATCAAACGTAGCAATGGGTTCTAGTTATATGACTGTTTTATCAAACATTCGAAGAGGAAACAGCTCTGAATCAGCCGATAAGATTATTTTCATAGTAGTTCAAGGATTATCCCCAAACGTCAAGAATATAATATGAAACCAAATCAAAGAGACAGCTTCAAAGTGAGCCCGTGGCAAGAACTAGGAGCGTTTACACTGGCTGATTAGACTTGAACTTGTGACTTTTGAAGTTGTAAATCAGAGCATCTAACACATACGCTAACCAGACCTCAAGACTAAAATGGTCTTTAGTTTCGTTATGAGGTATAGGCATTTCAAGAGATGAACACAGAAAAAAACGTTCATTTCTCTTTTTTTCTTTCTTTTTTGAAACATAAAGAAATCCATGTTCGAAGTATGGTGGATGTAAAGGGAAGGAAAAATCGGAAGGATGAGGTTTTCATTATTTTCAAAAAACATCAAACCTTGCGTACTAAAAAAGTCTGGCTATAATGAAAAATTCATTTCGTCTCTTGCGACTCAACTACAGAATAATATATTGAACCTTGACATTATGGGTACAACTAGAGAAATAATAAATCTTGTACGTATTATGGTTGCGTATTTTTTCCTTGAAATCAACGATGTGAACAACATTTTTGAATCGAACGTACAGTTTTCATTTTGACTTTTGATAATAATCGAGAAAAGAGACTGATTTGATGAACTCGGTCCTCCAAAGGCTCAGCCTCGTAACTTTCATACGTCACAAATTAAATTCATTAGGGACAATCTTATATATGCATGTCTTCACAAATTGTCATGGCAGAAGAGGGATGTAAATGGGTTGAAGTAGAGCAATTATGACAAGAATTTACCAGACGAGTAAAAAGCTTTAGTCTGCAGCCAAGTTTTCAATGTTTTTCTTTCCAAACTTGTGCATTTCGGATGCGTTCCGATTTGGGAAGGAAATTTATTGAATAAAATTAAGCGCATCTAGCAACAGCGTCAATGAGACCCCTAACATCGTAAGTTTTTGCCAGTCTATTTAATGGCCGAAGACAATGCCATAGAACTTTTTCACTCAGAATTCAAATTTTTTGCTCCAACCTCGACTATAATTCATTCACAATAATACACGAGCAAAAAAAAAAAAAAAAAAAAAAAAAAACTGTATAATGACACTATCATAAACTTCCTTTCTCTGCCGAAGGTCAGACAGAAAGTTGAGCAGCGTAAAAAAAATGTACTGCTGTGTATCAAAATAAACAGATGAATCGTTTTCAGTAGCCGTTTCATGAATATTTTTTCATGTTTTCAAACGTCATACAACTCGCACAGCAGCTTACAATTCACGACTAATATAGTTAATGACTTCGTTCTCGAAATTACTATCAATTCCCCGAATATTCGTCAGTATCGTCGGTACACACACAAAAAAATGCCCCTATAGCAGACTTAACTCGATTTCATGGTCGCAATATAATATAATAATGTCAACGTATCTTTTCTTATTTTTTAAGCTACATGGTGACAAAATTGGTTCTTCGAAACGCAGTGCAATGATTTTTTTTTTTTTCATTCATTTTAGTAGACGGAAAAAAATTTTTCAATTAAACATGACTAAAAATAACGCGTCGAGAGAGGAAATTGTAAGATGCAAATGAAGAAAGAATAACCGAGAGCAAATAGGATTTTTTTTTTTCAAAGACTTTAAACGTACAATATATTGCTTCTTTTCTTTTCATTTCAGGGGTAAACGCTGAGAATTCATTGGCACAAATTAAATATTTGAGACAACACTCTTCATCGAGCCGATACAAAAAAATTAGACACGATATATACATTGAATTAATGTTTGAGGAAACAACAAAAAATCTGCTTCGGAAATCAGTGTAAATATTTCCCAACAAAAAATTACACATTTGAGCTTTGCAATTCAAAAAGCATAATACGGATGAGACTTGCAAAACCAGATAAAACCTGATTTCAAAGTTTCAATATGTGCCTATCTTTAGAAGGGCAGTCTAGCTCAACTCCAGTGGAAGGAATGAAGTATATGTTTAGAAATAAAAGTGGAAGAAAATTTGGGGCAAAATATATTTTTTATATTACGACGCGATTTTAGGCATAAAATCTGCTTCGTGTGTACGGTAACTATAAAGTCGAAAATTCAGAAAAATCGTCATTTTTACCTACCATAAGAGGTTTGCCATTCACTCAAATCGAAGGGATAGGAACTTTGAAATGTGGTGCTCTGATTTAAAACGAACAATGATAAATTTTTCGCAACAGTTGAGAATATGAATTTTTTTTGCTATTCAAGAATAATGATTATAACAATAACTGCACTTGGGTCTTTTGAATAATTAACTCATTCAAATTAAGTAAAAAAGGTGTTTGAAATTGAGAAACGACTCGTCCAATGATACAAAATTAAAAATTAGAAACAGAAATTTACTTGCAGTTGTACTATGACAATAAAATAACCACAATAAATCACAGATGCATCAGTACAATTTATACGAACATCAGAAGTTTAGACTCGAGACTGACTGCAAAAAAAAATACTTTGTGGATGAAGCGAAGAAGAATAAGTCATCGATAAGAAAAATCTTGCAAGTTATATAAGGTCTCACATTCATAAATACCGTCATCATAATGAATAGAAGTTGATCGTAAATAATGTTCGAATTTACATACAAGTCATACTCAAGAACGTATTTAAATGTCAAAACTATGCGCCTTATACAGTTGCCTTCTCCAAATCTTTAGCTTATGTCTGAGGAATGCTGCCATTCCCAATTATTAATTTTCACTTTTCAGTCGTGTTCTTATTTACTTCTGCTATTCTATAATAAGTAGTTCTACGAAATTTTACGCCAGTTTGAGATTTTATTGAATGTCACCATCACACTAGCTGACAAGTTGTACTTGGAATCTACATTATAGAGTAGGAATAGCTGGCTGGCTGTGTGCAGTTTAAGGTTGTTACCTACGTATTTCATGGCTATATTGGGCCAGTGATGACAAAGAGTGAATTTTGTTATTCTCAAAGTCACAAATAATTCAAGTGAGATTTGTTCAAATATTGGCGTAAAAGATAACTAATACTCAGCAAAAGGTAGATACAGTAGGGAAAGACAAAATGTACCAGTCAATCTTCACACCTACCATCCATAATGACTGATCAGTCTTGACATTCAGTTTGTCACAACACAAAAACAGCATAATTCTGCTCAGCAGATATAGTCCCCTGAGAACACAATTTCCACTTATTACATCAGATCACTTGAAAAATCCAAAATATTTTTGTCATCCAGCTAAATAACCTCATCAGAGTGCTTTACCATATCTTCTATTCTATGCTCTACTCTATTCCCATCACTCTCATGTAATTAGCTTGTTGTGTTCAGGGAGAAGAAAAACTTTCGAGCTTCTTCGCTCGAAAGGAACAGTCGTGAAATTCCACCGAGGAAAACATCAGCAGACAACGAAAGCCATCGAATAAGGAGGTAAAAAAAAAAAGCAAAAAAGAAAAGTACTATAGCATGGCTATGATCAGAGGAGGGGCAAGGGGTGAATTGAATTTACGAAAAACCGTCTGCGGTTTGGCCGTACAAGGCGGGAAAAGGGGGCCGAAACTTATACGGGGGATGGGGTTGGGATGGATGGTACAAGTTTTCCAGTAGTTTATTGGTCGAGTGACCCATGCTGAGCGTCGAGTTTAAAGAAATTTTGTGAAATACGATTTTCGAGCCCAAACCACAGCTTGTGGTATTCTCGTAACACATACACTTCGACCTCTCCGATGCGAACACTTTTCACAATGACGCTAGTTTTTTCTTTCTTTTTGCTCTCATCGCCACAAAGCGGATATTATTTTGCCACGACTGTAAACGTAAAGCTTTCATTAAATCGAGTTGACAAAAAGAGGCGCGAATTTATCTCCCTTCTTCTCCATTGCATGTTATCACGCTTCACTTGATATACATATATGGATCTCTACAGTATACTTGAAAAATATCACATATAATTCAATACGAAACAAACTTTTTTGTCTCTAGCAACAGTACAGAGAACACCAATATTGGGGAAACTATATATACATTCGAAAATGAGCTAAGTGCCGAAAACAAATATTTTCATCGTGACAAAAACAAACTGTCCTGCCTCATTGACCACACTAGGACAAGTAGGTACGATTGTAAATATTTTGAATCAAATATAATGCAGCACAAGAAAACCGGTCTTAGGGTGAAAGACTGTGTTAATGGTATGCTACACCAGAAATCCAAACTTTGCTACTCAGCCATACTTACTATATCTTAATGTAGGTACTTGTGATAGTGAATTATGGAAAAATATAAAACCAACTTCCTAATTAGCGAAAATTATTTAAATCAAGGATTTTTATCATCAAATTGCCAGATATAAAATTATAATAAACTGAAGAAAAAATTTTTTATAAAACGAAACGAGGAATTTTCCCCAACTGTCTGTGGCTCAAGTTCTGATAGGAAAGTCATGACTCGTGGATATGGTTAACTCGAATATTCAACTTGAATCGTTATGGACTTTGATTTTTCATCAGGGGTGGGAGCGAAAATTGCAAAAAATTTTTTTCCTTCCACAAATAAAGATCACCCTCATGTAGACATTTTTTTTTTTTCATATCTGATAAATTATTTGAAATGAACATAACATCTTTTGCTTTTATCGATAACACGATCATTTTCGTCATTATTTCCTTACAACTTGGTCTTCGTAATGAAAACGCTACAATACTCGCTTCCAAATAATTTTGTTGGCCACTTAGCCCCTTTTAGCTTTAAGATATCGGTATGGTAATTTTCATCATCATTCCCGCAAAACTTGGTCTTCGTGATGCGAATACCACAAAAAATCTCTCTCCCAAATAAATTTATGAGCCACGTAGCCGCATTTCAGGACACTTAGGGTCGCCTAGCCCGTTTCCTCCCCCATAGATACTCGATATATCCGGTCCCATGATCAAAAAACAAGGCTACTCACCGAAAACTGGAGCACGGGTGAATGACCCAGTGGCCGGTCTCCTTCTGGCGGATGCGTTCCTTCATCAGCGCCTTCTTGCTGCCGAACAGCTTCATGGCCAGCTTATTGTCCGTCGGTTGGAACAGGGCTTGCAGTTGATTTTTGATGAAGCTCTGCTTGCCACTCTCACCTGCGGCACCTGCGGCGGCGCCACCCGCGTTGCCGCCGGCGCCCATCGACGTCGACACGTTGGCGCCGCTGCCACCCACGCTGCCCCTGCCGCCGCCGTAGCCGTTGCCGCCGCCGCCACCCGAGGGCCCATTGTGGTTGCCCATCGGAGCGATCGGGCCCAACTCCTCCTTTGGCGTTCCGTACAGACTCAAGTCGTCGCCGCCGCCGCCTCCGCCAAAGTGCACCTTTCCGCCACCGCCACAACCCACTCCCCCGCCCCCACTGGCACCACTGCAACCACAAGCACCCGCGAAATTAACGCCACCACCGCCGCAACGATAATTCAACACAGAGCCGCCGCCAAACGACGCGTCATTGTCGTGCGGCAGGAAATCGCTGAGCAGAAACGCTTCGTCATCGATCGCCGTCACCAGACTGTCAGTGCATGTGTTCGTGTTCTCCAAACTAATTTTGACGGAGTCGCGATCGACGCTGCTGCCGCCGTAGCAGCAGACGCCGTAGCCGCCGCCGATGCTGCTGCCACCACTTCCACAGCCACCGCCGGCCGCGCCTCCCGCGCTGCCACCGCTGCCTCCACTGCCGCGGCTGCAGAGATCGCGGTTGGCGGCGAGCGCGAAGCTGCCCAGCCCCAGCCGCTGCAGTTCCTCGACCGAGTGCGTGCGACTGTGCCGCCGGCTGTCCGTGGAGCCGCCGTGAGACTGCGCCGCCGGCTGGATGTTGGGGCCAACGCCTCCACCGCCTCCATTTTTTAGGTTGTTGGTGGCCGAAGGGTGGCTCACGTTGGTCAGCTTGTGGGCGAGCGCTCGCTGCAGTTCGGCCGCTATGGGCGTCGATCCGCCGCCGCCGCCGTGGCCGCTGGCGCCGGCCGCTCCGAAGTGGGACTGCTCTTCCCTGCAAACAGGCGAAAATGGGACGCTTTTTTTAGTATTAATTGAAAAGTGGAAGTAACTATAGAGCGCGCATGCGGATCGATTTAGAAACTTGTTCGTAGAGCTACATGGGGGGGTTATCAGTTTAGGGAGGGTCAACTCAAAAATACGATCGATGGTTGAAAGAACAAAATGTGACGTACCTATTCCTCCTTCGAGGATATATGCGTTCGCAATAATTGTCGAATTCCTCATTGCTAAGCAATAAATAAATTTGAAATCCTCGGGCTTTTTATTGTAACGTCCGTTCAAAAAAGCTCACATTCCATTCATCCTGATTTTGAGTAAATAAAGTATAAAAAACGCATTCCCATTTTGCCCCAAATCCACTTATGGGTATAGAACCTTGAAATTCAGAACGCGGCTACCCTTGTACCCTAAAGCAATGCTTTGTGAGTTGTGATCCCCTTGAAGAAATTCCACTTTGAACCATTCTGACTGCCCAAGGGAGGGAGGGAAAAACTGGAATGTGTTCCTTTTTCGGTAAAATGAAAAAATTTATCTGGAAATGACATGAAATCATAGCACCTCCTAGGGACTTACATATTACGAAACATTCTGAAAATCAGTCAAATAATCAATCACCGAAGATACGTTACGTGTTGGTCTATAGGTCAGCAACTTTCATTTCTTTCGACTGAGCTTTTCTAATCATCCGCAGGTACTCAACAAAATACAACCAAGAGGTCGCATCACTAACAAACTTGACTCACCTGTTGGAAAATAGACCAAGTCCAAAATCTACCCTTCTTTAGGATGACTCATAGTTGCACACTAATTTTACGGTAACTTCTCACTATACGTGAATCATTCACGTTAAGTGAAAAAAACATTATCTCATTCGAAGCCCTCATACTCCACCCTAACCCCTATCGATACCTTCGACAAAAACACATATTATCCTCCAATATCTTGCGATAAAAGGTAGCCTTTACCTGGCATTTACCTCGGAAAAACCATTTCTATTCTTCTCCACTCCTCACACAGCCGTCTTCACGAACAACGAAAGCATGCAAATCCTTTGGATTTCGATTACCTAACTCGGAATTAATTTCGCCTGTCACAATATGCATACAAGTAGCCCAACACAGCTGAAATGAATATAGTTAAAGGTATTTGCAGAGCCTGGACCCATTCCACCGAAGAAAATTAGATCGTATTTAAATTTTTGGCGTGATTTCGACAGTCCAGGGAATGGTGGAGGGCAGGCGGATGAAGTGGAAAACGCGATTTACGACGGGCACGCGTTCTATACGTGCATATTGTTAATTAACAACAAACTAAACGTTTTTCCAACCCCACCAACCAGGCAACCACCCTCCGATTTCAGTTTAGACGCTCGAACGAATTTCCAAATTTTCTCGATATAAAAGCGCGCCAAATATCAAGCGGAAGGGAGGGGAGGGGTGGGGTGGGGGCTCATGAAGGGGATGAAAAATCTCACGTTTATCTATCCGTGTAGCACTCAACTTGTTATACGTTGACAAAACGTGGAATAATAATGCGTCGCCGGTTTCGTTTCTCTCTCAGTCCACACTCCACACGTCGTTATTTATCGAAATTCGAAACTCGCCGACGCGTTTAATTAATTTGATATTATGTTCGAAAGCGTTATTACACTGTACGAAGGTTAACAGAATTTTAAGCACGATAATGCATACAGCTGACTTAAGCGACGGTGGCCAAAATCTACATTACACGAAACGATGGCACCGGCGATCCTTTCCATTGACTGAGATATAAAATTTAAAACTCCTACTTTCGAGAAAATCAAGTCTGATGTTTAAATCATAATACATACGTAATTAATAACCAAATGCAAAAATGGGTAACAAGAGACAAATACAGATAACCAAATGCGAGGATGGGTAACCATAGGGACAAAAGCAGACAACCAAATGAAAAAATGGCTAACCAGAAACAAAAATCATTTTCAAAAGTGAAATGTTTTTTCGCAAGAATAATCCTGAATAGATTTTATTAAAATTTTCGTAAGTTAATACAAATAACAATAATTGTATACCAACTGAAAAATTTTAACAAAAATAATCCGGTAGTTTTCGAAGACTACAACAGTCAGAAAGTTACCCCATTCGGTCACACCGCATACACATCATTCCCATTCCAACCAACGATTAACACCAACAACATATACCATCATTTGCCAATGGCGGACACCTTAAGGCATTTTTTTCCTTAATTTTTTCATAGCTTGCTGAAAAATGTTTCAATTATTTTGCTTCATGCCTTGAATATTTGCCCCCACCTTCTTCTAAAAACTTCTCCCCTTTTGGCCCCCGTAACCCATACACATATTACACCTTATCATTTTTCCCAACTATCTAAATTTTGCCTATGGCGGACATCAAAATTTTCATTTTTCCAGTAGCAGACACACCAATGGCGGACACCTAGAAAAAATACTCGTAATGTAGAAAAAACGTGAATAATTGTTATTATATTTTTCAATTATGATGTTGACTAGTAAGGGGCTTCACCCTCTGTCCATTTCGTGGCTCAACTCCCATCCTCAAATCAACTTATAGAGACTACTGGATAAAAAACAAATTGAAAACATTTTACCATGCACATTTGTGTAGATATATTCATTATTCAAATAATTAAATAAATAAAAAAAAATCCAATTAAACTCAATGATGTCACAAGGCATGGCAGTCATCCTTTGGCTTCGTACCTTGGGTTTATGGTAGGTATAGGATTTATTCCAGCCCCAAGTTGTTCATAAAAGCAAGTGTCCGCCACTGGAAACCTTCGAACAGACTGAATTTTCCAATGGCGGACACTGGTGTCCGCCATTGGAAAATTGATATTTCTTTTATGCCAATGGCGGACACCCTCAAAAAAACGTTTGAAACAGATGAAATAATTCTAAAACTGTAAAATTCAATGTTTGTAATGGTTTAGGATCATTGATGCTTTGAAGGAACATTATTTAATAATCACAGGAATAGATAATTATCAGTTCTAAAAATGTTTACTATCTAATCTTTTTCTTGGCAATAATTACGAAATTGAATATTTTAATTGACAAGAACATAATTAATGGCCGAATAGTTCTATTGGATGGAGTAAAAATTTAACTGAGTGATTCAACGCATTACCATGGGTAACAGCTACCATTGGACAGCATCAGTTTCATTATAAGTCGGTTTAAACACTAAATATACAAAAATGAAAAAGAAGGTGACCGCCATTGGGAAGGTGTCCGCTATTGGCAAATGACGGTGGTATAGTGATTTCTCTGCGCCCCACTATCCACATTCATCTCTCATCCATACAACACCCAGAACTGCTCACAGCTAGCACCCAACTATTCCCCGAGGCCAGGACCAGTTCTTTCAGCCTTTTAATTCCGCCACAAAGATTGAGTAAATCGTTCTATTCCTACCCCAACGGGCACTTATCATGTAAAAATAACGCAGATACGTCATATCGCCGATCCAAGTTTGAAACTTCCTAAATTTCAAAAAATGAAAATTTATTCTTCACTAAAATTTGGTAAGAATAGACTCAGCTACATTTTTTCAAGACGAAAAGATCACTAAAAAGTGGAATTAACCGCTTTGAAATAACATTTGACTGAAAACAGCCAAAGCCATTAAGAACCTAATACATGCAGATGTTTTTTGACTTTTTCGTAAATTTCATGAATTATTGGAGTAAACATGAAAATAGACTTGCGATATGGTGGAACAGTTGCCTATACATATTCAGCAAGGCATAATGTTTTATGGAGTCGTTATTTCTCTCACCGATTCGAATTTTAAATATTACCATTTATCTCAAAGCACAGATATGTGACACATGACTGACAAGGTTTCCCTACAAATGAAGAGTGTTTTCCAAAAATAACATCGAATTCTTCAAATTCGTGTTTCGAATACCAAAGAAATGGCTCCTCAACATTGAATAATCGAACAAAATTGCGGCTTCATCCCTTTTTCCTCTAATACCGACTTGTATTACTAAGCATTCATCACACCTGGTTCCAACACCCATTTATATTACTAAGCATTCAATCAATTCATTTATATTTCCAATACTCGTATTTATCGTATATCAGTAAAAATCAAGACCAATCCAGTCTTCGTAAGTTTTTGCCCTGAAATCAATAAGCTGTACTTATATATATTGACAAAAATTTTCAGAAATTCAGTATTATAGCTGGCTATCTGTTAAATTTTATTATTCTTCTGCCAAATGCGGACGTTAATAATCGCTATCCACAGTCAAATTTTTTCATTTCAAAGGTCAACTCACGCTCACGCATACGAAGTTCATTTTTCACCCTAGATGGCTATTTGTCTCCTTCGTCTCGATTCTCGAGCTGCGGTCAAAAGTCGAAAAATTCTCGCTCGTTCCGACGATATACGAGCACGGAGGGAGAAGAGGGCGGCTTTCAGATGAACATTCTTTATATCGACTTCAAATCCCAATTTTCAAGAGCATCAAAATTTTCCAAATAGAATTACGTCAAAATGAGCGTGTGGTGGGTGGGCAAGGGTGGCCTGAAATTGAGTGTGGCGAAGAGAGAGGGTGAAATAAATATCGAACCATCCACTTATCGAGAGTAACTCTATGCTTTTTCAGTTTTTCTCACATCTACAAGCCATTTATAACACGTTGCCTTCGATACCTTCCAAAGCGGAGTAAAAACAAAAGAATAACGGTGCTGGATTTTCAATTTCAAGATTTAGCACGGTGAATTTTGATTTTTTTCCTATCCTTTGTTCAAACAACAAAATTTAAGAAACTAGGTTAAGTTGCTTTTTTCAACCCCAATCCCTCCATCCATTACAATTTTTTTTCTCCCTTTCTGTCCTCGGTTTACTCGACGATAGCGTTTATTAAACTTTTTTCTACTTCTTTTTTTTTTTTGTAATAAGCAAGTACTGAGTGCTCAGTAAATGGAGAACTACCGTATGCGGACACACGTTCATTTACATTTCAAAGGAATTCACTGTTTATTCTTCTAAGAATCCCTTCGATGCGAATTTAACGAGATTATTTTTCCGCCTCATAAATGAAAATTTCGCACGCTTTTTTTTTCTTTTTTTTTCTATTCTTTCTGTTTTTACGATGATCTAATTCAGCATTAGGCGATGCAATTTACTAAACTGCAGTCTGGCTTCATCGCCAAAAGCTATTTGCTCCGTTATCGAATACCGTAGGAGGTTATACTGTCGCAAAGTTGAACAAATCGGTGCTGGCAAGGAGGTTAACCGAATAATATTTTTGATAGAATAAATTTATCTCGTAATACGAGTATTCGTAGATTTTCGTCTCGAAAGAAAGCTCATTTACTGCTTATCTATGCATAAGCTGGGGAGACGGAAGTTGAATAGTTAAGGTTTTCATTTCAAGAATGATAGGTGGGAGGGGGTGATCTACAACAGTTTGCAGTTTTATAAATAATTTACAAAAATTAATTTTCTTCTTCAAATGGACAAATGACATATGCGTAGAAAAACTACGTATACGAGAGAAGAAAGAGTCAAACGAATTTTCGGCTATCGGTTTTTATGACTTTATACACTTTTACATGAAAAATCAAGACTTTTCGTGACATTTGTAACTTATTATTATACTCAGTAATTGAAATAGAATCAATGGTTTCATTTCTGTCAAAACCTCACCAATAGCTTTTATTCTCTTCAATGAGAAAATCAATAGTTATATCAATAAAATACACAAACTAGGTCTCCACTCTCCGCAGGCATTATTAATTATCCAAACCATAAATGATAGGTATTTCTCATCGGTATTAATTAAAAATAAATAAAATGATAGCCCAATTCATACACCCATTTCAAATTCCAACAAGAATTGAAGTATAATTATTCTTGAACCATATAAAGTAACAGTTGAAAGTCGATCTTATGCTCTAATTCTCATAACATAGATTACTGCACAAACATGATCAAAGTGATAAGAATAGCACTGAAAATTTTAAAAATTAGTTGTTCCTACATCCCATAAGACAGACAGCATAAACGAACGATAACAATTAGTGGATGGGAGGGGGCTAGTTGTGTGGTCCTTATTTATAAATGGGGAAAGTTGGTTTTTTGTAATTCCCGCTCCTACACTCCAAAGTGATTTCACTTCATGAAATTAAATTATACTCAAGATTCCTCTCCTCTCCGCCCACTAAAAGGCGAGTTGTGCTTCAAAGCCTCTTTCATTGAAAATTATGACAAAATTGGAATTTTTCAGTTTTTTCATATTTTGTTCGGATTTTCTATAAATCCAATTCGAAACCGGAACGAAACTAGGAAAATCAATGTTTGAAATAGTTTCGAGAAACCGTGCCACGTTAGTAATTAATCAATTTTAGTTCAAAAACTGAAAACAGAATGCGAAAGCAGCCGCATTCATTATACACAGTTACTGTTATCAGTTACACTGCTGTAAATCAGATAAACTGGCATCACACAATATATCTCACGTATGCGACACACTCGTCTGAAAATTCATATTCGTAAAATGTTTCGTACAACTTAATCGATTATTAGCTTTGAAAGCGAATATTTTAGACGACGAAGTTTGAGGACGAATAACGGTTTGAAATGCGAAACAAACCTAAAAGGAGGTCGGGGGGATTAATCTCTGTTCTGCGAATTAGGGTACGTACGATGATGGGTTCGCATTGTCTATGCGTATATGTATTCCAACACGGGACTGAGAGCTTTCATATATCAGCGAAAATTACGCGGCATATAATATCCTCAAAAGTTTTCAACTCGTACTGAAGAAGGCAAACGTTTCATTAAAAATTACTAACACCGACTTATAGGCAAAAAACCAGCCAGCAGAAATACGTATATACGTATCTATACCTAAAAAAAATTGTTGAAAAATTTATAAGATGAGAGACGTTCGTTCCAAATTGAATTTTTCATAATACCCATTTCCGAATTTCCCGCTCTGAACATAATATTTAAATTCATCCGCGAACAGCGTACACGATCGGGTCCTATTCTTGCCTTTTTTTTTAAAACTTTTTTTACACTCTTCAAAGGTTGGTAGCGCAAGGAAAAAAGTAAATATACATCAGGATATTTTACTTTACCCGAAGCAAGAATTCCAACTTTTTTTTTCTCAGAATAATTCGATAAAGAAATATATACCGGCTTATCTACGCAACGAGTAGAATTACTAAAAATGTGCATAAATACAAATGTAAGATAACATGTAATTCTCAGAAAAACTAAATATTTCAGTTATGCGACTTTACTGCCAAGTTGAATCAGTATACTATGAGAAACTTTTCTTTGAGCTTTGATCAGGTACCATACTGCTTACTTTTTCATGCGCTCATCGCGTATACATATTATATGTATAGCTCTATTAAAGTTTACGAATATCAAATAAAAGTTCATCATCATAAAATAGACGCCTTTAATAATGCAAAAATGAAGCTTGCCGATATAAGAAATACGAATTTACCAACGAGAAAATGTTAAAATTTACCATTATAGAATAGAAATCAAAATTGGATGAGACAATGTTCGTTCGGTACAAAACACTCTTCCAAAAAATCAAGATAATTGTATTCACATTTGAAAAGAAATAGACCTAAGATTTTGAAAATTGAAAACTTGGCTGGTCGTTGCCTCGAGTTGAAATTTCTATATTTTCAATTGTTCGAAAGGGTGGCTCTCAAAATGTTTGGAATATATGATTTACTTTCGCCTAAAATTAAGCACTGAAATATCCCAAATAAAATTTTATTTTAAAATTACATTAAAAATTTTTGTACTTGGCATGGTGGTCGCTATAATTTGCAAATAAAAAAATTTTAAAGTTTTTTTTGAACACAAGGATATGTGTTTTTTATATTTTAGAAAAATAATCCACAAAAAGTAAATTTAAAAAAAATATTTGTCATGTGGCTGATTGTTGCGTTGCGTTATTAAATTACTTATAGAAAATGAAAACAATTTGGAAAAATTGGATTTAATTATTACAGAAAATTGAAAAAATTTGAACAAAATTTATGAATAATTTGCAAAATATCAACAAAATTGGGGTAATTTAGCATTTCTCATTTACATGAAAAATGTGCTATCAAAACGATAATTTTAATTTCACAGAAAAAATCTTATGGAATGGAGACTTTTTTTTCTCGATCAAAAGATGATGCATTTCGATCTACTATCATCTTACAGTGTTACGAGTGTTACAAGATGGGTAAAATAATTTCATGAAAAGGAATCAATGGGGTTCTTTATGCCTTGCCTCCATAGTCCATCTACAGTAGTATATTGGATTCGTTTTTAGATAGTCGCATATTTTCTTGTTTTTTGAATTAATTAATATATAAATATTATATACCCGAAGTTGGTACTCGTATATTTCTTCAGACACCATATTTTTTCTTTCAAAGCAATAGCACGTTTCTTTTAAAATGTAGCATCTGTTTCAATGGCCCAAACATTTTAAACGGTTCGAAGAATAAATCATTTTAAAAGAGGGTATGGCATCTAAATTCGGTTCTATTCGGTAATCTGAATAATTTTTTCTTGTCAACGGCACCGTATTTCCCAATCTCTTCCCCAGGAAAATGAATTATACTAGACGTATACAGGACTACGCCAACATTTTCGCATAATTTGCCTTTCCTAGAGAGAGAGAAAAAAAAAGGTCATCTAAAAATTCGAAAAATGAGAATATTTATACTGCGTAGAATAATATTCCTCTTTCCAATGCAAATGGCCTAGTTGTAGTCGATTCGTCAAGCATCATAATTATCATCTTTAACGAGTTTTTCCGCATTTTCCTGTAAATTCTATTCACTAATGACTTGTGAAAGCGGTTTGTTCAAAGAATACACGTACATTCTCTCACACCCTTATGAAAGAAGAAAAAAAAAAGCCTCAAAGTTGGCGCGAGATAAGCTCGCGAAAAAGAAAAAAAAATGAATTCATAAACTTTTCTTCGAAGTGAGAAGTTTTTTTTTTTTTACATGAATTGCAGCATTGCGACGAAATTAAAGTCGTAAATTAGAGTGTCGTCAAGTTCGAATGGAAAAGAGAAGAAAAAGTCGAGCGACATTGGTAGGAGAGGAGCCTTTATTTCATTTTTTTTTTCTTCGTTTTTGTTCGGGCCCCTGCGGGTGTAGAGGAGGTGAGGGGTTATGGAAGATGTACGACAGAAGATAAAAGATTTTCAATTACCTCACACGGCGCGCGACGAGTAAAAGTAAACGTTTGCGAAAGTTTTTCAAGAATATTCAACTTTTATGGCGCGCAGTGAGTGAAGAGAATTTTGGAAGGGTTTGAAAAGTTATGTACTTCAAGTTTTCATCGTCTTTACTTAAATTGACTACAGGCTCCTTATCTGTTTGGAGGAAGGTTTCTAAGCTACTTGCTTTATTAAGGAGGTGGGCCGAGTTGGTTCTTCTTTTTGTATGATCGGCTTTTATACGCAGCTGATAAGAAGTGATTCGATCTTTTATTTTTGCTCCAAGTCGAAAGAATATTTTCTCATCTGCGTATCAATGCCAAATTTTACGATGAGATGGCGCAATATAGCAGCCATGAGTCAGAATCGAGTTTGTTGCTGTTCGATAGTTTCTCTATTATGACTAGACCAAAATGATCGACTGAAAAGCCCACACTAAGAGAAATGAGTAAGTATCAATTTTCATTATTTTCAATAGGAAAGCAACGACAATTCGAGATTTATTGTAAATTTTTAATATCTACAGTACTCATTACCATCATAGTTAATATTGAAATTATGTTTCTATTTTTGTAGCGAGTTCTACCATAAATCTTAAATTGTCCTTGTTTTCCTAACCAAAATTGTGAAAATTATTACTGAAACTTTTTTTAATGCACAAACCACTATATTTGCCTGTAGAACTTTACCCATAAATAGATAAAGTTTGTTAACAGTGACCTTGCCCCTACTGTTTTATCTTTTCAGAACCTCTCACTTTGTCAACAAAATAGCGCGAAGAGAAAAAGCAAATGGACGATATAAAGTAACACTTCGAGCCAGTGGGTAATCAAATTTGAAAAAGATTTAGCAAACGCGATGCGTGGTGGAGTTGATGAAAACTGCAGGCTTATCGTGTTCTGCGAGAAAAGAAATGTCAAGACATTGCTGCGGTTACTTTTTCAAAAACAAAATCAACCCATCGAGGTGGAAAGGCGAGGGTGAATTTTTTACACAACTAGCTCAGCAATCGAAACTGTATAAATACGGTATACATTACATACGGACTGAGAGTACGAGATCTCGTCTCGTATAAACTTCAAATGACAAGCTAACAATCTTCGACTTTCTCCGTCCTGGGAACATTATTCGCAAAACGGAACAGAAAATTAGAATTGACACATCCTCGCTCTCGTGCTTCCGCCCCAAGTGTACTCTGTCTCGTATAATAATATAGAGTAAATCCTTCGTACACAATTTTATCTGCCAACAAAATCTACTCGAGACGCCAACTTTACACTTACGATGTTATTTTGTAAAAAATGTAGCCATCAGTTCGTATTTCAACCATAGGTGCAGCTGGTTGAGAAAATTACGTAGACAGTATACCGTCAGTCTGTTGAGAATTTTCGAAAACTTTCATGATGAGAGACACGGGGTTGTAACTTTATATCCATTCTTAATTCATCTCAAGGTCATCGCTGTCACCGCACAGAATGGCAGCTGAATATAAAAGGCGATTATTTCGATTTCAAAATTCTGGATGTTATATGGGACACGCCGACGACGAGGGAAATTATAGCTACTGCGAGTTTCAAGTGTACAATTTAGTGATTTTTTAAAATAATCAAAAAAATGGTTAGGACGAATTCTCGCTAACATGATCAACATTTCAAAATGCGAATAAATTATTTTTATTAACCATTAACCTAAATTTCTGACTTCGAACCAAAAAGTAGTTACTCAAAACAAACTTGAAGTTATATCACATGACGAAAATTTTCATCGTAGGGTTGCCAATAGTCAAGAAGGAAAAAAACATTATGGTGCGGCCACACTCGTAGATTAATCAATTTGCTAGGCAATTTAATAAATTTTCGTAAATTTACGAGTAGTATTCGGGTACTTAGCTCGGGATAAGATGATAGTGTGGCCGCACCCCACATATTGTATGTACATGTATAGAAAAATTTCCCAAAAAATGAGACACCGAAAAAACACTTGACAAGATTTCGTCCAAAATACCAGTAACGTGGGACGAAAAATTTTTGGAGTCTCTATTTTTGTGTAAAGATTCTTAGCGAATATACTCGTAATTTCTTTGTTAATTGTATGAAAAACGAGAAAAAACACTAGGAAAAACTGGCAATAAAAAAATATTTAAAAAATCTTAATCAAGAGAGGGAAACCCCGCCAAATCTGATGATTACACACTAAAGGCATTGGAGACTGCAGTTTCTCATGTTTTTTTTTTGGCTCGCGAAGGGGGGTTTAATCACTATAATACCCTCTGACTACGAAGTGCATGTAATTTTTCACTTCAACAGTCAAAGTATAAGAAAATCTATTATTAAAAATTAGGACTAAATTAGACGACAATGAGAAAGGAGGTATTAAATTTTGACATTTTTACCAGTCAATTTCTGTCATTTTATAAAGTTCTCAGATGGCAGCTGGAAATTTCACACGGAAAAAAAATTTAAGTTGACATCTGTGTTTCTCTCGTTTTCTTTTTTTCCTCTTCAATAAAAAATGCCCAACAAATTACCTAAGGTGGGGCATGAAAATCGTAAAAAACGTCGAAAAATATTACGTAGTGGTTGGGGTCTTACCACTTTAGTATCTCACACTGCTTTTTTACTCGTACTGAAGCAATATACGACAAGGAGAAGAATCCCGATTTCAACACTTTACGTTCACGCCAGCACACAGAAAATATAGAAATATGGGGTAAGGAAAATCTAAGTGGTCGTAATTTTTCAAATTATTGTCTGATGTTGAAAGATAGGTTTTCCCTAAACATGCCAATAAATGGTATTACCAGACAACTTTTCCAGCTCGTTTATTCATGTAGCAGCCACCTATATCGATTTACTCGGAAAATGTGTCTTTTTAAGTGACACATTTTATCCAAAAAAATACTCGTGCATGTGCCATCGGGGACTATACGCAGGAAAACCAGCATAATCTCACATATCCGCACTGAAATCCTGCCATTTGCATTTTTGTTTACTCCATTCAAATACATAATATTATGCGTATGAATAAAGCACGAGAAAAAGGGAAGTCAAAGGCACGTGGAGGGCGGGGGTGCGAAAATGAAACGTTAATTTTTTTCTCTACTTTTTTTTTTATAAAAGGTATCGAAGCGTGGAACGAGTGGTCGTTAATCCCAAAAGCACGAGCGTGATTCCGTTTAAAACTCGTCTTCTGCTTTTTTTTTTCAATCTTCTCTAATATACAGTTAATAAGGGTTTTTGACGAAACACGCATATATATGGGTGGCATTTTGCATTTACCTTCAACTATTCGAATCGATACATCACTAGGAAAATGCAACAAGAGAAAAAACAACGATAAATGTAGATAAATGGAGAAAATAAAAAAAATAAATAAAAAAAATGAGAAAAAAATAGAAAACGTCAGCAAAGTACTCTCACTGCCTTTACATCCTCGAATATTTTACGTTAAAATAATGTTAAAAATGTTGAAACTTCGAACTTCATCTATTAGAAGGAGTCCAAAAGGCTCAATATCTCACATCTCTTACAACTGATCGAAAACTCAAAACGTTAATATCTCAAAACAATATTTCCTTTGACATCCGCTTTCAATTTGTTTTATATTGTCTTTAAATTATACTTTGCTGTTTCATGCACTTGCATGTCATATTTCAATACTAGGTATATAATATACCATTTAGTCCCTTATAGTGTTACCCAAAGGGAAAAACTAATTCTAAAGTCACTCTTGCACACGGTACATTACATTTTCTGTACATTGAACCCATAATTACATGGAAAACAATTTAGGTAGTAATTTTTACAATAATTTGAATGGGAAAATAGTAAAAATTCAAGAATTGTTGCAGAAAACATCACAAAAAATGTTATTATTATTCAATTGTGAGACAGTAAAAAGTACTACGAACATTAATAATGTCCGTTGTGTACAATGAATAATAATTTTCTTCGCTGCAATATGAGAAAAATTGCTATTCTACGATTAATATTATTATTAATTTCTTTCGGTGTAAATCTGAAGTTTCTCCAATCTCTCATCTCTGACACCATAGCTCACTTACTTCATTTCAAGATGTAAAAGGTACAATTCGCTGACATCTGCTATCAGGTTGAAAATAACGATGAGACACTTTCTCAATTCTCATTCGTATCTAGACTTTCATTTAACGGTGATAGAATTTTCCGCAGACAAGATCTGCTTTTTCTTACCTCTGTGACAGCCTCTGACGAATTACCTTTCTCACACTGCGGAGGTGTTGATGGAGAGAAAGAAAAATACTCGGAGTATAGCTTTGATTAATAAATGATTTTAACGTAAGAAAAATGAGAGGTTGAAAATTTCAGATATAATTAAAGAAAAAGAAAAATTCAAATTAATGAAACTTATTCAAAAGCTTCAGGGTTTTCACCAAGTTTTCCGAGCACTGAAGACCCTATTCTTTTATATTCTTTTTTTTTTTGTATCTTTCTCTCTCTTTTTGATTGTTTCATTTCTTTCGTTAAAATCTAAAATAAAAAGAATGTCTCGTTACGTTTTGTCTTCTTGTTTTAACGCTTTCTGGGAGAAAGAATAACAAAAAAAAAAAGAGAAAAAAAAGGGAGTACCTTGGTTAAAAAGATGAGGCAGAGAGAGATGAGAGCAAAAGAGGAAAACTTGGAGGTGGGAAAGCTCGTATATTTTAAGCAAATATTTACTTTCGCAATAATATCGTTATTTTTTAAATATACACGAAGGAAAAAATGGAGAAGATACTCGTACAAAGAACGACGACGATGAAGATATAGCGGCATAAAGAAAATGCATTTTCCGCGAAAATTACTAAACGCCTCTTCTTAGAAACACAAATATTTCATTTGAAAACCATTTTATGGTCAACTGAGGAAGGCATTTTTTAGTAAAACAAATTACTTAAGGAAATGGCCATAATGGAATTTGAATAGTCAAAAGGCCTGAAAATGGCACTCTTCTTAAATTACGAGTGTAAAATATGGCTACCCTACCATTATAACATCCATCTGTCTTGAAAAGTTCAATTCAATTTTAAGCACAACAAAATTCTATAAAATGTTTTCAGCGACTTGAGATCTAATTAATTTCGAATTAGATAATGAACCGGACAAAAAAAGAAGCTATAGTTTTAGCTAATTAAGGAGATAGATTCATATTTTTCCATATTTTAGCATCAGAATGTATAGCTACCACCATTAGAATAATGAATTGCCAAGTTTCACCAATAGAAATAGTTAGTTGACTGTACTCATGAGCTTTCAAGTTTTCAAGTTGTCGTGAAAAAATTAAAATAGTGAACTGGAATTTTTTTCACAACGTGCAATTTATAGGATAGCGATATTTTTCGGAAAGCCGAGATGAAAATTAGAATTTCATTCGGGCACTTCGCGTTGTTTGTGTCGAGTATCCAAGGTCTGGGCTGAAAATTAAAATTTGGGCATATTTTTCTCTAGCGTACACAGCAAATGGAGTGGAGCGACAATTTTGCCCTATACAAGAATCGTCAGTCTGAAGCTGAACTTCGGACCACACCACAGGACGTTCGCACCCGTACAAGCGCAGTTGAAGAACGTTAAAAATCGTTATGAAAATTCTCAAATACATACACATGCCCCACTCCTTCGCCGCCAAAGCAACCGCTTTCAGTCAGCTCAAAGTTATCAGGCGCCGGATAGCCACCGGCGCCGGCAGCGCCGCCACCACCACCGCACGTATTCAGGTTCGCCGGAGCCGTCGACTGAGACGCAGGCGCCTGCAGCTGACCACCGGCGCTATTCTGACTACTGTGCCGGAGCTGGCCGCTATGCTGCTGCCCCTGCTGAGGCCCCGGCGAACTGGGGGTCCGCCGAACGCGCCAAAAGGCGAAATTGCGAACCCGCGACGAGAACGTGTGTCGCGCCGTGACGCCGTCTACACAAGTTGAAGCTGTAGCCGGTATCGCTGTCGCTGGTTTACGCAATCATAAACGGACGCCATAACGCGAACTGGCTACTCTAGCAAGGATGTCGCATAGATGGCCGAGTAAATTTGCCAATTTTACAGTCAACTCTAAACTTTCAAAAGTGGGGTAGAACACGGACAGGTACTGACAATATGCGAATGGGGCTCTCGCCGAGGCCACACATCGAATATCCTTCGCACAAGCGAATACGGGGGCGATATATGGGATGCCACCAGCGGGTGAAAATGATGCCACTATAGGAAACGGAGGATGGGTACGCAGATACGGATGTCACCGCCGCTTCGATGGGACTGCAGGGAGATGCAACTGCCCCGACCGCAGCAAACGGTACCGAAGGCGCACCAAGACGGTAGCGGAGCCGAGTACCGGCGCTCCGGCCAGAAGACGGACAGAGGTCAGCGAGCGAACGCAGCCGGCAAGGGGGCTAGAAAATGGCGGCGAAAATACGGAAATAAAGGGCCGCAATAGCGAACACGACGATACACCGAGGACCGAAGGGTGGAACGCGCGAGACCAGGATGTGGACAAAAAGACGCGAACCATGGCATCGGAACCGCGGCTGCAAGAAGCGACGTCTTGGCCGGCCGGATTTGCGTTTACGAACTGACGGCGGCTACCGACTCTCGGCGCTAGCATAACAAATATTAAGCGTGAGGGTGAGCGAAGGTGCGCACACACACACACACACACACACACGCACCCCCAAAGTCTGGTTCACAGCATATCGGCGAATAGCGAGGGGGAAACGAGGGGCCATGGTAAGGCACAAGGGGAAATCAGAAACGAGAGAGTGCGATAAAAAGGGACAAATGTGCGACGAAGACAAATAGATGGGAACGAATCAAAGGGTTCGGAGACAGAGGCATGGGTGTGAGAAAGACACCCGTATAAACCCAAGTCACTATTGGGGCGGGGGGGCGGGCGAGAGGGGTGAAAAAGGGCGAAGCAAAGGCGACGAGGAGATACTCGACCGCGTGTTCGGAGTCTCGTTGACGCTCCGCACGCCGAAGTAACGAATGCGCTTCTGCGTCTTCAACCCCCAGCCACCCCTCCGCCCTTTGACTAACTTGCAATTTGCCGGCAGCGCAATTTGCGCCCATTTTTCCAATCATCGTTCGCAGTCTTCCTTTTTCGGTTCAAGTTTCTGCTTTCTTTCTTTCTTTTTTTTTTCTTTTTTTCTTTCTTTGCCGCTATTTACTATACACACAGGTTTTTTGTCTCCTTCTCTATGGATTTCCATTTTTCCTGTAGCTCCCCTATCCCCTGTTTCAAATCATACTGTGGCCTTGGTCATTCTTTAAACAGCTACCTAAAGTACCGATAGGTAAGTAGTAACGCTTTTATTTATACGTTAGCTGTAGGTATAATATCACTTTAAGTCGACTGATGTATGATTAAAGCTCAATTTAAGACAGTTTTTGCACAATCGCAATACCTAGGTATTTTTGCTTTTCTTGTTCCAACTCATTTCGCTTTTATAGTAATTTTTTCAGCATTATTTTACGATCGCCACGGTCAGAAACATTCATATTTCATCATAAACGCTTATAATAATAATATACAGCGCGTTTGCTCTGCATTCTATAAATTATTTTCAATTTGTGAGGTGGTCTATAAAATGAAACCTGGAGTTGGAAAATTATTTTTCAACTAAAGATTGTTTTTGACAGAGGAAGATATTCTGAATTTTTCACAAACAAAATTTTCTCAATTGATTGACAATTAGAAAAGATATGACAATTTGAATTTTGACAATAAAAACCCTAATTTAAGAAAATCTTAAAAGTGATATTCTATTCTCTATTATACTACCTACCATAGATCATACATTGATTTTTCTTTTCTCGTTGAATATTAATTATTTTTCTAAGTATAATAAAATTGGAGATGTAAAAAAGTAGGTAGATATGCTATGGTTGGAAAAAATTGCTAACAAAGGCAAAGACGAAAAACCACAAAGGTAGCGAAATGTCAAGCATAAAGAAGGATAAAAAAATTTTTAGCGCAGCAAGCTCTACTAGAAAAGCAGGTTTTCTTCGAAACTGTTGGTTTAAAATTCGAACTCGACTTACATAAACTACACGCTTTCATCTTCATTTTGAACCATCATACAACATTCTTACACCCAACACCAAAACCGCACCAAAACGAGCCAAATCAAAGCAATCATCAATGAACAGTAGAAATACAACTTCCATTCGTTAAATTCATGGTTAAACGTATTCATTGCAATAAAGAGAGATTCCCAATCTATAATAAACTATACAATCTATGACCGAATGCAAACGGAAGAATGAATGAATGAAGTCACGAAGTCAATGTACTACCACTGTACAGGAAATAGCGAATGATAAGAAGTTTGTACCGGTAAAAGTGTTTTTTGAAAATAATTTCTTAATTATTTCAATTATTAGTTGCAGTCGAATTCCAAGTTAAAAAAATGGATGCTGATGAGATCAACGTTATTTAGATTTGACATCACCATCGTTCCCAACGAAACAATGAAATTCAACAGAATGAAAAGGTCAGACTGATAATTTTACCCGCTGCATCATACACAGATTGTGAGAGAAATGAAATTAATTATGTTATATGTATAAACAGAATAGATAACTTTTCTCGTCACACGTGTAAATATTACTATTTATGGCGAATCAGCTTTTTAATCCAAATTGTAAAAATTACCATTGAAATTTTTTTTCAACGTAGGTTAATAATAAAATATAGATTCATAAATAAAATAATAGAAATTCAAACAACCATAAATTTACACTAAATTACATTAATTTGAGTACAAGCTGAACTTCAGATTGTATTTAATTCCTTTCCTTTCGAAAACTAAAACAACAACATTGTTGGTAATAGCGAAATATTTTAAATGTTCCTTCTGTGCAAAATAATATGTTTTTTAGGATAGCTGTAAGATCGATAGGCACAGAGTAATTAGCTATTGGAACTTACACAATCTCAACTAATGCCATAACTAAGCAGCAATTTGCATAAAAATTCAAATAACACTTACGTACATTTTTAAATATGAAACTCGTTTACCAAAAATTATTTCATTTTGATACGTCATTCAGTATTATACCTTTATGATAATGAATAGTGCCAATGGATTATTCATTTGAACATTAATAATTTTTCTTCCATTGTTTCAGTACTTCAAGTTTCCATAAATTTTGGGTAGAGGAACTTTAATCTGCCAAATCAATATTTTTTGAAAAATATTTATTTCTTCTCACATTGACAATATTGTACTCATCAGTGACAGAACCATTTGAATTCAAAATCAGTAAATCCTGAATTTATTTATTTATTCATTTAATTTATTTAAGTAAGTATTTTATTTTATTTTTAATTTCAGAAATCCATGATTTTGAAAACAAAGAAGAAACGAAACTTCAGGTTGTGATTAAGAGATGCTTTCGATAAATATTTCAACCTTCTTTCTGATTTCCTTACTACTAATTTTTACAACTTCTGAAGACGCCGAAAATGAAAAAAATAAATTTCCTACCATTTTTACTGCCATCTTGGTACGCAATAAAGCTCATATTTTACCATATTTTTTGACGCTGTTCTCTCGACTTGATTATCCAAAAAACAGAATATATGTTTGGTAAGTGAATAAGTTTGAATAATATTTTTTCAATGGGTCCAAGAAATGATAACTTGGTAAAATCTTACTTCGAGAATAGATGATTTTGTTTTGTCAGAATATTAAATGCCAAAGTCTGAGCTGAATTTATCATATTTCTACAGTATAATTATCTATTTCAGGATTCGAAGTGATCACAATATTGACGATTCAGAAATTATCCTCAAAAAGTGGGCAAACTCAATTCAGTTCCAATATCATAATGTCGATTTAAAAATTAATAATACCGAAGACCATTATGAGGATGAAAAAACATCATTTTCATGGTCTGAGTCACGTTTTAAGTGGATCATAAAACTCAAACAAGAAGCACTAGACATGGCACGCAAAGTATGGGCTGATTATATTTGGGTAGGTGATACTTCGTTGACGTTTTTCCATTATTCTTCTAGCCCTATAATTAACCTATTTGTATCAGTTTTTAGATGCAGATTCTTTAATAACGAATCCAAACGCATTACAAAGATTACTGCTAAAAGACAAGGTAATTGTTGCTCCCATGCTCTCATCTACAGCTATGTACTCCAATTTCTGGTGCGGTATGACGTCGACATTTTATTATAAGCGAACAGAAGAGTACCCTGAGATTTTAAATTACAAAAAAATCGGCTGTTTCGCGGTGCCTATGGTGCATAGTGCAGTAATAATAGATTTAAGAAAAGAAGCATCCGATTTATTAACTTTTGAATCGGATAATGCGCGTAATTATTTGGGACCAACTGATGATATAATTGCATTTGCAGTTTTAGCAAATATGTCAGGTAAAAATTTATTAATTTTTATAGAGGACATATCATTGATCATACGTACGTAATTAATTTTAATTTTACATTGTCTGATAATTTTTAGGCATTCCATTATATATTTGTAATGATATTGGCTACGGATATACAATGATTCCTTTAGACGAAAATGAAACTATTCGAGACGATGTGAATAATTTAATAGATTTGAAGCTTCATATATCAGGTCCTTAAGATAATTAATATACTACAAAAAAGCCGGGTCAAGTTTAAAAACAGCCAAGTTTCAAGAAAATGATCATAGCTGATTCATCATCATTAGATGTCTGAAAACATTATTTTAGCTCAAAGAAACGGTTTACATATCATTTTTTAGACTTGGCAATTTTTAGACTAGGACCAACAAAACGTAGTACCACTTCAAAATATTACAGATTACTATTTTTGCAGTGGATGAGCCTGTTCTACCAGTAGATGAAACACTCGTAGAATTTGTAACGTTCCCAGTCAAACATAAATTTGGATTCGACGAAATATTTGTCATAAATTTGAAACGAAGAATTGAGAAAAGAGAAAGAATGATATATTGTTTAAACGAATTAGGTGTTCAAGCTACTTTTGTGGATGCCGTCGATGGAAAGTAAGCACTAGTTCAAAATAATCAAGTATTATTATGAAATTTTTATTTCGTAAAGTGAACCGGTATCTACTTACAAGACTAATTGTTTTCATTTCATTTTTCAATAGGAACTTGAGTGATTATGAAATAGAGAAAATGGGAATCAAACTAATGCCAAATTATGAGGATCCTCACTATAAACGGTAGTACGACTTTATTATTATGGCAGATAAGAAGAAAAAAATTTTATATACTTCCACAGAATGAAACTTTCTTCAAATTTTATACCCAGAACAAAATATGTTGAAAACGTATGGGCTCTCAAGTATACATCAATTTTCATTTTTCAAATCACGCATAAAAAAATTCAAGAAAAAAAATTAAGTGAAAGCAATTGTAAGATATTTTCAGAACTGGACTGCGCAGTTGCATTTTTAGACTTTGAAAAAATATAACTGGAGGGCGCACGAAGATAAGAGCGAATTTACTTTTTTTTTTTTAATTGTTTTCTATTAATTGTTTTTCATTTTAAGATAACCAAAACAACATTATTTTATTATTTCAGTCCAATGAAAAAAGGTGAAATTGGATGTTTCTTAAGCCACTTTAATATTTGGAAGGAAGTAAGCAGAAAATTATCATTATTTAATCCTTACTAGAAAAAGTACATTATATAACTAACTGAAAGATTACTTTTTCAGATGATAGAAAAAAACCTTCAAACCGTTCTTATTTTAGAAGATGATGTTTATTTTGAGAAATCATTTTCCAAAAAATTACAAACGCTGATTGATGAGATGAATCGGATTTCTAATTCGTGGGATCTAGTGTGAGTAATATATAAGTGTAGCCTTTTTTCTGCTTACCTTTCAAGGTATTTCATATTATTTTATTTTTCAGGTATGTTGGAAGAAAAATATTGGATTCAAAAAAAGAGTTATTTTTCGAGGGATCAGATTTATTAGTTTATCCATATTACACATATTGGACTATTGGATACATTTTAAAGCTGGAAGGAGCTAAAAAATTACTTCGAGCAAAGCCCTTAGACAATTTAATTCCAGTAGATGAGTTTTTACCAATTATGTTCGACCAACATCCTAGGTTAGTATTAGCTTCTCCCATTAGCATTCTTAGTCCTTGAAAAATGTTGCCTATTTAGCGTCAATGAATGAATGAATGAATGAACGAATGAATTAATTTAAAAAAAAAAAAATATCGAATATCTGTCTCATAAATGTTTTTCAATTTTTTGGAATTTGAAAATGAAAATGTCTGATACGAACTTAGTTAACTCCAATTTTTAAATACTTCGAGTAAAATTTATAAAAAGCAGAAATGCAATGGAAAGTTGGAATTCGAAATAATGACTTTTTTATAGGATTATTTATATTTTTTCAAATTATTTTAATATTAATTGTCTCTTCCAAACTTTGTTTCAGGGAAGACTGGAAAGAACGTTTTCCTGAACGAAATCTCAAGGCATTATCAGTGAATCCACTGATTATAAATCCAATAAAATATACCAATGATATTGGTTACATTAGTGATACAGAAGATTCCAGCATTATCAAGACTGATTCATTATCAAAAGATGAACTTTGAAATATTTTAGGATAGTGAATACAAAGAATTACCCATAAAATAATATTTTCGTTACTTTCTTAACAATTTCTGTTTCCATTTTCATTGAATGAACTTTATAAACGCAAATAAAAATTTTAATTAATAAGAATCTAAGGATCTGCTGTTTTCAACCTTTTATAGATCTAAATTTACTAAATATAAGTATTCCATTTTCCAAATTTTATTCTTTTTCATAATCCCAAAAAATTGTCCTGTGTTAAACACAAAATCTATTTCAAAGACTTTCAAACGGTTACCTAACTTATATCTCCTAGTCTTTATTTCCAGAATTTTATATTCTTATACTGCCATATAATATGTCATTCTTAAACATTCAGATTTTGAATAATTTGTGATGCATAGAGCTGACATGTTTTATTATTATGTTTTGAAATCAAATATAACAATTTTCATAAGATATTTTTAAATCGTCTTATTTACACCAAAATATCAATTGAGAGCACAAAAAATAGGGTATTTTTTTAGGGACATGGCAGATTTTGAACTTGGACTCAGATTTTGTGAAATACAAAATACTTACATAGAACAAACTAGTGGCAAAATGACGGCACATCAATGTTACCAACCCAAATTGTTAAAAATTCCTGCTTCGAGCCAAAAAAAAATCCCTAAAACCGGTTTTTCCGTTAAGAATTGGATTTTGATTACTTTAAAAAAAAAGTAATGGTCTGTAGAATTTTATTTGAGAAAATTTAAAACACAAGCGTCAAATATACCAAGTAATATCAAGTCATCATCTCTTATTTGAATGATAGTTGGAAAATTGAGTATAAATCCTTAGAATCCTCATAGAAACACCTGAAATTTTAAAAAATCTAGGTACGCATCTACAGGTTAAATAGAAAGGGTGATTATTTTGGGAGGCAGGTGAGCTATCAGTTGTGGCTAATTTTGTTGATTTGATTGCACAAATGACAAATGTAGAAGACTATTCGAGACACACCACTGCTTCCTCCCTGTTCAGGCACAAAGCACGCCACTCACTAATTAAGTCCCAAAATGCCACAGAACGGCACAAAGTAGTAATTTTCTCCACCACTGCTTTTCAAGCATCTCAGCAATTTCATAGAAAATTCGTCTTGGAAGGCAAAATTAGGCGAAAAGCTCGCTAAAATTTCACAAATCCATCCACCTCTGACATACATCTAATGGAAGTTTGTTATCCCTACGAATAAATTACGCCCCCGAAGAATGGTATAACAGGTGTACCGTTCTCACACAGAATTTTCTATCCATCCCTTCACCATCACCTCGCCCCTTCTACAGAACTGCAGTTTCAAATTCGAAGCGAAAGATATAAGAAAAATGATCCTGCATATTATAATATGGGAATCAGAACATATACGTGAAAGGCTGTTGACGAAGGTAGGTGGAGAACTGGTGATAGAAAAGACAGAAGTATGAAAATGAGCATTGCCAGGATAGAGGGGAATATAAAAAACAGTTTAAAGAATGAGGGTATTAGGAACAACCATAAACGAAGAATTAAAAGTCAAGGACGTACGAAAATTGTGTCGTATGAAACGACCTTCTTCGAGTAACAGGGCTTTTACCCACATTATATTTAAAAAAAAAAAAGAAGAACTACCCCCACCCTAGTATGTAGACATTTATACGCGTATACACCTATAGACCTTTTCTGTAATATTCTTCGACGATTCATTTGCATTTTTTCCCCTCGAATTAACACGCGATTCGCATACTTTCTTTTACATAGGGTGAATTTAACAGGGGTTAAAAGAAAATCAGGGCGCTTTTTTCGCTGGTTTCTTCGACCACTTTCCAATTCCGGAAAATATAGTCGAAATATTTTCCAAAATTATGGTAACGCGGCGAAAAATTTTGGTGTTTTCTGCGACCGGTACCTATCTGGTTTCATGATCATTTTATAATTTAGTTGAAATTTTCACGCGAAGAGCAGTGCAAGGAAAAGATAGAATAGGAGCATGATTGAGGAGATATAAAAAGCACCGCAACAGGAAAAACATCGAAGGTAACTGCTACTTTCACTAGGTTCCCGATGGGCAAAAAATGAGAAAATGATCCGGAAAATGAGAATTTTATCCGTTTTCAGTCCGTTTATATTTTCGACCATCGGATCTGAAAATTTGCAGTTATTTTTGTCATCTTGATTATTTTTCCAAATCCGTTTGTAAAACGGATTTCCGGATTATAATCCGTGATAATTTTTGGGCAATTTTTCTAAATCCGTTTGTAAAACGGTTTCACGGATTATAACCGGCCGGGCCAACAAATATGATAAAACAGCCTTCACGGAAAATAATCCGGACTCATTTCCGGCAAGACTGATTACAATCCGTTCGAAATGCGTTTTAGAAGCCGGAAAACAGGAAAATTCCGGGTTATAATCCAGAAACGGATTATAACCCGGAATAAAACGGATCCGTTTTCAAAATATTTTGCCCATAGGGTTGTTTTGGAATTTTATACATTACATAGATAATGCATACCTATGTAATGTACGTTGAAATACAACTGACGTATTATAATTAGGTAAAACAAAAATGGATGCGACAGTGGCGCACAACGCGATGTGCAAAAGTGAGGGCTGATTCAAGTAGGTGCAGAGAGATATTGAAAAACCACATAGGATTAAGGAGCTAAATCGAAGAATTATCTAGCTAATTTTCGAAATTCTTCCATGCGGAAATTTCGCTGGTCCTTTTTTTTCGCTTATTTTCAGGATGTTTGATAGGAGAATAGGGGGAAAAAAGTATACTTATACATATAAATAAAAACAGGAGGGAAAAAACAGAGCAGAATGAGACGTTTTAAGCGTTTCTTTGGCAACGAATAAATAAATTAGCGAATAAATAACGACGAAGCAGGCTAGGTAATTTGTTTTAATTTTTCATTTAGTGCTACGTTTTATTTTCTGCACGACATGAGAGTAGGAAAGCTTTCGCTAACTACGATCGATTACACATGAGGATTCAATTGAAAATTAATTTTTTACAAAATTAAGAGCGTACTTGTACAATATACGGAAACGTTGCTACTTTAGTATTTGTATTGCACTAGTATTTGGCAAAAAGAGACAATAGGCTAGGTATATAATCATTTTACAACACTCATTTCGAACATAGAATTTCAATGGAAATAGCTTGTGCCCACGAATTTTGACACTGGTTAGTCTAATTTGGCACTGGTCTCCGCACTTTGCGGAGGAACCAAAGTAATTTCGAGGAAAAAATTGGGGCGACGAAGAGAAAATTAGGGCGTCAAAAAAATCGCTTGGAGGGAGGGGAGGATGAATGGAACATTAACTTTAAAAAAAGCTGCACCAAAACACGTCTCTGCTAAGGCACCCCAAATATCTGGCACGCCCCTGAACTCAGCGAAACAAACGGTAAATCGTGAACTATTCGAAAAAAAAAGCAAAGCTCGACTACACCCTTACAGGAATCATATTTGAAATTTTTTTAAAGTCATACGTAAGCGTGTATGTGTACACCTGCACGTGTTACAAATTGCTGAGAATTCTTCAAAATGAGAATTCATCATAAAAAAGTTTCAAATTGAAAGTCGGCGCCTAAATGGTTTCCCATCTATGTTTCGCATCGCTTCTTCCACCAAATTCCTATGAATATCGCAGATATCCCTCAACAATGCACTGTTTATAAGGAAAAATTGGAAGCTTGAATGTCTGAGGCTATGGTGCTGTGGCATCTATCCGCGCATCATCGTTGCAAATATTCTACAAATTATTCGCCACAGTTAATAATATCGCGGTTAGTCCCAATCGGCAGCAGGAGATTATTATCGACACAGTTTTCAACGCTTCGCCGCTTAAAAACGTAAATAGGATTATCATCTTTGGCGCAAAGCTGCAGACACTCATCAATGCGACAAAATTATATTCCCTTCCTCTCGGTTGAAATAGATCCCCCTTCCTCCACCATCCACAGTGCCGATACGCCAACCTCTCGTAAATTTTTCACCTCAGGAAACAAAAAAAAATCAACATCTGTTGGAAAAATGTCCAATATACGAGATGGGGTAAAATCTATAACCTATTTACCTACTGCCTTTTTAATTAAGGTAAAAAATAAATGAAAAATGAAACGGATCAACGAAGGATTGCAATATATCGTACCTAAATCTATAATGCCCAGAGCAGGCAAACAGATTATTCCAATTTGGAAACTACACGCCAGACACGAACACATAGCATAGTAAATTAGCGCTTTTAATGCAGTCACTTTCATACAATAGAATTTAAAAGTATTTATTTTATCGTTTATTACTCATTAGTCATTTTGGACCACTTCAACAGCAATTATTATTGCCACATGAAGAAAGGGCTGGAAGAACGAAATTCGAATATGTTCAAGCACAAATTTTAGAATTGCTGTTACATCACACATAACAAAATATACTGGCGGGAGCAGATATCAGGATTTTCTCCACAAGTAGCATGATCCAAAATTATGCAGTGAACCCGCTTTTCGGGCTTACCAAGATCGAATCACTTTATAATATTGTACTTGTATTTCGTGTCCTCATCTCAACCCATTTTCATCCAAATCTTGTTTACATCCTCATCTTTAGCGAGTTCAACGCTTTCACAATAAATTGTGCACTCGTGTGCTTATGGTAAAACGGTGGCAGGAATAAAATGCCGTGCGGCCGATGAAATCCGTAAAATTTCAGAAAAATAGAACTATTAAAACCGCAAATCTTAACGACCGCAGTAAAGTCAACAACCACCATTTGCTCGGCCCAAGATGTTCAACATTCTCGACATCACCTCATCCCCTAGCCACTAATTCACCCTTTTCTCCAAGCCCCGAAAGATATAAAATTACGAACGGTATCTCGATAAGTGCTCGAAAAGGTCGGTATAACTATCGCGACTTCGAGTCCAAACTACTCAAAATAGTCGCAAAAACGAATATAAATCATTAAAAAGCTAAAAACTTTTGCCAATTACAGACTCGTAACTTTGGAACTTTTCACTCGACGTCGAGCAGCGTGCGAAGTGTACATCGAAAGGTTCGCAAAGGAAAGCCAAGTCAAAAGAAGATGGACCGGGGGTGCGGAGAAGGGTAAAATCGCAAAGGGTATAAACAAGTGGGCCCGTTGAAGCATTAAAAAGATTACTGAAGCTGCATGGTCGCTGTACAGCTTTTTGCTTCAGTCTCTTCATCGAAAAGAAGAAAGAATATTTCCGTACACACACGCACACCTTCACAAAAAATGAGATGAATTTAAAGAGAGAGAAAAAATTATTCGGTCGAAACGTTTTCCGAACCGATGCCACGACAAAGCCGATTTTCTGCAAAATTGGTACGGGAAGACGGCAACAAAGAAAAACGAATGAAGAACGTACGAAAATTTCACAAAACCTCTCTCGCTCTATCTCTCTCTGCTAAACCGTAAGCGTTTATTTGTGACATTTGCAAAAATCGAATGTCTCTTTCACTACCTTGAACGACCTTTTTTCTCTCAACCCCTTTCGAATTGTCTCTTCTGTTCTCATTCCTTTCCTTTTCGCAAGACTCATCTACACTTACTCCTAAAAAAAAAATCATACAACTCTGTACACCTTCGTACTTCTTACAATCTGAGGAAGGTTTACAAGGCCATATGGCTCTCTTAGATTACCGACGCAGTCGAAGCGACGTCAAAGCTGGTCCACAGTATTTGCCATGGAATTCCCATTTAGCAGCTCATAATCCAAGCTCATAGACAAGATACTTACATAATTAATAAGGGGTATATAGCTCCTTTACAGCTTGCCGGAGACTACTATATTCCTCTTCTCGTCTAGTCCTCCTTTATTTTTCTTGTATCGATAACCGAGTCCCTTGCACTAATTGAAGAGCTCAGAACAGGGATGCCAACTGCAGCGATTAATCGCTAAAACCAGGGATATTTCGCGGTCTTGAAAACTTTCAAGGATAAAACCGTGGATTTTTTGGAAATTTTAGAAATTCAAGGGTGTTATTTTGAGAATTTCAAAGATTTTGTCTTAATTTTCCAATTATTATTCAGATAAGGGATTACGTTATTTGAAAACGAGTTTTTGGCAAGTGAGACTTTTCATTCTGAGCCCTTAAATTGTAGCATTCGCCCGAGAATTCGTAATACCATACATGTCCATGTTTATAATACTTTTATTTTTCTATGCAAAATATTAGCAACTTTTTACAAAAGCGTGTAATTTCGTTAATGAAAAAATCGATAACGAGGCCAAAGGACATACAAACTATACTGGGTGCTATTTTCGAAAAACTTTTTATACTTTCGTAATTTGCGATTCGAACAATGCTTGCACACGCGAAGACGGGTTAAGGAGAAACAAGGGAAAAAGGAAGAGCAAAGGCAAATGCAATTTTTTCTGAAGCAAAACGGATATGCGGAAAAGTAGAAAGACGTTGATTAAAATCGACAGAAAATATGCTAACAAAGGAATGTACTCGGTAATCATTGTCGAACGAGGAAAATGTATTTTCAACTTTTTTTTTTCACTCTTTCAGAATGAAGTGAGCAGGAAGGAAAACACAGAAAAAAAAAAAAATACATACACAGAGGATGAAAAAAAAAAAAAAAAAAAGTAAACGAAATAGGAAAACTAAAAAGTCCTAAGCACTAAAGCGAAAGAAAAACTCGTATGTGCAGTTATGATATTTCGCTTTTCTTCTCCGTTTATTTTTATATAATGTTTTATTTGAGCAAATCCATATTTCCGAATGAAATAGTACTATCTCAATCCTCAACCACCATACAGCATGTTGTTCAAAAATATTTACTCGATTAAACTATATGTGCTTATATGGGTATGTACAAGTACATCGTGTCAAATAAAAACGAACATTTTGAATATTGCTGGTTTTTAAGAAAGACACAAAAAGGGTTTTTTATGAAAGATACGACGGTTTTCTCAAGAATTTCATTACACTAGTTTTCTTCTCTCGAGATGAGGACCAGTGTGACCATATTGAACACTTTAACCTTGAATGCACCCTTCTCACAAAGCTCTTTTTCACATTTCGAATTTTCGGTCCCTTTTTTTAAAGCATCGATAAAACCAACTTTAACGCCTTGAAAGAGGAGCGTTATTGCTTTAAAAATTTATAATATTTGAAGAAGAAAAATCTGGAAAGGGATAGAGGGTTGGAAAATTTTGTCACAAACAGTTCACAGCTCGAGAAATCGATTGTCCAGAGCAAAAGCACTTACGTTATCTACAATTTTTCAGTGTCTTCTCATTTTTCTTGGAATTTTGAATGAAATAAAGCTAACTTGGGAAATATTGAAAACACGATAACGGACCTAATACTCGTAATACTCGTAATTCATAGTTAGAAGATCATGATTGTTTTCAAAGTAATTTCAAAGGGGAAATTTTTCCAGAAAAAATATTTTTCACCTCTGAGGACAAGGTAAAGAACATAAATGGAACCAGTGAGAGCCAAATTGACTCAAATTTATATTTTTTTCAATTTCATTACATCGTTCATTCGGTTTTGGTCGGTTTTGGTCACCAAGGGGAACGTCCCAAAAAAAATGACGCAGGTAAGTTGGTTTAAAAAAAATATCAAAAGCCTTGGGAGTTTTTATTTGCATTTTCTCAACTTTGGTATAAAAAAATCACGTATGCATGGCAGACATGTACGTCAGAATAATTGCCTATCCACATTTAGCGAGGTAAAATATTAAACGAGCTAACTGTGGATTGTGGAATATTTTTTCTGTCTATTGTAAAAAATCATAATATAAAATGTGACTCAGTCGTTTTGGTTCTCACCGATTCATAACTGAAAATATTCACACTACGGTCACCAAAATTGATAAATACCCTACTTTTCGAGGCAACAGTTTTCCAGTTTAATTTTATCCCTACAACAAAAACCACTGACGAGGAATACAGACATAATTTTAATCGACTACCACGCTTCATTCCCACCTACATTCCATCATTCATTATTGATTTCATTTCGAGTCATTTGTTACGACCACTATTTACCATACGTAACTGACATCCATTGTCATTTCATACATTCCTCTACGGCTGAAGACAGTTTTTTTTTTCTGCAGTTGTCGAAGTACCCGTCGAAAATATTCCGAAATTCTCTCTTCAGCAATGGGCTATATAATTTAATAATAGCTCTAGCCGGAAAAATAAGGGGCCTAGAAAATTACGTACATTTATTCTTTATGGATTCGAGCGAAGAATAACTTTTTCATGGAAAAATCTACAAAGGTCATGTACTGGTATAATCAGAAGCAAATAATTATAAGCTCTCATTTAGTTGTGAAAACTGAAACCGAAGTAAAATCACCATAGCTTCCAGCAATACACACATCCATAGCGTTTTAGAGGGATTTTCAATATCATTTTTAAAACTCTAATAGCTGTAAACAATGCAGACGTTTAGGTAATCCGATAAAGAAAATAAATTTCACACAATTTGGACAGTTGGCAACACTTTACAATATTATATGCTTTCAATTTTTATCAAATTTCAGATAACTTATTCAATATTACTCATTGAGAAAAAATCCAGGATGGTAATTTGAAAGTGCTTCTGATCATATATTCACCTAAAAGTCCCTTTACAGTTAACTTTTACATTTATATATTTTTTAGGCAAACAATAGGTACAGGAACACGAATAATTACAAAATTTAAAGTTAATCAACGGTAGTGATTGGTATTTGTGATGTAATTCATAAGAAAAAAGTACGAAGCTTTATATGATGCCTGTATTATGTAAAAAGTCAACATATACTTAATACCTGTACCTATTATCTTCTTACTGATTCATACAGATATTATTAAAATTCATAAAATTGGGATCCCCAGGAACACATAATATGACGCTGGTAGTAAAATTCAAAGAAAAAAGAACCTCGTAGGTATTTCATCTGCTTACATCAATTTCGTGCACTCAAGATCATTTCCTTACCCAAAACAACTAACAGTAAGATAACACCATACGAACACACCCATCATGTCTCTTCTTCTTTTTTCTTTTTTTTTTCCGTTCAAATTTTTGTTCAACTTCACACGGACATACCTGCATGTTGCATCCTCCACAGTAATTCTGAATAGAAAGAGAGAGTGACAACACTGATTGTCATTAACCTAAATCGGTTATGAAAGAGTAATGTATTTTGGAAAAGAACGCATATACCCACAGACAGAGAGCAATAAACGTAGAGAGAATGAGAAAAAATTCTATCCGGTTTAATGGCGCTTTTGAACGCTGTTAGAATCTTTGGTCTTCTTTGAGCTCGAGAATATTATTCTACATTCTTTGCAAACAGTATAATATACAGCGATACTGCGCACCTATCATCTCCATCTTTTTGAATCCGTTATTCTTATACAACGCCAATGACGGACGTACAGGAAAAAATTTTAGGGCATTGATTATTCTGTCAATGTTTTGAAATTTGTCAGGTTTAGAGTATACCCTGTTACAGTAAAATTAGTCATCAAAAATCGATATAAACGCAAAAAAAATCGTACGTCGATTTTTTCTCAACCATTTTTGTCCGGTATGGGCAGTATACCCTGTTCTAGCAAAATAATTTGTCAATAAAATCGTACGACAATTATTTCTCAACCATTTTCAAAATCATCTGAGAAAGCCTCACAAAATTTTTTAGTCGTACTCATAATCCGTTCTCTCCACAGAAAAAAATAAAGGAACCTCATTCACAACCATTTCCAAGCAATAATAGAAATTAGACTGAAACTCTAATAAATCAAATGAGTTCATCAGTCACAGTATTGGAGTGAACCGAAGCAACTGTTTCGAGGCTGTGAAGAAAAATTCGATAGTTCACAATCCAAATATATCCATATTATAGCCATGTAAAATTTTTTGTCGAATTCGATACAGGCGGTAAATTAGGTTCTTGTTCGAGTCAAAAGGAAAGTTATCGATATATAAGTAAAATATAAAACTATCCATTCTGTTTGATTTCATGTTTTTACATTTGTCATCATCAACAAACATTTTTCGTAATCCCTGGGGGCAAACCGCAACCATGCACATAAAATAGTTTCATATACGCGACCCAGTCCATCCAGAAGAAATCGCTATTGGTGATGGAGGGAAAATCACCATTGTGTAACCACCTAGTTATCTTCGCAGATAAATCATTTTACATCAAACGAGATTCTGTACAACAAGCATCGTCCAGTAAAACAGGAATCTGCTTGCTATACTAATAAGAAAACCTGATTCGGAAAGACAACACCAGCGAGAAAATTATTACAAATGTAAAAATTTCTACGCGGTTAGTTTCAAGTTCAAGTTGTCTGGGCAGACTGGGTAAACACAAATGACCGAGGTCCTACGTGCAATGCGCTGCTGACCCAGCTGCTGGTGCACCTGTAACCAAGAAACTGGCGCCATGGGCGCCATACGTGCAAACTCGCTGCAAATAGAAATTATCTGATTACCATTCAGGCTTCGTGAAATACTTTCACACGCCCTTAGGCTGCTATTCACGGTTTCTGCGTAAAAAATCGTCGTGGGTCGCAACGCATTGAATGATCCACGGTCAGTATATAGGCATAGTCAATGAAGCACATTGAGAAGAGCTGGTTTTCCACGAAAACCTGCTGAAAACTTTTTCAGATGATGGAGAGCAGGTAGTTCGTCAACTAAGGGTCATAGTCTCTACCCTTCGCTTTTTTCGAGCGGTTTACGATTTACCGTTTCTTTTGTGCCGAGTTCTGCTTTAAATTGGCTCAAATTTGGATCTGTTACTCTCGAATATATTCCACGAAGAGGCGATTTTTTGATTTTATTCCTGTCTCCAGGATTTTTTTGAGAGGATAGGAGTTTTGAAGGTGGGGAAAAAAAATGAAATTGAGAATTATAAGATGATGAGTACTTCGTCAATTATCTGACTAAGTATATAAAAAGTCATACGCAAGAAGCTAGGATAAGTTCACTTTTTCAAATTTTATATAGGAGAGCAAAAAACACTTTCCATGTTACATAGGGCCTTCTTATATGTAACAACTAAATGTGGAAGTTCATTTTCTCATAATAAATATAAATTTAAATAAAATAATATTAATAATAACAATCCAGTAGGCCTATACTTTCCCGCGTAGACGAATGTATGGTCGCATCGTTAAGGTTACACGATTGTGAAATATTTTATAATTTCATTTAAATGTTAGGTAACCATTTTGCCTGATACATTTTCAAACGTGTAAAAACAAATTTTCAAAGATTTTGCCAAGCAGTAATTATATTATTTTGCGATTTCTGTCATTACACACCACCAGATTGACAGTGGAGAGAGAATTAAGTAGCAAGGAAGCGAAATTCCACCCTGTTAATCCTGTAATCTTTGACAGGTCTGAAGGAAGAAATAGCAAAACTAATACGATTGATTGCTTAGTAAAGTCTTGAAAAATTGGTTTTTATGCCTTTGAGAATGTGTGAAGCAAATTAAACAAAATATGAGTCAAATTATAATGCACGTCATGTAATTTTAAAGAATGAATTTCAATTTAAAACCAACGGTTCCTATCTTTTTTCTCAAGCATGTAGGTAATTGAAGGAACAAAATAATGTAGTCGGTCATCTTACCGCACCTTTTATATGCGCATATTCAACTTTTTTGAGGTGAAATCTCTTTTTTTTTTCATAAATTAGTCGGTATAGATATAAAATCATATTAACTAAGAAAGAGACAACAGTAAGACTGTAGCAAATAATCCATATCTTATAGACATCTAATCCATTATAAGTCTACAACTTATAGTTTTTGATTAGCGAATAGATTACCTAATCGATTGTTAAAACAGAAGAAAACACTTCTATACTATTTTTGTTCAATATATTTCACCTTCACCTTCAGATAACCGATTTTTCGTCAATCAAGTTATGTGCTATATACTTAAGCAGTGAAACGAATTCCTCAACATTAGGTCGGTCGTCGTTTTTTTCTCAGCCCATCCTTCTGTCTCTCTAGTTCTCGCATCTCCTTTACTAGACTGATGGATACCACAAACTATACAACGACGAATCTAGAAGGTGGAAAAAAATGTTAGAATCCAATGTAAAATACATATAGTTTTAAAAGAATTGGAAAACATGTTCTTACATCATTTATACTTCCAGACAATAGGTTTTACGTACAAGCCTTTCCAGCTATTTTGTATCTATTCTCATGTTTCCCCTCTCCTCAATTGTATTCGTCTCACTTTTCCACTATCTTTTTCTATTTTCCTCGCCTCCGCACCATCTTCACCTCTTCCTCAGCCACTCGACTTCCTCTCCTGCTCAGTCCAACTTTTCCTGTCTCCCTGCCACCTTATCTCTCCATTACATCTTCCCTCCTCTTCTTTTTCGTACGTTTGTCTGAAGACTGAAATAGTCGTATACTTTTTTCCGTGCTCGTGTCTAACTGTTCTTCCTCCTCGACGCCCCTCCTAAATCGGGCACCACACTGCCTCGAGGCACGAGAGCTCGGCGTTAAAGAGACTGGAAATGGCGTCGTCTCCTCGCCGGAAGGTACCGCAGGAGAAAGTTCACGGTGAAGGTAAAAATCGTCAAGAAGTCTCACAGACACACTGATTACTCGGTTAATTTTTCCATTACATACTAACACACATATACAAACAAATATGTTGCACTCGTAACCAACACCAGCGCACCGAAGGCTCCTTCAAAATGAATCGATGGACATAGAGAAATTCGTCGATGCCATTTAAGAAGTCAGCAGAAAGCGAATATTACGAATCATTTACGTAATATATCGGTGATTACAAGCGTAATTCTTTACCGAGGGTGGCATTTAGAAGCTGAATTATGACTTACAAGAATGGTAAAGACCATTTCGAAAATAATTAACACTAGAAAGACCAGGTGGCGTCGTATACGACGCCACTTGAATTTGGATGCGCCATTCCTCAAAGGACCAGGTGGCGTCATATATGACATTCTCCGGTCCTTTGAGGTTCTTTTACTGTTGATTCGAATGTGACGCCACCTGGTCCTTTGAGTAATCGAGTAAAACCTGGTTTTTCTAGTGTTAAATTCTGCTGTAGTCTAATTGTAATATATCCACCAGTCCCACATTAAAAATGTTATGTCCTAAAACACAATCGTCTTTAAGAAAATTGATTTAAAGAAATAAAATAAAAATTTTTAGTTTGATTTAAAATATAGCTATTGGCTTTTATAGCTTATAGCTTTTCCTTCCAATATTAGCATTCAGCTTTTAGCAATTTAAATTTAGGTCTCTGGATTGGCCTTTCACAGTATGATTACCTAATAGCAATTGGTTTCTGGGTTGCATTTCAGCTCCGTTTTCTGCTTCGCCCAACAGTGCTTTTCTCAACGAGCAACTGCTTCCTGGTTCTAAAAACGGATTTTATTGTTTACAAGCTGAATAGTGGCAGCCACAATAAAAATACTTCAAATTGAAGCCAATTATTCCGAAGGCAAAAAAAAAAAAAAGTTTCAGGAACCTGTTTTAATCTTTACTAATTTGCCGAAAAAGAATGAAAATGAAAAAAAAAAAAAACCATAAAGAAAGAGAAACCGTAGGTATGACCGTGACTCAGTCAACGCATCATATGTACCTTCGACGGTCTCCCACCCATCAACTCCGTATTCCAATTTCACCACAGCTCCTCTCCATCGGACTGATTGTTGTATGCATTCTCGTTGTTGTTTTAAAATGTTTACTTTCTTTAGAAAGAACGAAGAAAGAGGAAGAAAAAAAAGAAGATCGACGACAGCACCACAAGCATAATATTATACACTTCTTACGGCGAGTATAACGAACAGACTTGCTGCTCCGAAGAGGGGCAGGTTGGAGGGGTCGAAAAAAGTAGAAAGTACATCCAAAAAATTACACGAGTTACACGTTTTTAGTCGTTTAGTACAGTGGTGCGGTACACACCTGCGACTCACACATGGTCCGCATCGTGATTGCGATCTTCTTCGAAAATTTCGTGCGCGCCGTTTCGCTTCGTCCGCTTCGTTTCGGTTCTCCTCGAAATTATTGAAAAGTTTTTCCAGCCCGCCCCAAAATCTGTGCGCACTTTTTTCGCCCATTCTGTGTTTCGTTCAAAATATGCTGACGCATCAGCGTCCGACATCTCCAGCCAAAACGTGAATCCGTCGATGCAAAGGTCGCAAAGGCAGCTACAACACTGGACAACGCCGGATACCTGCTTCCACTTCGTCTCCGCTTCCGTTTCGCTTGCGCCACAGTCTGGCCAAAACCATGGTCTCGGCCACAAAATGCTCCAAACGACGTCGTAGTGTGATGCACTGGTGGTCCGCCACCTGCTGGCTGCTTTTACCGCTGCTGCTGCTGCTGCTGACCACCTCGGCCGAGACGGGCCACATTCGCTTTCCTTCCTCGTCGGCCGACGACGACTCCGCCGGTCCGACCATTTTGAAAATCGAGCCCTGCCCCGAGTCCGCAACCTCTTCGGCGCCCTGCGCCGCCAATGTCCGCCCCGTAGACGTGGCCGACCAGGAGGAGACGGTCGAGGCGGTGCTCTGGAGTCGGTACAATTTGTCGTCGACGACCACGTCCGACTTGCTGGAGGCCGCCAGCGGCGACCATCAGGTGGCAGCTTTGGCCGCGGCCAGCAGCACCGAGGAAATGCAGCTGGTACCGGTGCAGGTGCCGAACGAGGGCAGCGGCGGCCCGGAAGACTCTCCGGAGGAGCTCATCTCCGAGAACGAGGTGATGTTGCTGCGCAATCAGTATCGATGGATTATGGACAAACCGGCGACCTGGAGGAAACGTTATCTAAACGAGACGCACGAAAATTCGAACGCGCTGGTCGAGGCGTTCAAGAACAAGACCAAGCCGCTCAAGTCACTCACCTACGAAGGGCAGAAAGGATTTCAAAACGAATTCCTCGATATTTTGGGCAAAGGTAAGCGTCGCTCGGCTAATCGTTGTATTCGTATGTGCAGTGGATTTTTCAAGGGCAGGGCGACATCTCTTCATTTTCCAGCGGGTTCCAGATATAAAATTTATAACAGGAGATGGTAGAGCAAAAAGAACCACTGAGTGAAAAGGACCACCTTGATTATTTTTCATAAAATTATTTTGTAGAATTGTCAACACTGCAAGATGGTAGCATTTCGAGTGCATCATCTTTCGATAGAAAGAAAAAATGTCTATTACATAAGATTTGTTTAATGCAAATGAAATGACGAGGTATTTTGATAACACATTTTTCATTGAAATAGAAAAATTTAATTCAAAATCATTTCACATCTAATTGAAATAGATACTTCCTTCAAGTCTCATTGTAACTAAAATTTTGTCATATTTGATAGAGTGAAAAAATATTTTTGCATTCATATTCGTAATTTTTGAACTCTCATAAAATTATTGAAAACATTCCTTGGGCAAAAGGAACCAATGATACAATATAGATATTAAATTTTACATTTTCAAAAATCTAACTCAACATTTTTGCGAACTTGAAAAAAAAGTAATTCACGTACCTAACAATATAATAATTGTAATTAAATTTCAAAAGTAAAATATTTCCATGGTCAATAAAGGAAATCATGGTCACGGTTTCCTTTGCCTGAGTGGCTACTTCAAATAAGTTTCATAATATTGATGATTTCGCTTTGAAAATAGATTAAACATGAAGAAAAAGAACCTTACAAATTAATCATTTGCGTTGAATTTGAAAAAAAAAAAATCATCTACTCATATTATAAAAATTGAAAATTTTCAAGAAGGTTCCTTTTGCCCAGGCATTTTCAAGAGGGTTAAATAAAAAGGGTGATGGATTATTGGATTTTTGGTCAGGTCTCAGGTTCTTTAAATGTAAGACTTGTAGAACAAATGGATCTCAACGCCCGGACCTCCATAATTAGTGAATGGTGCATATATAGATGGGGGGGAGGGGCGTTTGGTTAACCCTCGCCCCATGGATTCTAAATTGATAACTCGGAGATACTTCTTATCAGTCATAATATTTTATGGGGTTTGACTCGAATGTCATTAAAATACTTCGTACGGGTCGAAAATACTCAATATTTAACCTGAAAATTATGAATGTAAAATCTACCTTTCCTTTTTTCGAGTGGTTCACTATCACCTTAAGGCTTTCTTTCAAATGTGGCATCTTCGAAGTTGCAAAATTGGGTGAAAAAAATGATAAATCTCAAGTGAACTTTTGAGGTAAAAACTTGAGAAAATTGCCCTATAAACAGGTTTTCTCTCAAATGCAGTCACATACCCTCGGGGGCTGCATATGCTGAAGGATTCTTTCATGCAACGAAATAGGAGGCGTGAAGGTTTTCACTGATATGTTAGCTAGCAATCTAAGATTAATAGTTCTTCAACCCGAAGAGCTGTGGTTATAATTAGATTCCGTTTCATTAATACAATCAGTATATTTTTCACAAACAATAACAACAAGAAATTGAAACCAAGTGCAGCCTCCGCACACACACAATATCACCTCTTCCACACCTTCCTATATTTAATGCAAATCGTATAGTTTATTTTCATATCAGAGCTTCATCGACAATACATAACAAGCTTCGATTACTGATAGGGAATAATTTCTCATCGCGATGCACTTCAAACAATTCGAATGCATTTTTTAATTAAGAAAGTTCATAACTATGCCGGCAGACCTAAAAAAAATATGAGTGCCATAACAATTCCATGATTCCGACTCGATCTAGACGATAATATATTTTTATTATTACATTTTTTTCCTTTTCGTCTTAAGTCAGATTTTAATCTAGTTAGACGAAATTTATAGTGTGACTTTCATGACGCTGAAGAAAGTTCTCAGGTAAATCTCTCATTAGAACATCGACCAAATTCAACAAACGATTTCTAAACGCGAAATTTCTTCAACGACGTAACTATCGCCAAAAACACGCGGCAAGTTACTCGCGCAAGGTTTTAGAAAAGAGAAAATAAAATGCAAAATATTATTAATTTGCACAAATAAAAAAAAACAACAGTATTCTCCGGATGTAGGACGCTTATTGGGTATTAATAGGCGGATAAAGTAGGTACCACAGACGAGCTGCAGATATTTTTGAACCGCTCAGGTTTAGAGCAGTCGGTTTCACTTTGAAAACCTGCCATTTTTTCTCCTTAAGGAAACTATTAACTACATCCTCGACACAATTTTTCCTACAACTAGAGATACTACGAATAATAAACCCTTACCGACTCAATGACCCCCAAAGTGAGCAAAGTCATAAATAAGTATAGTTGCCATTAACGACCATCAGTAATTCAATCTATAATTAGAAAAAGGATGTTTCAATTTTGCACTCACTTATGAAAAGGTATAGTTCGACATGGTGAGGGTATAATAAATATGTAATGCTCATTTCCTGCAAACCTGAACAAAATAGCGATATTAAATCGTTAGCCATATTTTTCTACTGCTGAAATGTTGCAAGGCCAAAAAATTTCCTAATTTTTGATACCACAATCTAGATTGAAGCTTGTATATATTTTGACCTAGGTCAGTGAGGTTATCTTGCATTTGAATAAAGCAGTTATAATTGACTCCAGAGTTCCAAAATTGTATAACTTATAGAAAATCACATCTCTTACCTGACCACTGTGTTCAAGAACGTTTACAACACCCTTTTTTCCCACCAAAATAATGATTTGAATAAAAAATCATGTTCACTGAGAATATATACAGTGAACAGGATCACTCAGCTAAATGGAAAATTTATATAATTTTCCAATGTGAAATTGTGAGGGTTTTGATTTTTCAAGTCAAAATTAACTATCTTTAACCTTTTGATCAATATAACAATGAGAAAAACGCCGTATCAAAATTTCAAATAAACATTATCAAAAGAACCTAAAATATTCATAGAAATTTCAAAAGAGAAAAAGGAAAAAAGTTCGTCAAATTAAATGATACAAAAATTATAGAAAGAAAATAGTTTTTTTTGCAGCCAATAATGTTGTGGCAAGCGACAGTGATAACTGGTACCTATTGCCAAGCAAAACCAGCGAATTATTTACTGGGGTGATCCTGTTAACCCCATCTCACTGACGAATAAAATCAGAGCATATTTTTGGAGGGATTAAGTTCTGCGGTATGAAGGAGGGGATGGGAGGTTCCCTAAGAGAAAATAGTACAAAAGTCAAGAACAAGACCATAATTTAGTTCAAATTGCAGTTTCTATCCTTATAATACCTCTGAGATAAAGCTTGTCAAAGTTGAAAAGTGATCCTATTCATCCAGTTTGACGGTATGTATACATATACACATTCATCTGCAGTACATCAAGTTTGCAAAAAAACTAACTCAACTCATATACAAAAACTCCAGATAGAAAAAAAATTGAAAAATTCAAATTCTCAATGAATACCGTATTCCAAAATTCTCATTTTTAGAAGCGTCAATATTACAACAAAAGAATATGTAACGCAAAAGGGTAACAGCATAACAAGTTATTCTAGCCCTTATACACATAACTAATTTTAGAGATAGATGAAATTAAAAAAAAAAATATTCATTGCAAACATACCACGTTCTTTCTCACAGACTTTTGTACAACGAGTCACCTAAATAATATTATAATCTCCAGTACCGGGTACACATGCTTCGTCATTCGACACCAGTGGGTGACAAAATTATTATAGGTACCGCGATGATCATTATATACAGACGGGTCTATATATATATGTAACGGGCCTTCATCATCCGTGTACGATTTGTAATGACTTTAACCTACAAAACTGAAAACAATAACTGGTCTTATTTACTCGCACTGTTTGAGGAAATTAAAAATGTTACTAGGAAAAAAAGGCATAAGAAAATGATTGATAATTGCTAGCGAACGTCATCAATTTCATTTAGTCATCAATAGATGATTTGATGATTCTTTTAAGTTATATTAGGTTGATTGAAGAAACTGACAATCGAAGGGAATCAGCAGCGTCTAATTTGTACTCTCGATGAAGAACAAAAACTGTTTGAAATCAAAATTATAACTGTGTCGAGAGACCAAGGACGGATTAAAAAGGAAATTGAAGTTAAGAGATTGAAACATTAATAGGTGTGAAATAAACTAAAAGAGAGAAGTGCAGGGAAATTAAATGCTACGAAACTTTAGAAAATTACAATTATACTCGTAAAACCTTTTTTTTTTTTTTTTAAATAAAATAGAATAATCAATGCAAATCGCAGAGTCGTATGGATATAATTTTTCGGTCATTCGAAAATTTCAGTCCATTTTTGAGGATTTATCTGTTAGTACTTCTCCTCCAGTTTTACCTCGCATGTGTGATTAAAATTAAGACACCCAAGTTCACTTTATTACTAGACAAAATAAAAGTAAATAGGAGAGCTGTTGACATGTACACATATAATTATGTTCAAAAAAAGCAACTTGCATTTTCTTCTTAATTATTTATATTAAATCAAGATATAGGATGGAATACCTCAATATGAAGCAATAGGCAATGCACTATAGTTTTGATATTAAATTTAGGAAGGAAAAACTTCATACGGGTATGTACGACAGTAGGGGAAATACAAATCCTTCAATATAGTTAGCTTTACAAAGAGCTATAAAGCTTTTTACAGTTGTTCCATGCATTGTTTAGAGGTCCATATTATTTAGATAAGCAAATTACCAACCTAAGCCCAAAATTTCTCAAATCCCAAAAAAAAAAAAATTCCATTCTCGGTGTTTAAATAATATTTTAGCGCTTGGTAATGGTAAATCAGCCAAAAAAAAATATATTTTTTTTTAAAGACATAACCGGTTTTGGATTTAAGTCGGCGATAAGCATATACAGTGCATGTATATATTATTCATTCAACATTCAACTCGATCTCAGAAATTAGGAGACTAAAACAATAATAATTTGTCGAACCGGAACTCTTGTTGCTGTTCTTGATTATATGACATGCTCGTAAGAATCTGCAGGTATTCATCAACATTGTTATAATGGAATGTTTTGCAAGGAAGTGCGTAGAGATTTTTTTTTATGCAAGTGTATGTGTACTCTTTGGTTAGTTTCTTTTTCACCACTTCCATTTTTTTTTTCTCTCATTCGAACTTGAATTGCATTTTAAATTCTTTCTTTCCTGTTTAACGGATTTCGAATTTCACTACAGCAAATTCTACGGCACGGGCACAGTCGAGATGTTTTGACTTCATAAAACTCTTTGAAAAACGCATCATATATCTAAATGCGTGAATCATTGCACCTCACAGTAATTACAGGCTTAATTAAGATACCCGTTTTTAGGTTAATGAATTCGAAAGGAAGCGTCGTTAAAATCGAGAACATAACGAATAATGCTCTTCATGAATCTACGTTACCCGTCTCATTTTTCCAGAGAAATTTTTCAATAGGAAATAGTAAAGATACTTTTCATTTAGCCGACTGAGGGGACGGATCTGAAAGGGGAAATATCGTCTAGGTACATTAAAGAAAGTTACGATTTTCAATCTATAAATATGATATTACACTTCTAGGAAAGATTGTAGGTAAGGGAGAGAAATAGGTTAGAGTACACACGCGTACTTCAAGGGAATGCATTACTATAAGCGAAAAACGTATAAAATAGGGACAGAAAATTGTGATTTTCCACGATGTACTTAAATGTTGAACTTAAGGATGTAACTATAGAATTGACTTTCTGATTAGTAACTTTTTCGCAGCTGAAATTTGCGATTGAAGTTACTTTTACTTTGCGTATCAGTAAAGGCAGATAATCAATAGAAAATAAAAATTTAAAACTATATTCATCTGTAAGTTCATCATACAAGAAAAACATAATAGTATACCTAATTGAAAATCGTAACTCCAAGTTGAAAACAGCGAGAAAACAGTCAACTTTTGCCAACTTTTACCAAGTTCTACCCAGATGGCGCACACGTATTTTGAAATAGGTGGTGCGGCCCTTTTCAGCAAAGAAGCCCCCCTCATAATTTTGTTTACTTCAATTTTTTTCAACTTATTTGATAGTAAGGGTGGATCAAATTTCCTATTCGAGGGGGCTCCTAAATTGTGAGGCCCGGTGGGACCACACCACTTGACCCCCTAGATGGGCCCCACTGGACTAACCAGTGTCAAATAAGAATAACCAGTGTCAAATTATACTAACTTCCGTCAAAATTTTGCCAAATTCTGCCGCATCAATTTCAATCATTGATGCTTCAATTTTAAAAGGAAAAAATGGATCTTTTGAAATCTGTCGAATATACACACAATAAGGCCACACATTAGCTAACTTCGGATGGAACCATTTTCATTTAATTTCAAGGAAAATAATTGTGTTTCATTTTTATAAATTTCCTGTAAAATTTATAACATCAACTTCAGTGTAATAAGGTTCTGCTGTAAGGCTAACTTCATGGCCAAGAAGAATTGTACCTATCGATATCATTTAGAAAATATTTAATAACTGCATCAAAGTTACACGAACGCCTTAATTGAGGGGTATTTATGTTAATTATTCGTCATATTTTTTTACCTCACCTTTCATGCAGAACTGACCTTGACATAAACTAACTACACTCACATGGATTGACAATAAACAAAAAAACAAAAAATGGAATCGATGTCAATTGAATGTGTTTTTATTATGTGCATTTCTTTTTTTCCCCTTTATTCTTGATTGCTGCGTTAGCAAAACTATTAATTTCCTTTGCGTGAAAAATATTGTGGTAATTTTACTCGATGAACTTTTAATCATTTTTCGAGATGATCTTAATGAAAGTTTCATTTTACGAGGTCACCTAATTAATGAAATGTGATTTATTTTCGTGACTACGTTTAACAGCGTGAGAATCATTTCGATTTTGTTGTTTCATTTCTGTTTCATAAATAACCCTCATTTCAATCATCAAAATTTATTCAACATTTTTGTATTTTTTTTAAATTATCTGTTTTCGTTTTTAAATTAAATTTGTAACATTTACATATGTGTTGTGAAAAAATGTGAATTAGCTATATCTTATTTTATTTGACAGCAAAGACGAAGAAAACATCAGGTCAAAATAATTATGTGAATCTGAGGAAATTTTTCTATGAGTATCGGGTCAAGTTAGCGTAAAATGGGATTAAAAATATTTTCGTGTGTTTTATAAAATCCCATTAATTTGAAGCCAAAATCGTAGATGAAGAAAACCCATTTTTGGTGACTACGAGAATCATGCTTTTATATCACCGACTTGTAATTACGAGCCTCGTTTTCTTCGAATTCATACTTGCTCAACCGAATTTCTGCTCATACGAAGAGGCGTAAGTACTTATCTGCCTTTTTTTTTTTTTTGCACACATTAATTTGAGCCACATATAGCCTTTTAGCTGTGTTAAGGTTTTGCCATAAATTTTTTTAGAATAAAAATATATTTTGTATTGGTATTTTCTTTTAGCTACTACGAATACGTACCAAAATCGGTAAACGTTCTCCGAAAAAAGCCAAAAAAACAGAAATCTTCATGGTCTTACCTAAATCCTCTGAATTTATTTGCTAGCCAGGATCAATACGTCGCCGTGAAGGAAACAGAAATGACTGTAAGTTCAACTTTCTTGTTTTGTATTCATGATAAATTTAGGAAAATTACTACACATGAGAGTAATTATTCGAAAGTCAAGATAGTTTACGATAGAAATAATCTTTCTAAGGCAGTTGGTACAAAGAAAAAACCTAATACTCGTACAAACTATTTAAAAAAACAAAAATGTAAAAAAAAAACTGGTAGTGCGTCAAATTTAAAATTTCGTGATCTCTTTCAAGTTTTCACGAGATTACCAACCGTTAATTTTTAGTGACCTTCGTTGAGTAGAGTAATTCTTTGAGGAAACGATTCAAAACGTCATTCTGCATCCCTAATCTGCATTAAGAGCAAATTTCACTGAAGCCAAAATCGTAATAATTCACTTCTCAAAATTGATGTCCATGAAAAGAGTTCTACTGATTCTTTTGAAATTTTACAGTTAGAAAAAAAAAAGCGTACAGTTACAGCGTGTTGTCGTGGCTTCAAGAAAAATGGCGATCAATGCATCAGTGAGTCTGATTCCAATGAAAAATCAACCTCAGAATCAGTTACAATCTCTTCACCCACCGTATCATCCATATCTCCTGGGTCATCGACTTCTGCAGAGAAAGTTGCTCCAAAACCGACACCAACCGAGGGTTCCACTACATTAGCCAGCTCGAGCTCATACAGTACCACGGTTCTGGTGACCAGTACTCTTGCAGACATTCCTAAAAATACGGAACTTCAAACTTCTGTTGTACAGCCAGAACCCACAGTTCCTGCAACCGCAGTCACTCCTCAAGCTAGTGCACACGATAATTCCACTAAGCTTTCAGCAGAAACAAAGCCTCAAACGTCTGCATCCGCAATAGATACAACTGCTATCACCGATCCTGCCATCGAATTGAATTCTAAACCTCCACCATCCAATGGAGAATCTCAACTTTCAACAGAAACCGTTCAAAGTTCCATCTCTCAGCAAACAACACCTGTGTTAAAAGATGAAAAAATTTCGACATTCATGTCTTTAGCGGATAGCCCTAAGTCAGAAACCACTACAGTTCCAGGCAGAGAAGATGTTTCTGTTATTTCCATAGTATTTTCCAGTAGTCAAACGACACCTGTCACTACAGAGCCGGTTGATTTTAATAATGCAATCACGCAACCAGATGGGACTGGCAGTGCAGTCAACCAAACAGACGAAAAAAGTGCCTCTTCTGCCACTGCAGTTCCAGACAGAGAAGATGTTTCGGTTATTTCCATAGTATTTTCCAGTAGTCAAACGACACCTGTCACTACAGAGCCGGTTGATTTTAATAATGCAATCACGCAACCATATGGGACTGGCAGAGCAGTCAACCAGACAGACGAAAAGAGTGCCTCTTCTGCCACTACAGTTCCAGACAGAGAAGATGTTTCGGTTATTTCCATAGTATTTTCCAGTAGTCAAACTACACCAGTCACTACAGAGCCGGTTGATTTTAATAATTCAATCACGCAACCAGATGGGACTGGCAGTGCAGTCAACCCAACAAACGAAAAAATCACCTCTTCTGCTGAATTTCAGAGCACATTAGCGGCCACTGATTCAGTCCCCGCAGTGTCCACAGCACGTGAACTGGCTACAGGTGCCGAAGTGACAGCGGAAAAACCGATCTCGTCAAATACAGTGACCACTTTACACTTAAATACTGAGGCTCCTGATGTAGAAAATAAAACTAAACGTGAAAATTATCAAACAGTTGATTTCATTGAAAATAACGATATAACCGTCGGTGGGACCACCCCTGCAGTCACAGATCGCCGAACAAGCGACACGATTGTTCAGTACTTAATGAAACTATTCCTTCAACTTTTCAGATGGTTCACTGAAAATTTTTATTGATTTTCAAATGAAAAAAAAAAAGCGAAACCTTTTTGCACAAATAAAAAAAGTTCGAGCGATTATATAGGTTCACAAATTTTTACGAATCTGAAAAGTAATTAATTATTATTTACTTGTGACTGATGTAAAGTACAAATTTTTTGAAGAGTTTAACATCTTTCCTTTCGCTACGAGGGGTCGATTCGAAAATTCTGAAATTGATAATTCGTCAATGATATAAATCGATTGGAAAATACTGCGTTAAAAATTGACAGGTTTCAACTAAACTGATAAACGATCATGTAGTGGAAAATAAGCAGTCATTTTTTGGGAAGTACTCGAATATTATGTAAAATGAGACAGGGAGGCAGAGCCGGATTCAGAGGGTAGAGGATGTTGCCAGCGACACTACTGGTGTGAGATGCTCACCAAATAGAAAAATCACTTGAAAACAAAAAACAGAAACGTGCATCTTTGTGGGCTGAAAGGGCAGGGACAAGGCTATAGACCTTGGCGCCGCTACTAGAAAAAGTCTCTACAACTTACACAGAGAGAAAAATGCATATTAAATTTTAATATCTGCATACTAATTATGGGACAATTCAGGTTTTAGATGGAAAATTATTGTAAATTTACTAATTAGTAAAAAATATTGAAAATCAATACAAAATATGAAAAATAAGTATGCAGAATATTATGTAGAAAACTAGTGAGCTGCATACTAAAATTTGATATATTTTGTATTAATTTTTCACATACAACTTGAACGGTCCCAAAGTTAGTATGCAGCATACTAATTTTTTTAAATATTTTTTTTCTGAGCTTGAGGATTTTGAAATCTTAAATCGACATGGATCGAAGAAAATATTCGAAAAACACCAAAATTAATCAGTGGAAAACACATTTATCAAAAAAACAGCAAGAAATTGTTTTTGTACTACGGACAATAATGCTGTTCAGCTTTGCCGAATATCTATACACACACTCTACATAACAATAATAATGTAGGTAAAAAGCTACAGCATTTCGACTAAGCCTTTATAGAGCCTTCAAGTCCTGACACCATCACATCTGTTATTATTCCAAACAGGTTGAAGTTCACCTTGGTTTTCCGTCAAATTTGAAATTCGAACCAAAAGGAAAAATTCAATACAAAAAAAAAGTATTTATTGTATTTTGAAGATTAGAATCTTGTGACAACAAAAATAGAGCCGCCACAACCCTGATGACGTCACACTAAACTCCTCTGTTAACTTTTATTTGTGTTATTACGTTCATTGACAAAAAGTAAAAACCAGCGCATAGCTACGTTTTCATTTGGCAGGTGAGCGAATACACATATATATATATATTTATAGAAAAGCTAATAAAATTATTGAAGAAATAGGAACCTATCGTGACTTTTCATTATTATTTTTCATGGCTTCATTTGGACCTATGAGAAAAGCAAAAGTTGATAGCAAAATGAATTTAATATTTTATGCGCACCTAAATGTAATTATAATATAATATTCTGTTTCAAAAGAGAAACGAATCACGTGACCGAATACGCGAATGGGTGATCGGTATTATACGAGTACTTGTCTAATACGCCACTTTAAAAACCCTTTTCCAGCCCCGTTCAAAAATTATAAATTCATTCTCCAGCCCACCGACTCATTCTAATTCAAACTGAAAGTTCGACACTCAAACATTCATTCGCAGTAAAAAACTTTCCTCACAATGAACAATCGACCACACATTTTTTTTCTCTCTAATTAAGTCGCATACATTGTAATTGTTTCGCACCTAAACGAGCATTTTCGTCTTCAAAGTTATACACGTAAACACGCGTTTCTTTTGTTCTCCCATTTGGATGCGTATAGGCTATTCGAAAAGACAAAAAAAAAAAAAAAAAAAGGAAGAGAATCTCTGACAAAAAAAATGTGACAGTCGACATTTCTCTTCCGTTTCATAATAGAAAAAAAAAAAGTTATACCCAGGCCTATGCGTTACTATACAAACTTGAACACTAGGTATTTACCTGTATGATGAGGATAGACATATTTTCAGAATTATTTATACGTGTACGAGCTATAACTATACCACGTTCATTATAGATGAGAGAATACGATAAGAGTTTAATTGTTCTCATATAAACGTAGCTGAGAGTACATATGTGTGACATGGGCCAACACTCATCGTACAAGCAGGATCAGAACTGTGTCAGTAACGTGTGATGCAGCAATGGGGACCGATGACGTGAAATTTTATCCACAAAGTGGGGAAAATGAGTTTTTATTTTATTTATGGATGAAGAATTGGGACTTGTAAGAGAGTGACGACTGCATGACTGCATAATCACACTCGGTGGTATGAGAGTTTTATTTGCGGAGAGTAATCAACTAAAATCGGTACATACGAATAGATATACCTGCGAAGAGAGTAATTAAAACCGGCTAGACAAAGAGGAATCATTTTTTCTTCACTTTTCGTACACTAATTTAGATTGAAGAACGCGACAAATGATACCAGCGCTGAATAGATGAATAATTGTGAAAGGAGTAAATTAGCTGAAAATCATCGAAAAGTGGAACAGAAATACGAACTCTAATCAAACGTGCAAAAAATATGACAAAGCAAATACGAATACACAGTGCTATGCAAGAATGCGATAAGTCCACTTTTTCAAATTTCACTGCGGTGAGCGAAAAAACACGTTTCGATGAGATCCCGTTGCACTGGCCTAAGCTAGCACAGGACCTAATATTTCTACTGTAGATCTCAGCTCGATATGCATTTACAATTGAATCCTACAACTCAGTTTTCAAAAAAATGGACTCATCTCTTTCTTGCAAGTCACTGTTCACAATTAATAAAGCAAAAGATTCGAATATTTCTCATACGAGGAGAAACTAATAAATGCTTTGAAACAACCGCACATACTCCAAGTTCCGAGACAAAATTCAGTAACCAGTAGTCCACAAATAGGGGAGAAGGTTTGATTCCATGGAACTAGAATAGAAAAGGAATGAGCATTGGTTGAAAAGCATTCACAAATATCTGACAAGAAATTAAGAACTTTTAATACCATGAGACTTTCATTAGCGACGAGAATTTCGAGATTGAAAATTTCCAAGGCAGTTCATTTTTGCTACGAATTTACGGAACAAATTCACGAATACGTGGCAAAACGAACATTTTTCTTATCACATTTTCGTGAACAAAAATCAACCCATAGCAAATGTATAATACCCAGTACTCCTTTTCTATTCTACTCCCATAGGACTATCTCGGACCCCCACAAAGCGGATTAGTGATCTAAAAAACAGAAAGAATTTTTATAATTTGCCATCTCTTTATCTGTTCCTCTGTTCAAAGTGGAGCTACTCCATTACCCATCAATACAAGCCACAAAATTTATCTGCTAAGTCTCAACTTCAGCTGAATAAATTTGCGCCGATCAATTATCCCTAAACATTCGTGTAAATCAAAATACATATCTTTTTACGGCTTCTCCTCGGTGAGGAGCGGCGGCGTGGGCGGGGGAAAATGAATTATTCGTATCAGCTTCTCATCGATAAGGTCTAACTCCAATACTAAAATCAACTTTTTCATTTTCATATTTGTAGTGATTCCACAAACATGCTGGTACAATGGCAACGTTTTCGATTGCAGTCTTAGCATATCCTGCATCATCGACGGAGGCAAACCACTGGACTTGTGCAGCGGTGGCCTCATCTGGAGTTGTTGCGTTACTCGCGAAAAAGTTACCACTTCCACACCATCACCACCAGCCACCGTTCTCGCCGAGAACACTAGTAAGTGGATTTGGATGATTTATAATGCAGAAAAAATTTCATAAATAATGGCCACTCCGGGATGTATAGCAACTCGGACAATGACGCAACTAGAAATTTGCTAAAGAAGGGGCTGTGTGTTAACTTAATACCCCCAAAAAATTAAAATTTCGTAAAAAATCCGCACTTCGCGCCAAAATTTTTTATTCAGTCTTAGTTCGATGAACTTTGAGACCTATGGGCTTTAGCCGCCTTAGCTCCCCCACCACTGTGCGTGCCTTTGATCTTAAACCAAGACCTGCATATTCAAATAGTTATTGCTAAGCACCCTATACCTATTCTGTAGTAAAAGAAAATTTCATAAACAAACTGGTAGATACGTACGTACATAATAGGTTACGAGTCTGATGATAAATCACTCTAGGTTTCAAGAGGTTAGTGTGTAAATTTTAGCAAAATACGAATACTTAATCGTACCTTCATTTTTAAAAGGGCAAAGGCAAAAAAAAAAAGTCCTTGTGAGAAAATTAGGTTTTGATTGAACCTTTTTCGAACTTAATACACTGCATGCGGGTTATAGAAAATTCTCTTTCTATGCGTGAAAAAAAAATCCATCACTTATATTTATAGAGGTATTTACACTTTCTTCAATTTATATCCTCACATTAGACTTTATTTCCTAGCTCCAAAGGACCATTCAAAAAAATCTGCTAAAAGCCCCTTCTTATAAATCACTGTTCAAATTAACTGATCAAAACTAAAAAAAAAAAAATGACATCAGCTTTTCTCGAATTAAGTAATCCAATATTGATTATTATACAGACGTGCTATTTTCAATTAATAGAAATCTATAAGCTGAATATCTAATCTAAGAGAGGGATATTGTAGAGCCACCAACATGCACTAGAAAGGTGATCTACAGACTTTTGACATTCTCCACTGTTTTGCACATAAATTCGGGCTATTCTACGTCCCTGGTGGCCATTCCCATAGTATAATAGCGCTATACTTCTATACCATTAACACGCGTGGTTACACCTTTTTCTTGGTCGTACCTTATTTCCGTGTACGCGTACATTCTACCATTCCCTCAATATGCGTCCGATTCTAGCTCTGCAATACCTCCTACAACATCCGGAATTCCAACATTTCTATCAACTGAAATTAAAACAAAAACAACAACAACTGCAACAACAAATGCAACACCAACAGCAATACCAGCAACATTACATTTATTCGCACACCGACAAACCCTATTTCCACGGCTCCAGCGGCCCAAATGCCGCTCACAATTACCACAAACCCAAACCAAATCGCACCGACTTATTCGTCGACTCGCAGTACGTGCCCTCATCTCACCACCAGACCTACCATACGGCTCCATTTTGGATAAATTCGCTGACGACGACAAAACCTGATACCGTACCGCACACCACCTACCATACAGTTACCAATTTAATAAACGTGCAAACCACCTCGAAACCTGCACACAGTTACCAATACGCCTCTAGTTCAGAATCAGCCACATCTCAAGTCGTTACTTCGCAAAGCCAATCGACGGTCGGATTTAAGGGTAATTAAGGATGGAATTAAAAACCAACAAATTAAAAAAAAAATCACTATGCACCTGTACAGCAGCCATGGGAATGATTCGAATCAAAAATTACCTCGTGAGTTGTGATTCATGATTTACCAATACTAGTTATCACTGTTTTTCAACCTAGGAGGCAGAAATATTTATGGAATTTTTTTTTTCTGTTGAAATGGAACCATTCTGCAAGGTGGGAAGAAAAAAGTTCTAAACTTCGAAATAAGGACAACCCTACTGCCAAGTCTCAAAATGACTATCACCTTTTTTTTACCCTTAAATGATGTTTTAGAGTCTGATAATGTAATTATCAATCAAAAATAGGTATATATGGGACTTAGCAGGTTTTGGACTTTGACCAGCGAAATTTTCAACCCTATAACTTCAATATCGTAATCGTACTATGAGCCAACTTTTTAACAAATATCAAACAAAATTTCATCAAGTTACTGCGTTGAGTCATATGATCTAAAAATGCTAAATTTTTTTTGTAAAAAGATTAGGGCTTGATTCGATGAATAAAGAAATATCAAAATAAATATTTGCTTTTCAACAGTAGTAAACAAGCTCCTAAGTAAACGGATCATTTGAATGTATATTCCAAAGGCGAAGGGATTCATTTGATTTATCCAATCATTCTTACGTAACCGATCGTAAAATTTATAAATTACAAAATAGACTATGCAACCGATTTTCCAATACTTGAAAATGGGGTTTTATGAAAAAAGTTAGATTAGATGGAAGATTGTGATTCATGACTGACTAACTATCACTTTTCCCAGTGATTCGCGTATGACATTGATTCGAATAATTTTCCTCATGATGATTCTGCCCACCACGGCACTCCGGCACGTAGTATACGTCTTCATTCATGCTGAATATCTAGCACGACGCTTATAATATTTTCTTGCATGAAGTATCTATCAAAAAAGTACGAAGAAGAAAATATTCAGTAGATACACACACACACATATACGGTCATCTGTGGCTATATGCACGGAATATACAATATATCTGTTCCGACGTATTGTGTAATATAATAGACAACCCACATACATTTTCCTCCCTTCCACCTCCGCGACTCCAATGAAGTGACCAGCATTCATCGACGTCTGGAGCAATACCTTATACTAAATAACCCGTTAATTTTACTTTCTAGTATTGTATTTATTTTTTCCTTACTCACCTTACGTATTGCGAAGTTTCGCTTTCACGGTTTACACATACGCTTCGCGCCTTCTCATCAGTATTTTTTTTTTCACCGTAGTTCACCTATTATAAGACGTGATCTTATTGACTTTGGAGTTGAAAATTTTTTCATCTCTTTAGTAGTAAGTACTTACTTATTTATTTTTTTTTTTAATTTTAATTTTCTTATTTTTTTCTTCCCCTTTGAGGTTGCGGAGAACTGTATCTGAGAAGTCACAGAATCGTTGGTGGACATCAAACTAATTTCGGATCTCATCCATGGCAAGTAAGAGTCAGTTTTATCTAATGAGACGGCGTCGATTTGTGAAGGTATGGTAGAAATGGAGACGGTAACGTGATTTCTGGAGATGATTATTTCAAGGTGGTTTGAATACTTTAGTAACATATGTAAAAAGGGTGGAATGGAGGACCATAGCGACTGGCAAAAATACAAAGTCTTGAGTACACCAAATCAATCGAAAATAAAAATTTAACTCTGTACATCCGTATAATATGTTCAGGGTACAATTGAAACATATTTAAAACTCATTCATAACTCCAAACTGATATCTCAGCCAGAAAATAATTGTAGAAATTTCCTCATTTTACATGAATATATCTTTGTCTTTAATAATACGAGTATCATTTAATCAGATAATTTGACCACAAAAATCCTCAATTTTGGATGGTTCAGACTAATTAAGTAGTCAAATTCATATTGTTCCATATTTCATCATCGAAAGTAGAACTACGAGTATTAAGATATTGTCAATTTTATTAAACCCAACTAAGTCCCTGTATTTCAGCAAATCTTTGATATTTTATAACAGCGAGCATATTATAGTTGAGAAATTTACAGAACAGACAATGGGAAAATGTAACAGTACAAGGTACATCTTTGAACGTCCATACTGTAATTACACAGGCGACTCAAAATTACTTCAAATTTATTCTAAGCGCCGTTACAATTTCTCCAGTCTATCAAACTTTCCACGCAAATCGAATCGCTGTCCAGTCGGTGATACAGCAGCACAGTTACATTACACAGAACAATAATAGAACAATCAATGCGATAATATAACCGTACATACAGCCATATAGAGAAAAGTTCACGTAGAATTTATTTGAAACGTGCACCTATGCTACTGCATTTCACCAATTGTAAAATTTTGTTTGTTGTATAATAACAGGCGGCGATAATTAAATCCGGTTTTCTCTCGAGGAAATTAGCCTGTGGCGGAGCTTTATTAACCAATCGATGGATTGTTACCGCGGCTCATTGCGTCGCCACGTGAGTAAATTCCGAATTAAAAAAAATTACGTAAAACTTAACGTCTCACCTATAACACGTGTTTCAAAAGAAAGAAAAAAAAAAGAAAATACATATTTTAGACTATTTTCTAATCTTATCTTGTCTGTAGGACAGCTAATAATAATTTAAAAGTACGTCTGGGAGAATGGGACATCAGGGACAATACAGAGCGACTACGACACGAAGAATTCAACATCGAAAGGAAAGAGGTAAATGAAAGTTTTTTTTTTTTTGTAATCCCATTGAACACCTTCGAATAGGGTAGTCAAAGAAGAAGTGCTCACACATTACAAACATTTAATCATTAGATTCATTTTTTCCTCAACATTGTTTCAAAATTTCTCGTAGTTTTAACAAACACTCGGTCAAGGTTAGATCGAATCTGAAAAAATTCATGACGAAGTTAAATTTGATAATCATGGTCACCAAGTCACCTCAAATGACGGACTCAAAGATTCCGCATCTTTGTAACCAAATTCCTTGTTCCTTTTTCACACACTTGAAGAGGAAATTAGTTAAAAATTTTTTGAGAAAGAAAATTTCTATGAAGAATTAGGTAATGATGTAAAAACCTCCAACATAAATTCACGAAGAGCTTCTTACCCACGCAATAGTTTAAACTTCTCTGAGAATTACACTCGATCTGAGTATCCAAAATTACGATTAAAACAGATTGATTATAATTCATACTACAGTACAATACGTTTAAAATTAAACTATTAGAATCGAAAAAGTGATTCATTCAATATTCATTTTCATATTCTAGGTACACCCACAATATAGTCCAAGCGATTTTAGAAATGATGTCGCACTCATAAAAATCGACAGAGACGTGTCGTATAAGCAACACATATTACCAGTATGTTTACCAGATTCAAATACAAAGTTACCAGGTCGAACAGCCACTGTTGCAGGTTGGGGCCGAATGAGACATGGTGAGATTTTTAGCTAAATCACTTCAATACAGACAGACAGATTAACCGAGAGTGGGATATTAATTAATATTGTCGAAGACAAAAAATTCATGAAGACGAAAAACAGATTTGTAAGTGAAAACTCAGAGGTCAACGATAAACTTGAGAAATTTTAAAATCATATAATTCAACATAGAAGTTTGGACTGACTTTTATGGCTGACTGAATCTAAATAAAATTCTTAGACGCAATTCAGGTTCCAGAAATGTTCTGTTCATGTATAATATGACCAATTTCCAAAAAATTTTGCAACAGGTGTGACAACGATGCCAACAGTTTTACAAGAAGTCGACGTCGAGGTGATTCCTAATGATCGATGCCAGAAGTGGTTCCGAGCAGCAGGTCGACGAGAGACAATTCACGATGTCTTTTTATGCGCCGGTTATAAAGAAGGAGGACGAGACAGTTGTCAGGTATCCACTGGAATTCTCAAGAACATTATCATTTACCACCACGACTAGCTATTTTTCGATTTTCACATTATATAATCGACATAACTATAGGAATATTATGTGAACTAAATTAACAAAACTCTAAATTCAATTTAAATGCCAGTAACAGAAACCACAATTTTTATAAAAAAGTTTGGAGCGAACCTTCTCTGAGGCAAATAATATGAAAAAAGTGGCAAGTAAAAAGTCCAATTGAAGGGTTTGTTCAAAAAAACACTTTGACCCTTCAGTTGCTACAGAATGAACAAATGAAATTTTATTCGCTATACTTACTCTTGACCAACAAAGTAAAAATACTTTCAAAACAGACATGTGCCATTTTACAATCAATACCAATGACCCATTTAGGGAGCTAAATAGTTTTCACCTCCTTCCTTAAATTATCATTTTAAGATAATGAAGAAAATTTTACAATTTCATTACATTTTCCAGGGCGATTCCGGTGGACCACTAACCACAACATTGGACGGCAAAAAAACGCTGATCGGTTTAGTTTCATGGGGCATAGGCTGTGGACGAGAGCATTTACCAGGCGTATATACGAATATACAAAAATTTGTACCTTGGATCAACAAAGTAATGCTGTGAACTACTTGAAGACTGACCAAGGATCGTACTCATTCAAATTCAGAGGACTGGTTGTGGTCCGTGAACGAGAGTCTAGACATTTATTGGGAGAACTTAACAGTAACTTGATATAATGAGCATGAGAATCGCGCACAGCCGAGCTAAAAACGAAAGGACATAAAATGGCTGGTGCCTAAATGAGTCGAAGAGAATGATTAAATTTAAGTAATTTTAATATTTATCATCTTGTACAAATTTGTATATAGTTTTGTAAAATTTTTCATAAGCGAGCCATTATATTTATTACCTATAATACGAGAGAAAAAAGAAGAGACGAAGCCAAAAAAAAAAAGAGAAGATGAAGAGACAAAAAAACCAAATTACATACTTTCTTGAATCGATTTTCATTTTTATATTATGAATTAATTTTAATTATTAGGTAGATACTTAGTACATGTTCAAATATGGCATCCATCTCGCGGTGTTCTCATTTGATATAATCTCCACTTCGAACTTTCAAATTCGATCAAATTACAGAGTGAAAATCTTCTAATTTTGATGTCTAGTTTTAGAAACTAGTTCCAAATAAAATATAAAAGTAAAACGTTAATTACACATACCACTGTAAGAAGTGAATTTTAATCATGTAAATATCTCAGGCGTGATTCCCGAGGGGAAAAAAGACGGAACGGAAATCATTTGTTTTTGTCAAGCTGAATTTTATCTAAATCATTTTTCATACTTAGGAATTTGTAATAACTATTTTATTCCGCAATGAATTCAAAGATCATATTATGTGATGAAGGAAAGGGAAGATGACACATATTATTATTGTGTTCATCCTGAAAAAATACCAGGCTTTAGCAATGCTTACTCCAGACATTTAAAAAAAAAGAATGTCAACATTTTATGTCCAGGTGAAAACTAAAAAAAGATGCAGACTCATTCACATAAACCTACAGAAATTATTACATTATTCATAATTATATGAAAGTTTTAATGATTTCAGAAGTAAATCAACACCTTTGTCTGATTGTACATACTTAAGTCAATCCAAAAAAGTATTTCGATGCATAAGTTCCTTTTTTTTTGGGGGGGGGGGGGGGTGGTACAATCCCAACACGATTAATGAAACTCATGCAAGTAGAGAAAGTTGACAAGCGTACGTCTGACTCTGAAGGCAAAGCAGAAAGTTCATTCTAATTTATGTGATGGATTTTCTTATATTATCAACAATGCAACTCGGTTCAGTACGTGAAAATATTATACCCGCATTAGGAAACCCACAGGAAATTAGCTAATCACCTTCTGAAAGTATTGGAAACAGGATTTCATTTTGTAAATAATACAGACATCTTCTTTTGAAATTGCACCGTCAAAAATTAATATTTCATAATTCATCGGCTAAAGTTCTGAGCTAGTAACTAGACAGGTACACAACGGATTGGAAAAGATGCAATATCTTACTGAGAAAATATATGATGTAATCAGACAACTCAACAAAGGTAAAGGTATCTCATTCAACTTGTAGATCTTGTATCACTCATGATTCATATGATCGCATTAAACGAATAGGTAGATTGTTCACTATCAATAAGGAATGTAGAATAATTAATGTTGTCCAAAAGCAGACAAGACAAGTTTTGATCAATCGCAATGACGTAATAAGGCATAAGTATAACGAAAGAAACGGCTTAAATATGGAATGATTAGAATGTTGATACAACGAAGGATTTCTTTTACAGAACAATTAATTACTCTTCTTATCTACATGAAAATAAGCGCAACTAATTCACGAAGTACGTACTGAAACCAATGTTCCAAATATTCCCCTGTAGCGTATCGAGCTACAAGAATTAAAAACAAAACATCGTTCAGACTAATTCAATCAGAATTCAAAGCCACGATAACCATCTTGAAGATGAACATTATCAAGTTGAGGGTACTAATAAGATAATAGCATCGTGAACTAGGACTAAAATATTCGTTTTCAGTAAATATCGACGACTATCATTAAAATACTCGGAGAAACGCAGTTTCAAGTTTAGTTTTAAGAGATAACAATAAACAATAGCATCAGATCGCTTACCAGACCTATCGAGCAGAGGATTCAGCTCCATGTCTGCACGCCGGATCAGTTTTTCGGAACAGTTTTGTCTGCTACAACTAACTTCATGATTCAAGTCAATATCCATAAATGAAACAACTTAAGTAACTGGAAATTACAGCATCAGGAGACACAACCGAAAATTGCGATTATGACAACACGTGTACACAACTATAGCAACAGCTTACGATTAATCGAATCAATATTATTAGGATTTTCATTCTAGTTATAACCACGATCGAATTATAAAAATACTTGAATATCAAAATTTGTAAAAGCTAAAACGATGAAGAAGAAAACCGAAATTAAAACGAGATGAAATTGAGGAACGACGCGTTAGCACTAAACTTCACTTTCGCACAATGACTCATCACTCCTCACTTCCTTCAATTTCCAGGTTCAAGAAAATGATGCAATATGCCTCTTCGCGTTCGCTCGTTTCAAGATCGCGATTTGCGATCGTACGAATTATCGATTTTAAAATTGATTGCAATTTTGATTTTCGAATAGACGCGAGTCGCGAATACACAGAGTCAATCTAAGGACTGTGAAATTATTCTACAATAGTTTTAAAAAATAATGCAACAAAATGGACATCGGCCATATTTCAAATCTGCTGAATTCCAACCATTTTCCAATTCTGATAATTTTTTAAGGGTGAAGTCTACTTTATATCTTTCGGAGTCAACATCATCGACTAAAAAGTACCTGCAGACGGCGAAGAATTTAGGAAATTTTTTTGGCATGAACCCTGTAATCCGTCACACAATATTGTGTAAACTGCCTATGCTTATCATTGCGGGCAGGAAAATATTTTTTACAGATTTTCAGCCTTACCATTTTTGGAATTGAGTTTTGATCCTGAGCTCGAATTGAGATAAGTTACGGTACCCTTGAAAACGTTAAGGTAGACTGCATCCTTATTGCATCTGCCTAGCCGATGAAATTTTAATTGTTTTCTTTTGCAATAAAAGTTCGAATTAATTTATGTTTAACGATTTTTTTGGGATGAACATAAAAATAAAAGGCACTATTTGATGGCCGAGAACAGAATGCTACTTTTTTTTTTTTGGCAAAAATTATACTTAATACGAATGGTCGTGAATATTTCCCATCTACCTAAATTATATGACGAGTCAAGTGTTCTTAAAGATTTTCAGCTATTCGGTACTCGACAAAATCTTATATTTTGGAGGAAAAAAAATAAAAAAAGATCAATAAAAATATTGAAGAACCACAAAAATGCAGATAAGTATAATTTTTTTTTCACGGCATGGACTTTCTCATTACATTTATTATATCAAAATACCGTTCAAAAAGTACTTTTGATTCTTAACCAATTATTTTTGATTAATTTTTCCTAATGCTGATAGGTTGGATCGATAAAAGGCAAAAGCAAAAAACAAAAGCGAAAGTACATTGTGAACGGAGAGCATTGGAAAATATAATAATTATTTTATAAGTTTCTTCATGCGGTTTACAATATTTTATTTTATTAACTCAATTCTGAACAGAGCTCAGTCAGGAATTGAGCTCAAGAAATGATTAAAGGAAAATTAAAATGTAAATGGTCTAAAAACTTTAAATTTAGTTTACTAAAATGCTGATTTCAGTCAATTTTTAGCAGAGAAATTTTTTGTAAAATGCTCACAAAAATCCATCAAAATCAATCATCAGCTCGAAAATCACTTTTCCGACTAAAAATGCCATTTTATAGATCACATCATTTAAATTTTCATAAAGTTCTCATAATTTATTCTCTTCAAAAAATCTTAATGCTTCGTATCTGTGTAAAAATACAAATTTCATTCCATTCATTAAAATCCAACAGTTATTGAGATTCAAGACTGAGACATTATATTATTCAGAAAAATTAATTGAAAAATTTTTACTAAGTTACCTTCATTTGAAAAAACTTGGATAATTTCCAGTTTATAATAGAAATAACTACAAAAATAGGTTACATCACAATTTACGACATTTAAAATTATTTTTGAGATAATTTCAACTATGATCTTAAAACTATCCAACTTTTCCGCTCCAAAAATAGTCGAAATTAATATTAATTTTTTTCAGTGATAAAAACTCTTGTTCATACAAATCATAAGGTCCATAAAAAATTAGGGTAAATATTGGCCACTATTTGCATAGTATGTTTCATCAAATGTACAAAAACTTACAAAAAAATCAATACTTTCGTCGTCAGTAAAACAATTTTTTCGTTATTTTTGCTTTCATATTCTACAAACGCACATACCGCATACGGCACCTCAAAACACGTATACTTTCGTCCATCTACCCTTAAGTTGAAAATTTGGAAAAAGTTCTAACCACATCGTTTCCCTTTTTTCCATTTCTATAAAGGACAAATTCAGCATTTATAGAAGGAATAAAGTCGAAAAGAAGAAGATGGAAAAAAATTGCTGGCGCAGGATATTCGAATTGTCTGTTAACCAATTCTGAACACGAACTTTCGTGCTCTCCAGGTATAGTATACACTTTTGTGTAGTTGATATAACCGTGGAAGGAATGGGAGGGGAGGGGGGTTAAAAGGAGAAAGATATTATAAAAAGGTAAAATGAACGCTACATCGTCGTCGTCACTGTATTCTGAACCATCACAAGGAGTATGCGGCTACAAAATACAATTTTTGTACAATACGTCCACTTGCTCAGAAAATATATTTAAAAAAAACTAAGACACAAAAAAAAATCTAGTAAAAGGAAACAATTTTTGAATGTTGTTTGCGCTATTATCCTTCTACTAACATTTTTTTTAGCATACCGGTACCTGGCTTTTCATTAAGAATTAAGGGATGTGATATTAGCAGAGGGAAAAGTGAAGGAAGAGATAAAGCTTTAGTTTTTTTTTGCTTCTGTTTGCTAGAAAGAGGTGTTTTACTATCGATCAGAATAATAATTTGTACAAAAACACGGTACCCAACTGACTTCTTGACCGTTCAACCCTTTTGGGCGGAATATATGTGATGCAGGGTGGAATTTTTGCTCGTGATAAACTCTATAACGTCTACGAAATACTTCAGCTGTGAAAAGCTTCAATAAAGAATGTGAACGTAATTAATTTACATACTAAATCTACATATCACTATTTTTAGCTGGTTTTCGAAGAAAATCTTTTATTAATTTCGGTTTAATTCCAGAAAATAGTATATTTTTCAATACGAAAAATTTTTCCATTTCAGTTTGGAATTACAGTTCAATAAACTCGTATTAACAAAAGTGAAAAACAAATTTTAAAAACTAAATAAGTTGGGCTTCTCAAAGCTACCTAATGCAAAGACAACTTTACAAATAATGTGGGAGACTTTTTAAAAAGAAAAAAGGAAATCTTCCTACCTGAAGCGTTTTTAACCAAAATATTTAGAAATGTCTGACGAAAATTTTAAATTTCCATTTTCTCGAGTTGTAGATGCTGTTTATAGTTAGTCAAAATTGGAAAATATTTAAAAATAGAGTAAAGTTTCTCCGTTCTAGTATTAATTTATTTTTGTAAACTTTAATATCTAAAAAATGTAAATAATTATGTCTCAAAAATGGTAAGAAAATCAAATGGTTGAATTTACAGATAAGTACTAAAAAATTAATACCCTATCAGGAAATTTTTGCTATGCCCACAAACTAATACCTTTACATTTTTCCGACAGTTTCCTCTTCCCCACCCCCTCTATAAAATAATTTCTCTCCTACGTTAACCACTAGATAGAATTCCTCAGAAATCATTAACATGGAATTTATTTTCAGGTAATATGAACAGCTCGTAAAAATATCCAATCAATAAACTGCTAAAAAAAAAGGCAGTTGGGTTTATAGAAAATGGGGGAAAAGGTCGAAGCATCATCCTCAGCAAAACGTTAAGTTACAATTTCTATAGTACCTCTGCGTTTATATCGAGATAAAAATGAATTCAAAGGCCACCTACATATGTTATCGCACGGGTACCAGCAGCAGACGGTACGCCATTTTCTCTGCTTATTGCCACATAATACGAAAATGGGTGCAAATGGTTGCATTATTAATACGATTTTAAAGTACTCGTTAGCAATCATTTCCTAAAATATGCGGAATTGCTTGTAATTTCAGCCAGAAAATAGCAATAATTGTGTCATCCTGTTAAGTGATGAGAAAAATATTCCATTAAATGTTCAGAGTGGGAAGGATAAAGGATTAAAGGAATCTAATAAAACGATTTGGTTCAGTTTCTGTACAAATAGACATTCTTACGAACCAAACAATATAATTTCACACTTTAAAAAAAAAAGCCAGGATGGAAATGTGATCGTAGAAGGATATTCTGAATAATTCCAGGGCAGTGTAATATTGTGGCAATTTTTTTTTAGTAATATTGAAAATATTTCCAAATATCCAACATAATATTTCGCAATATTTTCAGAATATTCTTGAGCTAGTGTCATTTTGCGTATGATTTTTCCATAGTAAATGAGCATTTTTTGTTCAATGATGCACATGTAGGATCAACAAAGACAGAAATCGTTTTGAAAATATTTATGTATCTACTCAAGATATACGAATAGGAGCACCTGATTTCATGTTTCAATTCCAAAATTGAAAATACAATTTTTCAAATAAATAAGGCTCATACGTACTAAATTGCATTAAATCAATAAAATTTTGAAAATCATTCCCTAGAAGATAATGGCAGACTACAAAAATTCATGGGAATCGATTTTAATATGAGAGACAAAACAGTTTCTTTCGCTTGAGGTGTTTTTGCGGCTTCTTTTACCACGGTGAAAGTGAAATTAAATCTTAGAATTTTACATTTACTGCAGCACAAGTGCTGCCAATTGCGACCGATAAGAAATTATAAAACTAAAAAAGCAGTCGAAAAAATTGATTTTGGTAGAAATTCATTTTAGAGTACAATAAAAATATAGTATAGAGTTGATTATGTTATAAATTTAGTCTAGATCTTCCAGAAAGAAATTAATTACCCAGACATCTAATTTGAATATAAATTTGCTCAACTGAAAGAGATCTACAAAATTACGACTAGAGGATAGATTTTGCTATACGAGAGATTTCATTGTAGCAATCGTATCAACTTGATAATAATATTTTTATTAATTATTACCAAGAAATATGGGCATACAAGTTTTCCTTACTCCAAATTTTTGAACTTTATATTGCTCAAAACCGATAAAAATCCGGTAAAATAGAGAAATTAAAAGTTATTTACCCAAACGAATTGGAGGATGAAGAGCTTTTGCGACGGCAGCTGTGCGACATGAAAATGGAAGTCTCGGTCGGGGACGGCGACTGGTTCCCAAGTGGCGCGAATGCAAAACACAAAAATCGGTCGCCGTCTTCGTCCCACTCAATGGCATAATAGTAAAAGACTGCGATCCGCATTCACTCCCTCATCTACTGCTTTCACATTCTGTTAATGCCGAGTCAGCACAAAATTCGTGCAACCACTCACGCACACGACCATCTACACGAATACCAATGGTTACCAATACGGCGAATGTGAACTGCACTGCTACCACAATGCACTTCTGCACTTTTCATACGGTTAAAGGTAAAGGCATCACCTTAGAGAGAAACGAACAAAAGAGACACAAGAACAAGGTAGCTGCATACTCGACAAAAAGTGAGAAAAAAAAATAGAAAAAATTTTTCCGCTAAATACGAAGGGTAAAACAGCAACAACAATGAAGAAGGAAAATATAATAAAATGAACACAAAAAATATATAAAAAATAGCTCTCGATAATAGCACCAAAAGAACAACACGATTTACTGTGTGTCGTCGTCGTTTCTATGCGCCTGCAAACTAATATATAGACAACGAGTCTCTACTCGCCACTTTTCGAATAAGTGGTGCAAGGAGTGGGGGTTGGTAAAACAGAAAGAAAGAGGGAAAAAAATTCTCACTATAACCACTTCTTCAACTCAGCCCACTAAACCTTCATGCTATAGAACTGGTGAAAAGCCTCGTGTACACTAATATCATTAAATTTTAAATTTTAAATGAACATCTATATGGGATGAGAATTAAATAAGTATATTATATTAAATCAGATTCAAAACGGCTATACCCTTGTACTTTTTCATAACCTTATTTAAATTTCACCTAATTAATATGAAATAATTTCATTTAAGGTATAACAGAGATCCTCGAAAAAAACATAGTTGAGTATTTCACGAATTTTTATACCATATTTTTTTTCTTTACAAAATGGTGAGATAGTTAATTTCTCATTGATACTTTTTTTTCAAGTTCCGAAATAATTATTTTGTAGGGCAGGAAATTTATGGAAATTTAATTGGGTATTTGATTATCACTTGAACTAATATTATTATACCAACTTATAAAAAAGTAATCACATAAAACTAAAAAAAAGACGTACAATAAAATATGCAAAATAACGATACATTATTATTTAATAAGCCCTGGATGCGTTAAAAGTTTTTACTCTATTTGCATAGTTTGTCCATACCTTTAAGAATTTGCTTCATGAAGCTGGAGCAACGACAAACTCCTGGGTGGAACGATTTGATCAAAAATTAGTTCTTTTTTACATTTTTTGAAATTATCTCCAACTTGATAGAGAGACTGGATTTGATTTTTCAAATATGAAGAATCCGCATCTTCACGGTGTCTTTTCATTCGATGAACCATTTCATGTCTCAAATTACGAAATTCATTCATGAAAACTAGGCAGCCGGGTGACGGAGACAAACACTTCGTTTTTTCTCCTTTAGAAGTTGGTGAACCTTTTATTTTCCCCGACGATGGAGACGCTATTTTACTCAAAAAGTAATTCGGCGGTGAAAGTGTTACTTCAGGCGTCGTATCAGCAGATTTCGGTTTGGATCGAGGTGCGTCACCCAACAAAAGGGACGACGATTCGCCGATATCAAGGATACAGGCTTCGGCCTTTAGTTTCCATGTTTCTACCTGAAATTAAATGACAAATAAATTTAAAAAAGATCTGTCAATAATAACTATAATTAAGAAACAGCTTTAGTTACCGCGAATGGCTGAAGTGCCTTGTTTATGATTTCGGGAATTTTTTCGTCGATAATTTTATTCATTCTATCATCCACAGCCTTGTTTACGATGTCAGGAATTTCTTCACCAATGATTTTTCTTACGATTTCTTCTATCTGTAACAAGTTTAGCGAAAAACACAATATTACTAATTTTTTATGATGAAAATTGTTATAAAATACCAAATTTCGCTCGAGAATTAACATTTCACTGGGTCGAAAAATGGAGATGATAAATAGATCAACAACTTAAAATGATCATAATTGGGCTTACCATTTTTTTCAACTCCAAATTATTAGTTTGGTCTCGTTGAACCTGTAATAAAATGAAAGCGACCATGAGAAAAAATAATAATTAACATGAAACGAGTGAGAAATAAAAACACTACGATGATCTTATAATGAACCGAGCAAATCTAATAATATTATGGTGTGATCTATTAAATGGTATTATTTTCGAGTTGATGATTGCTTTTATTAGGAGAAGATATTCTGAACGTTTTGAAAAAATAAATCTTTTCAATTGGTTGAAACGCTTTTTTTATAGGTCTAAGGAAATGAAATGTTAAAAAACAGCTTCGTTCCAGCAAAGAGAATATACTCAAGGATAACATATCCAAATTTAAGCAAATTTGATGCTAAACTGAGGGGGAAAAAGTAAATTTCAGTTGTATTGTTGAGCTAAACACTTATGAAAATTGTTGAGTTGTGGAGTTCGGGCTTTTAGTAAGTATCGTAAACATTTCTTGGTCGCCAGTATACCTACATCTTCTGATATAATATGGAGAAACATCATTCTGTTTAGAACCTCGCCACTGTTCTACTTCGCCTGAGAAAACGGGTAATTTAACAATTGACAGAACTAACCTTTTTTACTTCGTTTTCTGTATCCTGACGACGAAGTGCTTCCTGAGCCCGTTTCAGGGGGTATGACATCTGTTTGAGGTCGCGGTGAAGTCGCTTGGCTTTTCGAAGATTGTCATCGGCATCTTTATCTTTGGCTTCATCACCCGTTTTGAGTTCGGAGACAATTTTGCTGTCTTCCAATAGGGCCTCTACGTGATCTTGTAGCTCCTCAAGATGATGAATATCTTTACCTAAGTACTCGTTCGCCTTCGCGATTGTGTACTGTAATTCTAAAAGAGCTTTATCCATGGATGGAATTGACTCACCGTTTTTTAAGAAATTGCTGATCGGTGATCGTGCACATACGTTTTCATTCGAAGAAAACTTGTTACTCGAAGACGAATACAGTACAGTACTATTTTTGAATGAATAATCTCTCTATATTATATGATTGAAGAATCAAAAATGAGTTGGTGACAAGCGAAGTTATAACTGTGATAAATGATAAGATAATTCGTCACGCTCAAGATTTTTTTATCCGGATCCGGAATGGCGGGATTCCTAGATCCAATCCAGAGATAACAGCAAAGAAATATAGATAACAGATATCCAAATTTGAGAATGTGTTCCAGATTTTTTCTTTTAAACTTCGGACTTTTTTTCTCTCTCATTTAATTTATTATGGTTTTCATTTACATCTGAACTGATGTATGGCTTGGTCGATTCTCCTAGAATCCGTTTATTGAATAACAATAAAACTAATTATGGCCAGTTCCATCAGTAAATATGATGAAGACTCTCGAGAACCATGTCAGTATGGTTCTTCTTGCTACCGAAAGAACAAGGATCATCAGGAAAAATTCAAACATCCAGTAAGTAATGCAGATTTTCGACCTCACTCTCTCATTTGAAACGTATTTACGTGACTGTTTTCGTTAATCAGCCCAAAGAAACACGCTCATCGACCAAATTCATCGATAAAGGTAGCTTAAAACAGCAAAAATTGAATGTGTTTTTCAAGAGGAATGACCAAAAGGCCGCTGAAGTTAAAAGGAAACGTCAAGATAGCGAGGAAAGAGAAGAAGAAATCGAACAGCCAACATGCAGTTCTGAATCTGCTGAAAGAGCTCCAACTCCTACCGAACAAAGTGATTCCCCATCCGAAACTACCGACCATGAAGTAGCTGTATCATCCGACCAAGAAGATACGAAATCGAAAACATCTCCTAAGCCTTCTGAAATTAACAAAACCAAATGCAACCAAATAATAAAGAAATTATTTCTGGTCAATATGCCAGATGATTTCTACGATTTCTGGGAATTTTGCAAAAGTTTGTCTCCCGAAAGTCCTCAAGGTATGATAACTGTTTTCCTCGCTGAAATGTGTTTTATTCATCTTACTCTATTCAAGTTATGTTTACAGATGCTCTAGATTCGGTCGATTTACAGTTAGTTGGACCATTTGATGTATTAATGGGACTCATTGATGAATCCTTCGATTCGTCTACAGTTTTAAGACATTGGCGTTATTTCTATGATCCACCCGAATTTCAAGTAAGAAAAATAAAAAGTACTTTTGGTTATTCCTATTTTTCATTTGAAATAAACATTTTACGGATTTAATTTCAGACAGTACTTCGAAGCACCCATGCAAATTCGTTTCATATTGGATATTTTCGTGACGAACCGGACGAACTGCCTGAATTTGTTGCTTCGAATTTTGCTTCTAAGAATGCTTCAATTACGCCAGTTGGAGAGAATTTATTCGGTGCTGTCGAGTATGTTATGGTTTTCATTTTCTTATTCACTATTTTAATTATCATTGTAATCATGTCGATCTATCTGACTGGGAGAAGTAGCGTTTGAAATAAATTTTCAAGTGTCATTTTGTCAAATAGTGGTCATTAAATTACTTTTTCATTCAAATTTTCAGTTGGTGTCTCAAAGAATTCGAGAGAACAGCAACTCCATTCAAAAAAGTGAAAAGTTCCAATTTCAAGTCCGAATTGCACAAATGGGCGAAGCAAAAAAATTATAGCTTGAATAATTCTACCGAAAAAACGCGATCACGAGACCGAAAAATCGTTGCTCGAACATTCCATCATGCCGGCATTGTTGTACCATACGACAAAAAAACTGAACTGGGTTACAGACCTCTGGCTGAAACCTCTAGTGAGTAATTATTAACATTTATTATGGTACGCAAAAAAAATAACGAATCAGTTTATTTTTAAAAAGGGAGACGTCTATTAAAGCAAATTTTTCCGTTCGAACAGAAAAACTGAATACGATTTAAATTTTCAAATAACTGAACTGTTATTGAAATATTTCGAATCACATGCCCTTCAAAATTCATTTATTCAGTATTAGTGTCGAAAATAATCAAAAAAGAATCAACGGGTTCTCTTTATAAATATATGACTGTAATGGAGTAATTACACACAAGAAAGTATTTTTTGAAACTATGACTCACGGCGGACAAATATTATCCATTAATTGTAGTATCCTCATAAAACTATTATTCTTTCTACAAAATTTAATCCATTATTTTAAAATAAATTCATGAAAATGCTCTTAAAATGTGATACTAAAATGATGACGTTTTCTCAAATCTGATCGCAGAATAGTTGGTCACAACTCTGGTCGAGTATCTCCTCTGAGGAGATCATAAGAGCCGAAGGTTCTTTGAAGTATAATACTAGTCAAAGAGTAATATTGCATTCCCATTCGACAGAGTATTTGTCTTAAATTGATAGGGTTTAAAAACTATTGAAAATTCTGTATAAAATTTATACTTTAGAGTTCCATTTAATTAATATTATACTCGACTACGCTATTTAGGTAATTTGACCAAACTACTGAAGCAAATTGATGGCAGCAAGAGCGACGATGAAAGAAAAGTATATTTCAGCAAACTGTTCGAAATTGTAACGTGGGCCACCATCGCCATGGACGAGGGTGACTACGGTACTTGCTTGGAACTGGGTCTCGATTTATTCAGCTTCGGTAGTCATCATCTACATAAAATAATTCTGCAGTTACTAACCACAGCGTACAATTTACTGAATCGACAAGCTTTCGCTACCATAATTAAGGTAAGATTTTAGTTTGAGTTCTAAAAATGACAACATACATCTTACTAGACCATTTGTGACGATTTTAATAATTTTAAATTATGCTTTTACAGGCTCATTTGGAAGATCGAAGAAAAGGCAACGCTCTAAGCGTTCTAACGAGATAGTGTTCTTCGATAAAATTATTTTGCCAAAATTTAAGTGTAACTTTTTATTTTAATCACTAAGACAACGCTCAAAGCGCATTGTTCCTCGATAAAATAATTTTTCCAACTTTAAAAGATGTAATTTTTTATTTAAACCACAACATACTTTTGAAAAAGTTATTTTATACTATTAATAAAGTTGAAAAAAAAAGTAATTGATAAAAATGTGCTTATTGTGTAACCCGTTATCGAGATGACGTGGACGGTTCTGCCTCATCTCTAAGAAGAGGAGTAACATTTTCCAGTGCCTGTGGGAGAAAAACCCAAACATTAGTCGCTAAGACAAATTAATTTTACAATAAGAGATAAATTTTAAAAAAAAGGCAATAAGATAGAAGAAAGGGCTTGATCGAGGAAAAAAGTTACTATCGATGTAGGCGGAAGTGAAATTCATTGACAATTGTTTTTTTTTCTTTCTAAACATGAATAATACTTTTAAAATGTCCCCCCTTGATTTTTAGCAGATTTTCACTTGAAAACTTCATTATAGCATTTGAAATAGGCCAAAAAAATAACGATTTCAAAAATGGATAAGGATAAAGATAAAATTAATAACTTTCTATTTACATCCAAACAATATAGCTCTTTTTTACCCATTCTCAGTAATAAAACCACCAGGTTTCTAGTTTGGAAATACTTCTCACAGAAACATACGAATCGTGAATATTTCGGAGACCAATTTCACAATTGTAAATCCCGTGCTTAGTTATTGCATTTTCGCTCAGCAGTTGACGTTTTAGAATCCTCTTTTTGGCATTAACACAAAAGGAACATTCAATGAACATATATAATCATCTTACTTTATCTAATTCTTCTTTCGTAAACATATGGAACAATTTATCTGGCGTAACAGTGACGACTTCTACATTATTCGCGCTGAGTTTCTCTTCCATCACTTGTTTAAGGATTGTTAGAACAGATGTTATGGCTTCATTCAAAGTCATCGACTGCAACAAAAACAAAGTAAACGTAGAATTATAGTTCAAAATTATTATCGCTTTGCAAAACAACTTACGAACTAATATCAGCCACAACGGATCAGCTACTTGGTTAGGATACCCTGGCTTGGAAAATATTTTATACGGAGCATAAGAATTCAAAATCAAAGTAATGACGTAATTCGTAATTAGAGTAGAAAAACACGAAGATGCGTGAAATTGAATGGTTGGTTCAAAAAAAAAAAATCCAAGTTAGTAATGCAATAAACAGCAAAAATATGAATAAAAGCTCATTATAAAGAAACCGGTACTATATTCAATAGAAATTCTAATGGGCTTTTTTGAATTTTAAAAACAAGAACTGGGGGAGAGTTGGCATCAGAATCCTTGGAAGGAAATACCCGGTTTTATTCTTAAACTTATTCGACCACTGACTGATTGTCAAAATCAACCTTTGGAAGTAAAGAGAAATAAACAGAATATGCCAGAAAAATATCTGAAACGTAACATTTCTTGAGTAATTAATACGAAAAAAAAGTTTTAAGAAAACTGCAACGAAATAAAGATCAATTCTCAGATTCATTGAAACCATAAAGTCTGCAAATGCCATTAAAAAAGAAAATCATACCTTATTGAAACTTTCTTGTAAACTTTGTTGAGCTCCTTCACTACCAGAGCCAATAGCTTTCGCATCATACTGAAAGGAGGTTCCAGACGGATCCATATGATATAGTTGCGGTCCTTTTTCGTCGCAACCGGCGAATAAAATGGCGACACCGAAAGGTCGACTCTGAACAGAAATTACAGTTACAACATATTATCGAGTCGAACAACAACTCTCAGATTATTATGTTTAATCATACCATAGCGGCTCCATCATCGTCTGAATCGCCAAACTGAATGGCAAGATTGGAAACGGCTTGAGCGCAAGACTCAACAGTAATACGCTCGTCATACGTAAACCAATGATTTTGACATTCAACCCGAGCTCGATCGACCATTGTTCTCGAATCAGCCATCAATCCGCTAACGGCACAGCCTAACAAAATTGCAATTATTTAGAGATGACGGGGAAAGTTACACAAACACTTTTGTTTAGTTCTTACCGATGTGTTTATCTACTTCGACGATTTTCTCTTTCGTCGTGGCTTCCATCAAGGAAGACGTGATGCGTTTTTCAACAGCAAGAACAACACCTTCGGATGTACAGATGCCGATAGCGGTAGAACCAAGTTTAATGGCTTCAATAGCATATTCTATCTGTACAGCCAACAAAATATAATTTTAGATTTTTGATAAAATATCATCTCGATGGGTGAAAACTATAATCTGAACTTTACCTGGAATAGTCGTCCTTCTGGGGAAAATGTATTGACTCCTCGATCGTATTCTGAACGGGTGAGAAACATACTGAAAATTGAATAGAAATTAAAATGTTTAGTAGTAACATTTAGAAGAAAATACACGAAATTATTATCATCAGAAAACAGAGAAATTAACTTACTTTGAATGGAACTTTTTTTACTTCTCTGCTTTGAACGGCTGGAATAGGGTATAAGTAGAGACAAACCTCAAAAACTAAATTTTTTAAAATGACAATTAGCAAGTCAGAACAACTTTAATCATGACTTTAATTTTCTTATTTTGGTTGAAAAAATTTAACGAAAAAGCATTACTCGGCAAAATCACAATTTTATTGGATTTCTAAATAAAAATCACAACTGATGTTGAACGTTGCCAAATAGCTCATTCTTATCAATTTCCATCTTTATCGTGAATTGATTCGTGGATTCGTGAACATTGAACTATGGTTTTTGACAACATCGCACGATATTCAACGAATCTGATCTGGTGAAATGCGAAAATTTTTTTTCGAGTTGGAGTTCCTTCAGGTCAGGTTTCTTCACCGGCCAATTGACCATAATAAATTTGGATAATTTGAGCAAATGTGAGATCTTCAGTTCTTCACATTCAAAACTCAAATGACAGACATTATTCGAAATTTTTCAGATTTTCAAGTGATTAATAGAAAGAAAATTTCAAAGACAACTCGGATTTAAAAAATGATACACTTTATTAACGAATATACAACAATATTACTTCCCTTCCGTACCGTCGTAAACTAAAGTGTAACCACACTTGCCACAATAGTGTCTATCGGACATTGCAGCCATGAAAACGCCGGCACCGCATCTTTCAGAAGGGCACTCTCGACGAAGACGGGATATTTTACCATTTTCGTCCACCTGTAATTTCACAAAAGATAATGAGTTGGCTTCCAACAATTTCTTGAACTTATCAAGATTAAAAAACATTCGAAAATCAAAAATAAGACTAATACGTTTGTTTAGGAAGAGAATGCCGAAACATAATACGAAACCTTCATAAGACACCGCTGAACTTACAATTTCTGACAATCTACACATTCTCAATTACCTAATAGATTCTCATCGTATGTAGCATTAAGACCTGTCTCGAGATAAATGGGATTCAAGAGGTTCTTTTGTTTCGGTGCCGAATAGTATAGCACATAATTACAAGGTGAAGCATCACGAATAAGGCAGTCTTAAAACCTGAGGAATTTACTCACAGGTCTGAAGAATACTTCATGATCTCCTGAGTGAAAAGCCCTTTGTATATTCCACATAACAAGGGTACTTCTAATATGATTTATAACTCTCTAGTTGAGAAAAATTTTCTCAACACTGATTCGTCAAATGAGTATAAGAATCAGTAGAACGAAGAGAAGCTGATAATATGAATCATAAATTACGAGACCACCAAACTGTACCTTATAGTATTTCAAGACAGCCAGCTTGATCTTTCTCTTCTTGTGCTTGATCTTTTTCGGAGTCGAATAGTTCTTCTTCTTACGTTTCTTTGCTCCTCCTCTCAACCGCAGAACAAGATGCAAAGTCGATTCTTTCTGAATGTTGTAGTCGGAAAGGGTGCGACCATCTTCAAGCTGTTTTCCGGCGAAAATCAATCGTTGTTGATCAGGAGGAATACCTAATAAAAAAAGTGAAAAATCTCAAAAACAGTATTCCAACATGACTGATGCAATTAGTTGTTGAATACTTACCTTCCTTGTCTTGAATCTTGGCTTTTACATTTTCGATCGTGTCAGAAGGTTCTACTTCCAGGGTAATAGTTTTACCCGTCAAGGTTTTGACGAAGATCTGCATGATTCAACGAAAGACTGAAACACTACTGCATTAATGAAAATAATTAATTATAACGAAATAATGCCATTTGGCAAATTTCTGTCTACAAGAAGAAAAGAAATTAGGAAAACTGAACTTCCACGACCACGTTTTTATCAATCTTCATTATTCGAACATAAATTTTTAATCATCAGTGTTGCCAGTTGTTAGATTAGAAATTTCAAGATTCTGAAATTGAAAAACGAGTTTAGCGCATAAAAAATAAAAATTCATATTGGTTCTTTAAAAAAAAAAGAACAGTCGTCTCATGAGAAAAATTTTAAAACTATGATCACAAATAAATGACGATGTCGATATACAATGAAGCAAAAAAATAAATTCTAAAAATTTTTCGTTGATGAAAAGTTCCCTAAAAAAAATCGAATTACTTCAAAATTAAAAACATGATGGAAAATAATCGATTATACCAGCTAAACATAAGAAAAATAATTAAAACAACCACTCATACGTTTTCAAGTTTATAATTCAAAAAATATCAACAATTTACAAATTCGTACAACAAATACAGTAGTAGGTGCAACTGTCATCAGTTAAATCAACAAACGAAAAAACAAGAAACAAACAGAAATATCGAATAAATACATACGTAGGTCTCACAACGTAAAATTAATATAGAAATTAATTTTAAAATGGCCTTAAAATTCTCAGATCCGAAGAAATTATACAGGAAGTACATGCTCATTGGAATAAGCTAACTCGATTAAAAGTAACTACGTTCAATGAAAACAGAAAAAGTATTTGCACATTCAATGCACCGATATTTCTAAACCTTTGGATTTGTACCGACTTTTTACTTGCTCAAAAAAATTGTATCAACCTGTGCACCATCTGTCATTAGAATACTGAGGTAAATATTATTTTTCACATGATTCCAGAAAGCTTCTATTTTTCAATGGATTCCCTTCTTCTTTAGCTGATGATAAAAAATAGATTATATAGGGAGCCGATTCAATTATGAGTAACATCAAAAATCTAATAAAAATTTTGATTCGTTAGTACCAAAAACTTTGGCGACTGTTTTCGTAACATTTTAAACAAAATTAAAGGGTATAGTTCTATACTTCTCTTTATACCAAAAACTATAAGTATATAATTTTCCTTGGAAGGATCCAAGAATTTTTTGGTAAGTGGTAAAAAATGTCAACACCTCACATCTCCGCCCAAATATTTTGAGCCAACTTTGCATAAGAGAGAAATTCAAAATGAAAGATGGAGCGTTCAAAGTTGTGAGTCCAACGATGCGACAAAGAAGAAAGAAATACGAAAATAAATATTAAAATCAACAGAAAAGTGAGAAAGTAATTAGACCAACCGTTACTTTCGTACTTTTCACCTTTATAATTGTGTTATCAGATCATGATTCGTTTTGAATCCGGCGTATTTCCAGCGTCGTTCCATATTGGCGCCAATACCGACCAGTTCCTGCTGGAACACGGATGGGAATTTACTCATGACTAATTCAATTTCGGTAACTCGAAGAGAAGGCATAGTTTTTTGCAGAAACGAGCAAATGTAATCAACTCCGGCGCCAAAAGGATGAATATGAAGAAATATTGACACCAAGCCTGAAATATGAAATGTACGTAAGTTGAAAGAAATGTTGTTCCTAAACCAACGTTCTAGATGTCATAAAAAACTGATTGCTTTGACAACAGCAGGGCCAAGAAATAAAACTTTAACCATAAAAATTGGATCAAATAGAAAAAGGAATAAGTTACATGTTCTGACTAATTTAAAAAAGTTATCTAAAAACAATTAAGGTGCCACAAATTAACGTCTTACACGTCTCTAGAATTTACAAAAACTGAACACATCCTTTTTTTTTATTTGCAAAAAACTGTTCAGATGCTCTTGGCCACAAAAAATATTTCAGATAATGGAGCCAACCCTGAAAAAAAATTAATTTTGGGAACTTAAATATTAATGGGCACTTATCCAACAGGGTTACAGATCGACACTTTAACTTTGAATAATCGAATAAAGGGAGAAAATTAAGATAAATAAATTTTATGGTGGTATTTTGAAAAATGAATCAAAAAGACTCACCAATAAGTTTAGCTTCTTTTTCAGTCAATGGGCTGACAATATTCGATGAAGGAATCACAGTCGTATCAGCTTCCTGCATTTTTCTATCGATATTCTCACAAATTGCTTCTTCGTGTTGCTTTCGAATGCTCTCCATTTCCTGCCGCATAACGAGTATCGTGAAAAAAAGTCATCAACAGTGTTACCCATGACAGAAAATTCAATTTCAAGTCACAGTGTGCTAATTGTAAGTTACCTGTGTGAAGTTGTTCAGTGTTTTCTGAAGGAGCGAAATTTGATCATCTTTTTTGGACAACTCGCATTGAGATTCGGTACGAATGACGCAAATTTCATTTTTATAAGCTTCTAATTGACAACGTAGACTATCGTTTTCATCCTGTATTGTACAAATGATCTATTTTATATCTGCGTCTTTTTTTTTTCAATTTTTCATAAACAAAAACCATAAATAGGACCACAATATAACATAACTATATACCAAGAGAATGGAAAGTAGAACAAAATATTCTTAAATCATTAAAAATTGACAACTGGAAGTTATATGGTCAAATTAAGAAAAAAGTACGATGAAACTATGGACATCGTGTCCCCAGCTACTAAAAGTTAATAAAAATTCAGTAATTACAAGAAACTGACAACAGGAAGACTTATTTCAGGTCTTGAAAAGCAGGAAAAATTTTTTTTTTCGTAATTGGTATTGAATAAATGGTAAAAAGTAAAGCGAAAAAGATGGACTACCGAACCATTAAAAAAATTCGACCATTTTTCATGAATTTCAGAGATAGTGACAAAATGATGGCTCCGTAGCAAGAAGAGAGGTCATAGATTATGAAACTGATGGATTTAAATAAAAAAAAGAAGGCTTTGGGCCTTTCCACCTTCAATTTTTCATCCATACCTTCAAGGAATTAGTTTCTGCAATATCGATTTTACGTTTTTTAAACGGCTGTTTTTCTGCATCGTCATCATCATCTGAATCGGAAACGTCCATCTCATCATTCAACGGTTCTTCACTTTCTGCTGGTAACTTCTTGATTTCCTATAAAATGCAGAAATAAGTTCAATAATATTAAGATTCTATCATTCTCTCGAGGTGACACGAGTCATAGAAACACAATGTTAGAAATATTTTCAGAAGTAAATAAACTTAGTTTGTTTACGCAAAGAAAATTTAAACGCTTTTTCAATCCTGAGTATTTTTAGTAACGTATAACACATTGGCTTATTATTACAAGTACATATTACTAAGTAAATTGACTTATCCCATTTCTACTGAACACCTCTACTTAAGACGTCTAATTTCTCAACGATATTAAAGTCTTGCATTGCAATAGTTTCACTACAAACAGGACTCCCTTTATAATATTAGACTGCGGATGAACTCAATTTTCGAGAGGAAAAAAAATGAATTTAATCCCTTCTTGCAAGAGACTGTATAAAGAGAATTATCATTAGTGTTGAGTACGAACAGTAAAAAATCTATTCTCTACCCTCGCACAATATTTATTTAACTTGAAGGATGAAAATGGATCAAAGAATTTCACAAATTAACTCACGCGAAACGAGAAATAATTCGCAAGATAAATAAGCAAGCAAATACATATATACAAAATATGAATCAACTTACCGAATAATATCATACTGGGCAACCATAAATTAGTACAAAAAAACTAATTCCTACGTAAGGGCATTAAAACAAAAATTGTTCACAATTACTTACCCTCAATCGGCGGCTAACGAATTTATTAGTAAAATAAATTTCGGGGCAAAACTGTTAACTGGAAGCCGTTAGATAAAGGCGGTAAAGCGAAAAGATGAAAAAAAAAAGTAATCGAGTATTTACACACTTAATTTCTACCTACCATGGCTGATTTCTTCCACAGTTCGATATTTTTCCTTTGAGCTTTAGTAAAATGATCCCATACTTTCTTGTGCGACGAGCTGACGAACAATTTCTCGATCTGACAGACTTTAACACCGTATAATCGAAAGTTCAATTTACAAAGTTATTTTCAACCACCAGGAAAAATGGAAAAAAAGTAAGAAGGAAAGTTTTACCAATAAATTTAAAAAATACTTCGATTTTCCTTACTTTTAAATTCACGTGGTAAATTAGATTATTATTTATTCATATCTTTTATTTACTACAAAAATTTGTTATTCTTAGAAAGAAAGAAAAAAGAATTTGGGATTCTCGTTAGTTACTTGTCATACCTCGTAAAACCCCAAAAATATAAATAAACGAATAAATAATAATTAATAACGCAGGAGTCAGAAAATCCCACCTCAAAGATTTTAATATGCAGAATCACTAATGAATATAACCTGGCTTTTAGAAGGTATATTAGTTTGAATCGATCCTGGGACTTGGTGAGTACTGAAATAGTATAACAAACCTGTTTCGATGCACTCAAACGTCCAGTTACGAGGAGTAACCGCAGAGTCATGTGTAACTTACCAAAATGTCACAGAATTTTTTATAGTTAAAATCCGTCTCACTGTCAACTGGCTGATATCACGTCATACGAAAAACTGAAGATCATTTCCTGGTCTCCCTGACTTTCTCTAATAGACAGTTTATAATAATTGACCTTATCCTCTAATGAAGAATAGTAGGTATTTTTATTTATGTGTTTGGTCCTGAGTTTTCAAGTCATCCTCTTGACTCCAAACTATTTGGAGCACAGATGTTCAATATTTTCCAAGAGGAATAAAAACCCTAAGCTGTTCAGAGGAAGGTGAAAAATGTTGGGAAGAATGGTTTCAGACATTTATTGATAAAAGCATCTAACCAGTGCAGCAACCAAATCCCTACCGGGTAAGCAGAAAATGCCTAAAAACACTAAGGTCACCTTCAGATAAAACATCCTACATGAAAATTTTAAAAGAATCTCACTGACTGAAAAGTTAACCGTGGTAATAACGCATTCAAGACGATAGATGGAAAATCTTGGTAGAGATAAATTTAAAAAGACCGAATCAGAAAATGACGCGATATCAACCACTTGACCATCTTTTCTGATAAATGCAAAAATTCTTCCATAACCGGCCATCCATAAAATACAATTCGACGATTCACAAGATAAATAAATTACGAATTAAAAAACGTATGCAAAACAAGAGAACCTATATCACCGCTAGCGTGTTAATTTCATATGTATCTGACCCACATTCGATTAGGTTACGAGTTATTTCGCGCTTCAAAAGCCGTTTTATGCGTGTGGTAAATACAAACTTTCAAGATATTATATCTTTTAACATACTATTAAACGATATCGTGCAACGCGACCACATTCCTTTCGTTCTATACAGCTAGAAAATTTACACCGCCATTCTATATAGGTACGAGGTAAAGTAAAGCAATCGAAAAAATAAGTACGGTACCAAAAAAACCTATCTACCAACCCAGGACAATACACGATTTGCAAAGCTTACCTTCAGAATTCCAATTTTATTTTGTTTTCGATTTTTCATTCGCAACAGCTTTTTGTTTATAGAAAAATTTACGGCGAGGATAAATTTAATTATGTTACCCACATTGAAGATGTAAATACCATACATAAACTAGAAAAAAAAAAAAAAAACTGAAAGAGGACTTGTCAAATACTTACACTGAGCCAATATAGCCTGAGCTCGACTTTTCATCAAGTCTTTTGCCTTTTTGAACTCGCTCTCGCAAAGATTTTTGTCATGTACTAAACGACGAACGTGTGTATTGACCGACTGTATCATGCTGTAAAAAGTATTCACATTTCGCTTGTTGCATTCGCCACGATCCAACCAAGATACTGCGATCGATATAGCTTTGGTGAAAGTATCTTCACCTGAAAACGTCAACAAGTATTTAATTTGAGCCAGATATTTCAAACAACTGGTGTTACTTTCGTATAATTATTACAAAAACAGACCCGAAATGGAATACCTTGATTTTATATCCTACATAATTTACATTCACAAAAAAAAATATCAGACCAAAAATACACATACTTTTTAGTCGTCGACAGATACAGCGAAACAAATTTTAGGAAGCGACAAACGAAAAAAACTAATAAAATTTACGAGCCATCAGATCAGGCCAACCGAAAAACTAACTAACCAGTCTTCGGGAGAAAGAAATTAGTTGAGGAAAAATGGACTACATTCTAAAAATGTTCATTAGAAAAAGAATTGTCCAAGTAAAATGAAACATTGATTGAATCAGGAGGAGAAAATCAAGACAAAATTTTGATTAAGGAAAATTATTAACTAAGAAAAACGGATCTGGGAAGGAATGTGTGGACCTTTTTGGAGCATTTCTCAAAGTATAATACTAAAGATTCTTAAATCGTCTAGTTCAAGCGATGGGTTTTAACCTTTGAGCTTCTCCAGAACACTATTTGCCTCGCTTTCAGTGAAATGACTAGGAGCAGATGGCGAGACATCACGATCACTGTCACGCATTAATCGTTCTCGATGACGTTGTTCGCGTTGTATCTGACGCTGTTTGCACTCCCATTCGTACTGGTCGTCACGTGCATGAGCGAAATCAACGTGCAATCGTCCAGTATTAGGTGCATCCGACGAGGAACCTAATCGAATTCTGTACCCTGTAAATATTAGCACCGTTTCCATTAGAATACTAACAGCCAGTCAAGGTGAAATTTTCGTCAGCTGCTTTACTTACCAGATAAGGTAAGAGCTTGGTCAACGGCACTTTCTTCAGCAAATCTAATATGGCAAAATTTCTTATTACTCAGCCGAATATTCGTGATTTCACCACAAAATCCGAATACTTCACGAATAACTTCCTCTGTGAATAAAGATGTAATTTAAAGTAAATAACATTTTCAAAAAATAATAATAATAAAAAAGTATAAAGGAGATTAAGGCTAAAAATTAACCTTTAATATTTTCAGGTAAACCACCAACAAAGACTGTTTTGCAACCAACAGGTCTTTCTCTGGTGGTGGGTGGTGGTGCATTGGCATTTGGCGGTAATAACGTGCAGCTTTTGCTATGTATTACGTTTTTCGTCGATGCATTAGAACCAGAATCTGAAGCAACAGGAGTAGTATTTGGAAGCTGCGATAGAACAGGACCAAAAACACCGAACTGAAAAATTCAAAAAGTACGTCAATCAGTCGAAGTTTAACATACAGAGGTATTAAAGAGGGTCATGTTGATGAATAAATTATAAAAATAAGAGAAAATCATGATTTCAGAACCCTAAAGTAGCTTTTTACGTTTATTTCGACTCTTTCATTTTGTAGCTCCCGACCTTCCCACAATCTCATCAAAATTGTAAAATTCATCTATACAAAGCAGAACGAGTAAATTAAAATTTGTAAGGAATTGAATAAGATACTATCTAATAATTCAGGGAGACGAGTTTTCAAAAAATTATACTATAATTATAATGCACAGAAAAAAAAAGCTGATTTTCACTTACCGTTTGTCCGGTAAATAGACTAGAATCGATGAGATTAGATGCTAACATTTGGTTAACATTCAAAATTGGTAAATTCATATTTGGCACAATATTTTTCCAAACACCAGCATTTGATGTAAGGACAGGAACACTTTGATTTGACATATTTGATGGCGTTGAAACGGCAGAACTTCTTCGTTCAGTAGTCGCAATCATTTCCGACATAGCCTGACAGCTATCATCTGATTCTGCATCTATGAGCTCTTTAGAAGCTTCGCTGAAAGAATAAAAATATAAAAAATTATCATTCTATCGAACCTAAGACATTTTACGATTGCGTGGTTACATTGTATGTACAAAGATGGCTAATTAAGAGAAAAAGTTTGTAGTTTTTATTCACCACGACGAATTCGGATGTATGTTCTTACTGAGTTTTTCATTTTCATTAAAATTAATACTTTCATCAAACAAACTGCAGCTGATGGGTAAAAACTAACTAAAACTTTTGATCAACTACCAATTATGAAACATTGAAAAGGATCACGAAAGGATCTAACAAATTAAACATTCGAATAATCCGATGACAGAAGAAAGGGAATTGAATTTCAAAGCAATCAAAAGGGTTACCTATACTGCTATTTAAATACTGTTTTAACTTAGTATACCTAAATTCAAGTGACTTTTTGTCGTTAAGATTGAACGCTTCTGTTGAATTTATTATAATTTGTTTCTCTTGATTCTGGAGAATATTGATACTAGGAACTGGAAGTTTCTCCGCATTGGTGATAGTAGTTTGTTCACTCATATCTGAAACTATAATAATTCATTGCGACAAATGCAGAAGTAGGTCAGATCATGGTAGTATCAAAATTGGTACCTGATTTGGGCCTCAAAACATTAAATTCCAAAGGAGCATCATTTAAAGCAGAAGGGAGAAGAGAAGGTGTTAGTGAGCTTGACGAATAAATGCTATCGTTGAAGAATTGATTCGCTGCCAACGGAAAACCTTGGTGGCTGAATAAAATAGGACGGGCAGAACCCATAAGTGGATGATGCATCGTAACTAAATGACCTACAATAGAGCAGAAAATAGAGATAAAACGTCATAGCATTTCGATGTAGCTTCAAATTTCAAATAATAAATCTTACCACTGGTTGGTGGAGCTGTTTGTTGAGGTGGTGGTGGTCTTACAATAGTTCCTGAAATATTTCCAATAGGATTGACACAGTTTCCATTAGAGAGGGATGGATCTGAAAACATTGGTATTATAAAAATGTCATTGTCATAAATATGATAATTTTTTTGTCATTAAAAACATATAACCGAGATAATTAACTTACTTATTGGTACTCGAGGATTGAGAGAAAAATTGAACGCAGCCATAGCATACAAATTAGTTCGTCACAGTTGTTTCTTCAACGCACGAAGAAATGAACTCATTTTCTGTAGGTACTCGTTGGTCGTAACTGCGTTACAATTTTGTTTTTTCGTAACGAAGGTAACATTCTTGCATGACATACCTCCACGAAGAACGCAGGTCGTAGACTATTTTTATCCAACATGATTCAACTACAATTGAACATGAGATGAAAATCCTTGAAGAAGAAGTTAGAAGTGTGTGTTTTTCGAACTTGGCTAGGGACTAATGACTTTCAAAAAGAATTCTGAATTCCACTATGAACTTCGGAGTCGGACTGCGAAACTGTCGAAGTCGAAGGTCGAAGAACGAACGGATCATATCATTTCGAATTCGACTTAAGGGCATTAATGCATTTAAATTTAAACAATAATCAAGAAATTAACCAGATCTGACAAGATCCAGGTCTCTAGACTAGTCATACTCATTACTCAATACTCAAAGCTAAACAAAGCTTAAGTTGAAACTAAAGTAGTCTGAAGTAGTCACAAGAGTAGAAACTAGAAAGAAAAAACTACAAGACAAGAAGAAGTTTGGGGGAGCTCGTTTTGCGTAGCGTTCAGAATGAACAACCAAACAAATCCACGATCAACGTCAATCTGATTTTAGCTTAGAGGTTGACCAATTGATTCTGAACGTTCGATGGTTGTGAGGTGATCAACTCACCAGATCATATGTTTTTAATTAGAAAACTTGTCAGCCCGTCTGAATTTTGTATTCGTAAAAAGAAAAACTGATTTAACGTAAATTAAGTAAATTTTAAAACGAGAATTATAATAATAATCATGCATTTCATAATAGATTAATAATATTATAATAAATCATGTTCTCAGAAATCAAGATCTCCCATTCTGGATGATGGTAACCAAACCTTGGACAGTTCTGGTTAGTTGTTCCCAGTTCAGTATTGCTATACAAAAAATTAATCGAACCTTTGAAATTTTCTCTCTGTTTTTGAGTTTGAGAAATGATAGGGTGAATTCGTTCACCATGCTTCACGTTAGTACCATTCAACAGCTAAAATGAAATTCAAAGAAGTTGAAGTTTTTTATTAATAAATTAACTTAAAAAACAGAAAAACTGAATAAACAATTATATTAAAAACATTAAAAATAATTAACAATGCAGAAAAAACAATTCAACAGTTTGAAATTTGAAAATTACTAAACAATAATGACTAAATAATGGAACTGTTTTGATGAATGAAACTTTTTTGTAAAAGAGAAAGTAGTACGGAATGTACAGAGACGGATGCTTGAATAAAAATAAATTAACAAAAAATAAATAAATTACGCATCAAAATGAGTCAGAAAAAATTATTATGACTTAGATATTCAGCTCGTTTTGCCAATTGGAAGAGAATTAAACAAATTTAAAGTGAAATCACATTATTTCAGGTACAAATCAAACAGTAAAAAGAGACGACCACGTAGAGAAAAACTTAAATGAGTTATAAATCAAAAACAAAATCCCAAAATTCCGTTGTTTTACACCATCTACCAACTCCGAAGAAATTAAATTAATTTAAAAAATAAAATTCGTTAGAGTAACTTTAATATAAATATTTTAAAATTCATTAGTTTTTTTTTTTTTAATGTTGATTAGACTTTCAAAATTACTTTTGCACAGCCATTAATGAAAGTTAATATTAAAAGTAAAAAGACAAAAAAGACAAAAACAAGAAATTCTACCCTCAACATTTTGCAACGTATGTAGAATTATTGACAAGATGAAAGTTTTAGATTTCAAAATTATGTCGAAGTAAAATTAGATTCGGTGAATGTATCGTTTACTGTATTCCAATGTGGATAGAAGGAAGACATTGATTTAAGCATCAAATTAAACAGCTTCGTTGGTTATGTCATTAAAGTTAGAATACGATTGGCTGAAATTCTGGTATCTTTCTATCACTCGTTTCCGCAGAGATTCGGTGGGAGGATTTTGAATAGGACGCAACATTTGGCGAAAATTGCAAGGTCCGCTCACTCCTAATATTTTCAGTCTGAAGAAAAATTGAATTTAAACAAAAAAGATTGGGTATATTGTTAATCTGCTGGGTTTAAGCTAGAAAAGGAATTTGACCAAAAACTTACTTGGCGGGTTGATTGTTCCAGTTACTACAATTACGTTTGGGTATGAAGTCTTTTTCTTTTTTAGGATCTTGATTCATTGCTAATATTTTCTGTCTGTTAGTGAAAAATCAATTATTTTAATCACAGAAGTAAATCAGTAGACAGCTTAATACTCATGAAATTTTATGAAGATACAAACGAAAGATCAATTAAGGGATGTTCCACTATCACTTCAATACAATAGATACATCCCCAGAGATTCAAAAAATACATGAACCAGATTGGACTAGGTATAATGGGTCATAAACCATAAATTAAGAAGTTACTGATAAACATAAGTCGCGTAAAATAGACTATAATGTCAACGGATCCAGTTGTCCTACAAACAGAGTCATAAAAACAGAATGCAAATACTTACAGTTTGATTTCTTCATTTTTATTCGCCTTGAAAGTTTCTTCAGCAAATTTTTTGGTCACTTCTTGTACAAATCCACGCTATAAAAATCAACACAAAAATATTAATACGAGCAAAATTTTCACAGTACGTATGATTTCATGATTTCTCACCTGAACAAAAGGTTTAGCAGAATCGAAAATGGTCAATGGTCTTAAATTAACCAAATTCTTTCTGGCAACTTCGGCATCTTCTCGACGAATCTGCGATACGAAAAGTAAAATAAATTAAGAATCAACTTTTTCAAATAAAATAATTTCTTTCTCAACAAAATAGTACCACGTCGCAATTCTTTATCGACATTTTCAATTTCCCATTGGCATTCGGTTTGTAGAAATTAGATAAATTCTTCTGATTATTCGAAGCCTTCAAATTGGAGCGATGTCTGAAATTGCAGTTTTTGGGCGATAAATCGTCGAGACGTTTTAAATCTGCAGTGGAAAAAAGAAGGTGAGAAAATTCGCAAGCATAGAATATTTCTGTTTCGAAAAAGCTCGTGTTTCTTACTTTTATCAAATCTATCGTCCGCGTCGTGATGGGAGAATTTTTTAAATTGAGGATCGGCATTTATTATGTACTTTTTATTCTCTTTCTCAGAGGGCTTCTGATTTTCGTTGTCATCAGCGGGCACGTGACTTCGTTTCTGTTTCTTTTTCAGCTCCTGTGTATTTTTTCGAGCAATCCAGCCACGAATATACTTTTGTATGGTGAGCACACTGAATGTCATTTCGCGTTTCATACGTATGTACTTTTTGCGTATCAGAAATCGACGTACGCAGGCCTGCACTAAAATTATTTTGCGAACCTGAAAGAAAAATATTTTTACTCCACAGATCATTGTAGAAAATGGTAATACTCAAGTTCCGCATGAAAACCACAAAACAAGAAATTAAAGGGCTATGGTCACTCAGATTAAAGAATGATTTGGGCTGCGAAAGTATTTCATAATAGGAAACTAAGACTATTGAATATAATTTTCCATTCTTTGTGACTTCCATATAAATACGTGAATAAATAGGTAGCTAAATGAAATGAACTTCATTCTGAACTTTTCGGCGGATGAGACAAATCTATTTCAGAAATACTTGAGTCGTTACTAACCTGTTCTTCGTACATTTTTGTGAGGCATTCCACGTGATAGTACTTTAGAAAGACTTTCGTTTTGCCCAGTGCCCAACCCTCAATTTTCAGACGTGTCAGTAGCAATTTACAACTGTCTCTAGTTGGCGGTAAATACTCACGAAATGATGAAACCAAAAACGAATACCTGAAACCCAAAAAGAAATGTATAACAATAAATTAATTATCTCGGTGCGAGGTGTGGTACATGAGAATATGGTGCATTTTTCTCGTCTGTAAATAGTGTAGTTTACTCATAAGATATTCAATTTAAACGCGTTGCAAAGAAATAACAGTAAACAGACTAATTAGTATTTTCCCAAACCCACAAATCTTAGAGGAACTAATAATATAGAAAAACAGTTACACACCGCATTGTTCAGAAATCAAAATCTAACAGGCCATAATACTCACTGCTTAATGAAATTAGAAAATAAAATTCGATGTGAGAATCCGTGTTGTCGAATACGAATTGTCTCCAACACGCCTGTGTAACGCAACTGTTTTAAGACTTTGATAGGATCGAACAGTTGAGGCGTTCTTGACTCATTCGGTTTGATGCACCGAACAAATTGAGGTGTACCAACAGAAATTTTCTGTAGCAGTTCAGTGAGCGAGGAACGAAAGTAACTGGCAGCAGTTTGTTGAGTTCTAGTCTTCGGTGACTTCTCGATAATGTTCGGAGCACTTTTCTAAAGAGGAAGTAGATGAAGGTAGATTTTAATATTTGAAAATAAAAATATCAAAGGTAACTTACCGATAACGACTTACTTTATTACAGTAATCTGGTTGAGTGGGATACAAGTTAACCGGCATCGAACAGAAAATATTTGTCTTATTCAGACTGCATTGAAACAAATTTCTCACAGTGTGAATGTGTGAGCCACAAAATAATTTAATCACATCGATGGGTAAAAATTGTCGATTTTTGTCCAGGAATCCTTCGACCGAGTACATGACTTTGCCAGCGAAATGTTGAATACCAAACTGCAGCAAATTCAACTTCGGCTTCACGTACAGTTTACTTCGAATATTACTGTGAAATTTTTCTGAAAAAATAATAAAGTGAAATTGAATACCAAGATTAAAACAGCAGAATTGAAAATGTTTTTGAATCGCGAAATTAGGTCAGATTCATTGATACGTATTTCAATTCTCCTAGCAAAGAAAGAAGAGTGACGAATAATTAAAAATAATTTAAAATTTCGAATCAGAGGAAAGCAAGGTGAACATAATCATCTCCTTGGGAAAGATTCTAAATTAATTGCTCACTATTTTTAAAAGAACGAGCAATAAAAAACAAAAGTTAACTATAGATGCTCGAGAAAGTTCTTCCCCTACTGAACAATTGATTGAGACGATTTCTTTACATGAATACAACGTAATCCTCACCTATAAGAGACTTATCCGTAGCTCGAGGGAACCGACTTTCTTCGTCTAACAAAGCTAACAGTCCCATTGGCTTGGACAGGAACAAATCGAGAACTGGTTTATTATCCACAAATTGGATAGACTCGACGGGTACACCTTCGTTGACGTATTCCTAAATAAGCAAATAATTGAGCTAGGCACATCTCTTCTTTGTCGTTTCAGAAAATTTATTAAAGAAATCCTGTTTTTCCAGCAAAGTTTTTTTCAAATTTTTAATTTATAACATTCTGAAAGAAATATTTACCTGTTGCTCTAGAGTAAAAACGTGCTTGTTGAAGTAATACTGAATTTGCTCATTTGCAATGTTTATGCACAGCTGTTCGAATGAATTTTTCGTGAAGTTTTCGAAACCGAATATGTCGAGAATACCAATAGTACGTAATTCTCCCCTGAAAAATGAAAATGTAAGACGTTACAAAAAGCTCACTAAACTCATAAATCAGTAAATGTCACCATCTGTCGAATGCTAATGTGAGAAATTCTTACAAATTGATATTCTCAATTAAATACTACGGAGAGAAATGAAAAAGACAATAGCTTTTGCATTAAAAAAATACTGACCTTATATGATATGACAGCAAATTATTGATACAGCTAACCAACCAATCGAAAAGTTTACTGTATAATGTTTTAGCGATGGCATCTCGAACAACACACGCTTCAGGAACAGAATTATGACGAGTAATCACCTCTCCTCTCATCGTCACACTGTTCAAAACGAGGCATTCGAGCAGACTGTACCGATTAAGACCCAGAAGATGTGAAACTGCAAAAAAAAAAATTTTTTCGTAGTTCGAAAAGATAGTTTTGATAATATACAATGACATGGTTTTGATTTTTCATGCAAAATGATCCAATAATAGTAAATACAATTATTCCGTTGAAATTACCTCGATGAAGCGGTGCGAAGTTCATAATTTTACTTTTGTTGTCCGTATTATCATCCGATATGACTTCTCCAAATTCGATGTCACCCAAATGCAAAATAGATGCAAGTATTTTATAAACATCAGTGATTTCGTCGTTTTTGAAACCAATTAAATGAAAAGCGTTGTTTATTTCTTCAAATTTTGAAATATTATGCTGAAGAACAGGTTCAAAATTAGTCTTGTGATAAGTGCAAACAGAAGAGTAAGGGACGAATGCGAAGTTTACCTACTACCTATCCCCAATTGTAGAAAAAAGAGTAAACGGTACTCATTACAAGGCCCTCCCGAATCCTACTGATTTAAGAGAATCTTACTTTTTTCGTAGCAGGATCTTGTCGATCAGCTGTTAAATAAGTATGTTGTAGTCGCAGATCCGAGTCCAAATAATAATCTCTATGCAAATTTTTGTTCGTCAATCCATCGTATAGGTAGTAGAATACGTGAAAATTACTCTCCTCGCTGGTGAACAAAAATAGATTGACATTATTAAAGAAATGAAAAATGAGAACATCATAATAGTATTGCCTACAACTAGTGTAAATTTAACTACTCGTACGTTGAAAAGAAAAAAAGAACTGGTTTTCTGTGAAACCGTGCTAAAAATCAAATGGATAGATTTTGCTAAATAAACGTCTGTGCGTTCAAATAGTAGTTCTCGTCGGGATCAAAACTATTTCTAAATAAAAAATGAACTTACTGAGCCTGTTGAACTATGCGACTGTGCTCGAGCAAATATACAAAGATTCGAGCACCAGATATGCGACCTGATGGAGTCATACTCAGTTCCAAATACTTTCCGAATCTAGAAGAATTGCTATTAATGCCAGTTTGCGAATTACCGAAGGCCTCCATCAACTGATTCACTCGCAAAATTCGTTCTTCCAAATTCTTATTAACAGCCTGCATAGAACATATGAAATCAATATTCAAATAATATCAGTTAGCTTCAAAAATGTTGGTTAGAATAATTCGAAAATTACTTTTCCAAGGTGGACCAATTGTTTGAGGAGCAAATTAGCTGATTCTGTTTTGCCAGCTCCACTTTCACCACTTATGACAATAGCTTGGTTACTTTGCTGGTAGATAAGAGCTTGATAGGCAGCATCTGCGATGGAGAATATATGCGGGGGATTGTCAGATCTGAACTTGTTTGTATACCGTTGTTGTTCCTGAAAAAAAAAAATAGATCAATAAGATGAAATTTCTTCAACTTATTCTGTTTCATAAAAAACAAATAACAAATAAATAAGTAGATTTGAAAAAAGGCTGTTTGTCAAAATAAAGACAATTAAATCAATAAAAATAATGTAAAATGCAAAATAAAATTTCAAAATCTTAGTAATTCTAGAGTTTAACAATCCTTTCAACAATATTTTCAAAAAGTAGTTTTAGCTTTCCCTCGAGAGCCAGAAAAATTATAATACATCTACAATTTTGGAAAAACTTTCTGATTCAAGATTTGGAATATTTACAAAAATACAAGCATATTTTCAACTAATCAAAACTATAGTTCGAAAATTTTAATCTTCAAAATATTTTTCAAACTTTACAGATTTTTAGAAGGATTTAATTACAGAAAACTAGAGAAAAATGAAAAACAACAAAAAAGGCACTAACTATAACCAAACACATTATCAAAAGTTTAGTTGAAATCCTCGATCTTAAATCAAATCAAATCAAATATTTCAATTTATCAAATTAAAAAAAATGTTTTTTAAAAAAATCATTGAAAAATAAAATTATTCAAAATAGCAACAAAATACTTACATTGAATGAGTATAGTCCCAAAGACTTGAATGGGTTAATGGCTAATAGAATATCGCCTATAAACGTATAGATTCGATTACTTTCGTAGCGGTACTGCAGCTGTTCGACAATTATATCCTGATGAAAAATAAAAATCATTTTAAAATACATACGTAAAATATACGTGTCGTATATTTAATGGTTACCCTACAAATAATGAAAATCTACACCCAGATAATACAGAGTAAAGAGGCAACATCAGGTTTCAAACTTACTCCAGATTTTAAGACATTGAAAATTTTTTATCTTGTATAAAATAAACGACAAAATATATTTTATCAATTTTTAAAATTAGATTTCATAGATATGTATGGATTTCTTGTGTTAAATAATAAAAGAATTATCTGAATTATATCACGATATACAAAAATAATAGTCAAGTTTGAACCAATGAATAGTTGAGATGAAATATTCAAAGTTTACCTCAGTTAATGTGTCCAGTGACGCCAAATCATCGACGTATATTCGCGTCATTTCGGTTTTTCGATTTAATCGCAATTTACCGTTTTTGGTAGTCGCATCCGGAATATTTTTTGATCGTCCACACGATTTTTGCTTTTGAATAATTTCTCTTAATTCTTTTCGCACCTAGAAAATTTCATGAAATAAACATAGGTGCAACTTGCTAAATGGAAAATAAAATTAAAATTGAGGTTCCAAAAATTTGAGATCTTGTAAGGTATCAGTTTTTTTTAAGTACAAAAGATAAATATTGAAATTAACGAATATCATTGACAAAAAATTTACAATTGTCAGTCGCGTAGGTGATATTTACATAGTCAAGAGCAGAATTTACAAAATCGATCCTTTTGAAAAGTAACGCAATATTTATCGTTTTACGATACGTACTGCTCAATTTCCAAAACGCTTTGAACTTGAACCGAAGAACAAACATTCATGTTTAAGCTTATATAACATACCACGTGAGCATTTTCGATTCCTATTTTCATTGCTGGATGATTCAATAACTGAGCAGCAGTGGGTCTGCTTTCGAAATCCTTAACCAAACAGTCATCAACAAACTGTTTCAAATTGGGGCAGTCATTTCGATCTAAAAAGGGAGGAGGGTTTCGTGGGATTTGAAACAATGCTCGCATAGGATGTATGTCTGAAAGCGGAGGTTCTCCTTTAGCTAATTCAATAGCAGTTATACCCAACGACCATATATCACATCGAGAATCGTAAGAACACTCTAATTGTTGTTCGCAGGCGATGACCTAAAAAAAAAAATTAAAATAATTATATTTTTATTCATGCAAAGAAATAACAATAATTAAAGGCAAATCTTTTACTTCAGGAGCCATCCAATATGGCGTACCAACGGAGGTACTTCGACGTCCCATAGTTCCACCAAGACGCGAGGAAACACCGAAATCAATTAATTTTACATCAGCCAGATCGGTCAGAAGTATATTATGCCCTTTGATGTCGCGGTGCATGCAGTGGTGACTGTGTAGAAATGAAATCGCCTGCGAAAGAAAAGTTTTTATGATTCAAAATTTACAGTATCATTTTAGAGAAATTATTGACGATCATATGTACTTGTAAAGTATGATATATAATGTAAATTATTTGGACTTCGGTCAATAATGATCCTTGCTTCTTCAGACTACGAATAAGTTCTATGGTTGAACCACCAGCACATAACTAAAATCGAAGAAAAGAATTAGTATCTCTTAATTAAACCTTGAGCAACACTCTTGCGATACTGACTTCCATAACCAGCCATAACTGATCCAATTCCGAAGTCTTGCCTTTCTTCAAATAGAGGCCATAGAATTGAGGCAAATTAGGATGAAAACTAATTTCTTTCAAAATCATATACTCTTCTTCAATTTCCTCGATACTCTCGAGAATATTTTCAAGAATTTTCACAGCTACCTGTTTTCCTGTGGTAATAAAAACGTAAGAAAATCGTAATATCATTTTAAAATGCCACGATGACGATGGCCCAATTAGGTTTAATTGATGGTTTGAAGCCATACAAAAAACTAGGTTAAATGATAGCTGAATTACCTGATCGGAGATCGACTGCTCGAAAAACTTCTCCATAAGTACCTTCTCCGATGCGTTCTTCAATTTTATACTTTTCGGAGGGATCTGGTAGAGATGATAAGTTTGCAAACTGGCATAAGCGTTGGTATATCATGACAGCTACATGAATGCTTCACTGACTTCAAGGGCAATATTGTGAAGAATTCTGCTGCACAATTTTAATTATCGAACTCGATCATTTTGTAACAGGTTCCTTCATTTTATTTTTCAGTACCGTTCCGTATACCGTTACATGTTCGCAAACAAGTTCACAGACGTTTACGATTTACAAAATTCATGAATTATTCGCGAATGAATGAAACGAGGAATGACGACGAGACGTCGAGGTCGAGGTCGAGACGAGAACTGAGGAAAATCACGGAATCAACGAACGACTTCGCCCATCAAATCAGTGAATATTTAAATTTTGACCCTACTTTCAAGGAGGTCCCATGGTGTAATGGTTAGCACTCTGGACTCTGAATCCAGCGATCCGAGTTCAAATCTCGGTGGGACCTGCGAATAATCTTTTTTTATTTGGATTTTCAATTTCCTCTATTAATTAATCTACGAATCTGACGTAATTTTTAATGTAAGCACGATTATTTTTGTGGTGAAATGGTTGTGAAAAAACAATTATGAAAAATTTTGTTTATAATCGTAGTTATAAAATAAGTATTTTATCAAATTCAATATTAGTTATTACTTCTACGTTCTTTTTCAACAACAAAGAAATTTTTTTACCTCATAAAATATATAAACCTTGATATTTACGTAAATGAAGCAGAAAATTGTCCTTCACATCCAAAAAACTTTTCAAAATTCTAAACTTCAGTTTTAGCAGTTAAAAAATGTAGTTATGGACTTAATAGGCATCGGACTTGGGCCAGCAATAGGTTGTTGCCCTCGAATATAACCCCTTCGTCCCTACAGATTTATTTTACTAAATTTCGATTTTTTTACTCATTTTTCACAGTCATAATCTGAAAATCGTGTTTCTGGAACCCTTGGGAAAAAACCTTAAAGCTTGAAATTCAAACAGCAATTCACAAAAACGAGTTTCGTTCAAGCATGAGAATTTATCTAAAGGGTGACACGTGCCAGCAAATTAGAAGGCACAAAAATGCACCTGCACTCTCTGAAAGTACCCCCTTAAGCCACATTCACTTTTGCTTTTACTCGAACCAACCATTGAATCATACGAAGCAATTTTATTTTTTCTTCACGCTGATTGGTTGGAGCAAAAGCAAAAGTAATTTTTGAACGGGGCCTAAAGGAATTGATACCATTGGGTAGGGGGTTGTAGCTTCCCACATGATTTTTCAAAAAAATTGTGAAATTTTCCCTGTAGAATTGCCCCCTTTGAGAAAATAGAGTAGCCAGCCTTGGATGACAAATTCAAAGACTAAAATCAGTTTAGAATTGAGCTGCTAGTAAAACGAAAAATCGCATAAAGACTAGACCCTTGAACGCATGCATATTGCATACAAACGCAGACACGTACGTACCTACTTATCGATCAATAAAATAGCGCCTGCCCATTGCTACATGTATAAGAACATTATAATATTTTTTTGCAAGTTCTTCAGTCATCGTTAAATTATTTGGCTGAGATTCTGATTTCATCGGATAGTTTTCTTTTATTTACATGATTACAGTTTTTTATTTTAACATAATTTTGAATCAACAGCCACCAAAGCCTGATAAAGTTTTTTACTTCAATCTTGAGTACCTTTCAACTTTCGCAGGGTGTTTTGAGAAAGAAGCTACCAATCGTGATTAAAGGATAAGAAATGTGAGTAATATTGCTGTAGAGCTATCTACTAATAATATACGAAATTAATTATTTGTTTTCATGCTTAAGCTTACAACATGAACTTATTTAAACGTATGTTGCATTAAATATTTTTACTGTCACCTTAATTATGGGGACAGGTCTCAAATTCTTTTGACAACATTTTTGCAATTTACCTCTTCAAAATAATATCTAAGCCAATAAAACATAAATTTTACAGTTCGCCGATTTTGCCCTTGAGTCAGCGACTCTTATGTTTTTTTTGGGGGGGTAAAATTTCTTAATACTTTTCTAAAATCCTTAAATAATTTTTATTTTTGCATTTCTAGCCTGCAATACTTACAAGTATGATTGAAATATTACCTTTTAATGAGACCTGTAAAGATTGTTGGGATTTGGATCCACCCCCGGATATGATATTAACAATACCACCCCCACCTATGCCAACATTTTTTGCCAGTTCATTCATCACGGTGGGCAACCGATCAAATGTGCCTTGCCCTTTGCTTTGTGACTGGACTACAGGCCAGGGAATGGAAATGAAAGAGGAATCACCGCGTATTGGTAAGTTTTTTCACACCTTCACTGACATGCTGGAAAAAATTTTGTCATCTTTGGATACCAAGTAACTTTACGAGTAAGAATAACTACCTAGCTCACATTTCATCGAATTTAAAATTGCCAAAAATTTCAAATAAAAAGAGAAATTCTAAATTCTCATTTAAGAAGTGAAAACAAGCATAATTTTTTTTACCAAAGCACACCTTGTTTGAATCTAGACACATTGGTTTAGGCCAATTCACTAATTTATTTTATGACAAAAAAAAAAAATAGTCATTTCTATTGAGAACTTTTGTACTCATTACGTATAGGTACTGCAAATTTTCAAGAGATTGTTGAAATTGAAAAATGCTTTTATTGACTATTTTGAATTTTTCGAAATAAATAAATTATTAATAATTAAATTAATAAAATAATTTTTTCAACGTGGAATATATCTTTCAAAATAAAACTCGTATAATTAACAATTATCTACATTAAAATAATTATTTCAGGTAATGGAGAAGAAAATTCTTGGTTTTTACTAACCGTTTCATCGCTTACTTTCATTTTATTCTTGTCTATGTGTGTGACGCTATTTCTGTTGAAATGCCGCCAGTAAGTTTATTATTTAATTTGCACATTACGTTGATGCTTTTAAAATTAAGAGAAAACAAAATAGTGTATTACAAGCTGCACAATACCAGAACTGATTTTCCATTACAGCAAACAATCGCATAGCATTGCATTCTGATTGACAATTCACACTTTTTTACCTTTCTTCGTTAAATTTTCGTACCTCCAAAAATATTTTTAATTCAATTTTGTAACGAGTTTACAAAAATTAGTTCAATTTTTAGTGTTTCACACCATAAAGATACAATGTTTGTATTTCAGGAACCATAAAATGAAGTCTTGTCTACAAAAAACCACCGGCACGTACAGCGATCGTACTTACGAGTCTATTTTGTATCCCAGCCTGAATAATAATCACATCGTGTGGGCCACTCTAACAAGAAATGGAAAGCCACAAACAGTCAAAGTGACCACAATAGCCCCTCCTCTCCCTCCACGAGTTTCCCAGGAGCGTAGTTTTGAAAACTGTGCTTTCGCCGAAGTTGACGACTATTCTATGACGTATGGACGACCTCAAATTTCGCCACCAGTCAAAATTCAAAACCCGAATATACGCCCTATTAATTTCTATCCGTCCTTAAAACGTCATAACTATCCCTCTTTATTGTAAAATGAATTTATCTCAGTTGAATATTTTTCATTTTTATTAATTTTCCAAGTAGGAAATTAGTTCATGTTTTTGCTTTCGTTCAAAATTCAACGTGGTATCGTTATGTGTACAAAAATTAGTGTTCTTTTAATAACTGGTCCTTAGTTGAAAAGTGAATAGAGCAATTAGAAAGTTGAACTCAGGGAGTGACCGAATTTAAGTTGGCTCTTTGTAGGTTGAAAATTAAAACTTATTTGCTTTAATACTCATTCTGCTCGGCCAAGACAACAAAACAGATATTACTTTAATATTCGCACAAACCATTAGTGCTCAAAAATAGAACTTCATCTTAATTTCGGTAACAACTGAAGATCGAGAAATAAGCTAATATTAGTTCATATTTCTTGAACTCAGTCCTACAAACAGAAATAATACTGACTAAACTTTTTTTCTGCAAAAATTTGTCAACATTTTGGTTAACAATTTACAATTCTTGATCAGTGTAAAAAATTTCATGTATTTGAATATGTAATGAAAAGTATCAATTGAAAATTAATAAGTGTCTTATGAAAAGACAAGTTATTTTTTGTTTTTACGCAATAATCTCCCATTAAATGCATTTACAAAATACAAATCTCAATTTTTACTTTAACATTTTTGTTACTTCAATGTTTTTTTTTTACTGATATTATTTTTTCAGTTTATAAAATTATAAAATATGATTACGAGCATTCAGCTCTCTAGAATAGTTAACATGAAAATATTGTTTTATAAAACTTTGAATAAATCAATCTATAAAAATTACACCGAAACGTATCTTTTTTCTGAACTTGAGATATAATAATTGGAAAAAAGCTTTCATTTTCTCTACAAGAAAGGGTTAATTCAGATTTCACAAATTCATTTTCTAATATTGGAAACTATAGTCTGTGTTAATTTCGTTTTCGTAATTTCTTTCTAAAATCAAGTCAATTGTAGGAGTAAGAGCCATGAAAATTTTCAACGTGATTTTAGACAAATTAAATAACAAAATTTTAGTTTCTGGGTCAAACTCGAAATTAATAAGTAGATAATTTCTGATGAGAGGTCCAATTGATCAAATCACATTAAAGGAATACGGAAAATCTGAATGCTTTGGTAAATTGTTTGTTTTTTCATTGCTAGCTGAATAAACTTAACAAGGTGTACAGAAATTTTGCATTCAGTTGTATTTTACAAATCTAAACAACACATTAAATTAATAGACTTTTTCAGAATAAGTGCTATCGAATATTAGCAACAAATTTCTGAATTGAACAAATGTACAAAAATGATTAAAAAAATAATGAAAACAAGAAAAAAAAATCATACTTTCAAAAAGTCGATACCTTTTTCCTCTATAATACTCCGCATACTATTCACATCGCTGAGCCACAAGTCAAGACGTTTGATCATCGAGCTGATTTGTGCCTTTCCAATTACTCTAGGTTGAACCCAGTTAAGGTGCACTTCCTGCGATACCTGATCGATGGAACCTTTGACTAACCCCAAAGACAAGGCTTTCATGACAAGTAATTCGACCTCATCGATGGGTAATTTCGTTTCTTTGGCTATTTCTTGGAACGTTAATTTTCTATCTTTGGATGGCCGTTTGAAAGTCATTTCCATCAAACAGAGAAGTGATATTTTTCTACGTAATTTATCTTTTTGTACGGCAATGTCACCGATGGAAGCCCATTTCGGTTGCATTTCTTCGAATCTACGAATGTCGCCAGTATTGAAAACGTTCAATAAATCAATAAGCCATTCGTTTGGCGTATGCCGCAAGGTGTCCAAAACAGGATGCTGCAATAATTCACCCAGATTGTAAATATCGTCGCTAAGTAAAGCTGCAAGTGACAAGAGGAAAGCATGCTGCATTTGCTCCTTCACTGGTATCGATGATAATTCCATTGAACCCAAGTATTTCAAACATGTACGGTAAAAGTCGGTGTGCTTACTCTGAATTCGATATAACTGACTGGCGAGAGAGTAATAACGATTGTGTACTATTCCAATTTCTTCAATATCTGCTAATAACGTTTCAATTTCAGCGATTAATCTTGCAGCCTCATCTTGGTTCTTCAACTTTTCTAAATGAACTTCACCCTGAAGGATTTTACAATAAATTAAAGCTTCTTTGTCATTTTTCACCTTAGGTTCTAGTGTTTCAAGAAAAGCAACGGTTTCTTTCGGATCGGTGAACTGGGTGAGGATATGTGTTATTATTTTCATAAACGTAAACTGGTTCATTTTGCTTTCAATGGGTTGGATGAAATCATCATACAACTTTCGCAAATTTTCATTTTTCAGCACTTCTGGATCTTGAACGTAGGAATACAGCTTTAAGGTAAGCTGATGCCATAATTTACGACTCTGTAACTGTTCCAATTCTGCAATAACTGACGACATTTTGAGATCCTATCAACAAATTGCACTTAATTATTAATGATGAAGTTAAAAATATAGTTTTAGGACAATGGATCATTGAATACATGGATAATAATTACACTGGTATAACAATTAAAGGTTATCAATACAGTAACAGGGTCAGTCTGCAGAGCACAAATAAATTCTATGGCAAAGGACAGAGCAGTTTCATTGGAAACGAGTATTCTTATAACTACCAGTTTTCTGACCTCAAACGAAGGATAATTTGATATAGAACATCAGAATTCAGAAGTATGATAGCTACAAAATATTCAAACCTGAACTGAGAATAAAGTATCTTACTTGTGAGAGTGAGATGAGTTTGCTTCTCTGACGAAAACAGATAGAATTACCGGGTCTCTAAAAACAGGCAGATATTCTAATTACTGCTTCTTTTGAAACTGAACCCACTATAAAAATATTTATTTCTCAGTGACTTGTGATGACTGATCCAACTTTCAAAAATAAAGGTAAGATTACAAAATCAAAAATGAAATTAAAATTTTAAAATTAAAATTTATGATTGCTGCAGCAGCATGACGAAGCTTTTATTTTGCTCCACTCCGCTTCTCCCTTCCATCCTTTTTCTTTCTCTTGATAAAAGATAAGCGTCTCACTCACAGTCACACCTCGTATTTTTTCTCTCTCCGGCAATTTGGGAGCGTTTTTTATTGGTCGGGTCCTTAGCGATTAATATACGTTTGTCGCTTTTATTTTTTATTTTTTTTTTTTGAATCATGATGCATGATGTTATGACTATGAGCGAGTTGAAGAACGTGAAAAATAAGAAAAATTTCATTTTATAAATAAAACACTTTTCTTATCAATTCTCCAAGAAAAAAACCGGTAGAAAAGAAGTTGATTTTTGATTTTCAATTCGTTACTTTTTCGAAAGTTGAAATAATTAATTAATTTTAATGATGTGGGCGAGTCTCTTCGTATTGTTCTTTAGGAAAAGTTATATTGACAGCTCGATAATCGTATATTTTTATGTGTGAAAAATTATTAAATGCTTACGAAGATGAACATGGAGAGTAATGCGGGTGAGACTTTACCTCAGCCACCGATAGCCCATGTTGAAGGTTCAATTTTACAAACCATTTCTAAATCTTCAGCGCAAGTGAAGGTAATATATTTGATTTATTTTTCTTCATCCCATATCCTATCCTGGCTTTAAGAATTACATTTCTCGTACTTACAGTTGATTTAATAATTTTATGTTACAGCTACCCAGAATTGAAGATTTTGAAATCATCAAGCCCATTAGTAAGGGAGCTTTTGGGTAAGTTCGAGTGAGTTTTAAAATTTGTGAATCATAAAGCTCATATAATTCATTTTCTGGTTCTTCACAGGGAAGTATATTTGGGACGTAAAGTCAATAACAATGATGTTATTTATGCTATTAAAGTTATGAAAAAATCAGAAATGATCCACAAAAACATGGCGTGTCAAGGTGAATAAAATCAGCTTTTATATTTTATGCAACCTTTTTCATCGTGATTGAGATTTCATTTAATTATTATTTTATGTTGGCAGTTGTGACCGAAAGAAATGCACTAGCATTATCCAGGAGCCCATTTTGTGTGCAGTTGTTTTATTCTTTGCAAACACCCACTCGCATTTTTCTAGTAATTATTTTGAAATTTTTTCTCCCATTTATAATTTTTTTTTCCAATCAAAAAGTAATATTTCAGGTCATGGAATACATGGTTGGTGGTGATTTAAAATCTTTACTCAGTGTTTACGGTTATTTCGAAGAAAATATGGCTATTTTCTACTGTGCTGAAATCGTTATAGCTCTTCAATATTTACACTCGTAAGTTCACCAGTCTCACAACGTCTAAAGTGAATCATTGCAAAATTTATATGGTTCCATTTTATTTCTCCTTTCCAGACATGGAATTGTTCATAGAGATTTGAAACCAGATAATATTTTAATATCAGAAAAAGGCCATCTGAAATTAACTGACTTTGGATTGAGTAGAATCACACTACATAGAGGTTGGTGAAAACGTTTTCTTGTAAACTTTATAATTTATAAAAATCCTTTCGTATCATATTTTTCAGACAAATCTTAGTTGAAAATATTTTTTTCAATATTATTCTCATGGTTTTCTACACGTTTCTTATTTTTTCGTTTTTTATTTCTTACTAGACCTGGAAATAAACGATTTAATCAACAGAACACCCGGCTGTGTGCTGAAAAATAGAACTCCGGGACAGCTGCTTTCTCTAACGTCACATCTGTCGTTTGTACGTATGGCCAGTTCTTAAGAAAGCCATGAAAAATTGTTTCCAGTTTTTAAAATTCTTGTTACATTTAGGGCTCTCATGAGAAGAAAACTGTACGATCAACGATAGTTTCAAAAGAGAATACTGGCGTTAATTTAGAGGACAGAATTAATGACGGCGAAGACCCGCATAACTTGTCTGGCTTTGCACCATTTTGCTCTGCTGAAACCAGTCTAAACGCTTCCAGCTCGTCTTACCATTCATGTGATTCGTGCTCCAAAGAAAAAAATTTATTTTGTTCCTGTAACTGTCGTTCCAAAATGAATTCTCGTTTTTTAACGTTGGGAACGCCTGTATCAACATCACAAAGTGTCAAGTAAATTATTTTTGCTTATTTCAATATTCGATACCGAATATTTTATTATTCTTCGTGTATTATTTGTAATTTCCAGTGAGAGAATGCATTTCAAAAATAACTAAATAGTCTTGGATTAGGTCTTTTTTCCATTTTCTATTAAAATTTTGGTCTTATTGTACTTCGACTTCCATTGAAATTAAGTTTCAAATTTTACGAATGCACCAAAAAAAATTGTTCGCATAAGGTGGAAAAATTGTTCAGTGATTTTTTTAAAAGTTAGTTTCGTTTTGTTTGTTCTCTTCGAGTATTTTATATTTGATGCCAAAGTCTTAAATTTTTATTTCTGCAAAATTTCGAATCCTAATAATGAACCTTACTATGGATTTGGCTTAGATTATTATGTATTATTAAATCTGTTGAAAAATCTGTATTTTATGAATTGCGAACGTTAGATCAACAGAATTAGAATCCAAGCATAAAAAATTAATTTTCTCAGCTGCAAAAAATTTGAGAGAAATCAAAGATAAGAAGAATTTTAATAAATTATTTTTAATCTGTCATTCCAGAAAACAATTTAAGAAACCAGAGAATGGTCGCAAACGTAAACTACACATCGATTTCCCCAAATCTGAAATGATTTGTTCATCTCCACTAACAGCCAACAGTTCTGGTTTGACCCAAGATGTTAAGCTAATGGATTTAACGAACAACGTTTCACCAGTAAGGAGTCAGTCTGGAATTTATCAATATTCGATGCCCGTGCCTTCGAGTCCGCTAAAAAGCGTTTTAAAAAAGAAGTAACGTTCGTTTTATTTGGTTCGAACTACGATACACACAATTTTCGACGTTCTCTCACATTCTTGACACTTTTTGTAGATGTCTGTCTGGAGATGGTCGCAAAATTAATGTTATGTTCTCCACACCTGTTCAAAGAGAGCTGTCTGCATTTGAAGATAGCACATCAGCGGCTAAAGTTACAAGATTCGCTATTCCGACTTACCATTCTGTGTCGACATTGGTACATATTTTTATTTATTAGTTGAAATTTTCAACAGAATTGGGAAGATCTAATGTTCATTAATTTTTATTATTTAATCCCATCTTCGCGTTGCGCATCTTTACTGATTCAATTGCAATAACTGTTAATCAGTTCTTGTTTATTTCTGTGCAACTATTAAAAGTTTCAATTTTCACAGGATGATGTTCTAGTAAGTCCAATTGTAACCCCTGGAAGAATAGAAAACAAAAATCCTTTAAGGACGCCAAAAGATCTGCGCATAGGAAAGAAGGCAAGTGACAATCGAATTTTAGGTACTCCTGACTACCTAGCTCCAGAATTACTGCTGAAGAAGGATCACGGTAAGCAGTTCTTTTCATTTGTCTTAATTTTCGTGCATATTAAAGGTGAAGCTGATTGAATTATTCTTATTGTGGCCCTTTGATATGTAATTTATGACCTTTCAATTCTCTGCTCCTGCCCTCTCCTTCCCTAAACTAGTAGATCACTCATTGAAATAAGTTTCCTTTTAACGCTATATGTTTTCTATTCATTGCAAAAACTGTTCAAAGGTTCGGGAGTCGATTGGTGGGCCTTGGGAGTTTGTTTATACGAAATGAGCACCGGTATGCTTCCATTTAACGGAGAAACGCCGCAAGAAGTATTCGAAAATATTTTGAGCAAAAGTGAGCATTTTTTCAGCTTATGCCTGTTTCGTGTTATTGCTGAACTCAAATATTTTCTTTTTTGGCACTTGGCAGCTTTAGATTGGCCCGAGCCAGACGAAATGTCCGACAATATGCGACAAACAATCGACTCGCTACTAACGCTAAATCCAGAAGAAAGGTCTAACGGATATGACTTGAGAAAACAACAACTTTTTCAGAACATTCAATGGGATCATTTACTTTCGGTAGAACCACCATTCGTACCGCAACCAGACTCCGAGTATGACACATCATATTTCAGAGGTAAGTTATTGAAGTGTTTAATTACAGAGGTGAAGAGACCTTTTGGCATGGTGGTTGTTTAGGGACATGAACGAATGTAACACTGCAAACTAGAAGTTTCCAGGTTTATTATTCGTCGTAAAAATACAAATTTCTTATTTAAATTTAAAAAAAAGTACCTAATTTTTGCGCGGAAAAATTAAAAATTGATTTATTTCAATTAACAAATTGGGTAAATTATGTCCTGTTAAGATAGTTAATGCTGGGACAACCTATTTTTTTATTTATCAATGGCCATGCAAGCGAATTTAACGCTGTTATAGCTATATATTTAAACTTATGACTGACTGAGATATACTTTTTAGATTATTTGTAATTTTATATTTTGAAGACAATGAATGGTTATTTTGGAACCTTTGAGTTTGGAGGATGAAAGAACTAGATGACCTACATTGAAAATGGTCAGTATCTATCAGTAAATGTGGACTCGAGTCACTCTGGTTCTCAAGGTTAAAAATAAATTAGGTAGAAAAATGTCAAAATAACAAAATCGGGTTGTTTTTTTTCACATGAGATTTCAAATTTTTGAAAAGTACCTATGTACGTAAAATGAATACCCCCTCAGCGCTTTTCAACAGTAATGATAATCTTGCACTTGAAACCAACTCGAAATCGTCTATAGTCTGTAATTACAGCAATTAGTTGTCATTTTGAATGGATATAAATATTTTTTGAAGGATTAAAGGTAATGAATAACGAACAAAAAAAATCATGGCTTTTCAGAGATTTTTTGAGAGGTTTATAAAAATATAAATCATTATCAGTGCAGGGAAAAAATATTTTTTGTAATTACCATTCTGCACGAATTCAGATAAGACCAGTAAGCAATTTTAAATTGAGTCGTAGTCATTATATTTGACAGGTGACTCCATAATAATAAAAAAAATGCCCACATACGCCTTGCAAAACGCTTTCCAACTGAAAGAATAAATTCTCCTGACACAGTAAATTTTGCAAATTAAGCACTATTGCCGTGGTGTCACAGACTCATGCTACTTGAAATTACCTAAAATCTTATCTTCTACAATGTTGAAGGGTTTTACTAATTTAGTTTTTCTTTTGATGATAAATTTTACAACGCTACAATGTCACTAGAAATTGGCTTAATTTGCAATATCACTTTACTGCCATAGGTTAATGTTATTTTTTCTACGCTATATTGTTAGCTTTCGTCGATAAACTTTTTAAAATAATTTATTCGATCTGTTTTAGTGCGAACAGACATGAAACAAATCGAAGTTACTAATTTGAAACAGCTGGACGTATAATGCACCTGTCGAGAAGATTATTTGGAGAAAATCGCCCTTGAAATAGTCGTCTATTTGATTTTTATTTATGTTCTTTCTGCTGTGTGTTTTAAATTTTGCTTCACGTTAATAGTACCTTAATCCCTTATGATAAATGTAAATAAATTTGTATCGTTTGTACGAATAAATCACATTATGAGTACTTTTATAATTACTATCAATGTTTTATTATGAAATAATCTTGACCGAAATTGAATAACGAATGTAACTACAACTAGGTACTGTTAAATGTCGAAAATTTATAAAATTAGTAGATTATTTTCAACTTTATGTTACTTTTAATGTGTTATACTTTGAAAATAAGTTACAGACCACAATGATCTTTTGTAAATAAGATGAATCCTAACCATTCAGAAGAAAAGGAGATGAAGACAAATGTAGGAAATTAGTTACGGATTAATAATGTTTCATAGACACGTGAAAAAGACAATATTTCAAGCATTTTAACCAATTATTACTGACTCCCATTTAATTTCTACATATCAACGTAATTCAACATTAATCAACACCAATATTTCTACTGTTTTTCAATCATTTTTACTAAACCAAATTTTTATAAATTAATTTCTATTTATTTAAACAATGTCAACATTAATTTTTCAATGATAATTGATAACTCTTTGAATTCGCAAAATTTATTAAAATGATTGATCAGTGACACAATTCCCACATCTTTTTCTCTGGAATTTCTACTCTGATAGATTATTTCAACAGTGACTCCAAATACTAATTTTCTCACTTTCTCCTCAGAAGCAATAATTACAGATTAATTTTTCCCAAAACACTAGGTAAATACCAGGTCAATACTCGATGTGTTTTCATCACGGATGGGTAAATCTCGATAAGCTAACATTTTGGAAATTGGAATAATATGTTTCTATAATAAAAATACTCGTTTACAATCCCAAACAAAACTATACCGTCAGTAATGAGCCAATTCAAATAGGCATATTTAAACCTGCGTTAGAGTTATGTGATATAAGAATCAGTCATTAGAAACGAATTCTCTCAGGGCAGTTTGGAAAACGATGACTCAATTTTCGGAGCACAAGAATTGGGTTAAAATTATACGTGCGTATATCTGGCACGTATGTGATGTGGTTAAGACTTTGAGTACTGGAGATGTAAGAATTTCTGAAAGGTTTTAATATGATTAATCTAAATACAAGTATGCCTACCAAAATTGAAAGTAACTCGCCACGGCTACTCACATATCGTGTAAGTCATTATTCGATTAATAGGTGTAGGTGTCAGAAAATGGCTACATCTCCTCAGTCAGTAAAATATTATTTGTTTCCAGTTAAATACCCTCAACACACCCCGGACAAATATCTTCTCCTTGTCCATGGTGTTTCCTTATCTAATTAATTCAGTTCAGCGTAATAACATCTGTAGTAGACAGTGACTCATAGAATCTATGAGTTCTAGATAAATGTGGTTATAGGACACCGACCTTGATTTAGGAAACATTGCCTTTACTGAGTCAATCTTGATAAAGTTATGATCTTGAATAGCGGCAAATAATAAAGAATGTTTTTATAATCTTCACGTATTTTTTTATTCAGAAAAAATAATATACTTAAGCGTAAATATCAATGGCCAGCTCGAGTCCACAACCTGCTGAGTCCCCCAAAAAAATGATCACCCATATTTTTCGACTGACTTGACGGGTTTTGGATTCTGGCCATCATCATTATTCCAACAAACAACAAAGAAAACATAATTTTTGTGTCTAATTAAGTTCCAGTGTTGCCAAGTCTTAAGATTTGTCTTAAATCGTAAGATTTTTCACTTTGTTTAGTGATTTTAAGAAAGACGACCGAAAATTTAAGATTTTCAAGATTTTCGAGAAATCTCAAGAAAAGTCTTAGGAAAAATGAAAGAATATGAAAAAAAAAATGATTTCAGTGATTTAAAAAAAGGGAAAAGGTCTTTCAATATCGTTAAAAGTAAAATACAAAATACAATTTTACGAGTACGTGGCAAGCAAAAAAAAAAGTTCCAAAAAAAGTGAAATTTTCGCATCATTTTTTAAGATTTCAGATTTTTTCTCCAAATTTAAGATTTTTCAAGTTACGATTTTAAGACTTTTCGAGTTGACCACTTGGCAGTTAAGTTCAAATCTTGAAGTAAAATACAAATTCTTAGGTAAATGCTTTTATCTTTTTAAAGTTTGAAAATCCAGATTTTTTCTTCCGCACCCTCCAACTTGTGATAAAAAGTCCACTTTCTGTTTCGTGTTGTACCTAGTTGAATGAAAAAAAAAAAATTTATTAAAAAAAGCAACTTAATCAGGCATTAGATAATACTCCTCGAGAAAAAATACTTATATGAAGGAAAAGTAGGATAAGTTGTAAAATACAACTCTCCAGTCAAATTATTGAGTTTTCACTTATTGTTTAAAAATGCAAAATTAATTTGAACTAAATTGATAAGATGGTTGATCTGGATTCTATTTAAATATACCTATTATATCAATGGCATTGACATGAAATTAGCTTAATTTAATTCACGTAATTCAAAAACTTGAAAAGTGAATCTTGAAACTAATAATTTTAATTTAGATCCTATAGTGTTTTGCACATCTGACCTTCTTAATGATTTTACTTTTTGGAAAATTTTGCATGAGATTTCATAACCCTTATTACAGTGGAGGTGGTCTGAGAAATTCGCTATGAGAGGCTGAGTTATCACTCAAGAGACGAAAATGCTACACGAAATTTGCGTGAAACGTGGGAAAATTTTTTTATTCGGTTATTTTCTGATGAAATTCAATGCCTTATTCCTTCCGTAAATTACACGAACCTACCGATGTGAAAACCATCCGTGTTTGCATATTGCAGACATTAATTATACCATACAGGGGTAGCATTCACATACGTTCGCCACTCGCTAATCATTTAAGTTATTAATTTATCAATACCGAGACATCCGACATTCGCAGATTATGTTCTTGCTCGGATCTTATTATCATTTAGATGCATTTTAGTTGCGTGGTGAACACTATAAGGGATAGATTCGTAAACGGAACTCTAAAACCCACGCAAAACATTCTCATATGGAGTAGAAGAGGGGTGGTAATATTTTTAACAATAAAGTCTTCTTTAATCTACGAGTTTTAAATAAAAAGCCTCTTTTTTGTCTTCAACACTATGTATACCTAGTGGTAAGTATACAGGTGCACCGATTTTCGTTATTCAAGGACAAATCCCCTCCGCTGGTTATTTGCCTCCTCCCCTTCCGAATTTAGATGGGATAGAGATTTTGAGAAAGATGGTATTTTTTAATTGAAAGGAAATTTCAAGTACAATGCAATTTCTCCTAGTGTTTTTGTGGCTTTCTTTCATTTATAAAGTAGATACCCTTTTTTGTCAATCACTATTCAAAACTTCGGATTCTTGGTAATCGATGTTAACTCATTTTTCCACAAGATAAATTTAGCGGAGCCAAGCCCTTTCACTTTTTGGAAATTGATGAAGCTACTCATATTATACGCACAGCATAATTTTTTTCATTTGCCACGAACGAGGACCTTTTTTTGTGAGATGGGAGAAGTAAAACGTTTATAGCAGTAACCTTGTGTCCCTCTCTTTTCATTTCAAAAAATTGGTTCAGGATAGAATGAGACAAAGAAGGACGATGTCAGCTATAAATCAAGACAGATTATACGCAGGACCTTTTTTACTCGGATGAGAATGTCTCGATATTATTATTTCTCTATAATTCGTCATTAATAAGAGCTGAGGGCCAAAACCTGATACCGACAACATAGTCGAAGACTATACACAATTCAGAATTGTCGATGCCCAGTTCATTACACCGCCACCACCCTTCATTTCAGCTGTAACGACGTTGCACGAAAATGAAGACGTAATACAAAAGAAAGACAAAAAATTAAACTGTATAGCGTAAAGACCAAAAACGCTATCGTCCGCAGAAGAAAAAAAGGCGAAAAACTAACTTGAGACTAAAAGAAGTCGTTGTAGCGATGCAAAAAAGCAGGTTTCCGATAGAGAACGATCATTACTCAGTTCGTCTCAACAGCTATTGTGTAACGAGATATTGAGCCCGGTTTAGAATTACTGGAATTAAGTTTTTGCTTTTGGTTTTATTTTGATCGATCAACCACCCTTTCTGTGAGAGGCGGCAAACGGGGTGCATTGTTTCGGATTTGGACATAATATTTAAGGACCCGAAAATCTTAAAACTTTTTCTCATTTGGCTTCGTAATTTATATTAGTTATTGCTTCCGTATACCTTTTTATGAAGCTGAATTTTACTTCAGACGAAGGGCTCCAGTAGCCCTGCAGTCCAACAATAAAAATAATGAAAAGAATTATAGCGCTGCAAGCCCGGCTAGAGCAGGTTTTTGGATCAAATTACTGGACGTCAAAATGAACCATCACCAGGTTAGGCCTGTTATAGACGTCTGGGAAAATTCGGTTAAAAATTAATTCTCTCAGAAACCTGCCGGCAAGTTGAATACTGAAGAAAACTTCATGTTCAGAACCCTCGAAACCGATCGTCATGAAATTTCTAACAGACTTCACTGTGACTTGAAATTTGAATAAAACGGAACTTTTGAGTCTTCGATCCGTTCAGTAGTCTGTAGTTTAGTTAGAATCAGCCTTCAATATCCAATTTTACGATTTACTAATGCCTCCCCCACATGCATAAAAATTTAAACAAACAAATGAAGAACGAAATATAAATATGCGAGATGGTAGGCTATTTTTGAAATCCTGAAATCATTAACAAATAATTATTCAAGTCCCATAAAACTAGTCAGATCAAAATTAAATAGCTGCGTAGATTTTCTGCGAGAACCTGCTAAAAAATCTCTGTGGAAGAGAATTGACGGCGAAGTGAACGATGAGTAACAAACTGCAATACCGTGAGCCAATGAGATTCGAGAAAAGACGTTAACGACGCAAAATGGCCGTCCTTCTTTCGTGTTCATGTCTTTCGCTTCCCAGTTCCCACCAGTATTTTTCGTATCTTCTACGCTCTTCGCTTCGAATTCCCAGAACCGAACGTTTTCTTGTCGTAGAAACGGGAACCGAACGTTTTCTTGTCGTAGAAACGGCGAGGTAAAGAGGCAACAGTAAAATACGTTTTTCTACTCTCCCAGTCTATTTTTTTCTCATCCTGCATTTCTGTGCTGAAGATAGAGAATTTTCGTTTGTTGTCAGAAATCAGAATCATTTGTTTTCAGTTTCAAATCGGTTGTACCTGTTCACGTTTCTTGAAATTAGTTTTTGATTTTTTTTTCCGTATTGAAGCCACATCCACAAGTAAGTTGACTCACACATCATATTATTATTAAGCTTATTTTGGGTTGACTTCAAGAAACTGCTTTACATCTATTCGGTCATTCAATGATGGTGTTTATTATAAACCCTCCTAGATCCTGAATTCGTTTATAAATGCGGGCTGTGAAAGAACCAAAAAGGTGCTTTGTTCAGCTAGTCATTTTCCCCAATTTTATTCAACAGAGATAAAAACAAAAATTTTCATCATACCTCAGCCTTACTCCAATAGTATAATATCGAATTTGACAACTTAAGTATAGTATTATGTACAATGATTGGTTACTTATTTAACTGACAGTCATAAAAGCAAGTCTGGACTCACGAGTCCAGATGCCAGGGCCAGGGCGTTCTCGTGTCTTACGTGGTTCATTGAATCAGTTAATAGTATAACTAAAATTTGTAATATTGGCCCTTAGCTTAGACTTTGAGTTACAGATTTCAGCAGTCTCATTTACAAGGGCATTTTTGTTTTTGATCGGTGTTAAAAGTAAGACATTGGCTAATTAAAAATGGTTTGTTTAAAAAAATCAAATGCAAAAAGCCATGGTAAATAAGCCTGTCCGAGTTGAAAAAAGAAGAATTTTACCACTAAATAATGCATGTTACTAGAGATGTTCTACTGGAGAGAGCTTTCCTTAACAAAACAAAATGTATGAGAAACTCGATCTAAGAGCTTTTGCGTGTTCAAATACCAGATTTGTGATTCTTTCCCTGTGTTATAGTCGTTTTTATTTTTCGTGTTTCTCATATTTCTTGTGTTTTCTTTTTGTAAAATTGACCAAAAAATCCTATTTTACTCATAAGTTTTTATGAAAAAAATTCTAAAAATTCAGCAATAAAAGTATAAAAAATACCCAAAAATGTTTTATTCTTTGCATTTCAAACTAATTAATTTTGTTTTTGTATTTTTCTGGTGTCTCCTTTCTTGCGGAATTTTTCTATGTCCTAGTGATTTTTTTCTTGTTCATGTTGCAACCCTCATACTAGTCGCAAGAGGGAAAAGTGAAAAAATTGAATATTTTGATTGTATGAAAAATTTCTCTCCAAGCTTAGTCTAGGTTGCTGCGTCTCTCACGTAATTTTATTGAATGGACATAATCACTTTTTTGATGTAAGATGTCAATTTGCATTGTCCAATCACCAACAGATTATATTTGGATTCATTTTAGATGAGTAGTGCCTAGTTTTCCTGTATAGTTTTTCAGCATAATTATTCTCATCTATACGTCTGCTCAAAACTAGGTTTGTGCTTCACAGAGAAAGATTTCAAATTTTAAAATGAATTATTGTGCGGGTGCATTAAATACACTACAAGATATCAACCCTTATAGATCCATCTGAACTTTGATCTTGTCCAAGGCAATCTGAGGTCTACTGGACGCCATTTTTTCATATTTTCTAATTTATGTACAAAAACTTTGCAAGCAGTTCCGTATACACTTATTACTTATTTAAAATTTGACGCTAAATCCATTGGTACCGTCAGCATTCAGCGCACCTCAAGCTCCAAAATTCGTAAAGTTATGAATTATGATCAGTTTAAGTAACCTATCCCTCCATTGTTTTCCCTCTTCAGAACAACTATACTTGATACTCTTATCCGAGTTTTGTAAACAAACGCATGATATGAATTTATTGAATTATTTCATGCCCTCTTCTGAAATGTCGATTTTCACTTGGAGCATACTTTTATTTTGTCATGGTCACATACTTACTGAATCTGTCTATTCTTTATATTCTTCTTATAATTGAAGGCCTGAGCTGGTGCATCCCAGGTTGTTCTGTAAGGATCTCTTATAATGAAGAGAAATGTACTTGTAGACTACGCAGGGATGTAGCCAGAGTGTTCTGTTAGGGGGGGGGGGGGACAAATAAGATTCTTGAGAAAGGCAGTTCATTTTCAAGTCCCTTATTTACCTTTTTTTTTTTCGAAGTCTAGGAGGGGAGGGTGGTTTCTCTTGGGAGGCAAATTTTTCTGGAGGATGCGAAGAATGCCAGCCCTCTGACTACACCCCTGAGACCACATCTACAAGATCCCACTCATGTTTTCGGGTCTCGATCAAACTCCACATAGAGATGATAACTGCGATGCAACTTATGGGCGAATAGGGTAGGGTTAATATTTTTTTTATCTCAGTGTCGTAACTGTGAAGCTCACTTCATATTGCAGGTATTGCAGATTGAATTATTTGTGGAGTCCTGTAGACCCCAAGTAAAATTGCCCCTACCTTCTGTTTGAATATGTACACTTTCTAAAACATATTTTCAACTTCTTTCAGTGAATAATAATCGGCTGGTCATACGTGAATTGAACAATTATCAGATTTCGACTCGTAGCTGCGATATAAATAATAATTCTCTTTGCCAACCGAATCAGAATCCGATCATTCGACGCGAAGGACAATCATTGGACCCCTGCGATCTAAATTTGGACCAACTGAATTTGAATGATCTGGCCATACCACCGAGACGGCGTTACCAGAACACCAATCAGCCTAACGTTCAGGATTTGTTGGAAACTATTCTTGCCTCACCTCTTGGACACAAATATCTCATTGCTTTCTATTTGAATAAGCATTTGTCTACGCACACGCCTATTTTCCGTCAGTATCAAGATCACGCAAACAATTTAAGTAAGTAGTGTATTCTTTATTGATTCTTGATTCATATTTTAGCTTAATTAATGAGTTCAATTCCGAATAGTGCTATGTATATTTTGGTGGAGAAAATGACGCCTGTGAAAATGTGTTATGCAATGTGTCTTACGAACATATAGTATACACTTTTTGCTGGGTTTGTCATAGTTTCGTCCTTCCAAAAGTGCAATTAGTACCTTAATCGGTTCACAGTTACATTTTTCTTGATTATAGTTAGTTTTTTTTTACCTGTTATGAATTTTACACTGACCACTTTTTGGAATCGGACTCTTCAATTCAATTATATTTTCTATTTTTTCGTATAACTCGCTGCTCCATGTTTTGAAATGCATTTGTGGGTTTTAAACTCAAGAAACCTGTTCTAATTTAGTTACAGAAGACCCCCCCCCCCCACTATTTGAAGAGCTGCGTCGAATTTTTATGATGGGCTTGGTGCTACGATATTTTAATAAGAATCTGATTATTGAAACAAAAGAATGCCACCATCTTACCAACTAATTTTTAAAATTGTTTTTCCTATTTGTCTAAGAACTGAATCAAAATTTTCATTTCATACGATATGCTTGTAGGAAATATTTTCAAATTATCGATTTACAATTTTGTACCAAAAATAGTTGGATCAAGAGGAATATGGGTTGTAAAATTACCCCTTAATATTCAAAGACAAACTCAAAACTGGCCAATTTTGATCCATCTGTGTTAATTTTTCACCTATCATTGCAGTTTCTCGCCTATTAAGACTTTTTATCTTAAAACATAAAGTAAAGGGTTGGAAAATTGATTGGAGATATTTGAAAGCTTCACATATTCTGTTCAGGTGTGGACGTGTGGTCTTGGACTCCAAGTGATGTGAGGAATAAAGGGTTTTTTGTCTTAATGTAAAATTTTGTTTTGGACACTGCCTCCAGTGACGTTATTAGTTTTTTGAGAGGGTGACCAGGGGAGTCTAGGAGAAATTGATCGAGAAATGAGAACTGAAATTATTTTAAGTTTTCAAAATATTATGCTCCCTCTGTTAGCCCATTTTTTTACTCCGCAGGAAATTTTTTATGCTCCGTACAAGTTCCTCAAATTAAGGATTTTTGACAAATGTTTACTCGCTGTCACGTCTTTAGCCTTGTAATATACGAAGCAGAAAAAAATTTAGGTGGGCTGTCCAGAATTTTTAGGGTGTTTCTGGTTTCCCTTAGACCCCCTCACCAAATGCACCATTATTGCACTTGGCCACGCATTATAATGTAGCTTTTCATGTGTCATAGGGTAGGGGTATACTTTCTTTTCGAATTTTTTTTATCGCATCACGATCAGGATATACGTTGGGTATCCTCAGAGCGGTTCATAAATGTAAAAAAAAATATATTGTGAGTTAATTTTGAGAAACGTTCATTTACAGCGAAAGTGAAAAACCTGTTGTTGATGAAAAAAGAAACAGCCATCACCGAGCTACTGGCTGGTTTGCCCTTCGTTCACCCGGGAAATCATGAAGTGAAAATGGCGTACCTAAGAGTATTGCCTGTTTTGTTCAGTCACGTCAGTTTGTACGATGTGAGTTTGAATGAGATCACCCAAATCGTGGACCTGCTGAGAGTTCAACCAGCATTCACAGCTCAACAGGGGTAAGAAAGAAAATTTTTCATTTTTTTCAATCAGATTTTTGTCCGCTTTGATTTTGAATTTCTCTAACATAATTAGTGTATGGAACTTCAGTTCGTCCAATTGTATTGCGTAAAAATTATAATTACACGCAAGTTGCCATCTTTTGCGAAATATGCGACAAAATTATTAAGATTTTTTAATTTTGCAAAATTAAGACAAAAGTCATATTTTTTTCAAATGGCAACATTGCCATACAAATTCGAAATAATATGTTTTTGAATCTTTTTCTTCTACGTTGAAGAAATGAATCAATAAAATTGCGCTGAGGGAAATTAATTTCAATGAAATAAAATTATTTTGCTAAATCCACGGATTATATGCTTTAATTAGAAATATTAATACAACGTATAATTATAAGCAATATAGGTACCTCTTTGAATGAGCCTTTTACTGTTTTGACTAATTTAAATAATTATATTTTTTTATTTTGGATTGACCTTTTTTTCTTTTTTTTTTGATTGATATTTTTGACGATTTAAAAACCACCTGTTTATTTAAGGCTCCAAGAGACTTCTTAAAAAATTTTTTGTTTGATTGAGAAATTCGTTGAGGCGGTATTGAAGATATAACTTTTCAAAGTATTGATTTTTTAGACGTGAAGGCAGTTCAGTATTTCTTAATTTTTACACATTTCTTTTTATAAAAACCGAATATTTTTATCTGTTCACCAAATACTAAAAAAAAGTCTGACGATTTGTTCCTAAAATTAATATTTTTTTTCTGTTTTTCAGTTTGTTTGCTCAGTGGTTCGCTATATTCGATGCAAGAAGAAAGAGCCCCAAGCATTTCTCATTCAAGGTATGAATTTAATAAGTTTATAACTTTTTCCTCTGGATTTCTTTATAAGTTCATTTTACATTTGTAAAAAGTGCGCCACCAGAACTTTTAAGGCTTGATTGAGTTCGCTGTTCTGTTCAGATAGATAAAATTCAAAACAACAATCAGAACTCAAAACTGAGTTCTGGATAACTTTTCTCGAATATATCTATCAGAAAGAACGCACAAATTTTGTAATCTATAAAGATGAATGAAATTAAAAAAGAAAGGTGAAATAAACGAATATAAGAACTGGATGAAACTTATTCTGGTTATTTGTATTGAAAGAAATTATACCTACTGGTGTGGCTTGTGATTTGTTAACTTTTTGAAAATTCGACTGGCTTGAATTTAAGACGTTTTTCTCAGTTGTCTGTAATTTATTTTATTTTCACTGCAAATTCTTTTTAGTTGCGCGTGCTTAATGCCTTCTTGAACTCCCGCAATTTCTTATGTGTGAAAATTATTGCTCGTTGTTGTGATTTGCAGGACGAAAATTACGTGCGGGAATTACCCGCCGTTCAGTATTCTTTTAGTGATGATTCACTTACCCTGAGCATTGGCTATTCTGATATCGCTTTGTTGAGAGGTGAGTTCAATTCTATGTGTATGTAACTCTTTAAAAGTTGTTTTTCCAATTTTTCTCGTTTTGTTGTCCATCTGATCCATGCCAATTGTTTACTAATTTGTTGGGCACCCTTAGCGTGAAAGTTTTTTCATCTGTTTGCTGTTCAGTTGAGGCGAATGGCCAGTTGCAGAAACTCAACTGAGAGGCCAAGAGGAAGGGTAAATATTCTTTGTAGTTGGAAAAAAATCTTGAAGAAAAAAAAAAGGTTATTTGAGACCCTCGAAAAAGTCTGAAAATTTTGAAAATCGAAAAAAAGGGCTTCGTCCGAGCTTCAAGAATATTATGTCAAAAAATAACTTTTCCAAAGAGCCAATTCGGTGCAAAATTTAACAACAAAAAAATTGAAAGGTAAATCGTGAATCACTCGAGAAAAGCAGAGGTAGACTACATCCCTTGGGGATATTTTTGAAAGGCTTTCTGGAACGAAAATTATTTCTGGTGATATTTTCATTGTTTTCAATTGGAAAGTTGATTGAGAACCGGATGTGTTCCTGAAATGGAGTAAAATTATGTTTTATATTTTATTAAATTGAATTTTTATTTCGTGTTACAGCTTTCCACCGATGGCTGCGACTTCATCGCCTACATAAATATTTATACTTTTTTGCGAGCTTATCGTACGAGAAGATATTGGATCTGGATGAGAGAAGTTTTGATCTTCTTCAAGATCAAATAAACTTACACGTAATTACAATCGGAGCAAAGCATAAAATTCTTCGCGAAATAGACCTGCTGCGAGAGCGTCGCTCATGTTTATTGAATATTATGAAGGTTAGTTACACACCACGCCTCAACTTTGGTATTTCTTAAGTTTTATTCTGATTATTTTATAGTTTCGACTTTGCTGAATGTATGAAGATCAGAGGCTGAAGATCTTTTTGCTTATCACAAAAAAAGAAATTATTAGAAGTGTAAAGAAAAATTATTAAGGATTGAATCAGGTCATCATTTTTTTCCTGCACTATTTAGTAGCTATAGAGGAAAAACATTTTACTCCTAAAAATCAACTTTTTCTCTATTTCTATTCAAAAAGTCTCGGTTCCAACTAATTTTTGAGGTGTAGAGAGTTACTTCTTGAAGCTGTGGATTCGTCTGTCAATGTACTGTCGAAAAGTGTGTAAAAAAAATTGAATTTTCATTTTTTTCACTCTAGGAATGATTTCTCAGACTTCGTCACGAGACTATAGTTGGAAATTTAAAATACCCTCTAGATTGGTTTTGGTCGAATAGATGCAGTGTAGCATATCTTAGGGGGCTGGGCGTGAAGCTCCTCCTCGTTGAGCGCCGCATATGTCGTGAACCAAAGGCTGAACAACAAAATTTTCCACGTTTGGTGTGGATTTTTCATGAGATTTTGGTTTTTTGGGGTTAACTTCGGAGACTCAGCCTCTCACAATAGCAATTTCTCGGTGTGCCAATGAATGAATATAAATCTATCTTGGAAAAGGAGATTTTTTTTTCAATGAATATTTAAACATAAAATTATAGTTTCAAAATTTTACTCCCTTACATTCTTTGTGACGCTTTCGTCGTCTTACAGTGGCCATGAAAAGATGAGCCTCACTTTGATTTAAGGATCACCCTATAATGTACTCGTATACAATTTAACCAATTGATTTGAAACTGTTTGTCGAAAAGGTCGACTTTTTTTTATTATAAGAAAGTCAACATTCGGCGTTTTGTATTTTTCACATCATCTGAAGATGAATTTTCTTAAATTTCAGACTTCTTTCCGGAACTATCAAGGTATCGAAAGCGCGGTTCGAGATATCAAAAGAATCATGCGTACACCCATTTGTGTTCGTGATACGCACATTGAGAAGTTGCCCACGTTGCTTTCGTCGGCCATTAATAAAGGTTTGATTTATGGAAAATCATTTACCTATTTGATTTATTGTCTTTTTTTTTTAAATCGCCGTTTGACTATTTGCAAAACATTCGTACTACAGTGCGTATAAGTAGAAATGGTAGGTAGGTGTATAATTCATTTCAGCTTGGCAGAATAAGTTTTTTTTTTAATCTGTTTGAAAAAGAAATAAGAATGTCCTGTTTCGTTATAGTCTCCTCGGTGCATATCTCTCATATAATTATCTAATACAAATCTTCGTGTTTGAGATTATTCAGGTGTTGAATATACCTGTAGACTGTATATACCTGTACATTGTTACGCATTAAATACCAATTAGATTGTAGCTACCTCATTTTTTCAGGTATGAATTTGAACTCTCGATTTAGAGGGGTTTTATTATTTTTTTTCAAATAGTTTATACGAGAAAGATTCGTGTTTGAGAAAAAATCTTGTCTGTAAAAGTAACTAGTTTTGAATAAGTAATCACGAATTGCTTCGATTCTAAATGTTTTCCTTTATGTAGGAGAAATCAAATTGATCAATGAAATAATTTGTATCGTCAAAGTTCTTATAAACTTCACGAAAAGTATACCCCCCCCCCCCCGTTCGCTCTCTTCCAAACTGTTCACTTATATGCAGTTCATACCTAATGTTGAAAAATCTTAAATTTCTAGCTACGGCCTGGATTTTACATTCATCTGCGCAGCTTTTTCTGCGTATAGCCAAGTTTATCGTACTTACGTACCTATTAACGACTCTGATTTTTTTCAGTTTTCAACTTCGTTGTGGAACAGCCTCTGAACCAAGAAAAAATTGTCTCGTTGTCTGGTTTGTTGGTATCGCTTTGCAAGGAGGCTTGGAATTATAGTTATTTCAATGCAGACGATAAAGAACAGTTTAACGATTGGAGACGGCAGCTGATTGAAAGAACTGGCCAGTAAGACTTTTTATTTTACTCTCAAACCACAAAGAATTATAGTTTCTTAATCTCGTTTGCTCTATGTAATAATTGAAGTTGATATTATTCAAATTTTTCTCCTTTTATGGAAACTCTACCGAACATTCTCCGGCGAAATATAGGAAAACAATTTATCTGTTGGAACCTATGCAATGTTGAAAATTCAGGTTGTTTCAATTTTAATGAAATTTTGGGATGAAAAAATGATTTAAGTAGATAAATGTTTGATTATTCTTTGTGTTATTATCACGCACACGAAACGCACAGGTTTTTAGTTATTTGGTACTTGCATAAAAATGAATTAGCCAATATGAATTGATAATGTGAGGCTTTTATCAAATGTAGGTGTAGTTACTCATATAATTTCAAAGGATACTCTGAGTAGTGAGTACCTGTATATGCGAAAACAGGGTAAATACTTCGCTTTTCGATGAGGTTGATTTAAATTTGAAACTTGATTTTGTCAAAAGTAGTTTCAATTCAAAAAGTCGTGTATAAGGACCAGTTTATACGATAGGGAGTGAGAAAATATTTTGTGGTAAAATGCTCACAAAATCTTCGTCTTTCAGCGCGGGCAATTACCAGCTCGAAATAGAAATTTCTAGCTAAAAATATTTTCTTGTACACCTAGGATCACATCACTTACGTAATTTTAAAAAATTGTACAAATTTTCCTGTATTCTTGTTTCCTTTATTTGGTTATCCAATTGGAAATGAATTGCTATAAAACAAACACTTGACTTAGACCTTGGAAAATGTATGGGATTAGTAACCAAAAATACAGAAAAATTGATTTTAACTTGTGCACCCTGTTGAAAATTGTTTCGATAAAATCAAGAATGTCTTCAGAAACTTATATATATTCAAAATTTTAATTTTCAGATACAATTACAAATTAATTAGACATTTAATTTTTTTTCTCGTGTTCTAGGACCAGTCTAAACTCGGTTAACCAAGGAAAACGAGTTATGTTTTCAGATGATTCCAAATTACAAGTGAGTAGCAAACTTTTTTTCTCTTCTTTTCTTTTCAGAAGTTAATAAATGACGTATTTTATCAATATACGTAGTAACCGATGGTAAAAAAGATACATTTCTTCGAAAAATATTTATTATTAACACAGGGCGGCTATGCTCTATTGTCTATACTATCTCCCTAGTCTGAGGATACGTACTTCTGAACATTTTTAGTTATTTCAGCTTCCAAGTTGGAATTTATAACGTTTACGTTTGGGGATCTCGCTATGTAGGTATTAGGTAGCACATGTTTTTCTTTGAAATATCCTGTTTTATGTCTTTTGTTTTTATATTCTTCGAAGAAGTGACAGAAATACAGAAACTTTTTTATGCGATCAAAAGAATAGTCGATTATTCTTCTTTTTTCATATTGACTGTTCAGTTGGTAAAACATGTACTTTCATTCTTTTCAGGCGCAGAGTGCTGGAAATTCGTATTATAAATGTCTGGAAGAGGTTGCCAATAGTTGCTCCGATTTCATGTTTAGAAATTAAATTCTCGAATTTTATATGAATCGTTATTATTATTTGATATTATTGATATATTTTTTATTTATTTTTGTTACCCAGTCTGTATGGTAAAAATTAATAATATGTTTATTATATCAAATTGCCTCACAATTTGTGATTTTTTCAAGTTTATTTTCTTACTATTATATATAATATGCTAGTTTATATGGTTATTCTTTTTGTATTATGGTCTATTCGTTTTATGAATTGTGAGTTTGTTAACAAACCTAGAAATTTTAGATGTGTAAGCATTGTTAATGTTATAAAAACATTGGGAATGACCAAATAATGTTGATTGTTAGTGTTATTTCCGTTATCATTTTTGTTTTACTTGAGAAAATATTTTACAGTTTCTAAATACAGGCTTCGGGTGTCTGTCCAATTTATATATTATATCAAACTTTGGATTTTTCATTCTAAAATCTTTTTTACAATATTTTTAAGCTATTTTTATACTACGCGTATATTGTTTATCATTTCATTACTTTTTGTAATCAATTTTCAAACTTATATAGTAACTTTTTTACTGTTTTTTCAGCATAAATTTAATGATTTTATAAGTATTTTTTTATGGAAAATGAAATGTTTAAAGCATGAATTATTGTTTAGAATCTTTGGTCGAGTAGACTAATAAATATTCTAAATAAGATAACTTATTCCTACTTGAAGAAGGTATCGTTGAAGAACTATTTTCCAGATAGGCAGAATTTTGTGTTGAGAACGTTTGAGAAGTTGAGTGAAAATATTTGAACGCGAAAGAGGGTGATGGGTGGTCCTAACTTCGCTTATTTTTGCTGAAAAATCAGCCGTTTTCGAGATGTTTGGCTTGAAAAAGCGACTGCAAAATCATTCAACTTTCCTGAAAATACGTAGCGCGATCTATGGAAAGTCGTGTTTCACGCTGTGTTTCAATTAACGTCTCATAGATCGCACTACGTGTTTTCAGGAGAGGAATGAATTTTGCAGTCGCTTTTTAAAGCCTAATCTCGAAAACGGCTGATTTTTCAGCAAGAATAAGCAAAATTTGAACCACCTGTGACTTATTCACGCGGTTTGTGTAATTTCATTAGGAACCTACCATCCAAATTTCAGCCCGATCCGTGCAGTCTGAAATTTCAGCGTTATTCTGTTTTCTTAGCAGGTTTGTTGCGATGCAACGGGTTTAATTTTAAATCGGACCATATATAGCTATATGTGCTCCATTTTCGAATATTACGATTTGAGAAAGTCGATAAATTATGGCAGCTGAAAACTGAAATCTTTAAAGAAAAAAATGTCGAATACGGCGGATTTTGAAGCAAAATTAACCACATTTTTGGTCAAACATCATCTTTCTGGAGATTATGGTTTTGGCTGAAGAAGCTGCCACATGAATTTCAGCCCGATACGTGTAGTCTGAAATTTCAGCATTGTTATTGTTTCGGCGTTTTCGCAGCGAAATAAAAACGTTGCAACGCAACGAAAACCTGCTCAAACGCCGAAAAGATGCCGAAATTTCAGACTGCACGGATCGGGCTGAAATTTGGATGGTAGCTTCCTCGGCAAATACCATTACCCGACCAATAAGTAATGGGTGGTCCAAATTTCGCTTATTTTTGCTGAAAATTCAGCCGTTTTCGAGATATTTGGCTTTGAAAAGTGAATTTTTGATTTTTCGCGTTTTCCAAAAATAACGTTGCGCGATCTATGGGAAGTTGTAGTTTCACGCTGTGTTTCAATTAAGGTTTCATAGATCGCGCCACATTTTTTTTGGAAAACGCGAAAAATCAAAAAGTCATTTTTCAAAGCCAAATATCTCGAAAACGGCTGATTTTTCAGCAAAAATAAGCAAAATTTGGACCACCCATTACCTCTCTGTGGAGGTAATGGTATTTCTCAACGAAGCTACCAGCCAAATTTCAGCCCGATCCGTGCAGTCTGAAATTTCGACGTTATTCTGTACTTTTAGTAGGTTTTCGTTGCGATGCGACGGAATTAATTTTAAATCGCTCCATATATAGCTATATGTGCTCCATTTTCGAATATTACGATTTCAAAAAGTTGATAAATTAAGGCAGCTGAAAACTGAAATCTTTGAAGCCAAAAATGTCGAATACGGCTGTTTTTTAAGCAATATAAGCCACATTTTTGGTCGAAACTCATCTCTCTGGAGATGATGTTTTTGGTTGAAGAAGCTGTCACCAGAATTTCAGCTCGATACGTGTAGTCTGAACTGAAATTACAGCATTATGTCGACGATTCAGCGGCGATATAAAAACGTTGCATCGCAACGAAAACCTGCCAAAAATACAGAATTACTCCGAAATTTCAGACTGCACGGATCGGGCTGAAATTTGGATGGTAGCTTCCTTGGCAAATACCATTACTCGAGGAACAGGTAATGGGTGGTCCAAATTTCGCTTATTTTTGCTGAAAAATCAGCCGTTTTCGAGATATTTGGCTTTAAAAAGTGATTTTTTGATTTTTCGCGTTTTCCAAAAATAACGTGGCGCGATCTATGGGAACTTGTAGTTTCACGCTGTGTTTCAATCAACGTTTCATAGATCGCGCTACGTTATTTTGGAAAAACGCAAAAAATAAAAGTCGCTTTTCAAAGCCAAATATCTCGAAAACGGCTGATTTTTCAGCAAAAATAAGCGAAATTCGGACCCCGCATGTCATCACTGAGAGCAGTGATATTAACCGAGACAGCTACCAACCAAATTTTAGCCCGATCCGTGCAGTCTGAAATTTCGGCATCTTTTCGGCGTTTGAGCAGGTTTTCCTTGCGATGCAACGTTTTCATGTCGCTTCTAAAACGCCATTTGTCTCATTTCCGTTGAATCGGTACAATTCTTTCAATGAATTCTTGTTTCGAGAACGTTTCAATCGCAACGAAAACCCGCTAAGACTCGCCGAAATCTCAAACTGTTTGAATCAAGCCTGAATTAGGCGCATTTACACATCAACAGATTTTAAAATTTCCCACAGAATTCATTCATCTTCCGCCCATTTTCTAGCTCGAAAAATAACAAAATTCTGTATGAAAATTAAGTATATTTGAATGGTAGGTAATACAAAATTTTCAACTCAGTTAAATGCTTACACTCGTATAAATACGTATTACATACGGTACGTATTTTAGAAAACTTTGACATTTGTTCTACAACAGACTCAAAAAAATTATTCGCAAAAAACCATATGATAAAAATCGATTAAAAAAATAATAATGAAAAAAAAAATTAAATAAGCACTCTCATAAGGTTAAAAAATTGGAAAAATGGCAATCCGAATAAAAAGCAAACTAAAGTACAATTTAATATCGACAGCAGTTTATAATTGGCAGAAATTACTTATGGTAACGTAATACTGATGTAATGAAAAAATAAAAAAAAATTAAGAGAAAAAAAAATAGAAAAAAAAAAAAGAAGAGAAATAAAAGGAGGAAGAGATACAAAATGAACAAGCAAATTATTATGAAAATAAAATTATTATAAAACCTTTGGTACACATTGAAAAAATAGCTGCAGTAAAATCTCTGAAAAACGAACAAAACGATGTTTAGCTAATGTTGATTACAGATTTACAGCTACATTCAAATTCACTAACAAAGGCTAACTTACGATTGATAAAATTCCGACCCAATTAAGCCGTTTAAAAAATCCCTTCGATGAATCTCGTATCCATATGTTGGATAAGGGTACGAATAAATGCCATCTCTTTTCTCGCATTATCAAATATGACGCGAGGATCTTGAGACGTACATCGAAGGCAATTAGGAGCCATTACCATAGCTAAATTACTAGAATCCATTTTTGTTACTTGCACAATATCCTGCTTCGAAAACATCTGTTGAAAAATGAAAGAAAAAAATAATAATCGAAATCAGTACGAAGGAATAATAATTCATAAAATCAGTGATTATATAGATTTTTGAATGAAAAAAAAAATAAATAAAAAAATAATTAAAAGACTCGAAATACTTATTCCCCAATGGATATTCAACAATATCCATTGAAAAATAAATCATTGCATGCAATATGTTCAAATTTTATACTTTTTTTTTTCTTAAACGAAACAAAACCATTTCAGAAACACAAAAAAGAATCAGCTGGAGAATCATGAAATTATGAGAAAGGCCAATAGGAAAATTTTTCTTCAATTTGATTGGGTTCTTTTATACTCTTCATTTATTGATGAATACGAAAACGATTTTTTCATTTTGGATGAAACTTTCTCATCGCCAATTTATATAATTCTTAGTTCACCCAAAAGCTCTCTATCTTTTTGACGAATCGCGTTTAGAGTCATTAATTACTTCGTAAGAACGTTTCATAGCAGCAATCCTGGATCACAAATTATAGAAACCAAGCAATTTAAGGGACAAGGTTGACAATCATGAATCAAATTTTTACCCGTAGCTGTGACAGACGTGCAAGCGATTTTAATTGACTAAATGAAAACGAAAAAAAAAAAGAAAAAAAAGAACAAACCTGCAAGAAATTGATCAAATAAGCTAAAACTAATTTATTGATGTCTGGAAGTTGTTCGATGAACGATAAGACTTTTGGAGGATCATCGTGATATGTAACGCATTGTTCGTACATAGAATCAGGAATCAAAGGTTCGTACAGCTCTCTGTACCATAATTTAAGTAGCGAGGCCGGAGTATGAGCGTCGGTGATCTCATCCGGAACTTCCCACCGATCGAGTTGCGTTTTCAGCGACATCACTTCGTCCATGTCAGCAGGTACGCTAAAATATTACAAGAAATTACCAGAATTGAAAGAATTTTCATGAGCCGATTGTCCTTCAGGGTCCTCTGTACCGTACTAAGGATTCTATCACTTGCTTTTATATGTATTTAACCCACAGTAAATATCAGTTTCGTTTTCACGCAACACAAATGCTCCAAAATTTACTCCAAAATATCGAAGGTGAAGTTTATAAATGGGATAAAATCTGAGAAATCATGCTTTCGATTGAAGGAAATTAGAATTAATTTTTTACACTTTTTTTATGCAGCATTAATTACTGAATAAAAAATTCAATGGTCCACCAAGCATTCCACTGTCTCAAAAGGTTGGAGCGATAAGAAATTGTTGCAATTGAAAAATAAGACAAACGCTATCATGAGAGCACGGTTTCGGATATTTTGGAATTAATATTAAAATCTAGCATTTTCCAAAAAAAAAAAAAAAAAGAAATGCCAGCCTGAAATTTGGCCTCTCGAATACCCACACGGACAAAACTAAAAATTCTTAAAATCCTTTTTAATTTTACAGTACGCAACTTGGATGAAAAAAATAATACCCACACTGACAAAACTAAAAATTCTTAAAATCCTTTCTAATTTTACAGTACGCAACTTGGATGAAAAAAATAGAAGTTTTCAGTCATTCTAAAAACACTCGACATTTTACTTTACCCTTCCGAGACGAGGTGTAAAGCATATAATTGGTCATTCGGGGGTTATATGAAGTGTTTTTCAGACTACATCGTTTAATGTTTTTCAACAAAAATTGGGAAAACAATAATATCGACCTTAAAACATAATATTTAGGGTCATTTTGGCCAAAACAAATCTTCATCATCTGAAGGTACGTTTTTCCAGATCTCATCACAAATAAACAAATTGAAACGCACTTCGAGCGGGTTGTAGCCAAGATGCTTTCGCAGAGGCAGCAAATTACATTCGGGCGGAGGGGGGCAATCAGCCCCTCAATCAATAATTTTTTTCATCAACGAGTATAATGAAATTTGATACGTATAGGAGGCTTAGTCTACCAGCTGCATCTTGGGTGCGCCACTAAGGGGCAAAGTTTGCTGAATTCTGCATGGGGGAGGAACAACCGATCATGCCAGGAGGGCTGAGCTCCTCCTGGCCCCCTCTTGACTACAACCCTGATCCGTCAATTTTCCAATTTCACTAATAGCTGAACGAAGTATAGCTAACAGCCACTTCCACAAAACTTCTGGTAGAATGAAAAGTAAGAATACAAACTGCACAAGCACCTAACGTCGAACGTCCGTTTTCAAAATTGAATATTTCCAAAGCTAATTCGGTCAAAGGAACAGCTACAAATATAGCAAAACCAATATTATACGAACCGAAATATGCCTTCAGTCTGCGTACCCTGGAGACGCAATATTTGTTCGGATAAGGTAGTTTGCAGCCAGGGTAATTTATGGTGTGGAAATCGTTCTTTCTGCAAATTCATTATCTCTTCCAACGTGCTGCCGAACATACTGGGACGGAAAATTTGAATCTAAAACGTCGACAATCGAAGCGAGCGGATTAATTAGATACAAGACAATCGTGCGATTAAATATGTGCAATAGCTACGAAGAAATCGTACTCTGGCTTGATCGATTTCGTCTAAAGACGGCTTTTTCGGCGCTTTTTTCCCATTCACGCCACCTCGTTCCAACCTTTTACACGCGACGGTTGCGTAGTGACTGACTTGCACGTGAATGGGCCATTTACCCACTTCTGGGAAGTCGAAAGAAGGATCTCGATGCCTGCGCAAACACAATTGCACACCCAATTAAAACGCCGCAATATAATCGATAGATCATTAATTTCGTCATCTCACCTGTTCATATAGCTGTCTAAGTAGACTTGAAATTTCGGAGAAGGTGGAAAAAACTGCAAACAAATGGCGAGTAACTCCCAGCCGCGTCGTAATCCTTCTCTGCGGAAGTATTGAATGAATACACGATTAAAATTAATATTTTAATAAAATTCTACACGACACGTTTTCATGTACTTTGGTAAGGTATGTTCAAGCAACCGCAGGGATCAATCCCACAAACCAAGCGATTTTTAAATGTCTTGAAAAATGTCAGCGATAAAACCCGAGATTTTTTTTTTTTTTGGGGGGGGGGGAATTTCAGAAGTCGGAAAAGTTTGTGTCTCGGAGAATTGTCGCGTCGGAAAAATGTCGTAGTACCTTTTTGAAGAAGTGTTATTTTCTCAAGGGTTTTAAGGATTTTGTCCCGATTTTCCAATTATATTATTCCAATAAGAGATGATATTATTTGGTATTTTATCTTCGTGTTTCAAAATTTCAAAATTATTCTAATTAAAATTCTACAGACGATTACAATTTTTGTTTGTTTGTTTGTTTTTTAAAGGCTAAAATCCGAATTCCCAATGAAAAAACCGGTTTTGGGCATTTTTTCCAGCTCCAGGGACTTTTTTCTGGCTCGAAGCAGGGATTTTTAACAATTTGGGTTAACAACGCTGTATCTTTAAGAAGTTTGGGATTTGAACTGTCATTGACTTTACTATGAAAAAAAAACAAGGAAAACTGATTTCTACGAATTCAGTCAGACGAGACACTCACTTGACAGGATGTTCGGTGGTCTGACGACAAATTTGAATGTACAGCTCATCGCGTAATGGTGGCTTGCTGTAAGCCATATTGCATAATTCCAGAGCAACGCTGTTCAACGTCCTCACTTTCGCCTTCCGGTCACCCATGTATATCTGAACTAGTTTGAACATTTCGCACGCATCCTTTTTCAACGATTTATCGGGTAAGACTAGCATCGGTTTACGAATGGGATCCTGAAAACATACACACTCGAATGAATGAGACGTCAACACAGCAGCCCGGAGCAGTACATGAGTAAGGGCGAGAATGGAATTCGAAAAGTAAACACACTTTTCGTTACGTTTTACAACCCTTTACACGCTTCAACTTCGCGAAAAATTAGTAAATCCTATTCCACAATCAAATTCAAGCGCTCTATCAGAACAACTGATGCGAAAACGCAACAATTACAAAAGGTCCAACGAATGAGAAACCGTTTTCTTACCTTCGACCACGATAACATTGCACCAACTGAAGATTTCTTCCGGAAAATACCTTTCTTATGTATATTCAAATTATCTTGAGCGTATTTCTCGATATCGCTATCCGAAGGTAGTTTCTTTTCTTGATTGAGGTGAGAACGCGTCATCTGCGAACGACAAATAATTACGTCCATCAGTTGAAATAAGAGCAACGAAAATCGATAAAGTAAAGGCAAAAGATAATTTAAATTAATTGCGGACGATTCGAAGTGTATCTAAACATCATTTATAAGCCAAAAAGAGGTAGACGAAGCTGAATTCAAGTTTTAAGCAAACGTACAGCCCTCTAATTTCAACCGTTAGAACTTCGTAATTCCGCCAGATATCAATTTAGCAAATGAAAAAGAGAGAAAAAATGTAAACTTTTGAAATATTTGGAGGAATTAAACTGAAACAACGGAGACGTTACATCAGGTGAATTAAATTTACCAATAATATTTTACTGCTACACTTCTCAACACAGACTTGCATAAATTTGCAAGATGAGAAACTCTAAAACTTCAATTCATCGAAAGATATTGGGGGCTAAAAGACTGAAATTAACGAAAACTAAAAGGAGAGGGACGAAAAATAAGAGAAAAAAAAATAGAAAGGAGACTGAAATAATATTTTATTAAAATGCCTACCACGTTCCAGAACCTTTGACATGCCTGGAAATTATGTTGAACACCCATCCAAGATCTTAATAAACTAAATGCATCAAGAATAATAGATATTTTTAGTTTAAGAAATTCTGTTTCGCTATTTTGGCTAACCTATTACAGATGTAAATTTCTTTACCACGCAGTATTTTTTTTAAATAACATCACGAACGATGATTACGCTGTTGGTTTCCCCATCAAAGTGACAAATTAGATCGATGCCACAGATATGCTGATCCATATCTGTGATTGACGCACAACCATTATTATTATTATTTCGGCTACCTATTTCTAGATGACACATTTGATTCGCCGATTGAACGTAAAAACAGCAGATTAAATTCTATTAAATTCAAAGTTTTTTTTTTTTTTTTTGGGGGGGGGGGTGAAGGAGAGACTATGTCTGTAGAGCTGGGATAAAGACACCCCTCTATTTCAAAGAAAATGTAAACTAAAGTTGTGTTTTAATTGTACCAAACTCAAAATAGGTACTTCCTTTCTACACTTCTCATCGAGTTTAATAGTTTTGTCGTAATAGCGTTTTGTTTAAGCGACAGGCAAACCGGGTTTTAGCCTTCCCCCCACCCTCAAGTAGATAAAATCCGGCTATTCGTACATCAATGATCAATGCAAGAAATAATTTACCGAGTTACGAAAATAATTAAAATCGTACGCGCTAAATAATGAAAATTTTCTAGCGCAAGAAAAAGCGAAATGTACGAAGTACTTCGGATGGTGAATACTCACCTCATCTCGGTAAGAAATCGCGTGATCGGATCTGCGAGTGAAATCTTTTCGGAAGAAATACAAGTTTTGCGGATTCTGACTAGCATTACTGACTAGACGCTAAAGCATAAGCAATCAATGCACAATAAATCAATTTTACAAGCAGTAAAAAGTGTCGAATTTTAATAATTATTTTCATCAACTAATACTCCGAATTAATTGATGAAAATAGGGAAAAAATGTGTTTAAAATCTACAGCGCACACGCTCTGTACGATACTTTACAATGTTTCACGCAGAAACTCAAACCACGAATATAGTTTTTAAACAATATAAATAAAACATGCACCGTTTAGAAAAAACAAAAATATTCAACAAAAAAAAAAAACTGTCGTTCAAAGTGCAACACGCTTTTGTGCTAGAACAATAAGAAAAAAAGGAGAGGAATAGTTGGAATGTGACCTTTGAACTGCGAAACTATCGAGAATATATGTAATTATTTCTGCAGTACGAATTATTCAAGGAATACGATAGCCTGGAGTTATGTCAAAATGAAGGAAATACACGGAGATACGTGGAGCAAGTGTTGAGAAGACAAAAAGAAAAAGTTAAAACTAAAAAATAATTATAAACTCGAGCTGTCAAAGATGTAGTGAGAAGGTGTGAAATCTGAACCACAAAGTGGCATTTTTCTCTGCACTACCAAAACTAAAATTTTTGTTTTTCAATCAACGCCATAAAATGTTTTCCAGAATTTTATACGAAAAATTTGACCCAAAAATTAATGGAATTTTTCCCAGCACTACCAAAACTGTACTTTTTTTTTCCAGTTTGATAAAATGTTTTCAGAATTTTTATACAAAAAGTTTGACCCACAAAGTGAGATTTTTTTTCCGCACTACTACAAGTATAATTTTTGTTGTTAAGATTTTCAGAATTTCATTTTAAAAACTACTGTTTCATTTTTTTTTTTTTGGTATCTTAATAGCGAATAATTCGATTACGTTTTAATTATATTCGAGTTAGTCACCAACTTGTACAAACAAAAATGACATTCAATCAGGATCAGATCTGTTTACTTTTAGACGTATTATCTCTGATTAATATTGATTATTAAATTTAGTCGTGAATAAAGTACATATAATATGTACAATCATCAATATTACATGACTAATTGAATGTGAATCATCAAAGACGGAACCATGTCCAAAAATAAGTAAATTAAAAAAAAATAAAAGTTTATTGTTGAGGTTTTTCTCCAGTTGTTAGATAATATCGGAGCTGAATTATGAATTAAAGAGGGAATAATATTTGTTTCCCCCCCCCCCCGTAACTAAGTTATAAGTTACAAGTAAAAATGTATTGATTTCATCATTTTTTGACGCAGTTTTTTTTTCCTTTTTTTTTTTTTTGATAAGGATCTGAACGTTAGCAATTCAAATCGTGACTAAATTTATATTTTATCATTCATATAATAATTATAGTTTGGTCAAAGTTCGATCCAGACTAAATTTTGGATACTAATCGTGATTAAGAACTCGATTATGACTAAAATGAGAACATCAATCATCTGAAGAGAATTAGTCAATGGATGATTACTTAACAGAGAACTTTCTCCTACATCCCAGACAAAAATACGCATAATTATGACATTTAAACTATGACGGAGCGTGATCATCAGTATTTTTTCGTTTACAGAAACGTTTCAATTTCCTTTTATTTTCGAAATGTCGAAAATTATCACCCCATTCCTCAGGAAGTTTTTCCACTTGAACAGTTTCATGTCAGCGATAAGGAAGTACAGAATCACGCTGATATCATTTGCAACACGTATCTCATTCATCTCAATACTGAATAATTCATGCTACATTTCCATTTCCGGGTACAAGGATAACATTCTAAAATTATATCATACATAAACGCACACTAATCGATGCGATAAGTTTTTTTTTTTTGGCAAAAATAATATAATTTATTTTTCGATTCATACGATTGCTAAAATTATTTATTAACTACATACATAAGAAATATTGTGCTAAAAATCAGTGTACTCAGGCATACATCACGTTTCGAATGTATTTGCAAACGTCAATTAGCATGCGTCGAATTATAGCTTTCATTTTATACAGTGGCGCCCACGTATTTTAAATAAAGTGGGGCAAAACCTCAAATTAACCACCCAATTTCAACTTAAAAACCTAAAATCAATAGCTTATTTCACCTATGATGCAAGACGATTTTTATTTTTGAAAAAATTCTATTTTCCCTCAATTTTTCCCTACCTACTTCACTCCTTTCAGACCACCCACCTCAAATCAAGTGGGGCGGCTGCCCCACTTGGACCCCACCGTGGGTGCGACTGATTTTATAGATTCAGTAAATAAAAATAAATCATTTCTTCGCTACGAATGCCAATCAAACCTTGACTCAAACACTAAACCATACGTTCTCTGGGAAATAATCAAATTGGTATTTGGAGGAAAAATTATATTTCTCCATCTATTTACCAAATGCAAACAACGTCTCGAGTAAAGGCAAACATTATGGATTTCAAAAGAAGGAAGTATAACGTACAATCTCCAAAGTAAAATTCGTCTATATACTTTTTGGGTCAAAGAAAATTTCCAAAAATATTGGCTTTCACTTTTGAAGCTCCTTTATTCCAAGGTTAATCCGAACTAAGGGCAATTATTTCGGAAATTCCTTCACACTTTTCACAAAACTCGTTTTAAACTTCACTACGACAACGTAGGAACTGTAAATAATATGAAATAGAGCATACATTCGGTAGACACGACACTTGAAGATTTATCTACTCAAACAAATCGTGAAAAAAAATTTACACACACACACACACAAAAACTACCAACGCAAAAAGCTTATGTGGGAATATTCTTTCATCGGTGTATTCCTACCGTAGCTTCGAAGTGAATAAATAACGAAAAAAAAAAAACAATCGGAAAAAGTCAACTTTACCTCAGATCGTTCTAATATTGGAGAATAAACAGGCTGCGGTTGCTGCGGTAAATCCTTTCGTCTTTTCAACGACGTATGCTGCGTTTCCAGAGGGGCTGGCGGATTCGGTGAAGTGTTACGACCACCTACAAAATATGGAGGATTTGATTGTAAAAATACATTCGCTCGATTGGCATTGACGCGTAGCCAAACTGACGACAAAACCACTCACTGGTATGAACCGAAGAGACTAGATTATTGGGACGATGAGTAGTAGACGCTTGATTTGGTCCGAGTGTCGCACTGCCCGGCGTAACATTGTAGTAGTGCCCTGAGCCAGCAGTCAAAGGCGATTCTATTCCATCAACGACATAGTCGCTCATTCTAGCATCTGATAACACGACGAAATAATCGACTCTTTAATAACATATTTTGTCAGCTCAAATTCCGCGCAAATAGTACAAAAATGAATAAATTAAAAAAAAAAAACAAAAAACAAAAAACAAAAAACGAACCAGTCGTATATTTTTTGAGCCTAGAACTTGAACGGAATTCAGCTTGTAGGAAGGGAGCGTTATCGTCGTGCAGATATTCTTGCGAGCTGGAGTCTTCGTCATCCAAGTTCGACATACCTTCGTCGTCAGCAAATTCGTCGCTATCATATTCGACTCGCAGCTGCTCCCTGTCTTCCGACTGCAAATCCCAATCACCTTCTTCTGTCACGCTGTCGCTCACTTTGTAACAACCTGAACATGCAGACGTCATCAATAAAATCTTTATCGAAAATCAAATTAAAAAGTAAAATCAGAACGGCGTTTCGCAAAACAGTAAATAAGCCATATTTCGCGTGTTTTATACAAGAGAGCAAGAAATGAAGCACCACGTTCCATCGCATGGGCTTATCGTTGAGAGTTGAAAACAAAAGATTACTTATTTATCAACTAGTTCAACTTCCACACCTAAAATAAACGGGGCCTCAGAGTGAAGATGGTGCCAGCTTATGTTTCTTCGAATACTGAGTAACATTTTTCTCTCCTCATAACGAGTAGATTATAATAATATTATGATGAAAAATAATTTTTTTGTAGCCCGTGTAAGTGAAATCCAAATGATTTTCAGACATTTTTGGGAAAGACAGTACAACCGTTAAATTAATAATATGGTATAATCCAGTCTTGCTAAATACATGACTCTTTACGTTTTTCACAAACGCTGTTCCATTAGGGCAGTGGCGGAACTAGAGGAAGGCCAGGGGAGGCAACGTCTCACTCCAGAAAAAACTTTGGCCCGCTTATAAATTTTTTTTCTAAGTTAATTAAAAACCAATGAAAAAATAGGGGAAATTAAAAAAAAAGAAGAAAAAATCAACTTCAATATCAATGTTTCAGATGTTAAACCACTTTTTCTGATTTTTCTTGTCCGCTCCCTCAACGCCATCTTCTACAAAAAAACAGCTAGTTCCACCACCACATTAGGGTATGTAAGGGTTCGCCACTTGCCCAAAGATTTCGCTTGCTCCACCACGTAGTACTGCAGAGCCAAAATGTCAGCACGATTCTGAGCGTACGGATGATATTCGATGTTGCTGTACAGTGGTATATCGCCTTCGGAGTTGGGAGTAGCACTTTTCTTCTCTATAACTGGTAGGCTATTGCTGCTGCCGGTGTAATGTTTCGCATCGGATTTTGTCGAATGATTAGAAGCAGATTGAGACGGAAGAGTTTCTGAGAATAAAGCAGAAGAAGGACGTAAACATATTGAGAGAAAACGTAAAGAAAGATATTTAATTTCGGAAACGTAGGAGACGATTTGGGTATAAAATTTGTAACACGATTTGAAAAACTGCATTTCCACAAATAAGCTGATTTTCTAAAGGACAGTTTTATGGTAAGGAAAGAGCGATGCTACGATATTATACGATATCGAGCTAACAAATTTTACACAAGTCAAAGATTAACTGGCAAGATTAAGAAAATGAAATAGAGAAAAACATCGCGGGTCCGTTTATTTTTCATTCGACACGATTTATGAAATTGACGTACAAAAACTTCAAATTCAGGAATAAATTTTCGTGGTAATTATGAAACAACTAATTCATCGAATTCCCCCTAAAAATTAGACACGTTTCAAAGAGTTTCAAGATTTTCTTAGCTTCAGTTTTCTAAAATATTATCTAAATATACCCAGTAGTTGATAATCATTTCCGTATCGTCGGCGGAAAATCATTGATGACTTATTTTAAATTGCGTGAAAATCTATCAACAGTAATTCACAAATACGGGTGGACGAATAAATTTCATAATGTGAAAGAATGTAGTAGTGAATTCATTTCAAGGGAAACGAAAAAGTACTAAAATTACGAATTTAGACCATTTTTGTAAAAATATCCGGAAAAGTCTTCCATAAAAGAGTTTTGTGAGAAATACGCAACCAATTTTTCGTCATTAATCAACTTTTAGATTCACGAGAGGCGATGATGAAATTTTTCAGAATCACACCACAAAGCTACAGCTACATTTTGGGTTTTTTAAAAACTGCGAACTAAAAAATAGAAATAAAGTAATCAGCCATTTTCTCAAGTAGAAAGTAAAGTCCTTCTTCGATAATTTTATACGACAAGCTGAGAAATGCACTTAATTCCCAATCGATTATATTGCCAAGTTTGGAATAAATAACGAAATGATTGGTTTAAACGAGCATCTGCAAGTTTGATTTTGCTGTGACGCAAATTTTGTGAGGAAAGAATCACACTTGCCAATTCCAGACAGTTTTTCTTGATATCTTCAAAAATAAATTTCTACTCATACTACGTTTTTTGAAAATCACCCCTCAATTAGAATCGAATTTCAACTAGAAGTTACTTGTCTAGGAACTTGTATTTTAAAATTAAATTCGAACCTGAACCAATAGAACATAACAACAGTATTCTAGCACATACCGATTTCTTGATCGTTGTCAATGGACAGATTCGTAGATTTCGACTGGAACAATTTACGAGGCGGAGTTGCGGCCGTTGGAGGACTGCTCGAAGCGCTAACCCCAGAACTATCATCCACCTCGTCATCGTGCAGGTCTTTGTTGCTGGAAAATTTAGTTTCCGATCTGAACAAATCGTATACGAGTGACAGCGTAAAATCAATTGATTAGCCGGCGTGTGCGAAGACAAAAATTAGAAGGAGAAAAAAAAAAACGAAAAACGTACTTCGATTTCAAAAGCGGTAGTTGATGTTTCGAAAACGACGCTAGCGTCGATGAATTCGAGGACGATGACCGAGACGTTACCGACGATGTTGTTTGAATGCCAGACGGCGGGGGCGGAGGATTTATGAAATTCACGTAATCCGGCGTACTGGCTTTCACGCTACTCGCTCCGCTGCTGACAGTGGGCGAACTCGTTTCCGAATGATATTTCCGCCGACCAGTCTGCGAACAAGTTAATGCATTTTTTTTTTTTCTTTTCTCTCAAAAAACATAATTCTCAACGATGAACAACATGCATAGTGCATAATAAACGCGATCAATTAACCAACCAAAGGAGTGGACTCGACTGATTTTTTCTGCATAGAGAGAACGTTGGGTGAAAAGTATTTTTCGTGCATAGAATCTTCCTCTTCGTTGTCAGTGGTCGCAGAAGGAGACGAATGCAAACCGCCCGCAGCGGCGGGAGAACGTTGCTGGGCGAAACTTTGACTACGAGTTACTTGATTATTGCTACCTTGATTCAGACTACTGGACATAATAATGGGCTTACGACGCGAACAACTGCTTCTGTTTTCATATCCCAAACTGTATCCGCCGCCGACACCTGAAATTCATATTTTGAACAGGGACGTTTCGCAACTTACGAGCAAGGGAAAAGAATATAAGATCAACTTACTGATGTCGAAATCGAAACTCTTTTCTTTGTTCAGATGCTGCCCAGCATTCGAAAAACTTCTCTGTACAGGAAGAACGACGGGTTTAGGAGGCGCCGAAGACGGTACACTGTTCATTTCGGCTAATGGTATTTTTTTGGAAGAACTGTGCAGATATCCCGGAGCGACGTTTGAATTGTCGGACAACGACGCGCCTCCTGAATGTATTGATACAGAGTTGGAATCGCTAGAACGACCAGAATCCTGAAATTTATTAAAAATAAATAAGTCACGAGTAAAACGAATTTAAAGGCAATAAAATCATTTTCAAAGCTGTAATATAATATTTATTTCATAATAGAGTATTTTCAAATTTATTAGAAAATTTCACACATAATTCTAACCAACAAATTTGAATTCCTAGATTTTCAGCAAGAAATAAAACCTCATCAGCGAGGATAAATATATTTGACCAAGTAAATTCGACAAAGGGTCTTATTATCTCGAAAAGTGAAATTAATAGCCAATTGCTCATTCAAAAAGTAAGAAAATTTCGCACTTTTAGGATTCACCAAAAACGTTTTTAAAAACTGAAGCTTTATTCGAAGAACTGCAGAAACAGTATTCTTCATCAGGCAAATCTATTGGTTACAAAAACATCCAATGAGAACTGAAGCTTTGGGAAGTGAGTTTCAATTACATATTTGGTACTTAACACTTCTCTTATGTCTTTAAGTTTTAGTTATACAGAAAATTCAACATGAATCTACCTCCACATTTAGAAAGAACCCAATGTACTGAAAACATCTAACATTAATTTTCATTTCGTCCATCTTCATAACAGACTAAAATAGTCAAAAACTATAGAAATTAACTTAAATATTAGAAACTTTGAGATTACTTATAATGGCGAGGAATCAATTTAAAATATTTTCGCCATTCGCTTACATGATAAGATCTACGAAAACCATCATGAAAATCTGACACATTCAATTTGAATAATGACAAAATGTATAACTCACTTGAGAATGAATATTTCTAGAATGCCATGGGTTTTGACCACTTTTTTTTGAAACAGCGTCTCCTTGGTTCGATTCCGATTGATTATTTCTACGTGAAAAGCACATTAATTAAAATACAGAAACAAAACTTGAAAGAATAAACAAATTAAATATCTTCGTACCGATGATGATGATGATGGTGATGGTGGTGATGATGATGACTCCTCCTCGGTGACACAGGAGAGGTTTGTGTTTCGCAATTCGCAACTGCCTGCCGCGGAATCGAGGGTTTTAATAAAATATTTGCATTCTCATTACCATCCTGCGCGAAAATAAAAGTACGTAATTGTAAGACGCTTGGAAGAAAATGAAAATGGTCGTATAAATTAATAAATTTGATGCGAGTGAAACGTATGAGTTGAATAGCTTAGAACACAAATGATGATGAAAAAATCATTATGTATTCTGGTGAAGCACACGACGTATGACGCCAATTCCGAATATTTGACCTTACCAGTGTTCTAATCGGTCGCGTAGACGTTACTATAGCAGTCTGTATACGATTGTTAGTTCGTCCAGGTGTCTGGGTGGCTACAGATTCTTTATTTTTCTTCTCCAGAACCGAATCGTTTACGGGTTCCGTATTTTGCTTCAGTGTCTAAACGAATAAAAGTATTAGTGAAAATGAGTTGAGTATTTGATACAATAAAATGCAGATTAACTGTCATACCTGTAGTTTTGCAAGAGGAATGATATCAGAATTGTGCGGTCTGTGCCATACGGTTTTTTGCGATGTGGCATTATAATAATAGAATCGATTGGTGTTCTCGTCAAATAACTCCCACCACTGATTATTATCCGTCTTTTTCCTTCAAAATGAATACAAAATAAGTAATTATAATTGATCAGCGTAAAATTATAAAATAACATTACGGTAGACTACATACACAGCTACACCGACAGGTGGATCCCATACGCATTCTCCTGTCGTCAAATTAGCGTACATATGTTCCTTGGTTTTGGGTTCGATGATTTCAACCCATTCAACTCTGTAACATAACAGGAAGAGATGAGCATTTTAGAATAGAAAATTATTACATCTGTGACCTCTTGGATTTTGTAGTAATCCAAGTTCTGACGACTTATTAAAACAGTTCAAAAAAATCAATTTCAAAACGTTTTCCTACTCGATTGAAACAAGACACGAATTTTATTAGATAACACAATTCCCAGGGCACCGAAAATAGTCAGAGCGAAAAAATTGAAATTGTTTTTTCGATTGACCCGAATTTGTGGGTTTCCTCGGCTGATAATTGAAGAAATGGTTACCTTTCCGAAGTCATGATGTTCGCTGCTCGGTTATACGAAATGTGGGATAGCCATAAAATATCAGAAGGGTAGTGTTTCGCACTTTGCAGCACAGAATTGTGAAATGGTCGAGCAGATCATGTTATGAGAAACGATGAATGTTAAAATAACGACCGAAGTTCAGTGAGACTACTCATAACACCTTTCAACAAATTAAAATTAGTTACGAGAAAAGTTAGCAGCTACAACTGAAAACCTAAATCAAAAGACACGGCCAGACACGGTAATATCACTTTAGCTGCCATTGTTGTCATCTCACAGTGAATCTTCGCAATGGTATGGTTTTTTGATTTTTTTTCTTTTTTTTTTTCGTTCCGTTCACTACTTCGATTTTTCGGGCCAAAGATCTTGGCAAACGCACAGTACTGAAATTCGTATCGACGGCTGTCAAGTTAAATGCATGCGAAGCGAAAACTGTTATCTAAAAACTACAAATCGATGACCATATCGATATATTCTTCTATCGATATAAAAGATTTCGTTCCCTCATCAGCAGCAGTCTCCATGTAAAAGTCATGGTAAAAATACGATGAAAAAAAACTTTCACTTCATCGATGGCTATCTATCGATGTAATTTTTGCGATATACCGATGTCTCATTTTTTAACAGGGTGAGTCAAAACGCTGATTCGTCATTTTTTCGCTTCTCCGATCGAGTAGGGGTTTGGACTTGGGTGGGGGCGTGAGTGCGAGCCGGTGTTAATAAAAATTAAAAATCATTATTATTCGGTCTGTAAAAATAACTCTTGCTCTTATTTTTTCAAATTCAAGCTTGACAAACATCGTGAAAATAATCTCACTTAAACTTTTCCCCATTTCCTGTAAAGTTCTTTCAAACTTTTGACATTCCTCAAGAGATGTACTCTTTCCAATACTCGATACTGTGTGCTTTCATCTCTATTTTCATGTTCTTATACGGATTTTTCTTATTGAATTACGATAGTGAAGATTCAGTCACTGAAGAAAATGTTCCCAAGAAGGAAATTATAACAAGCAGGTAAAAACAGGAGCAACTGTATTTTTCAATTTGTCAAATCATTTGATTTGGGCAGCAATTTTTCGGTATCATTAAATTCAACTTGTCCAATTTTTTTCAGTGTCGATAAAATCGTATTGATGATCATCGATGGCATTCGACTGGATTTTGTCAACAATAAAGACATGAAAAGTAACATGCCATACCTGCACTCTTCCACCAATTCTAACCAAACTTGTATATTTCCTTGTCGAGTTCATTTACCAACAGTTACTATGCCTCGTGTGAAAGTATGCCAATCTTATAAAACAATATTTTCATTCATTTTTCTGTTTAAAATTATTCCAGTAAATTTAGTTTACTGAAATAAAAAATTGAAAATTTTTTTTATATTTTCGACTTTTATTAAATTTCTCAAGAACTAGAGTTCATAATTTTTCCAAATTAATTATTTATGATCGATTTGAAATTCTATTTACCGAGTCTTATATAAATAAGATTTAATATTTTATTTTGTTGGCAGGCTTTGACAGTAGGAACCGTTCCGAGTTTTGTGGATATTGCCTTGAATTTTGGCAGTTCTCGGCTGAACAAAGATAGTATAATCAACCAGTTAGTCAAAGAAGGAAAGAAAATTGTATTTTACGGAGACAATACTTGGATTAAATTATTCCCAAACATGTTCACACGTCAAGAGGGAACGACTTCTTTTTTTGTTTCTGATTTTTTTGAGGTACATTTCCATACATTTATCACAGAATTACCCTGAGAAAACATTAAAAATTTAATCATGCTTCCAGGTAGATACCAATGTTACGAGAAATGTGAATGAAGAACTGAAAAGAGACGACTGGGATTTTATGATTTTACATTATTTGGGACTGGATCACATTGGTCACGTTGAAGGAAGTTTCAGCTCTAAAATTTCGAGTAAACTAAGAGAAATGGACGCAGTTATTGGAAACATAAATCGTTACTTGCTAGATTGGGTAATTCATTAAGATGTGGATTATTTTCAATCGCCCTCATTTAGAGCAACTAGCGAGAAAAAGAATTTTCATTTTTTAAAACGTGAAATTTGTAGAAATTGGAAGTCGTTATGGCTCTTATGGCTCTTGAGGGGATAGTTTTTTTTTTCTCCCCATTTGTCTATAAGAATCGTTTTCACGTTCATTCGACTTTTGAAAATTTCATATTGGAATAGATGAATTTAATAAAATCAGAGAAAATTTAATTTTTCTTCACAAATAGAAAAAGAAGAGAAGAAAAAATTACTTACTGATAATTTGCGGAGATCATGGCATGAAAGATTCAGGTGGTCACGGTGGATCTACTTTTCCTGAAGTTATGGTCCCATTTATTACTTTAGGTGTGCCTTGTAACGTCGATGGGTGAGTAGCGTAATTCATCTGTCTAAAAAACAAACAAAAAAAACAACTCAATGTAAAATCTAGCTTTCATTATTTTTATTTGGTCTAGGGAAATATCTCAAGTCGATGTAGCTGTTTCATTGTCGACCCTATTGGGACTATCATTTCCGAAAGGAAACGTTGGTAAACTGATCAAAGGACTTATGTACCACTTGACAAAAGCTGAGAAAACTAAAGCTTATCAACGAAATTCCGAACAACTTAGAAATAAATTCCAAAAAATTGCTGATGAAGAATTATTATTTGGTATGTTCTCATGCAATACTCATAAAAAAAAATTATTAATAATTGTGCTGGTTCTATGGGTAGTAGTTTCAAATAATAACTCTTCAAATATTGCAGTATACTCTTACGTTAACGAGACTTTATTTTAGACATCTGCTTATTTTCTTCGTCAAATTCTGTTACTAGAGGTTCACGGTTTATTGGAAGATGCTGATTATGCTCGTAACACGAAAGACTATTCCAGAGCCATTAAATCATACGAAATAGCACTAAGTAAAATGAGTGAAACCCTTGTTCGTTCTCTCACAAAATATGACTCTGTAATGTTATATTGCGCTGTTATACTGGCTGTGCAGGTAATATTTCAGTGTATTTGTTTTAATTTATTCTCACAAAAAAAAATTCTGGTACTATCCTGTTTTTTTTTAAACATCGATCTTAAAAATCATAGTATTTATTTCCTCTAATATTAATCCACGATTAATATTTACTTTTTTTTTCCTACACAGTCTGGCTTCTTGGTTGGAATTGAACGTTGTTCAAAAAGTAGCATTGTGTTTGCTGTATTGTCGACTTGTATTGTCACTCGTGTGTTGTATGAATTTTGTTACTACTTTTCCTGTGATACAGTTTTGTGTTCTTCATGGACGCCTGCAGCAATCTTTTCATGTGCTGTCATTTTCATTTTATCCATCAATACAGTTTTGTTGTTGAGGTCATTGAAAAGTTTGGTGAGTTATGAAAAAAAAAAAATTAGTAGAATTTATGATGAAAATTGAAATGTATTTTTATGTTACTTCATTTTACAGTTGAACAGAATTCGAGGGTTCGTTTTTTCGATCTTGAAAGATTTTATTTTGTCTTTTCTGATTATCGGCTCCATTGGTCATATTTGTAGCTCGACATCGACGAGTTTTATCGAAGAAGAGCATATGATTTGGTATTTTTTATGGACAACGTTTCTAGTATTGATCGGTTTTCGATATCGCGCCGAAAAGCAGACCCTCGGAAAGATCCTTTTATTGCTTATTTTACATAGAATTCTTAAAAAATTGAACCAAACCGGTGATCAATGGTCAGCCTTGCCCGATATTAATGATTGGTTTAGAACACCCGACAATAAACACTGGCTATCGGTGTATATGATTTTTAGTAAGTTCGAGACCCAAAATTAATTGAATGTTTGTTAGTGTTCAGTCATGATTTTTTTTTTTTAAATTCAGATTAAAGTTTGAATTATGAATATTTAAATAATTCTTAGGTCTGATGTGCACCATTTTGGCGTTAAACGACTTCAGAACTTCCTCCAATGTCAAGCAACAATTCCATAACAGAAATATTCAACTCATTTTCCAATATGTGGATTTTATTTGCTTGCTATTAGTGTATGAATGCAGAGCTGCAGTTGATGAAGTTATTTTTATCGAAAGCTTTAAAAGCTTTTTATCTGACCGGTAAGTTTATTTACTCTCTTATTTTTTCTGGTAATCGAGAATTAATAAAACATTGAACTTGTAATGATAAAACACTCCTTTCAGCTTATTTTAATCAATTTCCTGTGTCAAGAAAGTCCTTCAGTTCTACTATTTCTTAAAAAACTTCGGTGTTTGATATTCTAAGTAAAATAAATAAATTTCTCTCATTAAAAAAAAAAAAAAGAGAAGATAATTTGCGTTTATGCTTCATTGAAGTTACAACTTATTTGCTATTTGGTAACTCGTATTTTTTTTTTCCAGTGGAGCCTTCGAATTTCAGACTATTTTCATTCTACAGACAGGGTCAGTTTTTGCAAAACTGATATTATTGCGACTGCAAGGAACCGTTAACGCTAAAAATGTTCTTGAAATATTCATAAACTTGTGTATGATATGGAATTCGCTCCTGTTGAGGCCCTATAATATCGTGCTGACTAGCTCTTTATTCCTTGTCAGTAAATGGATGAGTGAAATTTTGAAAAATAAACCAAATCAGTTTACCAAGATTGCCATCGTACATCATTGGTTGGCTCTGATATACTTTTTCTACCAGGTAAAGGACTGAAAAATCTCAAACTTGTATAATTTCTTGAAAAAATTTAATAACTTGTATTATTTTGCAGGGTAATTCGAATAGCTTTTCTAGTGTCGATATAACACCGGGATACGTTGGACAAGTTGACTACAATCCTGTTGTTGCCGGTTTTCTTATAATTTTTTCAACGTACTCGTTACCAATATTAGCTTATTTGTTCATGATAAGAAATTTTCTTATTTACAAAAGTGTCGGAATTCTTCGGAAAGAGTAAGTAAACGTGTCTGATATTTTTTTTAAAATTATTTTTCTCTTTGAACTTTGAAAATCAAATTCATGGGGAAAAAATTCCAAAATTTTTTATATTATATTCAACCAGGCCAATTTAATAATAGTCTTATTTTTTTTTTCTTTTTTCAGACGCTATTCAAAGTCTCCAGCCAAAGTGTTATTATGTTTGACAAATTTTTATTTAGCTTTATTTATGACTATTACTATGATCCAAAGATACCATCTTTTCATTTGGTCTGTTTTCTCGCCAAAAATTGTCTACTTATGCGCTTACAATATTCTGCTTTATGCAGTTCTAATAAGTCTGCACGTCGTGCTCGCCAGCTGAGAAAATACTCGAGTAAATCCACCTTATTTAATAAAACATAATACCTTACCTATAAATTAAAATTGAGCAGTGACTGATGAACCTGTTTTTCCGAATTTTCAAAATAAAATTTTCAGTGAAATATTATGAATTTGTTCGGCAAATAAAAAAGTTGGTTTACGTAAATCAGTACGATCAGATAAAGACATGGGATGATAATTGCGAAAAAACCAGAGTCGTCAATTTTTAGATTGTTTGTGAATTTCAAAATTTTTTTTCGTTAGAATTATTATTATTATGGGCGGTGAAAGTATTACTTTTTCTCTTTGGTCCGAAAACGTTATCCATTTCGTGAATGAGTTATAGATAAGAAGTTGATTTGAATTTCTAAAATGATAAGACTTCTTTCTTGTGTTTTCAGTAATAATTTTGTCAAAGATGTACCAAAAAATTGTGCATTCAGTGTTCAATACAATTTTCGTCCTGTACGATCTTTATGAGTAAAATAATGACGAATATGAAGAAAATGCAGTCATTGAGCACGAGTGTTATTAATGTGTTTATGTATTTTGAGAACTGATCTGTGATATGTATTATTCCTCAGTTTTTCTTTTAAAAATAAATGTTTAAAATAATTATTGTTTTATTTTAAATAAATTTTTGCAAAAAGCGAGTTCTTTCAATAGTATATTAATAAATAATAAAAGTCACGTTTAAATGGAACACCTTAAAGTACTTGCGTTCGTGTTTTCAGCAGGTTTTTCCAATTTTTGGATGGATAGTTCTTTTACAGTAGCCATGCTGAAATTTTGATTTTTGAAATTTTTCCAAAATTTTGATGCTCAACTTTCATCCTACACGCCAAACAAAAGTAGTGTAGAGGCACGAAAAATACATTGATTTACTTGAAAATTGCATGGGAAACTAGTATAATTCATTGCAGACAATAACGTTTTTTTTTTCTCAATTTGTAGCTTCGATTTTTCGCTGTTTTATAGAGGGTGTAAAGCAAACCAACTTGAAAATAGCGTCTCTTAGATAATTGTTTAATATCAGAGCCATAGTTGAGGCGCTAGGGACACTGCCTTCCAAGCAAAATTATTGGCCCCCTTGGGAATTTGATTTGCCCCCTCTCAAGTATCCTCTGTTTGATGAATGTAAACTTTTAGGGTACCTCTTAAAATTTTGTCAACAAAAATTGTAAATGGGTAGATGAAAACTTTGAAATGAAAAATAAATGAAACATTATTTATGTTTTTTTTTTTTACTTACCTAAGTATTTATTTGAGTTATTTAGATTAGAATGGTCCAACATACATGGTGAGAATTTTCTTCAAATTCCTGCTCACATCCCTCAAAGTGGTGCCACTTCACGAAAAAACAATTGTTCTACTCAAGTTTCATCTCCCTCACTAAACGGGGAGAGGCACCTCAAAGCCCTTCTTCATTGAAAATTATGACGAAATTAGAATTTGTAAACTGATGGTGGTGGAGCGGTTGGAGCAGAGGAAATGTTTTTTCAAAAGATCATATTCATATTCTGATTACGCATCCACTCACTTAATAAATACAACATTTTTCGATCGAAAAATAGAATGATTCTTTAGTTACCTTAAGGGTAGGTCAAAACCCTCTCAATTCCCCCCTCTCCCACCAAATTTTCTAATCACATCGCTGGGTTTTGATGGTAAGTTGAAGGAGAAAATATTTATTTCCAATATAATCCTGATTAAAAAACTAAAATAATGCTCATTTTCTACGTGTATGAATGATTTTCAACCCCCTTAAGACAACACTTTCTTTCTACCTTCGGGATTGAAATTTTCACGAATTTTTTTTTAATGAAATGGAACCATTCTGCGTGGGAGGTAAAAAAATACAAAACTTTGAAATAAGAACCACTCTAATTTAGATATTTATCAATTATTGCTATTAAGATATACGTTGGACAAAATTATAGAAAAATAAGCAGGTTTTCACGTGAAAGTCTGCATAAGTAGATGCTAAATACTGAGACACATGATTCCCACAACACCAACCCCTGCGATGCCTCAAGTTTATAGGACCAAGTTATTTAAAGCATTGAGAATTATTTTTCCAATATTCTAAAACAGCTGCTTCTTTGTACTTCCTAGTGAATTTTTATTTAAAATAAAAAAAGCTCAAAAACTTGGAAAGTTATTTTACCAGCCAGAATTTTTTTCAAACTTTCTTCAATGTCTCAATTTTCTTATTACAAATTACAGTGTCTAAATTAACGCGAAAGCACATCCTTGAATGACAAATTTTCTTCACTTCCTCGACCTTTTTTTTTTTCGACTTTTCCCCTTTTCCCCATTCTTTTCTTCTACTTGTTTGATTTTATTACGCACGCGTGCTTCCTCATTGGCAAATACTTTACACTTGGTGGCGCGCATTGGGTGTGGACCATATGTTTACAGTTTTTCCTTTCTGGATAATAGATTTTCCCCATCAGTTTTTCAGTTTTAATCAGTCAGCTTTTACAAATTGTCGGCGTTTTCCGAAGCAACGTTGTATTTCTCGTTCGTGCAATTATAAACAAAAGCTTATCTCAATATTTATTTCGATAAAAACTGTCTCTTATTTTTATGACTATATTTTTTGCTCATTTTCAATAATATTTTTCCAACCACCAACCGACGATATTACGAAAAATATGGTGAGTTTTAAACGTATTTAATATATTATTTTTCTAAATTTTCTCTTCCAATTTTCAACATTTTCTCATAGTTTCTTCACTCCAGTCTCATCCAACCTTTTTTCACTCGTTTAAATTCTATTTATCTCTTCATTTTTTGTTAGATTTCATCGTTACATTATTTTCTTCGTAATATTTCAAAGAAATTTACTTTGTAAATTATTGTAGTTGGAACATATGGTAAGAATAATATCGTTTTAGTATTTGTGCACTTACACAAAAATATCATTATAAAAATTTTGTTTCTCCATTCCCAATGAAAAAGACGAAGTGACTATAATTTGAACATGAAAAATTTTATTTAATTTTTTAAATTCATAATTTTCGATTCCCCTTATACCTCACTAAAGAGGGTGTTTTTACATCGCAATTTTATTATCTGCGTTTCAAATTGAAGCAAACTTCCATAAAATTGAATGAACCACGTTTTTCCAGATATTTTGAAAAGTTTCGACACTTCCCATCTTGCCATATGTTAACAAATAATTTTTTGATTCACTATGTAATTTGATATGAATTCGAAGAAGGAAAATTTTTTTCCTCATCAACTTCAAGACTTCTACGCATTACTCGCCCGCTGATTTATTTCACGGAGTACTTTAAAAATTCCAAACCCAACATTTATGGGAAATGAATGTACCAATTAGGTAATTTTAAAAATGAAATAATATTTGAATACAGGCAATATAAAGCCACTTGAGTGCTTTATTCTCAAACAAATGATACGAAATTTTGGAACAGACTGTTTTTTAAGTGAAAAATGCACTGACAAGAATGCATTTTAGCTGCTCAATTACGCACCGATTGATTTGAATTTTTCATCAATCTGTTCTCAGAGGATTTTTTCACGGTGCTTGTTTGGTGGAATTTTGATTTTCGATTTTGTTTATCAACAACATTAAGCTGAGAAATGTCAATTTTTACAGTCCCATAAAATTTATTTGAAGTAAAATTTGAAAATTCCGCCAAAAGAGCACCCTTAAGATATCTTTTGAGAATATAAAAATTTCACACCAATTGGTTCATTATTGAGTGAAAAAAGAGCATCCCTATTAATACAATTCTTGAATAGACAGAAACTACGCCCATAAATTTCTTATTAATGTCACCTTCGTACGATCCTTTGTGCTATTCGAAATTCATTTGCTGTTTTTCCAATTCATACAGAAATATGTCACACGCACTTATATCAATAAAAAGCACTTCAATTAATAAAATGAAAATTTAACCATAATACTTGGAGAAAAGTTGGAGTATTAGTGCAGTGATCATTTTTTATAAGCAAACTACTTGCTGTTACTTTTTCTTAGGATATAAATTTAAATAAATAAGAATAGTAAACATTTTTTCATATTGACTTAGGTAATTATAGTCAATCACTCGTCAGCGAAAAAGGACATTTCATGCCAGACGATAAAAAAATTTCTCTGAAGATTTAAAAAAAGTATAGAGGATGGTCAGTTCAGAAAAAATTTGTTTCCCCAATGTAAGGCCACATAATTATGAGAAGTACAAACTTCATGATTCATTTCGGTTATTTTTAGATAATTTATCTGAGAGGAGAAAATAGTGTTTCAAGGAAATTAATATCAGGACCATAATATTTTTGCAATGATCACTTTAATATAACATAGACTCCATCTAAAATTAGAAACTCTATAGTCTGATTCATTTAAGAAATTTGTGCTGTCATAAAGCTCAAACCAATGAGAAGACAGCATTTTTGCATTTCTTCGATTGAGATAATCGAACAGTGTGACTCATATCTGATGAATTTAGTAGCGTGAATCGGAAACGGCTGCGGCTATGAATGAAACTATAGCAGGGTTACCAACTGCAGGGATTAATCCCTGAAATCAGAGATTTTTTACTACCTTGAAAAATTCCAGGGATGAAACCAGGGATTTTTGAACTTTAAGGGATGTCAGGAATTTTTTTGGAATTGTAAGTGTTTTCTTGAGGATTTTATGGATTTTTTTTGATTTTGGAAATTTTTTGGAATTCTAGGTGTCTTTTTGAGAATTTTGTCTCAATTTTCCAATTATTACTCAAATAAGAGATAATATTGTTTGGTATTTTATCCACGTGTTTTAAAATTAAAATTTTTCCAATTAAAATTCTTAGGCCAAATTCCTTTTTTTCTTTTTTGTGGGCAAAAAACCAAATTTTCGACGAAAAAAACGACAGGGATTTTAAACAATCTGGGTTGGCAACGCTGGACTATGAGCACAAACAGATTCCATTCATGGTTCTATTATAGTGTTTTTATTTTGGTGCCTTATTTTATACACCGTTATAAAATTTATTGCTTGTGGTTAAACTGGTAAATTAATACCAAAATTTTTCCTTCCTGCAGATCAGCTGCAGCGATCAATCAGATTATTATAAACTTTTTTCTAGCTACTTCAATTTTCAATGATTTCCCAAGCATACATTATAAATTTTTCACTTGCACAGTGGAACTGACTAAAACCTCTGTATTTAAAAAACTGTATCGAGTTTCAATGCGTCGACATTAAATATTAAGTCACAAACGCGAAACACTAAACGAACTTTCAACTTATTAATGAAACTACATACAACTCATCAATGACACTAAATATTCCAATCGGAATGGTAAATTTTGTGCGAGTAGAGCCAATATGCCTTCGAAGAAATGCTTCTTAACAATAATATTCAGCGCAGGGTACTATAGTTACTAGCAACATTTATAAGTGATAGACTGATGAATCATTTCTTAGACTTCAGCACATATGATGACAAGTTTTTAGGAAAGGGAGCGGTGGGAGAAGGGGAGGATGAATTCCAACCTCGCAGATGTACTACTCACCCACATGCTTAGCCATTCTCAATTACTAGCTTTGAAAAATCACCTTTTTACATCAAGAAGGTCCAATCATACCATGAATGTATTACCGATAATAATTACAGAATATTTTCAAGGTGCGTTCACACTAAAGAAATTTTCAATTGAAAAATTGTACCTACACCTTCGACTATCTTCATATTAGATGGACAGAGTTTCGCAATAATGTTGAATATCTCTCATCAGCATCCAAGGCATGTAGTCTGATTTTAAGGACACTCTGTTCCAACTATCACGTTCGGTGACTCAGCTAAATTATCAAATAACTCATAATTTTAATTTTTAATCACACAAAAAGTCAAAATCTGGTATTTGACAATATCTCACTGCATTCAATGTGTATATGTGAGCGGTTAATGCGAAAATTATCCAAAATTTTTCAAGGGCTGGCTATTGAATGTATTTAAAAAAAGGGTATAATTATGCCAATCACAACTATGATATCAAAATACCTTAAAGCGAAAAAGGGCTATGTCCATTTTAGAAGAATTTACGAAAGATGAGAAAAGAAATATATATTATTACATGCAGTTGTCAACTTGGATGATTACAAATCTATTTTCTTGATATCCCAGTTGATTAAAGCAGTGTCGCCACTAAAGAAATGTATTCAATACTGTTTCCGTTCTCACATCTCATAAATGTTTTTAAATGGATGCAGCACCTTTCCGCCTTAAGGTGTTATGTACAAAACAAAAATATTGACTCCACGCCTTTTAGATCTTCTCGACAAAAACAGAGCATAAAATATTTTTCGTGCTCCTTAAATAAATCCATTCTCAATTAGTTTTCCATTCGCCCAGCAGCACAGTTCATTTCAATAATAAATCTGCAGTCTGACATATTTTCGTAATCGTAATTCAAGTAAAAATTTGTCGAGTTTAATGACATTTCCGAGTACTGGAAAAAAACGAGAAAAGCACTTTGTCTGCGTAACACCGAGAGGCAAAAAAGCTCGGCTGTGGGGTAATATGCGATTCATGTCACTCAACATGGTGCCTAAATCAGCCATAACTTTCAGCAGACTTATATAAAATATTTTTAGTATCGGGATAGACGTTCGACACGAATGACTATCCCACTATAATAGAGTAAATTAAGTGGTGAATTAGAAAAAGTGAGAAATTAGCAATACGCAGCCGTGGCAAGAAGATACAACATGGTCCAAGAAGGAAGATTATTTTCAGGTAGCAATGCAGCTTTAATTTAATAGATTTTTAGTTCCATACAATAACCAATCCAGCCAATATAAAATAAGTTCTGGTCGACTCGTGTAATTGAAAAATAATTTTTAATTCAATGACATGAAAAGTTGCTTTTTAGAGTAATTTTCTGGTAACCAATCAGATGACTCAGAACAAATGGGATGAATTTGATGCTCAAATTTGCATAATTTTTTTCGATCATAGTATCTAAAGACGTCAGTCAGAATAAAATATTTAGCTTCAATTTATGCAATTTAAATTTTTTTAAAAATCTTCATTATATTATGCTTTCTGCAATCTCTATGGATAAAAAATTTCAATTTTTTTCAAATCTGGTTGATTTGCTTAAAATTATCAACTTCATAGGTTACTTTTTAATCGACAACATCAAACATTAATATTTATAATTAAAATCAAAATTGTTCTGTCTGATATTTCTCAGATATGAATTTACATAGGCATGATGAAGAATTTTCTCTTCTGTGTGATTCATAAACTCAAACAAAAAGGGTGGGCTACAGAAATTTCGCCACGAGAAACTGAAAATTGGCCATCCTCTTTTACTAAATAAAAAGTTTTTACTATTTTCGACTTTTTTCCAGCTTTTTTAAAAAATTATATTCTGAAGTTATTATTGAAGGGATGAGTTTAATAAATGGTCAGTCTAAACTTCGTTATTTCGATTAAATACATTCAGTACAGAGCTTATAACCCTAATTTGAACATAACCAGCGGACTTACGTTTTATTTATATTTTAGCAATGGAAAGGGGGTAAGTTCCAATTGGGGGTGGAGTGTTTTTTTAACGTTCCTCAGTGGTAGCACAACTAATTTTGTGAATCCGTCAGTTTAGTCAGATATTCCAGGATATTTTTGGGTTGTATGCGGGGTTTCGTAATTTTTATTCAATATTCTTAGTGTTTTAAATTGAAGTTAAATGAGACTTTTGTTCCATACCATAAAAGTTTGAAGCAAGTTGTAGAATAAAATTTATGGTAAATTGAAAAAAATTCCACCTGTTTACACTATTTTGGATGTAGGAAAATAGGGACAGTTCTCAAGATACATAGAAAAATCATTACAAAAATAATAAAATATATTATTGTAACATGATGATGAAAAATACTACAAAGGTTGAAAATATCTACAAAAAATCTAAATTATTTCTGTTTTCTTTTTTAAAATTTCAACAATTATTGGTTTTTTCTCAAGTATAAATGAAAAAAAGGGATAAATTAAAATTTTTCAAATGTCATCAAAATTGCCCCATATGTTTTTTTCAACTACAAAATTGTTTTCACTATCAATGGCCGCTATAAATTATTTTATTACTATTATTTCTCCAAAAATTGTTTACGCAGTCTTTTGGTTTTTAGAGGTTCAGATTATCACCTTAATTGCCATCGTGATAAGTTCAGTAGTACTCGAAGCAATGTCTCAAGTAAGAGACGAAGCATGCGAAACTTTACAAACCGAAATACACGTCACCAAAGGTGAGGAAACCAAAACAACATAATTTACACACAGCATAAAATGACTCACAAGAGGGTGCAGGCTCGAAACATATTATTTATTAATGCAGGTGTGGTTATTATGCATCCAAGTTCTAGAGAGGGATGTGATTGGTGGAAGGAAAGGAACGAAAAGTAATTTAACTTTTGGGAAAATTTTAAGAAATGTGTTTTGAAGGTGGATTTTTCACTGTAATACTATTTTTAATAATTATCTGCACTAATAAGAAGAAACATAATAATCTACCTCTAACAATTTGAAATGGCCAAGTGTATAAGGGGGAGATTTTTGGTATGATGGTTTGGGGATCGCACCTAATAATCCTAGATGCTCAAGAGTTTTTTTTTTAATATGATATATTTTATTAAAGGGCCCACATTTATAACGAAATTTTTTCCTGGAATTTATAAAAACCCAATAGCGTGCAATAAAATATTTTTCACAGAAAATAATAATGATTTCAGAGGAATTTGACGAGGTTAGTCGCCTAATACGCACATGCAGTGGTGACATATCTGTTAATAAATGTGAGGGAGGATGCAATTCGAATGTACAACCAAGTGTTGTGACACCCAATGGATTTTTAAAAGTAAGTCCATCAAACTAACTTCATATAACTGAAATTTCCTTGATAACGAAGCTTCACTTCCCACGTTCGAACATTACTCAAGAGTAAATCTTTAGTGCGGGTACCTGAGACGTATGATTGAAAAAAAAGACATGACTTCCCTAGAAACACTAAAACAGAAGGAAGTGTGAGGATTGATGAAAATTAATGAGAAATTTCATCAATTTGGAGTGGAATTTGAAAATTCAGCTGTAAAATGGCATTTAACGAGTTCTATATCGACATATTAATACATAATATACAAGCGGGAGAAAATCTTAATAGTGTGTAATTTTTTACTCATGTTAATGTTATATAAGTTAATGAAACATCAACTTTTCAAGGGTTAAAAAATTCAGGATATATAATCAAAATATTTTGATCCACTTTTCTACATTAAATTTCAGGGTTAGAAAACAAACACAGTACAACCTCATTTTTTAGTCTTCAAAATGTGAAATTCTCATTTCTATTTGTTTAGGAATGTTACTGCTGTCGTGAGAGCTTTCTAAAAGAAAGAATAATAACTTTAACTCATTGTTACGATCCCGATGGCGTCAGACTGACATCAGAAAAACTGGCTGAAATGGAAGTAAAAGTGAAGGAGCCAGCCAATTGTAAATGTTACAAATGTGGAAACAATCCTGCCTAGACGAGCACTCTATGGAGTTATTTAGGCCTATGCTATAAAATTATTCGTTACCGCAATTTTATAATTACACATTTTTATTCAAATCCTGCTTCAAACTTTTTTTAACAGCTTAAATAATATTGTTGAGCATGAAACGCCTTTCAGTTGGAAGAATTAGTCAGATACATGCTCGTACTTTGGATAAAAAAAAACAACATTTTTTTTCGGTCGAATTTTGGCTACATTTTTGTTAGTATCTAGAGATCCACAGAAACTGATTGTCACGAAATTTCTGTCAGATCTAAAACTCATTATTAAGATTGACCTCTGATGCAAATTTCAGCCTTATTGGTCTAGTGGTTCGTCCTGGAGCACGTGGAAATCAAAAATCAACGTTCGTCAACATTCAAAATAACTTTTCTACAGAACTAACGAACAGATTTGCGATTTGAAATTTTGAATAGTTAACTCCCAAGACTTCGATTAATGCTCGGTGAAAATTTCAGCTCAATCCGATCAGTAGTTTTGCTGTTATTAGCTTTCGAATTCGAAATTTGCGATTTACATACACCGCCTCCTCCACTCAATAAAAAGAAAAAAACATCAAAATGCGAGATGGTATTTTTGGAATAATGAGATTCCGAAACGAGTAACGATAACGGTCCCATGTCTATTAATGTAAGTCAGATCAAAATTAATAGAAGGTTTTTTCTCGAAAACCTGCTAAAAAGGTATTCATCACCTACTAAGAATATAGGACACTTATTTTACTTGTAAATTCTATCTTCCGAAATTGTGCTTAAAACTCACTGAATAATTTGATTAAGAGTAATTATATGGGATTCAGTTCGCAATGACGTGTCAAACCAATCAATCGCCAATTATCGGCAATGAAGGATGGACATCGCGAATAGGAAGTCAAATGAAATTTACTTCTTCAGTACTCCAGGAAATCAGAAAAATGTTTAATATCAACTAAGGCTGACTTTATAGCTGATATGATTGTAAATGTACTTGTGCACGTAGACCTTATTAACGTCAATTACCATCATTTGTATCAACGAGTTCACCTACCATTAAATATTGATATTTCAAGACACATCACATACTTATAATATGAGACCCAAGATGAAGTATGACACTTGCATGACCCTATTTTACTCAAAAATTAAATATTCGATCTCGCGTGGCTTGGTGGCTATTATAATGAAGCCCAGAGACATTGGTTAGGTAGGTTTGCACTTTACAATACAGTCTATAAATGGTAAGTGAATTACTAATATACATACAATTTGATATTTGGAACACTTGTGAGTCCCTGACATAAAATATAGATTTGGGATCTGCGGAGGCGGAAAAAGAAAAACCATACATACACCTCACAAACACGCCAGACCCACAAATGGGTCTCACATTGTCGAAAAATGCCTCGCATCATAATAATATATTGGTTTTGGGGCTCACAAGTATCCAAAATATCTCCATCTGTAAAGCAGTTCATACATGAATAATATAAAAACAAGCATACCACTGCATCCTCCTGGGGAAGGTCATGGTCACCCTTTTACCAGTAAATGGTAACATGGGTACAAAATCACACACTCGCTTTCTTCCATTAAAAGTAACACGTGTAAAAAATTAAGTATCAGCAAATGTCTATTAGCGCCTAATTTTTTACACATGTTAACTTGAATGAATTAATATATTTTTATTTTTCAATGTTTCGTTTTAGAACCCCTGATTTATCTTGGGTTTTAGTTTTTTTCAACACCTATGAGTTTTCTCTAATTAAATGTTTTAATTTTTGCTACCTTAAAATTAATGTTTGAAGGGTTATCAAAGCAGCTATACATGAGAAAAAGATATCCCTGTTCAGCATTCATTTTCCAGACTTTGTGTTTTGAAAACATTGTTTTACAGCATTGTTTTTTACCATAAAAATATTCGATTCAAAACAGTTGCTAACAAAAAGTTTTACAGAAATGAATAATGCGCTGTGTAATAGCCTCGAAAATAATTACTTATTACATACTTTCGGCATTAATTTCAAGTTGCTTTCAATTTGATACAGCTATTTATAATTCATGTAACATCCTCCCCCCACCCCCAACCGCATGGAAATATCTAAAAAATATCGCGAATATTACGTAAATATTTTCAAGTGCTTAAAATAAAACCCATATTGCCAAAATATTACAAATACCTGAAAATATTATGGAATTATAGCATCCAGAGATTTTCTTTTTAAATATTGCGAAAATATTTTGTCTGAAATTTTTTCATAACCTACAAATGATTTTTTTTTGGCACTGCTGTAAAATTTGTAAAAATTGGACTCACCCCTTTTTCCTCACAATCGACTGTTTCTATTTAAATTAATTTATTCCATTATATTTCGAAATTCGATGTACTAACACGGATTATCTCTCAATCAGAATGAAACGTCATTTTGTAATTACAGGATCACTTCAGCACACTAAATTCTATAGATATACCTACTAAGGTACTCATATACACACAATCATTTTGGATCTCAAATGTATGCAATAGACTTGTAAATTTTCTGGAATACCGCCCTCCACTCACTAGTCCATTTTTTTAAAATGTAAGTAGGTAAAGAAGTTTTTCTTCATTTGCTCACAAAAAAGTTGTGTTTTTATTTTTATGTTTTTGGAAACTCTCTTTGTTGAATTATTGAATCCACCTAGACAGATCATTGAAAACTTCAACAGTTAAATAATTAGGAAATCTTCCATTGAAGGGCCCATAAAATAATATAAGCTGATAAAGACGTCTTGATTTTACTATCAATTTCTTAAGGTAGGAACCTACCAACTCGACTGAAGAACTGAAGTTTTCTACATGTTTTAAATTAATTGCGTGCGCTAAACTCGTCGAGTGAATATGTTGATAAGTATTATTATTATTTATATGTACCAGCAAGTTTAATGTCCACGAAGTAGTATGGAGCCATGTAATCTAAATTATAGAGGAGAGTTATGTTTGATCAAACGTACTAAGGGAAACAAATAATCACAAATCAGGCCACATCTGTATCACTCTTAAAATAGAATTCCTTATTTTTGTTTACTAGGCGTAGTAGAATGAAACTTAACATGCAATATTCACAAACATAACCAATGAACTTCTAACTGTATAAATGAATTTGACGGATTTAATAATTATAGTATAGAATTTTTATAAGAAATTAAACTTCGTTTACAGACGTAACAGTGAAATGGGTACTGAGATTCAAGTTTTTAAAAATTTTTCTTAAGTAATTGGAAACTATTAATTTTCTCAAGTCATACAGCGCGGAAATAGTTATGCGACGCATATACTTACACTTGTTCCAGTTGAAAACATTTCAATAAAAATAATTCCAATACGCATTAACACTAGAAATATACCAGGTTTTACTCGATTACTCAAAGGACCAGGTGGTGTCATATATGACATCACAAGAGTAACCTCAAAGGACCGGGTGGCGTCGTATGACACAAGCTAGGTGTTCTCAAAATATTGGTCCTTTGAGAAGTCCATCTCAAAATTTTGAGTGGTGTCGTATAGGACACCACCTGGTACTTCTAGTGTTGACAATATTTTGTATTTTGGAGTATTACTCTGAAAATATGGGGGCGGGAGAGAGGAACAAGAGATTTCCACAACTTATAAGAGGGTATACTTAACAGAGTAAACACGTTCCAAATGTTGCGTGAGATATCACGAAAATCTTTAGAAATTATAATTTATTTTACAAAATTTTTATATTTAAATTATGTTTTTTTCAAGTTTGAGTCAGTAACATTACAACGTTGGGTTTGCTAATAGGGCTTGCAGTAAATACAGAACACAAAATTATTCAGGAGAAGTATATAAGATACGTCCCTAAAATATTTTTCAACGATCAACTAAAAACTCGAGAATTCTTTGGACTGGAAAGCCATAGAATGATCGAAATCTCGACGTTTTATTTACAGTTGAAATTTCTAAAACGCACTCACTTCCATCGTCTTTGGTTTTTATGGCTATGATTTTCTTCGAAATACTGTACCTCTTCCCCAGAATAATCATTACCTTTACCTAAAATTATTTTCTTAGACAAAAATCAATTTTCAGGATAATTTTTTACGTCAAATTGGGAAACGAAAATTGAGAAATAAAGTACCAATAAGTCAGTATATCTACCCTAACCATTTTGACCAAGCCAAAAGGGTGTTAAGAGTCAAGGAACCTTAATTACATATAGATTTTGTATTATCTTATAATTAGATTCAATTTAGACGAACATTCTCGTATTACAGGATATACCATAGTGAGTTCATAAGTTTCTAATAAATTGAACAGCGTCGGTACGCGGAAATTTCCCGAGGGTAAATAAAAGCAATAAAGAATCTTATTTCCTATGAAATTATTTCGAGTAAATATAGGATGCAAAGAGTGGCGAGGAAAATCTTGTTCTTGGCGCAAAAATATGCGCCTCCTATACCTCCCTAAAAAATAATTGGGTTTAAACTTCCGAAACTGAAGGCAGTTCAAGCAGATCATCAGCTCGTTAATCATAAATAATAATTAAACAGACAATACTTATTTTAAAAAAAAAGGATTAATCAAAGAATTATTCAATTAAAAAAAAATTCGAATTCGAGAGACCTGAAGTATTTTTCGAATAATTTTTTTTTCTAATTTCAGAAAAAAAATCAAGATAAAAATGTTCAGTACAATTAATCTAGAATAACAAATGGGATATTTTTGGGGAGGGGGTGAAAAGTGGGCTCTACAATACATTTTTCGATCAAGTATAAAAAAAAAGAAAAAAATTAATTTGAACAATACTAATTTTTGAACCCTCGATACTTAGCAGGCAGATATTTTTATCCAAAAAAATTTCAATTACTCCTTCCCTCTACGTATTAGAAATCTTCCCTCTACCCTCTAATGTAGCTATAAAAACATGAAAAAAGACATCGATCTTCTCTCAACAACATTATCGTCTTCGAATCTTCCAAATTAATACTGATTTTATGGGCCCTAAGATATTTAATAAATAACCCTCTCAAATAAAAACGTCACCGAACGTCAAATCTTTTTTAAAAAATTGAAAAACTGATTGCTGACAATAGGCATTTATCTATTCGCTGGAGTTCTACTCGTCCTAAACTGCACTCTGACTGCTCCTACCTCTTCGGATCGTTCACTCTTACACCTTAACAAGGAATAAAAGAATTGCATCGAATAGTGGAAAAATACGAACGCAGCCCTTAAATCGGAACAAGGGCACAGGAAAGTTATTTTCCAATAGAGAGAGAAAGTAACTTTGCACAGTCAACACCTACATAATTTCAAATTCTGCATTCCAGTCTGCCTCTAGTAACTTTAATTATCATAGAAAAAGTAACAGCTATCAGTTTTACACCTGCACTCGAGCATCGACTTTTCTTTACCACTTTCTCCTGTCAGTTCCGATGGCTTATTTCTAAATTTAGTCGCCGAAAAAAAAAAAAAAAGGGAAAAAAAAAGAGGGTCAAAAACCGTGACAAAAATCAATTAACTATTCGAATTTCGTACTATGCGGGATGAAAATTTCTGTCGACTCCGTTTAAGCAACTAATTTGTATAAAAAGTTGCCACTTTAATGCGGGTGATTTTTCGTGTTGAAATAAAATACTCGAGTTGGATGATACGACGACGACGCGACGCCACAAAAATAAAAAAATAAATCAACGAAAATAAAATTATCTTAAAATTTGGTATTTTCAATTAAACCGGCGGTTAATTAATTTCGTCTCTCTGTCTTGGAGAAAAAATTTTTTCGAGTTCAGGTGGGGCGGGGCGAAGGGAGCCTTTTCATTTTCGTTGTATTTTAACAAACTTTTGTTGTCCTCATGACGATCGATTTCATGTCGTTGTTTTTGTTGTTGTTGTTGTTGTTATTGTTTTTTTTTCTGACTTTACAAAACCTGCAACAGTATTACGTAATGAATTCTTTCCATGTTTCCAATTTAATTTTGTCCTTTCATCTCGTAAATTTGCGGTATCTTGGTAGAAATCCGCATTTTACATTCAACAGCTTCTTCTTTTTTCGCTTTTTGCTTGTTCCATTCAGATTTATGGGATTTTCTTTTTTTCCTCTCCTCTTACAGCAAAAACTTTTCCACTCGACCATCTACAGTCTTTTCACTTTTCATTTTTCCTCCTTTTAGGGATGGAGCGTAGAGGGAGGGTTTTTTTTTATTCGTAAATGGTTTTTACTAAATTTTTGACAGAGTTTCCAAATTATAAAAGTGAAACAAAAGCTTTCTTTATCTTATTCTCTTCCTTTTTATAAACCAGGCTTCGTATAATTTATTCGGCTGATTTTCTTTCAGACTGCATCTTTAGGTTTGGTCCATATTCTTTAAGAATGTACCACATAAAGGAGTCATGATTCTACCAATTCTGTCAAGTTTATGGTCGATTTTCTGTAAAGACATTTTTCGATGCTAATAAGATAAGCGGATAAATTGGCGGCATTTTTAAGGATTCGGGTTTTCTCCCTCATTTCTTTGAACCAATTATACATATTATGGTTCGCAAATGAACTATAAGAACCTATAATGAGAAAATTATACTTTGAAAGGAAATTTAAGGTTGACAAGTCTCAAAGGTTTAGTTTGTAAAAATAAATTAAGCACCAAATTAAAAATGCTGATAATGAAGGTTGAATGAATTTACCCTATCGCTCGTAAAAAAAAAATAAAAAACTAATACGTCGAAGATGACAAATTTCATATAATGTAGAAAACCAGAAATGAACATAATTTATTTAGGAAATTAATTTCCTCCATCTATAGGTACTCTTTTTTATTTACACTACAATTGGCAGCTAAAAAATTCAAAAATAATGAAATGAGACCTTTCTTCTTGTTAAAATGTCCTTAAAAATTGCAGAATTTCAATTAATGACTTTCAAGCTTTTAAGCTTACTTTAGGCAACAAGAGTATTGAAAAATCTATGGGTCAAGCCTAAAAACAAAGTTGAAAGTCAAAAAATTTCGTACTTCTACTGAAAATTTCTATGAATTGTAACATTTTTTTTCTAATCACCAGATGGCATTGTGAACTCGAATTTTACATAAAAACTGAATTTTGCCTACTTGAAATATATGGATCCTAGTATTTTCTACTATTTTTATATATTAAAATTTTTCATCTGCTTTAGGTTTGTTAAGCCGACCTTTGCCGAAAGAAAAATTACACAAGGTTTCATTTATCTACAGGAATACCAGCGATAAATTATCGTGGTAAGCATTTTATCATACAAATTCTCAAATTTTCTTATTCCTAGATCCTGATCACACTAAAATAATGACAATTAAAATTTTTATAGGTAGAAATTTTTCTACTAAATTTTATCGAATCTATTTTCTAAGATGTCTAATATAAAAACTCTACAACTTTTGAATGACTAATTAATTTTAACTGTATTAATTTTTTCGCAGGTATTGAATCGAATTTCGACAGCATCACTACTCAAGACAGAAAAAAAACGGCTGGGTTGGCCACTTGTATTCTTGAGTCAGTAGCACGCATATTAAGAAATGTTATTGCTTGAGAATACATGTAGCTGACGGTCGAATTAACCATCACGATGGCATATCACAAAATAGAAAATAAATAAAAGAGATGCCTATAATTAATTAAATGTACCTAATTACCCAAATATGTGCTCTACTTTTCACTATTCTGCTTATCAGCAAAAATTGTTCGACCTATATTACGAAAAAATAAACAATTAAATGATTATTTAATTTTCTGTGTATATTACTGAAAATTAATGAGGACAATACTGACTCAATCATAAAATTATATTTATGAATTATTTTCTTAGCAATTGCGATGAAAATAATTTAAGGAATTCGATTCTCGACAGACGTCAAATTCAAAACTAATTTCTAAGTACAGAATTAAAATATTCCTAAATATTATTTTGGTAAATAACGTTTCAAATGGTTTGAGATGCTGATGGATTTCATCAAATAAAACGAAGCAGTCGAAATATTCTTAAAAATTTAGAATTTTTGAAATAAAAAAATTCGCATGAAAATTATTCAGCATAGGCTGCGTGTTAAATCATATTCTAGTGTAGCTGTACTCGATGTTAATGAAAATAATGATTTAAAATCTCATAAAAAAATTAAATTCCATATTATTTTCTAGTGAACTGAAAACGTCTTTCATCTTCATTGTTAACAATGCTTTTCTTGTTTTAAAGACTGATAATCTAAATTCTAGGAACCTTCTTTCCTCTTCCCCCAAAATAATCAATAGAATATTTACGTTTCACTCAACTACCAATAGGTAAAATAATAAAATGTAATTTGTTCTACTAAAAAATTTAAAAAAAAAGGGTAACTTAGTGCTACTCTTACAGAAAAAAAAAAAAAAAGTAAAAATAAGATAACTGCATATTTTATAAATAAGAACTAGGAAAGCTATGAATTTCCATTAAAAATTATTTTGTATAATGAAATGGTTATTTGCTGATACAAATTTTGAGTAGACACGTCAACAACATTGCAATAAAATCGAAATCTAAACGTTATCATTGATTTTGTATCAACCTATTCATTTACTCTTTTTCTACATAAATCCTACACAATCTCGTCAAAAGTTTGGTGAGTGTATGGAATACCGATGAAATATATATGTGAGAATATAAACCGAATAAAAGATTTACATCACTTGGCCAGCAGCTATCAAGGATGACCCTCCTCGCAATTTTGTCAAGTTCTGAGAATATTTTGCAAAATGCTAAAATAATACTGATACGAGATTCTCTTCAGTTAAATGTGTTTTCAATGCTCGGTGCACTCAATAAATGCAACCATCAATCTCGGTTTTATTTTCATAGGTACTAGCAATGTGCAAGCTGCACGATTTTTATGGTATTTTTACATCAAACAGCAGAAAATCCAAGAGCACGAGTGGCCATATAACGTTTGAGTGACGGGGGATTCTTGAGCAGGAGAAGTGCAGAAATACAAAAAAAAAAAAAAGAGAGAAAAAAAGGGTGTTAGGTTTTTATTATCGAAAAGTTTTCGTGGTGCTTTACCCGATGTATATACTAGATTTTTCAATTAAAGTCACTACGTGATTCTTGCAGAGAGTTAGTGGTTGAGAAAAAAGCTATCGTTTTTTCTTCTCCAAGTCGAGATTTTTCTGAAAAACCGTAGTAGGGTCTTTTTTTCTTCTTACTCACACAAAACAGTACTCATGATAAAGGTGAGCCAACACACGTTCCTTGAGCTATAATAAATTGAGTAGTATTCATAAATATATGACGTCAAAGGGCGATTGAACGTATTAGTGTTCTCATTAGTTCAGTGAAATTTTGAGAATTCCATAAGTTCAAAATTACAGACTGTAAAAATCGTCACAGCAGTATGAGGATATCAAAGGCAAACCCACAAGTAAGGTCAAGCATAGTTTTATATTATTTCCTATTATAACATTCACCATTATTTATTATAATATACTGTCATATAATGTGGTTGTGACTTGAAATTTGAAAATTTCAAGGTGCTCACTAAAGAATGGCAAGAGAGGAACTGAATAATAGACAAGAAGAATAGAAATTATGAGTTTTCAAAAAAAAAAAAAAAAATGAAAACCCATAGCCAAATAATGAGATACTCCATTATTCATATTATTAGAGCTGCATGATTATAAGTTATAGTTCTTTTGTAATCAAGTGATTTTTTAGTATGAAATTTGAAGAAGTTACGTTATATTCAACAGCTGCTAAATGTAGGAACTTATTGAATGCATAACTTCCATTTCCTGAAATTGTGCTTAAAACCCACTGAGCAATCTAGTTTTGAGTAATTATATGTAACTCAGTTCACGATCAAAGAAATAAGAATATCGAAATAAGATGACAAGTTCAACAAAATCACAGATTATCCGATTTAAATATTGTAGAACTATGTTAATATAGATGAACGTAACTACTCGCGTAGTTAATCAACTTGAATGATAAGAGACTGTCGAAGCTTTCACCTGCAGTACATTAACGTAGATTATCATCAGTTGTGTAAACGAGTGCAGGAGTGCATCTACCAGCATCTCTACAGTAATTCGTAAATGAATAATATGAAACGAAGTATCAAATTAGTGCATTCTGGTAAGAAGTCATGGTCACCCTATGTGTAAAAAATTACATATTAGCGTAACATATATCTATAGTAAAGTTTTTGCATAATTACCCATACATTACTTAAATGAAATTTCGTAAAAAAGGATCCCTGACAATTTCACTGGAGTGAAATTTACACACGTTACTTTAATGAATGAATGATGTGATTGTTTTCACCTCAGAACTAATGATACTTAATATTTCTTGAAAGTTAAGAAGATGAAAATGAGGACATATTAAAATTTTTGAATATAAAACTTAGATACCAACTAAGCAATCCCTTCCTAAATTTTAATACAGGCCCACTATTAGCTATACGTGTAGTTGTAATCACAGATTATCAATAACGAGGTAAAATCGATAAGCTACTCGATGTAAATTTTATTTGTCGTCAAAATTTCAAAAATGAACTAGCTGAGGTTCCGGGCACTTGCAGAGCTAGGGCTGCCATAAAATTTGAAAAATTTTTTACCGCCCGCCATCAGTGTAGCCTGTAAAATGGAAAAGATGGTTTTCAAACTTGAATTTCGAATTTTTTAAATTTGGATTTTTCATCCAAATTTTTTAGCAATTTTTAATGTCATTTTAAAAGTATAATACTCATGCTTTTGGTGTCTGGAACCTGAACTAATGATTTTTACTAAATTTTCTTGCCATTAAAAGTGCCCAGTTGTCCCACCCTCGGAAGTAATTTTATAAAAATGATGATCTATATTTACAATTTTCGAGCATACAATGACTACTGAGTTTTGGATGGCCCGTAATATGAGGGCTATTTTGGGTTATGAGTAGATTTACAAAATGACACGAAAGTAGCTGAAGGACGTTGAATAATATGATGACATTTTGTAATAATTTCGAAAACGAAGATAGAGTTAATAGAAAATAGGATTATAGAGGTAGTAGTGGCAAGGGGTGTGGATGCATGGATTTTGGAATATTAGCTCAAAACCCTGATTAATAAATGTTTCTCTGACTTGGAGCTCATAATTATTTAATAGTTTTAGATTGAATTTACAGAATTAGAAAGGAGCTAAATAGAAGAAAAGAGGATAATATTGTGAAAAAAAAATTCAAATAAGGTTTCTATCCAGAACCAACTCAAAATGACAAAAATATACTTACCTAATTTAACTAGCATTAATATAGAATAAAATTTATCTGAAAATCAGAATCTGCACTCGCAAGAATTAGGAAACTTTACTGATAAATTAGAAGTTCTCTATTTTTATGAAGTCAATGGCATTTGAACTGCGGATTCAATTTTAGCTATTAAGCATTACAAAAAGTCGATTCTGCTCTTTATTCATCACTTTAACCAACGGGTAAATGAGTCTAGAAACCGAGCACGAATGTCTAAATGAGCTTTGTAACATGTTTTCAGAATATCAATTGGAGTTCACTTTTGCAGACTTGAGGGAGAGACTAAAAAAATGAGATAAGAACGTAGAAAGAAAAGAAAAAAGACAATTCCACAGATAGGAGAAAAAAAAAGAAAGAATTCTAAGGCTTGGCACTTGTCATGTGGGTTGAAATTCGTCTGCCTAAAACAATTTGATTTATTTAACGGAGCCAGGGCGCATTTTTGTTGATGAACTGTCTCACGCCGAAGGATTAATCTTCTCTCTTGTAAAAATTTGGGAAACGAAAACCATGTTTGGTTTAGATTATATTTGGCACGGGGATGGAGAGAGAGAAAAAAAAAAGAGAAACGAAGAAAAAAAGATTTTTTATTTGACAGATAAATGTGTATGGTTTTGTGAAAATTACTTCTTTCCCAAATTCTGATATACGACTATACGGAGCTACTGGTAACTTTTACAAGCAACCCGACACTTTTCCCTATGGCAGACATGAAAATTTCGCATCGAATTAGTTAAAAGTCATAACCATATATTGGAAATTGAGTAGACGTTCAAGAATTTCCGAATTCCAGAAACGCCGACGCTTCTGTGGGTTATCCCACAGCAAATGAGGAAAAACTTTGCAGTCAATCTGCTGCTTTCCAAACGAATCTTTTCTCCCAATAAATTTTGTCTCATAGAGTAAGTTCAGAATAATAGGCATACAAGTACATAGTAAATGTAGATATGTGTTTGGAATATTTTCATATGAAAACGTTACCCAAGTTGAATTCTTTTGTTGTCAAAGAGAAACTTGTTTAAGATCACCTAATTCATAGAAAAATTGAAAAACCATTAGAAAATGTTTCAAAGAATATGTCAGAGTGTATAAGATAGTGTAAAAACGTTTAAGAACATGTAAGACTATAAGTGAGAACGTGTAAATACGTGAAAAATTAAAGAATACGAAATAATGTAGAAGGAAATAAAAGGAAATAAAATAAAGTAAAACAAAATTGAATGAAATAAAATCAAGTAAGTATACCTAATAGAATATGAAAAAAATAACATGAAATAAAATAGAAGAAAATAAAGTAAGATGAAGTGAAATAAATTGAAATAAAAGAAAATACGAGAATATGTAAGAATATAATAATATAAGAATGTGTAAATAAGATGGTGCAAAAACGTGTAAAAATGTGTAAGAATGTGTGCGAGGATGTGTAAAAGAACGTGAAGAGAAAAAAGGGTTAATAATTTTTTACACAAGTTATCCTCTCCGATTTAATAATCACCATAACCGAATGCATCACTTATTGCAGCATGCGGAGAATACGAGGCGCAAAACACGTTCAGTCCAAGTTTAGTCAACAAAATGAACCCCCCTTTTTGCCACATCTCATTTCATTCGCACTGCGTTCTTTCAAAACAAAAATTACGAACGAAACCTGTTGATACACGAGCAACGGGTAGTTCTTTCGTATTTCCCCTTCCTTCCTTCCTTCTTCACTTAACAACAATATACCATTCTGTCAACTGAAAATTCACATTGTAAAGGTACCGACACATAAATGGAACATTATGCGTCAAGAAACCGTACACCCACGAAAATCACTGAACTGAACGCTGGGTAAAAAACACATCAGCGATTAAAAAAGGGTGAAATTATTATGAAATTAGCACCTAGTTCGTTGACTCTGCGACATAATGACGATAAACTAAATTAAAAAGCCCCTGCAGAAAGGAAAAATAAAAGGTTAAAGAGAGGACATGTTAAAGACAAGTACACAATTTTTAGGTTGTTGCATGCAAAAATGAATTACCGTCGCTGAATGACACACACGCACCCAAAAGAGATGCCAGGATGGTACCAGAGAGGTTAAACAAAAACGGTCTGAGGGAGGAAAACAGAATGAGAGCAAAAATGGGCGAGACAGAACGAGGTGGGGTGGGGGGGTTCGGAGAACCTATAGCAGAAAGGGTGAGAAAAAAAGTGGAAGCAATGTGAGACTCATGGTGGCACATTGATCGGCGGTAGTTTTGCTGCCCCTTTTATTTTCGGCATAGGCAATACACACACACATGCGTTGCTGGTTGCAGACGTCATGAAGTATGGCGCCGGTCGTCCCGTCCGCCGACAAAAATGTTCGGTCATGGGGCGCATTTCAAAGCTTGAAATTTGAGATAATAGCCGCTTTTTCCTTTCGCCCTTCGCGTCTTTCAACTCTCTCCCCCACCCTTCCACTCACCCCTCCTCCCCCAATGCTCGTCTCTCACTCAAAAACCGTAGCCATCGTCGTACTTGTGCTCGCTTCATTAGCTTATATTGAAATATTTCCAGTCCTTACATCCCACTCAATTTAACATTTTTCCCACCCCCTTTTCCTCCCTCACTCACTCTCTTACATTCTCCCTCATTCTTCGGTAACCCCTTTCGCCTTCCGCGCATCTTCATTCTTTTCCCCTCCTATCTGTACTCGTTATTACTTGTTTTGTAATTAGAAACGACGAAACGGAAAAAATAAAAAAATAGGGGAAAAATATAATTCCTTATCCGATTATTAAAGGGAGATGGGAAAAGAAAAATTCGAAAGCGATAAAATTTTTTACGTTCACATACCGGTAACGATTTCGACGATGCTCGTTATTTTTTTTTCTATTTTTCATTTTTTTCTGTCTGCCTTTTCGTCTTTCCTTTTTACTTTTTCATCTTTCTTCGGCCCCTCTTCTTCTTTTTTCTTCACTTTTTCTCTTTCTAGACGCTAACCCACGTTCGGAGAGGATTTTCTTTTTGTCCCACAATATCGCCTTAAGGCTTTTCTTTAGAATGTGGCATCTTCATTTTTAGCAGGTTTTTTAAAGATTAATTTCATTTTCGTCGAGCAACATTCTGACTGCAATTACTTAAACAAACGAGGTAAATTTCCCTAATTATGTACGCTGTTCTGTTTATAAAGTAATACTTCATTTTCTTTCTCATAACATCTGACATGTCCGAAGAAAAGGAACGAACGAAAAACTCAATTTTCATTTTTTTTTTCTCTACATGGATTGTCTTAAAAGTTTGTATCACACTTTTGTTCACCTAACTTCGGCAATACTATATTGTCAAAAAAAAAAAAAAAAAAAAAAAGACGGCGAATATGGCAATATAGACTAGTAATGACTGGTAAAAATTTTATCAAGATAAAATCATGTGAAGGGCTGTAAATCAAGTTTTTGTAATGAGAGTTTTGTGTACATAGTCAAATTTTTTGGCCATGGAAATGAGAGCGACGAAATATGATATTCTTTGAAAAGCAAAGAAAATCAGGTAAGGAGATTCATAAATCATTGACAAGTGCATAATCGATTTATTTGCGAGAAATCGAGTGCATTAACAAATCAGCGAAAGATGGGAAAATGTATTCCTGATAATATTCGTTGCCCCAATTTTTTTGCCAGTTCTATGATAGTAAAAATAATTCAACGATACACACAAAACTCTATTTATAAAAACTTCATTTAAGGGCCTTCAATAATGACAATATCATGAAGAAATTTGTACCAGTCATAGCCACAGTATATTGTCGCATCAGTGTTGCCTGGGTGTGAGAAACGAATGCATAATACCAACTTTTAAGACACACCACGTATACAGACCTGCAGAAAGCCACTTAGAGTTACTTTGGCTACATGCACGTACAGTTGAACCTCTTTAAGTCGAACCTGGATAAGACAAAAATCTCCATAACTTGAATAAAATCATATTTCCCCACGCATTCCTATAAGGCGCCTATAGAAAACCACATCTTCAAGTCGAACATCCAGCCTCCATAAGTCAGAGAGAAAACTAAAAGCCCTTAATTTATAACTCGAATTCTACTGCATTATCAGCTTCTGAGATTTATGTTTTACATTTTTTTACCCATTTTGTAAATTGACGATCAAATATCCAATAACTCGAAGTTTGAAATAACCTAGCCTCTACACCTTGAACCACTATTTACTTTTTACTTGAAGATTTCTTTAAGTCAAATAAATCCTCCCTTTCCTTCAACTAGGAGTCATAGAGGGTCGACAGTATATTTTATTGCGCTCAATTAATGTTAGGGTTTCAAAAATGCAAAATCAACTAAAAAATGGGTGATTAATTTTTTTGGCACTTAATAAATTCTGGACTGGAGCCAGCGATACGGTATTATTAAAATTAAAAATAAAATTTGAAGCAATTAAAAATATCATGAATCATGAGAAAGTACATTCAAAATCGTAAGAATCTGTTTTTTTTATGACTTTTTGAAAACATGTATTTTGGTGCATTGATCACTTTTCTTACATATCAATAAAATATTGCTTCAATTTAGAAGTAGATTTACAAAAACTGTAAGACTATGGTCCTTATTTCTGGTGAGAACTACAAATCGAAACATGAGTCACAAAAAATAATTAGTGGAAAGATGACCAAAATGGCGCTATATTTGCGTAAGTTCTTAGATGATAGAGTATTGTACAAGATAATGGAATAATTGAAAAATATGTAAAAAAAATAAGTATCTGGACCTCGGCTATTATTATCATGAGCTCCAAGCTCAGGAATAATCATGAGTGACTCCAAAACTTAATAGACTTACAGGAAAATGAAAATAAAAACCAGAGTCCTTTTCCAAGTGATGTAGCAACATGTCCAATACCCACCCTAGTAATTTACAATAGACAAACGCTCGTTCAATTTAAATACGGTACCCTTCGAATAGAAAACTAAGTTATCAAACAATATAAAAGTATCTGAATTGCGAGTGTTTACACCATTTATTCGAGTACTCCACACACCGTTTGTCCAAAAAACACCCCATAATCGACACGAATAAACGAGTGCATCGATGAAATACGATAAGAGCTGTCAGAAGAGAAAAGTAGAGGGCATAAAAAAAGTAAAAAAATAAAAATAAAAAAAAATAAACCAAACGATCAAGTATTGAGAAAAAAATTTTCCATACGAAAGGGTTAGCAGAGTAAAGTGTGTAAATTCTTGAGTAACGAGCAAACGAAGTATTTCCGTTCGGTATTCTGTTTCATAAATAATTTTGAAGCAACTCGTTGGGCGCCATATCAATTGATATTCCCCCTATGTCAGGGGAAGAAACCCTAGCATGATGGCTGAGAGAGCAGAGAGACAGCTAAGAGAGAGAGAGCTGTAGTGTGAAAGGCCAGTGCAAAAAGGGTGGTAAAAAAGGAGCGACAAAAAAATAATGAAAAAGGATAGCCAAGGATGAGGGAAAAAGAAAAGCGATGCGAAGGGGTTGGAGAAAGAGAAAAAGAAAGTCATTTTATTTACTTGGTCGCCGGCGACTGAGAAGATAATTGGCGATAGAATTCGATACTGGGCACCACCCGATCACCTCTTTCCATGTATACATCGTCGACATAAGCCTAATCAACGTTCTAATGAAAACAAATGTTTTACTATCTCTGTGGGGTTTCGTTTTCAATTTAAATTAGTTTTCACTTTTTGTCGATACATCCATGCACATTTTTTTCTAACGCCATCTTCGTATTTTTATCTCGCCTTTCATTCTTTCGACGTTCTTATGGCATCAATTTATTTCCTTTTGCTTGTCTTCATACAAGTTTTTCAACCTCGAGTTCACCATCAAGCAACAGCAGATAGAGCAAAATGAATTATAAGTGTACATATGTCACCGTCAATATTAAAAATCAAGCAAAATTAAAAAAATTGAACCTTTATCGATAGTGCCAACAATATTAATAATGTTTCATTGTAATATAATATTATGACTGGTCTCAAAATAGTCATTAATAATTTATACTGCTGATATTATTTTAAAAATGCTCACGAGCTGGTTCATAAACGGATACATTTTTTTAACGATTCATTTACAACACGATTCCCATTTTTTCAGTCCCTCAGGAACTCTAATGTTTCAGTAACACCATATTAGCACCTTTGCCCAGAGGAAATAAAAAGTTTCATAAGTTCTGAGGTGAAAGAAATCAAATGATTTCATTGAAGGTAACATGTGTAAAAAATTACACTAATAAAATTGTCAGGGGTTTCCTAACAAACTATTAATTTAAAAAAACATCATTTTAAGGTAAGATATGTTAGAAAAAGAAGACACTAGGTATAAATAAATACGAGCATTTGCTTAGTTTATGTGTAATTATTCATCATGTTACCATTTTTCAGCTGACCGGCTGAAGAAACAAGAAATCATAGGGTGCCAGTGGCTATAACTTTCTCGCCAGAATGCATTAATTCGCTACTTTTTAGCAGGTTTTTGCAGAAAACGTTACTGGTCTTACACAAATGAGCATAGGACATGCATAAGTAATTCGTTTCATACTGATTTCAGGATTCCAAAAACACCCATCTCGTATTTTCATATTTCTTTACTGATTTATGTTCGGAAGGACGGGGTGGGAAATTAATGCTACTGTTGATATTGAAAGCTAATTGCAGGGAAACCAGACCAGATTGAGATAAAATTATAAATTTGCATGAATGTAAGTCTTGAAATTTCACCATTTCACCATTCAAATTTCAAGCCATGAGTTTGTAGAAAACTTATTTTGAAGGTTGAAAAACGTTGATTCGTCTTTTGAACACAACTTCAGGACTAACTATAACGAATCAGTATATCTTCGAAGTAAAAATAATGCGTAGGTACTAGGAACCCAATACAGAAGAAAATGTGTATTTTGACAACTTCAACTGTGAATACCAATATTAAATCTTGAAATTTGGACTTGGATCCTGGATCATCTATTTCTCATTTTCAGATTCAGAAGTCAGAACTATATTTCCGCGTAACCACTACGAGGATTATCTGACAAAATTAATAAAAAATCCCATTTTCTAACAACGTACATCATTTGTGCAACAATTATAGCAAAGGACTGATATTACAAACTGGCTACCAATTTAACACGTGGCTCATGAGTAGTTATTCAATTGGAGGTGTGAAATGCATGGTGAAATGTAAATTATCCTGGGGAATGATGCGTTCTCGTATCAATATCACTGGTCATTCAGTCTTTCACTCTCTCCACAAGTAAATTCGTTGACACTAATTTTGTTCCTCAACGATCACAATGACCGGTAGGAAGTTGACTTTTCGAAACATTATTACTGATTATGGGGTAACAACTTAATTAGTTAAAAAATACGAGGTTCTTCCTCATATCGACCATCTTTGAATTGTACAAATACGAGCGATTCGTCGATTCAAATTACCATGATTATCTGTCAACAATAATTCAGCATGCGTTATAGAATGAAATTACTTACCATGTCTACTGAGTACTGACTACCACTGTGACATAGTTGATGGTCCTTCTTCAAACAGGATGATTACCTGAGGCATTTCCCTTGAAGGAAAAGCTCAGGAACGAATTCCATTCTTCTATAGCTTCCACTTCACTTTTAAGAATTAAATTTAATATGTTCCGTTAAACGAAAACAAACACGGGCAGCCAACTTTGATAATATTGCTATTAATTAGGTAGCAGATGAGGAGACAAAACAAAATAAATTCAAATCCGCGCTTCAAGAAATTACTCACTATACACTAAAGAAAGTAAAGATAGTCACGACACTCATTCGATCAAAATTCATAGAACCACAAAGTTGAACTAAGAATGAATTCTTTTCTCCCAATTTCCAGTAAACTGGGATTGACAATGCGAAATCATAAAGATTTAAAAGATGACTATCCGCGATGACGAGTAAATGATAGATCTGAGATTTGATAAAATCGATAATTTTCAATGACAATCGATATTGATAATACATCGATTTTTTAAAATAATATTTTTAGCTTCGTTTTATAAAAAATTAAAAAATTAAAGAATTTAATAATTTGAAAGTTTTCATGAACTATCTTTCTTTTCTTCTTCTTCTTCTGTTTTTTAATGTTAGGAACTGGGGTTAATTTAGAAATTTCGAAATTGATTGATAGTCGAGGAGTACATTGACAAAAAAATTTTGAGTAAAAAAAATAATTTCGACATTATCTTGCTAGACAATGTAGCTATTTAAATAGAGCGCCAGGGAGGAATATATTTTTTGAATTGTTTCCCACAGTGTTTGAATTATGAAGTTATTACATGTGCCAACGAGGAACTGAAACTTGAGATTTCGTATTTTTAGTACAAATTGAAAAAAACTTGTCGAGAATTTTAAATAAAATATAAGTAAGTCAACTCGCAATACTCTCGAGCCCTAAAAACTACACGATTACACAAAAAAATAAAATTTATTAAACCAAATTGAAAATAAGAGGAAAATAAAGGAGAGAGAGAAAGAGAAAGGAAACAAAAACAATGAACAAAAAAATATAAGAGAAAAAAACAACATCAAGTAAAATTTCCAGGTAAAACAAGACTGAAAAATAATTTTAGCTTCTCCTCGAAGATATCATTAAAATACAGTTCAATCGTACATAGACATTGGCGTATAAGAAAAAATAACATTGTATAAGCTTATTCCTTTTCCAGGATAAATAAATTACAAGGCGAAAAAAAAAAGGCTAGCCATTGCACAGATAACTATTTTACTTCATCACCGGTTCCGATTGAACGACTTTATTTCATTTTTTTTCCAATTTTCAAGGCACCGATTTGAATATTTTATTATGTACGTAATACGTATAAATTAATGAAACAACTGGTACAAACGTAGGTAATATACAATTTTTCAGAGCTATAAGAACATCAAATTTTCAAAAACAAAAACAATAAACTATTTCGACTTTTAACATTCCAGGTTACCCAATAAAATAAACCATTGGCTTCATCGTATAATGTCAGTACCTAATGAAATATTAATCCAAATAGGTACTCGTGAAATTATATATTATGTAGTTGATAAAATGATCTCAGCAAGTGAAATTTTTTCTAATAGGTACCCGAAAAAATCAAACTGCCACACTTGAGTAGTAAGTTTTAGAGACAATTAATAAATGCCATATTACAATCGAATTAAATTCGATTCGGACTCTGACATCACTTGTCATGCATTCATAAGAGCACCGGTCAAAATTATAATAACAATGTATTGCCAGTAATAAAAATCAATTCGTCCAGATTATTATCAATATTAGCTTCGATGAAACCATGTCAAAAAACGTAGATCACTCCCCTTAAGAACTTTGAGCCAAATTCGATCAATAAATTTAACAATAACATTCTCGTAGACAAAATGGGTGAAAATAGATAACACTAACGATATGAGGAAAAAAAAAATTTGTCATTTTTAATAAGCAAAACACGTCTGCTCAGAGAGAAGATCAACGACCAGAAATTCGATAAAATGACGCATGATTTAAGTAAGATAATTGTTAAATAACTAAGTATACGAAATTTTTCAACATGGCACTTTTCTGAAAATATTACCTCTACTTTTAGGATGAATGACAACAAATAATAGCTGGATAATTACGTATCCACGATTCTTATACAACGAAATCAAATTAAATTGCCAAAATTTTGAAATTTTATGCTTTTAAGACAGGTGATGTAGCAGTTTTTATTGTAAAAACTAAACATTCATCTAACTCTTCTATTTCTAATGCCGTAAGATACGTTTTAAAAAAAGTCACATACTACCGTATCGAAAATTTTAATTTCGATTTCCATATAAGGCCAAAAAATGAAGTAAGTCCCTCGGATATTTAGTCAAATGGTTTATAAAAATAGAAACAACATAACCACCATGAAAACGTAAAGTACTAACTCGCCATAGAAAGGAACGAAAAAAAGAATAAAAAGTTTTTTCTGAGCGAGAAATTTCCAACATCTTCAAATTAAATTCTGCAGAAAATTCAATCAATTTTTCAAGTTATTTCTTTTCATTTATTTTTCTGAAAAATTTCTGCAAATTTTCTCATCGACGTCAAGTAAACAGAATTTTATCAACGAAAAATGCTCCAGGCGAATGAATCAAGAATGACGTTGAATGGTCACACATTTTATTAAGGTCTGAAATCGGGGGATAGATTTTTAAAAAGTTTAAAAAAATTTAAACATGCTTCAACAGACCTCTATAAGTCTTCATTAGAGTATAATTGAAGAAAAAGTTTATAGAACTATTTAAAAATTTCCAGTTTTCTGTATGCACGACTGAATTCTAAGAAGACTGATATTCTCCCGTAATAAAATTTTATAACTTTTAGAAAGTTGAAGTGAGTTACAATCAAAAGTCTATTTCCCAGTAAGTCGCCGTTAATGAATGCGAAAGGTTTGTATCAAATTATAAATCATGCTATACAGAAATCAATTTTTCATTTCAGTCATGTGAATCTCAAGTCATATGGAAAAGAAAATCCTAAAGGAATGTCCAATTACTTGAGCATTTTTTGCATCGATCGGTGAAAACTAATAGTCCAAATTTTCGCTAAAGCGTTTTCGTAAGGTGTCAGTAGCAATCTTTTCCTCTCACCCATGGAACAACAGCAACCTTTTTCCTACTGGGAGAGGATTTTAAGGAATTCTCATCTCACATTCACTTTTTATCCGAATAGAAAAACATTTCCAATTTTTACAGGCCTTAGTACGAGTATAAAACCGAATCAATTTCATGAATGAAGACTAAAACTAAAATCGTAAATACTTCGTTACAATGGATACTTGGCTGTACATTTTCCACTTCGGAAAAGTAAAAACATTTGAAGGGAAGAAAAAAATCATTTCATCACTTCCGATACCGACGACGGGGACTAGCATACGACTATATCAACCCTAATACGCAATTAAGCAAAACTTTAGGACAATATAGCATTGGATATCTAGCTGCTACATCTGTAAAGAGAACCAAGAGGGTGTGATTATGAGTTTACATTAAAGTATCTACCAGGTCCTTAGCCAGGATACATGTATTTTCTAAGGAGTGGCTTACCTGAGGCTGCTCCCTTCTTGTCTCCTCCCCCTTTGTATTATTTTAAATACCTAAAGTGAGGGTTCAACTTGGTCGAAGGGAGGTTAAGCCCCATACAGCCCACTGGCTAGGACCTGGTATATTATACCTCTATTCATGAAGTATGAGAAAACTCGAGAATAGTTGATTACACTTAAAATGAGCGAGAATTATACAAAAATGATGAAAATAACTACAGCAGATATCCAGCATAACATTGTCCAAAACCTCAACTACAACCTGAATCTAGAGTATATTTTATGACTTCCCCCATGGCCTGAGATAGAGAGTATGTCAAAGTAGATGAATGTGGATATTTGTCATCACTCGCAATCAATTTTGTATAAATTTACGACATATTTTCAATAATTCAATAAACGAATTGTGAAAATATGTATTTTTCACGTTGAAAGAGCACCGTTTGTACATTCACTTCAGCTTTCAACTTACTTACTCGTAAGTGTTGCAATATTTGGGCACACACATCACCAAGGGGTCTGATTGGTGCACAGAAGATGTTGAACTTTGCAAACTGAAAGATGTAACCGAGAGCCCAGAGATCACAAACATTCTGACATACCTCCGCCATCTCAAATAATTTAGCTCAAACTCCATCAAAAATCCTCTACTACACTCTCGCTGAGTTGAGGCCGTAGCCGAGGCAATAAGGGTGACACATAATTTCTACATAAATGTATAACACAATACACGCTGCAGCCTGAAGAAAACATGCACCGGAAAGGAGTATTTTATAAACTTTCCTGAAATCTGATTCGCAGCCGGATTCCATTAAAATTGTACGTTTGCCTCCTTCGGGCAGGCTCCTTTTTCATCGAAAAATGATTTACAAACCTCACTGCGCAAAGGCCATAATATGCTATGTACAGTACGACGACTTATAAAAATATGCTTTCTATCACGAGCGAAGGATGCGCATACGCACACAGTTACCTTTCATTGCGAAGTTCCACGTTGCGCAGTTTCGTAGTTGCTGCCATCAGTGACGTGTTTATGACTTTCTGCCGTCTCGAAAGTCCGGTGCGCGGATTCAGCGGCGGGCACTTCTGCGCTATCGACGGCGTTGCTCGACGGAGTTGTGACAGTAGACGCCAGCGACGGCGCTGGTGGAGCTGAAGATGATGACGTGACCACGTCCGGGCAGGCATCCACGTTTGTAGGCGTCGACGCTATGATGTCGGGCCCTACAACAGCTGCGCCCTGCGCTGCGGCAGCCGTATGACTAGTCGGCGCGCAGCTACTGGAGGCGGGCGCCGAAACGGCTTCCAAGACGCGAGCTGCGCCGAAACCGTCGTCTGGCGATGCGTAGGGGGCGCTACTAGCGGCGCTCGTCCCATTCATCTCAGCGCTACTGCTGCGCTCATCGGCGGCGCCTTCCGTATGGTCGTCGACGGCGGCACCTCCGTCTGTGCGCCTCAGCAGTCTTATGGTGCCGACCGCGTGGGTCGCTTGCGACGTCAACCCGGCGATTAAGTTCTCGACGCCGAGGCGACCCTCGTTGCCGCCGCGCGTCAGCCGATGGCGATGTCGGCGCAGCGCCACGCCGAACGTCGAGAAGATGCGCAACGTCCAGCTGCGCGGCAGCGGCTGCTGCAGGCCAGACTGTTGGAGCGGCGGTGGGTGCAGCGTCGCCGACGGCTGTACTGCGTTTTCGGTGCGCACAGGAATCACGTGCAGGTGTCCGACGCTGGGCGACGCCGTCGCAGCGACATCGGCTGGTCGGCTGACTGCGCCGGAGGCGCTGCTTCGGCCCGCGGCGTCATCTTGGCGGATCAGGGTGGCGCTGACGAACGGCACTGAGTCGCCGTTCGCGTTTGTCGTGCGCTGCGTCAGCAAAAATTGCTGCAGCCGGTAGCGCTGCAGAATGACTGGTAACTCGTAGTGGTGGTAGAAGTAGATCATCGAGTGCTGTAAGCAGAAAAACAAGCACGGGCAAGCAAAATGAGATTACTACATCCAAATAATATGCTTAGCTATCTAGATCTATGGAATCAAATTCATTTTAGGAGCTGAATTCTGAATCGATTTCAACCGAATTTGAATATGCTACCTTCTGAATCTTCAGTTTTGAACAAAAAAACAAAACAAAACAAAAACAATTTTTGTTTTATTTTTTTCGCCATGAATATTCTTTTTTAATTCACTGAAGAGTTGGTCCAAGTGTTCTAATTAATTTTTCAAATTGAAAATTTTCGAAGCCTTTTCCAAAGGTCTAAAAAATCAAATTTATTTTGAGATTTGTAAAAATAATTAAAAAATAAGAACTTGGCAAAACTTGGTGAAAGTTGACAAAAGTTGGCAAAACTTGGTAAAAGTGGGTAAAAGTTTGCAGAACTTGGTAAGGGCGTGCAAGAGGTTTGGAGTGCCTCCGTAGAGACCTGTTTTGGTGCCACTATTTCATAAGTTAGTGCCCAATTCCTCCTTTCCTCCCAGGAATTTTTTTGAAGCCCTGAATTTTTCTTCGTTGCCCCAATTTTTTCCTCGTCTTTCGTGTCGTCTATGCGTCTTGCACGCCCCTGATTCTCGCGAGTTCTTATCCATCAGAAGATGAAAAAATGCTCTTCAATATCGCAATCGGTTACGAAATAATACGAAAATTATACAGAAGCCAGTCAAGAGTGCCAAAATCAACGACTGCGAGTAGACAGATTCGACCGAATGGATGTGCGATGAGGCTACAGGACGTTGGCCAAAAGTCGACGAGGCGTCACTGGAGACGACAAACCGGGCTTACAAAATGCGATAAAATGGGTCGACGAGTTTTAATTTGTTTTTAACGCCGCTGTAACCGACATCGTCGGTGTCGCAAAATGGAAAATGACTAAAAATTTGTACGTTCTGGCCTACCTCTTCCAAAGGTGAGGCGGGGAGGGGGACGACGACGGTAAAACACGCGGAAAAGCTGCTTTAAGTTCAACTTACTTATTCGACCAAGACGAAGAAGGGTTAGTAGCTGGAAAAAGCGGTTAGGGGGTACAAAATAGTTGGAAAATACGTTTACACAGTCACGGTCTGTTGTTTATTCGTCGTTGATAATGGTTTTTGACAACCAACCACCCCTGCCCCCTCGATCAAAACATAAAGTACACCTCGCATATCTTAACACATTTCTCACCCCCACCTCACTCGTCTTGTAATTTAACCAAGCGTTTTCTTTTAAAGGTTTCTTCGCTCGTCCACCCCTCGATTCTTCCTTTTTTTTTGTAACCATCCTCCCACCATTTCACCGGCGGTCCGATCAAATTTACATGGAAATTACGCGTTCGCCGACATAATTGGTGTTAAAAGTGCGATTCGAGGGGTTTGCTTTTCGCAGCAGCGGCGACGCCGCATCCTTGACGCGTTTTTTTCGGCTGCGGCGAGGGACAAGCGGTGGGGGCAGGGGCCAAATCTAGATTCGACATGGCGACGTCGTCGACGTCAACGACAACCGACGCGTTGATGAGGAAGATGCGCGAGGTGGCGGTGCCGATGGTGATGATAAACTCTCAGTGAATGTGACGATGGAGATGATAAAAAGAAATAAAAAACTTAAAAAATCAACAAAAAAAAGAAGAAAAAAAAAGAGTCGGGGGCAAAACACGATGGCGACGATAAGTCGCCAAACGACGGTTTTTAAACGCCCGCCATAATTGGAAAATTTACATTTTCCGCCGAGCATAATATGCATACGATCAGCGATGAGAAGGCAGACCCCTTAAATTTACTTTTCTGTGGATGCCAGCGTGGGAACCCGATTTGGTCGAAAAAAAATGTTGAAATGGACAAACCCTCTCTATCAGCGTCACATCGGCCTCTTGGGGGTGGAGGGTGTAGAAGACAAGGTGATGGAAACGAAGTCATCAGAAAAGCGAAAAAAAAAAAAAAGGTCCGCGTGTAAAAATGTATAATATTCGATATTCGGCTCCTTCCGAGCGAATGCACTTTCTGGCTGGACGTGCCAAGTCGATGACTGCTGATAAGAACTGACAGATACGACGATAGGCCAACGCTGCGAAGGGGAAGAGGGTGCGATGGTCATTAGACGGAGCGGACGAGCAAACGACTTTGGCGGAGCCGACGGCCATAATTAAAGGGCGGTCGCGGCCAAAAGTGCTGGGGCACAGCGCGGAGAAATCTGGACAAAAAGTGGTTCGCCGCAAAGAAATCGCATGTACGCTGCTCTTTCGCATTATATTAACGTCCTATACAAGCAGACGACCGCATAAATAAGGGTTGATTTGGCGAAGGCAGCTACGTACACACGCCTTCGGCGCAATCGTTGCGAACATTCCATTCTTCTCGCAGTATTCCTTATGGCAATGAAACACTTCATAACGAGGCAATTACTAATAACAATTTTTCTGAAATGAAAGCCGAGGGAAAAGCGGAGAGGAAGGAGAAATTCCAGTAACACACTATTTTAGCCGATCATACGCATACACATATTTTGAAGGTATTATCACCAAGTGGCGTCATTTATGATATGACACGCACCATTATTATCTTTAGTTACTAAAATGAGCAGTCTTGCGTTCAATAAAAGTCAACACTGATACTTGGAATTCAAACTACAGCTGCACCATTATAATTCCAAGGGGATATGCGTTGTATTCTGACAATTTTTCAGTTTGATTCGAGCAGAGAAAATTGTGCAATCACAAACACTTGAAATTACCATAATAGTTTCAGCCAGCCTGATTTGTACCATACATGACCTCACCTGAGTAGAACGTGGTTTTTCTAGTGCTGTTGTACAAAATAAACAATTTCTATGGTTGTTAATAAATACATTCGAATATTATGTACTAAAACCGCAACGTTTGATGCGGCTGCACTTTCTTGCCTCTCAGTAACAAAAAAATGACTCACAATCAGTCCAAAACAAATTTGCTTCTTTATAAGTGTATAGCGGCAGCCGCGGTGCCATGATCCCCTATACTCGCTGATGAGCTTCCCCCTACAAAATAATTAAAAATCTCTCTTCCACTTCTCCACCACCTTTAAGGGAGGACGAAGAATCGTTTTATTTACCATTATATTTAGAAAAAAATCTCTAGCTCCACCTTAAACAAGCTAAGCAAAAAAGCACGTATATAGTTGTGGAGTATAACTGTGTGAACAAAATAAAAAGTCAACTGACAGAAAATGTGGAATTGAAAAATGCACGAAAAATGACATTATGCAAGGAAGAATTGCATATGTACATTTAGGAAGGCAAAATATCATGACAAACTGTGGAACATTCTATTCGTCTTGCTGATATAAAAGTGAAAAATGTGTCAAGTTTTTCCTCTCAGTGATGCGTACAATAAACCATAAAAATGGAAATGAAAATTCAAATTCCTAAATACCTCTCCAAGACTTCCACCGTAGCAGAGAAATAATATTTTAGTGGTAATCGAAAAGACACTATTGGCTTGGCCACCAGTACATCAAAACCTTGAAATACCATGCGACTAGCAAGAGTCAAGATTCACTAGTCAGAATACATAAAACCAAGGACTAATGTTGGGTGCCCCAATTCAGAGGACGGAAATGGTATAAAATTTGGTAAAACATAGCCTAAAAACGTCTGAATACTACATTACAAAACTCCATTCATGGAGAACAAAATTACAGCCTACGAATTCGGTAACGATCGTTTTAAATTTTATTGTTTGGCGAATAGAATTTTCGTTAAATGATGATAATCAATCACAACATACAAACTGCTTTCGTAGTTTCTAACTTTTATAACGAATAAGGATTCGCTTCTTTTTACGACTTTTCAGCAGAAGGCACGAGTTTTGTTGCAACAAACGTTTTACGACAGAACTGGCCAATAAAGTAAACCATCTGCGAGCTTTCCGCATCCATAAAAAAATGCATTGTCTTCAATTTTACAATAGCTCGCAATACGGATATTTTTATCAACTTTTTTCTTTTCGGATGCAGAAATCAGTCAAACAGGAAATATTAAAATCGATAAATTAGGACGATTTCACGCTGGACTGCACTCTCATAAAGAATGTTTTGGCGTTTTACAAAATATGGCGTAACTACAAAACGATACGAAAAATGAAAAATTAATCCTAAAGTAATGGAAACGGAACGGGCATCAATTCGGCTTTAAAATAGTAATTGTTTAGCACACAAATACAAGGGTAACGAGATGAGTAGGTACTAACAAGTGGCAACCTTACGGAACAGAGAATTCCAACAACTGAAAATCTTACGAAATCGTTTGTCCTAATAAGAAGGGCTAGGATTTATATGAAAACGAATGTTTTTTCAGTACTTCTTTTACTTGCATATTTCAGCACGTTTTTCGTTTCAGAAAACTCCTTGTAAAATGAGCCGTATTTCATTCTGCATATTTCCACAATTATGAAGGTAGTAGAGAGAAAAAATAATATTTGAAATGAAAAAAACTGATCAAGTAGAGGTTAACTGGGCAGGTACACTGTAATGATAAACATATTGTGTATTATAATACTCAGTAACCTCTACTTTCACTATTAACTTAATTATTAATTCTGTATCGAAATTTTCTTTCCTGGTAGAAAATCAGATACTGTGAATGAACGAATATAATATTCAGGTGGCACTGCCTCCTAGTGTATGGTTGCACACAATAAAGTAAATGCAGCAATGCTTTGTATTTAAAAAAAATTTACAAACTATTCTTACCTGTATGAATAACCACGAGGTGATTAAAGCCAATCCACTGTACTGACCATTGAAACGGTAGTGATAAGCGTAAAATGAAAAATGATACAAATAGAAGAACCTGTAACAAAAAAAAAAAATTACAAGAAAATGAAAAATTAGCCGAGGCAGAAAATCGATTCATTCGACAGGTTATAAAAGTAAGGGGTACACTGTTCAATAAAAGGAATGACCTGTCTAGATCGAAGCGAAAGTATACTAAAATAAACATCATAATGATATTATGTGCAGAAGTAACAAGATCCGTTAATGGAGATCGATTTTTCAACAATAAGAAAATTGGTTATTCGATATTACCGACTAGATAACGGATGAAAACTTTGGCCAAATTCAATAAAAAAGAATGTGCTGCATGAGATATTATTATTTATTTTGTTTTTATATTTATATATAGAAGATATTCACCACTTTGCCATTAATACACAGTCATTCAAGAAACTATAGTAAATTCTGTGCTAAAATTTCACTCATCAATAATTTTTCTAGGTAGATAATTATTCAATATTACACCTCTTAAATAAAAATGGTCCAAAAAATCATAAAAATATAAAGTGAACGTCTACATCTATGCTATGAACATTGTCACTAACTTTGCTCACCCTATTAAAAATAATAAATTAACCCCCCATCCCACAAGCCATATCGCTCGTCCAAGTTCAAATCCTGCTAAATCAAAAAAAATTACCACCCATTGTTTTGGCTGATTAAGCATAAGCATGAATGAAATCACAATTTGAGCTCAAAAAAGTGGGTAATAATTGTTTTGGGACTTGACAGTTTTTTTAGTTAGACTGGCGATAAAAACCTTCTATTTAGCATCGACTTTCAAACCGACCAAAAAATAAAAAGTACCACTCACCGCAATTAAATCACAAATTTTACAAGTTGATGCATAATAGTACGTTTATTATAGCTTTTAATAAAATTTTTCTACCTAAGCTATCAAAACCAACGAGAATTTTTCCAATACCTATGCCAAAGTGGCTGCTTTATTTTATAAATCCACATCTGAAAAGGGGTGAAAAACTCGAAAAAGAGCAAGTACGAGGGTACGAGGGTGGGCGGATATCGTCGAGTACGATGACACGCATATGCCATTTAAGAAATCAAGAGGGTGAAGTCCATTCACACCACCCACCAAAATTACAAACCATTATTCTCGTTTCTCGACCACGAACGCATATAAAACAATTCGCATCCCGCAGAGTCACTGCATTAGAACTTTAACTTTGTTTGGCACACAATGAAGTTTACGGCGACGAAAAATTGAAAAACTCTATTATCCTGGCAGGGTGTGCCAAATTAGAGAGAGCAGTTGAAACGGTCAAGCCAGTCTTTCAGTCGACTTCAACTACACTACAGCTTACGACATGTATTCGAGTTTTGATACGAGCATAAAGCGAGAAAAATTCTTTGAGATATGTTTAAATTAATGGACCACAAGAATAACTAGCTTATAATTTGGCTCAAATTATAGAATAGCAGATAACGAGAATATTGAAAGAGTGCAGCAAATGGAAAATGAGAACGTATGTAGAAACGAATTGACGCGAAACAGTAATTCAATCATTCAGCTTTGTTGAGAGTATTTCAAGTTTTCAAAAAAGAAAATTAACATAATATTTAGTGGACCATAGCTGACACGACCATAGAGCAAAACTTGAAATGAGAAAAATTTTAATCTCAGAGAGGTAATTCAAAAGTCGTATAAAAAAATGTTACCCAGATAACGATGTACATAATTACATCTCAGAAATATTTTTCAAAAGATTTGAAGAAGATGATACGTCCAAAATGTTTAAAAATAAATATTTTGCATGCTTGTTTTTTTTAGACGAGGAAGCCGAAGGGGGGAGGTGGAAGAGCCGATTTGACTATTGTTTTTCAGTAGCACAACTAAAATTGAGTCATCAAAATAATTAATTATAGGTTGAAACGAAGCGTTATATTTATGACGATGGGCATAAAATGCAAATTTAGAGAAATCATTCGCTTTTACCATAATTAGGTCAATACGCAACTGTGTAACAGAAGTCCACAATAGAAAAATGTGAGAATAGTAATAATTCTATCTTTGAATCAATATTTTCTATTACATTGAAAATGTAATACTGTTTTATTAAGATTTAGTTATTTTCATTATCCATTAAATTACTGGGGCCGAGAAACAAACTTTTGGGGATATACGATATATTTTTTCCTCCAAAAATATTTTTCGACTACATACAGAACATGACATGGTTAATAGTTTTTCGTTTGAAGCATACTTGGCTTCTAAATTTCCAAAAAGATATGGTTGTTTTTCGTTTACTGAATGGACTGAATTCAAGGAATAAGTTTACATTCAAAAGCTGTGCTTGCTTTCGCGATCTAAACCAACGGCGTGAAACGCAGTAATAAAAATTTTATAAAAGTTATTTATCTTTACTTTCCACTTTCTCAAACTTCTGTAAGATTTTCGCACAAAATTTCTGAAATAACACATTTTTTGACGAAGCGAAGGTAAAATAATAATACGCAACACATTTCCCCGAAGAATAGTTTTGATTTCAATTTACGCTGACATGTTTTCACTAAAATTTGCATCAAAAATATCTGAAGGCTTGAAGTGCAAAATGCACCAAAAGCCAACACACAAATTTTACACGAAAGCGTTTTTTGAATTCTCATCGTTCGACTCAAACGGATATAATGGAATTACAGATAAAAAAGTTATTTGGATGCGTATGTCCTACTTTTGAGGTATTTCGCATTTCCCCCCTTCATTTGATGATCTTACAAAATGTTGTTTGATAGATTCCGATATTTAATTAAACACTATTACATTTCTATAAGTATACTACTTACCGAACCCAATGCTTCTTAGTAACGGCCCTTTGGCAACACACAGCTTCATACTGATCTGAGATCCACACAATCAATATTATGTAAAACGCGGTAGTGGTATCATTGAAAAATTCTGACATTATTGCTTCCATACCTGAATAAAAAAAAAAGTAATTAAAATAGGTATTGCTTATTTTGGATAATTATTCAATCAAAATACTCGTAAACTTTGTACGTTGAAAAAAAAATTTCATATTGTCTTACCAACTAATGCTAAAATAACTGTGAATAATGGTGCAGCTGGGAACGAAATAGCTGTATTGAATTCTAGCATTTGGAGTAAATCAACTGAAAACAAATTTGAAAAAAATATTCTGAATTGAAAAATTAAAATACTTATTTGAGAATATTCAAAAATTTCTCGAAACAATTCGATAAATTACGATATTTTTGAAATAACTCACCAATAAACACGAATATTTGATGGTGGGAGTATCTTAGAAGCATTGATATGCACAATGTCTGAAAAAAAAAAGAAATACATATTACTAAAACATTATAAATTGAGATTACCAAGACAAACATAAGAATTTCTCTCATTAATACTAAGATTGAAAATGCTGTAGACCACATTCATAACCTTATCATTCATCAAGTAAACCATACAATCTTGAAAAATAATAAAAACGAAACAGATTCTGGACAATTTTTATGTAAAAGAGAGTTTTTTTATTTAAGACGAAAAAAATAAAATGTAAGTAAAAGGAAATATTAAAAAGATTACTCACGAAAGCGACCATGATACCCAAAGCGAAAACATAAGAAACCCGAGACATCCACAAAGTGACAAATCGGTAATGTTCACCAGTTACGACATTTCTAAAAATAAAAAAATAACGACAAAAATTTAGCATAGATTTAAATTCACGAGAGCAATGAGAAAAATACAATGAGAAAATTAATGTGAAAAAGAAAATCATACCTCAAGAAACCTTTGTTATTTTCCTTTTCAGCTAACGTTTTTATTGACACCATCAAAACATCGTCGTAACCGATGAAGTGCTCGAGAATAAAACGGGTGATTTGGTCACCGAAGCATTCGTCTTTGGCTGGATCTAATGTGACAATCTTCACAGGTATATTCAATTTTTGTCGTATTTGAGGCGATAATCTCAAAAATCCGTATTCCAGAGAAAATTCGACAATATATTCTTCTTCTGGCCATACTATATTCAAATAAATAAAATATATCAGAAATCGTATCGTTACAGAGCAACATTATGAAATAATCTCAACTAGATAATGACTTTTTTATAAAATTCCTCAACCACTTTCTTGGCATAAAAAATGAGACCGCGTGACAATCTTAGCAATAAAATCGAAAATAATGAATTCAAGTCGAGTCAAGAAAAATTCTTATAAGATACCGAAAAAACTTAAGAGAAAAGAGAACTGAAAAAAAATCAACTCAAGTTTCATTCAAATAGGTACTAAAAATTTGAAATTTAAATGAAAAGGTAAAGACCTCGAGACGTTAGGTTTTCATGACAAAAAAAATACACGTGAAGGGTCATTGGCTTTGGATTTTCATAAGTTTAATTCCAAATTTTCGTTTTTTCTATTTTCCAAAATATGGATAAATTTTGACTAAACTTCGTAATATCTCATTTTGAATTTATAGTCTTCTGTAAAGCAAATATTTTGTAATTACGGAGAACTATTTCAGAAAAGGCAGTAATTTTAGATTTGAATGAAACGAGATGCTGAAACAAAAATCTAGATAATTTACCAGCTCGAACAAGTTTTTCCACCTCGGATGGTTCGTACAGAGGCGTCATTTGTGATGCTGGAGAGTCGACATGAAATGATTGAAATGTTTCTCCAATTTTATTCGGTGACATCATACGCTGCATTAGAGTTTCATTGAAATTAGTTCCATTTTGACTCATATCCTCCTGTAAAAATAATAAAAGATTGAAATAAGGAGTAATTATTATAAAAATTTGAAGAATTGTATCATCTTCACTGACACTAACTTCGATTTCATCATTCACACGACTCAGTTTTTCATCATAAAGTCTCGAATCACTCCAACTTGTGCTAAACAAACTTTCTTCAGCTGAAAAAAACGACGACGTTTAAAGTAAAATTTTGTTTTCAGATATTTCTCGCAAAAATAATATGAAAAAGGAGATAAAAAACATTTTCCCAACTTACTTTCGACCCATGAATTGGAAGTCACATTTTCTAGCTGTTCAGATGGTTTCAAATCTGTGAATGTTTCGTCTTTTTTCTTGTTATCTTGAGTTGAAACATCATCGTCTATAGATGACTCAATTTGAACACCTCCATGCCATCTGCTCCATCAAAAATAAAAATTAATCAGGAAAATTTAATAAAAAGTGGTGACTTGAATTACTATCCATCAGTCAAATTATTTGTAGGTTTTCGAATCAATTTGTTGTCTCCTCCCTTCTGGATGCAAAGCAAATAATACACCAAGGAATGGTAATGTGACGTGTCACAAGAAATCGTAACTTGGCACCGAAATATCTTTTTTTCACTTTTTGGTCAATAAAGGAGAGTTGTTGTTCTATGATCTTCATTAAAAAAAATTACAAATCTCGCTGTGTCTTGCTAGTTAAAAAAATAACTATTTATTGAAAAAATTCACTAAAAAACACGAAAATTTAATGGAGTGAATGTAAATAAATTAATTAAACCTGATAAAAAAGATGGAAAGTATACTTTGATAACCGCAAACATGGAGTAAATTTTATAAAACCCCAAATATCATGACAGTATTGAAGAAAATAATTCCAATTTACGAGAGGAAATAGCTGTCAGCAATTGAAAACTGATAGAGTAATTACCCGATTTCTGAGAATACTAGATTACTAGATGGCCCATAAAATAAAATAATGCTGAAGATAGAAATCTCAAGAAGAAATTTCAACATTTTCGCCCTCAATCAAAGGAATAAAAGGGAGGTATAGCATCGAAAGATACATGAATATCATTTGCTTGATAATCAAAAACTAAATAATTTTACCAAAAATTATAATGTAGCTATGTGCAATACAGCTGATACGTACTCCATAGGAAATTTAAACGATGATAGCAGTAAATTCATTTCATTAGCTCGCTGCTGGCGTATTTTTTTCTCTTTAGCATAAGAATTTTCGATGGTGTAATCCGCAGCGCCATTACGTAGTATTTCTACCCTTAAAATACCATCACGAGGCCAAGATTCTTCTAGATGACTCAAGCACTTGGTTGGTTGATGAATGAACGTTGTATGTACGTAGATGAGGATGAAAAACGCCACAACCGCCTGAAATGAATAAATTTATGAAAATAAATCGGTTAACTGACAAGCAGTACCTATCAATATTAAAATACTCACTTTCAACAGGACTAAAAATTCGATAACTCGACGAACTGAAGATGGTACTGATCGAGCATACGTTAAAGATGCTTTGAAAAAAAGTGCATGAAAGAGTCGGTCTCGTACTCCAACCAGAGGAACATTATTATTTCGATTATTCTCATTATTCATGGCAATAACGTTGTTAGCGTTGTTGTTATTGTTATTCATAACGTTAGGATTACCAGCGTTGTACGCGTAATTATTATTATTATTATTAGTAATACTGTTATTATTTTCACTACTTCTGGTAACGTAATAATGATTATTCACTGACTCGTCGATCAGATTATTTCTATTATTGGCCCGAAAATAGCTGCGTGAAATGATATCGTTACTTATATCGTCCCAGCTGTCGATGAAAAAATCTGTTTCTACGTTATTCGACACTGAATGAGAGTTGATAGTATTTGATGATCTTGGTTCGCTACCGTCATCAGTATTTGACATTCTTTGCAACGAATGCAGATGAAATATCTGAAAAAATTGGATGATTAGTAAGCAAGCGAAGATAGACAATTACGAACACGTAGCTATCAGGTTTGGGCATTATTTAAACAGAAACACTTACTTACGGCGGCTGACGGAGAAATGAGCGAAATAAATTTAAATCACGATCATTTCGGAGACATGATTTTTCTGAATGATTAATATCTCATATGTGGGCTGTACTTGCCAGGAGACCAGATGACATGATCGTTGGAAGTCAACAGACGGAACATTATTGCAGATGAACGTTAAGCATTTTAAATTATATTAATAATGAATTAAATTAATTGAAAAACATCAATTTTGCAGGAAATTGTGAAAATTATATGCGTTTAGAAGAAATGAAAATATGGAAATAGCTTTTCAACCTTATCTATTTTTTAGTTTTTATCAGGAGTGAATTTAATAATTAAACTGGAAGGAACATACGTAAACGAAACGAGACGAAAAGTAAAAAAGAGAGAGAAAGACGAAGAAAGAAGACCTGCGGGCTGCGACGCATAGCAGCTTGTTTCGGTTTTTTCCTTTTCGTCCTACTCGATGTGCGCATGCGCAGAGAATTGGATATTCTCATGATGCTCTTCAATGGGGTTTACGTCAAGCGTAATGAGTGGGAGAGAGAAGAAATATTCCGCGCTATTGTTATATTTTCTTTCTTTCTGTCTTTTGCTTCGTTTTACGTTTTTAGCAGCGAGTGCTCTCTGTATCCCAGAAATTAAATCCAGTTCCATAGAGTTCCATAAGTAGAATGATCGCGCCAAAGCTTTTTGGAAACCAGAAAGTTACTCGACCCTCACTGCTGTTATAATCATCTGTAGGAATACGTCGGGTAAGATTCGTCTGTTCTCCATAATTTCCATCTTGAAGATGATGTTTTTCAAATTGAATAAAGTTTTTTTTTTTCTTAAATCAGTGTCTTGATTTTTAAGTAAGCTAAAGTAAAAATATTAATGATAATTGTTACAATAAATTTGTGTACTAGTAAAAATAAGTTGTGCCATGTGAGCGATGCAAGTTTTTTGCGTTAGTTTACACAATGACAGTATATATGTGGATTATTTTTTCATCTTTTTCAACTATTAGTTTTTGTGACATTTTTAATGAAACTAATTCTTCTGTGGCAGAGAATTTTACTGAAATGTAAGTAGATTTCAAATTTTTCAACTTAACTAGTCATCATTTAGGTCGAAAAGCTGACCGGAAGAATGAACATCGAATAAAATGACAGTTATTACAAAATTAAAACATTGTACAATACAAAAAAAATTGATACGTATTTGATTTTTTCTCCTGCCAATGATGAAAAGAAAAAATTGGCGAATGGGGGAAAAATACTCACTGAAAATACTTCTAAGTGAACCAATATATTTTCCAATTGAGTGTTTCTAGAAATTCTTTCAGCAAAATCGAAAAGGGCAGAATAATATATTGTATGATTGGAAAATATCTCAGGTTATAAAAACGATGATAACGCTTACTCACTGATTTATAAGAGTTCTAAAATTGAATCGAATAAAAAAATTTTAGACAAAAAAAATTTTTTCGGCTTCATAAAAGAAATTTAGAGGCCAGCTACGTAACTTTTATAATAATAATATTGTCACCTTGAATGGAAAAGGAGGTATGTCTAAAATAGTAGTTTTTGAGAAAAAGTTTGAAATTTGCAATTCCATAAGGGCGGTTTGTAGTAAGACCTTTTATTTATTTGGCTACTATTAGATACTGACACTTATTTTTAGATCACTGGTATTGAAAAAATAAACTTTATGATCCTCAAGAGGTCAAAAATGCAAAAATCTCGTTTTCATAAATTTTAGATGAACAATCTTCCACCTTCAAGTGTGGCAACACTAAATAAATTAATATGGCAATCGTCAATGTAAAAACCTGTCAAAACATGCAGGCTCAACAATTTTTTTTTAAAAATCATTCTGGTCCACAATTTTAGGTATTTTTAAAGACTTGAAATTTTCATTAGAAGGATTCGAAACTGAAAAAAATGATACAATTTTGATTTCTAGAAAACTGCTCATCAAAACCCCTACCTTTTTATTATTTCCCTAATAGAAAAAAAAACACTTTCTGTAAACTGAAATGCATTTTTGTGTGCCTGTATGGGAAACTAGTCTACAATTCATTTATTTCCTACCCTCTGCGGTCGAAAATTCAATAGATCCAGTAAATAAGTTCATGTTTTACATCTCCGAAGTTCTTACTTGCCCCTTTCTGACCATTTCATCGATTCAAATTAAAAACTCAATTTAATTGAAGTTTACTTGTCGACTAAACGTTTTTATACTTCCAGAGTACGAATAGGCCAATAATCATTTTCTTAAATCATTTTTTCTACAAGTAATTTTTATTTTCAACATTTTAAGCGTACCTTTATAGCCCACATACAAAATGATTTCGAATTCATGGAGCCCATGAGTTCATACCGGTTTTTCAGGGGGAAGAATTTATAATAGCAATTAACATTTTAATAACGTAAACTGTTTTCAAGCTGTACCTTTAGGTTTAGGTAAGTAGATGCGTTATTAAAAAACGTGCCTTTTTTCGTGAGTTCTTTCACGTTTCTCTATCTTCCTTCCACAAACAGATTAAATGAGAATTATTGAATTAACCGCATTACTTTTTTGAAAGCAATTTATAAAAAATTGATTAATGAGTTGGCTCAGAGTGAGACGTACCAACATTTAAAAAATGATTAGTACTGAGCCTGTAGGCTCACAGATTTATTTAAACTCATGTTTTGTTACTATCATCGTTGGTTGTGGTTTTATTTTATGTACGTACATGAAGTGTAAGCGTACCTAGGAAAAGGGCCTTAAAATATTAACCTCCGGTTAAGCATAATGCACCTGTGGCGTATCTTTAATTGAGTAGTGCTATGGAAAAAGAGAATTTCCATCAAAATATCATTTTGATAAAAATGCACTAAAGAGTTTTCATATCAAGATCTCAAGTGAAGCAAAAATTTGCTACAGTCGGACCTCTCTAACTTCCATCACTCAAAAATCTCTGTAACTTGAAGATATTCTCATTTCCCTACACACGTCAAATTCCACTTGTATAAAATAACCTCTTTAATTCGAATATCAAGCCAACAAAAGTTGAATTTTATGCTTATAATTAGCCTCTGTGACTCGAATATATTATATTCTGTCCAAAATGCATACATATATTTATACACCTACGTTTTCTACTTCATTTTTATGGAAATCCTCTATGATTTAAAATCTTTACTAACATGGCCTCTAAAACTCGAAAAAAAAAAACAATTTCTCTTCAATTTCGAGTTATTGAGGTCCGACTGTAAGAGTAAGTCCATTTTTTATAATATAGGAGTGATTCACTTTGCACACTATTTCAAAGATAATACAATAATTACTCGGGTTACAAAACAGTAGATTGTTTTCATCCGAGTCATTAAAACCAGTATATTAATCAGATCAGGATAAGACATCTAATAGATTTCTTCTCTTACCTCTCCCCAATTATTAGAAAAGGGCGTAGCACATCGAGTCGATAAGATTCGAATTTTGAAACACATACAGGGTGTTCCACCTCGAGTTCATCTCCGAGCAACTGATAGATGGAGGAACCTGAGTTACCTTCATTCATGATGGTTTGATTTAGAAATTCATACATTTAAAATCGTGATAGTTGAAAAACTCCAGTTCGTGCCATTATTTAGCAAATATGATGTAGTTTTTTAGTTTCAAAAATAATTAGAGCAATCGAAGCAAGCAGAGAAAAAATGATGGAAGAAAAAGTAAGTAATCAAAAATAAAATTCCTACGTATGATTGGTTTAAGGAAAAGCAAAAGCAAAAGTAAAAAATCTTTAATTTTTCATTTTTAAAAAACTGAATTAAAAAATGTTACTTATTTCAAAGGGTACATGAAAACATTTTTTTGGAGGAAGGAATATAAACTGCGCTGTATCACATGACATAAAAATAATTTTTCGGATAAAGTTGACTGTCTCAAAAAAATTTCAATTTCAAGGCTTTTTTCTTGAAAAATATAGAGAAAATTGAAGAAATCAGGTTAACTTTTTTTTACGAGAAAATTATTTTCTTGATAAATTCTTTTCATGTCATATAATATAGCAGTTGATCTTCCTCCAAAAATGAATTTTCAAGCGCCCGTTGAAATAAATTATTTTTAAATTTAACCTCAGAAAAATGAAAAATAGAGGATGTTTTTTACAACAAATTTCTCACATTTTCATTCATCATTTTCTTCTACTTGCTTCGATTGCTCTAGTTTTTAAGACTGAGAAACTACGTCATATTTTCTAAATCATGGCGCAAAACAAACTTCTAAAAATAAGTTTTTGAATGTCACATTTGAGCTGTATTAAATTTTTTCCAGAAGTACAAAGTCTCTTCATAATGATTAAATTTTGGGTACTTTCATCACACACTGCTTTGAGCAACTGCTAAGCTTAAGGTGCGAGCCTTTACAGGTTTGCTATTGATTCTACAATAGTCCTGGTAAGAACTAAACATGCCTTCCGAAAATTAGTAACTTCTACTGATGTTTTCTCACCCCTCATGGCATCTTCCTTTCTTTCGGATTTTATTTTCAACACACACCAAAGCCTCCAACTTAGAAATTCCAGTCTCGTTTCCATTTGGCGATGTTACCCTCTGGGCCGGTGCAAAAAATGAGCTGTATTTATCTTCTCGAAGAATAAACGCGATTTAAATCGGACGAAAGCTTGAAAAATCATTCGACTTAACTTGGGGCATAAGGTACAGTGGCAAAAATTCGTTTTTCGTGGCATTAATTTATTTGCCGGGCTTTTCTTTTCCTTTCTTTTATCCACTCGTATTTCTCCATTATCATTACGTCTGAATAAACCCCCTTCGAAACGAGTCACTCCTCCGATAAAGAAGGTTTTAACAGCAAGCCAACGGTACAGCGTTATCAAACGAGTGCATATATCATTTAAATGAGACACATTAATTTTACAGCTCGACCCTTCTTTTTCTGCAGTTCTCTATCTCACATTTTGGAAAGGGCCAACAGCATTTTGTTTATCCTGCAGTACACACAGTATCGTCGAATTGGACAAAAATGTCAAGAATTTTTAATCATAAATTCGCAAATCGAGGATTGTGGTATAATTTATTAGGTCTGGCTGCTTCATTTCCCAGACAAGCCCCCTTAAAATGGTGCAGTTAGAATGTTTTGCAGTTAGGAAGTGAGTAAAGACTTGGGAAATATCTTTCACACCCTCTAGTCATGGGTCTAAGGGGGAAAATAGTTTTGCCAGTACTCATTTCTACCCTTTACTTAGTGTTAAAGTGACTTTCACAAATATTTGCATCCGATTTTCAGAATTCAGTCTCTTATTTTATGTCGAAGGGGGGCTTCAATCTCTTTAGCCTCCTTGGATACTTCTCAACCCATATTGTGAGCAAAGCTTTTTTTTTTAAAACAATATAAAAATTTTTTTTGACACACTCACATTTTTTATGAATGGATTAAAGACTAAAGCTGAATTTTATTTTTTACAAGCTTGACTAAAAACTGGACTGGTATTTATTTTCAGAAATGAATTAGGAATCACTTCAGTGGCTGAAATTTCAACAGTAGCCAACAAAAACATCCTAGTCTGCGATCAACTGAAAGGTCTATCACCTGGCCAAGTAAAACACTGTCAACTCTACGAAGATCACATGAATTTCGTAGCAAATGGAATAAAAGCAAGTTTAGATGAGTGTTACCGCCAATTTAAGCATCATCGGTGGAACTGTACATCTTTATCTCAACATCTTACGTTTTTTGGACCTAATTTTAATTTAGGTTGGTAAAATCAGTTTTCTTTTAGAGGCATAAGGTATGTTTACATGGAGTAGATACAGAATTTCAGGCAGAAAATATAGATTCTGAGAATACGACTGACGTTAAACTTTGTTAGGACACTTCCATTATAAAATAAAAATTTATAGGCGAGACTACACTCTGAAATTAGTTTTATTATGAATAAGGAATTTTTTTACGAGTGTATGGACTCTTAGGGATTCAAAAATGGTAATTCCGTGTCCTCAATAACCCCTTCTCTTTCAATGCGGTAACGGTGTTTCAATTAATAATTTTTGGCGACAGAGAGAAGGAAAGGAAGTTAAAGATCTCAAGAATTTTTCTGTAAGACGTTGATAATTTGTTTTTTTTTTTTAAATAAAAAAAAATGTGGAAAAGTTTTCAACAAATGAAAAGTAAATTTGATTTTTTTTAAACTGATTAATTTCTTGTTTAGGAAATCGAGAAACTGCCTTCTTGCAAGCCATCACCTCAGCTGGAGTAATGCACTCAATTGCTAGATCTTGTCGCGATGGTCAGCTAAATAGGTGTGGTTGCTCAACAGTTCCTCGACCAGCGAATCTATACAAAGATTGGGTTTGGCGTGGATGTGGAGACAACTTGGAATACGCGTATAAGTAGGTGAAATCATAAAGCTTGTTATGCGGGCTGACGTAATAGTATCTATTATTAATCAACTATCATGGGAAATTAATCTCTGATTGTCTGTCAAATTTACACTGGCACTTAATTTCGTACAGTATTTCAAAATTACGAGCATAAGAACCAACTTAAATTTGATAGAAAATATCTACCTACTGTAATAATGATATGCTTTTTTTCATTTTTTGTCTTGTTTTTTTTTTTTTCGTTTAAATAAGGATTGGTAAAATTTGTTGGATAAAAAATTTTCAAAGAGAATCTTAATTAAGTCATCTGATGTGAAATCTATTCTTCTGATAGATTCACAAGAAACTTAATGGATATTAAGGAACAAGAAAAAATTCCCAGAATAAAAAATGACGAGAAAGAATACTCGCGTTCGCTGATGACCTTACATAATAATGAAGCTGGCAGACGAGTAAGAATAAGACAGAGTTTAATTTTTAATATCGCACCTATACGAATGCGACGTTCACCAGTACTTTTTTATAGGCAGTACTAAAAATGACCAAAGTTACTTGTAAATGCCATGGAGTATCTGGTTCGTGTACATTAATTACATGTTGGCATCAGTTGCCGATGTTTCCTGAAATAGGTAAGATACTGGGAACAAGAAAAAAAGATGGTTCAGTTTTGATTAAAAAATCTCACACTTTGTCATCTTGCAGGTGATTACATCAAAAGGAAATACCAAACTGCTATCAAAGTGAAGAAAAATAAAAAAGGAAGATTACAAGTGCGAAATGCTATACGAAAAAGATCCAAAGTTACTGACTTGGTTTACGTAAATCAGTCACCCAGCTATTGCCAAAAAAATGAGTCTGTTGGCATATTAGGTGAGTAATTTTGGACACTTTAGATTTTTCGTTTTTAAATTATGAATAATGAACTTGATTATAAAATATAATATACGGATGGAATTTTTCAGGTATTCAGCATCGAGAATGTAACAAAACGTTAAAGAATGAAGGAAACTGCGATACGTTATGCTGCGGACGAGGATATCATGTCCAAAAAATTTATGCCAAAGAAAAATGTAAATGCCAATTTCATTGGTGTTGTTTTGTTCAATGCGAGTCATGTACTATAGCAAAAGAAATCAGCTTATGTAAATGAATAATATAGGGTTTCCCAAAGTATCAGTGATCTTTAAATTCGAAAAATATTGAGAGTTTTTGGATTAAAAGCGTAAGGGCGTAAAATTGGTAGAAACGTCATTTTTTCTTCTTACTGCTCATATTTGAGAGAGCTCAAGTTCACGAAAAAAATGGAAACAGTTGAAAATTCAATCCAAAATTCTGAGCAAGTGAGCCTATTCATTTCTGATTAGGAAAAATGGTCAAGTATGTTCAAATAAATTGGAGTAATAATACGAAAGTAAACAATATTATGCTAGTATCTGGTCTCAAACTCTGAAAATGCTAAAAAAAAATAGTAAATTTGGGAGCGCACAAAAATCAAAATAGGGTTAGATAGAATATTCTTGTCAAAAAAAAAAAAAGACAATAGCTAAAAAAATATCTTCACACCTTCTTGGGAGAGTATGTTGAATCATTGGACGAAAATGGTACCTTTCAAAACAGCAGACTTTACTGATTGTGAGGAAATTTTGAAATAATAAAATGAAGAAAAGATTGGATAGCACAGACGCAGTTGGAAACATAAAAGTCTGTACGGTTTCAAAAACACAATATATTAACCACCATGAGTTGGTGCACAGAATAAATGAGAAAATGGAATTAAATAAAACAAAAGAATCACCCAGCTTTTCTTAGTCTTAGAATATTTTTTAAATTATGGAATCAAGTGTACGAATGTACCTTTGAAGCGAAAAATTTAAAAATGGGCCAAAAAGGGCAGCGACTAGTTTCAGAAACAAGAGGAAAAAATAACATGGATGAGTCGTTTCACGACAGAAAAAATTAGTTGAAAATTAATTTCAAAATGTTCATAACGCATGAGGCATACAATTCTAGAAATAACCTCGAGAAAAATAAACCATTTTTAACTTTTCAGATTATTAGAAAGATGAAAGACAACCCAAATAAGAGTGAATTTTCATTCTCTATGGAATAAGTAAAACTGAATTTTTTTCTTTAATTTAGGTAAGCATATTATTTTTTGATTTCTTGAAAGAAGATTTTATTCATTTTTTTAAAGATGATTCAAAATATTCTCCAAAGGTTGAGCATCCTGAGTACACACTTCTCAACCCTGATAATTATTTCTGAAGTTTCACCTCCCACAGAACGGTACAGAATTCTTTCGCATCTTTAAGATTAAAGAAAATTGAAAACAGCAGCTTATACCTGACGTAGCGTACTGAAATGCGTTAAATAAATTCCATAGTTGAGAGTACAACTTGAAGTGCATACCGTAATATTGAAAGGAAAAGCAATATTATTGGAGTAAAGAATTCCGCTTTCTAGAATACGAAAACAGGAACCTAAAGATCTTGCAGCAACAATAAAACGTCCGGTTTCAGGTACGAAAGTTTTTGCTCGTCCGTCGACGATGAATTTGGTTTGAATATCAGCACAGTTGCCGGAACTAATCGCAAGTCTAGTAAAGTTTTTTCATGATCCGCAGGTACGAACGATCTACCCAATTCAGTTAGTAATGTAAAATCACATTCACAGCTTAAATTTTCTTTCACGAATTCCAGAATGGCGGCATATTTCTCATAAACTGAGAAAGTTCCCTGTACGCAACAAAATAAAAATGATTAAGAATTTACTCGCGGTCGTATTTCAATTGGAATTAATATAATAGTATCTGAAAATATTTCTCAAATCAAGTATCATGCGTTTTAAAAATTGAAGTGACATTTTTAAGTCGATGGAAGAAAAAATTCCAGGAATGGTGCGTCAAAATGAAACAAAAAAGACATGAAAACGAACCTGCAAGAATATTCCGTCAGGAAAACGAATTCGCATCAAAGCGTATCGATATCTTTTCTTCATTTCCTTCAGTCCAGTCTTTTCTCGCATAGCTCTGGTACGTAATATCAACATCTCTTCTACGGATTCGGTTCTGAAATCAATATAATTTAGAATAAATTATTTGAAGAATCTAAAAATGGGTATAAAAACAGAACAGATAGCAGACAAACTTTGCTTGCTGTTCTTTTTTCAATTCCTCGGGTGTGTATTTGAAAAAATCGTGAGGTAATTCGGTCCTCCTGGCTGCTTGTGACGGCTGTAAGATCTGAACATTGCGATCCAACTCGAGATTTATTTTTTCCGCATTTTCTAAAGCGTCTACCAACATCTAGAGGAAAAATATAGAAGAAATAAAAACAATGAGATTTGCACCTTAAATATTATAAATCTTTGAATTCTTCAAAAATTGGAAGGTATTACGTCAGAGATAACATCCTTACAAAAACTTGCTACTGTTATTTATATTAAGAAAATATACTCAAGAAAAAGGACATAGTTTCGGAATGAAGTTTTCAATTTGATCAATAAAATGTTGATAAATGTCTCAGTACTTCAAGAATTCTCATCAGAGTAACATTCCAATCGAAAAAAAAAAAAATCACGCAGAAAGAATACAAGAGAAGTTACCTTCAAGTCTTCAATATCTCCATCAGCAGGAAAGACGTAAAATTCTTCTTCTCCATCTTGAACGGATAATTTTTGTTCAACAAATCCTGCAGCTTCTAATAACAGTATAGAACCTCTCATGTTGACCACTTTTTCTTGAAAAACTTTGTTAGATATTCGTATTTTTCGAAATTTTTCTTCATCTGGATTATTGATGATATTTAGAAGGTATTTGGAGAGAGTCGTAACACAATCATTTATCTATAAATAATACAAAATAATTATTTACAAAGACAGGTATTTCTGGGATGACGAGGAAACTATACGTAAAAATCAAAATTACTTTATCGCTGTTACTGTTACAGTTCTGAATAATTAGACAAGAGGCTAAACCTTTCTCGATTTTCAGCTGTTCTTCTAAATATTCGTTGATTCTTTCACGCCATTCACTTTTCAGAAGTATCTCAGGACCTAAAAATAAGAAAATTACAATAAGTATTAGTAATCATTTTGAAATAAAATAATATTATCAAAATAGAAAAAGTACAAACTTGACACAAACCTAAAAGAGGACACCGAAAATAAACACCATCGGCTGCATATTTACTCATATCTACGTTCGTATCTCTTTTTTCAAGGTTACTCTCATTTTTGGGAGAATTCTTGTTTTCTGAAAGACTCATTTCATCGCGGATTGCTTTTTTCATTTCCTTGAGTACGGAGCTATGATCTGTTCGCGAATTACTGAAATAAAAAAAAATTAATTAGATAGAACTTAAAGACAGGATTACTGCATGATTCTAGTGATTATTGCATCGTGTTTTTTTTAAATTGGAAAATTGGCCTCAAATTCCACTTCTGGTCATGAAAAATACATAATTCTTAAGAAAATTATCCAACAAGGTGTAAAAGATTTGAAAAAAAAAAAACGAGAAAAGAAAGGAGTTACGAGAAAGAAAAATTCTAATCATGTAATTTATTGGGAATCTATTCATTCATACATACTCCAAGTTTTAGACTGGAGAAAAATTTATGACGAAAGTTTCATTCCTTCAAGACTAATGCGCACCCTTGCTAATCTTATAATAATTGCAGTAAAATACGAGAAAAATATAAATCTGCAACATTGCTACTTACAATCCTGGAGTTGAGGTTCCTTGAAGCCGAGCCAAAGCAGCTGCTGCAGCTTGCTTTGCTTCAGCTGATGGTTCCACTCGAGAGTAACTGGGTTCTGATGACTGAGCAACAGGTTTTGGTGCCTCTTCATTGAGTCGCTGTCCAGGCCCAGCTTTCTTGAATTTAATTTCAAGTTTCTTCTTCTTGAAGAACTTTTTCAAGTTTTCAGCCATTTTCTCTGCTTCGTTATGAACAAAGTTAGATTCGAGGAGAATGTCCTCTAGGCAATCTCAACTGAGAAACGCTTTTGCGTAGTTCTTCGATGATACAATTTGATGCTAGAAATGAAAATAAACGTTAGATGAAAAAGTACAAGCTATAGTGATTTAAAGCATAAATACATACATGGTTGAATGAAACGTTCGTGAATTCGATCTTTGTAAACGTTCCACAAAAATATTATAAGAATAACGTTAAACAAAAGAACTGCAAGAAAAACTTTCAAGATTTTCAACTGAAAGCTGTCGAAGTCGAGAAACGTAGAATCTATATAATGAACGGCTTCGTCTGCAAATACCTGCAAATTTTGGCCAGATATGCTGTACACAGCTGTTAGGATTTCTCTGGTTTTATTTAACGCGAACGAGTAAAACTGACGAAATTGCGAAGTTTGTGAATCCACTTCAGGATCAAACATCACATCTGATTCGTCACGAACCACTCAAATACTGGAAAATGGAAAAGTATTTCGATTTTAAACAAAAATTGAGAGCAAATTGTAATAATATAAAAATGAAATATGCAGAAGAATGATGCAGTACCTACAGTACACGAACAACGGAACAAAACAAGAACGCAAGAAGTGATCGTCATTATTGATCTTTGATAATGAACAATTAACAAAGATTTTAATAAGATGACGCTTGATAACGATAAGAAATCCATCGTTGAAGTAACTGGCCCTGTGGCGCAACGGATAACGCGTCTGACTACGGATCAGAAGATTCCAGGTTCGAATCCTGGCAGGGTCGATCTCATTTTTCGAACTTTTTATTTTTTTTCCCTTTGTTTGGCTTGTTTCTAGATTGATAAGCTTGTTTTCTAAATAAAAGTTGTGTCTAAATTGGATTAATATATTTTAAAGAAACTATTGAATTTTTTCGGCCCATTAAACTTGTGAAACTTTTTGTCAGACTCATATTCCGAGACAGTTGGTAGCTTGTGGTTTGTTTTTCATTTTATCACTTCTTTGATGCTCGTGACGGAGAGCCGAGAGTCTTTTATGAATCATATTCTTCAAAAGTATTTCAGAAGCTCCGCTTCGCGTTTCTCACACATTTTATAACGTTTATACTCTGCAGAGGAGAAGCTTTCTTTTCATTTTATTGGGATTAAATTATATGTTCGTGCTTCAATCTTGAAAGTTACTTTAATTGTCTTATCTTCATTATGAAGAATGATTATTTATAAATGTTCAATTTTAATTTGTGGATATCTATTTTCTAGGTCTTGTAACTCTCACCGAGGTCTGATTGACGTGGATGTTTCATTTGCTGGCGATTGTACTGAAGTAATTTGAATACAACTGGAGAAACAGCTGTGAATAATTTTCTCTTTGATCGTTGATATATAATTCGATTCGGTAAGATATACGATATTAGAGTTTATTATGCTTTTTTTATGATTACCTTCACTATTTCGTGGTGAACAAAATGCTTCACGTTGGACGACTAGATAATTTAACGTTCTTTGAACTGAAAGATTCTTGTCGTCTTGGTGACGTTGATTTCTGTTCTTAAAGAAAGCAGAGCGTTGAAGTACATTTTAGTGGAAGCTCCCAAGAGATTAAAATTCCATTCAAGAACGCATCTTAACATTTAAGCTCTGCTTCGCCCTTTAAATTACAATAAGAGAACTTGACTGTTAAAGTATTATTGTAGAATACTTGCGTGAAGTACATGTAAATTGAATTGTTACGTACAGAAGGGATGTAATATTCTAATGTGGCCTCTGAAACTTAGAATTATCAGTCATAATATCAATGATGACTTGTCACTTGTGTTGTGTACTAATATTCGTGTTGTTAAGGTGGTTCCAACTTTCAGTTGAATGAATCTTGTTCGAATTGTTGGTCTCCTGTAAAGTAAGGAGACTTTCAAAAATTGCACTCAACTCGAAGGTAAATTCGAGTCAGGCGCGGGTTTATTAATCAATGGTGTCAGCAGCAACGTCCTCGCAATACGCTCCTTGAACGTTGAGCTCCCCAAAGACAAGGATTACAGAAGGTTCTGGTTTGTGAATATGTTGGATATATTCGTCATCACACATTCTATCAGCGAGTTGCTGACACTTGAGACTTTCATTGCACCTGAAAGTGGCAAATTGATCTCTAAAATATATATTTTAAATATTTGTGATGTGGTCTTTGGAAAGTTACGTCAAGTTGGCAAACAAGTTTTTGAGAAACAGACAAAACTTTTGTTGGGTCAAAAATTGAAAAAATCGTGGGAAGTTTCCCATCACCAAATGATGATATTGTCTTTATTTTAGATTTGTATTTCAAGAAAAATAATATACTTATTTTCCATACCTCTTAATAACCTTTCAACTGTTCTAGTACAAAAAGTATCTGATTAATTTTGTCAAAATTATGCAGGATATGTGTAGTGTCATGTGTATGAAAATTTAATTAAAAGCGATTCAGCAGTTTTTGAAAAAACGTATTTTATTTTTGGAATGAATGATTTAAACTTTGAACTGGATTTTCTTAGTAAGATATTATTTAAAATCAAAAATTCAAAACGTCTTATCTCAGTCTATTTTCAATCGACTGAGAAGATATTTTTTTGCAAAATGCTGACAAAACCTCCCTCGATCTTAAGCAATCATCAGCTCGAAATTGAATTTTCCTACCTCAGTACATTTTCATTGATCACATCACATTTTTTTAAAATTGTTTATTACGTTATTCTAAACTCAATTCGAAAAATTTAATATCTGCTGCCCAACTTGTTCATTTATGAATTTTATCTCCAACTTTTCAATTATATTCAAGTATTGAAGATGAAGATTTTTTTTTTAATTCAATGTTTTATTCATTCATTATTTTTTTAGATTTTAGAAAGCCATTATGGAAGTTCTGTATAGCAAAACTGAGCAGTTACTCGTTGAGTTCAAAAGAAATCCTCATTCGGAAGAGATTATCATCGGTATAATGGAATTATTCCGTGAAATGCGAAATGTATGCTCACTCATGTATGCAAACATGGATTACCAGTGTGGAATCGTCTACTTCGCAGATGGAGCTATTTTGCAAAATGTCATCGATATTATAAGCAACATTCCAGTTATTAGCCCCCAAACGGAAACACTTGAAAAATGTTTCGCCGTTGGTATGCAACTCATTGGAAATTTAGTTGTTGGTAACATTAAAAATCAAGAAATTATCCTTATGAAGTATTCTTTCTTCCTGAGGTTGGTAAATATATGACTTATAGTTTCAGTGTTGTCATTAACTGCTGTATTAGTTTCATTTTGAATTCATTTTCAGAAACATGTTCGTGTACGAAGGAGCTAAAAATTATATTTACATGATTTATTATAACTGTTATTTCGGTTCGCCTCATTTAGAACAACTTATCATCGCGCACAATGAAGCTATGACCGAGCTAACCAATCCTAGTCTTAATTCAGAATTTGCGTAAGAACTTTTCGTATTGATTTTATAATATCCTAACTAATCGAAAAGTTGATGAGAAATTTTTGTTCGTATTTTACAGAGAGTTCTTTATTGAACTTTTTTTGGATCGATGCAATTATTTCGAGGCTTTCTACGATAGTGTCGCTGCTCCTAAACGTCCTTGTTTGCTGAATATGATAAGACAACGGTATTTGCCTAACCGAGAAAAAAAGTTTTCGCCCAGCTTCGTTAACTTTTTACCGAATAAGTTCAAAAGTTTCAACCATGATTTGCTGCTACAATCGTTTAAATCTCGAAAACAAACAACTGCCAAGGAGGCAGCTGCAGTTCTCGATCTGCTTAGTAACTTTTCAGCTGATGAAACATACTTGAAATCCTATCAGCAAGATATTTCTCTGTTTCAAGCGACTGTAGGTGGGTAAAACTTGTAGCATTTCTACTTGTCGATTACATTTGAACTGTACGAAAACATTTTTGATTCTTAGTGTTACAGAGCATTTTATTTATTTAATTTTTATTTGTTTTTGGTAGATTTATTTTTAGGCATCCATCATGCTGAAGAGAGAAGAAATGTTGGTGCAAACGATATCTTCTGTAAACCAAATATGGAAGGATTTCGATTGGGACCGAATACTTTTCATGGAGACATTCAAAAGAACCCTTCATACATATTTAAAGCGAATTTAGTGAGGTTAATTTCGAATTTATCATACCGTAATCCAAATCTGGATAATAAACAAGTAAGTGCTGCCAGCTTAATGGATTTTACGTAGGTATCTTTCTAATCAATAATTGTCAAATAGGTCAGTGAAGTGACGCAATTATTTGATTTTAGTCGGATGTATCTTTATTAACTTTCTGTTATTTTTGTATCAAATATTTTTTTCTATTATTCTATACCTCTCGTAGAAAATAATAGTTCAGGTCAGATAAATAAAAAAAAATAAAAAAAATTTCACGTCCTAAAAATTTATTTTTTGAAAATAGTGCTCATTTTTGACAGTTTTCTTCGCAACTACTTCAAGACATTTAGATAGGGAATATAATGAAGATCCATTTTTTTTCAAACATTTTCCTCGGAAATGGACTAGTCAGTAGATGCAGACTAAAAATATTCTTTTACCATAACTGGGGGTACCATATTTCACGATGGTCTTAATACTGTAACAAAATATTAATACATTAACTCATGATGTATCATTAAACTGAGTCTGTATTTAAATTCAGTTAATATTTATTAATTTTTTGTTCAAGTTAATTTGTTCTTTTTGAATTGTAGATAGAGACGAAAAATCTAATCCCAGCTCTGGTTGAATGTTGTCGAATCGATGTGTGTAATCCATGTGAGTATTTCAAATTATGTCCGTGATTTTCTTCATATTGTACTTGAAACTTTAATTTTGATGAGATGTTGAATTTTTATCCACTGTGTGTTGCTTCGACAGAAGAACTCATACATTTTTCTGGAGCTTGCATGCATTTAAATGAATTTTCTTGTGAGTGATGAGGTTGTTAGTTGCTCGAAATATTTATATGGATTTGTTCGATTCAACCATTTGAAAAAAGCATGTATATCTTCGTTAGTAAAATTCTATCGAAATACGAAAATTCCGTCTTCGATGCGTAAGCCCTTTTTTGTGACAAGTCACATTTCCTATTTTGTATTTTTCTGTAAAAGTAAATAGCCTACCATTATGAAATACGTATTTACGTTTCGTTATAACGTTCTTGTTGCTCGTATGCCATATTTTCTTAATTTTCAAGCACTCTAACTGAAGTGAAATTTGGTTCGAATGTACGAATTGAATTCGTTTTTTTTATTTTTCAGTCATTTCAGAATGGTCGGTTTTCGCCATTCGTAATTTACGTGAAAATCACGTGAACAATATGCGCCAAGTGGAGATGATGCGTCGTCAGGGCACCATCAGTAAGCAGATGATGAAGCAGCTAAATAAAAACGTCACGACGAGTAATTACCGATTCTGCGTTCCCGGCCATCGTGAACCGGCCGACAGTGGCATACCGATCGAGCTATTCGATATGTCACGCAGTGAAACGAAACGCTATCTCAGATCGTATTTTACAGGTGACGATCCCGAACTGTTGGCCAGTATTTCGTTCAGCAGCGACAGCAGCAGCGGTAACGAGGCGAAGAAATTGGCCACAAATCGTCCGAGAAGACGTAAAGCCAAACGCGAGTACCACAAGTACTCGTCGTCGAGCTCGTCTTCGGCTTCAGCAAACGCTAGTGACGACGACGACGACGAAGATGGTGCTGAAAGAGATTCGGCTGCTGTAGCTGCTGGTGAAGTACCACCGAGTTTTGCGGGCAAAGAGCAGGACACTCACACTATGACATCGGAAACGAAAGTCAGACAGCCCAGCTTATTGGAAACTGAAAGCGGAGACGAGAATGCTGGAATGCTGGCGAATTTGAATTTAAGCGGATCCAGTAATTATAGTCGTGATAGTGGCGGACAAACGTGAAATTCCCTTCGATTGATGATTCTGGTATTCGAAAATACTGCCAAATAGTTCGGTATTCATTGAGAATACTTGATGCATGTGAAGAATATCGTGAATCTGATACAAGTAGGAATATTTATGCAAGATTTTCCTTTAATTGAATTGAATAACAAGGTTTTCGCCAGAGATATGGATCGAGACGAACATTTTTTTATCAAGTGTGAATTTAATTCGTGAAAATATTATTCGTGTTATAATTCGTGCGTTCATTGATATTGAATTTATAATATCCTTGGTTCGTTTCGAAACAACTGGCGAAAAAAAGACTGATGTAAGTAATAATGTCAGTTTTTATTCTTTTTGCTGGGAAATTATCCAAAACGAATTCCAAGTTGCGAAGAATTGAATTTAAATGTTCTTAAAACAACCTTCTTAAAGTTTCTTTGTTCTCTTATTTTTTTCAGAACTAAGAGAAAAAAGTTGTTCCATTCTCTCATTGCGATTCAAATTTGAACCATTAGACATTCTCGAGGTACATATTGAAATTTGTTTCTTTAAATTCACTTTATGTTATTGAAAAAAATTTTACTTTTCCTACTAAAATATTAAAATGGAGAGTTTTGATGCAAAACGGACCAAACGCCATGGCCCATGAATAAACCAAAAATCTGTTTCTCTGTGACTAGTTAACCAATGTTCATACTTGATGACTTAAAAATCTTCCTACGAATGAGTATAATCCGAATTTTAACGACTTTTTATTTTCGTCAACCCATGGAGTCAATTTAAGTGCTATCAAAACAGCAGAATCGTGGATTTGTTGAGTTTTTCACCAAAACGCCAGTTTTGTTGCAAAATCCTACCATTCTGAATTAATTTGATACAAAATCCAACAAATTGTAACTTTTTTGTGATAAAATTTATCGGTATTTTAATTTGGTGATCGACCATCCAAAAACAACAAATTGAAAATTTTGTTAGAACAAAATGAAAGAAATTTTCATTTTAACAAACCAGAGCAAATGTAAATTATTTTTAGCATTTTGTTTGATTAGTTGGTATGTTCATTAAAAACACATTATAAAAGTCATGCAAGTTTCAATTCATCAAATTAAAAAACATTTTTTTAAATTGAACTTTCTAAAATTTTTTATCTTCATATCATGAAAAATTCCCTGCTATTAATCCTCGGTACTAATATTCAAAATTTTTGAAAATAGCGTTTTTTGCATTTTGCACTAAAACTTCTCACATAATAAATGGTCAATTTTGGCTTTAACTATTGAAATTTAAGTATGCCCCCCACCTCCCTTAGCTGAAATAATTTTTTCTTCTAAAATTATAAATATTTTGTATTCCAGCGGAAAAGTAAAAATAAACGCAGTTTTACCGTCGATCTGATTTTGAATTATTAATTTTCGGCGTTCCATTCTTCAGTCTTAACTGATGCTATTTTGTTCAGCATTATAAATGAGTCAGATCATTTTTTGAGAACAAAGTTCAACTTTATGAATAGTGTATAAAGGTTGCTATTAAAAAAAATTGATTGCTTCGGTAACGTGAAATGGTGTATTGGTTCTAATTTGTGTGAATTTTTGCTTTGAATTAAAATCTACTTGAATATTTTCTCGTCTGAAGCTTAGCGGAAAATAAGAAAATAAAGAACAGAAAATATGACGACTCATTTTGCATGATTTTCTCCGCAATTGCTCAATTTTTTTCTTTCCAATACAATTGGGAACTGTTTGAGAAATCGAATGAAATAAAAGCCAAACAAAATCGAACGAAGTATAAAAAATTCAACAATATTTCTTCTTCCCTTTCGATATGCGCGAGTCAATTTCAGAAAATGTTACTGCGATATCATGCAAATGAAAAATTTTATCTTCTCGTTCTTATAATAATAGACTAAAATTTACGACGACTTTTAATTTATTCAGGAAAATTATATTGAGTTTGTTATTCACTGCGTAGTTCTCATTTTTATGGGTGGAGCTCTACAAAATTTTAAGTGTCTCTCTGGTAATCACAGTCTAGGAGTAAATAATATTAATTTTGTTGCATAAGTTTATTTGTCTGAAGTGATCGTTCAAGGAATTGTGTTTTTTCTATTAGGGGCTACCATTAAAAAATAATTTTGACAAAATCCGAATTTTTTTGAGTTTTTAAAAATTCTTCTAAAATTCCAACCTGAATACTTTGAATTAAAAAAAAAAAAACCCTAGATATTAAATACTCTCCTGAATTGAGTTTTCTAAAAATGTTGACTCAATTTTGAACGTAATAGTATACAGCACAGAAAGATGCACGATTTTTAATTTCGGGTGCACAACCAGCAGATTCGAGAATTTTTTCTAGTTCTACGGGAATAATGTAAAAATCGAAGGATTAGGTCGTACAAAGTTCTCCCTAATGCATTATGCCAATCAAATCGAGTTAATGTCACTTCACCACCAACTAAAAAATAATTCACTTGGGGAAAATATACATTATACCCTCTGGTAACAATGTTAAGTATGTGGATGACGTCATGTCTAAATTGTTCATCTGTGTTTTGCGATAGCATACGCCAACCAATGCAGGGGTGGTAATCGTGTATGGTTTAGCAGCTTGAGGCGAAAACGAGTTTAGAAAAGAAACTATGGAAAGAAAACTGAATAGAACGATTGTGAAAGAAAAAGCTGCCTAGAACTTTGTCTACGTAATTGTGTTTGGACTGCTAAATTGAAGTTTGCTAGATTTGAGCTTGACCTTTCCATAGAGACTAAAATGGGGCCACCAAATGTGCCAAAGTTGAATACGCGTTGAGTTGCTCTTATTTGAAAGTGTGTCATCTTACATTTTGCTGAATTTAAATTGGCTTGAGCTGTAAATATGTATTTGATTTTGTTTAATCAAGATTATTGGCAATTTTAATTGACACGTCAAAAAAATATTGCTCATAGATGAGAGAGGCTGTCTCCAGAATTACATGAACCACATACTGTGAAGTCTCCAAAATGAGTGAAGTATAGCCACCTTTTTTTGTTTTTTCGCCATGAGAAATACATTTTCTGTTGACAATTATGTACATCTCTTGTTTCAAACATTATCTCAAACGCATAAGTACTTCTTGAAAAAATTTCAAATTTCAGTAGGCCCCTTTGCCCCTCTTAATGAGTTGTACCATTTCAGCATAAAATGCTAAAATAATCAACTTTTATAATGTTCTACTATTGTCGAGACTTTGAACATTTTTCTCTTGACTCTTATATGAGAACTATTAAGTTTGTAAATGTTTGAGTAATTTTGTGTTTGAAAATATTAGCTCGGCAATATTCTAAAAAAAGTAGTACCATGAAATCTTTCTTGAATTCGGAGTTCACATGCTTAAAATCTTACCCTTATCCTCATTTTGTTCTGTGGATGCTGTATAGAAATGCTGCTATGGTATTTTGATAACTGGCCGATATAACTCCCACATAATTATGATGAAAAAACCAGGGTTGCAAAGTTGAAAATTAAAACTTCAGCCTTCAGCTTACCCTTATGACGTTTAAAAATAAAAATTCAACTTTGTCTTTCAGCTTCAAAATTTTCAATTTTTGGCTTTTACTTTTCAATTTTTGAAGTCAAAACGTGGAAATTCGGCTTATAACTCTCGGCTTATAACTTTTGGTTTTATATTTTACATAAAATTGAAAGTAACAGGTGAAAAAATTATAAAATAGGAGAAAAACCTAGAAAACAAGCCAAAAAACTTCAGCTTTTAGTTTGGAAATTTTTTCTTTTCAGCTTTTTGTTTTCTGCTTTTAAAGTCAAAACAGTAAAGTTTCAGCTTATAGCTTCCGTGCTGTTAGCTGGCTTTGCAGCCTTGAAAAAAACAATGAATTCTGTATCAAAAGCGACAAAACAAAATCATACCCTTCCCCCAGCATTACCTACCATCTACGGGTAGATTTTAAGGGTGACTGGGAGGTTGTGCCCCCAGGCTGAATTTCGTCCTCCTTCCCGAGAAAAATCAAATTAGCCCCCTATTTTAGGGAAAATAACTAAAATTTTTATTTCTTTTTACTGAGCTGATTATTTTTTTGCCTTTTACTCCCCTTATTAAATTTTTTTACGCTGTCTACCAAAAAAAAAAAATTCTTAGCCTTCCCATCAAGCGAAGTCCACTTGTGCCAACGTCATAATACCAATTTTTTCATCTCATAATCAGTCATCAGAGGAGTTTAAAACTATAATAGAATTTTTTCATTTTGAGAATTTTTGATCAACGAAATTCTTCACGTTGGTAGCGTTGTCTTATCACAATTTTTCAATGTGTCGACGAATTTACTTGTCTATGGATTTACACGCAGCCAACTGCCGACCTAAAAAGAGAAAAAAAAAGAAGGAAAAAGCGACGAAGGCAGGCGCAAAAGGATGAAAACTATGGTCATTGATTTGAAAAGTAGACTGCTGGTGGTGCGGGTGGATATTACATCCCTCCTAAGCTCCCTTACCCATCCGACTGCCTACATTGTGGTGTATTGGAGACGTGTGTCTGTGGTAGTGTTATGTGTGTGTGTGTCGTCGATTGTACCAGTGCCAGCGTGTATAACGTGAAAAATGTTTTTCCACCAGCCAAACGTCGTATAATGTTTTCAACCCCCTTTTGCATTCGCACACTCATCCATTTTTCGTCGTTCAAAACCCAAGTTCAGTTGGCGATCGTCGTCGTAAGCAATACGTTCGGTAAATTCTGTAGCTCGTACAGAAACGGGTGTGTTCGGTGGTTAAAGTTATCTTTTTTTAAAGCTTTTTTTCCTCGCCGACCCCCTCCGTAGCTGTGTATCTTCCAAGCCCTCGTTTTTATCATATTTTCTAACCTCTTTTATTCTTTTTTTCCCTTCAATACTCCAGCCTCGTCGTTTGTGAATGTGATTGATGGTGAAGGTGAGCCAAAACGGTGTGCAACCTCGTATGCAGCACAAACCCGCCTCGACGACCAGTGAAAATGAAAAGCTTACCAATCCAGCAGCAACCTCAACATCGCCCGATGTCTTTGCCTCCTACTCGTTAGACAGTCTTCGGCAAAACCTCTAAAACGTCTCATCGAATTGCTGATTCTTCGTTTGACCGCCACGATGATCCCTCTTTCCATTCTTTGATCCAGATCCCTTGCTGCTTGCTTCTCAAACTGCCACAAACTCTTTCAGTCCTTCGTCTTCCCACTCTAAGGATACCGTCCGCCGGATTTGCCAACCCGCTGCTGCCACTGGGGTATGTCACGCGAGATGTACGGGCCAGGGTCGTCTTTGGGCAGTGGCATGGGAGGTGCGCGATCGCCCCGCAGTTCGATGCGGATCAGCGAGTTGCCAACGGTGGATCGGTCACCATCGCACAACTACCCGGGCCCTGGCAGCCGCCACAGTCCCAGCCGACGTCGATATCGTGGTGGCGCTGGATCACCAGAGCACTATGGACCCGGTATGGGCCCTCCTGGAGCCGGATATTACGCACGAGAGGAGGATCTTGGCAGTCCCATTCTCGCAGAGGAGCGAGGACGTCCGATGGGCAGCATGCATCGGTCGCGCAGCGCCACTAGAGCTGTGATGCCAGAACGTGGTGGTCTGACTACCCGCTACCAGTCACTAGATAGGGTGGGTGGAGGTGGTGGCATCCTAGGGGATCACGACCGCGAGTTCATGTCGATTCGAGAGCCGCGAGATCGGTCGCTGGATCGGTCGATGATGCGGGATCGAGGTCCCTTGTATTTGGATGATGATGATATCTATGGGGCAGGTGGAGGGGGCATGCATCGACAAATGAGGCAGCAGTCACCCACATCGCATATGTATGGAGGTGGAGGGCATCATGTGCGAGACACGCCGATAGCTGGAGGAGGCGGTGGTTTCTTGGGCGAGTTGCAGCACCAGAACAAGGATTTGCATAAGGACTTGACGAATTTGAAACGCGAATTAGAGCTGACCAATCAGAAGCTGGGATCGAGTATGCACAGCATCAAGACTTTCTGGAGTCCAGAGCTGAAGAAGGAAAGAGCCTTGCGGAAAGAAGAGTCAGCTAAATACAGTTTGATAAATGATCAATTGAAGTTATTACATGCAGAGAATCAGGTGAGTGAATAATTTATAATCAATATTAGTCTGTAATTTCATTTTGATGATCAACACTTAGAAATGGCTAAATATTTCAGCTCAGATATTGGATTTCATAAGTACTATCTGTAGCGACTTAGTTTTTGATGAGTAGCTCTTACGTAGCAGCTAAAATGCTTAAATTTTAATTTTGGAAATTTTTCCAAAATTTTAGTATCCAATTCTACCTAACCGAAGAAAAAAATTATTGCAGGTGCCCAACAAATCCACCAATTTACTTGAAAATTGCATGGAAAACTGGTAATTCATTGCAAATGATGAGACTGTTTTCTCAGGCTTATTGTAGCTTCAGTTTTTATTCATTTTCAAGGGCGTGTGAACCAACTTTTGGGGTAAAATTTGTATAATCATTTGAAATGTTTCTTCGTTTACTTTTAATTTCTTTAGTGTTTCCTTTTCTTGGATATTTTCTTAATATTGTCTATTTCATTCTTTTTTTTTCTTTTTGCATCCACTTTTCATTTACCAAGGGTTCAAGTAAAAAGGCTTACACCTACGGTTTTACCGTCAGCGTCACCGACACTACTCGCTGAATCATTTGCTTTGCTCGAAAGTAAATTTCTTATTCCATCTCTGAAGGGTGAAACTGCCCCCCTCATTCCAGTGACTCCCTTGAATCTAGTTTTGGCCACCTCATTCATTTTTCTTGCTCAAGTTCTTTCAAATCTCTATATTTTCTGTCTCGAGTATTCCATCCCTCAGTAGCTTAAAAGTTGAATTAATGTTTTCTTGATCTTGAAATTAGTGAAAGGAAATCTTTTCTACAGAGAACCCACAAATATGTCTCTTCATTAGGAAGTTTACTCACGAAAAAAAGTGTATTAAATTGCCCATGAGGTTACTAAATGGGACTACGTGCATTAAAATTTTTTTACTGCGTCTCTTAAATGATGGACTGTTATTCATTATTCGCGGATAAATCGTCAAAATCTTGCGGCATTAAATTACGCTCGAATGCGATTTATGTTCATAAGTAACGTACTTTCCTAGAATTATCGTCTGCAAAAACTGAAAACTCGTGGTAGTTATGCGGACGATAAATTTCATCTCCATCTTTTACATCGAGCCCTATCCATTTTATTCATTTTTTGCCTCTAAATTTTTAAAATTAAAATGAAAGAGCCAAGCAAAGGAAATAATAATTTTTAGGCTTTTCGTATTACTTGAGAGTTGAAAATGTTTGAACATACATGATTTAGACTTCTTTTGGATGTGGCACTTATGATGAAATTGTTAATTCAGAAGCGAATGATTCTCATTATAACCATCCAATGCAATTGATCTTTCAGATTGCAAAAAATTCTACTACTTAAATCACCCCTTGAAAGTCCCCTCAACCCGTCTAACGAAGATTAAATATATTGTCAAATTTTTGGTTTTATGGTTATAACTCACAAACGGTAGATACATTTCACGAAAAAATGTTTCAAAGCAAAAATATTTTCCATCAAATTATCTATAACTTTTATATTTAGAATTTTTTAAAGATCTATCATTGAAACAGAGATACAGTGTTCCAAAGATAAGCATTTTTTCAAGTTACAAAAATATTTTCACTATCTCACCTGATATATAATATTGATTTTTGACTTTTTGTTATTTTTTATTTTTTCGAAAACTATATTTTACCTAGACCTCGGGCATCTAAGAAAATTTATTCGTAATAGTACCCTTCTCCCTATTCCTCTCCCTTGCAATTTACCCCATCGACGAAGCTAGTCTTTTTTGCTAACTACGAAAGTACGAATATATATGAGAAATATAGCGATTCAAGGCTTGTAATGCAGAAGTTGGCTTTACATGTTGACTTATCTAGGTTAAAAGAAAACCAGACACATTTTAAGATATCTTTTAAACACCCCCTATATTGTTTTTTTTTTCTCTCCTTCATTTCCTTTATTTAGTTCATTTTCCTTCCTGACTTAGTTGTCTCTGTTTTGTCTGGCTATATTAAAATTGCATTTCGCTCTATTTCTCAGTTCTTCCGATTAAAAGTTTCTATTGTTCGATGAAAAACAGTTCACTATTTCAACGTGTCTGTTATTTCGACGATTGTAAATCTTGTTGGTGAATTTATTTTGCTTAGTAGTTGGCGCCGAATATGATATTGTGTGTGTGTGTGAGAGAGAGAGAAAGAGAGAGAGAGAGAGAGAGAAAAGTAAGAAAAGTAAAGAAAAATCCTTTGAAATCAACATCCAATGTCATTTTCTTACGATAAATTACACATTCGAGCTTGATTGGATGACTAGCAATGGTTTTTGAAAAATTTTACTCTACAGTAAAAAAAAAATCAAACGTAGATGATTCTAACTTTAAGAAGGGTTTCTTTTTGAGAAGGAAATTAATGATCACGTTCGAAAATTATTGGGTCTTGGCAGAAACCCTTGTCAAACTGATACAAAAAATAAAATTGAGATTTTTTTTCGCATCCCTTCTTCGGTATTCGACTGCTCTCGAAAAAATCATTTAAAAAAAAAAAAGGTTCTGGCACCTACCTACGTTTTTTATTAGGTAATTGGAAAAGAATTAAATTTTTAATCAAAAGAATTGAATAATTTCTTCTTCACTTCGTTATAATCCTATTGAAGGTTGATTTGAAGGAAAAAAGGGGATGAGGGTAGACTTTATTGTTACAAATTAATTACCAGAGGCTATTGTTAGACCTCTTGATATTTCACCTGTAGCTGATATAAATGTAGGTGCGAATTGCAAAACGTTCTTAGTTCCACAAAATGAATTTTATGGGCAGCGTTTTTAAAGTTTACTGCCTTTTGGGTGGAAAGTTTTTTGGAGGGTTATTTTCAACCCTTATTTAATGAATTATGATTTTTTAAAGGCCATTATCTGAAGCACATTATTAGAAAAAATTAAAAATTATTCTGTTTTTTAAGATTTCTTCACCAAAAAACTGTGCTACTTTAGTAAGGCTTTGGATGATGAGTATAAAAAAAATTAAGGGTCTTCTAAACTTGAACTAACCTCAAATTTACCTATCCCTCCTTTCTTTTTGATAAAAAGTATTATGAAGATTTTGATCCTCGACCACCCTTTCACTGACTAAAATCATAAAATAAAGATCTCAGAAGTCTCCATTAGGTTCCCGCTCCCAACCCAAAGAGGTTCCCTTTCATGAAAAAAATTCTATTCAAGTTTCTCCCCCTCGCTAAAATAGGAGTAATGCCTCAAAGGTCGCCCTTTATTGAAAATTATGGCTAAAGTGACTGACATTTTTCAATTAATGGTGAGAGGAGGGGTTTAGTAGGGGAAGTATTTCTTCAAAAGATCATTCATTGTTATAAATCTTGAATTGTCCTATAATTTTCCTACTTAAATTGTAAAATTCACCGTTGAAATTTTTCACAGTGTAAGTTTAAGGCTGATCAAAATTTGTGAAAAGAAAATTTGAAAGGTTCTGTCAAAGTAGCCTGTGTTTTTCTCTTATCCAGTTTTTCTAGCCCCTCTGCCCTTTGATACATTAATCTTTCATCATGTCAATGATTTATTACTTATGAGGATATATCTTGGGATTTTGTTCAATTTCTATAAATAATGTGCTCACCTAGGTACGTATTTTTTCGAAAAAATAGGAATTTCTGTGAAACTCTATGAACTTATAAATAAAGTGTGATAGTTGCGATAATTTGACTTTCCTAATCAACTTTTATGTTTGTTTCATCACCAAACTTTTACTTCTGGCCGTATAAAGTTTCTATGCTTCCTTTATAACTCTCGAAACTTCTTAACGCTTATCTTCGATGTGAAAGGATCTGCACGAGTTGAAAAATTGAGTTAAGTTGTTCAATTTTTAATCTTCTTAGCTTGTGCGGAGGTAAACCAAATACTAGTGCCAGAAGTTTCCAAAAAATTAGAAGTTTTGAAAAGGATTATTTTTTTATCTGAATATTTTCAGAAATTTTTCATCTCTTATCGACGAGAAAAAGTTGTAGAATTTGTGACTTAATTTAAATGAATTGGACTATACTCGAGCCCACTGAAATTCTCGGTTAACGATTATGAGAAAAATTATGGTTCGAAAATGTTTTGTGGAAAGTTGATAAAATTATCCCCTACGAAATGATCGAGTTGCTTAGAAGTCAAGGGGTGTAAGTAAAATGTTCAGCAAGATTGAAATATGCACTAAAACTGATTCTTTTCAACTGGGCTGCAAAGTGGAAAAAACTTCACCTTTCAGCCTTTAGCTTATGCTTATAGCTTTCAGCTTCAAGATTTATAATTTTTGGTTTTTCCCTTTCAGCTCTTCGACGTCGAAACAAATAAAACGCAAGTTTCAATTAATAACTATTACATCTTTCACGATATGCATAAAATATAACTAAAATAATACACTACAGTCTTTGCTTGTTTCGATTGCTCTAATTTTTGAAACCAAAAAACTACATCTTGTTATAGCTAAATAATAACGCAAACCGCAGTTTCTTATCTGTCATAGTTTTGAAGGTATGAATTAAAAAAAATAATCACTTGAATTGATCTGGAGGAAGGAATAATTTTAACTCCTACCAACCGGAGAGCAGGCAACATCATGAATGCATGTAACTCATGTTGCTCTATCTACTGTTTCTTGGTGGTGAACTCGAGGCTGAACACCTTGTATATCTAGTTTCCTGATTGAAATGAACGAAGCAAATTAAAAATTGTCAATCTCATCATTTCCATCATAACGTACCACTTTTTGAATTTTTACCTTCCCCTCCCTTTCATAGAGGAGAACAAATTTTTTGGCATCCGTTTTTTTCCTTTGAGAAATGAAAAACTTTAGAAAACGGTCTAATTATTTTTCGTTAGAAAATCTTCGATTAGAAAAAGGTGGAACGACGTCGCTTAAATCTCCACTCAAACTCATTATTACTTTCTGTTATTTTCTCTCTGCTTTTATCTCATCAATGGGCGAAAAAGAGAAGCGCTTTTAAAATCAACCTCTTTCATCCATCCGCCAGCTAAAAGTGTATCGCATCGTAAATAAGAAAAAGTACGGCGAGAACTGGCAAACTACAATAAATCCGCAACACCCTCTCCACCCTAATCCTACCCTCGGCCTTCTTTTCATATAAAAAAGAAAAATGGAAGTTTTTAATTTCGACTACGAGCCTCACAATTTGTGCGCCAAATAAATTCTTCCGATTCTCTCGAAACGTTTTGGGAATTTCATGAATCGTCATTAGAGACTGAAACTCATCCTCAGCTCAATGGATAGAGCAGCCAGAGAGGAGGGGTTGAAGTTCTGTAGGTAGAAAACGTATACTCGAGTATTTCGAGTGAACGAAAAGAGAGAATTCGTCTTTGAAAAAAGCAACACTGTATGAAATATAGGTCAAATCACACGACCACTTTTACTTCTTTGCGCGAAACCTCTTCACTTTTCCACCCACATATTCGTCCCCCAGCCTCCCAGTCCACAATGTGCCCCGACGTCGGGCGTAGTCTTTATTTTTCCAGCGTGCTACTCGCATCTATCCTCCTTTTCTTCTTTTTTTTTTGGAAAAACTTTTTTAGCAGGTTTTCGATAAAAAATCCGACTATTAATTCCAGGTTCTTAACTATTGCAATCCCAAATCGGGTCATATATTGTGTGAAGATATCAGAGACTCAGATTAACAAATAGTGCAATGCATATTTTAATTCCCTTGCAGAGGTTGCAGCCTGAAAGTTTAAACACCAGACCTGGGGGTTCTTCCCTCTTTTGATCAAGTCAGTGTTCTTTTTTTGTATTTTCATTTCCAATGTTTTCTAGTTATTTCTGGTATTTTCTCGGGGTTGTTCATACAACTATCAGGAAAAAAAACCAGTAACTGAGAATTATTACGAAAAAAAAAAAACACCAAAAAATATTTCCTGTATTTTAGTTTATATATTTTGTCTGATTTTGTGTTGGTGTTATTTTTTATATTTTTTTTAGAGACATTTTTCTATATTTAGTACGCTTTAGAAGATAAATTTCTTTTGAAGAGACGTACTTATAGAAAATTGATGCTCAAGTTGATATTGTTATTATTTGTACTATAAAAGTATGAAAGTAGAAATTATCTATAGAATGCTCTGCAGGATAAACTACCCCATCGATTACAATAGTATAATTATTCGAAAACCTACTTTTCTAGCGGGTTTACTTCGATAAAGTTTTTTCTCACCCTCTTTTCTCTTTTTACATCTGCTTCTAATTCCAGTTAACGTCTCCATCAGACTGTATTTACCCTTCGTTCCTTCACCCTATACTTACCTTAGCTACCAATTTTCGCGATACACACAAAATAATTTGTACTGTGAGGTAAAGTGGTTGGATGGGCTTCGACGAAAAAAGAAAAAAAAAAATGGGAAAAAAAGCGGCGAACATTATTTTGGCGTTTCGTCGAAATTAATTTTCTTTTTTGCCGACCCAGAAAATTCTGTTATTTTTTTTTTGTTCTAAAATAAAAGAGGTAAAGAGAAAAAAAGCATCTGCTAGAAATATTAAAAGGATTTGTTTGTAGTATTTAAACTTAGTTAGCTTCCTTATCGTCATCATACATCTACATAGTTAAAAGAAGCTTGCGAAATGTAATACTAATTTGGCAATTGTGAAGGGAATTTAATTTTCCTCAGTTGGTTTATTCGTTATTTTGATTTTCTTTGATGGCTTCTACTGGCATGTTTAGGGTTAGTGAGTTGTTGCTAGTTAAATTTTCTTGAAGGTATTTGAGATTTATCTCGGATTCAGATTTAGAAAAATATGGTCTAAGCTATTATTGTCTAGGTAAAGGCTCTATTTGATTGGTATTAAGACATTTCCTCAACAGCATTTTTATTTTTTCATTAGGTAAATTGAGGAACTGTATCGTTAAAAGAAATTTTTCTGCCATAAGTATGGGTAATGAAAAAATAATTAATTCTATTTTCATATCCTATACCATTGAAATTATCACCTGCCAATTTTCAATTAACTTTCGTAGAAAATTAAGTTACTAAAGAGATGTGATTATTCGAAATACCTGCGTGAAACTTGACAGAAAGTTTCTTACCTTCTCTGTTAGAATAATAAGTTCCTCTTCGCCCATCGACACGTTCGCTAAAGAAACAACAATTCTCTGGAGTGTTCTTGGGTAAACATTTGCACTCGAATACAAAATTCTCGCCCTGCTTAACCTCTTTACAATTCCCAACCTTCCACAGCAATTTTAAATAGAGGGCAAGATTTTGGTAGCAAACCGCACAGTTTACTCGATAGTCCGTGTAACTCCTTAATTTAAGAAAAGGCAATTACCAGAAGAGAGTTGGCGAGAAAGGACGAGTATGAGAATTTCTGTTTAAAGGAAACAAATCTCTATGAAGATATTACTTTATGATTTTTTCTTTTGTTGCGAAAACTGAATACCGCAAGAGTTTTAATACAATATTCGATTATATTTCCTCAGCGGTGACTTTGTTATTATTGGGAATCGAGGGTTAAATCAAAAGAATTTCACTAAGGAGAAGCACAATATAGCATCCAAGTCCAGTTTTGAGTCGACTGCCTTTGTAGACCTGTATATATCCCCGTTAATGTATTCTTCAAGAAAATCATTCTGAAATATTTGAAAAATTCATCAAGATTTGGCAGGGCCATAGCCAGGGAGAGCAATTCTTCCCAGCCAAGTCATTTACCCTCGCTCCTCTCTCCTAAGGAGAAATTTCCCTCTGGAGTGTCAAGGGAGGGGGTCGATTTTGCCCACTTGCCTGGTATTATCAACGATTTTAGAAAAATTGAAATTATATCGATTGTGACTAATTACTAATCAAGTAAATCATTAGCTATTACTAATTTAGTCATCCAGTTATTTTATAATCGTAAATGTTTTCATGATTTAGCTATGCCCATCTCTGAGCAGTTGTACTCTGTATAGGGAATGCGATTTTTAAACACTCTCAGCGAAGCTAAATAGACATGAAGCCGACATTCTCAAAAATATTCGCGTTTAATCATTCATTCGACGTATTTAATGTAAATTTTATTACCAGCTCGCGTCTTCATTTATTTTCCATCGAAGCGAAACAAAAAGCGGCTGAAGGAAAAAGAGGTTGAATTTTTAATAATAAGGAAGGCGCGAAATTCTTGCAAAAAAAATGAAATTTCTTAACTTATTTAGATCGTCGTTTTTCTTCTGCATTTTTCGCCCTCTGTTCGCATCAATTAACTTTCTAAAATGAGGTCGCATTTTCAGACAGCATATCACGAAAAGTACGATGGCAAATATAATCGTTTTTAGCAATTTCCACTGCATTTTCCAATATCCTTTTCCCACAATTTTTCCTTATCAATTTTTCTTCTTTTCATAATTATAGTTGTAAAAAAGCACCTATTATGTTATACTCAATATTACGCTACGAACTTATAATGAATTTAGTTTTGTATTTTAATTAAACTACCTCTCCGCCTCCCATTTGGCACTGCAATTTAGGAAAGAAGTTTATTCTGACATAGATAGTATTTTTATCTACCAAAATGACTGAATGATCAAGAATGTGGTCAAGTAGGGGCACTTAATGACCATTTTTGATTTTGGCCTGAAACCTTGAGGCCGATTTGGACATGATGAATTACTATTCTAGCCAAATTTTTAAGTGAAAATTTATCTAAAAAATCAGCTTTTTAGGTCCGATTTAATTGAAAATCTATAAATCGAAAAAAATTGGGGCATCTCTAAGCAGACTAAAAGATAACAGCTATTTATCGCATCCCGTGACGGATCCAGGGGGGGAATCCTCCCCCATCCAAAAAAATAGACTGATAATCCACAAAAAAAATCAGTTTTCTTGAACCCCTCCCCATTTATGCTGAAAAAAACACAATCTCACCATTTTAGCATTTACCATGCTTTGAAAAAATTTGGATCCCCCCTCCCCGAATGGAGCTCTGGATCCGCCACTGATCGCATCAGTTCATGTTGCTGCATTCGTGAATCAAGATAACACATACAATTCACTTCGACTCACAGCAAATCGAGTTTTCTATAATGCTGCGAGTCACTGCAGTGAATAACCCTATTAAAAATATTAGAAGAGAAAAAGAGAAGATGCTTTATTGAAATGAATTCTCACAACTAAATCCTTTGACTGCTCAACAAAAACAATTTTTTTTTTTTTTGAATAACCTTTTGACTTTTAAGTGTCGATATCAATTGCACCAATGAGTGATTTCAATAAAATTTGTTGCTATCGTATAGGAGCTTTGTATAACTTTCTAACAGCAATACTGCTCCATATTTTACGATTTTCAAATGAATTTTGTGGAAGAGGTGTGAGGGAGGGTAGATCAGTGCAAAGATTCTTATTTTAATTGAAAATCTATTGAGATTTTGGCGAGTGGAAAGGAATGTTTTTGCAATAACCTTTCTTCTTTGCAAGCATGTCTCTATTTTCAAACTACCCTTGACGCAGTGGTTTAACTTAATTACAAACGATCTCTTCCCGTAATGAATATTAGTGTTTCGATAGTCGGTCGAAGGTAGTTTGAATTTACACCCCAGTGTAAAGCCATCACAACACGATGCAGTCGACAAAGGAGGCCAGTTTTACAACTTGCAGGAAAATGGCTGCGAGGAGGTGGGCGAGAAAGCCTTTAATGAAATGTACGATTAATGAATAGTTAATAAAACATTCGCTGGCATATTTCGAGTGAACCGAGGGTGTACGTTGGATATTTTTCTCATTAGTGTAGAACTGTATAGGTTATGAATTAAGCCTGTCGAAAGCTGTCGTATACGTATTTTGAAGTTTCATTTTTAAAAGCTCTTCCATGTAGGAGGTGTAATTATTTGACAGATGCTTTCGATAAAGACGATAATAAAAGTTACTTAATGTTGTTTTTTCCAAAATATGGCCGGTTGAAAGGCTGTTACCTCTGCAGATTGGAGTTAGTTGTAAATTTTTGTGCCTGTTGAAGTAATATTAGTGGGTTGAACTGAGTAAGATTCGGATGTAAATATTAATGTTGGAAATATTGTATCCACCGTTTCCTTACTCCAAAAAAAAAAAAATTATTTTAAGAAAAACAATATTTACCCCAATTAGCTAGACTGAGAAAAAGTACCAATATGAACTGAATCGATCGAAAATATAAACATTATGGATGCAGCTTCTGTATCAATTTTCTCCCCTCAAAATCTGATTAAGTTCTCGATTTTTAAATTTCTTACTTTCATTTCTCCTCGCTATGGTTTAACTTATAAAGATTTAGTTTGAACGAGAATCAGTGCAAAAAGTTTTAGTCTTATTATTACTGAAATTTCGTGCCAAAATATTTGCAGAGGCCCATTTCAGATAATTTTTATAGATTTTCTCGCTGAGAGAAATAGGTAGTAATATTCGCTAATTCTTTATAGAAAAACAGGGACAATTTAAGATTTTAGTTTAGATATTCTAAATATTTGTAGTACTTTTTATTACCTTACATATAGTGAACCCTGATATGCTAAGGGATAAGTCCAATTCTTCAGACTGGAGAGTCAAAAAAACACTAATTTGTACGTCACATAACCCTCTTATATATCATTTTAATTTTAAAGTTTATTTTATTAGCGATAAGTTGTATTTTGTGACATAATACTCGTATTTTTCACAAAAATACTCCTTCACACTGCATCATTGATAAAAAATATTTGTTTTTCTTCTAAAATTGGATGAGTCAGAGCTCAGCCATACAGTACTGTGGCAACACTGAATTTTTCGACTGTGTTTCTCAGTCATGCTTCTCAGGTGTATCTTCATGAAACAGATCCCTTTCAAACCATACTGTCTTTTTTTTAGTTGAGTTTTTTTTTTTTGCTTTTCTATAATTTTTATCTTTTCGACTTACAATGTTTTGGAGTAACACTCTTATAATATTTTCGAATTATATGTATATCTACTACAAGTAAATGAATCTATGCACCAACTCTTATATTTGACTGACTTATCTTAATTAATTCAAAGTTAATAATTACTTTTTTCTTTTTTTCTGTTTTCTCCAGAAACAAGCTATGATGGTTCGTCAACTCGAAGAAGAGCTTCGACTACGTAGTCGAGAATCTGCTTTTGGCAATCACAAGCAAATGGAGGCGTTAATCTCCGAAAACGAGCATTTAACCCGAGAAGTAGCAATTTTACGTGAAACGATAAAGGTAAGAAAACAGAAGCACACTCACACCCACAGAGACATGAAAAACTTGAAAATTTATTTTTCAGTATCTTACGATAAAATGTACATTGTTCTCGTTTACGGACGAGAGATACTACTCGACTTTTGAAAAATTGTCGTAATTTTTTGTTCTTTTGTTTTTTTTTTTTTGTTTCACGCTTAATATAGGAACTAGAATTAAGGATTGAAACACAAAAACAAACCTTACTGGCGCGTGACGACAGTATAAAAAAATTATTAGAAATGTTACAAAATAAGGGAATGGGTAAGTACATGTGTTTTTTTTTTTTGGCTTTTAAAATTTTCACACTCATGATCCCTTTTTTCATCGAGACAATAAAAAATGAGAGAATTTTTATAGCGCATGAGAGGCCATTTGAGACTTTTTTTTTATCTGCTTAATGTGTTTATTTTTATTGTCTGATCAATAATTTATTATATACCGAATCGGTATGGTTTCTAATAGAATTTTGAACAAGTTATGAGTGTATGATTTTACAATCTGGCCCATATATTATGCTATTGAGGATCACATTAGGAATGAAATTGAGTAGAAGAAAATTCAATTTGATTCTTGAAAAAAAAAAGATACTTCTTTATATAAATGACATTTACTTGTGAAATGGTTCGTACAGTTTTCTATGCGCTTTCTAAGTCACTGATGCGATGAACAATTTTGCAAGAAAAGGATTTGTCCAATTTTTGCAAAGTTTAAATAAGTGCCAAAAATGTTTATTTGTGACATCTTCGTTGCGGTTCTCTGTTTACTTTAAAACGGATCAAAGAATTGGGCTAATAGAGAAAATGCGTTTGCTCTTGCTAGATACTGTATAGTACTTATTGGTCAAATCAAATTAAATCAAATACACGTGAATGTAAAGATATGGGTGTGAAGAATCTTGAACATGTTGAGAATAATGTTAAGAATGTGAGTAAAATTAATATAATTTTTAAAATGAAAAGGTGAAGGGATGGGAATGGATCTGTTTGTCCATTATGGTGGTCTAGTTAGGGTCAAGCTCATCAATTTGAGGTCCAGATTGATGTTCAGCTCGATATTAATATAACTTATGGGATTAAAGGGAGAGAGAGTGAGAGAGATTAAGTTTTCACATTTTGGGATGTTGAGTATGAAAAAACAAAAATTCATCGTGCATTCACAGTACTTCAGGAGGGCCCGCAATGCTGTGAATAAAATCATGTCCCTTCAACAGTTCAGCCTAAACTCCCTAAAAGAGCTGGCAGAATTTATAAAAGCACTATAAACATAATGGTAATGTAGCCTGGCCGAGAGTAATTTCAACTATTTCGGGTAAATGTTACTTGAAGAAGAGGAAGCTCAAAATATCTTTTAGTTCATAAATCAGGCAGAATAAGTTGTGTTTTACAAAAAAGATTACTTTACTTTTTCTGGTTAGCGAGATACTCGGCTGGGTCAACAATATTAACATTCTTGTAAAATCACCCGTACATAATATTCTTCTTACATTTTTCTTTTATTGATTCGTTTAATCTTTTATTTATGTTTTTCCCCAAAACTAGCGAGTAAAAGCAAATTACTGAATCTTTTTTTTTTTAAAGGACAAAATAACCTCAAAACTCAAACTCATTAAATATATCTACGAGCCTATCAACTTTCGCAAAGTTACAAAAAATTTGACTTTTCTTCCTCTCCCCCCCTTCGTAAAATTTCAGTCCTTTTTTTTGGCTCGCTTAAAAACTAAAGACGAAAGAAAATAATAGAAGTATCGTCGCAGCTCTGAAACGAAATTCTATAGGTTGGAAAAAAGTGGGCCCACGTATACGAGCATTATACGATTCTTTTCATTTAGTTTTTTCCTTCAGGGGATGAGTGCGAAATAGTGGTCGACAAAAGAGTTCGATCGTATTGGTGTAACATCAAAAAGACACAACACTGGGTCATTGACACACAATATAGAAAGAGTCGAATAAATATTTTCACAAAGGCGAAAGGATAAAAAAGATGGGGAAAAAGTCGAGTTTATCGCGTGTTTTTTGATACTATAGCAAGTTTGTAGAAAGGGTGCAGCAGAGTAAGCGATTACAAAGCGATTGCAAAATTCTAGTTCTCGGTTACTATAGAAAGAAAATCCAACGTATGACGTAACACTTTATGAATATGTATTTGTACTTGAGGCAAAGTCTGTGAAAATAGCGATCAACGTTAAGTCGAAGTTATTTTATTTTTTGTCGTCTGCTGCTGAGTCGAAACAAAAATTGAAATACTGCGAACTTTTTCTACCCCTGACGTTCATTTATGCGTGTAAAATCTTTTCACTTGTATTTTTCAATGGATAAAATTTTTACGAATTTTATGAGCTTTCAAATTGTGTCGTCGATAAGCAGAACCATAAAAGTTTTCTCGGTTAAAACGACGTAGGAAAAAAATAGTACCGGTATCTATAAATTTTCTATTCGAAATTTTTACACAATTTTATGAGCTGAAATATGGCTTATTGGAAAGTTAAGCTTTTGTGTGATATTAAAATGATTGTGAAAACTTATTTTATTTTTATGTTGATTGTTAAATGAAATTAGAGCCGTAAGAAGTCACAATATTTAGAATCAAGATGTCTGAATGGTGCTGAGAATTACGTTGAGAATAGTTTTGGCAGTAGAGATGAGAATACTGAGCCTGTCTAACGAAAAAGCCTCCACCTAGTGGTTACAAATAACGAATCAAAAATGAAATAGAAATTGACGTTTCAAAAATGAAAATACAGATTTCTATATCTTTTCAAAAAGGAAGAGCAAAAGGAACCACTGGAAGGAACCATCTTGATCAGTCCATACGAAGAATACTTTGTAGTCAAAGTTATTCAGTGTTACCAGAATAAATGAAAATAAGGATTGGCAAAGTCACTCCAGATTATAGACAGCTGAAAAATTTTCATTTCTATAAATTTTTCCCACCATGACAAGATTTTGTGATTTTAATTAAAAGTTTTTGGGATATTTGGCATAAGCCACCGAAAAAAGCCATCTTACGAGTGTCTCATTCGTGTCCATGAAAATTTTTGTATTATTATAGTCTGCACGCACTTTTTTATTGCGATAAAAAAAATTGTTGGAAAATGTAAAGAAAGAATAAAAAAAAACAGAAAATTTATTAATCTGAACCCTGTTTAATACACATTTTCCCAGCGCTTATATTTTTCACTAATTGGTAATTTAAATTTCTCTCACGAACATGGAAAACTAGAATAGACCTATGATTAAAGTATGAAAAAAAATGAAGAAAAAAATTATCATGAAATTCTTTCACAATCACTATGGTCTCAAAGGAAAATGTGGATTAAAATACGAGTCAGTGTGACGGCGAAATTTAATCCTTCTGTTTTTTTTTTACCACTTTTTTGACTCTGCAAGATAAATTCGACCTACTTTCACATGAGAAAAAGTTTGTTTTTCTCCATTATTTTTTTATTCTATTTTGTGCGCAGACTGATGAATTTACTTCGAGGGTGGTGCACAATTTACACACCACATGCAAAGAATAAAGTCTACATTTTTTTATTGTCCTCCCATTCGAATAGCTGTGATAAATCATCAGGTTTTTTTTCTTCTGTATTCGTTCTTCTTGATAAATATGAAAAATTATTTCGTAGTGTAGTCCACCAATGGTACTGCTGGGAAATTATTTCATTAGAAAAGCGTTTTAAACATTTTAATGATTTGGTTTTCATTTTAGTTTGCAAGGTCCTTAGTTGAAGGGGGGCTATGTTATTCCAAGTCTCCCTTTGACTAAATTCCCCCCGCCTTGTAAGAAATAAGAGAATTAATATAATGTTTAGCAATAATCAGTACAGATTTGTTCATAAAAATTTTCTTCGTCAAAATTGCCTCAGTAATTTCTTTCCAGTAAATTGCTCGATAAATGAAAAAAACTCCTGTGAAGGTTTCTTTCAAACTGATTTCCACCTACTCAGTCGTTGAAAAGCTAAATCTATGATTTATTTTTTACATTTTAGTTGCATTTGGTAAAAAAAATTCCCTCCGAAATGAAATTTTTGAATTACAAGGACAACATAGTGTTAAGTGGAAGATCTAAAAATAGTATAAAATTTTATTCGCAAAGTTCAGATATGAAAGTTTTTGCGAACATAAATATTTGGTAGAATATATTTGTATATTTTCACCTTTTTGCCAATACAATGTTAAATCCCCACTGATTTCGTTTTGGTGCTACCCACGTATTCAAAATTTTCTGCCTACATACTTTTTGGCAGCCAACTCGTGAAAAGAAGTTCGGTACGAGACCGAAATAAAAATTTCAATGCGTTGAGAAAAATTTGTATTCAAAGGTCGAGGAGCCAATTCACAAAGATGTGTTTGTTATAACTTTCTGGCAATATTAAGTTTAAAGACATACTTGTAAAAAAATTTGTCGGAAAAAACAGTTCGAACTCCAACATAAACACTTCTGTTTCATAAAGTCTGCAAATATTTTGAATAAAATGAAGAATGAAATTTCTTGTCTTTTTCAGCATTTTTTTTTTTATTCAGGCGCACCCTGATAATATTATAAGTAAACAGACCTTTTTTTTTGACTTTTATTTTGAAAACTACAAGTAGATTTAATCTATTTACTTTTTTTTTTTTCTTTGCTTGTCCCCTTTTAACATCCATATACGTTTTATCGTCAGCAGTTTTCATTTTTTTTTTTTGTGCCAAGAAGGTATTGACACTCACAAATGGATTGTTACCTTTTAAACCGTTTTTGCGAATAGCGAAATTGGATTAAATTTATGGGTATTTCTATACCTGGGTTGCAAAAGGCACCATTAATTTTCTTTATTTTCTACTGTAATAAAATTTCAAAATAGCGTGTCCTGTGGCCAATTAGAAATTATTCGTTGGGTTAATGGAGTAGAAGGAGAGATGAAGGATTCATCGGATTAATTTAAAATTCTAAACGACTTGAAATAGATTTTCAGCAGAAAGTATTAGAAAATGAAAGAATTAATATTCACAATCTGTTTTGCATAATGGAATTTTAATATAGTTATCAGCTTAGAGCTTAGTAACAAAAAAATCTATTGAAGAAGTAGTTTTTAAAAAATTCATATTATTTGCAGAAACATAAGAAAGTTGGTAAGGAAGGAACAGTGATTTGCAAGAAGCGAGTAAGTTCACCTTTTTCAAAACTTCAGTTCTACGATTCAAAAAAATTATGGTAATTTTCTTTACTTTTTATTGAAGAACAGAGGCAATTCAAAATTGTAGATATTCTTCGTATTTGTAGTACTTTCTGTTATCTTAGATAGAATATTTTATCATTTTTGTAGGAATTTCTGCAACAAATCTTGCATCGTCCCAGTTTTACCATTTAAATTATGAAAATTACTACCTATCTGTTTTTTTTTATTACTTGTAAAATTTCAAAAAATGGACACATCAACTTCTTTGCAAACCACTGTTCGAATATTTACCCTCATTTTGGTGAGATAGCAAGTGAAAAAAAGGTGAGATTTTTATATTCTCAAACTTAATCGACTCGTAGAAAACTGTTTATTATTAATTTTCTTTATTCAAATGCTTGCTTCGTTACTCTCGTTTTCGAAAAGTTCGTATTTACGGCGAACCAGTTATGCAACATGAGGTACATCTTTTACGTAGTTGAAAAATGATATTTACGGTTCGTACGTCCGTGGAGAAAAACCGAGAAAATGTGACTTTTGAATGAAAATCTTACTAATTTCTTAATCGGTTGGAATGAATTTTGAAACACAGCGACATCCCAGTTTTTATAGTTTCTGATATTTTAAGAAGTTGGATTAATGGATTTAATTTTTGAATTTTGAAAGTACCGACATTAGAATAAACATCTTACTCTGCTCTGAAATCTATTTTGAAATGTCAAACTAAAGCAGTAACCCAAGGAAATATGATTCTCTTGCTCTTTCCACGTTAAGATCAAGGTCAAGTAAATGGAAATTTTATTCATTCCAAATTTATTTCAAATAATTTTATCATAGCTGTATTTCGCTGCTTTTTAATTGTGTAAATTAAATTTCAAAAATCATAAAAATTCTATCACTGGAGTATTCCTTTTAATAGAAAAAAATAAATAAATAAATAAAAGAAAAGAAATTTGAAATTTTCAAAAAAAAAGAAAGAAATTATCAACTTGCGAGCCTTCCTAAATGAAAAAAAAAACAAGGGTTATGATTTTTAGTTTCATATTCAATGGCTTCAAATTTTTCTTTTGTAAATTTTTAAAAAAATTCTTTCGTCCTTAAGGATCCATTATTCCTGAACCCGTTATTTTCTAATTTCTGCAACTTCTACTTAAGCTTCTCTGTTTTTCCACCTACTTATCATCCCCTAAAGTCTGTGGCTTGCCTTTCTCCTGAAACGTAAGTTTTAATTTATTTAATTTTTTGAAAGAGCAAAAATCTTTTCAAAATGTATATTTTTCTTTACCACAAGCATAAATATGAAACTCTGATGGTATCTATACAGTTGATATAAATCTCTCATAAATATTGAAACCGATCAAATATAAAATAGGTACGTTTAGTGGAAGTATATTTTATCAATCATATATACCTTTTCAGTTTGACGTATTAATTTTATTTTAACGGAATTCGTTAAGGGTCGTTCGAATTCAATTTCCCCCCCCCCACTAACGAATCTAAACAGTCTCATTCGTGTATATTGCGCTGGTAATGGTTAACGACCAACTAGAGACCAATTTTCGTTTGTAAAATTGATTGGCACATTAATCGTATGACACTATAACTTCGTGAAGTGGTCTCATGTCTGCTTTTATAGTTTCAATTGGGTGAGTAGGGATCCGAGTATATCTTTTGTCCATTTTGCTAAATTAAAGTGTATAATGTTTTCGTTGATACTCGTATTTTATATTATTTTAATATTTTACATGGAGAAAGATATGAATAATGTCAATTACAGATCGATATTTTTGTCCGAATGAAATGTGTGTATTTTAGAAAGACTAATATTTGAAAATAGTAACATATAGAGAGTGTTTAATATGAATTTTGACCATGGGGTACTTTAAATAACTTAAATAAAATGTATTGAGAAAATCATAAATATTAAGCAGTATGTTTCTTGCCCTGAACAAAGTTTTAGTAATCTGTTTTGGATATAGGATGACGGGGAAAATTCAAAAACAAGTAAGTTGAAAATCCTGCGAAAATAGTAAAATATTTGTTCAAGTGTAGTGTGCGAACTTCTAATTACAAAATCAGTTTGAACTTGAGAATGTTGAGATATTTCATCATAAAATTCCATGTGAAAATATAAATTATGTAAACTCATTGAGCATTAAACTCGATCTGCATCAAACTACTCCAATTAATCTGCTTTCACGATGAAAGTATATTGAAAAATATATTAACGTTCTTTCAAGTCCGCAGATTTTAGGATGAAGAAAATTTTTATTACATCTTCAAAAATAGAGCTAAAAAGAATAACGAAAGGAATTAAGATTAAGAATATAAAAGAAAAACAAGTTTAGTGACTAACAATTTACATCAACATCTGATAACTATATTTTTATAAAACGTCATTAAGGGTACGTTGTACACTATATAAAATAGTAAAAAGAATTACAAATGTTATATCATTCAATAAAATCTTGAACTATTCCTATTTTTTCTATTTAAAATAATGAAAATTATTCTTCATCTTCTTCTGCAACAGAATGTTTATTTTGCTTTGATGCATAAACTGAAGACTCTATCGAACCCACAAGTAAATGTCATTTTTACAATATTATAAAAGTGTTTGAGTGTATCTGAGTGAGGAGAAATATATGTTTTCTTTGTTATTTAATCGAATAATTATATATGAAAATCGTCGACCACATTATTACTATTGCAGTTTATACCAGATAATATATGTTTTGTAGTATGGCCTATCGTATGTTATAGGCAAAGAGGAAGAACGAATGATGTTCCATCAAATGCAATCTATGGCCCAAAAACAGGTGCTCTTGCTTTTTCTATTCTTTTTCTAATTTTTGTTTCCAACTTCTTGTTTAGATTCAGTCTTAGATTTTTTTTAATATTAGAGACCACTATTACTTCTGTAGTAATAGTTCATAATATTTGTTTCGCATTTTAATTTTGTCGATCGACGAATTTGCTCTTGTACGCTGCCATTCTATCAATATTCTGTCTGAAATTGTCTAAAATAGTTACCTTCATCACTGAATAAGTTGAAAGAGATTCGATAAAAGAAATTTTCATTAATTAATCAGTATTTTAGTTGGTACTGATGTAGAGTCAGCTGACATCATACTTCTTTTTAAAAGACAATTTCCAAAGAAAATGCCAGAATTTATTTATTTTATGTACAAGTATCTACTCACTATGAAAGTTTATAAAGAATGTATCTTATATACATCTTTAGTTTAAGACACAAAGCTAAAACATATGTTACTGATGCCCGTATGGAATAGCTTTGAAAATCTGGTAAAATAAATTCTTGATGTTCTGGAAGCACCTATATAGCTTAAATATTCGCAAAGGAATGTGTTTACTTGCGTGATTTAAACAAAATTATTTACCAAAGTGGCAAATTTAAAACAAAAATAAAAAATTCTTTCGCATTGGTGGGTATTTTTATAATGAAGTCCGTGCGGAAAAGAACTGCAGTGAAAAACTTTCTTAATTCGTTCTTACCCAAGTTGGTAAATTTATTGTGCATTGTATTGCCGTTGTATTTATAATCTCCAAGTTTTCTGCAGAAATTTTTAATCAAGACGTTTTGTTGAAAATGACACCTACCATAAACGAGGTACTTGGTGGGTGATTACTTGAGACGATAAAGAATAAATGAACAAAAGTCATTGCGAAAGGAGAAAAAAACATTAAAAATTCATCGTCGAAAGAGTAGAATCTTTACTTTATACCTATAACTCTTGGTGCTCTTCTTGGAAAATTCTCAGCCCACGTTTATTTGAGCCTTACGAATCGAAATAAAGGCTGTCTGAAATAGAAGACGTCAGATGAAATGTAAAATCTCGTCGGTTTTAGTGGATTATAAGAAATTTTCCAATTAGAGGTCACTTTTTTATTCTCTCTCTTCTCGCTATAGTCCTTAGATTTGTAAGACCATTGTTATTTATGAAGTGGAACTACGTAGACAGTTGAGAAATAATATCATGCAGACAGTTCAGCCGTCGCGTAAATTTAGTAATTTCTACTTAATAATTTATGCTGAGTAAATATTCATGTCTACTTATACGGTTGCCTTTCAAACTGCCAGCCATCCGATCATCGCCTATTTTCATAGTTTAATAGAAATGAATTTTTTTTCATTTTTTATTTGTAGCCGACTTGTGACGAAAATCTTTCGTTATTATATTTCTTTTGTGAGAGAGTTGAAATATAAAGAAATATGTGTGAGAATATACGTATGAGGAATTGACTGAAAAAGAGTTGATATAATTATTGAAATAATAATTTATTAGTCAAGAGTTATAACTCTGAAGCTATGCTAAAATAAATAGCTATTCTTTTTTTAAATTTTTAGTTAATTTATTTTTATTTAATTGAATTTTTTTGTCTCATTTTCAACTTATTTCATAATTTCTTTTGCCTTATACTACCTACTTATTTAATTATTATTTTTATTTATTTATCATTTTTAATTATTAATTATTTAAATTTTTATTTATCATTATTTTTATTTATTCGTCATATTTAATTATTTATTTTTGACATTTTTATCCAATATTTATTTATTTATTTATTATTTTCATTTATTCATCATATTTTTTTATTTACATTTTTTATAAGTATATTCTTTTACTCAGTAATAGCTGGCTTTCTGTAATAAAGAATTTGGCAATAAAACCTACCAAAAACTTTCTAACATAGTTTAGGAATTAAAAATTTTTACAAAATTACATAAGTCTCCAGACCTCTGTTCTTTCTTTCCTTCTCCTCCCAGTTCTTGTTCGAATTGATAAGTTGGAGAAATAACCTTATAGTTGCAATGGCACAACCTGTGATCGCATGAATAAAAACTTTTGAAACAAATCTGTAAGGTTTTAGGATTTCGAATTTCATTCAGTAGATAACCTATAATAGCCTTTTTTGGATTTTAAAAGTAAAAAAGTTAGCATTATAAGATTCTTGAAATAAATTTATACATGTATAATATTATATTTTATGCCAACATGACTCAGCTTCTCTTCTGTTGCCTTAACGGCTGGGGGAGGGGGAAAGAAGCATAAAAATTAATGAAAAACTATAACGAAGATAGCTTCGTTCGTTACCCATGAAAGTTTTTATTAAAGAAATAATTCTTATATTACAATAACGTTAGAATTAAGCATATTTTGAAAGCCAAAGTTCCAAACTATTTAAATCATTTTTGCAAGAATTTTTCATAAGGATTTGTTGGATTTTCATAGACGTACCTTTTATCGTGTTCAAAGAAGTGTGGAAATTCCAAGAATTTTTCATCTGTAACCTAACAAAAGAAATTTTTCATTATTATACACACTTTCTTGTTTTACGTAATTTTTATTCGTTTTAATTTAGTGTCTTTCTTTATGAAAAATCATCAATTTTCAAGGAAAAATAGTGAATTGAACAATTTTGTTGGACTCGAATGGGTTTCAGGCATCTGACCTACTGTTTTTGAATGAGATTACAATTATACGTATGAGTGAATTTTTGGAACTAAGAATGTTGGGAGAAGTGCCAGTCCTGTATACCTTATTCAATGCTCCTTAGTCGTCGTTCTGTGGACCATTGAAAAAATTATTCATGCTGTGATGTGTTGTAAATTGTAGATTACGCAGATCGTTGTGGCGACGAAGATCGCGATGATCGCGTAGCTAAACTGTCCCGAAAATTATGCGAATGGGAAAGAAAAATATTCGAACAGGATAATTTGATCGAACAGTACAAATTGGCTTTAGGTGATCGCGATAAGGATGTAGATAATCTGAAATGCGTGAGTACTGCAAGATGTATTCAATGATCCACTTTTCCATTTTAATACATCAGTCATTGCTTTAGATCTTTGCATATAATTATCTCCTAGCATCTGGCTTATGGTAGAGTTTTTGAATTCATTATAATTCACATTGCATGGTAAACGTTATAGTCTTTTATAATGTTGAAGAAGAGATAATAAAATGCAGATTACATTCAACCGTAAAAAAATTTTGCAATTTAAAAAAATTTTGAAGTGCCCAACTACATTCGTTTTCCTTACTGTAAATTTTTTTTACCTAATATTAGATTCATGGTCTTTGACTCTCTTTCTCAATCTCCTCGTTGAATATGTATGTACTCGTCCTTGTGTAGGAGCTGACCTTTGCAAATGATGAATTGAACAGGTGTCATGAGCAAATCGAAAATACAACACAGCCCAGAGACGTCGTGTTTTCACAAGTAGCATTCTCTGGGAATGCTGAAGGTGCATTTTCTAGAGAAATGGACATGGTTTTAAAACCAGTTACTTGGGCAGATATTGGCAAAAGTGCAAAAAGTAACCGGGAAGTAAGTTGAAAAGGCATTTACTCAATGGAAAGTTTATTGAATTGTCCAAGTCTCTATTTTCCTCCATAATATAAAAAACAATTCTCACACTTCCCCTAATTTGTTCTCCTCTGTTTTACCTAAGGATAATTTTCTCTTATGGACATTTTACCTAATTTCTACTTCCCTGATCGTTTTTTCCTAATACCGAAATGACTAATGGATTATTTCCCTAAAAAAAAGAAGTTATGAAACACTATTTTTGAACAAAACTGTTATTATTACATAAGTGGTTGATGAATGAACCAATGAAGAATTTGCTTAGAAATATTTTTTTTAAATAACCCAAAACCCTCGCAGATTTTTCAAAATTAAATTATCGATTTTGATCTATTTGAATGGAAATCGAAAATCGGCCATAGAAAAATGAGAAAATCAGACATCAATTTTCAATTTTTTTTTACTCTAAGTTCCAGTGAAAATTTAAATCATAATTTGATTTTTTTTTTAAATTATGAATATTCACTGACACAAATGACTTGAAAACCCATTTTGAGAGAATACCACGTTTATTTTGATTTTTCAAATTTTGATGTGTAATCGAATCAAAATCCAAAAAGTCTATTTTTCAGGTCTGATTTAATCGAAAATCATAAAATCGAGGGAAAAAACTGGCATGTCTGCGGGCATAACAGGAGGACTATGCCAACCCGGAGTTGAAATTAAACTCAGCAGAGAAAATCGAATTAGCTTCCCCCTCAGCTCAAAGAAAAGTGACTAATCGCATCGATTTACTTGTAACAAAACTCTAATAATTTTTTTTTCCTTTTTATTCATCATTTCATCAATTTTTTAAACATTTTTTTGCTGGTTACTGACAAAACATATCAGCCCCCCCCCAACTAATCAATTAAGTCCACCCTCATTAATTTGAGACGATAGATCTGAAATTAAAGTAGATTTTCGACGGTTTTATTTTGTTGTTTATGGTTGATACACTTTTATGAGACCTTTTCAGTTCGAGTCTCAGCTAAAGGCCGTTTCATTTAAAGAACTCCAGGCGTAAGAAAGAGCCAGACTTTGCTCAATGTATTTATGTGGGTGTCGAGGTGGTTAAAATGTTTTTGTCTGTTTAAAAAAAAAGACCAGACAAGAAGTTTCAGAAGAACAAAAATTTTTAGAGTTTGGTACAAATAAATCAAAGTTATATTTAATGGAAGAAGGGGGAGATTTGAATATCTGATAGAAGCTTAGTCTTAGCTCTGGAGGGGCAAAGCCCTTGAAGGAAGTGCAGCCATACTGAATGCTACAGTGTGAATACATTCCAATAAACGTGTTGGTTGATAACAAGAATCTGTTTACTTTGTATGGCAGTAGTCATCTTCTCAATACTTTCATGATTGGCTAAAATGGGTTATTGCCAGTTACCTATTATGGCTTTTCTCAAACGAAATGGACTATTTATGATTATTGCTTAGATATCTAATAAAATACGTTTGAAATAATCTCAGATATGAACCCGGAACGTAATTATGTGAAAAGAAAACACTGTGTATTTTTTTTCTCATTTGTCATAAAAAGTTGTGCACGCTTTTCAGACTTGGATATATTTGACGGCGAGAGTTCGATTAGTTATTTATAATAAAAAAATTGGCTAAGGGAAAGAGGTCGAGATGTGTTTTTGTGTAAGAGTTTGTTTCGTGCTTCATCATTGCGTGCCCAGTGCCCAGCCTGGTGTTCTAAATTAAGGCTGGAATTAAAATGATGGGAATTATTTACTTCGCTATACCCTCTTTCGACCACCCTTTGTAGGCAAAATAGACATGAATATATTTGCTGCCACGCTTTTCATTAGCTGTGGTTTGTAATAATGAACTTGATACCTTCTCACCGAAGGTATTAGGTCTAGTTAATAAAAGACGATGTATATTTCGTGAAGGCTAATCTTAGTCATTTGATAGAAAATCATTTTCATGTTTTATAGGCAGTTGTATTAATGGCAGCGTACAGATACCTTATTCGTTCGATAATTTTTTTTTGGTGTTGCTATTTTATTATGGCTGTATGAAAAGTAAAAGTTAGAAAACTATGGTCAAACTATTATTTGAAAGTTTGTGGCTTACGTTGCCTCATATGGACTATTTTTTTTTTCAAACTGCTCTTAAATTACTTTTGATTTGAGAAATCAATTTTGGGAAAAGTTTTCAAATAATTAATCCTGTGTATAGCTACAGTAAAAAATGGAGTATTACTTTTTTTTTTGGATCATGTGTTGCAAAAAAGTATTTTTCATATGCCATATAAAATTATACGTTGCATAACAATGGTATTTTGTGGCAATATTTTTATTTTTAGCCATCCTGTAGATTTGTATAGTTCATTTATAATATAGCAAATAAAATAATCTGATTTTAATGTGAGTTTATGTTTCTCTCTTCATTGACATCACAGCTAGACGAATTCAGAATGGAAGTGCAGCGAAGAGATCAAGAAATTGTAGCAATGACTGCAAAAATAAAAACTCTAGAAGAGCAACATGCAGATTACCAAAGGCATATAGCCGTTTTAAAGGAAGCAATTGTGGCTAAAGAAGAACACTGCAATTTATTGCAAGCTGATGTAATTATCTTCTTTAATTATTTATTTTACAACTTACAAGATTTTCGACAGAACTATAGAATTAAGTTTTATCTGACTCTAGCAATATTAGACATCAGTCTTGAATCGTTTTTTATTTCACAATATCCAGGTTCTATAAATACCATATCTTCATTTGTTTCGTCATTTCATATTTCTGTAGATATAGTATAGGGTGTGGCCTTTAAAATCAAAATTACTACAATGGGAGGTTTCAGACTTTCAGTATGTTATTTTTATTAGATTTAAAAATGACTGAATCGTTTATCTAATTACAAAAAGAAACTTGAACTGCTTTTTGGTCGTAATTAATTTACTTTTTGGGACTAATATAATGTCCTCTCGAAAGGATCTATTAAGAACTATATTCACAAGTAATTATTATAACGAAGAAAAGAGCTACCGTAGTGTCATTTTTGGAACATGAGGTTTATAGAAAAATTTGTACGTGGTTTAATCATAATATTATGCTTTTACTGAGCTCTTGGGACTTGACTCCCCTAATAATCGTTAAAGATACACGAATTAAACCAAGCTAAATTACTTTATTCGAAAAACTGCCTTTTAACCAGTATACAAAGCTAAAATCATTTAGCAAATTTAATGAATGTCCAACTTTTCTTGTTTTTGGTACAATTAGTTTAATTAAAAAAATATTGAGTTTACCAAAAAATGTTTTCAGTCAATTTCTGTAAAATCCTTGGGGAACTTCGAACTTGTATTGAGAAATGATGGAACCGTAATTTCTCTATTTTCGATTTAAGACCAGGAACAACGAAGTGACAAAATTCGAACATATCTTCTGTAAAAAATGATATTTTTCTCCAGGATAACTTAAAATAAGTTACAAGGTCAAAAAATTAATGTTTTTTTTTTTATGGAAATATATATTAAGTATTTGTTAGTCTATAGAACATTTAAAAACCCTCGAATGGCCAGTTAAATTGCTTACACTTGGTTCCAGAAGAGTAAAATAAAATGTAGAGCCTCTCCATATTAATGAATTTTTGGAGCATACTTTTATGAAATTTCAAGGTTGCATTTCTAGACTAAGTCCTATTAGTGTTTGAACACCATTTCTTAAACTACCCCTTATTTTCGCTTATCGATAGTATAAAATTACAATTGACGAAATTTCGTAAAACACTAAAAACTTGGAAAGGGTAATGATATTAATAATTAACGTAAATTATTTTGGCCTCCTTTTCCTGTTATTTCTCGAACGTAAATTGATTTTCGCGTGACACTCGTATCGACTTCATGATGGTAGTATAAGTGCTATGTAAAGAAAACACTGCACGTGTATTGTCATCCAAGTCATTAAATTTTTTCGACATCATGTAAAGAAAATTTATGGATTCAATGGTATATTCAAACTTCCTTAAAGGTCAAAACGATTGTCTTTGGTAAATACTTGATTCAAAAGTACATACATGTACAAAAATAAGTTGGTAAGTTCTTTAACCTCTTTTTGTGGCTTAGTTATAATGAAAATGTTGAGAATGACTTGAAAAACACTGACTAAAGGGATACTTAACAGAAACATATGTAGCCTTTGCTGTAAGTATTATATATTTTTTGAGAGGGGGGGGGAGTAAAATGTTTTAGCTAGTAACGGTTGAAATTGCTAAAGTGGTGAAACTTTACTTTTGTTTTAAGACCTTAGAGTTATCGTGAAAGAGGATTGAGTAGAATAAAACAAAAATTCATAAATAAATTTGATCTACTCGTTTGTCTTTTTAGGACTCAAGTTAAACAGTAGGAATAAGAAGGTCATTAAAGGATTCAGAAATCCTTTAAGGAAATACTAATCTCTTTGTTTTTTCCCTTTTTGCAAATACATAATATGTCTGTTCTGTTATGCTTTTAAAAGTAAATCTATCTAGAAATCTTGTTCATGGTCAATATTTTTTAATAATGTGAGATCAGTACATAAATAGTAAATTAAATGAATGTGTACTTTCGAATTTTCCCCTGACCACCACATGGAGTGTTCAATATGTTAGAATGGTATTTTTATGAGGTCCTGGAAAAGGGTATTGAAAATACTTTCCTATTCCCCTCTCTTGCAGCAAATGAAAAAGAAATGCGTAATAAAAACCATCAAGTTTATGAAAAAAGTACTCTTAAAACTACTTGTCGAGTCTTTAATGCAGGCTACTTATTTTATTAAAGAGCAATAATTGTTTCCCTTTTTTCCAGGCTGAAGAATTAAGAGCTCGTTTGGAAGAGCGAAATAAAGTTATTGAGAAAAAGACACAAGCAGCACTACAAGCCAATCAAGAAAGAAATCGTATTTCTAACGAATTAAATGAAATTCGAGATCATATGGATATTAAAGATAGAAAGATCAGCGTCCTTCAAAGAAAGGTTTGGAATCTCGATATTATTTTTCAGCTGTATTATCTTATCAATTTTGAGATTATGATGTGAAAGTGATGGAACGAAAATTGTAGATCATTTCATGTAGGTACCTAAAACATTTTTCGTTTCGAACATTTTTTCATAAAATATACCTTTAGCCAGTTATAGCTGAATAATCGAATGGTAACTTTTGGGGGTTGATTCTAGAAATTGGTCTAGGACGTTCCTGCGCAAAAATTTTTCTTGGAGGAATTTTTGCATTTACATTGCATTTCGTTACACTGGACTAATATATTGCTCGAATACAATTTTCAGAAACAAGTTGATCCATTCAAAGTGATAAACCCAAGACGAATTATCTAACCATTCTCATTTTCAGATTGAAAACCTAGAAGACTTACTGAAAGAGAAGGACAACCAAGTGGAAATGGCACGTGCCCGCATGAATGCCATGCAGCAGCATCGTTGCTCTTCCGAAGGTGCCCTCAACAGCCTCGAAGAGGCAATCGGTGACAAGGAGAAGCAAATGAACCAGCTGAGAGATCAACGAGATCGTGCCGAGCAAGACAAGCAGGAGGAGCGCAGTCTCCACGAGCGTGACATTGCCGAATATAAACTCAAACTGCATGCCCTGGAGAGTGAAGTTGAAAAACTGACAGCCCGGCTGGATCGCACTATCATCGAAAAAGATCGCATCGAAGCCCGTCTTGAGAGCTCACAGTCTGAGCTGGGCAAGTCAAAGGCTGAACTGGACAAGGCAGCTTCGGAGGTGGGTCGCAGTGGCGCTGACTGGGAGCACGCTCGCCAGAGGATGAGTCGGCTGGAGGTGGAGAACGAGCGCCTTCGACACGAGCTGGAACGATCACAAACCACTTTTGGTCGAAACACCTTAACCACCTCCCAAGAACTGGAACGTCTCCAGGAGAAAGCCGACAAGTCGTCCAGCGAGTTACGCAAAACGCTGGCCGAGCTGCGAGTGACGCAGGCGGATAGCGAACGCTCCAAAGCTGAGGCAGCTGCTCTCCAGGAGAAGCTGGAGAAATCGCAAGGAGAGGTGTACCGGTTGAAAGCACGTCTGGAGAACACTCAGGGAGAGATGGAGAACCTGAAGGAAGAGCACGAGAAGATACAGTCTAACTGCAACCGACTGCATATCGAGAAGGACCGCGCCATTACTGAGCTGGAGAAGACCAAAGAGGAGCTGGAACGAACGCAGGCCACCTTGGGCAAAGCCCAGCTGCAGCAGGAGAAGCTGGAGAATGAACTGATGAAAGCGCACAACGAACTCGATCGCACAACTGAGCAGCTGGAGAAAGCAAACGTCGAGAATCGAAAGGTAAGCATTATTTTTATATCGCCATCTTGTATTTTTTCTGTGTTTGCTTTTGAACACGAATTTGTGTGTCTGTTGCGTATTATTGCGTCAAGCACTGACGCTTTTTCAAGCTATAGGTTAGCTTTATGTAAAAAAAAAAAAAAAAGCAAACAAAAAAATGGGATTCGAGCGCATAGGCGTTGATTTTCTTATGCAAGATGTACGGAATGTGGTAATTCAAAATCGACATGGATGGAGTGAGAAATAAAAATTTCTTCATTCTATTGGTTGGGCTGAGAACAAATTGCAGGTGAAAAAAATTCCTGAAACTGAGTTTTTCGTTGAAAATTTGCTTTTTAGCTACAAAAAAAAAAATAAATAATGGTCTGTAGAATTGTAGTTGGAAAAATTTAAAACTACAAGGATAAAAAATACCAAATAATTATATCATCCTTGAAATTCCAAAAAAGTCCTCAAAATTTTTCAGTTCCAAAAAACCCCCTGAATACTTGAAATTTCAAAAAATCCCTGGTTTTATCCCTGAAATTATTCAAGTTGGTAAAAAATCGCTGGTTTCACGGATTAATCTCTGGAGTTGGTATCCCCGATACGAAGTTTTTTCTGATAGACTGTTTTTGTGCTGACGTCACAACAACAAAAGGTTTATTGATTTTCACGAATTTGGGGGGGGGGAATTCAATTTTCTTTTGGGAGTTAATTTCAGTTCTGGGTTGGCACAGCCCCTTCATGATCTCCTAAAGTTTATCTATGTCTTTTATATTAAATTAATGTGTATAAAATATAACGGAAATGAAAGCGTACAGATGTAAAAAAAAAGAAGATTTTTTTTTGTATTATTAAGAATGATCACACTTGAACCTTAATTCCTCAAAAGGCTACTTGAATAACTACATCTTATATCACATTACATGAAACTAGAAGCTTTTACCAATACAAAACCGATAATTTTGAAAATTCGCTTATACTGAGCTGAGTAAAGCTTATCAGTTGAAATTTCTTTCATATTTCTAGTAAAGTCACAGATAATCATGGAAAAATGTTATAATGTCCCTATGAAAGTGTTGCTCGTAGTCGCATGTTTGTTTTTACATTTGGTTTATGCGCAGCATGGTTTTGAAGAACGTGCGTAGATAATAAAGATTTTCTGTGATAATTTGTGAATTGTGAAAATAATTCATGATTGAAGAACGTGAATTTTCATGCTTGAAATGCCACTCTGTTTGGCCAGAATTTTTAATGTGACGTCACACAAAATCGGTCTATTAATATTCTTCTTAACGTTAACGTTGCTCAGCTTCGTTATTTTTTTCCTCCCGAAAAATTCGTATTTACGGCGAATCGGTTATGCAATATGAGGTACATCTACGTAATTGCAAATAAAAGCGTAGAAACATTTACGTTCAGTCCATAAACAAAAACTAAGATAGCGTTGATTTTGTTAGAAAATTCCGTTAAATTTCTGATTGGTTAAATGGAATTCGAAAAATGGAGACATTTACTCACTGTTGACTCCCAGCCCGAATCTTTGATTTGTCCTTTGAATTACTTCAAAAGTACATCACGCATACAGGATTGCTATTTAATTTTTTTCTTTACTTTTTATTTTTATTATTTTGATTTTGAAAAGAAAAAAATAATTTTAGTTGCAATTAGAGAAAGAAAAATACAAGTTTGATTACGAAGATATACAATCTGAGTTAGATAAAGCTTTGGGCCAGGCCACCAGAGTACAAAAAGAAAAAGACACTATGAAACTAGAAGCCGAGCATTATCAGGAGAAATATGAAAAAACTCAGGTTAGTTTTTTTAGAAATGCCGAAACGATACCCTTTATTTCTAATTGTAATGCATATCGGCTCATTTTTTATTCACTATATCTAATTAATCGATAATCGAACATTTTATTTGTTTTTTTCCTTTTCATTTACTTCACAATTTTTCTTGAGTTAATTTTTAAAGGCACACATTATTTTTGTTCACCCTAATCCCATTTGATTAAACACCTTAGGTGGCCATAGTTCATTTATATGTATACCTTAATTTGCAGAAATCTATTTTTATTTCCTTTGCGTGTTTGTAATTGAGTGTGTTATTCAGCCTTTATAGCGAAAAGCATGTTCTGTTTTGTTGAATTGTTCCAATCACAAGTCGGGTAAATGAGAGAAAAAGGTAGAATTTAAGTTTTCAAGAAGCACACAAATAAAATTAGAAAGAAATAAAGTATCGTTAATAATGGAAGTTGCAAAAATTTGTACACCCAGCATGAATATCTATATGGTATTGTTGAATATTTGCATAACAAAAAGTCACCCTCAGATACTATCTAGAAATAAAATTTTCTCAAGATCCATATAACTTCTTATTCCATTATACGTTTTAGACAATTCTTGTGCTATTTCAATTCGACGAAACTCATTTTTTTTAGAATTTTAGTAGGTGTTGGTAAATTTTTTTATTAATTTAACTGTGCAAATTATTATAAGTTTTAAGAATATGGTAAGTCTTCTTCATTCTATGTTTTTAAACATTCATTTATTATAAAAGAAAGTTGCAACTTTTACTCTCCTTGTGTTGATTTGAATAAATTGTGTTCCTTGAAAAAAAAGAAAAGAAAAAAAGTTACAAGTCTGACATTTCTCTACAAAAATCTCAAGAATTTGCTTATCATTCGTTATCCTTTTTTTTTTTCTATAGCGTCATTTCAAAATGTTTCCACCTTTCATATTATCTCTCATATTAATTTTTTTCTATCGCATTTACATGGCTATATTGCCGCTAATGTAATTTCTCGCCAACTTTTGGGTCGGTGGAAGGAATTTTTTTGAAAGACATTCGAAAGGGAAACTTTCAGATTCTTTCTCATTTTTCATCGCATTTTTAGCGCCCATATAAAGGGCGTAGCTTGACGAATATATATCGATCGTGAGTTAAAAAGTCGTTTATTATAAGGGTACCTATTGAATGTCTGTCATTCATTCACCTCGAAAATGATTTGGGTACATTTACGAATTATTTGGACTGGTTGACTGCATAATTCAGCATGTCTTCAAATCAGGTCCAGTATTTTGGTGTGTGGAAAAACGTGGCTTTATGATGATATTTTAAAATAGAATACATCCTCTTGTTGGTGGGATTCGTTTAGAAATCGACAGTCAGTGAATAAAATGTTTTTCTATCTCCTACATGTATTGTCAGAACTGTATATTTCATATTATATCGCATTTCAAGTATACCTCTAGGAATAGGGTTGAAAAAAAATTCTAGCGAAATTTGAAAATTTCACGCATAAAAAAGAATATTTTTTCTTATTCATTCGAGATTCTACATGAAGGCCTGCTGTGAAATAAAATCCATGTTAGTGAAACAATTTTGCAAATCACATGCAGGGTGTCCCAGTTTGGATTGTGAAGAGGACAGCAGTGAATAGAAATCATCTAAAGCAATAAACATTTTTAAAAGTGATTTTTGATGGAGTTACACGAATGTAAAAGTTTTGAAAAATCACCAAAAAATACTTATTTTAAATATGTACTCTCACAGGTTATCAGAAGGGGGGGGGGGTTCATTAGATTTTGTATTAATTGATGAAGATAAATCAAAATGGTTGTTATTAGTTTTTACATTAATTAAAAATTGAAGGTGCTGCACTGTCCCTCTGAGGAGAAATAATGTATGTCCAATTTTACGGATTCCCTTGTGTTAGTTAGATTTTCAAAAACAGGTCGTATCTTGTCCACTTTATTATTTTTGGAAAATTATTCCTCAATTTCCATTAAAAATACAAATCAAGAATATTAAGGGAAATAGACATATCTGGAATATTTTTTACAGACATTTCTTTCCTGTCATTATATTACTTGCTGAGTGGATTTTAGACTGGATAAGGTTTTCCTTCTCAGGCTTTGAAAAGACAAAAACAGCAACTAATATTTACATACAGGCTTAACCAGGTTCTTAGAAAACAAAAAATTCCCATCTACAGTTCAAAGGCTCATATAAGCATGGCTAGGTGCAGATACGAATGTAGCGAGCATACCAACAAGTGGATGCCCAACTGCCAAAATCTCAAATTGATAAGAATGGATTCGTCACATTTTGAAAAAATTCATCTTAATTATTACTGTCCCTTTCAGTTTCAAGGAAGCTAGCCAAAATATTGGATTGCATTTTTCTTCTCCTCCCTGCCCCGTACAAATTAAATATTATCATTCCTGATTTAAGTCGAATGTAAAGTGACTGGAACATTTCAACATTAATGCATGTTTGCATTATTATAGTCTTCTTATTTTTTGAAAGATATAGTTAGTTTTTTTATTTTGGCTGACACAATTATTATCAATTGCACCTAATAGTGTAAAAACCTTCCTGATACCTTCGAAGTTTATGAAATGAAACGAATTTAGAAAAAAACAGTATTCTTCGCAATGTTCACAATTTTATGTTACAGTTATTGGTGAGTCGTCTACAAAAGGAACGAGATGAAGCAAAAAGCGAATGTAAAGAGCTACATGATAAACTAGAAATACAACAGACTCAGTTCCAAAAACTACTCAGAGAAAAAGAAATATTGCATACAGAGTTGGAGGTGTACAAAGAGCGTTTAGATAAATTACAATCATCTGTACAGAAGATACATGTAAGTGTATTCGTTTTTCTATCGTAATTTACCCATTCACCATATTCTGGCAAATGTTACTGCCAAAAAAAATTTTTCACATTTGGTGAAAATGGAATTTTGAAATGCTTTTTCGTTTAGATTCTTACTCGTTAATCAAATTTTTCCATCTGCCATTTTAGAAGCTTTTCCTCCATATTTTCACTTGGATCATGTACAAATGTATTCCATTTTCATTTTTTTCCTTTTTTTCTCGTATTTCGATGCAGGTTGAACGAGACGAAGTGAAAGAGAAAGTTGAAGAATATCAAACCTTATTGAAGAAAACAATTGATGAAAAAGAAAATGCGAATAAGAATTTCGAAAGCATGATCGACAGATATGAAAGGTAAGAAAATATTTAGGATGGTGACTGGGCACTTATTTGAAGAAAATCCAATTTTTCCAGCTCATTCTCAAAACAGTGTCTTAAAATTCAGTCATTCGAGCTGAATAATCAGGTTGTTGTGAGAAGCGAGCTTATAATATCATTCACTGATGTTTGCTCCTTATTTCTGGGATTCTCCATTTACCACTATCCTGAAGAAAGAAGAAATGAGTAAAATCCTTTAGTTCCTTTTGAATTGACAGGAGAAAAGCATACCTTTGGAACCTTCTACTAATACAAAATTTCAATGAAGTTAGAAAATTATTTCTGTAATTATGAAGTTTTTGACTGGAAGGAATTTTTATTTTCACGCTTAAAAAATAAAAACCTTTAATATTTTTTTTTTCAATTCAATTACGAGTACCTACAGAAACATTTGTAAGTAGACTGTGGTTTTTGAACATCCGATTTGTGTCTTTTTGCTCTCTTGATCAAGTTAGTGTCCTTTTGTTTGCTGTTTTTTTAAAATTTCTAGTATTTTTTCATAGAAAAGTCAAATTTTACTAAAAAATTTTCCGATTTACGCGGGATACATTCTTTGTATATTTTAGTGTTCCATTTTTTGTGAATTTTTGACTTGGAAGCCCTGCCTCGATGGTTGGAGGAAAATGGAGTATTTTGGTTTTATGACCCCCTCTCCCCTGCAAGCTAGTCTAAGTACCCCATTGATAAAAATGCGATTTGGTCGCTCAATTAAATAAACAAAAAAATATATTAAAAAAGTAAAATAATAAACTATTAAAAAAAACATAAATAAGTAAATATAATTACAGTCAAAATTATAAAATAAATAATTTCCATATATTCAACTAAAACCAAGAGAAGAAAAAATAAAGAGCCATATTCAATATTAAATCTAGAAACCAATTCAGATTCACCCTCATAAAAATCAAAAGGTAATCGAATCAACTCTACTATAATCCTAACCAATATTTAGATTGATTTGAAATTTTCACTAATCTGTTCTTGAGGGATATCTCAATGGGGTGCTCGTTTGCGAAAACTATATTTTGGATTTTGTTTATGAGCTATACTAGGCCAAAAAATATAAGTTTTTACAGTCTTCTAAAGTTCGTTTGTAGCAAATTTTCAAAATTATTTCATACCAGTACCCTCGGATACCTCCTTTGAGAGTGTATTCACGAAAATTTCAGATCAATATATTTACATAATCGAGTGACTAAAATTCATTTCCATAAAATATGCATATTTTAACGTCCAGATCCCAGAAACCATAGCAGTGAACATTTATTTTTCATTTTAGATGTAAAACTGAATTGCATCGTCTTCAAACCAAACAAGAGACTATTGAGACAGATAAAATACACTTAGAAATGGAGCTAAACAAAAGTCAATTATTAGTGTCCAAGAGTCGTGAAGAACAATACAAACTGGAGCAGGATCTGAAAAATCTGCAAGAAATGTACGACCGCACCGTGCTGCAGCTAGGTCGAGTCAAGGAGAATGAGGAGAAGTACAAAAAAGAAATGGACAACATGGCCGACGACATGGCACTCATCAAGGAGCAACAGAATAACATGCAAATGGAGACGAAATGGCTGCAAGCAGAACGTGATAAACTGCAAGAGCAGCTAGATCGACTGCAATTCGAGCTTCACAGGTCGAGCATGCAAATCACTAAATACGAGACGACCATTGCCAAGAACCAGGATGAGCTGGCGCATACCAAAATCGAACTGGAAAAGATGTACGACAAGTACGAGAAGTTGCAGAAAGACTTGAAGAAGGCACAAATGGAGTCCGATCGTTTTTTCAGCTCCAGCAACGATCTCAGCAAGCGAGACGACTCCAGTAGGCCGTACTCGAGCCGCGATAATTTCTTCTTCTCGTCCCAAGACTCGCAGAGTAAACTGGACGATGGTGCTTCCAGACTTCGTGAGAACTATGAAATGACCAAAACCAAGTGGGAACTGGAGCGTGATAAGAACGAGAAGCTGCAGCAGAATAACTCCAAGCTGGAGAACAAATTGTTTGAGACAAAACTAGAGATGGAACGCTGCCAGAGTGAGGTCACTCGACTGGGCAAGTGCCAAGAGCGTTTCGAGCATGAAATTGAGCGACTGCGCATCGAATATGAAAAGCTGCAAGATCAGAATGAGAAACTGCTAAAGGAGAACACAAAGCTGAAGACAGACATAAATGTCAGAAGCGACGCAGATCTGGAAGCCGAGCGTCACAAAGATCGCTTCGAAAAGTCGTACCGTCAGAAGCTGGAGACTGAAATTGATGACGTGAAAACTGCGCTGAAACGTCTTGAGGATGAGAATTTGGCGCTCAAAAGTATCCAGCAGACCAAAGTAGATGAAAAGGTAATCGCCAGTCTGGAGGAGAAATACGAGAAATGCATGCGTGACAAAGACAAAGCCGAGCAGGAGGCAAAACTACTGCGCAAAGACTTGGAGAAGCTGAGTGCGCAGATCATCAAGCTGAAAGAGGTAAGTGACAATACAAATCGTGACAATGAAAAAGCATATCTCGAGATCAACGCCCTTCAGGAGAAGCTGGAAAAGGTGCAGTCTGAGAACAACAAAATCCTGGATGACAAATTTAAGCTGGAGACAGACCTGCACCAAGCAAAACGAACACTGGAGCAGATTTCTCTCAAACAGAGCTCAGAGCGCACCAAAGAGACTTATGCTAAGATGCAGCAAGACCTGGGCAAGATTGTCGAGGAGCGCGATGCGCTGACTGCTATTTTGGATAAACAAAATGCTCAGTGCGCAGCTCTGGAGAAAGACCTGAAGAAAGTGTGTGTCGAACGTGACCAGTTGATTGTGCAGCTGGAGAAGTCGCAAGGTATGTTGGTCGAGTTCCAGCGCAATCTGCAACAGGCGCAGCAACAACTGAACCACGAGAAAATGGAGGCAAATCGGTTACGCGAGGACCACAAGCGAATGGGCAACAAGCAAGCTGACTCACTAGACTCAGAGATTTTCAAGCTGCAGCAGATCATTCAGAATAAAGATGAGAGTATCGCCGCATTACAGCAGCATTTACAGCAGAAAGATGGTGAAATGTTAAATGCGCAGAGGCAATTGCAGCAGCTGCTGAAGGAAAAGCAACAGGGAGATGTGGATCAGGGAGCACATGTCAAAGCCATCGAATCGCATAAACGTCGTGCCGATGAATTGCAGAAACAGCTGCAAGCTGCGCAACAGCAATATGCTTCCACCAAGGATGAGCTACAGAAAAAGGTGCAAGCACTAGAGAAACAGCTGCAGAGTTCACACAACGAGTTCAGGCAGCAGAAGGAGACACTGCAGAAGAAGATCATCACGTTGGAAGAATCGCTACATGCGCAAAAATCCGGAGCAACTGGAGTCAAAGATGACGTCCAGCGTCTGCTAGGCGAACTGGATAAGTGCCAGGAGGAGCTGAAAGTGGTTACCACTGAAAGAGATCGACTGATTTCCCAATTGGAACAGATTACACAAGAATTCCAAAGAACACAGGTATATGAAGATATTATTTATTTTTTATCGCATCTCAAAGATAATAAATTTTAAATTTCCATCAATTGGCAAATACTGTACCCACATAAACGTTATTTTAAAACCTTTTTTTTTTCAGCTCGAACTTAATGACGTAAGTGCCAGATTATCTAGTGGTGCTGCCTCGTCGAATGCGCAAGCAGCTCAAGTTGAAGAGCAGCGCAAGCAGCTAATGGCGCAGCAAAAGAAGTTCGAAGAGAATCGTAAAGCTTTTGAGGGAAGGATCAAACAAATGGAAGAGAAAGAAAGAGCACTTAATGAAGTCGAAGTTAGACTGAAAAAACGAAAGGAAAGTCTGGATCAAATGGAAGCCGAACTGAAGAAGGTAAAATCCACGTCTATCAGTATAAGAGGTGACAGGGTGGGGGGAGATTAAGATACGTTTGATTTTAAAAATCTAAAAGAGGAATTAACTATTTCTTTCATTTCATTATAATTCCATTAGATGTTCACCAGTTTCAATTTAACTCTTGTTCATTGTTTCTGCTACTAGGTGATGGGTTTGAGTCCTAGTTATAATGGCGATTTTTGTAACTCTATGTTCATTTTAAGGGTTAGAATACAGAAATTGTCCTATTTAATAATTTTTTTTGGTAAAAAAACTTTTGCAAAGAAAGTTGAAATTGCTGAAGAAAAGTATATTTTCTGCATTTCTAAAATTTGTCATAAGGGTGTAATTAGGTAAATTTCTCTATATTATTCAAAATCTAATTCTAAAATAGCTATAATGTGTCTTGTTTCTAACGTTTATATTCTATCGTGTAGGCTTCAGCCAACAAGGGTCCTGTAGATTCGAATGTGCAAGTCAAAAAATTGCACGAACAGTTGGAAATAATGGCTGATGAACTAGCGAAATCTAAAGAGGAAACGAAACGAGCGCAAGCAGACATGGAGAAATTGTTAAATGTGATGCAGGTTGGCCAGGAAGAACAGAATTCTAAAGAAAATCAGATCCGAGAATTACAAGAGTAAGTATTTATTATGGTTTTAATAAACTTAGGTAATCTCTACCGGTTACTGTTTTGAATTGTGAGCTAAAATGTTGCATTTGCTCAGGGTAAATATAGAATGACTTATTTCAATGAGGATATTTGACTTGTAAAGAATCACACACCAGCAGAATTGTCAGGGGTTCCAAAACAAAGCATTTTTAAAATAAAAAAAATATGCATCCAAAGTAGTGTGTAAAAAAATTACTATCTATCATGTTGCCTTTTAGTACTTGAAGAAAACCAAAATTTAAAAAAGGAAGTTTTTAATAAAAGTGCTTTTTCTTATATCTCTGTAACATAGAATTTACGCTTCGATTATGATTTATGAAAGGTAAAAATGCCAAAAAAAAAAATCAAATTACATGATTTTATTGTTAAACGTTGGAAATTTTTGAAAATGTACAAGATTAATCTGCGAGCGAGTGATTTCATTTATTTAAAATAGAATAATAATATTTAAGATTTATAATACTCTTCCTTGATCTTTAAAGTTCTAATCAATAATTTTTTTTTTCAGAGCCCTGAAAAAGTGTCAAGCCCAAGTCAAAAAGCTACAACAGGAAGCAGCAAGTACGAAAAAAGAAGACGAGGTAAAAATTAATATTATTAATGTTATTTTCCTTTCAATGATAATCAATTGTTTTTTTTGTTGAAAAATTGGAATTTGAATTTAAGTACATTTGAGATTAGCTTAACAGAGCTTTCCAAAAGTGAAATAGAGAATGAAGTAAATCGTTAGACTGAAATGAGGATAATTTTGAATATAACACTGCAGTCAGAAAGTAGTAGATGGTGGTATCTCGAATGAAGAAGAATATTTGTCTAATTTTTTTTCGAATTTAATTTTCATCAATTTTTTTTCTTTCTTAATTATATTATTTTATTTCAGGCTGGACCGGCTAGTTTCCTGAAAAGTTTCTTCTAAATGACATAAGCTACCGTTGTAAAGTTTATATAAACCTACTTCTACCATTTTTTTTTTTCTTTCTTCGTTTGTTTATTCTCTTGTTACTATAATTTTAATTTCTCCTATTTCGTTTTAATTTGTGTTCTTCGTTTAATTTTTAAGATTATACTAATCGAATCATATCTTTATTTAAGTTTGAAGCTTTAGATAATGGTTTTGTTTTCTTTTTTCCTTTTTCTTTCCGTTTTTCTCAACTACATAAGTACTGCTGAAAAGCATTACTTGTAAGGATAATGTAATTCCTAATTTTTTGTGGAAAACTATTTCCATCATCGATTGAACCGCCTTATTTAAGTACCTACCTACCTAATTTTATGGAAAATAAAACTTGAATTTATAAGAATTCTATTTACACTTGCTTTTTTAACTACCTGCTTTGAGGACTTCTAAAATGAAGTAATTTTTGTCAAATATTTCTTTTATTTTACGTAGGATAAATAACGAATTCCGAATCTGTAGAATTCTTGAATTTTTTAATTTTATAAATTAATTTTGCATAGCTTATAGCTTATTCATTGCGGCAGAAATATACCATAATTAAGTTCAGCTCTGCCAAGAGAATATTATGGTAATTCAAGAAATTGCATAGATATTTATTGCTGTCACAAATTTTCTAATATACTTGACATTTTCTTCAAACTTTTCAAAAAACAGTATTAAGATTAGTAAATCAGGAAAAAGGAAAAATCATTTTGTACATAGAGAAGTAGAAATTACCACTATATTACTTATTTTTTATACGTAAATTAATTTATGCGTGTTCGTAATTTTTTTCAATGTTTAAATCCGGAAAGTTTGTTCGATTATTTATGAAGATGATTACATGATGAATAAATCTGAAAAAAGTTATAAATAATAAAGCGAAACCTAATGTTTGAGATTTTACAAAATTCACTTGTTTGGTTATATTCCTTAATGTTGTTTATGATTTTCATTTACATATTAAAAAAATTCAAATACAGCTTCGATTTAATATTTTAACGAAATTTATTATTTTAAAAATTTAATTTCAAAAAGGACGAATTAAATTTTACATGTAAGGGTAATGGAAAAATTAGTTAAAATTTAACTTAAATGAAAAAATCTGATTTTCGACTTATACAAAAAATTGTAAAAATATTTTTACATAATCATGCATTTACATACAGGTTAGTAAAATTAATTCTGAAAATTGATGCAATTTTACTAATCAAAGAGAGAAATAAATAATCCTAAATTATGCTATGTGAACTATGAATTAAAATTCTTGTTAGTTAACATGACTCTTCTTGTTGTTGGTCAAATATTTTATGACTGCAATTATTGGATACAAAATTTAAAACTATGCTATCCACGTTTTTCGTGTAGTTGCAAAAAAAAAAAAAAATACAAATAATAATAAGATCTACTGGACTAATCAAAAATTATTCTACAAATGTTTATATAAAATTTTTCGTGGATACATTTTGTGTATTATAAAACGTCAAAATAATTTTGAAAACTTCTTTATAATTTTTATCACTCTCGGTAGTTGGGATGGGGTTAAGTATCATTTTTAATTTTTAAAATAATTCATTAAAATATCAGGGTTGATTTTTTAAATAAAAATCTTTACGTTTTCCTAATACCTCAACAATTTACGTTAGGTTGTGGAGAAATTCAAGGTTTTTCTCACGCTCAGTCGAGGTTTCCTCTCGATTGAAAATTAGGTTTTCCTTGAATAAAGAAAAAGTGAAAGTTTACATTCTACTAACGTCATGCATGTTTTCAATTGAAATCTGAATTTATGTAGGTCTTTTTAACGAAAATAATACAACAAAGAGACAAAGCGACATCTTTTGTTATTGTTCTTGAATTATCATATCAATGCTTCTTTTTAGAAAATTTGTTAATAAAAACCGATAATAGAATAACGCGATGACGATGGAGTTAGAATTTCTACTTTTTTCACTTTTTTATTGCGTTCGTCTTGAATTTTTGTTGTGAAAAATGTGTTTACTCGGTGTTTCATGTGTTTATTGCTAATGTCATTAGCTTCGTAGCTCACCTAGTTCACGTTTATTTAGATGAACAAATTATTAATTTTTTCACATTAGTGTTGCTTGATCAACTTTTAAGTGGTTTGTTTTGAGATTTTGAATGAAATGGGTCAAGAAGAAAATATAGCATTTAAATAAAGGTGGAGAATCAAGCATCAAAAGTCAATTAATTTAGGGACAGATCTGATCCATTCTTAATGCTGAATTTTTCTTATCCTTAAAAACTGGGAGTGTGGGGCTCTCTATCAAGTTTTGAAGAAAGTGGTTGGGTTTATATTTAAAGAAAAAAAAAAACAGTTCAAAAAAGGGGTTGATATTGAGCAATGAAAAAATGTTAGACCCCTTCGAACTACAACTCTGAAATGTGTTAATCCAGAATTTTGAAATTTATTCAACCTTAGATTCCACAAACCATTTATTTTCCATTGAATGTTTTTTTTTTTTTTCAAATTTGAAAAATTATACACTATAATATGTACTTATATGAAAACATTTTTGAATTTTTAAAACTGCCTTACTTATAACAATGTATCGTGTGTTATTGAAAACTCGCCATTGAATCATAAATTTTCTGACTTGTACACTCATATAAATTCTTCAGAAACTCTCAAAGTCCACCTCAAACCTTGATCTTCCTTTGAATTTGATTTAAAAAGGCTATGCTTATTCTTCAATTTTTGAAATAATCTATGCAAACTGATATAACTTTATTTTTAGCTATTAATGCTCAAAAACACAATGCCAAATTTTGCTTGACGTAGGAAGAAACTACAAGTTCTAATTTTTATGGCGAGAGCTTATAAAAATTAGAAAAATTTAGAATCTGTAAATAGATATCATTAAGATATCCTACTATACCATTTTTGACATTTATTACCAATTAGGTTATTATTAATTCGTGTTCTTTTCATTTGCGTATGTAAAATTGTAAATACAAAAATAACGAATGAATGATCCTACTAAATTTAATTAATTAATGGAAAAATTGACGATTTGACCAAATACTTTTGTGTTGTACATATATCAGAGTACCTGCTCTACTAAAAGAAATATTGAATCATTATCTTATCAACCAAGAATTGTTTCAAATATCTAAAATGACAAATTTTTTTTTAATAGAAAAAAAAATTAAGAAATTAATTCTATTGATTTCTTTATTTGAAAAAAGGACTTCAATTTGAAACGAAATCTATGTCTGTATAATTCTTTCCCCTAATTTTATGGTTTATATGTTTTTTCTTTTTTAAAATAATTTTTTTTGGGACACATGATCAAAAAGTGGACGAGAACTCGGTTTTTGAAGCTAAAAATGTGTTTTTACATAATAGGGAGGTAAGAGATCTCGAGGTGTCTTTGGGAAGTAATAGTATATTACTAGGCGGTTCATCTCTGTGAGGGTAATCATAAAGCTCAAGAGACTTGAGAAATCGCAGGTCCTCAGAGTACTTTGTGATTGCCCTAATGGAATGGTCATTTGGTTTGTATTATTTTCCATAATATTTGAAATTTGTGAGATTCTCTCCAGTAATGTAAAAGCTATTTTTTATAATAATTGTTTTGTCTATTTCATAGGGGTGAAACCAGTTTTTTTTTGACATGAGGGGAAGGGGGAGAAACTGAACGGGCTCTAACGAAGAAAACAAAAAGGTGAAAACATCCATAAATTTGATACTGAAGTGGTAGCTTGAAATGTTTTATTTTGTGGATTTGTTTTTGGGAAGGGGCACAATTTTGTTGATCCATTTCAGTTCCACCACTGCTATTTCACTGATAAAAAGTTACCAAATCGTTTGAATTTAATTTTAATAAATGGAATTATAATCTCAGAATATTGGTGACAAGTTGGTCCAGGCATATCAACTGCAGGGTTTAATCCCTGAAATCAGCGATTTACGATTTTCTACTGTTTTGGAAAATGTCGGGGATGAAACCAGGGATTTTTGGGGATTTTAGAAATTTTTTAGATTGTTTGGAATTTTAAGGATTTTTTGAAATTTCTGATAATGGAATCAGGATTTTGTCTCAATTTTCCAATTATTATATTCAAGTAAGAGAAAATATTATTGTTTGGTATTTTATCCTGGTCCTTGTGTTTTAAAATTCAACTTTTCCAATTTTTTCAAATTTCCTCAAATTAGAATTCTACAGACTAGTTTTTTTGTGGCTAAAATAAAAAATTTTCAACGACAATCCGGATCTAGGGATCGCCCTTCCAGTGACTTCTTGTTGGTTCGAAGCAGTGATTTTCAAAAATTTAGGTTGGCAACGCTGCTATATCCTTGTTCCTTTCTATTCCTTTTGCTAACATATAAATATTATGAGTAGAAGGGGGAGTGAAAAAGAGAATGATGATGGTTAGTTATCTAGATATTGGATCATGTGTTATAAAAAAAAATGTACATAACTCGAGTAAAAAGTGAACAATCATGACTCGTACATCTACTGCTGCAAATTTTACACTCGCGTGTAATTGTTCATTTTCTGCCCTTGTCGTGTAATATATTAATTTTTAAATTTTTTGTTGATCTCTAAAACATTTTTTTTTTCTCGGTTATATATATTATTCTTTAGTTAAAAACTTGATTATTTTTATTTAATTTCTGTTGATTTGTTTTCAAATTGATCTGTTGACGATTGCAAGTGTGTTATTGTTGAAGTATTGTTGTATCTTTATCACCGAAAAATTATCATTGTTATTCTCTTCACTTTCGCATTACAATATTCTAATGTTATACTCGTAATTATACTAATCAACGTCTATATTTAATATAAATATATTTTTTTTTAATCATACGAACATCGTAATTATAATATTACTATCGATTTACTACCCTGTTGTATTATTATATGGTTGAATATTCGGCATAAACGACGGATTTTTTTTTGTACAGATTATTCTTGGTTTACCTTGGTTTGCCTTCTTCAAGTTTTCTTATGCTCTTTGATGCTGAATAAATTTTTTCTGTTTCCAAGAAACATCTGTAAAATGAGTAACGAAAGTGTAGATGCCCTAATTCTGAAAAGCAATAATTAGTGTCAAACGATACACTACTTGCTAATTTCGCCTCACTTTTTTCTTCGTCCTGAGTATTTTTCTTTTCCTTGACGAACACGTAGTGCTTTAAAATTATAGACCGAAAACAAAAGCAAAAAAAAATGGCGTTAATTGCTATAGTGTCTTTTTTTGTGGATGTTCGTTGGTTCATTCAATTAAATTTTACCTATGGTATACTTACCTAAATAAAAACTTTATTACATGTTTAACTAATAAGATTGTTATTGCATTTCGCATTTGTTAAACTTATTTAATGTAAAATTGTGTTCATCCGTATAAAAAAAATTTGAAAAAAAAAATACAAAAACGTTTAATATATGCGCAAAATAAAAACGTCGCTTTTTGTTGGACCCTTTGTCATTCGGTCACTTTGGTAGAATCGAATAAACAGGTGAGGGGCAGTTTCTAACCTGGTTTGGTTACGTCGTACCAAAATATGAAAATTATTATAAATTTTTTTCTTCGTCTCATTGTATCTAGAAGAATCGAAAAATCATAGAAGCCCTGCGGACATATTTTCTGATAAATGAATAAAGACCCGAGTGAGGGGCGTGTCAGAGTTACCCCTCGTCGCCTGTCTATTATTATTTTTTCTCCCTTCGAATCATGTATAGCTTTCGAAGAAAGAACCTTAAAAACGTTGGTTGCAGGTGCACTTTCTTCTCAAGGTTCGTACACACTGAACGAGTTTAGTCTGTGCTGGAACCGAAGTGAGAAGAATGAGTGAGAATCATTTCATTGCATGGCTTATTACAAGAGAAAGATTATATTTCTGGTGGTAAGTCAGTTTAGTGTAGAATTTTCAACAGATTCCAACGATGAAGCAATTTTGATGACTAGCAAAATTCTGAAAAAGACAGTCTTCTCAGTGACGTAAAAAGGAGGTTCAGGTTGAGCCACAGACCCCCTAAAATATTTTGGACTGATAATATTGTGGAACTATATGGTGATATGAGCAATAATTGCAATTCAGGAAAAAAATATTCAGTTTTGTGACTGAAAAAAATACACTTACACTCGAGCACCTAAATTTAGCCCTCCAAATGAAAATTTTAGAGAAACTGCAGTCTGCAAAAATGGATGCAGCTTTTTCAGTGGATATCATCGAATTATCGAATTTAATGCGCTAATTTTTCATTCAAATAATTTTCTGTGGCAGGAGTTTAAAAAAAAATCAATTTTACTTGACTTTCGAGGAATTTCTTTCTCTATTATAAAATACTCGAGCATTCCACGTGAAGCTCTCCCTTCTCCCTCAAACTCAAACTTTTGGCTTAACCTTAGTTTCCCTTTTTTAGTTGACGGATTACTATTAGAGGCACAAAATATTGACCATTTTTGAAGAGTGACAGTGGGCTATATTCCCCCCGAGCAGCTAGTCTCCAGAGAGAAAATTAAATCATCCCCTCTACTATTTCAAAGAATGTAACCAAACTCTTGATTTATTTTTACTAAAATCTGATGATGTTTTTTTACACTTCTCAATTTTTCCCCCATTTTTTTATTTTAGTGACAGGTAACCCCTAATATACCAAAAAAAATCCACCTATGCACAATTTGTCGATGAATTTTACCACCGAGCCAGTATCAGCTTCACTGATGCATGTTCTGTCACCAGTCAACCATGAAGGTTTGTAAACGCATTTCAGTGAAGCAGTTGGCACACAGTGTGTACCTTGTTCAAGTTATACGTTGAAGGCTACCACCAAAATGTTTGACGTACTTCACCTTTTCCAGTCTTCATGTCATGAGCGCACAATAAACGAAGATAGGAGACCAGTATAACACACGATTATAGCAAGTACAAAAGGACTGGTTGGACCGAGAAGACAGCAGCGAGAGAGAAAGAAGAAAAATGAATTTTTCAACGATCGTACACATTCTGCGCTCGACAATCTCTCATGCACCAACACATGGGCACATATACGTATGGCTATGCTAAAGAAAGGAAAACGAAGTAGATGGTGGAAGCCCAAGGGGGCAGGGTAATATGGTAATGAACCAGCAACGTGTAGAACCTGTTTCGTATAAAAGCAAAGCCGGAGGTTTTTTTTTTTTTTCTCATAAAAAGGTAGAAGCCGGCAGAGATGAGCATAACAGAGACAGACAAAAATGAATATAAATGAGATAAAAATCTAAAAACATTAAACTAGATCAATTTCTTCTTGCTCTGAGCTTACGGTAACCATCAAAAGAAGCACCGTTAAAACTATGATTTTCTACAGAATTGCCTCTTTTGGCGTCTGGAGTAGAGGGAAAATTTCAGTTGGCTAGATTTTTTTTCTATTTTATTCATAGAAATGAGAAAAATATTCTCGATGGGATGTACAAAACACACGAGTGTTACTTTTTCTACTTTGTGCCAAAATTTCAAATTTTACAAATCAAGCATATTCTGCTAACCAGATATTTTTTTATATTAGATCTAAATTCAATTTTGACAAGCGATCAGCATTATATGGGTACTTGTAAGTCCATATGCATTATTAAGAATTTCGAATTATTTACATTCGCTTCATCTACTTTTTATATATTTCAGGTACCTTTGTTCATTTTTACTTTTTTATCACTCTTGCCAGCGATAAAAATTTTTTAATGCCAAGTTTTTGGCAACTTCTATTTTCTTCAGAGAAAAAAATTGAAATGGATTCCCATAAAGTGCTTAAGTTTTCAAGTTCTAAAAAAATTAAGGCGAGTAAGTTAAGGGGAGTAATGTGAAAACATTACGGACTTTTGAGGTGGGATTCTGGAGATGATTTCTGATATTTCTGCGAACAAAAATTTTTGCAAGATTTTTTGGCATCAGATATATCTATCTTGACTGGACTATTATAAAATTTTAAATTTTGAATTTTCCTATTAAGAATCACAAGATATACCAAATTTGGGTTGCTCGATGACTCATTTTATAAGGACTTATAGGAACAGCCACTGTCCTGGACTCAGATGAGCATGACCAAATTAAGGGGAAAAAAAGGGACATTCTAATTAGTCATAACTAAATTGTGTAATTGAGTATATTAGTCATAATCGATAATTATGATTAAACTTTTCCTTGTATCAACAATTTTAGTCATGATTTAATCATGCCATCTCTAGATTGTTTTTGGCCCTTAATTTTAGAGAGAACGATTGAGATTTTCATCTGGTGAAGAGCAAATTATTTTGGATAGAAATCGTCAAGTTAGCAACGAATGCTATTGAAAATAACTACATATTTTTCAATCTGAAAAATTTTTGTTTTGTGCTAGACTCGAATCATAGTTTCTTGTGAGCCAGCATTTACACAATTCAGCCACCTAGCCATCTCTTACCAAAAGAGAGGGGTAGGTTGTAATGATTTGTAGATACAGGCTTAGTAACTGATTTTTTAAATGGGGCATTCAAGTAGGCACCATAATAAACATAAAATCTTGTATTAATTTATTTTTCTGTTTGTTAAATTTTAATCTTGATTTTAAAAGAATCTCAAGTACCATGAAGGTAAAAGTTCCTTTTAGGACTAATACGATTGCTGATGACAGCTTTAATCCTTAATCTCTTTAATTGGCCTTAAATGCAGTACTATAACAAAGCCAATTTTCTAATAAAATAAGAAAACTGTGGTTTTACAAATTTTTGGTGAGAAATTTGACGTGTCTAGAGCATGAGATTATTTTCTTGGGAAAGTAAAAATAAATCTGAAAAAACGTATAAAAAAAATTAACCGTGACTTTTGTATTTGCAGTCGAACGTGTCTGAATGGCGTAATCGTAAATCGCAAAAAAAAAAAAGAAAAAAAGTGTGTACATGAAAAATTTATTCACGTCGCAATGATTTTTTTCTCACTCTTTTTTTTTCTCGCATTTATCGTTATAGTACTGACTCAGATAGTTCTTTTCGGAATGTGTTTCAAGGACGTAAGGCCACAAGAGCGAGAATTTCGAGATACAATTTTCTTGAGCGATCGTGTGTGACTCAGGTAACTACGAAATTCTAGCAGCTGCAAGGAACTCCGAATAACGACACACACCAATTCCGATGCTTTTTTATTTTTAGCTGATAGAAATTTTCTTTGTGTAGACAAATGAGCCTGGGTATTTGTTTTTCAATATTTCAACATCGAAGGTGATAATTAAGCAGCTGGAGCTTCAAGTTAAAATAAGAAGCTCCACTTTGATGTATCCTCGGATTGGGAGCTGAGCTTCTTGGACGTATTATAAAATTCTTGTAAAGTTTTCAAGTATATATAAAGCTCCGCTTCAGTGCACAAAGTATATGTTGGTTGAAGCCAAAGTACTTCTAAATCAATTTGTCAACTAGCATCGGAGCATTTGAAAGCTGCTGAATTACTTTGAGGTTCTTCAAATCAGCTCTGTAATGTCCTCTCAGCTATTTTTCACTACATTAAATCTTTTTAAAAAATACATTAAAGTATACCGAAGTGCTCCGGAGCACTTGAAGCAGAGTTGAATGTGCATTTCTTCAAACTTGTATCCATATATTCCTGGATATCGTATTTATTATTTGGTCATTGCCATTATTACTCTAACCAATATCTAAAAATTGGCTGTAGTCGAAGATTTTTAGTTTATTTCGAGATTTTGTTTTGGTGAGGAGGAGGGGGGGTTAAGTAGAATTTTTTCTACGAGGCTATAGCCTCCCATGGCCTTTCTTATGTAGTTTTGCCACACACTCTAGCACCGACTTTAAGCTCTGACTCTTCGAAAAGTGTGTTCATTTGAGCATCTGACCTAGGGTTTATGGTAGTTTCATAAAATGACATTCTTTTGTAAAGTACTTGAACTCAAGTTTCAATTCGTTACCGTTACAATTTAATATGTGAATATCTTCAGTAATCAAATACTTTTATGGACAACAAAGTCCAAAACTTACTAAGTCTTAAAAAATCAACCTCTTATTTTTTGTGTTCAAATTATGTTTTTGGTACTTTGCAACGTTATATAAATGAATAAATGAATAAATAAATTAAGTACATTAAATTTTAGTCTGCAGCACACTTACTTCATAACTTTTATTTTACTCTAATTTTTAGTACTATACGCCAACTTTTAGTATTTTATCACTTTTTCTTATAAAACTGACTTGTTCTCCAGTTAGAGGGGTATGCTACCTATTGAAATGCAGTGCAAGTATTCATTTCAGTTTATTATGAATTTTAGTGTAATAATTTAGAGCTTTTGAATTTGTTCAAGACCGTCCTTTGCCCAATCAATGAAATCAGAACGCCTAAATTTTCGGTTAGAAAATTTCCTATACCCTTTTCTCGTGTAAATCCAACTTTTCTACGAATAATGAACGTCACCGATGCAAAATTAATTAACCTAGTGAAAGGGATTTATGTTAAAGCTTTGTCTTCCTCCCTCGACAATTTCCCTCCATTTTTTGGCCGACTGCAGTTCAAATTCCTGTGTACGCCATCGACAATAAAAAATTAGTTTTGCTGTTCGTGCCGGAAAGGATGGTTTTGCAGATCAGCATGGGGGCGCACCGAACTCCAAAAACTTGGTTTTCGTAGACGAGTTTTTATATATTTCCAAATGAGAGAGAGTGAGAGAGAACGAAACCTGTCACTAAAAAACACATATTTCACTTTTGGGAGGGTGCTAGCAAACCTTCGCAACGTATAATAAAGAAAAAAAAAAGGGATCGAAATGGGTTGCTTCGGAGGGTTGAAGGGTGAAAACATTTTACAAAAACTGTTTTTAGATGGCGATGGATATACACGCACAGTTCTCTAAAAAGTCGACAACGGAATGCAATGTGCAGGGTGCATACAGCGCCATGTCTACCATTTCAACCCCTCAACCCTCCTCTTGCCACTTTACTCCGCTTCATACTCGTCTCTGGATTTTTCTTTGTAACCTCTCTCGCTCGAGAATGTGATGTAGACTATGAAAAAAAGAGGGTGAAGTTACTATATTTTTTCAAACTGGCTACAGACGAAATACTTTTTTTTTGTGTCTTCCTTCCGCCCTCTCTACATGTTTTTTCTTCCGTCGAAATTAGATCAAGTATGAAAAATGCAACTGGTTCTTCGGTTTCCTATAATCTGGAGTCCATGTCTATAGCATAGAAAAAAAGTTGTCTCAGGTTGGTTTTGTGGTGAGCAAAATTTTGAAAATACATAATAAATCTGGGCTTGAGCACTAGAGTAGCTCAAGTGAAAATTTAGTAATACAGGAATTTTTACTGTTTTCGATACTTACCTAAGTTTAAATATCATCTTTCGTTCTTTGTAGTCTGTGTTTTAAAGTATAGCCAGTCATTAACTTTCAAATGAAGACGATAATCATCTAAAATAAGCGGAAAAGAGTGTATTTTAAAAACTTCGAAAAGAAATGTATATTTTTCTTTTCATGATAATTGTAAGGCAGTACAGATATGCAAAAAATTATGCAAAAAAAATTTCACTCACCATCTAATAGTCTGTTGGAATTTTTTTAGATCCTTGGGCAAAAATGATGCTGAAGCATGAAACACTCTCTAATCGAATGAAATGCTCTACGTATTATGCAGGAGCAAAAAATCCTCACCATTTTATGCAGGAGCACAAAACGCTCATCACTTTTTTCCTTGAGCAGAAAATAAACAAGGAAAAATCTATTCAAAATGCAAAAGCTGAACTATTTTGGAATTTTTCAAAAATGTTACCAGATTTGTAAAAAATGGACCAAATGTCAGCATCTATATGTTTTGAGATACTTGCAGTACTGTACAGGGAATATTCAGAGAATCATCTGAAAAAAAAAACATATCAGCTATGAAATTCGGGGAGCTATAAATTCTTGAAAATAGAATAAGAAATTCTCTGTTTCAAAGAAAATAAATTTATTCTTTTATCTCTTTCATAAATCTTCAAAAATTTATTCATCTCTTCTTTATAGTGAGTTGAAAACCTTTTTTTTTTCTAATATTTGTTTGAATTCGCTTCATATGTATTGCGCAGCTATTTGCTGCAATATACGTAGGAAATTTGATATTTTGTTTTTTACTAGCTGATTTACTGCTGACATTTAGCTTCTTTTCCTTCAAACATTTTTACTCTCCCAATTTTGAACATATTTAATCAATTTTGAATATTTTCCTACAATATTTTTCGTATAAAATAAAGTCCTCCAGTTAGTTATACTGTTCCTTGAACTTCTTTTAGAAAAGGTAAGCTAAAGCCAATAGGCTTCATAAATACACTCAAATCTGGTTTGAATGTTAGCCAATAAGTCTTTACATTCTTTATGCTTGAACGTTCGATTTTCAAAGAAACCAATAATCTTCCCTCCCTTTCTTTATTGAAAAATAAATGTAGTTTCTGCGAAAAAGGCGAGATTCATAGAAGTTCGAGGAAATAACGTGTCTGGAGATTGTGAAAAATTGACAGGAATTTTACCTTATTCTTCGCACCGGATATTCTACAAAATGCCTGTATGCAATTATACGAAAAAAAAAAAAGGATACTGACGATTATTTCGAATAAAGAGGGTGAAAAAAAGAATGAAACTGGTTTTTGACCAGGTGGAAGAACGTCCAGGATAATATTTTTTACTGTTCTGTTGATGAAATATTGCATTGAAGGGGTACCAGAAAATCTAGACGGAACGGAAGTTGGACGCAGGAAATGGAGCTCCCCAAAATAAGTGGAGCTGGAATAGGAATTACAAATGAAAAGGGTTCCAAAAAAGTGAAAAGAAAAAGTTTCAATTCTCGCCCAAAATTAATAGCAGAAACTTGTGCTCTCCTATAAATAGACTTAGATCTAGATCTGAATATTAGTAACTAAGGTCATGGGCGACCTTTTGGGGGTGACGATGGGATATTCCCTGTCGTGAAATCAGCCTCCTATTTCGAAGAAAATGGCTGAAATTTTGATTTATTTGCATCCACCTCTGATAATTGTTTTATCTTTTCACTTTTATGGTTAAATATTTTTTTTTTGTTGACAGAAAGATGAATTTTTAGCAATTTTAGTCCCCCCCCTCAAATAAAAACCATCAAGCAATGTCGACTTATTAATAATGTGTACAGCCTTCTTCTTTTATAAATTTTCTGTCACGGAAATGATTTCATTTAATTGCAATATGCAGTTTAATGAGAAAGTCCATTAAATTGCAGAAATTAAACTATGGAAGCCAGAAAAATTGCGTGCAAGTAATTAGACACTCCTCTTCGCGAGATCAGCTGTTTTCCTTGACACATAAAAGGTTTCTGAAAAAGATTATTTGCTTGAAAAAATAGCATGTCACTGATTTTTACTAACGGTAAAAGATTGTGAACTTTTTCCAAATGGCTGGAGATAAAATTTTCTTTCATTCTTCATACTTCGCGAAAACACTTTTAATACTTTTTCTGTTTTTACAAATACAATTTTTCAGGGCAGCCAACCAAAAAAAGTTAATGCACGTTGGAAATAGAAAACGCCAGAAGTAATTTTTGTTGACGCCAAATTTTTTTCTAGAGCTTCTAAATTTGTTATTAATTTTTTCGATTCATAATTATCTGCCCCAGTTTCATTCCCTTTAATTCTCTCTCATCCCAATAATCTTCCTTAAAATAAATTAAAGTAGTGACTGTGGGGGAAGTTCCAGAAAAAAAACTTGAAAAGATTACGTTGTGGCAAAAGGGCGCGTCAATGAAGTGTCTATAAAGCCTCCATAACCTGCCCTCAAATCGCCATAATAATGATTTACACACTTTTCGCCTTTCTTGGGTACCTCTTCTTTCTCAAAAATGTCTCCATACTTTGGCTATGATCATCAATAATATGCCCGAAAAAACATGAATCCGCTCGGACCAGTTTTGAAATGTCCTTATTTTGAGCTCCGAAAAGCAATTAAATATTTTTTTAGACCTTTTTGTCAGTGGGGTTGCTCTTATTTAACTGGTTGGAGCAGGTATAAATCTCTTTGCGGTACGTTATTTGCTGTCGAAATGTTTTACAAATGGCAAAACTGTACCCTGTTTCAAACATGTTTCAAATAATGAAGTTCTGGAGTTAAGTGAAAAAATAAAAAATGGATTTGGACGATACCACGTGATTTTCGGTTTCTTTTGGGAAATTTTAAAAAGAAATATTTAAAGTCAGACAGCCGATGTCAATTGATCATCAATTATCATAACTGCATGGCTGTGATAAAATGAGTTTCATTAAATTTTTAGAACTGAAAGTGTGTCGATGTACTGAGAGATTGATTATAAAATCGGTTGGGTGTTTAAATATACGAATGAAAGATAGAAATTTTAAAAATTGTTTGAATTTGACTTTTTTGGTGAAATTTTATGCCTAAAAGAGGGCTTTCAGTCTTCTAATTCTCCTCGAATGCAACTGTATTACAATAGGTTTGTTCTGTTTGCATACAAGTTTCGCACTTGAGGTATTTTTTAAAGGGATTTCTATTATTCTAGTAACAGTTGTTCACTTTGAAGGAGTGTAGAAATAGTGTGCCTTGTAATTTACTCCACTAATAAAGCTTGTGGGAAGAGAGGAAGAGAGTACAGGGTATTTCAAGCTTTATTAATGAAGTAAATTGCTAGGGAGGGGGGATGGAGAGAAGTGTATTTTGATAACATAATTTTTTTTTTATGTCTGAGGATCAAAGTAACACGAAGTGTTTAAAAAAATATTAGTAAAAACCAATGAGCTTATTCAACTTTGGATACTGCAAAAAATTTTGTCACGAAAAAAATTCTTATCTTTAGAACTCTTTATCTCTGTTTCTATGACAAATAGAAAAAAAAAGATAGAACAAAAGTTGTTGGTAATTTGATGTGAAATAATTTTTGTTCCAAAATTTTTTCCATAAAATATACCGTTTGCGAGTTATATAGCCAAAAAACCAAAAATGTTGATACATTTGCTCACTCGTGGGGGAGGGAGCACGGTGAGTAGATTTGAAGGTGGTCCTTGACGTTACTGCGCAAACATTTTCCCTGCAGGATTTTTCGCATTTATATGGCATTTTTTCATTTAATTGCATAGGACTAAGTATGTTTCAAGTATACATTAAAATACTGTGTCGACAGCTGAGTTGGGAATATTAATTTGATAGCCGCACCTCGAAAACAGAAATCCAGGCAATTAAAGAACTGAAGAAGAAATCAGTAGGAAACTGAGGCAGTTTAGGTTCCAAAGTATACCCTCAAATAAAAACCATAACAGTATGGCAAATCAGATCTCTAGTTGTCTCAATGCATTATGTATATGCCCACATGTGACATTATTTCGCAAGCAATAAAAAAATTACATCTCAGTTTAATTCGACGATGGCCCCTATCAATTTGGTTGAAAAGCTGACAGACGAATTATTGGAAAGGCATGTTCTCACATTTACAGCCGGCAGCAATCAATCATCTGTACGTCACCATATAACCTCGTCGAGCAGGTGAATTTTAATACATTACATAAGAAATGTCAACATAAATGGAGATTAATCTGGCCAAGAGATTCAGTCGAGTGTATAATTTTCGTCATTCGACAAATCCAACGAGTGCTCTTAAAAAGGCACAGCTCAAAGATTATCATAAATAGACCTAAAGAAGGTAGGCGTGCATAAAGTATTTGTTCGCGAGAAATGCCATTTTCAACCAATGTGGGTATCTATTGACAGGTACCTGAGGTAAGAGAAAAAAAAAAATCGGTTTTAACATTTTCAAGGTCTTTATAGGAAATGGAGCATGACAGCATAAACCGAATAACAGGCACAATAAAAGTGAAATTCAAGAAATCTCACCATGGGGTGAATAATACACTGTACTGAGAGAAGCTGCCACATGAAGTGACAGTCACGAATGAAGTCGAAACAGGATTTTTGGCGGAATTCCGAGAAATAAGTACAGCTAAGTGCTACATTTTTACTTGTGAGAATAGTGTGGAATTTGTGTTCAAATAGAATAGTGAAGATGATTGGAAGAATTTAGAAAACAATAATACAACTGGAAAGGCAACCAGTTGCTTCCCTAAGAATTTAATAGTTCTTTAGTCACATGATACAAATGGAATATTATTTGTCTTGCATGCCAAGGAGTAACGGTGTAAGGTAACAATTAGTTTTCAAGTTACAGAAAATTAGAAATATTTTTTAATTCCTAGCTTCATGAAATTTCATAATTATTAAACATTACACAACACAACCACTTTAATAATTTTAAGACACCTCTAAGGAATATAATTTTTGACTTGTCCTATTATTTCCGAGCATATTCACGCAGAATCTTTGAAACTCAATTATTTTAATAAAAGTATCAAAGCATCTTTTCTTCTCTCCGTGAGGTGTACCTACAATTTTATTTTATTCAAAACTATAGTGGCTTCATCCGCCTGAGGCCCTCACTTTGCTCAGCCCTCTAACCCCTTCTGCTCAAGAAAAAACAAAACGCAAAAAAAACCACATTATTTAAACACAGTCTTGAAAGGTATATTTATTTTTCCTCACATTCGACTACAAATTTCACAAGTACGAATGCCAACGATTTAAATAAAATATCAAATTGACCTCAAACTGGAGTAACAAAGCATTTTAATCCACATTCGAGATTGAAACGAAAATCATTATAATTATTATTCGCTGCAACGAGCGAGTCATGTGGTAAAACGTGAAGAATTCTCAATGAAAAAAACAAAGGAAATAAAATATTTAAAAAAAATGAAAAGAACGAATAAAACAAGAACTTTTTTAAAAATATGTTATACAAAAAAAAAAAAAAGAGAAAATTCTGGTACATAATAATCAGACATATAACACGCACAGTCATACACATACGCATAAAAAATAAAATTTCAAACGAGAAAGTCAACAAAGTAACTGAGAACAACGAAAAAAAAAAAAATTAAATAATAGATGTAATAAATAATACTAATAAAAATTAAATAATAATGGACGAAAACGATAATATTCGCATAAAAATTATGAATTCTTGTAGATTTAAATTTACAAAATTTTAATTTTAAAATTGAGCTCATGAATATCACAATATTGGTGTGGTGAGGGAGAAAATATAAGAAAAAGGAAACAAATGTTCGAGAAAAAAGAAGAAGCAAAAATGAGAAAATCTACTAAAAAGAAGATTGAAAGAAATCAGATATCAACACATTACATTTTTATGAAGTGAAGACATTAACATGGAGGAAAACAAGTAACGTGGTTTACAAGCAAAATTGATTTTTTTTCCCACGAATTTTGGGTACGAAAAAAAGATAAGCTCTTATCACATGTAGAACACGAGGACTTATGTTCTCATCATTTTAATTCCCCCCCCCCTGTAACCCATATAATGTTATTTACGTGCATATGAAAAGTATCTTCAGGTAAAAGGCTCCTTGAAAAAAAATTTCATTCAACTTTAAGATTCAAGAGATTCGTTAATATAATTATTTAAATCACGACGAGATTTTTCATTTTTTCCATAATGATTATTAAAATTTAAGCAATATATGTATGTTCGCAAAAACCTGAATACTATTTGACACGAATGCTATGAGCTATTGATTTTAAAAATGTAAATCATGAATACACAAGGTGTCCCAGTTTAGTTTGTCAAGCAAGCCTCAGTGAATGGAATCCAATAAAACAAATCGAAATTTTCAGTTCATTTTTCTGCCCAAACTTGAAATTGAGCGACTAAAAAGTTTGACTGCAAAAATTCAATACTGCAGCTAGCTTCATTTCAGAAAATACTTAAAATTATTATTTAAAATTCCAAGTAGGTAAAATTCAACAAGATTAATCAAAACTACCATTATATCGTTTTGCCCGAACTTGAAATTGGAGGGGCAATATCAAAAATATTTTCAAAAAATGAAAGTCGTCAGAATACTGAATCTTCTCTGCGGCTCCTTCAATTTCAAGTTCAGGTAAAAGGTTTCAATGACTGTTTTGATGAGTTCTCTTTACTCAACATGAAAATAAAGTTTCAGCATTCATTTTTAAAATTAAGTTAAAATACTTAATTCTCTTTTAATAGCACTGTAGAATGTAGCTCCTTCAATTTTGAGTAAGAGCAAAAAGTTTTGACGAACATTTTGATCATAAAGCTGGCTTTTCAACCAATACTGGCACACCCTGTATAACAGGAATTGCAGTGGTCTCTATTATTTCAATAAAATCAAAAAATTCCCTTCAATTTCCAAAAAAAAGTATCAAAACATGTTATGAAAATGACGTCACAGTAATACCAGAGAAACTAAAATGAAATCAACATAAAAACCATTGGAAAAGCAAAGAACTATTTCCCTTAGACGAAATAAATCTGTTTGAATGCTATTAAAAAATTAAGAAATTTTGAAAATGAGTGACTTTTTTTTAATGATAAAATTAAATCCACCTCCTATAGTTTTGTGACTAGAACTAGTAAAAACATTTCATTTTGCGAGTAGGAATACATTATGATGAAGGTGGATTCTCAAACTAGCCATGAAAACAATTTCTGAAAAATCTTTTAAACTAATCGAGTTTTTACACTCGGTAATTGAGCAAGAATTTTAAAGCAAAATAAAAATATTATTCGTTCGAATTTTTCCAAAGAGCCGTATATCTTGAAATATCTTAAAAACTGAAGAGTGAGAATTAAGAAGGCCTTAGGGAGAGTCAACTTAATTTGTAGTCTGTGAGCTACCAAGGTCCTATAAAACATTTTTTAAACTGAAAATCGGATTAAAAATAATTTTGACCACGCAACTTATCTTGGGTCTTCCCAGAAACATTTTTTTTTTTCAACCGAGGGTATGTTTTTGTTTCAACTATATTAATATTTCGATGGCTAAGAGCAAAAGTATGGCACCTGCATTCTTGAAGTTGTGTTTTTATTAAATCAAAATATCAGTCAGAAAATGTAGGGTTTCGAGTGGGTAGCTGATTTTCAATCACCATAATGATTTTTATTAGACAGTGTGCAGGATAAACACTATTGAAGATTTATTTCTGTTAGAAAGAGTAGATTGCATTTTTTGGTCTGGGCCATGAATTAAAAATATGATGAATATTTTGAACTGGAAAAAAAAAATTAATGTACGCAAGTTGATCTTTTACCCTAAATATTTTATGACGTTTAAAATTTTTTTAAATTTAGATTCTGGCACCAATAAGCTGACAAGGCGGAGGTAAGATACTTAATAGTTTGATTAAAAAAATAAGATATCCAGATTCACTAGTTAGAAACTATAACTATTGTAAAAAGATTATGACGTCAAAATTTACTACGGAAATATTATCTAAGAAATATTTAAATAATATTTTCAGATTAGAAACATTCTAAAAGTCCAAGAAAATATTCCCTCGTTGATGAAAAATAATGTTTTCTTGATATTTTTCAAAAATATCTCCTCTTCAAAAGTATTTCAATACTCAGTTTAGTCATAAGACCTAATTAATTCTCACAATTCAGATGATACTGAAACAGCAATCGTTCAAATTATAACTTACGAGCTACATTTTATGATGGGCTAAACAAATTTCAACAAAAATTTTATACGATTCGAGAGGATCCAAAATTTGGTTCAAAATAATTTTAAAAAATAATTTCAATTTCAAGTCAATTCTAGCAGTTCTTTATCTTAAAAACTTGAAATTCAATGTAGATAATATTGGGCACTTGTAATTTTTTTTTACTAGAGTTTGATCAAAAGTAGTTTAGTGAGAGAAATTAATTTTATTTGGAGAAAGTACGAGGAAACAAAATATGATGCAAAACTCAAAAAATTTCGATCCTCCTCTTCTAATATTTTCAATTAAATTCCTCGCCATTTATAATATGGCATTAAAAAAAGCAATATCCCATTTTTTAACCAAAGATCTTTTTTCAATACCACATTATAAATGACGAGGAATTTGATTCAAAATATTTTCAATTCGCTTATTCTGATTGAAAATGATCCAAGTGATGAGGAATGTAAATGTCATTTTTGTATTTTGATTTTGAGCAGTTGGCTCATAATAAAATGTAGCTCTTCAATTAATAATTTTAATATTTTCCTATTTTCATAACTTCCAATTTCTTCTTATTTTTCTACCCTCCACCCATACGAGCTTTCGTCCACTTACGACAAAAATAAATTTATCACACATTCGGGCGACACCATCTCCTTGATCTCCTTCACAGCTGCATTTGTGATCTTAGGACATCCATACAGATCAACACTTCTCAAATTCTTCAACGATTCAACAGCCGTTCGCAGACTTTGGTCGGTAATAAGCTTACACTGGCCCACATTCAGCACCTCTAGTTCAGCTAAGCCCTTGGCAATCTTGGTCAAGCCATCGTCAGACACAGGACAGCCCTTTAGACTGAGGCGCTTTAGGTTGAACAGTCCTTGCGCCATATAGTCCAGCGACTGATCTGTAATCTTCTCGCAAAATGACAAATCTAGCGAGGTAATTGGCGACCCAGCCTCAGCCAGAAAGGCAATGCCAGCATCAGAGATGTTGTCGCAGGCACCCAGATTCATATCCCTCAGCGAGGACATCCTGGCCAAGTACCTTAAGCTCATATCGCTGATATTTACGCAGAAACACAAGTTGATAGAACGCACCTGCGGTAACCCAGCCGACACGTATTTCAACGCATCATCCGAAAGGTGCTGACAGTCTTGCAAGCCCAGTTTCTCCAGCATTGGTAACCCCATATTCGTATCACTCTGACCACTGAGCAGCCGCACTCCGTGGTCGGAGACGCCCCAGCAGGAGCGTAAATTCAGGTATTTCAGTCTTCTGAGGGAGCTAGCAATCACCTGCACACTGGCATCAGTCAGATTCGAGCAGCCACCCAGTTCCAGCGTCTCCAAATTCACCACATTTGGTATGATTTTCAGCAGACACTTGTCGGTGATCTGCTTGCACATGGAGAGGTTCAGCTCGACCAAGGTGGGCACAGCCGTGGCAAATGCTTGGTACAGATTATCATCGCGCACGTTATAGCAGCCGCTTAAATTCAACGAGGTCAGATTACTCACTCCTCTGGTGATCTCCTTGAAAGACTTGACCACACTGAGGATCTGGATACGCCGGATACCACGTCGGTTCAAACTATTTGTCAGTGAGGTAGGAGTACGTCGCTGTAGATGAAGCTTTGCTTCGACACCGCGCCAAACCGACTTGTGGTAGGAGGCATCTCGCCAAGCCTGACATACCTGGGCCGCACGCCCTTTATCTGGTACCTCCAGGTAGGAGAAGATAATAGCTAGAAGCTCAGGATAGAGACGAGATATGTGGGTGCCAAGTTGGATGGGCGAGGGGCTGCGTTCTTTAGGCAATCCCCGGTGTGGCTGATACAGGGGTGGCTGCTGAGTGAACGGATGGTAGCGATGGGTTCGATGGGCTCTGACGGGCGCCGGCAGAACAGTTAGGATTGGGCCAGTGGGTAACGCTGGCTGCAATCCTCCGCATTCGTCGGCGAGTAGTTTGTGGCAGTACATGGCGTACGGTAATTGTCAACTGAACTCGAGACTTGGCATTGCTGGAAACTATTGAACGCGAACACAGAAGCGTAGAACTAATTCCGGCGAATATTACACGATTTAAAACGAAATATTATCAGTGATTACGGGCACATGAAACGATCAGTTCGCCATAATTATTTTTGAGCAAACGAAAGACAAACACGAACAACACAAACACATGCCACATCACAGCTGTTCGGAAATGTGAACTGAATCACTGAAATGAATGAATGATCTTCGTGAGGACAGTTTCGATTGAAGCGATGGACGGATTATTTACATTTCGATTTTCACTGAAACGCTAGTCGAGAATAGATCGAACGTTTTTTAAGATGTGTACTGTGTGATTTTGGTAATAGTCGCTAGAAGCGGTAACGTAGCATCGTAGCTTTCAAAAGAGAAAAGAAAAACCAGAAAAAACAAATACTCCAATCAACGAATGGAATTTTAAAAATAAACCAATCATGGTCGAGTATTTGGTCACTTAACAGAATATTTCACCAGGAATAAAATCAATTTGCAGCTTAATAAATCTAACGAAAAGGTTCCTTAGGGTAATTTTTATCATTTTATCATACTTTTTCGATTTTCACCTGTGATTTTCACCGATTTTCATTTTTCGAAAAGTTGAAATTTAAAATTACAGGAAACGATTTTGTACTTCTGAAGTTAAACACAAGTTTTACATCTTTGTAATCACCTGATGTAACGTTAAACTATCACTTTCTTCAGAAATTGATTTATTCATACTTCAAGGGAACAAGGCTGTCGAAGCAAAATGCGGCTAACCCAAGTATTGAAAGATTTCAAAAAAGTTGGTGAGCTTACAAAGAAGTATTCGAACTTGCCTGATTCTTATATCAAAAGGAGTATGGAACAAGTGAGTTACTAATTAAATTCATTCGTACTTCCCATACCTGTTATTTGCATAATTCTGTTCCGTATGATTGTAGATTTATTATAGAACTCGGAGAAATCCAGCTTACTTGCCGAGAACATTTGGCAGAAAAACGATCAAATTCTCTCACCATCGTCCCTGGACTCTTGAATCAAAAATGCTTAACCCACTTCTAGATAAAACACCAACAATTTATTTAGAGCCAATTAAAGATTGGTCTATATTCAAAGGCGATCGAGTAAGTTCTTTAACGATGACGTACTTTGTAGTTTATATCATCCGAATTGTTTTTTTCTATTTTCATTATAATTGAGGTCTTATTACCAGCATATTAATAGTAAAATTCCTCATTAGTTGGTATTCAAAAGTCGTTTTGAAAAAAAAGTATCGCATGGTACTATTTGCTATACTTTGCATTCAGTTGAGATGAAAATACCACTTATCAATTTTTGATAATTATTAGATTGTTTTTTTCATCTTCGTAGCTGAATGTAGTAAGCAACTTTGTAAGCAAAATTCAAGTTTACTCTTAGCCCCTACACCCAGCTCTCCAGTTTGACTTCGATAATGCTATTGCAATATTCATGACCAGTTTTTATTTATTTGTCTTTTTAATGTGATTGTCGTTTTCTAATGATTCAATAGGTCGAGATTTTGAATGGTCCTGATAAAGGAAAACAAGGAATCGTGCAATCGGTTATTCAGGAAAGAAATTGGGTTATTGTGGAACGTTTAAATATGAAGATCGATGTATTGAGGAAAGAAGAGAAAGGACGACCAGCCGTAATTGGCCAATCTGAAAAACCATTGAGAGTTACTACGGACGTAGCTTTGATCGATCCATCTGATATGTAAGTAAGCTTAAATTGCACTGAATTTTCTTCAAAAAAATTCAATGTTATCAGTGTTGATTTTACTAGATGCATTGTTTAAATTTCTTTATTTTTACTTTTTGTGAATTTGAATACTCTGAAATGCAGTTTTTACTCTTCTGTCTTCTATTGAAGGCTTTAAGAATTAGTCGAGGTACAGAAACTTTCAAATGCAGAAAAGTATAAATGAAGTAATGTCATCGATGTTTTTGTCATTTTCTATAGTGAATTTTTTTTTTTTTTTGACATAAAATAATTATCGAGATCTATTTAGTCAGTATTTTAAATAATCTAGAGAGAGTAGAGTAATTTTGAACTTCATGAATATTTTTTTCAGGTTGCCCTGTGAAATACAGTGGCGATACACGGAAAAAGGTGAAAAAGTTCGTGTGTCTGTTCGTTCTGGTCGTATAGTTCCCGTTCCAATTGTTGCCCGTGAAACGTATGATTTCAAAACTCCTACCTCTTATGAAGGTATATATGATCAAATCTGTTCATTTTTCGTTAATGTCAAGCTATACTTGAGTTCTTAATTACTTAATGTGCCTTCTAAATTTTAGAAAAAGGAAAAGATACTAGAGCTGCAGTTGTTGGAAAAGTAACGTATGAGCCTTCTTTATCTACGTTTGAAATGGATATCATGAAGGCTATGGGTATTGAAGAAGATCGCACTGCAGGGCCAGTGTACTGGTATTAATATAATTGCAGTCAATCGCAGGTTTGTTTAATCCTAATATTATTATTATGAGAAGATTGTAGATTGAAACACATGGTTACAAAACTGAGGCTGGTCTATGGTGTAGACTGTAGAGTAAAGGCAGCAGACACTATTTTATTTTATTGGGTTCCAAAGTCTGGCGCATATGCAACAAAAAAATGTTCGATGAATTATAGCACACTTATTATTCTCAATTTAAAAATTCATGTCTAGTTGCTAACATCTGGTGGAATATTCTCCAAGCTGCTAAGAAATTACTAATGCAATATTTTCCATGGGTTGTGCCTTGGCGGTTTTGAACATTTTACACTTTTGAATATCCGCATATTTACCATCGGGCTCTTAGATTTTTTTAAGAATAAAATGAAGTGGAATGCTAAAATGACGTCAATAAATTTGAACAAATTTTTAATGGAGAAAAATTACCTTTCAATAGATTGACGTGTCTCTAATATGTGCAATGCACTGAAATGTTTCCAGTATTGCCTGTCTTTCAAGTGTGACAGTTTTTTCTTCCTTAATTTATTGTTTTTTTCTTACCAAATGGAATTATGTCATTTTAGAATAACACTTCTCTATTAGGGTGCTTCTGTCTGGTTTTGAATCAATAGCTCCGTTATCGAAATCACTGACTATACATACCTTCATGATTGGTCTCTACTCTCTACCACACATTTATCATATAGGGAGAAAGAAAAAATGCAAGTCTTTTAGTTGCATTATTAGTCAAAATACAATTGATGGATTTGTTTAAGAAACTGTTTTAGTCAATAGTAGCATAATCTGCAAAAGCGTGGAAAAACATTCAGTTTATGATTAAATTAAAAAAGTCCAATATGGGCTGTAAAATTCTGAAAAAGAAATATTTTATTATGCTTTTCTAAAATATTGCAGTTTATGCGTTTACTGATGAAAACTAGTTTTTAAAACAAACTCTTGAACTATTTTTATGAGGATTTATTGAGTTATTCTCAAGGCTCTTTGCATTATTAGTATTTATCCGCTGAAAAGGGTATTTATTTCAGTGCTATTCCCATTGTATTAGATATGTTATTGTTTTATTATATTAAGTATATTTTTTTGCACTATATTATTTTTATGACTTCATCAAGAGCTATATTGCCTCCAATATAAGTGAGTCTTAATTCATATCTTACTTATATGAGCTTATACGACATGAAAAACGTTGTTATCATTTTATGACGTCTTGTAGGAATTATTTGTTTTAAAGAGACGCAAGATGTCTTATCCACTTTTTACATTTTGTGTCAGTAATCAGAATAACTGTCTTCTTGTATCTGAGAATGATAGCATTCCAAAATGACATCCACAATTTTTCTGTCTTCAAAAATATGTTTACTGCGTTCCAAAAGAGGAACATGTAACTCGCTATCGAATGTTCGAATAAGCGAACAGGATTTGCAGAACTCTTAGTAATTTAGTAAATTAGTCACAATATGTCGTGTGGAAACAATTTTGATCTTGGCTGGTAATATCGGTCATTATTTTTTTCAGCTTTCCTTCTTTGTTGCGGTAGTTAGTCGGTTGTCAGGTGGTATTTCTCGAAACAATTTTTGATTACGGTGCATTTAACATTCTGAAAGATCGTTTTGTCTATATATTGTTGTATCATTAAATGATTTTTTATTCAAATATTGTTTCGTATTTTGTAAATCAGTGTTCAATAAGTATGTTTCTTATCCAATAATGAGATAGTGATTGGGTAAAAAAATACTGTTAGGTCATTTTTCGAGTTAGCTTTTGGCTTTCAGCTTTTCACAATTTTTTTTCATTGTAATTTTTGTGTATATTTTTATTTGAAAAAATTTCTATTCAATTTGATCGTTACCTTAGAACGCTCCACTATTGATCTCTCTTTTTTTTTTGTATTTTAGCTTCCAAGTTATTTCTATTTTTCATCCCAAGATCCGGTCCCAGTTGTAAGGATTGAAAATATTTTTTGTTTTTGCATAAAACTTTGTTTTGGGGATTTATCCCATCATTCAATGTAGCAGTGTTACAATGTAGCTCTTCATTTAATGATTCATAAAACCTTTAATTTTAGAAAAGATAAATTAACGAGTTGTAAAACTTGCAAATATATAGACGACGTTCTCTTGCTTTGGACCATGATGGGGTGGTTTTAATTTTACACTGAAGAAATTTCTGAATAAGTTATGAAAAATCGATTCAGTTTATTCTTAATTGTAGAGACGAACATCAATCTATTTTTGGGTTGTCTTCCAGTTTAAAACATTTCCCTAGATTCTCTCATTACGTATTGAATAATCGTATTCTCCTCTTTCGAAAAGGTTAAACTCATGTCAGGATTACATAGGAAGCACACGCGGAATCTTTCTAAGAGAAAGTACCGAGAAAGATGCATTTTACCAATGCGTTAATGAAAAAGTGAACTTGAAGCGGTTATTTTACTTTATCTTATCAATACGTGTTATGCAAAACACGCCGAGAGTCGTCTATTCATTTAAAGAAGATCTTCATTTTATTACGTGGTCGCTAGCGAATAAAATATTGCTTGATCCGACCTTTTTAATTGCCTGAATAGTTTGTGCGTAAGAACAAACCGAACTGAACATGATTATGGTAATTTCATATTAATTTACTATTTCTTGATTGATTGGAGGAGTAGAAATCTTTGGTGCATGACGGGAAATCAAATATGCTGGACTTGTTGGGTTTCTATCTTCGTATTTAAATTATGATAAGTTATCCTCTTTGATGGCTTGTCAATTTGAAGATTTCTTTGCATGAATGTAGTTAGTAATTTGGTTGATTGATTTTTCTTTCAATTTGAATTTTTTTTTCTCCCCTTCGTAATGATATGTATTATTTTTATTTTCACAACAAAGGCTGGCAATTTTGAAGCGATAGTTCATCGATGATAGTATATCGATGATGTTTTGCATGAAAAAAAAACTCAAGGTTGACTATCTTTTTTTCTCACAAAAGATATTCTAGCTCTATGTCGTCAGCACCCCCATCCCCCAAATCGGTCAAAAATATGCTAGATATTTTGTACTCATTTTGTACAGTTTTGTACGGCAAAAAAAAAATTTGTACCGGCATCCACAAAGAGTTATTTAAAGAACGTTATGGGGTGCTGGGGACATGCTAGCACTCCCACTTCAACCGATTAACTTGAAACTAGTCTCACTATTTTGTACCCGTTTTGTACTGTTTTGTACCGCTATTAAAAAATTTTGTACCGCCCCCCCTTTCAAGTTATTAAAAATATTGATAAGGGGTGCCGGGGACATGCTAGCACCCCCACTGCAACGAAATAACTCCCAAACTGGTCTCATTATTTTGTACTCATTTTGTACCGTTTTGTACTGGCAAAATGACATTTTGTACTGCTCCCCTACCTATGTTCGGACAGAGGGCTGACCTTCAAACTTGAGAAAATTTCTCCAAAATAGTCTTACAAAATGGTACGAAATGAGTACAAAATAATGAGAACATTTTGGAGCAGTTTTCTGAAGTTTCAAGGTCGGCCCCCTATCTAAGACTAGGTAGGGGAGCAGTACAAAATATTATTTTGCCAGTAAAAAACAGTACAAAATGAGTACAAAATGATGAGACCAGTTTGGAGTTATTTCATTGCAGTGGGGGTTGTAGCATGTCCCCAGCACCCCATAACGTTTCTCTGAATAACTCTCTGTGGATGCCGGTACAAAATTTTTTTTTGGGTACAAAACGGTACAAAATGAGTACAAAATTCCTAGCATATTTTAGACAAATTGAGGGGGGAGGGGTGCTGACGACATGGAGCTAGATATTCTTTCATTTGTTGAACTGAAAAACTGAAGTTTTGTATTCTGTTTTTGTTGTCTTTTCTAAAAACAGTTTTGAAAGCATTTAATTTTCCACCAAAAAACTATCCAATTTTAACCTGCTTCACACTACTGATGTGTGCTAACTACGTATACAAAAACTTACTGCGTATGAGGAAGTTAAGATTTATCGTACCATAAAATTCATAACAACTAGGGAATATAAATGACGCAGAATTTATTCTTTTTGATTGTGTCGAAAAAATTCGTTTCAACATTTTTCGAATTAATTTTACACCTGATGAATTTGTTTATGGAATAAGAAATTGAGCTTGAAAAATTTAAGCATGTAATAAAATCTTGTAAAAATTGAAAAGCAAAATGATATAAAGCTGATAATACCAGGAAAGACAATTTTGGTGGCTGGCTGTTGGTACGAATTTTACAGTGACAAATTATGATCTTATCGGGGGGTAGATACTAGATACAGAGATGTTCAGGAGCTCGAAATCGGAGTTGGAGTCTATGTCCAGGTAGAGGCAAAAGCTACTTAATTATGATTATCTTGAAATATCAGGAAGCACAATTATAGCTGGGCTAAGTCCAGAATTTGCTATAAGTCCCATATAATTTATCCCTCATTTTATTGGCTAATTTAGCATTACGAAGTCCCAAAACATTATTTGGACGCGAAGAAAAAGTATAATTTTTGGGACTTGACAAAATATTTCTCATTTTTTTGGTTGATTCAGTATTGGTAAATACCAAATTATCATTTATGCTGTAGAAACTGAGTAATAATTTCTTTTGGGACTTGGCAGATTTTTGACTATGCTGGGGATACGCACACTTCAACTCGATAATTTGCATTTTTATTAAATTTTAATCTGGTAATATCAGACTTACCCTCTATGAGGCAGAATATTTGATTATGATTAATGTTCTGTGTGTAAAAAACTGGAACTCTATTTACAAAAAGCTGGAAATTACTTCCATCTGTCGAAGAATTTATTAGTTTTGCTTATAACGATTTATAAAATTTTTTTATTGCGAATAAAAGTAGTTAAATTAATGTGTAGCAAAACCCAGGGGCATCAATTGGTGTTTTTCATGTTTTATACAGTAATCCCGTTTAACCGTGAATATATTAAGAGCATTTTTTTTTTTTTTTCATTTTCTACCGATGAATCTATACGTTGTTGCAAAATATTGTGTGCATTGCGTTTTAAATCGAGTGAGAAGAAATTAGAAATTTTACCAGGAAAAGAAAAATGCTAAGTTCATTGTCGAAGTGGAAGTTGGCATAAAAGTAATTCTTTATGTTGTCTCTTATGGAAGGAAACTGGTAGAGGAGGTAAATCAGTTCCGATGTGCATAAAAAAAAAGTGAGAAAGAAAAAGAAGAAATGGTTGTCTACGAGTCGGAAGATGCTCTTGCACTTGAATCCAGTATTTTCATCTTTCAGAAGAACAGGTTCACTTTGTGGATGTTGAATCGTGTGTGAACGTGTGTTCGTTATTTTTTTGATGTTAATTTTTTAATTACCGAAAAGTTATCGATTTTTGTAATATTTGCGATTGCGTGCGTTCTAAATGAATATTTTTTTTGTGCTTCGAATTTCTGATTTATTCGTGTGGTTCGTTCAAAATGAAGTGTCCGAAATTGGAGGCAGCTGAAGTAAGTTTAAATTAAATTTCTATCGACTAAAATCGAATAAGGTATAATTTGCTTATGTTTAATGAGTACGTCTGAACGGAAATAATTTGATGAAAATTATGAGCTCCTATTTTTCAGTCCTTTTTATTGTCATGATACCGAATTTTTGAAAGCCACGGTAATGTACTTTCCTATTTATTGAACTAAAAAATTTTATTATAAAAAAATTCTTCAATTATCGATTTAACTAGGGATTTGTCTTTTGTTTCGAGTACAATTTTTAATTATTATTTTTAGGACAAAATGTACTGTTTATGAATTAATTCACAGGTAATAAACCTGTAGATTATTAGCCTCTTCCCATAAAAAATCACAATGCTGAAGAGAAAAGGCTCTTTTCGGATCCTTTGATGGGAGTGAGGGGTTTGTTCATAGAAATAAATTCAAAAAGTTATGGGACTGAATTCTTTTTAGAGAGTATTACGGGTTTAGTCTAACTTCACTTTTGAGTGGTTCACAATTTACCATTTTTTTCACCAAGTTTTGCACCGAATTGGCTCAAATTTTTATGTTTCCCTTGTGCATGTTTTCTGTGCCCAAAGTTGTTTTTTTTTTAATTTAAAAATTTTAAGGAATTTTTTGAGGATCTCAGAAACTGTTTGGTTGGATTTTGGAAGTACGCTTAATCAAGCGCTCCTTCCTGTCAAAACGCAAATCCCCAACACATACGTGTCAAGGAAATCGCCTATATTTTTCCTATAATCAACATTTTCATGTTTACTTTGTTGCAAAAGTAGATTACGCTTAGTTAAAAGTTACTATCAACATTTTTTTCAGTGTACAGAAGTAAAACATAATTAAAAATCATAATTCTAGTAATGCACACCTTTAATATTGCGAAATGCTATTTTCTGACTTGGGCCCGTCTTTGACAGCCTTCTTCAGTTTCAAAACATTTTTTCCCCACAACAGTACGTTTTTATCAGTTTTTGGCACAAAACCAAGTTACTGTGCTTGAGTTACTTGTGTACATTCTCTTCAGCCTGAAAAAAAATTTCAGGTTTATTTCTAAACTGAAAATAACGTTGAAAGACGAGTGGTGTGATGATCTGGAGATAATTAAAGGATAAGTGACCATTAGCGGAATTTAACGGGTTTCAGGGATGGCCATGGCTCCCAGAAAAAATTTTGTCTTCAAAATAGACTAAAACCCTGTAAAAAGTGGAAAATTATCGAAAAATAAGAAAAAATAAACTTCAGTATCAATTTTTTGAATTTTGATATTTATTTCCGATTTTCCTTGGCCATCCCCCTCGGCCAGCCTTAAAAAAAAAGCTGGTTCCGCCACTGTAAGCGACGTCAACTTTTGAGAATTCTTTTTGAAGAGAACTTTTAAAGGGCCATTGAAAAGTTTCAAGATTGCTTTAAGTAGTTTATGCGGAAAAATGGGCTGTAAATAAAAGACTGAATGTAGAATTTTCTAAAACTGCTTTTTTTATAATTTTTTCCATACAAGTTCCCGAATAATATTTTGGATATACCATGTAAGTCCATAATTTTGAACGTTTTATATTTAATAACTCTACGCCGTTCAACTAAAAATTAAGGCAAGCTGCGTCCAATTTTCGCAGCTATACAGCATTAGAAAACAATAAACGTTAATTCTCTACTTGGATCCTGTTATAATTTGCTTTCAAATTAAAATTGTTCATAATTACAGCATCGTCGATGCAGTTAAAGAAATGTAAAAAATACGATTTTAACCGTTAGTAGAATTTTTCCTTCCACCATTCCTTTATAAACTACGAGTATGTGGAAACATTTTTACGTAAGCTTTCGTTGAAAAATTTTCGACATTGTTCGCATTGTCAATTAAATTTTTAAGATAAGTTGACTATAGTTTCGATGAAATGCATTTTTGACGATCTTCTCTGTGTGGTGAAAGTACCTACGGCTCATAATATCACGTCTGGATTTATGGATGCAATTTTCGCCTCTATTTGCCAATCAGTAGATGTTTTTTTTTTTGTTGTTGGTAAATCCTGTCTATTAACTCATTTCTTGGAAGAAATAATTCTGCTGCGTTGATATTTTACTTTGAGATATATGTTCCGAATCTTGTCCATATTTTATAGCTATATTTTTTCGGTTATTCTTCCAAACAAATTGGACTGGGGTCACAAAATTAAGTGGTTACACGTCCGAATAAAATAAAAAATAAAAAACCATCAGGTATCTACAGCACTCGTATCGTTCCTTTTCTTAATGCAGTGTAAACGAATTCGATCAAATGACCCAGTTCTCACTATGCATGCCACAGAAGACTCGTTTACTACTGACCAGTTAAGGTACTGGACCACGAGTGATTGGCGTAACGATCCACTGACCGTTTGTTAAATTTTTACGTATCACAAACGAACATAATTCCGTTAATTGATTTGCATTAACCTGGAAAATGTTGTGAGTTACTACAATGTGCCTATGTGTTTCCTTTTCCACCTGTTTCCCAGTTTTTCACTCCATAATAAAATGGCACCTAAGCTGATTGGTCAGTGTAATTCACATGGCACACCATATATAGCATGGCCGTCCATTTATATTTTTCTCAGGAGGTGCTGAGAGTGAAAGAGAAACGGTCACCCAGTCAAATAGAGCCAAAGAAATGGCTGCTAAATATTAATTAATCGAACAAAATTACATCACCAAGCATCTAATTAATTAATATAATTACATACAGAGAGGGGCAAGACTCACGGTGGTTGTAAGTCAGCAATACGGAATTTTAATTTTCTCAGAGGAGGGAGTAATGTGAGGATTAATAAAATATTACCGAAAAAGTTTCGTTTTGAAAAATTTTCAGTATTTTTTTGCGAATTTTTTATGAAATTTCTGTCATATGGTTATATAAATTCAAGACTCAACTCATCAGTTGGAGAATTGAATGGCATTGGTTGTTGGAATTTAGCTTCTGCTCACACTTGCCAAAATTATAAGCTGAGCTCAGTTTCCCCCACTCCCAAAAATTCAGAGTTGAACTTATTTAGTTCCTAAGTAGGGTAGTTCATGTAGAGTAAGTTCCTATCTTATTCGAAAATTTCAACAGTTTTTTTTTTTTGACAACAATTTTTTCTATTTTATATGCAAAAATTAATAAATCCCTACCTTATAAATCGCGGTGTTACCAAAATTGCTTGTGTCTCAGTGGTAGTTGAAGGGTTGCGCATGCGCAGAACCCTTTAATCTTTTGAATCAGGTAATGTAATGTCATTAGGTCAATTCTGGAAGCAATCTACCAGAGTCTCTAAAGTGTCTAAAATTGAACCATTAATTTTGTACAACTGAGCATGCGCACTAACTGCCTTTGAAACACTTAAGCCATGATACGACTCGAAATTTTGCCAGTATTACATAATATAGCATTTTGGAGAGAAAAAAAATTCTGGGTAACAATTCATGATTTCAAGTTTTTAAAATAAAAACATAATATACGTAGATTTCCTGAACTCTCTCACGACACCTGTCAGTACATAAACTTATGGTGGCCAACTCTGGCTTCTCATCTCTTGTCTCTATATGTATGGACGAATCATAAACGAACCATTTAGCTTTAATTTCAAAGTAATCCGGTTCTAATAGCATTTTGCCATAAACGAGTACCTTTTCAAATTATACCTATTTCAAGTTCACAAGAATGGATGATGAAAGGTAAAGACAAAATTGAGAAAATATCAAATTGAGAGTTCAAGTTGGACCGTTATCATATCTGCTAAATCGACATCTGATATTAATTTCCATCATAATTGTGGACTAGGATAACTTGTAAAATTAACTTTCAAAATATTTATCAGAAAGTTCTAAAAGTGTTTCAAAAGTTAATATTGGTTTACTTTCTAAAATTAGTCGATTGTAATAAAATACAACTAAAATAGAGTGAAAATAATTAGATTTAATCTATTCCACGAAAATGGAACGAAAAAGAAAACAAGTGTAGCCCATTCCAATTAGTAAACGTAATTCTGCATCTTTTGAGGTAATAATGAACAAAAATCGAATTCGTTAATTGTGATAAAAAAATATCTTACTTTGAAAGTCAAATGATGCTAGCGATACTAATGTTTTACGATTGCTATATTGGAATGGCTGGAGAAAAAAAAAATCATAGAAATGAAAATAAAAGAGATTTCTTGAAGACACGCTCTCACTGTTGAAGTGTCACATTTTCTGTTACGTTTATTCGATATTCAAATGAATATCGTAGACCAATTTGCCTATTATTTGCGCCAATACTTCAAACTCCTATTTGGAATGAAGTATTGGTTTGATTTATAGAACCTAGTGCAGTTTTTTTGTGTCGGGTTGACATGAGTGAATGTGCTCCCTAGTAGTTAGTTGTTACAATGGGCTACTTTCTGGTACAATTCACTTTTTGTGTCATTAGCCTGAATTTCATGTCTGTTGTTGGTTTACAATTTTAGAATAATTTTCAAAATTTACCTATCATATCTATCACAAAACCTCAATTTTATATCGTAATGCTTTTTCAACTGGCTTGTTTTACCGCTTTATGTCTTGATTTTAACTAAAATGCAACTCTGGAAACTTAAGTAGTTCAAAAACTAACACCAATTTTGCACTTTAAGTACTACGAAAGTATCTTTTTGTAATTTCTTATACTTTTTTCCAGTTGTTTCCAGTTAAGTGATTCGAATCTTGCTTTCTGTATGATGTTTAGTGACTAAGTATTCTTCTATGGTCATTGTTTTGAACCATTTAGTACTGGTCAAAGTCAGCAAGTTATTTTACCTTATAGACAGGTCTTATCAAAGTTGCAGAAACGTCTCAAAGGCAGTCGAGTAGCGCATGCGCAGAACCACGTAATTGTTCAAATCAGCTGATATGACGTCATTAATCGATTCTGGAGGCAATCTTCTTGAGTGCTTCTAAAATTGAACTACATTTTCCTATTTAAAATCATAAGAATCGTTACTTATTTTTCTTAGTGTACCTCAGTGATAATTCTATGAGTAAAAAATATTTCAAAAAAATGAGTTTAAAGGGAATGAATTAAAATTAAAGTCATTTTCTATGAGAGTTGAAGTTGAAAGTTTAGAATATTTATTTTTTGATGACTTAAATTATTATTATATTATATTGATCTTTGTGCTTTATTTACGTTGAATTTTTTTTCAAGTATCAATAGGAGGCGGAAAGTGGAAGAATAAAAAATTAAACAAAAAATCACCTATAAATTATTAGTAATTAAAAATTAATATCTTTTTGATAAAATTGACTTGACGGGGGTAATTTTATTTTGTTTAAGAGAGGGCCGATTTCCGCTCTGTTTTACCCCCCTCCGCCCACGGGTACCCCCTCCGAAGTCCGTTTATAAGCCAAAATGATACAAAAGTGGAAAATGAGGTTCGAAAGGCACATATTTTAGACCAATTTACTACTACATTTCTTACGTTAATCAAAATAGAGAATTAATGATAATGTAATCTTGACAACTTCCTTTCACAAGATGTTAAATTTTGCTGCTTCTAATGCGTTAATAGTATGCGAGGGGCATTAAATACTTTTTTCCGGCAATATGTGACTGAATAATTTGGTTGTCACGAATTTCAGTATTATTTCGTGTGGCTAGCGTAAAATTACGTGTGTAAATTATTAGTTTTTACGTAAATTACATAATTTATGAGGACGATCGAGAAATGAAGACGTCGAAATTGAAAGAAAGTGAAAACGTGAGCCACACGTTTGGTAAGATTGAAAAAAAAAATATATGCATCTTCGTCGAAAATCGGTTTTGCGGGTGGTAATGAAAGAGTAAAGTTATGAAGTACAAAAAAATCTTAGCGTTAATTCGTTAAGATTCCAAATTAAAGTTTGGTAAAGAAAGAAGAAGAAGAAAAAAAACAAGAAGTTGGTATGATCAAATGCATGTCTCACCTTATAAATTTACCTAATTAAATGGTGAAATCGAGTATTTGGTATTGATCGAATTTAATGAATCATAATTACGGCTTTAAACCGTTGTTTTTTCCCCTACCTTTATTTATTTTTTAATTTTATTCTTTTATTACGACTGTGGATTCCATATGCGTACCAAAAAACCCACTCAATTCTTTATGAATGGTCTACGTGAGCCATATAACGATAAATTTTTATTTTTTTCTTCTTTCATAATTCGTTATTTCTTAAATTTTTGGAAATTATTTTACAAGTTTGCATTCAGTTCAATGGCCAAGATTTGAGTTAGACCTTCAAATTAGACATTATTTCTGTCAAATTCAAAACTTTTCCTTATTGTTTTAGATTTTTGGCTGTGGCCAACTTCATGTCCATATCGAGTTATTTTCGTTTTTTCAGCTTGCTGATGTTGCATAATGAAATTGAAGGGGAATTAAAAAGAAAAGTTTTGTATTTCAAAAACTATTACTAATTTAGAAACTTGAATTTGGTTTTATTTTGAAGGAAAACCCTTCATCTACCTATTTAATGAAATGTGAAAGAAACCTAATCTTAAAATTTTTCTTTCTCAAAAATCCAATACTGCTGTCCTCCCCTTTTTCAACCCTCACAAAATGCATGGGCAAAAGAAACCAGATACGGCAGCATATTTCAAATTTTCCATTTTTATCATAGACTGCTTTTTATTATTATTATTTTTTTTTTTTGGAAACTGCTATTCTCTTATGCATGTTTCTTTTAACAATCTGCTATAATCTGCTAAAAAACGATGATAAGACGGGTAAAAGTAAAAGAAATGGAAAAATTATCTGAGTTTGGTACAAATAAATTCAAATTTCGTTGATTTTATTTAACCTGCAAGGAGGAGGAGGAGGGGGGCTAATTTCAACTCTGGAAGGGCATAACCTCCTGTCACGTACCAAAGTCCGCTAATGTTATATTCTTTATTAATAAGAAGTGCTTCATTGAGAAAGATTTGACTTTCATTGCCTCAAAAAAAAAAAAACAGCCCAGTCAATGGCCCAGTGATGTTCTCGTTTGAAAGTGTAATGCTAATATGACTGTAATTATTGTTGAACTTGGTCGCGTATACATGATACCTAATTTATGTAAATTCTGCAAAAAATGCAATTCATGCCGACGAATGCAAAAAGCCATCCTTTAATCTGTGCGCCTGCAGTTAAGAAAAAAATCATTTTACTCTCGTTTATAGGTTGAAGCCCAAGAGAATGATGAACCGATAGCCTCAGGTGGTAAACGAGCTCGACCGAGACTTTCCATCTTATGCTCTAACATGATTTGCTATATTTCTTTTTGGATATCAAATATGATATATTTTTTTAGTAGGTGTCTTAATAAAATTATACCCACGAATCGTGAAAAGTAATTTTTCTTATCATCACGTAGGAGGGAAAATTTTCACATTCTTATGTTTGAAAAAAGATGTCCTACTTGTTGATCAACAATATACTACATCACGATCAATTAATTAATTTTCGCTGAAACAAAAAATCCTCCTCTAACTTCCTTACCCACATCTAATTCGATGTACTATTTTTCTCATCTTTTTCTAATATCTACTATATTTTTTCTTACGTAATTTTGGATTGTCGGTTCATTAGATGCGCCTTTACCCGGAACGAAGTCGTGTATTTTTCATACCTTTGTAGGTTATTATGGCTATTATTGAACTAATTTTACACGAACGTCTTTCCACAAAGTAAGATCTTATACATGTCTGTACAAATAAGCTTATTGAATATAAAGAGATGCTTTTACTTCCACAGTAGTGCTAAACATTCGGCCATAATATACGAAGCCTTCACAAAGCCTTCGATTCTGACCGAATTTCCTGTCCATACGAAATATACGCTTTCGTTTAAATTGCTTTTCACTGGTTCCTCAATGTATGTGCAGAGTTTTGTAGTTTCCATCAACATAATATTATGGCGCATTGCCTCTGGAGGAATGTGTAATTGCAGCCATATTGCTATTTTCACCAAAGCAGCTGATGGATGTGCTTTGTGTTCAATGGGTACGATTATTTGGTCAATGCGTTATTGAAGAATTGAAAAGATTTCACAAGGTGGAGATAGTTTTCAGAAAGTATAGATGAAGGGTAAGACGAAGAATATAGCTACTAAGAATTGAAGGCGGATTTCAAAGAAGGGCCTGAGTAAGAAAATAGCGGTTTGAGATATTAATGTTCGAAGTTTTTGTTTAGCTGTAAGATAATGCATAGGTGTGAGATTGAGCTCTGAGAGCGTACTAGTATTTTTGCTTAGTCTATTGACTATCCAGTGAGCTTCGTGTTGTTGATTTTATACTAATATAAAAATTAATTAATTTATGTACTTATGTATAGACATAACAACCATTATGGTATCCTTCTATTTGACAGGTATTATGGCGGCTATGAGGAAAAATCAATTTTTCCAAAAAAATTTTATTACTTACTCAGATAGTTTGAAAAGGTTCCTAAAAAAATGATATGGCAAGAAAGTTCTTCAATTAATCGTGTAGGGCAATAAAGTTCCTCAAAAAGGCAAATTGCGCTATAGAATTTTCCATAAGCTTGATGGTCCTTTTTTGTGAGAGACCTTTTCCCATTAGATCTTCATATTGAGAAACTTTTGCCCTTTAAGCTTGTTTTGCTTTAAAACATTTCAAAGTGCTTTCAAGGAACTTTTTTTTTTTTTTTTTGAAAATTACGCCCAATAAAAGTTATACAGCGTGAAAATCAGTGTTACCATTAGAAAAAGTGCAAACTTTCTTACATATGACGGTAAAAAAATCTCAATAAAGAAAAATGATTGAGGAACCTTTATCGCGCTAGACCGACAAACTGCAGTCAACTATTTACACGAATGAATATAGACTTTACTTATAAGATATCATTTTCGTACCATTAACTTGCATCCTATAAGTAATCTTAACGACAGTGATAATAAAATAAATAAATAAATAAATAAATAAATTTAAAAAAAACAGGAAGTGGTGCGAAAGCATTGTCACTCATCCTATTTGTGTGCTGTTTAATGAACAAATGATTACATCATCATTAAAATAAGATCGGTTTATGTGGTTTTATTATAACGAAATAAAATGTTTTTGTGTTGAGCTTATCGTCGAATAATAGCTGCTTGTATTACAGTTAGATTAAAGTTGATTAAATATACTCGTAGTATTATACTCCTTGTAAATACACTAGAAAAAATATGTTCGAATGCCAGGCTGACGTTATTTCTCAGAACTGAGCTTTTTAGTTTCGGTTTATGACGAATAAGTTTGTAAATATTTTTTGACCACTTACGAAGTGGGTTTGAGCCAGTATATATTTAATTGAGTAATTGCTTCGCCAAAGCAGAGGTAGTTAAATACAGAATGGATCCTTTCGTTGAAAGTGTACTGGAAGAGATTTTGATAAAGAACAATGATGTTTTTGGTGACCAAATCAAATTTATGGGTTTTGAAAGTTCCACCAGTGCTCCAGCAGGTGCTACAGGTTTCCAGTCAAATTCCATACGCGGAAGTATTAGATATATTAACAAAACTGGTAACCTGCTGATGTCACCACCATTGCTATTGAAGTGCACACCAAAAGAAAAATTCGCAGCTTATAAAGCTCGCCTCATCCAATTCACCAATGAAATCTTCGTCTACGGTCATGTGCTGCCATTTTTCAGTCAGCTGGAAGCGTCCACTCAGACCAGTGGCTTGAATGAACATTTGTTTAGCAACACCAAAACTTGCAGGTAAAATTTACTTGTATAATGGGTATCTGATATATTTCAGGTAGTGGATGGTTGGGCCATGGGAACCATTCTAGAAATCTTAATTCGGAGAATTTAAGTTTTTTCTTTTTGTGTCTAAAATCCAAATTTACTACGAAGGAACTGGTTTCAGGGATTTTTTCCATCTTCAGGAATGTTTTTGGCTGGAAGCTAGGAATTCCTACAGTTTGGGTTGGCAACACTGGGTCATTTATCCCCTAAAACTTTGACTTTAGAGGTTTGATATTCGAGTTATGGAGGTAATTTTGTATACGTGGTTCATGTGGGTGCGCAGGAAAGTTAAGAATTTCTTCGAGTTACAGAGATTTTTGAGTTATCATAATTTGACAGTACGTGATAGCTGGTTTTTACTTGTTCCAGGCCTCAGATTCAGACCATGTTTCCTAAATTTTATGGAAGCTCTACTCGAACCCACTCACAATCTACTGAAGTAATAATTGCTCTGGAGGATTTAAGTCATTCGAACTACAAGACTGCACCACAAAAGTCATTTCTTAATTTCGCTCACCTGTCATTAATGGCTCGAAGTCTGGGCAAATTCCATGCTTACTCCTACTTTGCCAAGGAATCCAATTTGAAGCTTTTCAACGCTCATGCTCAGCCTTTAACCCCCATCAATCCCATGTTACTCGACGAGTTTCCTGGGCTTCTAACCAAAATTGGTTCTCGAGGACTTATTCATCTCATCAGCCAAAACGAATTTTTGTCATCTCGGCCAGTTATCCAGAATTTACTCGATAATGCTGACCAGCTGTGCGTCAGATTGTTGAGAAATGAGCATCGCAACAAATGGGCAGTGATTTGTCACGGCGACTATCTATCTACGAATGTGTTGTTCAAATATGCTGGAGACCAACCCATAGACATGAAAATTATCGATCTAGCAATGGCTACTTTGAGCTCACCAGTGATTGATTTGTCTTTTCTGTTGTACATCAATGCTGATCAAGAAACCAGAGACCTCTATTGGGATAAGCTAATTGACGAATATTGCAATGGTCTATCCAGTTTGTCTGTTGAAGTGAAATCTCTACCAACCAGGGACGATATTATTAAAGAATTTCACACAAAAGCGTTTTATGCTTACTTAGTTGCAGCAATTTTCTTAGCATTCCTTTTAGTAGAAGATATGGGGCAGCATATACCATCCGAGTACCTCGATTATGAACTGTCTGAGATTCCTGAAGATATATTGGTAGATATGATAATGAACCTGGCCGGTGAAACTGGGACCAAAGCATTAGGGGATATTTTGAAAGATATGTTGAAGAGAGGTTTTTTGAATACTTCAGATGAAAACGAACAGTTATAGCCTATGACTCTAATCTTCATTCTTCAATTTTTTGATCAACTTATCTTAGACAAATGTATTTATTAATTTTATGTTTTGATTTGTTTTTTTATATTCTTACTTCTTCTTTTTTTTCTTTCTTAAATTATAGAATTTACTGGTGTAGAGTTGAACTGAAATAAGATAAATGTATAAGAACACACATGAGAGCATTCCATTTAGTTCAGTCGTAAAACGCAACAAACGCCATGAGTATAATTTTGAGAAAAAACCAAAAAACTGTTCCTCCCCGACTAGTGGGCCATTCTTCATGCCTGATGGCTTAAAATCTTCCTAAAAATAAGTATAATCTGAATTTCAGCAAAATTTTTCCCCCTCAACCCGAGGTGTTAATCTAAGGGCGATCAAAATCGCAGAGTCATGGATTTCTTGCGTTTTGCGACTAAACACACTAGTTTTGTTGCAAAACGCAACAAATCCAACCTAATTTGACACAAAATTCAATAAATGCAAGTTTTCTGAAATAAAATTTACTCACATTTTTATTTGTGCCTAAATACCATAAATCTCACATATTCTGTGGCAAAAAATAAATCAAATTCTTAATTTTTAAAACAAAATGATACGATGCCACATACTCGTAATAGTGCTTCAGATACCCGGAATAGGTTTCAATTAGTTTATTTTCTGAATTATGGCAGCACAATTACGTAATTTATAAAGATATCTAATTGATTTTCTTATGTAGATCGACCACTTCAAAAACAATTTTCAAGTATTTGTACGCAGATTAGAACATTCTGCTAAGATCGTATCATATGTTCCAACTGAAGCAATTAGTTTGTATAATTATTTCGAATAATTAGAAATTGAGGCACTTAAATACAATTCACAATTTTTGTTAGAAATATCGTGCAGTCCTTTATTGAAACAAAATAAGAAGCCTCGTTCATCAATAAGTACCTAACTAGTGCTGTAAGATAAAACTTGAGACAATATTATGAAGTCGCATAAATAATGTCTTTAATTGAGGCGAAAAAACTTATTTGTGTTTCCACAAAGAGCTCAGCAGTAATTTACCATAAATATTAATTTTCTACGTCGTCTGTCTGAGTTCTTGTAGTCGGACTAAAGATACTTGAATCAAAAATAAATTTCAAGCACTTATACCTGAAAAAACATTCTGTATAATTTTATGGAGTTTTTGAAATGAGATTTGTTCATTCTGAAATTGTTGAAAGTTCAGTTATGTCTAGTGTAGAGATATTGTGAGCTGTGTATACAATGAAGCTATTTATTGAAAATTTTTTGAAGGAGTTCGTGCAAAATCGCGAAGATGTTTTCGGTACCCGATGTGAATGTGTGGGCTTTGAATATGATATGAATGAAGATGGCGTCAAAGGCAATCAGTCGGATACCATTTCAGGATGCATCCGTTACAGAAATGAAAATGGTATTATTCTATTATCACCACCACTAGTGCTCAAGGCTCCACCTCCTCCATATTCTTGCATGGTTCTTGAGGCTTTGCTTTTTCAATTTGTCAATGAAATTTTTGTTTATGGTCATATCTTGCCATTCTTTGCCCATCTCGAGACCTCAGTTTTAGAACTCTTTCCAAAATTTTACGGAAGTCGTACTCAAACCTATCCAGAGTCCACTGAAACGATAATCTTGCTGGAAAATTTGAGATATTCCAGCTATCAGAATGCACCATGTAAGTCATTCCTCGATTACGCCCATTTATCTCTGATGGTTCGAAGTCTCGGAAAATTTCACGCATTTTCATATTTGGCTAAACAATTGGATCCAGTGCATTTTCATGCTTATGCTTTATCCCTGAATCCCATACATGCCCCCTTAATCGGCAAGTTCATGAATGTTTTGAAAATTAATGGCGAGCGAGGACTAAATAATCTTGCTCTGAAAAGTGAATATCAGTCCTTCATCCCTGTTATTCAACATTTGCTGAATAACACTGAACAAATTTATATGTCAATATTTAAGAATGAGCGTAACAATCCATGGGCTGTAGTCTGTCATGGAGATTACTTATCTAATAATGTAATGTTCAAATATGACAAAGGTCAACCCACGCACCTCAAAATGTTTGACTTATCTATCAGCACTTTTTCCTCGCCTGCTTTAGATTTGGCGTTAGTACTTTACATAAACGCCAATCAAGAAACTAGAGATCTCTTTTGGGATCAGTTAATCGATGATTATTGCGATGGCTTATCCAGTCTACCAATTCCAGTAACCAAGTTGCCATCCAGAGACACTATTATCAAAGAACTCCAGTCAAAAGCTTTTTATTCGTATATAATAGCATCGTTTTTTCTGCCAATCCTTGTGGCAGAGGATCTTAAATTGGAATCTTTTCAACAGCTTTTACCTCCAGAATATGCTCTCTGCAACAATTCTTCTGAGTTGCCGGTAAATGTTCTAAGAGATGTCGGTTTGAAAATAGGAGGAGAAACTGCTACGCGCCATCTTGTTGATATTTTGAAGGATATGCTGAATAGAGGCATCATTCAAAATTCTAGTCCATCCAATGTTGGACACGGAAGTTGAAAATTTACAAAGTTAAACTCTTCGGAGACACATTTTCTAAACATCATTATACATATTTGTTTCATTATTTTTTTTCTGGTGTCACCCCCTGATTAGACTATGATTGTTGAGAATAAAAAAGGTATGATAGATAAGTATATCTTTCAGTGAACAGTGTAATATTCAGGCAAATTTCCTACTAGACTTTTATTATCTTGAGTAAAATAACGAAAGTATAGCTTATACTGTACCAAAATATTGTCAAAGGAATTTATAAAAAGAAAACATGAAGACATGTTCACCAACTTAAGGTACTTTTTATATGTCACATTCCTTACTTAATTAATTAACATTAATTTATGTGTCATAAATAAGTGTAACCATATACTGGTATTATTTTGCCAAAAGCACCTCTAGCTCATCGGCTAATACTATAATAATATTGTTACAAATATATTTAATAAAAAAATACAGTCTTCGAAACTTACTGTGTTGAGGCTCACATGCAGTTTTTGTGCATGTTGATGATTTACTTACATGCCTTTTCTGTGAAAGTTAATGTATTTGCATCGAATACTTTGGGACATTTTCTACATGGTAGGAGGTACACACTTGGAAAGAAATGAACAGTATTAATTACAAACAGAATTGTAGGTAACTTTTCTCATCACAGTGAAGAAAATGATTATTTATTGTAGACATTCTTAATGTTTATAGTATTTGATAATAAATTTTACCATTTTTCAAGTACTCGTAGTTTCTGCAATAAATCTTAAACTATCTCAGTTTTTCTATTCAAATTGTCATAATTATAACCTAAATTTTTTTTAGTGTATATGAACCATACTTTTTGAGACTGTGTTTCTGCGACCTTTTTATAAAAAAATGTCGCTCTACGTCAATCGGACTATATTTTTGAAATCTGTATTTTTGTGCGGTCAACTGCACCAATTTAAATTTTGAATGTCACAGCTCATGCTAAAAGTATTAAAAGACCAGGAACTGCCCACCAACATGGACCTTATGGTTTGAGAGGGTTGACAATTACATTCAAGAATTTTTGACAGAAAATGTATGTTCATTCCAATGGTGCAAACTGCAGCTTTTTATCTTCAAAATGGGCCGAGATATTGTGGTTTGAAGTTGAGATATTGAAGAAGGTCAGAATTTATATTTCGTTATTTTATACCAAGAAAGTTGATCGAGAGGAGTAGTGGGTTATAAAATGGTATTCAGTGAATGAGAAGTAAGATTTAATGATAAATTCAAAACTCACCATAGGTAATTCTAATTTTTTGCCAATTAGAAAATACAACTTTTTACCTTACGAATCTTTTCCTTAAACCGCATTGAAAATGGTTAGGAATATGATTCGAAATATTTTCAACTCCTTGCAAAGAAAATATTTTTTGTTCTTATGTAAAACTATTGGTCATTTATAGGCAATCATACAATGCAGCTCTTCAAGCCATCTAAAAAAATATAAATTTTCATATTTTATGAACTACCTTCTTATTTTCATTTTGACTCAAATAGTGCTCTAAATGGTCGCAAATACCAACTACATACACTATTCTTGTAGGCCGCTTTAAAAAAAAAATTCAAGTTATTAAATACTGAGTCTGTACATTAAACTTACCAACCAATAAAATGTTCGTTTGAATTGGGTACCTTTCTTATCAATGAGTGCTTAATTCCTTAAGAAAGATAAATGGAATACTTCAGGTAGGGTACCTAGCAGCTGTTTAGGTATGTCTTAGTAAATAACTAAAAATCGATTTGTGTTTAATTGAGTTACCATAAAAAGACTGTTTTCAAATTGCATATTTCAAGTTAGTACTTGAAAGATAATTTCATATTTTAAATTATTAGAGGTTGAGGCATCAGCGACAGTGTATATCCACCATTCAGTTTTAAGTCACCAGTGCAGTGTAAAAAATGAAGTTATTTATTGAGAACTCATTAAAAGAGTTTGTGAAAAAACGCGTCGATATTTTCGGCATTCGAAGTGAGTTTGTGGGTTTTGAGTACAGTCAAACAAATGCTGAAGATAGCACTAAAGGCTGGCAATCAGAAAATATTTTTGGATGTATTAGTTATAAAAATGAGAACGGCAACATTCTACTATCGCCTTCATTAGTGCTGAAATCTCAACCAACAGTGAGCTTTGTTGCAGAAGCCCAGCTGCTCCAGTATGTCAATGAAATTTTTGTTTATGGTCATATCCTTCCCTTCTTTGCACATCTAGAGCCCTCAGTTTTAGAGCTTTTTCCAAAATACTATGCAAGTTATACTCAAACATATCCCGAGTCTTCTGAGGCAGTAATCTTGCTGGAAAATTTGAGAGATTCTGGATACCAAAATGCGCCGTGCAAGTCATTTCTGGATTACGCCCATCTTTCTTTGATGGTTCGAAGTTTGGGAAAATTTCATGCCTTCTCATATTTAGCGAAGGAGTTGGATCCGCTGCGCTTTCAAGCCTATGCTTTGTCCCTGAATCCTATAAATGGCCCCATAATTGGCAGATTTGAGGGTTTGTTACCTACTTGTTGTTCTCGTGGACTAAAAGATCTCGCTCTGCGAAGTGAGTATAAATCCATCATTCCAGTTATTCAACATTTGCTTGATAATGCCGAACAAATACTGATGGCATTGTTTAAAAATGAACGTAACAATCCATGGGCTGTTGTCTGTCACGGAGATTACTTATCTGGTAATGTAATGTTCAAATATGACAAAGGACATCCTGTACATCTGAAAATATTTGACTTGGCTACCAACACTTTTTCTTCGCCTGTTCTGGATTTGGCATTGGTACTTTACATGAATGCTAATCAAGAAACTAGAGATCTCTATTGGAATCAATTGGTAGATGACTATTGCGACGGCTTGTCCAGCTTACCAATTCCAGTTAGGAAGCTGCCATCCAGAGACGTTGTTACAAAGGAACTTCAGTCAAAAGCTTTTTACGCATATATAATAGCATCATTTTATCTGAATATTCTTGTGGCAGAAGATCTAGGATTGGGATCTTTTCATCAGTATTTACCGCCAGAGTATGCACATTGTAAAAATTTTGCAGAATTGCCAGTGAAAATACAAGTAGATATTGATTTGAAATCGGGCGGAGAAATTACCTCGCAGCATCTTGGTGATATTTTGAAGGATATGTTGAAGAGGGGCTTTATTCATAATTCGAGTCAGTTCAATATCGGATACAACATCACAAGCTGATCATATGTTTGTTCACATGGCTTCAGATTCTCAGGATAGAATGGTCTTTGAAAATAATCTGCATCATGCTTTAAGTTTTAATGTAATAGGAGTATGTTCTCGTATTAAGTATAGAGAAACATCCAAAGATCAGTCAGCCCCTTAGCCAGTTAAGTTTCTTGCATACATTTTAAAATAATTATGCTTGTACAAATAAATTATACCTATGTGCCTTTTAATGTTGGTACCAAGTCTCGCAGTAGAACAATATCTTCCATCATTCAACTTAAGTATATAAATAACATAATTTATTCAAAATATAAAATTTTGATTTAAATGATTCTGATTCGAACAATTTAGTAGGAATTGATTTATCTTTAAAAAAAAACAACAGCATAGCCCACTCAAGATTTTCTTTCAAACTCATCAAAGTTTGATAGATATACAAAGTAGAAACTTGTGTTTTAAGGTAGCATAAGTCAGAATTTATATTTTGCAACAGATTTTCATAAAGAAGCTTTTTAATATAGGGTGTGGCTGAATGACGGGCTACGTTTGTTTTTTCAATTACAGATATGCAGTTGATTTCAAATTGAATGATTCATTCTTCTAGGTTACTTGTAAAATTCAATTTCCCTTGAAATTTTAGCTGAAAACTAATTTTGAAAGAATTTCCTAAGCTATTATCGCTGTCTTAAATCTAAAAATAAAAAGGTTGAGTACTAAAAAATTCATCACTTTTAGAGTTCATTTGATTTGATTTTCCACAGCAAGGAGTTCGGTATGATTCACCCAAAACACCTGAGGATTAACTTAAAAAACCCTGGGTATTTTATTGCGCCAACTGCAAATCGACTAGCAGTGATACTCACAAGACCGAATTCCATTTTTGTGGCAAATAAAATTTATATTTATGGCTGATTTGCAGGCCAATCATTGAATATTAAAAATTTTCCCAGAAAAGAGACACAAAAAGAAACATTTAGACTAAATCAGATAAAATTTCCTCAAAAATATAGTTAATGAATCACGCGCTTGTGCGCAGAAAATTTTTTCAAAGTTTAAATTTACTTATGTACTTACTTACTTAATTTTTTTTTTTTTTAATTCTTTGTAAAATTTGATTTTATCAGTCAGTTTTGTTAAAAATCTTTGGAACATTAGAAAATCAGAAGGGGAGCTCAACTGATCCAAAGAGGGGTTTGCCCCCTTGCGCTGCTAGCTGCAGGCCTGCTGATTTATTACTAGCAGATATTAAAATATGACTTGGGCTTAAAAATTTGGGTGATAATTTCATGGGACTTGGCAAGTTTTGGACTGGCCAGCGATCTGATCTCACCATTCTACCTGTTATGAGTATCTACCTTCCTATCTAAACACCTGTCTAAAACTTTCATGTGTCTCTTTAGACCCTTTTTTGAGATCTAGGTATCAGTTTCATAATCTGCGGACTCTCCACTTGCTAAAGAGCCATCATTTAGCCCATTACCTCAAGAATCCATGGAACTCCGATATTATTTTAATAGTTGGCTCATCTCTAGTTTTTATTATTTTTTCAACACTTTACTGATGGACAACATTTTTGTCGCACTTTTAAAGGTATTGTCTTCCAGTGGTCAGTTTTTTAAAAATTTACTGCATTTTTAATGTTTTCTCACAGCTGGGAACACAATTTCAATGGTTCCATCGAAAAAATACATTTTTTCATTTGCCCCTTTTTTTTATGTAAGTACTCATAAATTAGAATAAAAAGTAAAATTAAATTTTTCTTCCTGGAAACCTTCTTTCCTCGGATACCTATTTGTAAACCAATTTTTAATTTCTTCCTTCAGTTCCAAGCTGTTGGATTTTGGCTTGCCTCTGCCATAGAGACAGCAAATGGATTCAGTCAAGTGGATGCGGAAAGAATGAAGTATTTATGGCATTTCAAATTTCTCTCAAGTCTCAAGCTTCTATTTCCAAAGTCTTGACAATTCTCGAAATTCTTTGAAGTCCTTAGCCACCAAAATGTCACGTATAGCTCGTGCACTTATGCAAAATATTAAAATGGCAAAAATTCATTTCCGCCAGAAGCCGGGTGAGTTTAAATTTTGCCGACGAATTCCAATAATCTGGCAAAATGCAGCAAGATTTAGATAGCTGTATAGGTTACTCGTAATCGCATGGAAATACGAGTTTTTGACACATGCAGGTCTTTAAACCACAGAGAAAACGCTACTAACCGATAAATATTTCAACTTTTTTCCTCTTTATACGTCTCGGTATCTGTCGGTGACCTGAGAAGGTCGTTTTTGTCTCTTCACCACAAAACACGAAAATTACTCAGTGTAATCTACTGTAAACATTCTTAATTTTATTAAATTTTCACTTTGTCTGCGGAGTTAATGCGCTTAGATTTCATTACGTTTGATAATTTTTTTATTTTATCTATTAGTTTTTTGACAAAAATATCTCGCTGCCAAATGTGACAGGCGAAAGTGGTCGAGAAAGAAGAACCGAGACTGTACCTGATTTGGATACTAATCTAATAAAATACGATTGGACTACCTAAATATTATTTTCGAAATAAGCTGCAAAAAAAAGTAGAGTGTTACGTTTTCTACATATTTATCTGTCTGGATGAGAGCAATACTGTTATCTTCTTCAGAGCTTTCCATTTTGTAATTCGCTGTTGAAGAATATGCCGAGTATTTTGCTGTGATTTGTACCCGGTAATGATGATGTAACTGGCGAGATAGATATTTTTTCAGAAAGAAATAAAGCTGAATACTTGATATGCAACACATTTTAAGCCTTTAGGAATTTGTCAACTAGGGAATCCTTCAGTGGCGCCCACGTATTTTAAATAAAGTGGGGCAAAACTTCAAACTAACCACGCAATTTTGACTTAAAAGCCTAAAATTAATAGCTTATTTCACCTATGATGCAAGACGATTTTTATTTTTGAAAAAATTCTATTTTTCCTCAATTTTTCCCTACCTACTTCACTCCTTTCAGACCACCCACCCAAAATCAAGTGGGGTGGCTGCCCCACTTGGACCCCACTGTGGCCGCCACTGGAACCCTTTTTGTTTGAAGAACTCCGCGGTTGAAAAAAGAAAAATACGAGTATAATTTTTCAGTATTACCTTGTATTCATCAGTATATGTTTATTATAAAGAATAGAAAAATTTCTTGGAAAAAAAGAGAATTTGAATGCTTTTTGAGAATAAAATGTATAACTTGGGTAAAAATAAGGTCAATATTTAATGGAGTAAAAATGTAAGTTAATCCTGGCAGAATAAGTAATTTTTAAAAAGCAAAGAAGTTTTAACTCCTTCCTTCCAGTGATTCTACCCGGACAACAATGAGATTTTTATAATCGTTAATTTACCGTTTATAATTTAATTACTTAATGAACAATGCTGTCTCGTCAATAAAACATAAACAGGTTGAAGAAGACGTCCACTGGTATATTACGGTACCTTAGGTCAAATATACGAATACTTATGACTAAAAATGGACAGTGTAACTTTTTTTTTTTGCTTCTTTATTTTTTTTCCTTTCAAACATTCCCGTCTTGTATGTGATTAGAAAAATAAGGAACTTACACTCATAAATTGCATTTTTTTTCATAAACGCGAGTAACATGGAAATTTATGTCCAAGAGTAGCTTTTATTTTTTTCAAAAATCTCGTATTAGTTCTACTTAAGTGACCAGTCATTGATCAATCGAATAAAAAACAACCGGTTTTTTTCTTTTCTTTCGGTATTATTAAAAAAATGTATAACGGTTCCAGTGTCGTTTGCAACCAAACGTATTAACCATCTTCTGGCAATCATCTGGTTTTTTTGCATTTCATAAATACGTTGTATGCTTTCATCTCCCCTCCATAAAAGCTAATTTTTTTCTCGAAACCTTGAAAATCGATACAGAAAATATGTAAAAATAATTTTCAATTATTTTACGACCAATTAGGTATCGATGAACTTTGAAGACAACGAAAAAATTGAAACACATGAGTTAACACCAACACTGTTGAAGGTGCAGGTTTGTGAAAGCTACTCGTTTACTTTGGCTTTCTCTGAATTTCTATAAACATGTGTAAATAAAAATATAATATTATAAAAATCAGTCGCATATACTCGTATGTTGTTGTTCATTATCAGTTGTAGGACTAAAAATAGTGGCTCGTATTTTCCCTTTCTTTTACATAATTTTGTTGAGTCAAGGTAGAACCATGCATTGTCGAGTTCATAGCATTTGGTCAAATGTCACCGAGTAGATGATGGAGATAATTTGCGCAGGTACTCAAGTTCAACAAAATGATATTGAAGCTTGTCTTACCGTTAAGTACGAGGAAGTAGTCTTGTCAGATACTTATCTATCCCTAAAGAATATAATTTAATTATAGTTTGCGAATTCAAAGGATGCATTAAAAGTGTTTTCTCATCCATTTAGCAGTGTTGTCAACCCGCATTGTTAAAAATCCCTGATTTGAACAAAAAAAAAAGTCCCCGCAGGCACAAAAAATTCCTGTAGCTATTATTTTTGCTGCGAATTAAAATTTTTACTTGCTGCTAGAAAAAAACTGGGTGACGCTACAGCTTTTTTGTAAGAATCAAATTTATTGCTGGAAGAAAATTAAAAAAAAATAAAAAAGTTAATAGTTGTTGTTACTGTAGTTGTTTGTTGTCATATTTACTCATATTTTCAATACAAAATTCCTGAAACGTTTCAAACTAGGTACAAGAATAAAATACCTGTAATTATTATATTATCTCATAGTTATTTGAATGGATAATTAGAAATTGAGAAAAATTAACTGAGAGTTCAAAAATAATAATCCCTGTTTAAGTCTCTAAAATTCTTTTAAAAACCCTGGTATTCCCAAAAATCCCTGTTTTCAGGGATTAATACCTGCAGTTGTCATCCCTGCCCTTGAGCATTCCTGTCTAAGATTGTACCAATAGCTATACTTAGTTTTTTCAAAATAAATAAAATGCCAGTAAAATAATAATCATTTAAAAGTTTTTCACTCAGCTTTTCACATTTTACTCTTTCAGGTCAAAATGTAGCTCAGATCATTTGAAGGCTTGCAACAGTCGTCTTCAGACTATTGTGTCAGTCTGTGGCCATCCCAACATCATTCATGAAAGGAATTTCGTAAATTATGGTTATAGTGCCAGCACTCTTCATTTTCGCCATCAAATTTGGAGCCCACTGTCGACTGAAAAATTGTACCCCACGTAAGAGTGAGTTATTCTTCCACAATCCAGAAATTTGTTGGCTGACTTTGCTGGTTTTCTATCGCATATCGTTGACGTGCTTCTGCTGTGGAGCAGTGCTGTTCAACGAAAATCGTGATCTACACAATTTTACCTCTCCATCAACCTCCCTGACACCAGGATTTGATTTGAAATTACATCCAACTGCATCTCAAGCCAATATTTTGAGCATGGCTACAGCCTCCATTGCTTCTGACGAAGCTAGCGACTCGTTGTACATTTTGAGAAATAACTTGGGTGATACATTTTTCGATATTGGTAAGTAGCGAGTAATTCCAAGTAGGTACTTGTATATTTTATCGATTTCATGTAATGTATTTATCTCTTAGTACAGTCATGTACTATAAAAAGCAATTAGCAATCAAGTGTCTCGTACCATCTTCAGAAAAATTGGAGGTAGAAATGAATAGGTAGATCGAAAGTTTATTTTCTCAATTTATTCATTCGTAAAATAAATTCAAAAAGAAAAAATAATGAGTAAAAACTTAACTATCTGTCTGACACATTCTACAACAGAAATTAAAAAAATAATCCAGTCATAATCAGGAATTTCATCTGAAATAATGCTTATTGGCTTTAAACAGCTAGGTACGTACTTTAGTGATTGAGCAGGTTAACAAAAATTACAAACCTGTATTCAGTAATGAGGTTAGAATAATACATTTGCAATACATATAATATTTGATAGGTCTTGAATTTAATTTCTCTGAATAAAAACGTGCTTATGTGATGAGGACAATTCTAAAGCTAATCTCAAATCTCATTGACTACTGCAAATATCTTATTAAATTCATTCGTATTGAGAAAAAATTTCTATCATTAGAAAGTAGTCGATCAGATTTTCTTCGAAAATAAATAAAATTTTTAAATCATAGTTTTTATTAGATTTGGGTCAGATGCATCCATGCATTCCATTTGCGGATGGTAATGTGCCATCTTGAAATTTTTATTATCACGACAGAAAAATGTTCATTGGTGTTTTTGCATATTTATATTATGGCTTAAGATCACGATGATTCAGATTAAACTTGGCATTTAATATTTTCCAGATTTTTTATCATTGTTTTGAATAAAACCAGGTACGAGTATATTAACTGAAATGTTGTTGCAAGAAAATGTTTTAATTATGAGAGAAGGATTTGAGAGTTGATCATGCTGGACTATAAAATAGTTATTTTTTACTGTGATGTTAGTATAGCAGGTTTATGACGAAGGGGAAAAGAGCTGAAAAATTTTTCACCTCTATCAAGAAAAGGGAAAATTTATTCACATTCTGGGAAGCAATCTGATTTTATCTTGTGCAATTAGATCTGTTTGATTTATTTGATATCGTGAAGATATGACTTATTCAGACTATTGCCTTTTCTGAGGCAAATCATCTCTTTACTAAGATAATCAAACTGAAGCTGAGCCACTGTTATAGATGGTATGGAAGCAGGAAAACAGTGAAATATATTTAGTGTGATGTGATGGTCCCAACAACACTCTTTGATTTTGGAAATGACTGAATCTTACAGGAAGTCATAGTCTGCTGCTAATTTGAAATTTGGAATCTTAATCTTTTTTTTTCTTGCAGATCATAGCTGGTTATCATGTTCTTTAGAAAAATGCTCTAGGAGAAGTAGTGGCACAGCAACGGTTGCTTTGGAACTGAATAATATTAGCGATGGTCGAAAGTTATTTTTTGATCGATACAGCAACAATGATCGATTATGTTATTGTCGATGCTTACCTAATAACCCTGTCTTCCGAGAAGATTTGCATATTTGTGTTAATGATGTTCATGGTAAGTGTGAACAAGTATATTGAATTTTTCACTCTACAAGTGCACTAAATGGACCTGGGTCCATGTTCATTGAGTGCAGTAATGCAAGACGTACTTAGTCTGCGCAGTTTGCGGACGCACCAAGGTAATGGCAAGGAAAAAATTTGGGCAGCGAAGAAAATATTTGTGCGTCAAAAAAATTGCTGGAAGGGAGGAGAGGAGGAATGGGGCACTAAGTTATGAAAAAGAGGCACTAAAACACGTATCTGCGGAGGCACCTCAAACCTCTGGCACGCCTCTGGCATTAATGAATTTATATCTGCATAAATATAATTGATATAAAATTTATTTACAGAGTGTCCACTCGTCTCTTTCGTATCAGGAAATATTGAACAAAAAATACCATATGTTTTTTTACCATTAAAAGGACAGATTATTTACCCAAATGCTGAAATCAGATTCCATGGTAAGAATTAGAACTCGCATTCAAATTATGTAAAAACTCTTTGTTCTGTACACTTTCAATGACGAAAAACCTGTTTTTTTTTGCAGGTTTGAATTCTGTTCCAACATGTATCATATCTCGAGTTCGTTATTTAAGTCGAAGTGGTTGGGTTGATGTGAAAAATTATTCGATTGCTGAATACCATCATGAGCATTCAGTACCTTTCAAATTATTTCACGATAAGCACCGAACATTTTTGCAGGTATTTATGGCATTAGTGTACCATCATAACTGATCCACATGGCCATTTGGCTAAAGATTATATTACTTTGTTGCTAAGAATTTTATATTTCTTCAAAAATTTTCTTATCTTAATTGATTTCTTAATTTTTATGGTCTTTAGTAAGCAACAAAAGTTTTTATAAGTTAGAAAATTTTCAAAACTTTCCTGTTATCTAGACTTTTAAAATCTATTCTGTTCGTAGCTGAGGCTACCTATAGATCTTCAATTTTCTCACTGAATTTCTCTTTCTCATTTTTTACAGTGGTTAGGTAATGCAGAATTACGAGCTGGAATGGAGGGACGTCTGGTTCTGATAGACCTTATTTGTAAAGACAGTGATAGTCAATTAATTTTCACACCATGTATCTCATTCAGAGTCGCTGGAGTACCAAGTAAGTAGTGTTCTACCTCTGTATTATTTTGTTTGGAGACATTTGTAATACAGTATTTATATTAAAAGAGAAATTTAAATATGTGGTCAGAATTTTCCTAAAAATTTCGAGCTATTAGGTAGAATGGAACCAAAGTTCGCATTAAAATTTTTCTCAGCCCCATATAGGTGGCTCAGAATCTGAGTGTTTTCAATAAGAATTCAGCTTTGTTCTTATTAGCCTTTGAAAATTTCATGGACAATGCTGTTTTCAGGTTCCAGTCACTTCTTCTTCGACCACGTTCGAGATTCCAGTGCCAATCTCGAAAAAGAGAAAAAATTCTCTTCTAACGAATACATAGCCCTTGGGCTGGCAGCTTTGCTTATTGGTCTCATCTACGTGACTTCTGTATTCTTGTATTTGCGTTTCAAAAAAAACAAACTACAAGAAAGTTCGTCACGTCGGAACAATGCTTTCAAGACTTTTGTAGATTTAGAAGAAAATGCTTCGCATCTGTTCGGTGATACTGTTGGCCAGTCGAAGCAGCTTATTGTGGAAGAAGAAGGCTTAATAAAAAATAATCCTTTGTTAATGAAACGTTATCATTCGCCTACAGCTCAAGTGCATAAGTCATCGATGTCTTCTGTAGATGAAAGCAACAATGGCAACTCTGGGCACATCGAAAATGGTTCACTCAATTCTATGGATAAAGTTGAAATCTACAGCCCTTCGGTAAGTGGGTGTGGAAAGGAAATTTTTCATGCCTTTGCATAGGTTTATATCGCACTTCCCCTGCAAAACTGATAAAACTCGAAAAGTTCAGTTTTTCGGGAGAGTCGTTTGAAATTTTTTGAAAATTTTAAAACTATTTTAAGTGAGTCAATATTTCATTCAAAAGCTAAATTACTTATTTTTTATCGTATTTTGTGAATCTATCACCTTTTTTCCCCTCTGTGGTTCACAAATAGTCCCCATTCAAGTTGTATCACTTTTGTACAAGCAGCAATGAAGGTTTTTTTTATGAAGTTAAAGTTGAATTAAAGCTTATAAAAAGTAGATTTGTTGGCAAATTTAGTTAGAAATTCTTATACTCCTGTTTTCTCAACAGACTCAACTTGGATCAGATCGTACCAGAATAACTGCGGGTATTGTTCATAATAAGCCATTTGAAGGATTGGAGCAAAGGTGGTCATTGTTTAGAAACCGATTGACCACCCCTTTTGATGGTCGCAGCGAACTAAGAGATAAATCAAGTTTCGGGACTGGACAACCACCTGTTGATTCAAACAATATCCAGGAGAAACATCCTGATGAGAATATTTCGATTGTTGAGAGGCCCGAAGATATAATTCAAGCAAATTCCAAGCATAAGTTATATTTCAATCCGGCTTACCTGGAACCAGAATTATTAATGGTAATTCAATTTGTTACAGATTTTAATAATTACGTTAATTACATAAATGACTTTATGACACATTTTGTAGTATGGGCTGGTCTGATCACATTGACTTAAAGTATGTACTGTTTTGTTTTATGGGCTTAAAACCATATTTTTAATTTAAAAAAAAAAAACACCAAGTAAGTACGAGTATATGAAAATTTCAATGGCAAATATGACATATATTATGTATTTGGAGGAAACATTTTTTTACAAGTTTTTCTAATACAAAATACCAAAACGAATAAAGGAATTAAAAGATTTAGAAAATAAAAAAATTTACAGCCAATTCTTGTCATCGGAGCCCCACAAAAAATTTCCATGTTTTTAAATCTCAGAATGAACAGAGTGTGAAGCATATAATTTTGAAAATTGAAATTACAGTTGTGGAGAAAAAATTTGAAAATAAGAACATTAGAGAAGATTTGAAATAGTATAGGGTCGTTATCTCATAATTTTAATTAGAAGGGTCAGCCATATTTTCTCGCTCAAATTGAAGGCAAATTAAATAAGGTTTTTTTTTCAATCTAGACCTAAAAACTGTACCCTCTTCATCTAATTTTTCTCTCACAAATTAATTTTCTTCTATTCGTAGGCTCCACCACCAGCAGCCGTCGAATTTCTTTTTAAAATCCGAGAAATAATGACGATAGCAAAGCGAAAAATTTCGTTAAAGAAATTTTCACCCAGTTTAACAGAAATACCAGAAGAAAACCCAGTCACTGAGTCGGAAAACCAGAAACCAGAAACTTCTAAGCCTGCTGAAAAGAGCTTCAGCAAGTACGTAGTCATTGAACCGCCCAAACCTAAACTTGTAGCTCCCACCAGTGAGAGCAACGATAAAGACAAACGTCAGATTATCCAAAAGTGGCTTCAAGGCATACCAAAAACATGTTCCTCTGTGGAAGAATTAAAGATGAAACTTCCTTCTAGAATTGCTGAACCCTCACCAAAACCATTGCCAGCTACTAAAATCGAGAAGTGCAATACTCCCAAAGTACTGCAAACCTTCTTTGCTCCTCCTGCACCCAAACAGAAGTCTCCAGAAGTGCCCATTCGGCCCAAACGGCTTCAGCAAGCTTTAGCTGCTGAGATTACAGCTCGAAAGAAGGTATTAAACGAAGTCAAAGACAAAGTAGATCCTCATTACGGCCAAACTACAGCTGTGGTAGAACGTAAAGATGCTGAACCCAAAGAACCTGTAGCTCCTGCTACGACTTTCAACTCGAGTCTACCTTTAGATGAAGAGCTTACCATGCAGAATACCATTTACAATGTGGCTACGGGAAATACTACTCTTTCCAAGTTGAAGTTAAGATACGAAGGGGTCGATGGAGACCCTGCTGATCGTTTGTCTGCAGAGCATATCGAAGGTCGTTACAGTTTGGTCAGTGAAGTCTACGTCAATGATGGCTTCAGCAGTAGCAGTTGCAGCAGCAGCAGAGCTTCTAGTCTGCATTCATCGACTAATTCTCTGGTAGAGCAGGCTGCATCCGAGCAAGTAGCTCCCCAACCTCAAGAATCTAGTCGACTGATGATCCAGTTAACAGACTGTCCCTTCTTTTACTCGGTGGAGAGTGCTGACGACTTCGAGCCAGACACGCTGGACAGAAAACCCACCAGAGATATGAACACTGGATCCTCATCCCTCAGCCTATACTCCAAGTTCATCGACTCCTTAGAACGACCAGCTATATGCCTGCGCACGCATGGCAGTTTTAGGAACGACTCCTCAATAGGTCGACGTACTGGAGAACTGACTCGTTCATTTGGAAGTCTCCAAGAGATCTACCAGCAACGTCGAAAAGTCGATTTGGCCAATTGTGGAGCTGCTAGTCGACGAAATGTGACCCGTAGAAGTGAAGATGCACCTCAGTCGTTGACTCCTCAGGTCGAGTCTTTTCTGTGGAGGAAGGACGCTGCTCAGCCGAGACACTTTTATCGGCAGCGGAAGCTATCACCCCCACCCCCCTTACCATCAGAAGACTCTGGCCTGCGTCAGTCCAAACCTCCACTGCCACCTCGTAAAAGTGAGACGCAATGCGCTCTTAGAACTCAAAGTTTTCGTAATGGAGGTAGGGGTGCATTGAAACCCACGCCAAACAGCTGCTTAAGTAGAGCTCTATGGTCGTATAGACCCGAAGATTCTGGATACTTGAGTAGTTCCGAGTCTGAAAAGAGTCAAAAACTGACAGTCAAAGTGGCAGCCAAGAACTGCAGTCGTGAGACGAGCAGCGATTGTATGAAAGTGGTGGAGGCAACTATCAAGGCTAAATATTGCAGCAATGGTATGTTGAATGCAGATGACGACGACGACGACGATGATGACGATTCAATGTCCAGTTTTAATGATGCAAACAGCGAATCTGGTGCTGAAAGTACTGCTACTAATTTTAAATTTTATAAAAATAATAGTCGAATTGCTGCTGAGGGATGAACATAGAGAGATGTGCATGCCAAAAAGGTTGAAGTTGGGCTATGTTGGCTCTAAGTAATATTGAACTATCAAAGAATGATATCTGAAGTTTCATTTTAATCTACTGCAATAATTATTAGTCATTGTTTCTTTTAACTATATGAGGCACTGTTCAACAAGATAGACTACTTTGTAGGTCATATTAAAAATTAGTTGAGCATACCACGTCACAGTTCATTAAATTTGCCATCAAATGAGATCAACTGCATCTTCATACCTCAAAAATTTGCAAAGCTACAGCTTTTCAGAATTGATAAATTGAAAAACCACTTTTCGAGAAAAATGACTGAAGATTGATTAAGACTAAAGTCCGTCGGCTACTATTATTTATGGATAGATTCTTCTGGTTAATTCCTCTCATTATGAAAAAATATCGATATTTGCAAACACCTATTCTTTTACTTTATAACATGACTATAGGACTTTAACAGATTTTGATACTACAGGGTTTTAACTATCAATTTGCATCCAAAACCAAAAAGTATAAAATTATTCGTAATTACTCAACAGAAAAAAAGTCAACTATTTATTGAAAGAAAATTATAATTACTTCTATCTTCGTCTAACTCGACAATTTTTTATTGACTTTTTATTGAAGGCTGTGGATTTTATTATTAAAAAGAGCTCATTAATAGACCTATGTAGACAATTTAGGTAAGTACCTGCTTATTTCACTTTTTTATTATTGTAAGTAAATATTGTTCATTGTAAAATATCTATAGATAAGTAGATTCGTCTTCAGACTCATAGAATAAATAATTATTAATTTTTTATAACTATTATTTTTCAATGAAAGTCTTTCAGAGCATTTTTTCAAAATTTAAGACAAGTAGGTATCTATACGTACTTGAACATGTGAGTGGATATTGTCAACATTCCCTTTGAAAATTATTATATGAGAGCTGTTTGTCAAAAAGTTAAAGATCATTTTTTGTTTTTCTGTATTATTAACAACTTGATTGTATAAAATCAAAATCATTCGAAGTATGTAAATGTACATATTCTCCTGTGAATGCTGTTCTGAATTTGTATTTAAAAATTAGATTAGCTTTGAATGTGTATTTAATCTTAAGAATGACTGTATATCTTTGGTTTTTATATTTTTTTCCATTTAATTCTACTCAATTTTTGTGACTGATTAAAGATTTAAAACAAAACTTATTCAATTCATTGAAAATAAATTTTCTGGCTTGTTTACTGAAGACTTCTAAAAGTGAAAAATAATTTTACAATCATCGGTGCGGAAATATTAATTGAATACTCACTCATACTCGTACTTAATATTCGAGACTTTTTCATCGCTTGAAAAATTCAATTTATTATTTTTGAGCATTCAGACGAGTATCTTTTCTTTTCAAAATGAAATTTTTTGGATGAGCCAATCAAATTTTCAGAATGATATACAATGAAGCCAAAACATACTTCACTGATTCTAACAAGGTTGAATTTGTTGAATAACTGTAACATTTTTGCACAAATGGAGATCACATTATTTAGAGCAAAGGTGTCTCGATAAGTAGGAAATTTATTCTACGTTTTGCTCTTCGAGCTTTAAAGTGCACTTGCATGTTTGCATGTTCAAATACTGTTCATTAAATTAATTTTTCATTTATCTTATCTTGGATTAAGTAGGGAAAAACATTCAAGAACCTAACATCTTATCAGTGTAGCAGTTAACTTGTGATAACAAGGAAATTAAGAAGTTGAATCCATTAAAATGATTAAATAGTTATAATTTATACGTATTTCAAGCAAGTATTTAAAAATTGTTGTACAAAGTGAGGTGATTTTCTGAAATAACTAAAGCAATCATTATTAAAGTTCGTGCAAAAAAATATCTGAATCATGGAAAGTGGAACAGAAAGTATCTCACCCCAAGTAGATGAAAAAGAAGCAGAGAAAATATTGCAAGATTTTTATGATTTGAAAGTTGAGAAAATAAAACAAATCGATGGTTATGATGATTTAAATTTTCATTTTATTTGTAAGGTGAGTAAAAATAGTAAAATTATATGTAATATTTTTAAATACTAAATTCTCTATAATTTTATCAGTCATAAGCCTGCAGCAACAAGTGGGAAAAGTTGGAAGGACCTGAAGAATTGCTAACTCAAGTGGGCCAAAACTTCCAACGAGAGCATATTTTTAGTGGTTTTATTTTGATTTATTTTAATTAATTAATTTTCTATTTTATTTTAAGAGTAATTCAAATTTAAAAGATCATGAAATTAGCTCTCATGGATACATTTTAAAAATCATCAATGCGAGAGATTCTCAGAGTGAAACATTTTTTCGAGAATACTTCAATGTATTACTTCATTTAAGTGAGTATATTTTTCATTTTGAAATACCCTTATTCGTTTTATTCTTATGAACAGTATATTTTCATTAAAAAAGGTTTAAAAAAAAGGACAGCAAATTTGAAATACCCGGAGAGAAAAATTTACCAGGAAGTGAAGTTATAGGATGCTGCTACTCATTAATACAAAATTAAACCTATAATTTCTAGTTTACCTTATTCCCCATAGTGCAACATAGTATAGTCTGTGAGGCAATTTTATTTGTCACAAAGTGTCAGTTGTACCAACAAATACCAAAATGAGGAAAAAATTGTTACCATATTGTGGTAGAAATACTCTTTCTTGTCACATTGTGACCAAAGTTCTCATCGTGTCAATTTTTTCTGTTCTCTGTTTGGTTGTAGTCACAATTTTGTTACTAGCTGATGCCAAATTTCTGTAATTTTTTTCTTGAGGGAATTCGTCTTATTGTGACCCCTGCTTTGCACAATGAAGTGAAGGTGAATCCCAGGTAGTTATAAAATTATTTTTGTACATAGGTATCTAATGTTGTTTTTTTCCTACAGAAAATGAAAATTTACCTTGTTCATTTCCAATACCAAATAAGAAACGAGAATATTTGAGTATCTGGACAAGTAATAAAAAAGGTGATACTCATTCTACAAATATTGAATTCAAATTTTTCGATTTTTACCAGGTTTTCTCGTTTCAAGAAGTAATGCTATGAGGCGCAGGTCAAAGAGATTGTGTTTTAGAAACTGTGCCTTAAATATGCTTTTTGATACATGGTTTTGAAAACAATTAGTGTGGGACAGGAGTTGTTAAAACAGTCTGTATTTTTCCTGGAAAAAAGATCCTAAAAATACAGGGCTTATAAATTGTAATCGTTTAAAGAATAAAGTTCTGGTAGGTATGAAAATGAATTCAAAATTTCCAAGTAACGTACGTTCATTTTTAGAATGAAGTTTCTGAAAAGACTTTCCATGTTCTTCAAATTATTACATCGACTTAAGTAGATCTTAATTCTAAATAATTTTTTATATTTTTCTGTCGAAAAAGTTTTGGGGTGTATCATGGCGCCGTAAATACACTTTGGATACTATTCGCAATACACGAAAAAAAAACGGATGAAGTCGTTTTTATAATCTACCCTTCAATGAAGACAAGCAATTTTTTTTTTCAGGTACCAAACATCTTCTTTTCGTCATTACATATTTGCCTGGAGAAATACTGGAGAAATTTCAGTATAATAAGGAGTTGAATTTTTTACTGGGTCAGCTGCTGAGAGATATGCACAACAAACTTCAAGTTGGTTCATTCATAGATTTCATTTGAATGATTTGTTAACTTATCAAAAACTGAGGTTCTGTATTAGAAGAAAAATTGATAAGAACTAGATTAGTGCTAGATTTTGAATAAGTCCAGTCTGAGGTGGTCCTTATTTTTAAGTTTGGAACTTTTCATCTCCAATCCTGCAGAATGATGCCATTTTACAAAAAAACAATTCCATAATCAGCCAGACTGGTGGGAAAAAAGTGGTGCCGCAAGAGGGTTGAAAATCTGTACATGCAAGAATTAGCATGCAAATTATTTTAGTTTATAATCAGCATTGCATGGAAATAAGTATCTCAACTTACAACTACAACCCAGTGAGGAGATTAAAAAAGGGGAATAATAAACAGCACGCAAAAAAAATAGGTTTGGACGAAATGTATGACCACAAAAAATACGTCTGAGATAACAAAATAAATAGTGGAAATCACGAAATAACTTGCACACGCACTATAAATAGGTTTGAACGGAATTTTCAAATATTCTAGCATGTTCAGTCTGGTGTATAATGAGTCTAGTGTAACGAGTCGATATGGACAATAGAAGTATCAGAGGGCCAGGTTACGTGCACTTGTCCTTTTTTCACTAAAAAAAAATCAATGCAAGCATTCTGTGGGTATGTTGATCAGACGCAAAGATGTTGAAGTGCCACTGGAGGCAAAAACTGTACCGTTGGGCCAGAAAAGAAAGCGAGGACGACCATCAAAGGTTAAAAAAGCCCTTCTTGTCCAATAACATCAAAATTTTGAGATTTATTGTTTTTTTAATCATTTTTTGACAATTTGTGAAAATCACTTTTTTTTCCAGGGTACAGATTTTTCGTACATTTTTCCTTTCCCCGTGCAAATGTCATTTATTTTTCGTGATTTATTTGTTCCATAGTTATAAGACATAATTATTCCGTTTGATCTCTTTTTTTACGGGTGACATACTATTTTTTCGGGAAATGTTTGAACTTTCGGGCATTATATTTATTTCTGTTCATATGCCTCATTTTTTCCGTGCATTCCCCTTTTTTTATCGGGCTGAAAAATCACACCCATTAAAAAATATGTCCACGGATTTGAGAGGACTTGGATCTACCCTTAAGGTAACCAAAAAAGTCACTACCTACCTATTTTTGTTTGTTGAATTAAAAAATGATTTATTTATTATTACGAGTGGATATAGAATCAAAAAATGAACAATCTTTTGAAGAAAAACTTCCCCTTCTCCAATCACTCGCTCTATTAGTATAAAAATTCAAATTTTGCCCTTATTTTCAATACAGTGGGGCTTAAAGGTGCCTCTTCCCTTTTAGTGAGGGGGTGAACCTTGAATAGAATTTTTTCATGAAAATGAAATGGAACCATTTTAGGGGCAAGAGTGGGAATTAATTTAAAAAAAATTACCATGTTTAAATAAGGACCACCCTAATCCAGTTCACCCTAAATTAATTAGAAGTGAACTAAAACTACCGCATTACGCCTTTTACAAATTGAAAACATAACAGCTTTCAATTCACTTCACTCAATCCTCTTAGTATATTTTTTCAGAAGTTTAATAATTCGCCAGCATTTCATCGTCCGACTTATTTTTGGTCACTTCAAGCAGCGCCAGATGCGATTGAACAAAATTTATGGGCTATTCAGGATGAAGAGAAGCGAACTTGGATCCAGCATTATTGCAATGAATTTCGTACAGTTGCATTGAAAAATATTAATCAATTTGAAAAAGGTGAGTATCTGCTCAGGTTTCTCTTTCATTAGTAGATAATAGATTTTCTTGCGCTGAGAAAAAAGTGCATATTAAATATTTTAATACCTAGCTGCATACTAACTTCAGGACAATACAGGTATTAAGTTATATGAAAAATTAATAAATTTTTTTTAAGAATGCAATATTTATTATACTTATAACTGTGATTAGAAACAATTTACAGGACTAATTCATGGAGATTTCAATTTATCGAATGTACTGGGTCAAAAAAGTGAGCCAAACTCGAACATAGTTGAAATTGTTGGAATCATCGACTTTGCTGATTTACACAATTCTTGCTACATTTTTGACATTGCGATCACAGTTTGTTACATTGCTTTACACGACATTCATCATTTTGACGATAGTATAGCATTATTTTTGGCTGGATATGGAAAGGAACTGTCAAATTTTGAATTTCAAGTTTTGAAGGTTGGAAAATTCAGAATACATAATTATACAATAATAATTAGAGTAGGTAAATAAAAGCGTACAAGGGACAAGAATTTGATATTCTTGTCCGGTCTTAATATCTTGCCAACCAGAAAAGCTGTAAGTTAGTTTTTTTTTTTTTAATATTATTTTAGAGTATCACTAGCTCTGCTTGTACTTGATTTATGTATCAAAAGTATTCTAAACCTCTTCTAATAAGGGTGAAATTTGCTCTATGTGGACAAAATAATGTCTCGACTTGGCTGTCCCAGGCCATGTTTTCAATGCTATGATAAATTCTACAAGCTTCGAGGTAATTAGGGCTAAACTGGTGTAGGGATGTAATTCTAAACACTTTGTAGACATATCTCTAATAAAACTAAGATAAAATTTAACTTATTTTTTTTTAATCGAAAATATGATGTGAATTTTATTTTCAGCTTTGCATATGTATACGTGTGTGTCAATCATTAGTCCTTGGGGCCCAAACTTTATCTTTACATCCAGATAACGACTACATCCGAGAGGCAGACTCCATGAAGTATGGATGGGTGTTATTAGAAAAACTAACCAAAATTAGTAATTCGTCATTTGCAGAATTGATAAAAAGTAAAATTACCACAATTCGTCTTGAAGGTTGACAAAAATTCAAGAATGAAAGTTGAACTATCCTGCAATCGTTGTAAAAATGTATTACTCATGAAATAAGATTACATATTGAAAAAACAGGTTTTCCTTTATTGAAAATCTTCACAAAGTTATAAATAATACCAAGCAAATAATTTCGATGTTGATTTTATATTTTATCTACAGAAATTTCTTTCTATTATTTTACCTAATTGCACATGTGAAAAAAGTGGACTAATATTACATAGTCTACCCTATAGCTTACTTTTGAAGTCTGGATTTCTTTCACTTACTTCTATCCTCTTACTTTTGAAGATAGTCCGTTCAAAAATACTATTGCTGACAATGGTCTCATTACGAAAACCGGAGGGTATTTGGATTTAACTTTGATGATATCTCTGCAACAATGAAAATTTATTTTAAAAAAACAATTAGGTACTCAGGTATACCTAGGTTCATTTGATGTAACTTGCTTACATGTCTACTTATACAGCGGATCAGAAATATATTTATAAAAAAATATTTAAGCTTAATTTGAGTAAGTATTTCAGTAAAGCTGTAATAAAGCCAGATAAAATTATCAATTTATAAAGATCTTTCATGTCATACTTACCCTTTATTATATCCAGAATTTTCAGTCGTAATGAGAACCTTGAGGAACGTTTTCAAATTTGGAATTCGTCCTTGTAAATTAGCCATCTGGTAATCGGTTCCCAAATTCATTATCACAATATACGTGTCATGTTCTTTCAAATTTCTGCAAGCAGTGTTTAAAAGTGCTAATGAATAAATGGGGAAAATGTTGTGCTGTATCTTCCATTTAAACTATCGATATGTCAGTATATATTTGAAGGATTTACGTAATTTTTCTTATTATTGCGATCTAAATAAAAGAAAATTGATACGAGTCAAGGGCTTAGTCTACCTTTGCTATGAAGTCAACATCGACATCTAAAAAACTGCATGAAAATGTTAAATGTACCTAAGCAAAATATAGGTCAAGTTTATGATACATTTGTTGCGCATTTGCGTTTTGGCAGCCTAAATGACAATTTTCTCTAGTTTTTGCTCAAAAGTTCAATCGAACTTTGCACCAAGTTTGCTCACATTTGGATAGATATGTTATCCTTGAACATATTTTCGATTATTATTTGAATCGCGGTGATGACAAGTTTCATGTAGAAAACATCCATGGAGTAGGTAATTGAGTTTAACGTTCTTTCTCTACAAAAAAAAAATGACCTCATTTGTTGAGGGAAAAAGACTGAATGATTTTACCAATATTACACAATTAATTAATGGTATTTTCTTTTAACGAAGAAAAAACTGAATTGAAAAGTAGTGTGCTGTAGCCTTCACTAAGATTTTTTGGTTCTAAAATTAACGTTTTGCTGTCAAAACTTACCGAGTAAAAACATAAAGCCAAGTTGATAATTGGAAACTATTAAATGTGCCGTATTTGCATGTTCTTGTTTTTCGCAAACGAGACAAGTCTTTGAATATATTCAAGCAGTTGTTTCTATTATTCTTTCCAATTTCGACATTCAAACGCCAAAAACTAGGTTGGACTGGTAGCCATGTTTTTACCTCCGATGTGAAACCTTTAAGGGGGAAAAGCAAAATATATTTTAGTCTAATGCCAATTCTGATGCTACAGCTACAGATAGGTACTCAAATTACGCAGCTACCAGAATTCAGTGTACTGTCCCACTGCATCGGTGTTCTGGCTAAGTCTCTCGTGCGAGTAGTTCCAGGGAGCAATACATAATCTTTTTCTTGATCTGGTCTGACAACTCCATTAATCATACAAATCTCTTGTCCATAGTAAATACTTGGCACTCCAGGTAGCAACATCATGAGAATATTTATTAATCTAGCATATTCCTCGCTAAATCGACTCCCAATACGAGATCTGTCATGATTTTCTGCCTGTCATCGACAATTGATTTCCAAAAGTTATGTTTATCTAAACGTAGGCTAGACTAATAATAACCGTAGTAGGGATCTAACAATAGAAATTTGCTATAAAAAAAGTAGCTACATTATAATAAGAATATGTGATCGTGCTTAGGGTGGAATTAAATACGAGTACATTATATACATAATTATTTAAAGTAGCAAAAGTTTCTCAGGTAAAAAGTTTTCAAAAATCATGAGAACGCAACCACAAGTCTCAAAAGTGCATCAGAAATTTAAAATACTCGTGAAGCACACCGAAAAATTAATGCTTTCATTAGCAATACTCACTATTCATTATTACAGAAGTTACATTTTATCTTATAAATTAAACATGAAAGTTCATCTATATTCTTGTTTTATCTTCAAGTTTTATTAAATTTTTTAAATAAAAACTACGTATAGAATCACTTTTGAATCCAATCACAAGTTCCACGTCAACTACAAAACCCTAGAGTTACAAACCCCAACCATCTACTCAAGATGTGAAAGACCTCTGAGGTCATAACACGTCTATACATAAACCATGGTGAAAAAAATATATATATACTTCCCAAGTAGCAAAAATTTCAGATTTCACTAGTGCAATTGTAAGCAATATGAGGCAAATGCTCCAAATATTACAGTTTAGAAGCAATCGCTTTACACTTCAATGTAGCACAATGAAGCAATGCCCCCATTTTATCAAGTATGCAGCAAATATTGTATTTTCTTCATTACAATCTATTGAAATTGTACTTAAACAGCAACAAAGCCAGAGCATTATTTAATGCTTCAAATTAACGTAAAGCATTTGCCTATGTTTGCTGCATAAAAATGTATAATGGAGCATATACCCATAATTGCTCCACTTTGCTTTATCGCATGGTGACTAGTTTTTAATAAAGCACAATTATCATTCAATGAAAGAAAATACTCTAAAGCATTTGCCTATGTTCGCTGCATAAAATTTATGATGGAGTAGATTCCCATTATTGCTCCACTTTGCTTCGTTGCATTGTCAATAATTTGCAATGAAGCTACAGTCTCATTTATTGCAATGAAGTGCTCTAAAGCATTTGCCCATGTTTGCTGCATAAAAATTTATAATGGAGCAAATACAAATAATTGCTCTACTTTGCTTTATTGCTTTGTAATTAATTTGTATTAAAGCACAAGTTTCATTCATTTAAACAAAATACTCTGAAGCATTTGCCTACGTTTGCTGCATAAAAACATATAATGGAGCACATTCCCATAATTGCTCTTCTTTACTTCATTGCATTGTCACTAATTTGGAATAAAACACAAGTTTCAACTTGTAATATGTCTAAAAAAATAAAAACCTTTCAATTTTAAAATAAACAAAAAGATCAATCAAAATTATAATGCAGCAACTGCTTCAAACTTGCCCCAAATCAATATATTGCATTTGCAACACTGCATTTAATGAGGCAGCCATTATCAATGCCTCAAACTTTGCAATATGAAATATACTTCAGAGTGCCACATTATCCCTCAAGGTGAAACTGGTGCTTGGGTTGTATAGGTTATTTCTTTGACAAATGTTTTGCGGATTTACATTTTGGTAGCTGAAGTGACAATTATTCCGAATTGTCATCAACAGTTTATACAATTTTTTTCACCGAATGTTTTTACCAAATTAGCTGAAATTTAATTCTATCAATGGAAGAGTTGTAATTCTATCAATTTATTTACTCGTATTTCACTTTGTTTTACATAATTTGATGAAAGTGTCAAAATATTTTTTAATGAATGTTTTGTCTTCTTCAAGTGATCCTTTTCATATTGAAAAACCTGATGATGGCAGAAGTGTCAAAATGTCGTACTGCTTATAAAAATGTTTTATTTTTGGAGTGTATTACCACGTATTTTGGTTAATTTGAAATTTTGCAGATTAAATATTTACACGTACGCCCACAATATAATAGGTTTGTGGCGAGGTGTTCTATCTATTTGACTTGATGGTTTTTTGTTTTTTTTTTTTCTCGAAGAAAAATTCGTGAATTTTTACTTCATATAGATATGAAGTAGGTTTTGAGAGGGGGAAAGCGAGGTTAGGTTGAATAGTTCAAAATAGCTCCTAGTGTAGTTGAGCATAGCTTGGCGTATCTTACTGTGATGCTCACGGTTATAGGTGGTTTGGCCTTTTGGGGGTATGACTCATCTATTGAGGAGTGAAATACAAGTACATATTATGTATATCCTTCCAACAAACTGGCTGGGAGCCGTTGGAGCGGGTCAACTTCAATTAAACGCATAAATTAATTAAAAGAAGAATTGGATACATACATTCCACGCAGGTACTCCAAACTTTGGTACACTCTCCAACCAAGTCGTTATAAGCTGATGCAATGATGCCGAAGTAAAGAAATCACTAGCCCGAGCGAGCTCAAAATTGAAAGGATAATGAGCTACAGGATGATCCTCTGTGCCATAATAAGCGAGAGTAGATTTCAAATCAGCATAATCTTCTATTACAATAATTCTGAAAACGAGTAAATTCCAAAATTTTAAGCTGGTAGGAATGCTAACATAGATATATTAAAGGTTTAAATGATCCTAAAAGACTCGAGACTCACCTTTTATTGCCTCCTTTTATTTTGTTGAAATTGTCAATAAAAACTCGAAATTTGTGAATAAGTTCGTAACTTTCGGGCAAATTTTTCGTATATTTGTTAGTATAAGCATCTCTTCCGAAGCCGAACTCTAATTTGGACTTACTATCAAGTTTCTTTAGTGACTCGTCTCTAAATTCCGCATCTTCAATGTAATATGCAGCGGCATCAAAACGTAGACCACTCACACCTCTGTCAAACCAAAATACCAATACATCCTGAAAAATATTTCATTAATCTAATTAGGTATCAAAGGGTTTCGCATGTTTTTATTAAAATGAATTGTTGGAAAAGCGACAGATTTTGCTGCTGACAAAGAGCATTGCAATATTGAAAATAATATCCATATTATGGAAAATATATCTGATAAACAATAAACTTACCTTCAAATCGTTTATGAGTTTCTCATTTTTCAAGTTTAAATCCGGTTGTTTCTTTCCAAAGTGATGCAAATAGTACTGTTTTCTTTTGGTGTTCCATTCCCATGCAATGCCATCGAACCAACTTAACTAAAAATCATTTAAAAATCAGTGATGCAAGCAAAAAGAGTTTTGCTTTGAAACTAATCAATAAGATAAAGTGGAATTACTTTGTTCACTCTTCGTATTGTGAAAATGTACTTTTACATCAATATTTTAGACATTAAAAATTTTAATATATTAGTTTGAGTTTGATTGCCTGTTTTAAAGTAAGAAAGCAATTTTCAAGGCAATAAAGTTATTTTGTTGAAAATATTATGTACTTTATTTTCTATAGCAATTACTCGTACTATGGTGTTTTCTCACATTAGAGATGAAAAACAATTTACTGTATGCAAGAATTGAAAATATGTTTATAATAATTATGAAAATCATAATTATTGCAAACTTCACACTCATATAATTTCTTTTTTGCAGTCCATACGTACCCTCCTACAGGTACTTACCAGGTCAATTTGTCTGTGTTGGACATGTATGAGTAATGACAGAGAATAGGCTTTCTACAAGATACTATATTCATAAATGTGAGATTGAATATCTTACCCAATTATTTGGTGGAATCGGATTATTATTTTTGTCGTAACCTTTAGGATCCTTCCAAACATAATAATCGTCATACGGTTTTATTTTCTCAATTGATTTTTGAAACCAAATATGCTCATCGCTACTGTGATTGATCACAAAATCGATTAAAATCTTGATCCCTAGAACAGAAGGGGTCGCTCAAGATTGGTTTGATGAGACATTTGTTGCATATAATTAGATACTTAGGTACTTTTAGCTGAAATAACGTATTACAGAAGTATAATGCGTCACTCTAATGCAAATAATATCAAGTCCCATTAAGTATAAAGTCTCCTTTGATCGATAAATACAGATTTAAGGTTCAGGGCCGTAGTCAAGTAGGCAGGGGGGTAGTGCCTGAAGCAGTTGTTTACCCCCTTAAGGAAATTTTTCCTAGAAAAAGATGGAAAGAGGATCGATTTTGCCCCCTCGAGTATTTTGCTCTCGCTATAGCGTGGAAAGTAGCCCTACTGAGCTTTTTTCGAGGGGTTCAATGCTTATTATAGACAAATCTACAGAGCTAAAATGTAATATATCTTCTTGATTTCAACTTTGAAGCTTGTTTTTCCTTCTTGCTGGTTTGTTGCCTACCTCGTTTCTTAGCTTCTTTACTAAGTTCTTCAAAGTCAGCCAAAGTACCAAACACTGGATCTACCGCTGTATAATTGCTAATGTCGTAGCCATTATCATTTTTAGGAGATTCGAAGAATGGTGTGATCCAAATTGAGTCAATTTGAAGATCTACGAAATGATCTAGTTTCGATGTAATTCCTGGAAATGAAAACAGACTGGCCAATGTACATACGATCGTTGCTATACATAAAATGTGTACAAAATTATTTGTATTTCATCAGCTTGAAAATAATTTTTTTTGACTTTAGATAACATTTCATGGATCACATCACATTTATTGGCAAAATACGAAATTGTTACTAATCTACTATTACTACCCAATAATTCTAAACTGCTGAGAAAAGTTTCAATGGTAATTTTTACAATTTGGATGTGAAAACTAGGACAATTCAAGATTTGTTACAGAAATTAGGTACTATAAATATACACATAGTAATACAGTAGGTACATGTTATCAAAGACAGTAAAAGTACTAAAAATATCAGAATATTTACAATAAATAGTGATTTTTACAACTGTGATGAGAAAAGTTAATATTATGTTCATATACGAGTAATAATACTATCCATTTCTCTCTGTGTAGCTGATCAGAAGGTAACACAAACTAGTGCAGTAGAAAAATAGAAAAATGCAAGTTTTGACAAGTCTCGATGAATAAAATAATTATCTCTCGATGAAAAATAAAAAGATGATGAAATAAAATTACTAAGAACATTTACTGAAAAAACGAAAATATGCGAGACTTCTGGTTAAAAATAATTGTTGAATTGCCCATACTCTGGCTACTTATGACTGTCAGCTATCAGAAAAGCCTTCAGAAGATTTCTGGTGAAGTTTTAGAGGTTTACAGACGATGAAAACCGTTAAAAACAAACAAAAATAACTGTCTGGTTCTGGGTACTACACTATACCTAATACATATAGGTAAATATAAATAATAAAATTCTATTATCCTTATGTGTCCCACATTAGATTCACAAATATTAATTAGATTTCACATTTACTCAGCTATTACTTAACTTAAAATGGTGGAATCGGTCTCATTAGAAAGAAGGAAATCTCAGGAATACAGTAGATATGTTGATGTATGATTTTTTTTTTTATTAGAAATTTTATTTCGCAGAAGCAGTGATGAAAACATTTTTAATAACTGTAAATTCAATGCTTTACTTCAGCACAACATTTCAAAACGGAGCGATTATTTTTCATATTCATCCTAGAAAGCTAAAACTGGTCTTATTTGAAAGAGGAAGATTTGAGTTTCACGTTTATTTATGAACTGTTCAAATTAGACTGATTTTTTGGTCCTGGAATAGTAGAAAAAAAAACATTCATTTGAAAAAAAGGCTTACCTACCACAACATTTTTGCGGAAACAACAGTTTTCTTTCGTTTATCAATTAATGATAACTCAGCTTCTACTCGTATACCTATAAGATTCGATGATGAAATTTATAGTTTCATTGAAAATAATAAGTTTTGACTGTTATTTTGATGTAGAAAACGGGGTAGTGAGCTTTTTCATTAGTTTCTAACCAATTGATGAAATAAAATTATAGCTGATTTTTCATTGATATGTTCAAAAAAGTGGTTTTATTTATTCTACAATTACCTAGGTACATTACTTCAGATCTACCTATTCAAGTTAGAAAGTCGAACTTGGGACTTTATTGGAAAGATGATGATAGCGTTTTTATTGATATAATTATAGAAAAATGTTTCGTTCCCTTCCTATGTTCCTCAGTAGTCAGTAGCCTACTAATGACAAAAATAAAAAGCATTTTCAAAGAAAAAGAATTGAATTTTCAAAATGATAAAAAGTGCTTTCATTTCTTTTAAGATTTCTTGGGCTGTATCAAAGTTATAGAGAATTGGAAGAAATACTCGTATGACGTTTTTATTGATGTACAAAAACATTTTAGAATAATCCTTAATCCTACAGAAACTGAAGGTTAAAAAATAAGTTTTTTTAAAGAAAAATAGTAAGATCAAATTTTCAATTTCAAGGTAATGAAAAGAACATTAGTTTACTCCGCAATTACTCGAGTTTTATTCAAGTTAATGAGGAGAGCTTGAAACTATTTAAAAGAGAAAAAATTGGGGATTCCTTTAATGCATAAAATAGCGTCTGTATTTTCATCGACTTCTCAGAAAGTAAAGAGAAAAGATTGAAGACTTAGGGGGAAAAAATACATATATAAGTTGTGAAATTCTCCAGCGATGCGATGTAACGTGTATATGGATTATTGAAAATTTCAACTTTGAAGATGATATTAATACACTGAGCAACGTACCTCAACGACTAGCAAAGGCAAAAGCAGGCATAGCACCCTCGGGCCACGCTAGTTTTTCGTAAAAATTTATAAAATTAGCCTCAATAATGCTGTAAGATTTATTAATTTGGCTATTTTTTAACGTTCGATTTTTTTCTACAACTGGAAAAAATGTCATCACTTACCTTTTAAATCTCCAACACCATCACCGTTGCTATCTTTAAATGACGAAATATATACTTCATAGATTTCTGTGAATTTCCACCAATTTTCTTCATTGCAAGAAGCAGAACTAAAGATGAAGAAGAAAATTAGTAGCGGCATCATTATGAACTTAATGAAATATAATGTCGACCGTCCTATAAAAATTGGACTTTGATTGGACTAAAATGTTCTGCTGATTGTCTTTCACTTTTACAGAAAATGGCCCATACGACATACTCTGTTGAATTACCATACAATATTATGAATAGGTATGTCGTAAAGTGGAACTACTGATATGACGTCAGTTTTTAAATTGCAAGCAGTTAGCAGATACGTATATTATATTAATAATCGTATTATGATGTAAATTTCCAGAAAATTCAAACAGAATTTTCTTAAATAATTATTCGGAAAATTTATAGCATTGCCGCATGATTTAGAACAACGAGCCCATTGATTGTGAAATCACCCGTTCGGCAAACTGTGACACAAATGTGAAGGAGAAATGTGACGCAGACAGGGGTGCTGTGATCCCCAAGGCTTACGAGGAGTGCCCCTCCAGGTCAAATAGGAATTATGACTACCCCCCCCCCCCAAGGGAACGAGAAAAACATTTTGGTATTCGATTATCTTTAAAATTCTTTTCTAAATTTGAAAAACAAAAATGGGCCCCTCCAGAATCGTCAACGAGAAGTTGCTCCTCAAGATCGTGCCCTCACGGCACCCCTGGACGCAGATGTGGCAAAAATTCAACCAGTCAGGAAGCAGTGGCCCTTTTGTGACACAGATGTGTACACAAATTCAACCAATCAGGAAGCAGTGGCACTGTTGTGATACTGATGTGACCCAGTGGAAAAATTATAGGTCACATCAGTGTCACAAAAGTCACATTTCTCCTCAATATGTGCGTCACATTGTAGATCGTTGCAGATCGGGTAGCTTTATAGACTTAGGCTTGTGATTATCAATTTTTATAGAAAATGGTCTATATGACATTTTATGTTGAAGTGCCATACAACAGACAGGCATGTTGTAAAGTGGAATTATTGATATGAAAGATTATAGATGTCATTCTTTTTTTCAATTGTTATACTCGTATTAATAATCGTACCTTGACTTGAATTTCAGAAACATTCAAGTAGGAATATTTCGTAAATAATTATATTGAGTGGTAGATAAAATTACAGTGCCGTAAGGCTTATAACAATGAGCGATTGATTGTGAAATCATTTTAATTGACTTAGGCTTGTGATTATCACATTTAGACGACCAAAACGATAAAAGATAATGAAAAATTAAAGAACCTTGGCCCTTAATTTTATCCCTAACTTTGCGATTTTTTGGTATGTTACTAAAGAGGGTTGACCTGCTAGCTCTATAGAATTAGAATTTTTGATTTCATCCTCCAATCATAATTATCTCATCTTGAAAAAGGATAGCTTTGGACTAAAATTTCAGCAACCCCAAACTGAAATTCAAAATTCCAACTGTAGAGGCATTTTTAAACAAAAAAAATCGACGGGTAAAGCATAGCTTTAAAAAAATAAAGAGCTAATTACCTTTTTATTTTTTAATCAACCTTAAAAGTTCTTGGTTTGCTTATTTTTCGTTCATTTAAAATTTTCTGAAGACATTATGAACCGGTTGTTCAGTGCTGGCTTCCGTGACATGGTACTGAGTTAACTCATTTAAATCCATTGAAGTAGGTGGGTCAACTTTAGTTAACTTTGAGTTAAAGAACTGTACAACTGGCCCTAACTCGATTACTCCATGTGTTTTATGCGAATTGATCTTACGAGTACGTCTTTATCATGTGTTTGCCCGAAACCGGTTGCATTCAATAAATTTGTAAGAAATTTGGTGGGGGAATACGAGGAAGAACAACACATGGCAAGGACGTGTTTAGTTCGATCGTTAAAATGAATTCCATCTTTCTATCAGTCAGACAATTTAGTGTTTGGTGTACGTGTATTTGTTGATGCAAACTATTTTTTCGAACAGTTTCATTCAGCTGATGTGCTTTTTAATTCGAAAGTAAGTACAATATGTTTTCAGTAGGTTTTCATCGTGATAACCTGCTGTTCCTTCCCCTCTTAACATAATCACAAGACGAGTAAAATAGTTTGGTGACAAAATGGTGGAACGCGAAAAGCTTAGGAATTTCATTTGCATGCACAGAATGCTCAGTTTACTATCTGGGATGTTGCTTCATCGAAGTTTCTTGACTTGTTGTTTCCATGTTTCCATTTTCTTTTTCAGCTTTATTGATTTTACACGGCTGAAAACGTTTGCTTAGTTTTCGTGCAGGTAGTGCCACTCGCTCAGCCGGTGAATTTGAGTTTTTAGAAGGCTTACTTTAATTCGAAATACACCCCCCAAGCAACTCGTGGAATTTTATGGATACATTTTTGTGAGATAGGGGTTTGCCAAAAGTTTGTTAGTGCATGTAAACTAGTGGCAAAAGTGAACGAAGTTTTCTAAAGAATAAGAAACTGTTCCATTTAAAACTCATTAGACTACAATAGGGCTTTATTATTTTTTTTTTATAGATTTATTTATATTTATTTATTTTTTTTTAATTAATGTTTATGAAAGTTTAGTTTTTTTTTTATTTATTTTTATTTTTATTAAAGATTATGGTTTAGATTATCTTTTTGTTAAGTAAATTTAGGATTGAAGTTTTTATTTTTTTTGTTGAGAGAGAGAGAGAGAGAGTGAGAGAGAGAGAGAGAGAGAAAGAGAGAGAGAGAAAGAGAGAGAGAGAGGGAGAGAGAGAGAGAGAGAGAGAAAAAATGAATGAGATATTTTCGACTGACAATTAGTCATATGGGAAACACGTGGTGAAAGGTCACTGCTCGAATTAAAAAATTCTCCACCATTTACGTAGATAATTATAGGCAGTAAGACATTTTACTTCTAATTTGCTGAACATCATAATTATGTAATAAATTATGTAAGTAAGTTATTTATATTATTCTTTTCTCATCACTTAAATTATGGATTGGATCCAATTAGCAATTCAATTTCACGTGTATAGAGAAAAGAAAATAATATGGAAACTGATAAATCGGAAATCAAAGAAGAAAATATAAGTGCAAATGTGGTCGAAGATGGAGTCAGAAAGATTGCAGAAGAGGAATATGGTCTGATAGCCACGAAAATAAAACGTGTAGATGGTTATGATGATTTAAATTTCTATTTATCTCCTCCAGTATGTATAAATTTCTTGTACTTCAATATGCGTACAAAATTGAAGAAAGGGTTTTTTCGATTTATTTTTTGTTTTGTTTTTTTAGTTAACCATAAACAACAATTTTCACGAATCTCAGTTATGGCCCCATGGATTTATGCTGAAAATTGTGAATTCCAGGGATTCGAAAAACGAAAAATTTTTTATCGAATACATCAAGGTGCTGCTTCATTTAAGTACGAAATTGAAAATATATGACCTTGTACTAAAATAGCATAATTTAAGAAGAACTAGTAATTGCATTTTTTTTTTTTTTTTGAAAAACAGCTCAACAGAATGAAAAAGAGCCAGTTATAAATACCCAATTTGAATTATTGGTAGGTTTATTAATCTTAGGGGCCATGAATTTCGAAACAACAACTTCTTTTCAAATTTCATTTTTATTAGCTGTCGAAAGCTCTAGTCAAAAAGTATTGTAATTATTATGGCTTCGAATTAGCTCATTCTGTTCGGAAAAAGGTTCAGTATTGAGTATTTTGGAGCAGGGCTGTGATTTAGCAATGAAAGTAATCACTGCTTTGAGATTTATACCTACTTTGAGAAAGTGAAATTAAAAGGCTGAAGAGAATATTCACCCATTTTTTGACCCAGTGCCTATAGATCATGTTTAGACTATTTCAGTTTAAGCTTCTGATTAGATTTAATTTTTTTTTTTTTTCAGATGAGGAAAAAATTCCCTGTCCTTGCCCAATACCAAAAAAAGATGGAAAATACTTTGGTTATTGGACGGATGACACTTTAGAGCCAAAAACAGAATTATCGAAAAATTGTGAACGTAAGTATCATTTAAGGGCCAGTATTACAAACACTTGTTGGGTACTAATTTAACGGCGTGATATCAGAAGTGAGGCTCATTTTTTACAAGGCATAATTTATCCAATTCCTGGTCGAATTTAGAAAAACTCTGTCAAGAATTAGTTTATGTAAGGTCAAGACAGTCTTCTGCTTATCTCAAAAAAAATTTTAGTAATTTTTTCAATGAGCTGATCATGAAAAAAAAATGTGTTCGATAATTTTACACTTCGTTTGCTGGCAAGAAATAATTTTTATATTTTGGTTTTCAGCTCGAAAACATATATTTATACTTTTAACATTTCTTCAAGGAGAGATTTTGGAACGGTTTAAATATAATCAACGTGTGGATGTTTCACTTGGGCTTCTGTTGAGTCAATTACATTCTAAATTAAAGGTACCTTAGCATTTTCTAAATTAAGGCTGCTTATTTCTAGATCGTCTTGGAAAAATAGGTTTTATTTTATTTTATTTATTCATTGGACAGCCATTCTCCACAGCTGAAGGATTGCATCGTCCAGATTTCACGTGGGCTCTACATTCAGCTCCAAATATTGTTGAAAATTTTCTTCATGTAATTCCAGACAAAGATAAGAAATCACTTATTTTAGGTGCTATAAATGAGTTCAAAACAGTAGTGATCCCTAATCTTGGTACAATAGATCGAGGTAATTATAACCAATATATAGATGTGTGTACACTTATTTATTGACCTACTAGCTGGTTTCATATTTCAGGTGCTATTCACGGTGATCTGAACCTTGGCAATGTCCTGGTGGAGAGGAAAACCTCAGATACAGAAGATGTTGATATCGTCGCCATAATTGATTTTACTGATATGCACATTTCCTACTTTATTTTCGATTTAGCTCTTACAGCATGTTATATCAGTCTACACGATGTCGACAATTACGAAGATAGAATAGCTTCATTACTATGCGGTTATGAAAAAGAACTATCTGACTTGGAATTACAATTGTTGAAAATTTGCATCTGCACCAGACTATGTCAGAGCATCACTATTGGCATGCACACATTAACTATTGATCCGAATAACGAATACGTCAGAAATGGAGAATCATTGAAATATGGATGGAAACTGTTGCAGAGATTATTTCAAACTAGTCATACAGAATTTAACAAAGTTATGCGATCGAAAGTAGAGCATTTAAAAAGAAAATGACTAAATGTATAGAAAAAATTATAGTTTGTAAAACTAAAAACATCTTCATTTTTATTTGATAAATGACCTTCTCCTTGCTGATCTATTTCAAAAGTTAAATTTTGATGAATGCTATCCAAAGCAAATCTGCGTCTCTCATTTCTCATGAATTAGCCTCAAAGATCAGCTTTTTTGTAATATTTTTATAATTCTTACTTTAGGTAAATTATTGGTAGGACCAATAAATACCTAAATAGGTATATTTCCAATTAAAATATCCTTTTAGACATTGTTATAGCTGCGTCTGAACAGCCATAGCTTATTAGGGTAACTGGTTACACTAATAAGCACCCAGGTGACAATATTCATCTGTGGGTAACAAGCACAGCTACATCACAGTAATTTGTGTTTTGCATATATACTGAATAAACACACAGTGTTTATCAGTGAGTGTGCAGAACCGTTTGGTTCACGACTGTGACGCAGTAATCCTGCCTTGTGGCGGACACAACATTTTGTTTCTCTATTTAGCTGTCTAGCTTAGTAGTTCACATTGTCCCCACAGTAGCCCCCCCCAGTGAACCAATTAGGTTTCTCCTGAGTGGCTATTGTCTCTGGTAGTCCGAACATTCTTTTAGAAAACACACTTTCAACTGTATAAGCCTATACAGTTTACTCATGACTCGACTTCACTTTTTTAGAAGGAGATTTTTATAATTTTGACTTGGTCTTTTGACTCAAATTTTATACACTCGTTTTTGAAGAGGTTTTATTTATTTTATTTTGTTGTATTTGTCACTTACTCTTTTGAGAAGTTTGACTTTGAATTTTGACTTCTCCTTTTTTTGAGGGGCAAAATTTTATGTTTTCATCAAAGTTTAATTTTTATAACTTTGAGAAATTATTCATTTTGACATCGAAGTTTAAGATTTATAACTTCGAGAAATGATTTTATATTGTGTTGTAATTTTATGAAGTATACAGAGTACTTACATAAATTTACTTGACTTAGTAAAATGTTCGTTTTGTTATTTACCATTATGAACTTTTCTGGACTTAGAAAATTTTACTGAGAATTTTACTTCATCAGTAAGTTCAATAATGGGTTCATTTTCATGAACTTTTCAAAAATATTTTTGTGTCTATAAGACTTTTCTGATTTTTATTTTTTTATCTGCCTCTTTTTTAGTTTGACTTCTAGTTTGTACTCGATCTTTCCTTTTAACTTGGATGCCATACTTTTTGAATATGGGGGTCGAGACTTCACTAGGGGTCGATTCGTCTGTGGACGTAGAGGTTGAAGGAACTTGAATTGTTTCTGTAGCTCTTTGCTTAAATTGTTCTCTCTTTCTAGATGAACGGAGATTGTAACTCTCTCGGTTTTTATCTTTAGTTGATTCATGCACACTCTTTCTTGATGGTCTTACATTATGACTCACTCTAGATGGTGGCTCATGCCTTTCAAACGTTCTGACGTCATCATTGTTGTCAAACGAGATGTTTCGTCTTTGTCTAACCGGTTCATCGTCTCTGTCAGGCAGTAGACGTATGATGGGTTGCGTATTCGCTGCGTTTGAAGGCAGATCAACGTTTTGAGTTACTGATTTTTCTGGGCTTTGAGCAATGTTGACAGGTATGGTTATTTTAGAGGGAAAGTTTATACTAATATTTTCTTTCACCATAAAAGCAGGTTTGCATCTGTCCCAACTTACTATTCGCTCATTTTCAAATATTTTGATTTTGACTGTCTTTTCAAATCTTTCCAATACTTTATATGGACCACTATATGGCTTTTGGAAGCCAGTTCGAGGGGTGTCTATCTGTACATAGACAAATTCTGCAGTTTTTAAATGTTTCGACACGAATACAGGTGGCGTACCATGGTGAGCAGGTTGCGCAACAAATTTGTTGGCTATTTTTCTAATATTGAAAATTATTTCATCTGCTGTGTAGTCTTCAACTTTGTTAAAGAAATCACCTGGTAATCTTAGTTCCTCGCCAAGTGCTAGCTGAGCAGCACTGTAGCCTGAGTCTGTCTGCACTGAGGACCTCAATCCCAACAAAATTGTTGGAAGTGCGTCAACCCAATTTGTAACATCTGCAGCCATGATGGATGCTTTGAGAGCTCTGTGCCACCTTTCTACTTTTCCATTGCTCTGCGGATGGTAGGCGGTGGTGGTGTTCTTTTTGGCACCAATAAATTTCGCTAGCTGCGAAAACAGTCTACTCTCAAATTGTCTCCCCTGATCGGTGGTAATATTTTCTGGGACACCAAAACGAGCTACCCAAGTATGGTATAAAATTCTAGTAACACTTTCTGCACTAATATCATCCATAGGGACGGCTTCAGGCCATCTTGTAGCTCTGTCAATCATTGTCATCAAATATTTCTTTCCATGTGACATGGGCAAAGGGCCTACTATGTCTACATGTACATGTTTGAAACGTTGTGTGGGTTTAAAGTTGCCAATAGGAGTTTTGGTGCGTTTTCCAATTTTGGAAAGTTGGCAACCATGGCATGCTTTTGCCCAGTTAAATACTTCACTTTTAATTTTTGGCCACACAAACCTACTAGTCATTAGTTTGACAGTGTTTTTAGGGCCTGGATGAGAAAGGTCATGTACACTTTTCATGGCCATTATTCTAAATTCTTTAGGAATAAATGGTCTTGTGTGTTGAGTGCTAACATCACAACAAAGCAGTACATCACTATCTGGGATTTTTCTCATCTCAAATTTTAATGAAGTTTGTTTATTTTGCAGCAAGCTTTGCAGTTCTTCACATTTTAACTGCGCCTGTGCTATTTCCTCATAAGGTAGTATTGGTTTTACACTAATCTGATCAATTCGACTGAGGGCGTCTGCAGACTCATTGTCTTCGCCTTTAATGTATCGAATGTCAGTAGTGAACTGGCCAATATAATCCAGCTGCCTTATTTGCCTCGGTGAAGCATGGTCACTGCCTTGCTTGAATGCATATGTGATAGGACGGTGGTCAGTATACACAGAGAATACCCTTCCTTCAAGCATATGTTTGAAATACCGAATTCCAGCAAATATAGCTAGTAACTCCCGATCATAAGTGCTATACTTAGTCTCAGCAGTACTTAGTCTCCTTGAGAAAAATCCCAAGGGTTGACGGCTCTCTCCACTAATCTGATACAGTGTCGCTCCAATAGCGAAGTCTGAAGCATCAGTGGCTAGAATTACATTTAAATTTTCATCAGGGTGAGCTATCATTGCTGCATTAGCTAGTTTTGCTTTTGTTTCTTCAAAAGCTTTTAACTGCTCTTCATTGAATGATATAGGGGTTTTGTCTTTCTTTTTACTCCCTTTAGTCATATCATAAAGCACTGCCATGGTGTCTGCAGCTTGGGGTATACATCTACGATAAAAATTTGTCATACCCAAAAATCTTCTAAGTCCATGCATGTCCTTAGGAGGTGGGTAGTCCAAGATGGCTTGCACTTTTTTACTTTTAGGTGAAATGCCACCTTGGCTTATGTTATATCCCAAAAAGTCTACATTGTCCTTGCCAAATTCGCTTTTAGCAACATTGATTGTAAGTCCAGCTTCATCTAATTTTGCTAAAAGTTGGCGAAGGTGATGTTTATGCTGTTCTTTATTTTCAGAAAATATACAGATGTCATCTATGTAGGCATAAACAAAATCTAGTCCTCTTAAAAGGCTGTCTATGAAACGTTGGAAGGTTTGTGCTGAAGTCTTAAGTCCATTTGGCATTTTCATTGATTCAAAGAGCCCAAATGGAGTAATAACAGCTGTCTTTTTTATATCTTCCTCGTTCATCGGAATTTGCCAATATGCTCTATTCAAATCCACTTTAGAAAATATTGTGCTACCTTTCATGGTTTGGTTAAAATCCATGATGTTTGGTACTGGGTAGCTATCACTTTTGCAAATTGCATTTAGTGCTCTAAAATCACCTGTTATTCTCCATGTATTATCACTTTTCATAACCATGTGAATAGGTGATGACCATTCGCTTTTGCTGGGCCTCATTTCGCCATCTGCTATCATTTTATAAATAGCTAATTTGGCTGCCTGTAGTTTTTCAGGTGTTAGCCTTCTAGCTCTAGCTTTAACTGGTCTACAATTTGGTGGTGTCTCTAAAACATGAGTAACTTCTGTTTTATATTTAGACTTCTTTTCTGTAGTGGAAATTTCTATACCAGGAAATTCTCTAATTATTTTAATCCATTCATTTTCTTCTTTGATGGTCTTAACTTCTGGTAGAGGAGTCATTTTGACAAAACCTGTGACTTTAATTCCAGTCTCATTATCTATTAGACATTTTCTTTTTAAATCAGGACTAAGATCGAAATGCTCTAAGAAATCAGCTCCTAAAATTGCTGTTTCAACATCTGTAACTTGCATAACCCATCTTAAGCTTCTTCTGATTCCAATATTAAATTCAACTAATTTCTCTCCGAAAACTCTTATCGGTGTACCATTTGCTGCATATAGGTGCCTCACTGGTTCTTTGGAGAACTCTGAGTTAGTAGCAGGAATTAGTGATACATCGGAGCCTGTATCAATCAAAAACCAAATTTGTGAATCATGGTCTTTGATGAACAGTCGTCGAGAGTACTTACATGCGAGGTCATTAGCCGCCATTATGGCCCCGCACTTTAGTTTGACTGATTCTTATTTTGTGGTTTTGGGGCAAGTGGTTTACCACTGTCTACACAAGGTGCTGTACAGTGAAATGCATTATCTCCATATAAAATATGAAATTTGCATTTTCCTTGATTTTCCGGTTTTGAGTAGTCTATTTTTTGATAGGGTGAGGTTGCTCTGCGGCTTCTGCCTGCTGACCTACTCCTATTTTGACTATTTTGACCTCTGTTTCCGCCATCATTTTGGTTTTGAAAATTTCCAAAATTATTTTGGGCGCCAGGGTTCGGAAAGTTGCCCATTCCCAACGAAAACCGCTCAAATTGCTTTTTGAGATTGCCAACGGTGCTCTTTAAATCGTTGATCTCTTTTTTTAATGTTTGTATTTCATTTTGAGGCGGATTGTACTGAGTGCTTTCCTTTTTTGTGAAGGATACTGCAGCTACTCTTTTTTTCGGACTTGTAATGTCCTTTTCGAAATTGAAAATTTTCTCAGCTTTATCAGCGAGCTTTTTCAAATTGTCTATGGTTTTCACTTCATTATCACTCTCCAGTGAAATAATCAGCCTGGATAAATCTTTGGGCAAAGCATGCCTGAAAAGGTCAGCAATGATTAAAGGCGTTAACTCTGTACCTGCCTTTTCAATCATGCGCTCCATGAGCCTTTTGGGGCCCTGTTCATCTAACTCTAACTTTGTGAGCAATTCCCTTATATTCTGCTCCTTAGTTCTGCCATACACAGCTCTTAGCTGTGTGGAAAACCATTCAAAATTGTCATTCGCAGCTGTGGGTTCACAGATATCTGGAATTCTTTCTACAATTTCGATGGGTATGTCAGTGCGGATTTTCTTAAAAAGGTCTTCATCCTTTATTCCGCAAGCCTTTAATTTGGCTTTTACTACTTTTAGCCATACCTCTATTTTCTCAGGAGTGAATGTGGGCAAAGTTATGTTCATCTTTTCAAGCACTAAATTGTCTTCTTCTGTGACAATTAAACTAGGCTCTGCACTTGTTGGAGTTATTCCAGGTGAATGCACCAGAGAAGTGTTGTTTAGAAAACTGAGAGACAAATTCTGTCTTAGAATTTGTGGATTTCCAGTGTTTTCTATTTGAGTGTCACCACTTTCATTTACTGTTTCGTTGAGACTTATAAGATCAGTATTATCCAATTCTAAATCTGAGTCTTCTGGAAGTACACTTTTTGATGTACCAGACATTCAAAATTTAAAATTGCTTGCTGCAATTTATTTCGAAATTTATGCTCTGTAAAATTTTCAGGTATGGACTTCTGAAATTTTCTGAATGTTTATTCAGTTTTACAGAGTTTTTACTTTGCAAAATTTTCAGGTATTTTCATCTGAAATATTCTGAATTATTTATTCAGTTTTGCAAAATTTTATTTTGCACTCGAATCTCGAGTAAATTGAGCTTAGAATTTAAAATTCTATTTGGAAGTATATTTCAACTCCTTTTGCATTAGGTGGATCTTCTCCGAAGAGGCTTGCACCTTAGTAGGAAAATTTTACAAGTAAAATATTTCACTACTCTTCCGTTCAGTGTTTCCACTGGGGCTATAGGGGCTCGTATAGTCTACCCAACTTAATCTGACTCCAAGTTTATTTCACGTCGGAAAGGTTACCACTTTAGGTAAATTATTGGTAGGACCAATAAATACCTAAATAGGTATATTTCCAATTAAAATATCCTTTTAGACATTGTTATAGCTGCGTCTGAACAGCCATAGCTTATTAGGGTAACTGGTTACACTAATAAGCACCCAGGTGACAATATTCATCTGTGGGTAACAAGCACAGCTACATCACAGTAATTTGTGTTTTGCATATATACTGAATAAACACACAGTGTTTATCAGTGAGTGTGCAGAACCGTTTGGTTCACGACTGTGACGCAGTAATCCTGCCTTGTGGCGGACACAACATTTTGTTTCTCTATTTAGCTGTCTAGCTTAGTAGTTCACATTGTCCCCACACTTACGAAACGTGGATAGGTCTGTTTCCTATTCTACTTTTATGCCACAGTTCTTTATCCTAGGTTAATTCATTATTTTGACTCACAAACTCACAGTCTGTTTAATTTATGTAGATATGTCGCAGTCAATTTTGATTTCTAGTCAGAATATATAATTTTGGCCAGTTTTTTAATTTGCCGGCATTATTGTTATTTACGAATTTTTATCAAAGTTGACTAGTCAAAATGAATTACCACATGTTTTGCCTAGCCATATTCACAATGCCTGCCTGAACCGGTGGTCAAAATTGATAATAAATCGGAAGGTCATGATTGTCTAGCCATTATACATATTGCCAACCGGAAGATATAGTTCAAATGAAAAATGTAGAAAATAAAAAAACCTTATGTAAATTTACAAATGAATATGTAGACTATCTAGACCATGTTAATATTACCTAGACAAAATTCATAAAATTGATTATACAAATTTTTCATGTAGAGTATCTAGTCAATTTCAATTACACCTAGTCGAAAATTATATTGCCTAGACAAAATTCAGAAGACAGTTTATTAGATTGTGGTTTGTGAGGTGGGTGGGAACAAATGGTGTGGGGGTAGGGGAGGTGGGTGGTGACAATTTAATAACGTTCTCTCCGTTTTTTTGTTTAGGCTGTCATCTTTATTTTCTTATTGTTACTGCTAGTGGTATTAAAGTGTAATAATAATATTTGTCTGTAGGTATTCTTTACATTGTCTACGTATTCTACATGACAAATATGTAAATTTTGGTTTTGTCTATTTTGTCCGGGTATTATTAAAATAGTCTCGGTATTCTTTACATTGTCTAGGCAATTTACATGACGAATATGTAAAATTCGTTTTTGTCTATTTTGTCTAGGTACCTATTATTAAATTGGTCTAGATAGTCAACATAATGATGACTAAGTTTACATCCAATTTTAGATGTCTCATGTGAATGTATTTTGCCTAACTCTTTCTTTAGGTAAAATGTATATTATCTTAGGTATTTTCCATTTCCGTTTTTTAATCTATTTTGTCGTCCGGTTCCGGCAGGCATTATTAATATGGCGTGGAAAATCGGATCATTCTTTGTTTGGCCTAGGCAATACTGATAAAAAATCGTAAATATAGATAATCCAGGCAAAATAAAAAATGACTAGGAATTATCTATAATACCTGGTTATTAATAATACCTACGACAGATATATATATATATACGTACACCAAATATGTTCATTTTTATTTAATAAAACCTCAGATTTTATAACTTTTGATTGATTTTCTCTTTACCCTGCTTATCTAACACAAGCTTAACGAAGTCTCGAAGTGTATACCGACATTTGAAACATGGGTTAAAGCATTTTAGTGATCTCAGCATCGAGTTGTATCTAATGAAGCAAGCAAAAATAGCCAGAAGCATCCTTTCGATTAGAACACATACTAAAATCGTTCTCATACCTATTCCCCAAACGTAGTCGCAGACTTGGCGGTACCTACTCGTGCTTTTCGAATATCTGCTAACGAGTAATTCGGCAAAGTTTTAAATAATTTTCAAACTTCTTAACACCTCAGCTCGTTTCCACTGGATGAAATGGATTATAAATGCGGAAGTTTATACGCGCAAATATATAGCAAAATACATTCGAATACTTTTGTGAACTGCGAAGTAACTTAAATGTAATCTTGTGAGAATACCTTGCGGATAAGGTTACAATAAGCTGGAATTGTGGAAATCTTATTTTTTTATAATCTTCGCCCGAGATAAGCTCTAGGCGACGTCTCTGACTTTACCATTTATTTCGAATTTCAACAGCTCTTCAAGTAATAGTGGACTAGATTTTAATATTAATTTTTATAAACCAGCAAAAAGTGTTTGAAAAAATTCGGAGTAAGCATAAATTGGAAAAATAAGAAATTCAATGAAAGTAAAGGTGGATGCAGTTATTATATAGGTAGTCTCCATAGTTCATTTTTTCAGGCATAAAATAATGCGAGTATTTAGATTCAGCTCGTGTAGACCACTTTCTGTTCTTCAAATTGAGGTGAAATATTTTTTTGTTTGAAAAGGTTCTGTCTTTAGTTTGGTCCTTTTTTCTACCAATAATGAGATATTATGTGTCCTGAATTTCGCTCTCAGTCTGTCTCTTTCGTATCGAAAATTAATACATGCCTCTTCAAATTTTTGTAATTTCATTCAATATAATTTGGCCTTATGTTTACAAAAAACGCATCTCAGTCCTTTTTGTAGTCCAACACTGTCGATATTAGGCCCAACTTATTTATTTATTTAATAAACTGAGACATCTCCAACAGCACGAAGCCATATTAAAAGGGTAGGAGAAACAAAATAAAGCTTACAGAAAAAAAAAAACTTGATATAAGCCACAAACAAATTAATTGATATTAATTTCTATTAATTTAACTAATTATTTAACTCATCAGGGAGAGGGGGATGTAAAACCCATACACGAATAAAAGACCAGAGAGGATGGGGAAAAAATCGGTGAAAAAGGAAAGTGGATGAAGGAAAGAGAAGATTTTGAAAAGGAAGAATGAAGAATACTTTATTGTGGATATTAAAGGGTCCAAAAACTAAAACGCAGATTCTATGACTTGATACGAGTATTTAATATCTTTGATGTGTATTTTGCAGTTGGGAGATTAAAGATTTAGAACTTTAATGCTTAGGAGAAGTAGTCTCTGGTTAAAGGTAAAGAGGACCATAAAAGGGGTATCTATTACAAATATAATTCCAAAGGGAGAGTCCCTCAACAATTGAAGAAATTTTAATAGCTTCTATTCGTGAATTTTGAATGAAAAAAGATGTAGTTATGACGTTGAGTAACTATATGATTACCACAGTTTTTGCGTGGAAACTTTAATTGATAAGAATTAGTATGTTTTCAGATTATCACAGCTTTCATATTTTCATGAAATGAATTTTTTTATTGCAAAGAGAGAATGCTTCAAAACTTATTTTTTCTTTGTAGATCCAGTAATATGACATAAGTAGGTTTTCAAGTTCATGAAAACCTGCTAATACTATGAGAAAACCAAGAGAAAATTTTTAATAGTTAAGTAAAAAGCACCATAACATTGGAAATACATACTTACTCAACTCAAAAGAAAATTGAAATAAAACAACATTGACAACAAAATTAACTTTTTCTTTATTCAATTTAATAGAAAATCACATTTATTAAAGGTAATCCATTAATTATTCCTTAATTAATAGTGGTACAAAATTATTCGTATCAAATCTTAATTATTCGTTTATTTATTTTTTACAAAAAAATAAAATTGTTATTTGGGTAAAATTAAACGAGGTCAGTTTAAATCGAACAAATTGAAAAAAAAAAGTTCGATTGGTTTTTAATATACTCTCACATAAAAATTGGAGAGTTTTTCATTTGTTATTCTATACATTTTGAACACTGGCTAAATTAAATTCGCCGATAATATATTGGAAAAAGAAAAAATAACGTAAGAGAAAAATGAGAAAAAAAAAAAACAAAAAAAAAACGAGGAAAACCTAAAAAATGCGAAAATCGTAAGTACTTCGAGTACAAATGTTTGAACACTTTTTGAAAAAAAAGTTACATTTTCTAGTGTACATATACGCACGAATATTACACGACAAAAAAAGAAAAGAGAATAAATTTATTCTGAATAGGAAAAAAATTCTGTTTTAAGAATTCTCTGTATATGTAAATGTAGCGAGAAGAATTTGAATTGTGAAAATGAGATCAGTACACTACTTTCTTCTACGAAACACAAGGAATAGTAAATGTTTACCATGAAATTTTGATGATTTGTAAGCCTGTATGTAAAGGTGGTGTCTTTTTATGTAGATAAGGGTTGTAAATGGCGGAGAGGGTTTAAATGTCGAAAAATGAATAATGCAAATTTGGTGACAAAAAGGTGAAGGCTTGTATAGGAAATACATCTCTCATACAATTGTAGCTTTTTTCAAATTTTTTGCCGAAAACATTTCTCTGTTACTCGAAGATCTTGTAATTTTATTTACGTTGAAATCGTCAAAGAGATATTTTAAAAATGATTCTGCTTCATACAGCTTGATGCTCTATAAATAAAATAAAAAGTAAAAAACCAATTTTTATTTTACGAAGTGCTTCAAACTGTAAACTTTACAGAATTTATTAGATAATAATCAACCATCATGAGGTGGAAAATTTTAAAATTTATTCTTTGATAAGAAAAAAAATACCCAAGTAGGTATCAAAAAGCAATGAGTTTGTTACAGAAACGTTTGGATTTGTATAAAGATTGCTTTTATTTACTTATTTAAGTCTACATTAAAGTTCTCTCGAGTTATAGTGTCATTTGAGATTCATACCTCTTTACGTTTTCTTATGAAACACTTCAAAAATTTTTTTTCTCCTCACGTCTGACTTGAAAATGAGAAGTTTAAAAATGTGGTAAGCAAATATTTTGTGACTCAACTTTGCACCATTTCTGTAGAAACTCAAGAGTCTAGACCATTTGCCAATTTACCTCACTGTATTATCTATATGCCTACAGTCAAATGAAAAATTTCCTCTTCAGAATTGAGTAGAAAGGGTACATGAAATCAAACCCAACTGCTAAATTTAAAAAAATTGTTCCTTTAATATTTGAGAGCCAGGAACTGACAGCATAATTTAAAAAAATTACTTATAAAAATTGAAAAATATTATATATTCTTTGATGGATTCTAATTTTCGAAGAGTAAGAATTGAATCTTATTCATAAAAATTGGACAAGTGGAGTTGAGGGGGTTCTTTAAAAGATTTGAATAAGAAGTAGATTAAACGACCACCCAGACTTTTTTCACTAGTATCAGTAATAAAGAAGTCTACTAACACTGGAAAATTCAAGTAACAAAATCAATACAATCATTAAAACATTGTGATCTTAATAGTTCCATAAATATAATATGTAGGTATATGTAAGTGAAAAATAATAATAAAAAGTTATAATTGCTTTTGTTTTTCTGAATACGAAAGCTATAAGTGGTAGCTAGTTTTTTTCTCTTCAAAACCCATCTCCAGTTCAAATAAATACATACGTTCTTATAGACGTTAAGCCAAGCTTTTCAAGTTGATTTGGAGTTTAGCTCCCATACATTTAGAACCAAGCTGGCTTTGCTCAAACCATAAGATGAGAATTAGCTAGCTCATTTGAGAAATTACATGAGATTGAAGAGTTAAACTGGCTCTTTTGTCTCAGCTCAGTAAAATAGAAAATGGAATAAACTCATGATAATTCTTTAGATTCTTAAAAATTTTCACTTATGAAGAAAATTTATCGATGACCCTGCAGTTAGCGATAAATATCGACAATATCTCATCCAGAAAAGTGAGCTAAGCTACTCAAAAAGAGCTATAATAAATTCTCATAAATAGAGAGAACCAGGTGGCTTTTTCTGAGCCGAATTTTTACCAATTTCAAAATTTTGGAAAATCGTTTCTTTATTTTTGTAAATGGAATGAAATATAAGGAAGGAAAAAATTCGATGTCACTGATGTTAAATAATGAAGCTTTGCTTTTTTGTTGTAAAAGGGATCATTAACTTTCCTCTATGGTAGTTGCTCGTGTCTGTTGTGTTTTGTTTTGAACTTTATAAAAAAAATCACTAAACAAGCGTTCATCAACTTCTGAAACCACTACCTACCTCCAAGTACCTAAAGGAAACATGACATTTTTTTCGATGTCAATTTTCTAATGTAATTCACGCTATCACCCAGCTTCGTGAGGAAAATTTTACAACTTCATCAGCGATACAATTCGAAATACGAAATGACTGCCATAAAAAAGGGCCTCGTAAATTACAATATTCTGGTCTAACTTTTAGATAGGCCCTGTCTCGAAGCCAACAAACGTCTTTTATTAATGTTGTAATATACGTTTTATTTGTTCTACCTGTCGTTAAACGAATTAGTTGTAATCGTCTTGTAATTTTGCTTTTCTTCATCGACATTAAAATTTTGCTATTATGTGTCCGAGTGAAGCGGGAAGGTCCGGACAGCAAAAAATAAAAAGATGGAAATATACCAGAAAATGGAGTGAGATGGAAGAGCAAAAACTCGTTTACTTGAAACTTATCTGGAGCTTATTTAATAAAATATGGCAAAGCCGTGACATCATAAATAGAGGAGAAACTTTGGCATATGCTCTCGTTGTGCAGATGAGTACCTTTGGGAATACTAGTTAGATTAAAAAGACATTAACTTGATAAAACTTTTCTCCTATGAAGGATATTAATGTTTCTTGCGGGACAACTATCGAAAAATATTATAAAAAGGATATTGGATATTTTTCCACTCGGGGACTTGATACACTGTGCACTCTATACAGAATAGTTGTCCATTATAATGTGATCAGTTATAAGAGTACCAAATAACGTCGGAGTCCGTATGCTTAATTGTAGTAACATTAATATTATAAGTTAGATTTTTAATATCTAAGAATAATGTATTTTTAAAGTAACTGATTTCAAGGGAAAAATATTTTAAGCATCTCTTACTAATAAAATTCTAAAGAAAAATGGTGTGCAGAAAAACCACCTCAAGGAGGTTAATGTAAAGAATATTTCAAGGTTGGTACAAAAGTATCTTAAGAGAAAATAGTGGCATTACACTTTTCATGAACAGACAACTAAATGAAAAAAAGGAGGTCCAAAAAGGAACCTGACCTTAGGGTGAACAAGCAAATTCTACATTGAAAGCAAAGAACGAAAAACAGTCAAACATCGATTTTTCAAAGTTGAGTATATTTTTCAGTTAATTACTTCAAATGTCTCATTTTTTGAATATACTCGTATTTTAAAAAAAAAAAAAGTTTTTAAAGCGTGATGTTTAGCAATGCCCAAAAGATGAATATGTAAATTTCGCAACACCTGATTGGTTGGATTACAGTTTATACACCTGGCTACACTGCACTTAATTCTTGTCCTTAAAAGAGTATGGAAAATTTTTAGGGCATCGTTACTTTAAGAAAATGTTTAAAATGCCATTTTTTCTCAAAATTAATTATTTTTCTATTTTAAAGGTGGTAATTTCTTGCATATAAGCCTGAAAATCATACCTTATTAGAGCAAATTATTTTAAAGAGTCTGGAACTCCAATTAATCTGGCAGAAGTTAATATTCAAGAACCAAGCCTTTCAAATCTTTTTAGTTCTAGAGATGGGTTTTAGTGAGAAATTATTTAGGCCTGAGTTTAAGTTTCTAGTTCCTCTTCTGGTTGTGTAGATATCACAATTTAAAGGAATTTTTGTAGCTATTTTAAGCAATTTTTTTTTCCAAAAAGTTCAAATGGATGAAATATTTTCATATTTTAGTTGATGTTTGATATTATTAATATGTGTCTTCAGTATTTTTTTGGTCTCCTTATGGATTCAGTTTTTCCTATTGCTCTGGGTTATTCAATTTTTGATATAAGCTTGAAAATTTGGGTATTCCGCTGAAAGAATTTTATAGATGCCTTATATGCGCAAAACTACTGTGGGCTCAAAAAAAAAAGTCTGTGCCATTTTAATGCTACACAAATTTTTTTGGTATGACGTAATCATAGACCTTACTATAATATATTTTCAATTACCTATCAAAAAAAAAAATTCAAATTAGCTTGTGCATAGCTGCTATATTTTTTTGAAATTACCATAACCTAGATAATATTTTTCACTCCATCAAATATGAAATGTTTCATTTCACCTGTTCGGTTTTCTCGAAATTTTTTTGTTTAAGTTTAATAATACCTACCTCACAGCAGTTGCAGCCCAGAATTTTGAGAAGTTATTTCTGGTACTTTGTTGTTTTGATAATAGTATAAGTAGCAGTAAAATATAATACTAAATGCATTATATTTTAAAACTGACTCTTCCAGTGGTTCTACAGAAAAATATGGTGAAATTTCTAATATTTCTTTCTCTAAGGAAAAATCGAGATAAATAATTTTTTTACCAATCTCGAATTAATCCATCAACTGGAAACAAAAAAAAAAATTGACTGTTTATTCATTTTGGTTAACTGCTACCGGTTATAACTTTCATGACCGAATTCGTTTTACATATATTCGATTTTTTCCCAAAACCCTCCTGGACCTTTTCCCCCCTGCATTCCATCAAAACCGAGAATCAACCGCAACTAAATTATTTCGAAGTTTATTTCCTAGCTGTCACGAGGTCGTTGGAAAAAAGATTGATGGCTTTTATACCCTCTGACGACGATATAGGCCCACAGATGCAGAGTTTTTTTCCTATGGGGAAGGGGGTGAAGTTTTTCCCAAGCACTATCGAAAAACTAGTACCTATATAAAAAATTTGCATTTATTCGAGTATTAGAGAGAATTCTTCATTAATTGTGCGTAACTTCCATAAATCATTTGTGACCGTATTAATGATAGAGCCACTTAAGTAGCAGTTAAAAAAAATTTTTCTCTCGTATCCAATTTATCACTCTCAAAAAACTGACGGATATGGCTGCACTTAACGATACCACATAGGACTGTAAAAAAAAATCAATATAAAGGATGAATAAATAAAACAAATGTAAAAAAAAATGGCTTAATATTTTTTGTGTCTCTCTTATAGAAACATTTACCCTATAATACCCACATGAATTTTTTATTGGTGATTTCAGGCAATTTTCTGGTATGAAATGTAACCAAAGCCATATCAATAAATATCATAGGTTTTCATTTCGATTTTTTTCGCTACATTTTTCGATACTAAATTTCTTTTAACTTTGGGACATTAATGGCATGGGGTAAAATCGTTTTCGTTTTTGATAAAATTTATTTTGAAATACATGTTCATGGCGTGGGAAGTGCATTATATGGGTAGATTGACCAAAAATAAAAGTCGAAATACTTCACGTTTTCATTTTTTCAAGAACAGGACGGAAAAAAAAATTTATTTCCTGTTTAGTCAGTATTTTCTTTATGGTATTTCTTAGTGTATGGAAGTTAGAAGTTTCAAGTTTCAAAAAAAAAAAAAGTAAATAAATATATTAATAACAAATTTAAAAAAAATGTATTTACTCTTCGATGAAACTAATGTTAATTTGATGAAGAAAGTGGAATTTAAATAAATCCAATAAGGTACTTACAGAAGTATACCAAATTTTCTGATTGTATGCTGAATCAATTTTGAAGCTAATGTTTAACTGGATTCAAAATAATAGTGTTGTATTAGGTAGTTACCGAGCTGCAAAGCTGAAAATTAAAACTTGAGCTTTCAGCTGACGCTTATGACCTACAGAAATAAAAATTCGACTTTCAGTTTCAAGATTTCTAATTTTTGACTTTTCACTTCAGCTTTTCGAAGTCAACAAAAAAAAGTTAAGTTACTGCTCTCAACTTATGACTTGATTTCAGTGACGCCCACCTAGGGGTTTAGTAGTGCGGTCGCACCGGGCCTCATAATTTAGGGGCCCCAGCAGATGGGAATTTTGACCATCTTCTAATATCAAATATGTTGAAAAACATTGAATTATGAGGGGGCTTCTTTGATGAAAAGGGCCTCACAAGTGATCTTGCACCACCTATTTCAAAATACGTGTGCGTCACTGCTTGATTTCATACTATTAGAAAAATTGAAATCAGAAAAGAAAAAAAGTAAATACCAGGAAAACTTGGAAAAGCAGAAAAAAGCGTCAAGAATTAAACTTCAACTTCAACATTTCGCTTAAAAATTTTTGGTTTTTAGCTTTGGGCTTTTAATGTCAAAACAGTCAAGATTTAGCTTTTAGCTTTTGGTTTTCAGCTGGCTTTACAGCCCTGGGTAGTTAGTCTCTCAGGTCGATTAGGGAGAAATTCTACGTTTTTATTGTGGTTTTTGTAAAGACAAGTATTGTCTCTCAAATATTAAAAGACGCATGGGATTTAGTGTACATAGGAGAAGACAGGTACCATGAACTCCCACCATGAATATTCGCGATCCACAGCAAGCAAATATTGAAAAATTTGAACAACGTTAAATTCCTCGTATCTGGTAACACTGTATTTGAAAAGATTAATAATGGTTCGAGCCCAAAAAAAATGTTGAAAAATATACTTATAGTAATTTGAATTTTGAACTTCGTAATCGCATGTTCGTAATTTTGGTGTTTTCCACATTTCGATACATATCGATGTTTCGCTTATCGATGTTTTTATATTGATATTTGATCGAATTTGATATATCGCGTTTTCTCTCGTGACATGGCAGTTTTTTGTGATTGAGTGATTGTGTAAATTATGGATCTTGAAAGATGAATATTAAGTAGAAGTTGAAGAACAAAATGAAGTTAAAGTGTAATTTGTCGATTTAATTTGTTTGACAAGCATTAAAATTTTTCTAAAACATCAAAAAAGTCATCAGCTTAGTGCGTGCGAAGTGCGATAACGATTTGCGGTTTTGAGAATAATTCGGTAAATTGTGAAAGTGAAGTGGTGAAGTGATTCTTTAATGGTGCTGATTTTTTTTAACTGCTAAAATGTTATAATTTTGTATGTTTGTGTCTAATTGTTTGTTGGCTGGCGATGGCGATGATTGGCAAGACGGAAAGAGTAATCGTGAGTAATGGTGAGTACATATTTCATTTCTCTACTGGTTTGTTCTGTGTTGGTTTATTGTGTCTAATTTGATATAAATTTGAATTCATTACCAAATGCTAAAACGCCATGTTGTACCATAAGTCGAATATCAGTACAGTACCATTGGCTAATTCCTATTAATTCTTTAGAATATTATGTTGAAAATCCTGCGTAAAACGAGGGAACTGTACAACGATTTGTATTTTGCCAGTGACTATGTGACCGTAACCTCTGTTTATTGTTTGAAATCAGTATATTTTCTTTCAAATTTGAAAAGTGGAAGAGATAATTAAGGCTAATGCAAATGACAAAGTTCAAAAATACCGATGCCCGTATCTAAGAATCAACTAATGGATATATTAACCGATAAATGGTCGAAGTTCTCTGTGTATGAAGTGAAATTTCTGTTCTTGGAAAGAAGTGCGATAACAATAAACAAAATAAAGGTCTGGAACTGATCTAATTTCTGCTACCCTCATTATATCCCACTCTTGCTCCTACTTTATGTGCTAAAACCATCCGTTTCGATCGAATCGATCGGATATCCTGCAAATGGGAATCAATTTTGGATGACGAACGTCCGATATTGAATCAACTTATCCAATTGGATCGAGTATAATCTGATATTAGATCAAGTGTCTGATTATATGACAGATGCCTTTATCAAATCATTAATTGGATCAGACTGCCCGATATTACATTGGATTAGGATGATTAAATCCATTATTGTCTGTGGTACCTAATATATCTGATCAGACAAACTGATCAGATAGTGATGTCAGATCAACGGAGCATTGATCAGGTCAGATTATCAGAATGAATATCCAAATGTCGGATTTGTGCCGAGTATTACCATCAGACTACTGGATGGTACTGTTTGATAATCTGATCCGATCAATCAGTATTCTGCTCTTAGGATGGTTCTCTTCAAATGTTTGATTCACTCTCGTGAAGTTAAAGATTCACAGTTTGTATCAGCAACTCAAGTTTTTAAAATTGAAATGATACTTAATGTCTGAGAGTAAATATTCATTTTGATGAGTGAAATATGGGGCAATTGGACTGTAAATTTGTTCAGTTTTAACTAAATTAAATTTTCTCCAAGCTGTGCGTGGTATAATAATAATTAATATGTTGAGGTTTCATTTACATCGACTTCCCTTAGATTCTTGTAAAAGCTGAGCATGATTGTGTAATGATTATGGTTGGTAACAAACTGAATGCCATTCAATGAAATCAAAGAGCTTGAGAGAGGAGACGGTAAATTAAGAATTGTTCGGTACAGAATGAGATGTGTCACAAATGATGTGGTTTCTCTATACAGAAGTCTACACCACATTTTCAGATTAAATCGTTGATGCAACTTTGAAAATAATGATAATCATCGCCGAATCATTAGCTAAATGCAAATGAAAATAGAAACCCCGTTACAAATTACGTCTAGTGCGGTGTAAACATTTGTTAGCAGCCCCTTCAAAGATGCTTCTGTACAATCTGCGTACCTACCATTTTACCACACGAATTTCAGTTATTTTACTCGATTCACATCTGCTGCCAGATAATATTACGCTTTTGAAATATTAATTACTTACTTCCATCTTTCGATTTTTCTAAGCTAATACTCGAAACTCGACAGTTTTCTTGAAAAATTAAAGACATTCGAATGTTGCAAAATGAAAAATTGGCTTCAGATTCGAGTAATTAATGAAAAATGAATAAGAATTGATCAAATTTTTTAGAAACATACAAAAAAAGCATCTCAATAAAATAACTTATGAAAATTCTGAAGTTTTTGTGATTTATATTTTTTTTCAAAATATTTTTCAAGTGAGAGGGTTAAATAAATGACAAGATTAGATGCGTTATTTTTACTTGAAAAATCCAAAAATGCCATTGATTAATCCTTGTACTTTAAGCTATAGTTGAATGAGTCGTTTCCAAAGAAATAAAAAAAAAAATAAAAAAAAATAATAAATGAAAAAGTGAACGTTCATAAAATTTTTTTAAATAAATACCCACTGGACAGTCAAACAAGTTGGCAGCTTACTCAACAATGATTTTCTAATTAGAAACAATTTTGAGAAAGTTTCGAGGGTTTCATTCAACTTACATTTGAATGTTTTTTTTTTTTTTATAATTGTAACAAAATCTGAGAATACACCTTTTAGGGTGAATAAGATTTTTTTTTTTGCAGAATCATCCTAAATAAGTTATTAAAATAAAATTTGTATGAAGTTTCATAGAAATTAGTTGTACATTTTCCAAAGAAGATTTTTAGAACCCCTTAGTTTCGAATTTCATTTTTTGCACCTTCTCCCACAAGTGTAAAATAAAATGTAAATCATTTTAACAACAGCTATAATTTCTATTGTTCTAGCCCTGGTAGCATTTTATAAAATTAGAAAGAAATTGAGGTATTTTTACTTCATCAATCTGGGTGATCTAGTGCCTAAATATCAAGTTGTCACAATATTTTTATTTTTTATTTTTTGTTAAGTAATAGAAAATCCGAACTTTTCTTTAGTATACAGAAATGCAAGAATATTTAATCTTAAATTTTAACATTGTTTTCAAAAAATTGAATTATTTATATTTTTAACTTCAAACACCTCTATCATAGCTACTTTTTTAGATAAAGAGACACTTATCCTTTGGAGCTGACTGCACTGAGAGCAAAGAGTCGTATTTTTTACTATTTTTGATACGAAAACAGCTAAAGTTTCAGATTTATTATAGATATTTTTATTATTTGTAGGACTTTTTGCTACCTTTTACTATTTTTGTAGTTATGTATTTCATTATTAATTTTGTGGTCCCTATTTGCCTATCCAAAAAAGTGAACATTAATCCTGAAATTTCTGACAGTGTGATCAAAATGTATTTTGCAACGCATAATCTGGGAGAGAAGTTTGGGAATTGTATGTTTTGTCTGGTATTTCTCGTAAAAAAGAACAGTATCCTATAATAGCCAAATGCTCTTACCGCGCTGATAAAGATATTTTAATCCTTAAAGGCTCTGCTTTGGTTAAATTCGTCGACCATTTTGCTTGAAAATTACGTTGAAGATATATTTATATTTATTTGTGTTTCACTCGTTATATAAGGAATAATCCACCTCATTTTTAGTAAAAAAAAAAAAAACTAAGCCCTTCCAACCTCAAATCTAGTCAGGCTTAGAGATAAAAGAAATGTCGACAAAGCGTCGTCATAAATTGGATCATTAACCAACATTTCGACTTTGTGTGGTTAAAATATTCACCGGCACGGTCAAACTAAAATGGCAAAAAAAAAACATCCATAAATAAAACGATGCTTTCGAATAGATGGAAATAAAACAAAACGAGCAAAAACTATTTTGGCATAAAAATATTCGTACTATTGTAGAAATGAAAAAAAAAAGGGTTTTCGGATTTCACGATTACCCCAGTCTTTCCACTCAACTTTTTGTTTCCACCTTAATTAATAATTGAGCCGCTATTTATGAAAAACGAAAAAAATCGTCTCTTGACCAAAAACTTCGGTTAACAAAAACAAAAACAAAACAAAACCTAGCAAAGATACAGAATGATGGCTGAAAGCCATTCGATTTTGACCCGCGCTGACTATCGAATAAAGCGACTCGTACGCCAAAAAATAAATAAAAATAAAAAAAATGACAAAAAATATTACTTAATTTCGCAACGTCACGTTTACATTAGCTAAATTAAAAATTCCCTGAAAAATGAGCTTTTTCTTTCCAACACCCAAGTCGATCGTTGTTCGAACCGTTGAGTTCCAAAATATACTAAAGCGAATATTATTTCGGTGCAAAAAACTGACACAAACTTTGTTCAGAAAAATTTGATAGATTTCATCAAATTTTAAAAGCTATACAGTATACTAACCGCTGAGAGCCAAAATTATACTCAAGTCACTTTTTTCATTTTTTTTTATAAACAAAACAAAAAAAAAAATTATTCATTTTAGTTCCTTGTTGGTAAAATATTTTGTTTCACTGATTCTGGATAGACAATTATTTTGCCATACATGTCTATCCTGTGTATGTGATTTTCCTATACCATCCTCGTTGACATTGTGAGCTAACTGCTGTTGGATTTGAGTTGTTTTTCTGCTATTGGACCGGCTGCTATAGGAAAGCACAAAAGATCCAATTTCAATTATATTTTGCCCAGTGAGAGTGAATAAATGAGGCTGTTTGAATAGTTGTTGGTTTTAGAATCTCATAATTCATAAGCGTTGGAATCCAAATAAAATGAAATTTTGCTATAGATCTAAAGAACTAAGTATAATATTATTTATTACTCTTCTGTAATACGCACGTAAATGCAAATTTTTGAATGGGTTGGGCAGTTTTTTCTGTACTAACTTTTGATCAGTTCATTCATGTCATGCGCAGTTCAGTTTTCACCATTTCAAGCTTTAAGCACATTTTAGAACTCGACGCTTCACTCGCATGGCTCTCAAATCACTCTGCCGGCACAGACCCGTTTTCGGCTGCGCACAAATTCCGTTCTCAATTCACACTGCGCAACTTTACATCATTATTGTACTATAATATGAGGTGCTGACATGAGCACGACTATTGTGGCAATTATGGTGAATAAGGTGAACACGATCAGACAAAACCTGTCGATGACGATGGCTGCGAATTTCCAGTCGCTGATGATCTCCGCCTCTTCGTCAGCGCGCCGCATTCTGTTGGTGATGAACTGAATCTCTTTGAGGATGTTCTGCAGATCACGTTGCGCAGCTGTGCACATGCCACTTTCGTCCAACGAGAGACCAACCGTGCCCGAATGCTGGTGACTGTGGTGCATATTAGCCGAGTTGACTGCGCTGCGCAAATAAGCGCAGTTCATATGCGTGGCGGTAGCAGGGCCTGCGGCTGCAGCCGCCGCGCTCATATTGCAGTGCCGGAAGTCGTCTTCGATGTCGAGCACATTCGCCAGCAAACTGCGTGATGAACGTTCGCGCAGTTCCATCTTGCGCAGTTTGTGGTTCATGCTGATGGTTTTCAAAGTGATCTTGCGACCTGGCCGGTTCATGCATAGAATCCACGGTAACCATTCTAGGAATATTGATTTTGTCTGCAAAAGGATCGAAAACGTCAGTCCGAAGGATTTAATCAGAGGGAGAGAATTTTACTGACTCGAGGGTGTAGGGGAGATTGCGGAGTAACGGTGATCACTGAGGCAAATAGGTATACCCATTATAGGTGATTATACAAGAATGTTGATATTGCTAACCAGAAAAGTTATAGTATTTTTTAAATATTGTACAGTATTATATCCGTCATCCTTATTCCATGAGTTGGTATGTGTGTGGTCCTCCCTCCGAATACGTTATTTTCAAATTAATTTAAAGAATAAAATAATATGTAATATCAACTCGAATCAAATTAATGTTCAAATAATGAATAAGTAAAATGTATGATCCCTATCTATTTAGTTACCCTCCTATAAACTGGTCCAGCCCCGTTGGAGTGGGAAACATAAATTTTTGTATGTAGCATACTAATTTTTAACATATTATGCTTTTCATACTATAATTTTCAATGTTTTGTATTACTTTTTTATTTTTTTATTTTTATTAATTCTTAATTAAGTTTTATTAATTTTTCTTATAAAATCTGGCTTGTCCTCAAGTTAGTATGCAGATATTCAAATTTAATACACAGTTTTCTCTCAGTGCAGAAGCAGGGCCGCAAAGCTGAAAATTAGAACAGGTTTCAGCTTCAAGGTTTTCAACTTTTGGCATTTAGCTTTCCCCTCTTCGAAGTCAAAACAATACAATTGGGCTTATAACTTTTGGCTCGGAGCTTTTAGTTTTATATTTTCTTGAAAAATTGAAAATGGAAAAGGAAAATTTTTCATTTCTTCGTTGACTAATCTTGCTGTGAATTTTGTTGCTGTCGTGTCCCACCTCAATAGCATAGACTGGCAGTAAGCCCTGAATCAGCTAGAACACTCCAACCAAGATTTCTTGAGACAAAGAATAAAGGAATGTACGAGTATACCAAAGATTACAAACAATTTTTTGATGACGCAGCACGAGTAAACTTTCGATCCGCCACTTGGATTGCTTTTTTTATTCTATACAAATGTAAAATTTAATTTCGGTGTTCCAGCTGTGCGAGGAAGATTGATAATTTAGAAGTTTCTGTTCTCAGAACAGCGCAGTGTCAAAGGAAAAATCTTTTTTTTTTTTTTTTTGCGAAGGGTGTTTTTCGTTTCTTCTAACCGTTATTTTATTATAAAGAAAACGAAGTCTCATTAATAAGAATGAAGAAAAAATCATAATAATCCTCACCATTAGTCGAGAGGGTGAAAAATAGGTATTTATAAGTCGACCAGTAAAATAAATTGATTTGATTGAAGTTAAAATGGCTTCCGAAAATTTCATTTGATAAATCAGTTGTCAGTTTTGAATTGGTATTAGAATTGTGAAATAGAATTGTGAAATAGAACTATTTTTCACAGTTAATTGTAGCTTTTAGCTTTTTTTTTCTTAATTCTCATAAAGGGTATAGTCTATTTTTGGCTTTTTTTGAGTGATTCTAATTTATGTTACATTTTTATGAGCTTAATTCTGAATCAAACTCAGTTTATGTGTCCTTTATGTCCTAAAGGATTTATTTTTTTGATTTTAAAAATTTTTGGGTTTTTATTAAGGATTTCAGAAGCGATCTTTTGAAGCCTTAAAATGATTAAAAAATGAATAAACTGAAGAAAATAATTGTCGAAACCTTTTTATTTTAGTATTTCTGATAAATATGAAAGGCTCATTGTGACGAAAGTAGTTGAAGATCCTTTATTCCATAGTCTTAATAAATGAAGAGGTACGAAGAAAAATTTGATTTCCTAAGGCTAATTGTACATATAGGTATTGTAGGTCTTATTCGATTGTGTTGGAAATTTTAAGAAAAAATTAATGAGAAAGATTAGAGAAAACGGCTTGGTACTATTATTGGAGAAAGTAAATGTTTTTCAAACATGTCTGGATTGAGTAGCGACCACCGTATTTTGAAGTATTGTGAAATCGTTTCAGAAATATTCTTATGGAAAATTTTTCAAGTTTGTAGGAGAGAAAATATTTTTGAAAGATTCTGAAAATATTTCAAGTAAAATAATGGACCAAATTGAAAGAAACTTATTTTGATGGTAATGAGACATATTTGGATATTCCCCCAATATAGTCAGGGCATTAGAAATCTTGTGGCATTGTTTTATTTTAATATTAGAAATATTTCAAAATATTTCTATCCTAGCAAGGTTGTAAATTGTTTTTGAAATTTATACTCATTATTGCAGTACAAACACATTGCCCGCGTATGAGTAACTTACCACAGGTGGCATCCGATAATTTTTGGAAGTTCGATGGTGATAATTTAGCACAACCACAGTTAGCACAACCGATGAAGCTACCATAAACATGATGCAGTTGAAATACGTACCTAGGGTGGGGGAAAAAAAAGAAAGAGATTATGCAAACATTGATTATAATAAAATATGATGTACTCACACGAACTATAATCAAATGTTGGTACCGTATGTGAAAATGCTAAGTAGAAAGTAACATCAAACTCTGATCGTTATTGAGAAAATACCAATCAGAGTGGCATGAAGTTTAATTTTCCAACTTTAGAAACATATAATTAAACGAAATTTACATACTGTTTGCTTGCAAACCTGCAAGTAAAACAACTCGATTTCCATTTTCATCCTCTGCAATTTCTACCGAACACGATTCGGGTAGATTTTGCTCGCCATGTTAATTTTCATGGGTAATTATTAGCCAACCCCTGATGTTCTCTTCAGTCCATACAGCTATTCTACCTATGCTTATAATTTAACATGCAAGCGACTGCAAGGCGAAATGTTTGCATTTTAAGTTCTATTCTATATTAGCCCTAAAAATGCATCGAAGAGAACAATTCGTTACTGGCTTGCGGTACATACTATAGCAATAAGAAGGTTACTTTTGATAAAATTTTAGTCTTGTTTAAAAGTGTACTTTTTGAAGGATTTTGCTTGATGCTATGAGTAAATAATGACAACAAGCAAATGAAACGTCTTTTTAAAAATACATGGATAATCAAAAGTTTTTCAACCTGTTATGAAAAGTTCGGGTACCTACCTACTTGAAAAATGAAGAGAATAAATTTTGGACAATTTAATAAAGTCTTATGAAAGTGGGAATGAGTTGGTGGAGCCCAGCCTGAGAATTTAGGTTTCTTTTCACGTAATATTATGTTGAATAGGAGTTTGGCTGGAACTTTCTTTGTGAACAGTATCTTATTATAACCGATTTCGTTATAAATAATACAGGACTGTATTATTCCCTGTGTGTACTTGTAATTCAGTTCATAGAAACGACCACACAGAAAATTTTCATCGATTTCAATTAAATGTTCAAAATTAAACATAAATTATTGAATTTTATAATCTCTACCACATTCATAGAATAATGAATGATAGTTTTGCAGCACTACAGTCTGATTGAAGAGAAACTGAACTTTCTTCAATTTAGATCGTTTTTTTTTTTTTTTTTTTTTAAATTCTAATTCTCAAAAATTATAGTTTTAAAAATGAAATCGCTTTTGAGATGTGTGTTGATAATGACTACAAAAGACTGACACTTATTTCTTAAAGACTTGACTTGCTCAAGATAAACAAAGTCTTAGAACGAAGATTCAAATCACAAAATACTTACACTACTACTACAACATTCTACAAGCATGCTAAAACCAAAAGCTGAAATTCATCAAATGAAAAAGAGAAAATAAACTCAATAGCCAAGCAAGAGCATTCTATAGAATTTTTATAAACAGGTATAATCATTTATCTGGGTTTTGATACAAATATTAAATTTAAGAAAAATTCAATTTTGTTTATCCCAATTGCTGAAAAATTGATCAAAAAAATCAAAAAATGAAGATGAAAAGAAAAGAATAATAATGAGAAATGAATATTGATTTTGTACATTAATCGAATGACTCGATTATGTGTGTGGTATTGCTGTATGTGCGCTCAGATGTTTTTTGTTTTAAATTTAAAATTTTTATTTTTTCTTCACTTATGCCACATGTGAACCAAATGAGGGTCCACGTTAGATAAATCGAGAATTAGTTTTCACTATCTATTTGTAGACTTGGTTTAAACTGGTAACTTAATTATAAAATTGAAATTAAATATAGATAATAGTATGTTGTTTATAATCATCCATTACGATAGAAAGAATTGCTTGTGCTATAATAATAAAAGTATAAAGATGAAAAAAAGTTAAATCAGAAGAAAATAAATTGAGGAAATAATGTGATACAAAGAAATAAAAAAAAATTGTGCCAGTTTGATATTTGGAGATCAATTATGAGAAACGAAATAATAATTGTACGATTTGAAAACAGCTCTCCTCTCACTAACTAAATTGTTCGTTTATAAAATCCTATTTAGGGATGTTGGGACCGCTGATTTGCTTCTTTTAAATATCAACTATTCGTATCAGTTAGTCATTCCATAATCAATATTCAAAGACTGTTATTCGTACACAACTGAATAAATGCTAGGTTAGTCATGTTTAGGAAACATTGTTCTATATTCTCGGTTTTTTTATTAATTTTTATTATTTTATCATGCCCTCGGAGATGGTAGCAGCGCGGCACTATTTATTTTTAAAATGACCCTTGTAATAAAAGATTGCCGTAGTCAAGGTTTAGGAAAAACTTTCTGCTTTCTTCACTTTCTTCTTTTGTACTCCCTGTATAGCTTACATTATTTGTGGTGCCATAGTTATAGAAGACTGAGAGAAAAAATATAGAAGAATAATAAAATTTAGATCTATTACGTAGGTATAAAGTGCAATAACACGATAAAAATAAAGAGAGATAATGTCATGCATGCAGTGATGATATATTACTTGGAGGTTGAATACAGAGACAGAAAAGTACCTACATACAAGGTATAGTAAATATTTTAACAATATTCAGACAGATATGGAAGAAACTACATTACGTTTTGGGGTGTGTAAATAAATCGTTATTTCCATTTCAGTTATTTTTATTTATTTTAACCCATCATTTTTTGCGTGTTTTTTCACCGAGTATGTAAATGTGAATGCATAGCAAAGTCCCATTTTTATTTTCTAGACCGATGAAAAAAAAATTAATTGATGCACGAAATCAGTTCCAATGTTTTAGGAGGTGAACGGTGTTTGCTTGTTTTTGTTTGTTTTTTTTGTTGTTTTTATTTTTCATATTTTTATTTTTCTTTGGCAGCTGCGGGGACACATTTAATATTTTTAAAGCTTCGAATATTTTCAACTTGGCTGGAGAAAGTGAAAAATAGATTTAAATTTTTTATACTGTTAACCGTGTACATCGGGTTGTCAATGGATGGAAAGTTTCTGTTTAGACTTTTTCTATTCGGTTTGCAATGAATTTCATTAAAATTCATCACCGAGGAACGGTCAGAATAAAAACAGATTGCTTAAATTATGTCGATCTGACTGATTAGACATGATAGTTGGTAATAGGGTGGTCTTTATTTATATAGGTATAGTGATTTTTTTTAAATTCTCGTTCCCCCTCAGGGGGTCCATTTCATTAAAAAAATTCTACTCAAGTTTCACCCACACACTGAAAAGAGAGTGGTGCCTCAGAACCCCCTTTTATTTGAAAATGATGGCAGTATTGGGATTATTAGATGAGTGGTAATTGAAGGAAAGCAAGTCTTACTTTAAAATTTCATTCATTTTTTTGATTACATCGACTCGTAATAATGAATTGATCATTTTCTAATTGAAAAAACAAAATTGTTAATATTTTTATTTACCTTAAGGGTAGGTTCCAACCTTCTCAAATCCCCCCGACTTATTTTCCAGTAAAAATTAAAAATTTCAAAAACAAAGACACCCTATTGGGTATAGTTATATTGTGAATAAATAAGTAATTTTGTTTACTTTTTTTTTGTGAAAAAAATGGGACAATTTGAAGTTTGTGGTAGAAATCACTAGAAAAATTTATTAAAAATCATTAATTTTTATTGTCAACCATGAATTTTCAAGACGTTATTCTATTAACTTTTCAATTTCTAGAAAATAGCAATCTTTGTATACTCATATTGACGGTAGAACAATTAAGTAAATATTTTTTTGATTGGTTAATATTTTGAATGGGAGGGGGAAGGTTTGGACACTCTGATGACATTTAAATACTCGTAGATTCGCATAGTTTAATCAGGTTTCTGCGACCTGAAATTCAAAATATTGCTTAGATGTTCAGTTTTATTCGATGGCATTAAAATAAATGCAGCTCGATATTTATTATCACATTCTGTTTAAACCCCAAAACAAGTAACGAAGGTAGGTTAGGTACCTAAACTATGGGTAGACTGGCTACTGTCTAACCTAATATGGGGACTGCGTCTGAGGACTGGGGCAAAACTTGCGCAAGTCGCAGAAGGAAAATTGTCTGCGATAGTAAAATGGTTACACCTGAAACAAAAATGTTTACCCAACCAATAATATATTTTTTTATAACACCATTGTACTAATAAGTAAATAGCATTATAGATGAGATTATGGATTGAATTTCAACTTTGAATTATCTCAAAAATAGATAAAAAATGATTGAAGTTGCGTTCATAGCTGCAGTCAGTAAGATGAGAACTGAAGAGCGGAATTCTAGAATTCCAAGTTAGCTTTTTTCTTTGTCAAATGATTTTTCACTTGTCAATAATTGATTACAAAATGAATGGCATTTCAACTTTCATAAATTGCTTGTTATTGTCTATGAATCAGAATCAGATATGATTTTCAAATGTTAAAAATTTAAGGTTCGCGTATGTTTTTCTTAGTTAATTAGATAAATTTTCATTGATGTTTGTGAAAATTTGGAAATTTTTTATTGGCTATGATTCATGTCAAAATGTTTTTTTCCTGGGAAGAATATCAACCAGCTGTTTCCCATCTGTACTCGGTATTCGTAGTTTGATTCTTTTGTGAGCAAAATTTTCTATTTAATGAAATTTTCAAGTCTATAAAATTAAATTTCTAGAGAAAAATGAGCTTTTTCAAGAGCCACATTCTTATCCCACTTTTATTTATTTTCAATTCCATAACACCTTGATATTATTTATTCATGTTAATTTTGGATTCGGAATGGGTAGGATTACCTATTCTATTATTTTATTTCGAAAATGAAATTTTCTCATATCAAATAAACAGAATTTAAAATTTATCTGAAAGAATTTTCTGAGTATAAAATCCTTCTATTTTATTTCCTCCAAATATGCTATCACGAAAACGTACGTAGTATGTAATGTAATAAATATTTTTCTATTCCACTGAAAAATTTTCTCATTTTGCATAAGAGCTATTCAAAAAAACTGCATTCTGGGAAACACACAATGAATCAACTTGCTCAGCAATTGAAAATGTCAACTACAATTCTGCAGACAATTCTGCTGAGCAAATGAAAAAAAGAAAGTCTCGTACAGAACTTTCACATTAAATGGGCTAAATATCTTTGAGAATATGTTGGTATTCTATGCTTTTGTTATCGTTCAAAGTTAGTACGATAATCGTCTTTCACGAAACGTCATTTTGAAAAGAAAATTATAAACCCAAGTTGAAGAAGTTGGCAAAATTCACCTACCTTCCAATTTACTTCGTTAAAAAATGAAGGTAAAGTTTGGCAGAGTAAAAAAAAACAAAACATAAGTACCTAAAACTGTCGAGAACAATTTTTTAAAATATTTCTATTTTTTTCTGTATCTGCTGTATGACATTTTTAGTAAGTCTCCCTCCCCCCCCCCCCATTTGATTGCTTTTGATACGAACACAATCATTTATATCCATTTTTGAAAGTCTTTTTTAGTGAAAACCTGTTTATTTATTTTTCAAGTCTTTTGACTGGAGGATTAAATGATAATGGCTTAAGATGGACAAATATAGGCGTCCTAAGTTATTTCCACCCCACTCCGACTCTTCTATAATATAAATTTGAAATTTTCTATTTAATGAAACGAAAATGGTGATTTATTAGTTTCAGTTAGCTTAAATTATTCTAAAATTGAAGAAAAAAAAAAAATCGAGTATGGCAGTGATACTTTTCACAGGTTGGTCACTTCATCGAGCTGACTGTTTGGGCCTGAATTAGCATAATATTATTGAACTGTTTTAGTCATAAAGATTTGAGGACCAGTCAATTGCGTAAAGTCATTTAGCCTGTTTGATACGAAAAAATAATCTGTTTTGGATCACGGGTTTTCAAAATAATTTTGTTTTTGCAATTTGAAGAAAGTTAAGGATTAGCTGCTCAACTGCATAAGAGTCACTCGCCTTGAATCATAATTCGATGAAGTCGACAATGTAAATATTTTCTTCAAAGATCAGTTGTCTGAAGAGATGTCAATTTTTCAAAATTTTGCAATCAATTTTTATCGATTTTAATAGAAATTAGAGAAATCGATTAAGTAAATCAAAAATCGGCTGTAGAGACAAATTGAAAAATCGATTTTTGATATTAATATTTGTTCTATATTATACTGATAATAATGAATTGAAATTGATTAGTCAAGACCTAGGTCAGAATTTGGAACTTTTCTTCAAGTATGAGAATTCACTCACACAAATTACGCAAATACACATTTTGAGTGGATACCACAATATTATTAATTTAATTTAGATTTTTTGATTTTTGAATAATCTATCAACATTTTATCGTATAAAAATCTGAAAAGTTTATCCATAAATTGATTTTTCATGGCAGATATTTAAATCGAAAATCGATCAATCGAAAAAAAAAATCGACATCTTTGGTTCTCTATATTATAGAGGTCTCCTTGAGTTGTTTAAAGCTTTTAAAGCCTTTTATTGTTTATTAATGAAGCTTTCTCATATTTCATGGTGATAAACACCCTTCAACTACTTTTCTTAAAATATAAAAAATTATATTATTTGAATCTATATTAGTATGGTGCAAAGTTCAAACACATTTCATTTTTAGTTGATGTTAAGAGATAGGTAATTCTGTTGATCAGCATTCACTGGCTGTCTAGTAATTACCAGCTCGGTCTTAAAATAGATTTTAAAAAAGAAAGAAAATCAAAGCCAAAATTACGTTATGTAAAAAAAAAAAAAGAAAAAAAAAGAAATACGTAATTTACCAAAAAAGAAAAGGAAAACAAGAAAATCATCACCATGAAAACATACAAAAACACAGCGTGAAAAAAATTCTTTAACTGAGTTAAGCTTGCTTCTGTTTACGTGTTCCAAACAAAGAAATATTAAAAATAGAAAAAAACAAACGTCTGATAGAGGGATATGGAAATTTTTCTGGTACCTAGTAAAGGAATCGCATCGGATACTTGGGGCAAAGTTTCTGCTACCAAATTCAGGAACACGGTCAGCGAAAGTAATATTGTCACTCCTGTAACAATTCGTCATAAAAATTCGAATATCTTTTTCACGTTTCCATACAATATGATTGACACTTTCATTAATAAGGGATGTATCATATTTTGCCGTATATAGTCAAGAGTGATCCAAAACAAAAAACTTTATTTTGAAACTTTTTCTATTAAAAAAAAAATTTTCAACTCTGGGTTTATGGAATTTTACTATTACGAATTGACTTTTCGGATGTAGAAACCTCACTTTATTTACCTATTATCGGGTATTTAGAATCTATTCTGAATCCTATAAAATTGATTTAATTGAAGAATGTTTCTTCTTTCAGAATTTATAGTCTACAAGATATGCAGTGATTGATTCAAGTCCATACAATAATTAAAATTACTTAGCTCATGCGATGGGAAAATACATATACAATATTTCTCATTAACATCCTAAGCGAACACTTCGCCTTTGGGTCGAAATCAAAATTGTAACTATCGATATTATCCATAAAAAAAAAACCTCGCCATTGATAATCTCGATTATTATCGATAACATTTTTTTCAAGAATAATTATCATGGAAAATGGTCATAAAACTCTCAATTTTCCCCCCCAAGAACCGAGTTCGGCTTAATTTCTTTTTGCTCACACATTTTGTTCATTACAATCCTAATTTTTCATCTCAACTTAGAACTAAACATATATCCGCGAAGCCTTTTATTTAAGATGAAAATGTAATTTTTTTTCTAAATGTTTCTAATTACGAATAGGTAAATGAGGAATATTTTCATTTCACTGAGGTGAAATTTCTCTTAGTGTTTGAGTTATCGAGGAAAAACTTTTAAAAAATATCATCTTTCAAAATCAATCCTTCCAAACTTCATTATACTGCACTTCTATGGCACCAAATGAGATTATGTTTTTTGTTGTTTGTTTTGTTTTGTTTTTTTTAACTTACATATTGATAGGAAATTTGATAGAAAACGAATTCCACCTTGCTTTCGAATCAATATCTTGCATTGTTTTCAAGTTATAGCTGAAAAACGCCAAATTTCTACATGTTTGAGCTCTCTTTGCGAGAGAGCTCAGGGAATGGCAGAAATTATTTTCAACCGCGTACTCCTTAGACTACCTCAAACTTTTTTTTTCATCAATTTTTTTCTTTTCAAACATTAATCTTCCTGAGTTATGAAGTTTATTAAAGTAGAGAATAACCGCTTTGGATGATTTGAGCGAAAAATTTGATGAATTCAAATAAAGCAAAAATTCGTGGGAAAAAATTTGGTGAAATATTGTTTTGTGGTCCGGTGGTTTTGTTGAGTGTTGTTGAAAAGAAGCTGAACATGTACATTTGATAAAGTGGAAATATTCGTGTTGGAAAAAAAGTGTATCAATGAACTGGCATACTTTGGGATGGGGTTGTTGACCTATCTGAATTCAGATCTTCGTTCTTGATAGTAAAAGTGAATAAATAGTGGCAATTTTTTTCAGCACTCATTGAGAATTTAAAAAAATTCCAGTGACTGGATTTTGAAGGCAATCGTTGCAAAAAATCATTCTATTACATATTACGAGTATATAGATATTATAAATCAACTTTTAAAAATAACTATATATCGACTAACTACATGAAAAACTTCCTTGAAATACTAATATTACGTTATTCGAAACTCGGAACCTCTCAACAATTTACCACTTCCTGAATCGATGAGTGCTTCCAAGTGCTCTCATTCGTAAACCAATAGTTTACAAGATTTGCCTTCATTTCGAACATGTTCACGTAGCCTCGGATAAAGTGAATTTCTCTATAAATTTACTAGCAAATGGTAAATCTATTCGCCTATTTTTTTCGCACCTATAAACTGATCTCATCGTCCCAGTAAGGAATACAAATTGCCTAGCACGATATTACCTCCAGCAGATTCTTCGTAACTAGAAATTGATTTTTTTTTTTTTTCTCTTTTTGCTTAGCATCATATAAATGCCCTCGAAACATCATATACTTTTCACTACCGCAAAGAACGTGATTTGGGAGATGAAAATAATGAATGAAAAAAATAAAATAAAAAAAAACAGGACTTAAGATGAAAAAATTTTTTTACATCTCTCCAGTTTTTCCATCTTTTCGCCCCCAACTACGTGATTTTTGTAGGTTTTCTTACAGAGGCCTACAAAAATCCGCGACGTTATAGCAGCCAAATCCGATGTGAAATGAGGACAGAAATAACGACACGATAAAAGCCACAATTTCACGGAATCGTGCAAATACATATTTGAGAGGGTTAGTCAGGAAAGGCTGATGGAAACGTCAACGTTTTATTTCTTTCCATTAGAAATACGATATTATATAGCTTATACACCAGCAGTTGAATTCTCAGCTTGCCTGCAGGATATGCCGCCAAACATGTCAACTGAATGGTATTTTTCATCTACCTAGCATCACATTCTCTTACACAGGTGAGTGAACAAGAAAGCAGCAAGAAGGCATTCTCTTTTCTCGCAATTGCTTCCCATTTTTCTCTGTTCTCCAACTCGTATCAGTTTTGGGCTCCGCAGCAATTGCTGCATTTGATGACTTTCCTCCAGCCAAATGAGTCAAAATGTCGAAAGCAACGTGTGTACATGTACATGTACGTCGAACGATCGTGAGTTCTTTCGTCTATTCGTATTTCCAGAGAGGTACGATATTTTTTAACTCACTTTCGTTGATTAAGAGGGGGGGGGACAGCGGATGTACTGGCTCTAGTGGGGCTCAAAGTTGAACCAGGTTTAATAATATCCAATTATCAACGTCGTTGTCTTGAACTTGGTTCAAGTTTGAACCCCACTTAAGCCAGTATTGTACACGCCTTTAGAATTTCCCTTTTAGAATTGGAAATATTTTTATATTGTCTTTAGAGAGGCTAAGTTTCAGCGTTTAGCATGGCATTGTTAACCTTAATTTAGGTTTGAATGAATAAAAAAAAAGATCCCTGCAAAAAATCCCTATAACTTAATCATTTTTTTGACTGGCAATTGGATTTCTAAAAACTGTAAAATGTTCATTTGAAAAATTTGAAACGACAAAAATAAAATATTCATAATAATATAATTTCTTATTCGAATAGTAGTAGAAAATTAAAAAATCTGTGAAATCCCTAAAAAAATCTCTGAATTTCTTGAAATTTCAAAAATACCTTATAGTTTTATCCCTGAAATTTTTCAAGAAATAATAAAAATCCATGGGTTCGGGGATTAATGCCTCAAGGTGACATTCCTGGTTTAGTAAAAAATATTATATTACGCAGCACTAGTATATAGAGCTGAATTTTGCATCACCACTATCAAAATTGCAGCAAAAATGTTGTGAGTAAAAAAGGAGGGAGGAAAATCGGTTTTTACACTGTGCTACCCGAAGACTTTAACTCAAGTTTCAGGTTTTTTCTTGTTATTTAAATTTGGAAGCAGAAGCTACCACTGATTATCGGTGAAGATATATGGACACTGGTGAATAAAGTGGAATTTTTGACGAAGTGTGGAGTAGGGTGGTCCTTATTTTTTTCGAGTTTTTTACCTTCCACCTTGCAGAATGGTTCCATTTCATGGAAAAAAATCAATAAAAATTAAAGCTCCTTAGATTGAAGAAAATTGGGGCCTCGAAGGAGGTTAAAAATCCATGCTTGCAAAAGTTAGCATTATTTTATTCAGTCAGCATTGCATAGAAATATGTTTTTTCTCCTTTAACTTACTACTACAACCGACTGAGGTTATTAGAAAATCAGTCGGAGAGATTTGAGATGGTTTAGACTTTCCCTTAAGGTAGCTAAAAGTTACTATGTTTGATGAATTGAAAAATACTTTATTCATTATCATAAGTGGGTGTAATGGAAAAATTAATGATTTTCTAAAGAAAGACTTCCTCTGCTCCAACCACTTCCCCCACCATCAATTGAAAAGTTCCAGTTTATTTCATTATTCTCAATAAATGGGGAATTTGAGGCTTCTCTCGCATTTTAGTGAGAAGCGTGAAACTTGAAGCAGATTTTTTTCATGAAATGGAACTTCTCGGAGGGGTACGAGCGGGAATGACAAAAAAAAAATTCCACAATACAAAGTAAGGAGTAAGGACCACCCTCTGTAGAATATACAGTTAGTCGCAATGAAAATCATTTGCGTTTCGAGCAGTATGAAGTTCAGAATTGGAAACGAAGACAGAGAAAAACATTTTACATTTTTCATTTCATTCTTACAATTTTTTTTTTTTTTTCGGTGGGTAGAAATTTCGAGCAAGCCATAATTTTTGTTTCACTAAGAAACGCCGAATAACCAAAATAAGCAAAAAACAAAAATTCAATAACACATAAAAACAAAAACAGCAAAAGGCACAAATGTACCATCATCCCTAGACACTGTCAGCCTTTTTTCGAATTTAATTTAAAAATGAAATTTATTCGAATAATCTGACTTTGGGAAAAATTGTATTCGAGTGTAGTTTTCGGTAAAAAAATTTACGAATTGAATAAAATGGCCCTAAATATTTTCGTGAAAACTTTATTTTTGCCTGAATTGAATAATAAAGGGAATATTGGATCTTTATTCATAGCTTTTACAAAAAATTGAATTTTGGTTCTTCGAATTGGAGTATGTAGTGTATGTATGAAATAAAATATTTTTTATTTCTGATTAGTCATAAACATCTTATTTCATTATGTTTAGCGTATATTTGCTTCAACATTTTCGAAAACTTTGTGAGTTGGCTAGTTGATTTTGAAAAAAAATGGAAAATAATTTTTACAAGGCTTGGAGTGATATTTATTGGCTCATACTAATCACCATTTATGTTATATGAAATATTTTTCTACCAAAATTGCGAGTACATGGAATTCTGTTAGTGCCTCATTTACCCATATAGGGATTCTTGAATATTTCTTCTCTTTTTGTCGCATTCTTGGATAAGAATACTGTTAAATTGAATTGGGAATTAGATGGCAATCATAAAATTCTTTATATTTGCTTCAGTCTTGATAAATATTTTTTTTAATAAATTTCCTATCTGAGTATGTCTGTTGTCTACCTCATAATAATTATTGCAAAAATTAACCTGATTAAAAACGCACCTATATAATTTTTTTAAAAGTAATTATTCTGAGCTGTTTTGATGTAAGAATGCGTCTCCAGATATCAAAAATGGCACAAAAATGCTGATATTGATAGCAAAATGCAAAACCAAAAAAAAATATTTCAATTATTGAAAATGTTAAAAATGTACCTAATGGGTATTTTTGTAAAAATCGAGCCATGGCACACCTAGTCTAGCTACTATAACTTCAAATACACAATGATCCAAAGAATAAAAAAAAAAAATCAATAAAATGTAGGAAATCTCGTATCTATGTGCACAACTGAGTAATTATCGAATGTATTGGCCAGAGAAATCGATACCTATTAGTGGAACTGCATCCGAAGTGGTGGGCATTGATTCTGCCACCAAATTGAGGAACACCGTTAACGATAATAAAATGGTAACGTCTGAAATAGTAGAAAATATTATGCGAGTCAGCATCTAAAATGCTCAGAAGTATCAATTTATTAATATATGGTCGTTAAAACTGCTAACATTAAAATCGGATTTTCGACTGGGTGCCAATTTAAAAAAAATTCCTAACTCTTGTGTAATGTGTTTCTCAGCTTATTGAATGGGCTGCAACCTTTTGGAATTACAAGTTTTTGTCGAATTTGACCATTTTCAAAGAAGATTTCCTTTAATTAGGTTATTTGTCATGATATTATTTCAATCTTTTACTATAAAAAGGAAACACAATTGGAAATGTATACTTAGAGCATATTAAAGTTCATGTGAAAATTACTAGTTTTGTGATTAGGATCCCATCCTTTTGTAAATTATTTTTTCAAAAATGGTCGATAAGTAAGAAAATGAAAACTTGGTATTCACCATTAAGACTTTTAAATCTATCATATTGAGTTACAAACCACAGTCCTTAAATCGAATTTTTAATTTTGTAGGGAAAATCTCATTATCGTATACAAATAGGACTGTTCTTTTTATCATTGTTGAATTATGATGTCAGGGTTTAAGGATTCAGGTACAGAGGTTTCAGATTTATAGAAGTTTGGTTTATCGAGGTTTGATTATATTCATGAATCTACTTGAAGTCTTAGACACTCATTTATATTCATTTTTTTTCTTTTGTGGCTTAGAGTATTATAGTTTTGATATTGAGATAATCTCTCCAGAGATCGATTTTCAGTATATTAATCCACGAAAAGAAATAAATTGCAATCGAATAATCAAGTCGAAAAATAGAATTTCTTTCCAATAAGCTAGTCTGAAAGCTCTTGTAAATAGTCTTCGAATCGAATTTCAGATGTTATGTAGCCATCTAAAATGGCAAAGTTCTTACTTAATTTATGAGTGACGACGAGTTGATGGAATAAGAAGAACTGTAACTAGCAAATTATATGGAATTAGATGAGAGACGCCCACAGTATTTACACTTTTTTACATGTAAAGTAAGTTAGACCTACTCGTTGACGTTTTTTATGATTGTATAAGTTCATTCACAAAGCTTTAGAGTGATTTTTTTTCTCACTTGGAAATCTGCATAAGCTTATAAATACGACTGGACGAAAAGGTAGTATGCAAAAATGAAATTAAGAGCTTACGATGAAATGAGAATGTACAGCCACTGTCGGTCGTAGCCTTCATCAAGCTGAGAGAAAAAAAGTGCAAATTAAAGCCCTTCAACTGAGAGTCTCTAACTTCGTTAATTATTTAAATTTTGTACAAGGTCGTCTCGGTGTCAACGAAGCACCGTAGGTGTTTGGAATATTTTCGTGTGGATTATAATTCTAGAGGAAACGTGGTTTGAGACCTTTTTTTTTTTTTTCGGCGAATCAGATAAAATAATTAAAAAATTACGAAAGTTGAAATGTGCAGCAGTCAGTGACGTGATATGGGGTGGAAAAGTTTTTACATTTGTTTTGCCACAGAATGAGGACGTGTAATCTGAGAAGAAATAGCAGGGTCTACATTTTATGAATTCATTCGCACGTTACTACGAATGTATTTTTGTTATAACCGAAAGCACGAGCAGCTTCATTGCTTTTCAAATTTACTGCAGCCTGGCACATGGTCTTATCTACACCCCATAAAAGAGAATTCATAAGAAACTGCTTAAATTATTTTACTACTCAGCGAAAATTTTCACTCGTTTTCTCTGTATTAAATGAGAAGCTTACAAATAAGGTCGTATTTTCTCTTTGAAAAAATGAGAAGGCAGAAAATATGAAATAACATACTCGAGAATATAAGGTGAAATGAAGCTAAAATTTTTCATGTTTTTTCATTATTTTTAGTTAAAGAAGACGCTAGCTATAGTATTACTTCTTTTGCTATAAGAACAAAGTATAGGTAGTCATATTGTCAAGAAAGGACTTAAGCTATTTCAGCGCACGCTGTAAGTTCACTTGAAATTCTGATTTTAAGCTAGATCCTTATTACAAATAATAGAACTGAATCAAGTTTTAGTGAATAAAATTTAGTGTTCCTCACATTAACTCCTTATAGTCGTCTAGTTGCAAAAACGTGTTTTACATTGCGAAAAATCCTGCACAAACATTTTCTGCATGGAAATGTCGAGGACTGGGTATCTCCAAATTACCTCTAAATATTCCTAAAAAATATTAGAGCCCCAATCTCTCATCCTTCCCCGCTCCCCAAGGGAGTTCAATGTATCCATAATTATTTTTTTTTTTTTCTCTATAACTTACAAACGATGTATTTAAAAAAAAAATTCTTCAACCAAAAAAATCCATCAAATTTTCAACTTTTGTAGGTAGAATTTTTTTATGTCTGTCATAGAAGAAGAGATGGGAAGCGCTAATAACAAAATCAGTTTTTCACAATGAGTTTTTTGTTGTTATTGTTGTTGTTTTTTTCCCCTGTTTGACCATTTGCGAGTTTTCAGTTTTGGCAAAAAATCCAAAAGTAGGGATAGATTTGACCCCCTGGAGGTAGTTTCTTGCAGGTGCATTTTAGGGAACTTCTTGGGGGTGATTTTGAGGATGGTCGCTGACATTTCTGCATAATAAAGTGCTCATGGTGTTTTGCATTTCCATAGCAATTTTTTGTTAATTTCGATGGACCATTATTTTGTAAGTAATCCGGCAGGAGTGCTACTTTTTGAATTAATGAAAGGCAAATTTCAGGATTTAATAACTCGAGGTTTGAAATACTCTTGCTTTTCCTGAAAATTGTTCAAAAACTTGTTCTTTTAATAATTCAATGCTGAAAATGTTGACTCGGCAACGCATTCATTGTTTTTTTTTTTTTTAAGCTACCCACAATCCAAGGAAATCACTATGCACTGTTCGAAAATTGAAATAATGAAATAGAATCTGTCATGTTTTTGGGTGGCAAAGTCAACTGAACAGCCTGTATATAGCTGACCCTTTTCAGGAAAACTAGTCGGAGCCATTCTATTTCCTTGCCCGCAATTAATTCACGAAACAGAAGTCGCCAGAAAATAATAAAAGGCTTTTGATTTAAATCAATCGTGCCACACTCTCGTCGTAAGAGAAACGAACAAATTCAGGCCTCGCTCGAATTGCTTTTGCTGACTGAGATTAAAATGTTTGAAACAAAACCGCAAATCATATCTATTCGGCAAAATGTGTTTCAATAAATGCTCCAAAATCAATTAAAAAGTTATAATTAACGGATACTCTCATTAAACTTTAATCCACATTTCAAATGATCCAATAGTTTGGTGCATTATTTTGGGTTAAAATGTGTATTATGTGGCCTTTCAGTTTATACTCGCGTAGCTTGTCAAACACATACACTCAAGTGTAACAAAATTTCAGCCCATCTAAATTATTTCATTTCGTATAACTCAAGTTGAACAATTTTAGTTAGTGAAGTTGGTTTCAGAGTTTAATAATCTGAAATGTCTAATTTTAATTTTCAAGTTTCAAAATTGGGGTTTTAGTTGCAAGAATTTTGGGGTGAACTTCAATTTGTAGAAAAGGGAAATTTAAATTTGGAAATTTATTATGAAATATTTGAATAGAGGCGAGATTTTTGAGTGTTTAGTTTCAATAGTTGGAGGAATTTTCCTAAAATTGATGTTGAATTTTGAATTCTATACGATTTAAATGAGGATTATTAAAAAAAAAATACTCTAGTGAGTTCATTTAACATGTGAATTTATGGTTTATTGCGGGTTGAATTTTTCAAATACCAAAATGGACCGACTTGTATTGTACTGTCCTTGGAACTGGTGCGTATGGTAAAGTGTACTTTCTAGCCAGTAGCTTATTTCATTCACAACTTGAGGTAGAATATCGGTAAAATTCCTGTCAATTTACATATCATTAATCAATTTCGTCAGTACTGTTCCTGTTCACCTAGTTTTCATAATTTTATTACACTACACAAATATAGTCAGCATAATTTTTACAGCTGTAATGGAAAAACTGGGACAATTCAAGATTTGTAGGGCTGAGCCCTACTGGTCTCGCTGGCTACAACCGTGATTTAATTTTCATCTCTGTTTGAAAGATGACGGATTTTTTTATTTATATTTTAGGATATCAATTCGTAAAACGGAGCATTATTGAGCGGGCTTTACTAAAAACATGACAATCTTTGAATATTTTTCACCATTTATAAGGCTCAAGTTGACAAATTAATTTGCAAATTAGAGTGAACTAACGAATGCATACATAAATAAATAGAAGGCTGCTGCTTTCCTCCTAAAAAAAAAAGCGTGTCAGTCGTTATTATGCTGCCTCCCCTTGAAGGCTTTTGAAAATTAACGAATTTTTCGTGTAAGAAAGAAAAAAAACCAAAAAAACTTAATAAAACTTTATCTGCCAACGCATTTTCATACTTCTCAGTCAAGATAAGCCCGAATTAACGTCAAGTTTTTAGCTCCAGCTGGAAAAATGAGGGCTACAGGCAGAAGAAATCTGTGAAATGGAATCTGTTATTACTCGTATAATACGTTGACTTTTTGTGCACAGGGTGCAAGATATTCAAAAAATTATATATTTTCAAAGAAATATCTGCAAAAAGCATTCAACTAAATAAAAAATTCAGACGTCGACAGGGCAGCTTTAAAGCAACAGAAACATTAATTCTTTTTGCCCATTAACGATGCCAAATCCTATCCTTTCTTTAACGTTCCTTTTTTCTCATCGCGGTGGTCCATTTCATTTTAGCCTTTTGTGTTTTTCATAGTGGTATAGTTATTTTATCATTTTTCTTATTTCTTGATGATTTAATTAGTCTGATCAAATTAAGGAATATTATTTCAAAAAGTACCACGTAGGGAATTAAAATACTTGGAAATGTTTGTCTGTTAAATTGATGTTTTGTTCAATGAGAGAATGCTGAAAATTGAAAAACTTATCAAGTCCAGAACACCTGCTAATGATTTTAAAATCTCAATGATTAAGAATACCACTTTACTAAAGACACAAATGTAACAGAAGTAACTGCTGTTAGAAAAATATGAGGGTGGTCCTTCTTTATGGTGAAAAATTCTTCTTCTCACAGTTCCCATACTCCCATCCCCAAAGTGGTTCGTTTTCATGGAAAAACTTATACTCAAGTTTTTACTTCCTCACAAAAAGGCGAGTTGTGCCTCAAAGCCCCTCCTCCTCCCTTTATTGAAAATTATGGCAAAATTGAAATTTTTATTCTGATGAGGGAGGGTTAAGGAGAAAGGGAAGTCTTTCTTTGATAGATTGTTCACTTCTTATTATTACATTTATACTTTCACTCATAATAAGAAATAAATAATTTTTCAATTCAACAAACGAATATAGTGATTTTTTAGTGACGTTAAGGGTAAGTCCCCAAACGGCCTTTCATTTCCCCCGACCTATTTTCTAATTACCTTACTGGATTGTAGTATCAAGTATAAAGATAAAATTCATATTTCCATGCAATGCTGATTAAACTAAAAAAATTCGGTTTGCATACGTAAGGATTTTCAATGCAATTTTTTATTCTTTGTGGAAATGAACCATTCTGCTGAATGAGAAGTAGAAAATTCAAAACTTCAAAATAAGGACCACCCTAAGAAATATCCACTGCGTTGAAACTACAATAACAACCGAAATAAGTGATACCTCAACTTGGAAGCATAGACGTTTTATTTTTTATCAACTTGAATTGCCTATCTTTAAGAGATATTAATCTACTATTACTGGGTCTAGTTGGCACCCTGCTTGAGATATGTACGTGCAGTCAGTATCATTGATATGAAATACCACATTCATATCCTTAGATGAATTCGTTGATGTTCGTCAAAATATTACATCTATCATTTATTTATCTGATGAAATAGATATGCGTCTAAAGCCTACAAATATGTCAGTAATTGGCAATTCGCATGGATTCTCCCTTTCGTAGACCAACACCATAGACGTTTTTTTCAAAGTACACTTTTTTTGAAAGAAAAAAATTCCGAAAATCTGGAGATACGTCTTATGGGCAGTATAGAGCAGAAAAATGATATCATAGTCTTCAGTAATTTTGAAAGTATAACCCTTATCAAGTCCAAAGACATTTCCGAAGTCAAAGGCTGAAAAAGTAGCAGATATACTACCCTTATCGAGGTGTTGCTGTGTTTTATTAAAACTTGATATTTTTCTTACATTTAGCATCCCTGCAGTTTCGTAACATTCTGATAATTTGTGTAGCTGCGGCAAAAACAAGCTAGAATAACTAATTTCCTTCATCATCGAGCACTGCAATACGAGTTTCTATTCTTCGAAATAGGTATTTTACATAAAAATTTACAGCTGTTGCTTCCTTCCGACCATCCGGAAAACTGGCTTCGCAATGAATTTTCATATTTTCTCCCAAAACACGCGTAGCCTTAAAATGCTGAATACGCATTTATAGCTGAAAAGAGGGTACCTACTATATAAAATGAGTCCTTTTAGGAAGTTGATAAATGAAAAAAAAAAAAAAAAAAAAAGAGAGAGAGAAAAATTGAATTAAATGGCCGGCTCGAAGCTATAAAAATTAATTACATTCGAGCGAGAGGAGCGAACGGATACCATTCAGGCAGGTGAAAGTAATGGGAGAAACTCTCCCCCCCACCACTTCGTGTTGCTTCTTCTTGTGGTTGGAAAAATTAATTTTCGGCAACTTTCCTTCTCTCTTGTTCTAGTTTACCGAACGAAATAAACAATCTCCTTCACTACGAAGGGTAAATTTCCAGCTATTCGATTAAAATCGGTTTTTCTTCGAGCAACAATTCATTTTATTGAACTATAGTGCGAGGGAGAAGAATGAGGAGGCTGAAGGAAGTTTCCAACATAATTTCTTAATAATAAATGTTGAAGAAGAAAATGTTTGTTACGGCAGCTAGGTAATGGAGTAGTTTAGTTGATCCGGGGGAAGAGTTGAGATAATTTGAAACGAATTTATCAGGGATAAAATATCCGAAGTAGTCGAAGATACCAGCTTATATTTTTACCTCTTATAATATAAATCATTCTTTATTACTTGTAATTCGATTTTATGATCTAGTGGATGAGAAACTGACAGGTCTAAAGTGTTTGAAAATGGGTCAATTAAGAAAATTTTTTAATTTTTTCGAAGTTTAATTGGATATTTAAAATATTTAAGTGGCGTCTATGATGCCTTTTTGAGGCCAATAGCAATAGATCTGGTTTTTTGAATTTCAGAAATTTTCGCATAAGTAAGTGGTTGAGGGTATATTTTTGTTCTTAACAAATTTTATAAAAATTATATAATTGATGGAATATATTTAGAAAAAAAATCAAAACTTTTATCGCTGTTGTTGGTCTTAGGATATGACCTCATATGTTAATTTCATCATAAAAAAAGTTAAATCAGTCAACAAAACGTTTTTTTTTCCTGCCCATTCGCAAAAAGTCATTGTTGATAAATCGAAAGAAAAGTCATATTTACTATAGTAATATTTCCTTTATACTTGTAAAAAGTTCCATTTTTCTATTATTTTTGTTTTTCAGCTTGTAGAACCATGCTCTAAAAATCTCTTGATTGTGAAAATCTAATAAGAAATGAGGTGCTAAAATATAGGTCTTAGAAATGCATGAGTTTATGGTTCTTCCATTGGTCAATCTGTTGCACAAAATTAGAGTTACTTTTCCTTTAAAAATTTCGAACATCTATACGTAACATTAGAAATCCTCAAATATCTATTCACTACAAACAATAATGAGGGGTTCCTATACTCTGTTCAACTTAAGAATGCCTAAAACGGAACGTCAAATTCACATTTATCAACAATGTAAAAATCGGATGTGTGATAAGAAACAAGAAATTAAAATCGGAAGTGTAGCCAAATATTGTTGCTGAATGTGAACGAGTACCTTTTCGTCTCCCCGGAGCCCTGCAAACTGCGTTCCGTTTTAGGCATTCTTAAGTTGAACAGAGTATAACAGTTCGTAAAAATTAGCCATTATCTTCTTCCAAAATCTGAATTCTCTGACGAACTTGTGCGTTAATGCTACGAAAAAACTTGTAAAGTGGCGAAACTTTCCAACATATAATAGAACACAACTTAAACTAAAATGCTCCCTTTAATTAACGACATCTTCTTTCTTCGACGTACAAATTCTAACTTTTCAGTGAATACGTAAACAAAATTAAATTTCCCATAGGAACTTTTTTTTTTTTTGTCGAAATTCGAAAGTATAGTTCTTTTTCTCCACCCCAGAATTTTTACGAGATAGCATTTTCAGGGCATTGTTGGACTGGGGCCATTATTGGGTTTATAAAAGCAGATGAAATTAGAAAAGAGTTTTTTTTTTCTACTCCTTTACAAACTTCAACTGCTAAGCTGTGGTTTCCTTGAAAACTTTTTTTTCTCATCCCTCCTTTTAATGGATACCAGAATAAAATGAGCGAACTAATTGGGTGTTTTTATTTTCTTAGTCTTCATCTTTAATTGACACTAAAAGAAAAATATGATCGACTTTGTTTTGAAGTTTATATTGAGAACTCATTTCCAGTTCCAGTGTCAAGTTAAGTAAACCAAAATCAGAATATTTCTAACTCATATTTGACTTGCGTTTTTGAGGTTTCGATGGTATACCAAAGCTTTGGAGTGTATTTAATTTTTTGCAGAGATGCATTACTTGGTGAGCTTGAAAAATTCAAACATTTCATTCCTTATTACTTGGACCACACTTGAACAGAATTAGTGTATTCAATATTTTTAATCAAATTGGTTTAAGAAAATGGGTCTTAGGGTGAAAAACGATATAAACTGAGAGGTGAAAATAAGGATAGAGGTATCAAAATTAGCATATTTTGAGTTTAGCATCAAATTTTATCTCCTCATATTCTGAATAACATTGTAAGTGCATATGTATTTGAAGTATCCAAAATACATTTATAAATTTATTCCTTTTTCTATCTATTGGTGTTCACACATATCGATAATATACTCATTTATCGAGATCCGCGAGGTATTATCGATATATCTGTCGTACATCAATATTCAAAAATCTATATCTCCCATTATGTCAAACATAGTATTTTGATTTTCGTTTAAGAAACACTGGCTTTCAACAGATTCGCCTACACTCATTATGTGTGGCTACAAATGAGTGTTTGGCTTTTAAAGCTGTAAATCAATTTTTTTTTCTGCTCTCTTTTCCTTTAACAAATGTTTCAAACGTTACAAGCGAAGCTTGAAAATTACCGTGAAAAGAAGACGACAGCGAAAAAACAACAGCAGGAAAACTTTTTTTTTTTGTAGAGGAAGCAGTGAAAAATGAGTTTCCTTTACAGGAAAAACTTGTGCGTCGAGTTTTGTGTAACTTTTATATCACCTCTTTCGCTATACTCGAGTTCAGGTCGTTTAATGCAAATAAATTATTCACTAAAGTAGATACCGTACGTTTAAATTCTGGTCGAAATTCTCATAGGAATTCTCTTACTTTTCGAATTACGAATGGTCATCGGAAAAGTGTCACACTATCTTTTCTTTTTGCCGTCCAATACGTATAGTACAAATTGGTTATCGGTGTGAAAATAAAAATGAATTGCATGTAAAAGTAAAGATATGGTAAAAAGTTTTACTGAAATGAATATTCGTCCAAATATCATGAATTTTTTTGACGTACGACTTGAGAAATAATATTTTCTAAACTAACCCCTTAATATCAAACTGAGTCCTTGGGGACAGTTAATTTTGTCATATAGATATGTCTCATGACTGGATGTCATCTTGAATCACCATTATTATGAGACCCAATCAGAAACTTTATATATATATTAGATAGACTGGGTTCAGTGATAAAGATCGATGTATAGGAATAGAATGATAATTTTCTAAATAATTTTTTAATATTTATGGAAGAGACCTTGGTACAGTATTTAGTCTATTTATATTACTGAAAAATTTAATTATGAATTCTTGTGTCGCTAATAATAGTTGAAAATTAGTTAGGTAAACTTCTGGAAGACGTAATTTCCATTTTTATCAGCTATAACTCCTAAGCAGCGAATTTATGGCTTCAGTGCTAGATGATATTAAATTTCAGTAATGAACAGTTTCTCGCTTTGTTTTTAATTACATGCATCTGGATGGTAGAATTCAAGGACAGTGGCAAATGAAAAACCTGTAGAAGTACCTTTCTCATTTACACTTACAAAAACTCTTACACATTTTTCAAGCAACGAGAAAGAAATGAGAGAAAATATGGCGAAAACAGTTGAGAAAATATTTTTAATTAAAATTCGTATTCGAAATTATTGCTCAAAGATTGTCTCCAAACCCCTTCCAAAAGTACGCCACTGGTAAAGTATTTCGAGAATGGGCTTTTTTTTTAGGGGCTAGGATCGTCTTAATAATTAGGGTTGAGATTTGTAGTCGACGAACTTAAATATTAAATGAAAATTGATAAACCTCTTATTACCTAAAGTTAATTTTTCTCCAGAGTCCGGAGGTAAGGTGAAGCCGAGCAGCGCCATCGACGAAATCAGCACGCACGGCACAATTAAATTAAAAAAATAATATAAAGTTCGCCTCCTAATTTGTACAATAAACGTTATATCGACGTATGGTTCTGGGCAGCACTGATATGTCACTGTATTTTTTTTACCTGGCATACCTGCGAACATAGACAATCAAAAGAGCAAATCAGTGAAATTCATCGGGGATTAAGGAAACGAGGACGAACAAGATATAATATTATAAAGTTAAATTGTATCACGAAGACATGGCCAATTTGCATATCAAATACTCGTAAAAGAGGTTCACTTGTTGAATGACAGCATGAAAGGCAAGCAATAAGAGCCACGAGAAATATGCCACTTGTTTCCACGTCTTGAATTTCACGCCCCCAGTATTCCGTGAAATTTGAGATGGGATGCCGATTTTCACGAAAGTCCAAAATTATATCAAGAGGTCTCCATTAAAAAAAAATATTATTCATCTAATCACAAGTAAAGGATATACTACTTTTTTTAAGCGATGAAAAATTAGTTTCAATTTTTCCCTTAAAATAATTAATCTTCGTGCTTATCATTTTACAATCGATATGAAAAAAAAATTAGCATGAAAAGTAACAGAAAAACATCGTCGAAACTGAATACTAGCAATTTTTTAGAAGAGAAATTTTAAAGCTTACAAAATAGATGACGTACCGTAACATGGGGTTACAGTGATTATTTTTTTCAAAATTTTGGACGTTTTTTTAAAATAGATTTTGAGAACTTGTCAAGTCGGGGTATTTATTTTATTCCAGTCCTATAATAGACTCGATTATCTATTATTTGGGACCAAGTATGATTTTCTAAGTGCCATATAATAAGTCTAAAATTAAAGGTCAAAATTTCTGTCCAAGTTGAACTGGATTCGGGGTAGTTATAATAGACCCACTTTTTTTTAATGGATATTGGACAGGCATAAGTTGATTCATTATAAAACCCCTACTTTATGAAAATCGGCTTATCAAATCTTGAGAAAAATGGAAAAGAGTAGAAAAAACTTAGCTGGGGGTTACTCTTATCAAACGTTTTTGTGACAGGGTTTTGACAAAAAATCAGCTATCTGACAGAAAACCAGCTTTTTTCTGTTAGTGACGAACGAAAAATTCTTCAACCCCACGCCCCATACAAACCATACAAATCAAGCAAACTGTAACATCCCTCAACCATCTCCACTTCTACCTATACTTTTTTTCTTCCACATCCTCCTACATGGCATTTCATTCTGCTTTCTCTAACTCTTGACATGAAATTCTAATTAGAGTTATTACCTCATGTTTGAAGGGCGTATTATTACCTTGCCAATATTCAAATTTTGGTAAAATAGAATCGGTGAAAATGATTGATTTAATTAAGTACGAGTGTTTTTGATTTTTTCAAATATTTTAAGAAATGTAAAAAAAGAAAGAAAAACTTTTATATTATCCTCCCACGCTGGAGGCAAGAAAAGTATAATTTACTTTCATTTGGATCAGTATTAAAATTTTCATGGCGTGAAATCTGTGTGGAAAAATTTTGAAAATATAAAGTGAATTTTGCTTGTCTATATTTGTGGGTAGCACCGTGAATACCAAGTGGATGTTACAACCGTTACACAAAAATTAAAAGTATCAATATTACGTAAGTTTGGCCATTTTACAGCAACAGAAACTGGATTCTGTATCGAAGAAATGTATATTAATCGTATACTAGCATTAGGGATATTATTTTCGTATTTTTGAAAATGTGGTTTTTCGACCATGAAACGTGACGAAGGCTTGGAAATTCGATTTTATAAATCAAGATGGTTTCCTTTAAAAAATATTTTCAGAAATGTTTCTACTAGTTATTTTAATTTGTGAATGTGAGAGTAGATACGAGTATTTATTTTGTGAGAAAGGTGGCAGAGGAAAATATTTATTTTGGATAGTCAGCTTCCAAAGGCTGAGCATCGATTGGATTTTAGGTCGAACCATTGAATGAAATTCAAATTATAGGGACACTATGAGATATATATGTATATGTATGTCTTTTATAAAACTATAATATCCAATCCTCGAACCCACTATTCATACGTGAATGCCAATCCATTATCAGCCTCCATCAAAACCACTATGTTTTACATTTCACTAAATAACACTGAAAAAGGTCTTTGAAAAACCTGAGTTTGAAAAAAAAATAGCTCCCCGAATGCTTTCATGGTAAGTTTGCCAAAAGTATATGCCTTTGAAATTAGGCCAAAAGCTATACTTTATTTTTATTTCAATACGAATTCACATTCGGTAATCCGCATCAGCAGATTTTGAAATGTAGATGAGCTCCTTTTCTAAAGTCTAATGCGATACAACCCACTCGTCAGAAGTCAAGGTCCATTTCTATTCCATAAACCATTCTCGAACAAAGGGTTTGAGGATAAAATGATTATTTTTTTTTACACACTCTACCGAATGAACTGTCTACAAAATTTTCCCTCTACAATTTTCCATTTGGCAAATCGATTTTTTGGGTTCCATTTCTGTGCGCAGCTTCTTTTCGCTTTTTCAAGGAATAAAATTTTAGGATTTTTATCATTTTTCTGTTGCCCACGCTAAGATATTTAGCCTCTGGCAAACACATGTTAGAAATTTGTTTTAATCGAACCGTTGTGAACTGGCGTGTAAACGTACACGAGCAGTCAAAAAGTCGGCCAGTCGAATTTCAGCTTAGTTAAGTACCTTTTTCCCAAGCGACGCACGAACTCGAATAAAATACTTGAAATTTTCAACTGTGTTCGAAGTTCGAACTTTTTTTGATGTATGAGAATAGTTAACGATTCCAAGATAGGAAAGTGAAAAAAATTCCAAAAAGAAATCTATTGCAGTAAATTTCTCTATGAAAGCAGGTTTCCTAAGTGAATGCAAAGGGGTGTGAGGTTATTTCCTTTCAGTAGAAAATTACATTAGTATAAAAATACGTGAAATTGTAAGATTCTTAGGATTCTGGAGATCACTATAAGCGAACTTTGCTAAATTTGTTTGGAGGTGGGACTTAAAATTTTCTGTCTTCACTAAAAAAAATAAGTTTTATATCAAAAACCTGCTATGTAAACACTTAATGAGATGATGAAAATAGTGGAAAAAAAATTGAAGAACTATCAGAGTTTGGTGCAAATAAATCAAGGTTCTCTGGAGGGGGGCTAATTTCAGCTCTACGGTACATAGACCTCTCTGACTACCCCCGAAGTCCACCTATGAAAATCATAGAATGAGAATCTATGCAGATCCCTGTGTCAGATCATTAAAATTAATATGCGAAGTTATAAAGAAAACCTGCTAAGAATAGTTACTTGTCAGTTTTTGCATGAAAGCTTGGCGTTTTCTCTTGAAACTATGCAAATTGGCCATAAAGAATCTGCAGAAAAAATGCAACTTTTCCTTCGGTTTTTCGTTTACCGGTGCTTTCTTTAGAAAGCATAAAAAGTGTAATAAAATCGGAAATTTGATGAAACTTTTTCATTTACTCGTACTTTGAAAAGTTGGTAAAAAAGAAGGAAAAAACATATCCATTTTAATAATAATTAAAAGTCGGAATAAAGTTTTTTTTCTCTCATCTCTTTAAAATATTACGATATCGCTTTTGAAAAATAAGAGGAAGTGAAAAAATCGCTCTAAGTTTTACGCTAGTAAACCGTGAGAGTGCATCTGACAAAAAGAGAATCATAAATATTCAAAAAGTTGCTTTAATGTCAAATACTGAATTATGAATTCCTTTTATTTATTTATTTATTTATTTATTTTTTATTAAAAAGTGAAGAACTCAGTTTCATTCAAGTTCGGTATGGTTTTAAATAGTTTATGAATTATTGTAATTGGGGATACACAAAAAAATTAGGTCAAAAAAGTATGATGAAATTAAAGTCAACTTACCTAATAAGTACCATTCGCCATTTGTTATAAAATTGGAAATATCTCCGCCATCTTCGGATTTGAGCGTAAGATCTAACTGCATTTAAAAAAAAAAAGAAAAAAAAAGTTATAAATTGATTATTTTCATATATGGGTATAGTCTAATTGCCCTTGCCCTAGGTGACAAGCCATTTCTCGGGAATGGTTATGAAAGCGTTTTCCTTTTCTATAAGGGGCATGAAATCTGCATAACACACCAGACTAGTCTGGTGTTAGTAGTCTATAGAGTGAAAGTACTCCCAAGAGTAGATTCTCGCGGTTTTTTGTTTGTTTACATTGGATTTATTTCAAAACAGTTCTGGTAAAATGAACATAAATCTTTTTTTTTTGTTTATATTTTATATGTTTTAATGAATCTGATTTTACACCAAAACGAAACCACGAAAAACAGTTTTGAAACAGTTTCGAGAAACCATGCCAAATCAAACATAAGTCTACCTATATTTTCATACAATTCTAAACTTTCACCTATAGAGCGTGTATCTTCGCCTCTCATTCTCTGTGAAGAATGATTTTTGAAAAAGTTGAGGATAAAATAGATTAAATATTCACTTTCATTTTTCATTTTTATCCGCGCCCCCCCACCCCCGCTTTATGTAAGTACTATCTTTCTTCTGGTAATGATAATAAATCTTGAATTTATTTGCTAGGCACTTGAAATTAATTTAAAATTAAATATCATTATTATACCCATAATTACCTGAAAGCCATCGTAGGTCCAACTACCAAATTTCATATCACAATGTTGATCATCAAATGGAAACCACGTGATGTCTATTTTACATGTACTTTTGAAAATTCCAGGGGGAACATACTGACATGTGCCATTATTTCTGACTACGACGTTTGTTTGAAACGTCCCGTCAAATTTTTCATCAGCACTGCGAGCATCGAAAAAGAAAAAAAAAATATTCGAATTTAGATAAGAGAACATAACATGTAGATTCTCAAATATTATAAATATGTATTGAAATTGATTTCTTACCTATTATACATTAAAATATCAGGTTTCCAAATGGTTTTTGGTGCCATTCGCAAATCCTTGACGCCTCCATATTTTTCACTATTCCATTTCAAGTTGTAGTCCTCCCATTCCTGGTACAATGTGATTAGCATGAAGAAAAAAAAAAAAAGAAGATAAATCAGAGGCTTATAGATAATTATTTTCGGATATTAGACTAAATATAGTTACCAACTGAAATATATTTTATAAACATCTCTAATTTAATTGCAAAATAAAATTGAAGAGCATGCTGGCAAAAAGGACTTACCTCTAATTAATATTTGTGCTTAAAAATAAAACTACGGTTGCTGAAGAACATAAATAGATGAAAGTTACTGGCCCAAACGTAGAGTAAGAATTATTGTTCGGAATAACGAATAGTACATAATTTATTTTACCCATTTCATCGCTTGTCAACCTTAATTCATGAGTAAAAATAGAAAATGTAGAAATAAAGTAAAAAGTTTTTGCTAAATTTTCCAAATATTTACCAAAAAACTTTTCAACTATGGATGTAGAAAGAAAATTTCTTATAAAAACTTTGCTTTTTCTTATTTTCTACGAATATAACTTCTCTATAACTTTTCGTAAAATGAAAATTTAGAGACACATATGCACGAGTAAACATGAAAGAAGTTTCCATAATGTAATACCCATACTTCAAGCCAGTTAGTGGATGTAGAGCACTATAGTGTCCCAATTTAGTGATATTTCAAAAATTCCTGTCTTCGCGAATTTTATAGATATAGAGCTATTTGAATTTGTTTAAAAATTGCCACCCGAATTGGATGAAGGGACTACATGTCGCGCTCAGAGAAATAATATTAAAAAAATAGTATGCTGCATACTAACTTTGGGACTATTCAGGTTTTATGTAAAAACTTAATATAAAATATTATTTTAAATTTTAGTGTACAGCACCCTAATTTTCAACATATTTATACTAATTTTTAATATTTTGTATTGATTTTTAATATTTTGTACTAATTAATAAATGTATGTTGATTGTTCATACATAAAATCCGAATTGTCTTGAAAGTTTGGAATACTGACATAAAAATTTAATATTCAGTTTTCTCTCAGTACAGCAAAATTAATTTTGAGTAATTCGAAAAAGCGTAGAAACGCTCAAAAATTTTTTTTTATGGATTCAGATAAATACATTCCTCAACCGTGTCGCATTTTTTATACAAATAGAACGAACTTATTGTTATCAGTATCTTGAACAGAGTTTTATCAAGTACAAATTATTCGACTTGACAAGAAATACTAGTACAATAACAGTTCTCGCTAAATTATTCCTGCAGAATGCGCAACTCTGATAGGTGGTCGGCGCTGCTAACCCAAATTGTTGAAAATCCCTGCTTCGAGCTGAAAAAAAGTCCCTGGAGATGAAAATTTGGATTTTATCGCCACTATAAACAAAATGAAAAAAATATATAATGTTCTGTAGAATTTTAATTTGAAAAATTTTAATTCTAAAACACAAGAATAAAATACCAAATAATATCATCTTTTATTTGAATAATAATTAGAAACCTGAGAAATCCTTAAAATTCCTACAAAAACACCGTAAAATCTCAAAAAATCTTTGAAATATCTCGAAATCCCCCCCAAAAATCCCTGAAATCCCTGAAATTCCAAAAAATCCCTGGTTTCATGGATTAATCCTCGAAGTTGGCATCCCTACGTAGGTGGTGTGTTTTTAGCAGGGTTTTCGTTTTTTTCCTTTCATCCCCTTTCCTCATTTAGTACGTTTCGTTAATCGGCTATCATCACTATGTCACAGTGGTGCACTCTGGTGAATTAATTTGACGAGATTCGTTTTCGTATACCTACTACAAAATTTTACACAGGATTTATGGGCATTTGAATAACTTAGTACTTTATACAACTCTGATCTTGAATATCAAAAGCGATAACATATTAATATAAAATACTTACTTATATTCCATCTTCTAATACATACAAGCATTAAGCAAGTCTATAGCTCGACTAGACTAACTATAGAGGCTGGAAACCCTATCCGGAGGGTGTGAAAGAATATTTTTTTTGCCAAAAATAATAAATTACTTCCTAAAATTACCTGTCATACAAGTGGCAAAATGTTTGAAAAACAGCATTAATTCAGCCCACACGACTGGAATTGAACAATATTCTTTAGCCACCCATCTTTTCTAATTTAATCTATTTCACAGTCAACTCGAAAATTCACTCCCTCCATTTTCCATATTATAGATTTTCTCGACTGTATGACATATATGCTCATCTTTTCATTTCCTTTACCTGCCTCTGAATTTCCCTGAAGAAACGAATCTGACACGATTCATACTTGCCTGCTCCTTTGCTTTGAAATTAATCACGTTCTGCCTAATTAGAAGGAAACTGAAAATTGTATAGATAGTGTGATACCGGCATATTATTCTTCTTGATGAAGGAAAATATAGAAATGGTAGTTTCACCAGAACGGTGTAAATCCAGTTTATTTGCCTCTCGTGCAAATACTTTTGCATTCATCGTGTATACGTTTGCATTACAACTTTGAACTTTCAAGTCGTTAAGTTCTTAATTACATTTCTCAATCGTTATAAACGGTCTGATCTGTTGGTTTGTTTTTATGTGCAAAATGTTCGAGTGTTGTTGTATTTAGTTGAAAGAGTTTTACCTAAATTAGTGGCATCTGCAGTCGATACTTATATTTTTATTGAGGGCTTGAAATACGCCCTGTGTTTGCATTTATGACACTTTTGCTCAAGTTGGCCATAAAATTTGTTGTATTAGTTTGAAACTTATTTGGAAATTTTTAGTTAATCTGTCGATCAATGGCGATTTGCCAAACTGTTTTTATTGGACTTCGGATGCGGAGTAGTTTTGGTCGTAAATTTTTCAGAATCCCAAGTGGCGAAGGAAAATATAGTCGACTGCATGGTGTAGAATGAAATTATAAAAAAAAATAGGCTATAAAATTTCTCGTAGCACTGGAAAGTTCTAAATTAACAGCTTTTACAAGCTAATGTTTGCTCAGAAGCGAGTAGTAAATATGCTTACCGAGACTAGAAAAATGATGCGAAGCTAAATATATTTTTCTCATTTTCAGGCATTGTTTACACATTTTCCTTTTGAATATCATGTTACAAATCCATTACAAAGCATTTTATGTAGTATATCTGTGCCAAAACTAATTAATAGTTTCGTCTTAGTGATAATGTCCGAAGGATAATGATGACGTCAGCATCATCTGAGATGAAGGTATTTTTCAATACATAAATGTAAGTAGTAGTCTATAGTTTGTCGTGAAATCGTGGTTCCATGTTTTGAAGTTTTCAGATAACTTTAATAGATCGTGAGATCGGTATGGTCTAGTGGCTAGATGCTAAGCATTGCGAAGTAAAAACTGTGAGTTCAAGACTGGTCGTCTCTAGCATGATCTTGCACTATTATTCTGGCTCCTTCCACAAGTCTCCATTTAGGTTCATGAACAATGAACTAATGGACGTGCTTAATCCCCTCTTCAGATGTGGAGTAAAATAGCTAAACAGCTAGAGCCCATTAAAATTCTTAAGTAGATTCAATTCTTTCACCGGGCATCTTTAGAAAAATTATTTTGCTCCATCTTTGGGCCTCCCAGAGACTATGGGCTTAAGGAGCCCATAGTTTCTGGGAGGTCCAAAGATGGAGCTAAATAACTTTTCAGCTCATTTAGTATTACTTGTCCAAAATGAAATGAAAGTTTTGATTGATTTTTTTTGAATTAGATAAGCAGCATTTTTTAACCTGGGAGGGGGGGAGGGCTATAGACCCTGTATTTTTTCATAAAATTGTATTGTAGGTGAAAAGTAGCCTCCAAAAACTTTTTCCAGAAAACTCTGCAATATTTTTTTCCGATGTAATAAAAATCGGTTCTTACAATCAATCGAATTAGGCTTAGTAGAGCACCGGAAAAAAAATACAGATATTCGTGAGATGAAATAAAAATATTTTTTAAATTCGAATTTTTAGTTTCTTACTGGTACATAAGTATTGTTTCATGAAAAAGCTGTAGGAATAGTTATTTTCACTTTGGATTTTTTCATGTTGAATCAAAAAATATCTCCCATTTCACTAAATAATAATTTCTTCAATATAAGATATATTTATCTTAAAATCCTCGGGCCTGGGTGTCATAAAATAACACGTCAGAAACGACTTTTAATTTTTTTATTTCTTATATTCAAGAAATTATTATTTAGTGAAATAGGAGGTATTTTTTGATTCAACATGAAAAAATCCAAAGTGAAAATAACTATTCCCACAGCTTTTTCATTAAACAATACTTATGTACGAGTAAGAAACTAAAAATTCGAATTTAAAAAATATTTGCAAAAATCGACCTGCAAGTGTCAAAAAAAAAATTATACCACAAAACAATGAACAGAACCCAAATTACCAAGGCAAAGGACCCGAAGAAGTAGAGATTGCTTGATTCTAATACTGGAAAATAATTAGACTGGTTTCGGATGTGGGCTTAGCTGCTTATCAAAAGTTCACTCTATCTCATTCTCACTCATTATTACTCCCACAATCATTATAATACTTACCACAAAACACCTCGATGCTTGGAATTTTGAAAAAAAATGGACAATCCTCCCTGCCAATTTTCACCAACGTTAAATAGCAAGTTACTCTGTCCTTAATACGTTAGATTAAGGGCAACGATACGTTAAATACTTTACGAAAATAAGTGATTAAGACAAAAAAGCGTAACGGTTTATGGAAAGTAAGTATAATCCTATTTTCTGCCTTAGAAAGTTCGTCCCAGTCCATTAACACTCGCTGTTCTCTAGCTGCAGAGAGGCTCGACTATGGAGAAGCTCATTTTAAAATCGACTTTTCTGGAGCAAAACCCTAAATGAGTCATAAATTTAATTACACTTTTGTTAACTTTTCGTCGAATGCTTTCAAGAATTTCGCAGCAAAAAAGTGTACTGTGAAGAGCAACCATCGCTATGGTCGAGAATTTAAAATGAAAAGCGACCCACCACTCTTAGCCTTTTTCTTTTTTCTTTTTTTTTTTTTTTTTTTTTTAAATAAAGGTGCCCTTTACTTGGAGATAATGGGACAATGTATTAGCGTACATGTTTTGCTATGTAGCATAAAACCATATTCCATTTTTTCCAAAAAGAAAATATAACCTTGTTCGAAAATAATGTTCATACTTTAATGATGTGTGCGGAAAATGTACGAAAAAATTGCTAGTCGAGTAGAAAATGTACGATGATTTCTGGATAATTGGTGAAGTGTGAAGAATTATGATCGCAGTATGGCTGCGCTACAATTGAATTTCCCGCCAAAGAAATAATGCCTTATTTTCTTATACAGTAGAATGGGGAAATAAATTTTGGAATGGAGAATTTCATATTCGCCAGATAATGTAGATTTTCGGAAACGAGCTCGTCGATTCCTTAAGGTCGTGGGTGAGACGAACCGTAGCATTTTATGAAAAATGGTGGATACCGTAGATAAATAGTCAGAAGCGAAGAAGACATTAATTCAAGACGAAAGTTGTGGAAAAGCCAGTCCTCGGCTTTGAGTTTTAAACTAAGTTACTCTTACTCTATCAAAATGCTTCTGGCAAAATAGTCGACTTTTAAATTTCGAAAGCTCGTTGTAATATAATTAAATTCGAGCTACTCAGATAGTAATCGGAGTTAAGTGTACTTAGTATATAGGGGCCATTTCAAAATAATATTTCAGAAGAAGGAAATTTTACACATATTTTCAAAAAATATCTTTTCTGTTTTGTTCATTAGTGAAAATGGAAACAATTATTATGATCATCAGTTATTGGTGGAAGTGGCGACCTTAAATAAATCTCTGTATATCTCTCCCCGTTGTGCAAACTGTTGTAATAAAATTATTTTCCTCAAATTATAAGACGATTCGGGAGGAGCAGGATCAGGAGAAAGATCAGTTTAATTATGTCATCGAGCTTACATATATATAGCCAACTTTTGCCATGTTTTGCCCACTTTTACCCAGTTCTGCTTTTCTTAAAATTTGAAGAAAAAAAATTCTTCATCGGTTCATTCATTAACCAATTATAATAAAACGGGCCTGCTAGAAAATTGTGTTATAGAACTTTTTTTTTTCTGAAAAACTATCTAAAGAAAAATGAAAAAGTTATTTAAAAAATACACAAAATTTTCGTTGTTCATTAGTCCTAATAATTCACAAGTTTTATACTCACAATTATAGAAGTTTTGTGCAGTAAAATTCATAATTTCTTATTTTTCATAAATAATTGCTATTTGCCAAAAGTAAAGTAAGGAACCTCATTTTGTAACTTTTTTTTTCTCGTTTTACACAAACAGAAAATTGTAAAAATTTTTTAAAAAGTTTTGATACATTGCCTTTCGCCATTTTCTTATATTTCGCAACCTTTGTAAGATTTAAAATTTCTTATTACGAAGCCGTTACTTAATTTATTCGCCAAAGTTTGTTTTGTATTTTGATGCCTCGAATAATAAAGTACTCTTATAGCGTAAAAATGAATGGAGAGGAATGGAGAGAAAATCTGACATGTTTATGAGGGTTGTGCAACATGTGAAGATAAGAATAGCTCTACCATAAATCTTAAATAACTCGAAAATTAAGACGTTTAATGCGAAAGAGAATATTTAAAACCATTTTGGAAAAATTATTTTTATTCCGCTATGCGGACAGCGGTTTTCCTTATTCAACTTTTTTGTCGAAATTTTTGATGTAATAAATAAAATTAGATAAGATAGTAGCTATAAGAAAAGTTAAAATAGATAAAATATGAAAATATATCGTGAATACTATGTGACCTTTTTATGAAAATTACAATTTCTTCTTTTAACCAAAAAATTGTTGGATTTTATATATAAAATTTCACATTCCATTGGAAAAAGATACAAACGTTAGTTTCAAAGTTGGTGACACTGAAAAAAACTTTTTATTGTGAATAGTTGTCAAAAATTGAGTTCTCAAGAGCAAAATTAAGGAACACCCCATGAATTTGGAAGATCTTCGAAATGTGTTTTTCTCGAACCGGAGGATCTTTTTACTTTATTAATAAAAATTCATACATATTATAGCTCGTTTGAATTTTGGCATTTGACTTGTGAACATTTTTGTCTGAAACATATTATATACAGTGCTGCCAACATCTGTATGAGAAGAAGTGTTAAGTACGTTAAGGAAGAATTTTTGTTGATCCTAAGTAGGTCCTGAGTACACATATATGGTATGTTTCAATGGAAATTCGAATTTCAGTTAGATATGTTTTATAAATGGGATCTTAGGGTGAAAAAAAAAATGTAAATTTTTTCTTGACTTTCTTGTGTTCTTCATCAAACAATCCAAAAAATAAAGGTCCAAAAGGAAGTAACATTATCAAAATCCCACCGCACTCATTCTTGAGCGGGCACTATGCTGATTTCATAAGGGTGGATCCTAAGAGAAAAAAAACCTTAGGATGAAAATCCGTTTTGTTTTAATTCGTTTTTTTTTTTTGCGCCCAATTATAAGTAAAACATGAAAAATAGATGTAGAACATAAACAAAAGAAGAAATAAAATCCTCACTTTATATCAGTTATGCTTCAATACAAAAATCTTAATATGAAAATGTTATTCTTAGGGATATCTATTCAATATAATCCGAATTTTATGTTCAGTACCTAGCCTTGAAACGCCCTGTATCGTGGAATCTACTGAATTTTCGTAACAGGGCCCCTCAAAGTATTCTTTCACCAACTTGACGTCCCTTAAAAATTGTAGAATGTCTCTATGAGCAGTTCTTATAAGTCGCATTTTCATATTATCAAGGTACTTGGAAATTAAATTATACCTGCTTCCATAATCTCGAAATTGCGAATTTCATTCACCCTAATGCCCGTTGTTTCCAATGTTACTAGTCTAAGAAATTTTATCTCAAAAGGCTGCAGGAAATGCTTTCGAAAGTACGCTCTCAAAAAAACATCCGCTATTATAAAATTGTTTCCTTTCTATTTGTTGATATTCTCTATTCTTTCGACAATACTAAAAAGGATTAAATTTGATTTAAATAATGGAAACGAAACGAAACGAGTTTTCCGGAAATTCGAAGCAGAATAATAAGACACCAGCTTGAAGTTTGTAATGAAAATTTTGAATTATTAATTTCTCTCGTCGCCTAAAACAACTTATAAAAGTGTGCTACCGAGACGTTGTCAGATTTCACGACTGAATTTTAAAGGCTAAATAGAGTAATTTAAAGTAGGTGTAGCTATATAGTCGATCCGTTTTTAGGTCGCATTTTCCTTTCTCAAGTGTTGCTTTCAAGATTTCAGTCGAAAATTATGTTCATGCGCTTATATAGGCTGTTAGTTACATTCGAAGCATTCATAATTTGTTAGGATTGCATAAACAGTTTCAGTATTTTAGTATTTTCATAAGAATAATAATATGTATGTAAATTATATCGAATCTGTGCAAAGTACCTTAGTCTATATATTTCGTCTGCGTCTACGAAAGTATAGAAACTCGAGTGCGTTTCGAGAAAGATGAAAAAACGCCAGCATAAGTCTAATGCGAGTTAAATGTTTTGAAAACGTATTTGGAGAGGGTATTTTTAATGCTCGAGCATGAGTGAAAATTCAATTAGTGACAGAAAGTATAGTGCTTTTTGACGTCTTTGCATGCTTGTCACAACTTTCAAGTTGACGTCTAGAATGTAACATTTGCTCTGTTATTTTTACTCGCGCACATTTTCTCACCACAACGTCGAACAAAAATGCTAGATAAAAATATTCGTTTCTGTAGTCTGCCGACGAGTTAAATCTTTACCTCAAATAAACAGATTTCACATTAAGGATTCGGGTATTTGCGGGTGAGAAGAAAAATGTTTCAAAAGCTTGTGCACGTCGAACGTCTAAAACTTAGAATGCGGTTAACTATTTTTCTTTCGCTGCCAGATAAACATTCCATTTGGTAAAATGTAAAGCGTTTCAGGGATTATCAAAATGGCGTATGCAAAAATGGTGAAAAAATTCAAGTGACACGCCAGTGTTGAGCATGACTAAATCATGACTATCCTCTGGAAAAATTAAGAATAACAAAATTAATTATTATTTTCGTGATAACCAACAAATTCGAAATTAGGAGCAAGGTAAAGCAACAGAGATGAGAGTTGTGTTTATGTACTACTGCTCCATTTTGTTTTCCATTGTGATTATGATCAGAAACTGTCGTTATTCCTAAGTCGAACAGAGTATAAATTTATGATTTTATCAGAGTCCAAATCAATCATGACTAAAACTATCAGTGACTAAATTGTGATAATATCAATTGTAATTGATAAGTATAACTGATTGAATTAACATCGTGATTAATTTAGTCATCCAGTTATATGAGCTGGTCGCCTAATCGTTGGATGGATGACATGACAATAAGTCTAGGAAGATGTTAATTGTTATTTTCATAACTAATGATTGATCAATTAATCGCAAATAATTTAATCATGATTGATGACTGATTTTATTTATATATTTTTGGGATTTTTCATGCAAAATAATTCATTTTACACTGGACATGAAATGTTTAAGTAAAAAGTTCCCAAAAACCCAAACGAAGCTTGAATTTAATTTTCTGCCTTCTTCAATAATCAAATAAACTGTATTAATGGAAAACTGAGAAAGTACAGACGATATACCCCCCCACATGCCCACGAGGGCGAAGTAACAAAGCTCATTCAAGAATTTCTTGGAACGTCGGTATGTTTGTGTGTTAGTTTGTTTGTTTGTTTGTTTATTGGTTTGTTGTTGGCTGGTTTGTTTGTGATTTCATAACTTCAGACTACTCAATCAATTTTGATTCAATTTTCATCTAAAATGTAACTTTATCATTTGTGCCAAGTTTTTAGTTACAGCAGAGTTCTGTATCTATTTTTGACAAAAAGTTATGGGCTCTATTAAACTATACTAATATTGCGTAACATTTTAATTAAGAAAGAAATACATCAAAGCATTGACCAAGAAAGAAAAGGATTTAAAAAAATTTTAGTGGATTCGATAAAATAAGCCCATACCTTTTTTTAGAGGCTTGGTATTATTTTTTTATTAGAGACTTTAAATTTTTTCTCCTTTTTTTCTTTTTATAGTCTGATCCATTCAAAAATTGTACCTATACGTTACGTCTTACGTCACAAGGCTTAAGCTGATGAAAAATGATGATAACTTTTTTTTTTTTGCAATCGCTTTCCCCACATCCTTGTGATGTCATACACTTTTCGGTTCACGGTAACATAATCAAGAAAAACTTCAATTTATTAAATTTTTTAAAATTTTCTCAAATACTATCAAGGAAGCAGCTTCGAGAAAGTCGTCTGGCTCTTCGAAGTATCGACCAAATTTTTATATAGATGAACTTGGAACAGTGAGAAAGTATTAATTAGCTATCCATATTCTACTTAATGATACTTATTGACAAGTTGATTTATACTAAAATGGTTGAATATGAAAATTCTGAACGTGATGCTTAATTTGTTAAAATTAGAAATGCTAATCGCTTTAACAACGCTGGCGAGGAGATATTCGAAAAATTTGTTGAACATGTCCTACTATGTATTAACTTTATGGAAATGAATTTTTTGCTGCCAAAAGAGAGTAATTTTTAAATGAACGACAGACATACAATACTATTTTGTTATCCTCACTTGGCAATATTTTTCACCGACAGCACTAATAATTTTCTAGAAACGGTTTTAGGTAATTTTTCAAATTTCATTTACCTCTAATGGTCTTTCCGTTTTATATTCCTCGGTTATTCTTCTTTTCTTTCGTCTTTGAACAACTTAACAGTAAATAATGTTGAACTTTATTCGTAAAAATGTTTCCTTCTAACTTCGGCATTTTTTTCGTAGTTGCGTTTAAATAAAAAGTTTTTTCTTTTCTACTTCTATTTTTTTTTTCTTACTTTTCTTCCTTCTTACTTTTTTCCCCTTTTCTATTCGCTGAAAAATACGGTTCTACTGTTTCGAGTTAAGCCATATATTAAATAGAAGATAGTGAAAGAAAAAAATAAAAAGTCGAAGAAAAAGAAATCTTTCGATGTGGGAAAAACTATTCGCGTAGAAAATACGTATAAAACGCGTAATGTATGAACCTATACGAAGCTTTTAGATAAAGCAAAGTTCGATACCCAATTTGTGCAGGCAAAAGAAAAATAGTTGGATTTTTTTTTTTTTTCATTTCAGTCTTTTGACTTGAATCGTCACGAAGAAAGAGAAGAAAATACATGAATGGACTAGACACTAACATGCTGATACGTTTGGTCAACTAAACTACAGCTAAGCTATTTCTATTTCTAATCGAACAAATGTAAACCAAAAAACAAAAAAAAAAACAGTAAAAAATGCTAAAGTACAATCATTTCTTTGTGCTACTTACCAACGTTAGCCACAAATTCGAAATCAAGATTTGATTCTTCTCGTCCTGGGTTAACGAAGAAAAAGTTATTTTGATTGTAGAAAGACTTTGCACGACTGCTTATTACTAATACCGTGTAACCCACAAATATCATATTCTTTTCTTTCATACATGGCTCATGAATGGAAATTGCATCTAGGGATCTCAAAGCTCAAATGGATAGGATTTGGTTATTGAGATTGTGGATATTATATAAAATGGAATTAGAATGAGAATAAAAAAAGGCAAAAGTCGCCTGAAGATAGAACCACTGAATCATTGGCAATATTAATATCGTTGGCTTGTGTCCAAGATTGCAAAGTCCAAAAAGTAATTTTCATTCATTTATTTTCTGACGGAATTCAAAATTGAAGTAAAGAAGGCAAAACTCAGTTAAGCGTTGACCCAAAAACTCATTAGCAGTAGTATTATCGCTGGCCCATGTCCAAAAACTGCCAAGTCCAAAAAAAAATTTTCACGCATTGTTTGGCTGATTTTGGTACGCATATTTTTATCAGCAGGGCTGTAGCATGTGAAAATACTTGAAGGGGCCAATCGAATTCCGGGAAGGGGAGGTAAATCAAATGCCTAGAGGCAAAATGGGTCCCTCTCCTTCTCCTTAGGGGGGTTTTTCTTGGGGCGGGGGAGATAAACGACATTGCTTGGGTGGATCACCCTACCCTCAGATCTCCTGCGGCTACGACCTTGATTATTTTATGCCAAAACATCATTCAAGCACAAGATTTTCTGGTGGGACTTGGCATGTTTTGACCTTGGGCTAGCGATTTTACATTTCACGTGGAGCTCTTCTTTGGGGCAATCGTGAGGCCCTTGTGATTGTTCCATTCGAATGCCTTTCACATTTGTATAATATACGTAATTTACCCAGACAAGGTGTTTTTAAATTTTCAAGTAAAGGATGGCAGGTCCAAAAATCTCAAACCCAACATTTTCGTTGAATGAAAACAAAGAAAAAGAACACAAAAACAGATGATTATACCCAATAAGAGAGGCGCAGTTTCAGAAAATTCCGTTATCAAGGCTCAAACACAAATCAACAACAAATTTCTCTCCACCCAATTCTTGGAGCGACTATAAAGTTAATTTTAAAAAAATTCATGAAGTAAACATTTGATGTCATTGCGACTAAAAGATGCAATATAATTTTTTGTAATAAAAGAATGTCAATCACTCATAAAATCTATACTGATGCCATTCATCGTCTCTATCAAAATGCTCTTCTACATATACTTCATTCTGGAAGTTCGAATTCTCAAATTCATTGAAAAAATATATAAAGTCAGCTGAGATAAACCTCAATGGTTTTGAAGACATTAATCGGATGAGTGTAGTAAGGACTGTACCATGTACTGTGCAAATTGAATGAATGAAATATTTACATACCAGTACACGAAAGTTTGCCAGAATTTTAGAAAAGCCAAGAATCACGACTTCAAACTGATGATATTAAATTTTCATCTTGAAAAACAGTAAATGTTTATCTCGCTACTGTACATTCCCAAAATAACACGGATAAAATATTAAGAGATGCAATGTTAGTCTTTGTGAAAGAAAAATTAAATATGCTAAATATTTTGTAGCGCTAATCCCATTTGGTAATTTCAGGAACTCCATTGATAAGAACAGGAAAGCAAATTAATTGAAAGAAAATTCAAAATGAAATTTTAAGTAGAAAAATTCTATTGAGTGACTGAGACTATAACAAAGAAACTATACAGAAGTGAATTATCAAACAGAAAATTGAAAAGACGAAAGAAATAGTTTTGGGTAATGAATTTTCACCAGAATTAGGTGGCCAAATATTTATGGGAACATTTAAGTACCTAATGAAATCACAAAAAAAGCTCTCCTAGGAATTGTGACTATGAGTTATACAATTATGCCAAAGTACTAGACTCACTTTACACCTCTCTGCCCTTACTTTTCCTAGTATTCTATCCATCATTAATTATTATCAGCCAACAAGTAAATATGTTTACATTTTTTATCTTTGATTTTATTTTAGATAAAAAACTACACTTTATCTTACGAGAATTTTTTCAACTATTAAAATATTCAAAATTTGAGAAAAATAATTGATTTTTTTACTCTTCGATGGGCTGGAAAATTTGCTAGACAACTTTTTCAATGGAAAAAATAATGTCTTCATTTTTGTCTTAGTGTTCTCCTTAAAGGAATATTCTGCCAACAACATTTGATTCGCCATTTTCATGATATCAAAAAAACAAATGCTCGTTAATGTCATCAAAGTAACCCTGTAGCTTCAAAAGTGTACCTATGCTAAGGAAAAAAAAAACTTGGCATGAGAAACAAAACCTGATCCAACTATTTTTATGTTTTCGTTACAAAGAAAAACTTACAAGGTCTGTAGTTGGAGCGATTTAAAAAACATAGTTATAGCCCACTATCATTTTCATTTTTCTGCTTCTAAGCATTTGAAGACCAACCGAAAAAAGATGTAGAAAAAAAGAAAACGACTGGAATTCAATAAAAAAAAAAAACCAATTTTGACATCGTCACCATTCAACGTTTTTTTTTTTCATTTGCCAATTTTCACCAACAAAAAGATAGCACAAATGACCTCATTAGGAGAGGAAAAACGGAAAAACCCTCGCTGATTTCTTTTTTCTCTCGCTCTGTCATTTTGTAGAAGATATTTTTCGCCAGTATATTTCTTCTCTTTTTCTCTCTCGCTCTCTCTCTCTCTTTCTCATTTCTAAATAGGAAACGCCACCCTATAAATGAGGGCTGCCGTTAGTTCATTTTACCATGAGCTCGCTAATTTTCCAATAAACCAAACCACAAATTTTCTTCAGAATTCTAATATCGACAAAAACGATGATTTTAAAAGCTTTATGAAATTTTTCAATTAGGATAGAAGAAATGAAAACGATTTAAAATTCGGTCTTATATCGAGGCAAATGGTTTGGCAGGATAATTTAAGCTCAAAACGTCATCGCAAATTGATGAGATCCATAGCTAAGAAATGGGGGGAAAAAGGCAAGTTTTTTCTGAAACATAAAATTTTTTTCAAGTTCTTGGTGAATTGTGATTTTTCAAATTGAGGTTTATTAGATTGTCAGTTATTATCAAACGGTTCTTATCAATAATCTCTTGATTAATTTTTTTGATAATTCGTTCAGTGGCTTATTGTTAATCGTTGTTAATTTTATAATTTTTATTTCTGTAACGTATTACTGTGGTTATTTATTATGCAATATATCCTAAAAGATATTGACGCATTAAAGCATGTAACACAGATTAGCTGAAACTAGTTTTTTTTTTTTTTTTTTACTTACAATAACCCAATATTATCTCGTGATGAAAGCATCAAAGTGTTTCCTTTTTACTATAATTTTTTCAAGTCAATAAGCACCAAGACGTTCCTTCTGATCTCGATGCTGGGCTGCTAGGTAATTACAGGATAAGCTCGAAAAAGGAAAAAATCAATATTGCTCAGACTCTGTCGTTCATTTTATTTCACCATTTTCTTGCGACTTGCTTCATTTTTTTGTGTAGATTTTGACAAAAAATACAAAAAGAGAAAACTTCAAAGTCACTGAACTGTATAGAAAATTGCTATACTAATTTATCAAAAACGGCGTTTTTTTCGTCGAAAATTATTTTTTCATTCTTTTTTTTTTTCTTTATTAAAGATCTTATCAAACCGATATTAAAAAATATTTTTTACGCACAAAAATCTTTTACCTAGAGAAAAACGTCTTTGAAACGTAAAACGTAATAAAGGAAAGAAAATTTACTGAGAAAAGAACGCACGTGGTGTGAAAATAATGACTTTTCCAAGACACCAAATGTGTCAGACTGTATATTTTTGCCATATTTTATTATGCAAATCGTGAAAAGGAAAGTTTTTGCAAATATTTAAATACATCTACAATTTTTTCTTCTTCATTTTCATATAACTAGTCGACAAATTTATTGCATTTTGTTTCGAACAAAAATTTTTATGTGCTGCCATTAAGGCGAGACAGAGGCGAGTCCTCGTTGACCTTGAAAATGGCGTTACCTAAATTTTAGCCTTTGCATGAAATTTCCAAAAGGAGAATAGAAATAGAGAAAAAAAAAACTTTTCACAAGTGTCGCTTCTTCATTTGCGAATATAATTATAATTGTCTTATGAACTACATCTTCGTTTCGTTTACAAATTGTATTTTTTTTCTCGCAGACATTAAAATAATGACTTTACGAGGGAGTGAAAAAAAAAACAAACAAGGAACATATTTATCGTGACATTAACCTTTAAAAAAGAAAAAAAAAAATGAAATAACGAGGTTAAGCGGAAAAACTTGTTGAAAAAAAGAACTAAGATTAATTTATTGCTGGCTAGCTTCTGTTTTTTTCTTTTTTCTATTACGAGTATTTGAGAGAAAAAAGGATTTTGTTAACTCGTATAACGTGTACTTTATACAATGTTTGTTTTAGTAACATTACTTTTGGGGTTACTTCTGCAACAATATATTTGTTTTCCAAGAAAACGTACTCCAAGGGGTAAAATAATTTACTTAATTTTTGTTTACACTTTTTTTTCACACTAAAAAGGATTTTTTGTTCTTTCCTTTTAACGTGCTCTGTATGACAATCAAGTTGGAGATACGTGAGCTCTATATTATATACAGACCTATACTTTTGTGTCTACACGTGGACGGAATTATTTCTTCGATTAATACCATCAAGTAGAAGGAAAGTTCACTAATATTATTAGTATAGTACTTTTTTTTTTTTTTAATTTCTACCGGAGAAAATGTGAGTTGGTCTCACAAATATACATTCAAAATTCATTGAGAAAAATAATTACGTGCGTTTACGCATAAGTACCGTAAATAGGGGTAACTTGGCACACTTTTTCAGCATTGTCCAACTTCATCACTCTCTATTTCCCGCATGGCAAATCACAATCTAATACTTTAAATACATACATCAATATGTGCTTAGAAGGCTCTACTTTTCACCCATGCTCTCAAAAATTTGATCCATCAATTCTAAGTGCAAAAATACCCCCTCTCTTTTAAATGTGCCAAGTTACCCGCAAAACGGTTAACTTGGCACACAATAGATTTTTAATGCAGCATATTGGTAAAATTATGAAAATTAATAAAAAAAATATTCAAACAAACTTCGATTGAAGAGAAAATAGGTCTATAAAGAAACAAAATGGTGGCATAATAGTTACAAAGATACTGGGAACGTCACAATTTGTTTCCCCAATGTTGGTCGTATGTACCAACAGAAATTCAGTAATCAGTGGCTGTTAAGGAATTGTAAATGCAGATTCTTTATTTACAATAATTATTGCTTAGCAGTCGATAAAATCGTCATTTCAATGTTTTAATACACCTTTCAAACGGTAAAATTGTGCTGAACGTGATGAAATGGTTCGTGTAGCCAATATGTTGGAAATGGGTAAAATTCAATAAAATTGAAAAAAAGTACCTAATGTGCCAAGTTATCCCCATCTACGGTAATAAAGTCAACTAATCGACAAATAAATCGAAGTTTTTTTTTTTTGTCAAACAATTCTATGAATTTCCCTCCAAGACTTTTATATTATTTTATTACTGCAATCCCCAACCATCTCCACTCATTAGCTACCACGCGAAACTTAATCACGTCCGGAAGACTTCTAACTTCTAACTAAAAAAAAAAACATGCGAAACACGTATTTCGTATTTACGGCGAATCGCATATGCAATTTGCGTTACATTTTCGAAGTTCACAGCGGTTCACAATTTCGTATTTACGGCGAAACGCATAGGCAATAAGCGTTACCTACTCATTTTCCATAGTTCACAAAGACGAGTAAAAGTGTATTTTTTTTTTAATGAAAATCGATGATTTTGATAGTTTTTTTCTATTTTTTCAATTTTCATCATGTCTCAATGTCTTATTTTATTCATTTATATTATTTTGGATAGATTTTACTCGTCTGTGGTATGAAGAAAAGACTATAGAACGATGAGTCTGACTGATTTTTATGAAAATATTTCATATACGAATTAAAAATTTTTATTCTTTAAAAATTAGAAATTTTTAAATAAATTTCGAACCGACTGAGGAGTTTTTTGTAAAATGTTCGGAATATTTGCCTCTGTCAAAAACAATATTATCAGCTCGAAAACAATGTTTACCACTCACGTTTCATAGTTCTGCAATTCACAAATTGAAGAATAGCTTACACATGTACTAGCATGTTAAAAATCACCGTTTATTTTAAGTGAAATAAATGGAAAGAAGAAAAATAAAATGAAAGGGTATCTGGAAACACATAATGCTTTTTCTAATATCACAATTTTATCTTCCAAGAAGCCAAACGGAAAGACAATCGACCAGCTGTAGGTCATTAATAGAGATGAATGGGTACTTTTTCCGTGAACCGATAAAGTATAAGGACTCGACATGCAGAAATGTAATGGAGAAATATGAAGAAAAAGTAGGAAAAATGTTCCATATCGTATATTTTCATTTGGGTACCTACCTTACTCTTGAAATTTATATTCTCTAAAGATAATAAGGAAGTGAACTGTAGGAGCAGCGAGAGTTTACATTATATCTTCTTCAATTTCTGTTACTTATCTTTTGTGAATATTTCTTGGTGGGCCTCTCAGATCCATTTTTCGAGCCTCCTCGAGGCACTACTTTTTTTCAACCTATATAGGTGACTGTAATTCTTATGGATTTTCATGAAGTAGAACCAATCAGCATGGTGGGAAGTGAAAAATTTGAAACTTCAAAATAAGGACCACACTACTACGCATGAAATTAAAATGTCAGATTGACTAGACTTCAGCCAAAGACTTAATTGTGAATATCTCAACCGAATTTTCACTTTTTTTTGCCTCCAAAATCCAGACGACCTGTCATATTTTTTCCTCGATTGAATCGGCATTTGAATCTGCAATTATGCCACTTGTGACATTTTACGAAGTTTTCCGAAGCGAAATAAATTTTATTTCTCATAGGTACTTGAAAGGAAAACTTAAATCGTGTTACATAGTTTATCGTGTTACTAGTTTTCGGATTGGTTTTTAGACTAATTTTGTGGGAAATGAAAAATTTGAAACTTCAAAATATAAGGACCACACTATTACGTATGAAATTAAAATGTCCGATTGACTAGACTTCAGCCAATTTGACTTAATTGTGAATATCTCGACCAAATTTTCACTTTTTCTTACCTCCAAAATCCAGACCTGTCATATTTTATCCTCGACTGAATCGGCATTTGAATCTGCAATAATCCCACTCACGACATTTTACGAAGTTTCGCGACACGAAATAAATTTTATTTTTCATTAGTTGGTACGTACTTGAAAGGTAAACTTAAATCATGTTACTAGTTTTTGGATTGGTTGTTAAACTATTTTTTGCTTCATTAAAAAGATTTAATCGGGCAGAAAATATGGAGACCATACGTAACCGTCAACCATTCGAAAAGTACTTCAGTTAATACCTATAAATTATTTTAAACTTGAAACGACTTAAGTTTAAAAACGATAAACTTTCGAATTTTGTTCGAGTAAACAAGATAGGCTGAAATTTTAAGCGAAATGTAGGTGTACAATCGAGTTTAATTTAAAAAAGCACAAAGTTTTAAATACTAACTTATAGAGACTTTAAATCCAGCGTGTAAATGCTTTTAACGAAAATATGGAGAGGAAAGCCCCTTCAGAAGTCGGTATCGATTTAGAATTTGTAAGTAGATTTGGTGAAAAGGGGGAAAAAAAGTGAGAAAATAAGAAAAAGTTTTGGTCACGTTTTATACCGTTGCTGAGTATCTCCTTCGAAGTTATCTTCACGTTCACTTCTAATTCTTGCAGATAATTTTAGAACAGTTTGCCAAACTCTGATGTATAACATCAAGACTATTGCCTTATACTGAATGTAAAGGAATCTAAAAGAATGTGTAATAAGTGTAAATAAATTTAAAGGAATGTACAAGAATATAAAGGAATTATGGGATCGAATGGGAATGAATGGTATAATCATAATAATATAATTATAATAGCTGTAGCCTTCACGAAGAGTCGTGAAGGCGAAGATGAATTCTCTTTTGCATCATTTGTACGAATAATGTAAAAAAGTTTCATTAAATTTTCTCGAGAAAAAACATTTTCAAATCAAACTTGAAGCATACAACTTTTCATGTTTTATGTAAAATACTGAATTCAATTTGTCGCTCATTTTGTAGCTCAGTTTGTTGCTCAATTTGTAGTTCATTTTGTAGCTCGATTCGTTGCTCAATTTGATAGGAAAAAAAGCTTCTTCCGGATAGACGTCATCATAATAATATGATAACATTGGACACACAAGGACACGAACAAAATCGACTACAAGTCACGTTAGGTTTATGTATGATGACGTCACCAGACTCACATATGCTCGATGACATCATGAAAATGAATGGAAATAAACTCAAATTTCTCGAAACAATATATAACATACGAGTATATTATATTACACTTTTGCTCCGAAAAAGCTCAAAACATAAAATATACTAAAAATTTAGGTTACGAGTAATATATTCAAATTTTGTATACGTTTCTTCTTTGCAAAAACTTTAAAACATAAAATGCTTTTAGTCTATCGCGCACGACCGCAAAGACACACCAATGCGTGGACATATGTGCGTACAAAATTTCTCAACTAATTATCTTCTTCGAGTTATTAATTTTTCCTTCCGTGATAATCCACCAACGAATACAGACTTGAGAACACCTCTTTTGTGCTGCTGTCCAAATTCATTAGACCCTCACAGGCAAATCAATAGTTCACAAATGAGGGCATCAGGGGCAAAATCCCTAGTCTTTAGATAATATATATTTTACTATTTTTGAAATAATTTCTGCTACAAATCTTGATTTTTGCAAGTTTTCTCATTCAAAATAGTAAAAATTATTACCTGAATTCTTTTCAGTGCGCTAAACCTCTAATTTTTGCAAAAACCGCATTTCTGATTTCTCGTGGGGCTCCATTTCAAAAGTAAACTATTCAAACAGCAGCGAGATTTTCGCGGTTAATGTTTTCGTTAATTATACTGTCTATTCGTAGTCATTATCGAGTAAAAACCGTGCTCAAGTATACGTATATTGGATCAAGTCTCGTATTTTCACTCTTAGATATCAATGGGTTATACGCTGCTGTCAGAGAGAGAGAGAGAGAGAGAGAGGCATTTCGTTATAGGTAAATCATTAAGGGGTGCCAGGGGGTGGGTTAGCACTCTGTTGAAGTGTAAGGTGAAGTGGTGATACCCTGGCATAAAATGGCGAACGATGATACTCATTTCCTGATAACCGAAACAAGCATTGAAGCAAAAGCGACGAAAATTATAGCGTGTAAACTTCCTCACAGTTCATTTAGGTCGAAAAAGAGCGACAGGAAGTGAGCGCAAAAAAAAAAAACTTACAGAAACGAAGTTTAAATTCAAAAATATTATATTCGATAAGGGGTTATACGTTTCCTTGGAATTTTTTCGGACGAGGTGAGATATATGGGTGCTGAGAGAGTAGGTATACATGCGGCGATGAAATGGAAAAATGTTGGCGAAGGTTGGAGAGAGAGAGAGCAGAAGTTTTATTCGATGCTTAATAGAAAATACGATACTCAGGGTTGAGAATTTTCATGACACAGGATTCAGAAGTGAGTAGAATTTTAATATTCAGACGTCTTGATGGAGGAAGAGGGTGCAGCCTCGATTATGTTGGAAAAAAATTGATTTCTAGTCGACTGGGTAATCCTTTTTGCAGTACGTCTGGCAGACGCAAAGAAAAAATGAAAAGTTAAGCCTCCGGAGGTTGTATTCTTTGCCTTCGTTTATGGTTCGCACGAAAGCGTTTTTTATGATCGAGTTATTTGTCACAGTCTAGTTAAATGAAAATGTTCTGTGAAAGAAACACCAAGTGTGGACATGATTTTCGTAGCTCTATCGATATTTGTAAAAAATCCACGTAGATTTTTGACTTTTATGGAATTTTTATTTGACACCCGAGTGAATGGTTTTTTTTATAAACGAATTGTTCGCATGTACAATTTGCATGCTATCCAAGAATGGAAAGAATTTCAGGATAGAAGTATGGAGTCGTATCTTTAGACAACTGAATATACTCCAATTTCAACAAGGTATATGAGATAAAGTAATATTGAACTTGTGGACTTTTATACCTCAGATGCCTGAAAAACTTTATCGAAATTATAGTTTCCCAGATATAAAATCCATTTATGAAATAACCACGAGGCTTTGATAAATTATGGATTCTGAAAGGGTAGGCACCACTTTAATAACAAATTCATAGAACCTTCCTGTACTTTTAGAAGAAACGAACGATGAAAACTTGTACCTACATTTCTTTCATTCGTAATTAATTAATTTTAAGTTGGAGAAAAGGAAGATATCTTTCTCCACCGAATAACTGTTGGGTACAAATCACAAGGAAGACGTGGGATAAGCAAAATCCCAAAGTTTTTTGAGCCCTCAACGCTTCCTTCACAACGGATCAGATTTCGTATTTGTGGTGAAAGGAAAGCAAGTTATAGAATGGGAAAGTGTGAGCAATCTCATTTAGATAAATTCATTTTATCAGAAGGTCTTTTGCTTTCCTTCCAGCTAAAGAATCTGAAACGGTAGCTGAATGAGTTTCGCATTCGATCGACTGTCAGCAGCTATTTTTTCAAACATACTTTGTATGAACATTTTATCTGCCCTCGTGAATGCCATATAATAATTGCGTTATTGAATGTGGGACAGTTATACATAGAATTCGCACACTCGGACATGATCCAAAATGAAATTTTTCCCAAAATTGAGGAATTCCTTAATTGAAAACCATATTTCATTATTAAGAAAAATGTCGGAAAGAGATGAAAAAACTATTTCATTTTCTCCGCTCAAAATAAGAAATGCCAGGTAAAACCCAGCGTAGTTTTTACTTGAAGGATCTCAGAGACCTCATCTCACTGATGAACACGATCAGAGTATATTTCTGGAAAGAAGAAATTCTGGGGTACGGTAGAAGGGATGGAAGGCTCACCTATAGAAAATATTTGTCAAGAACTCTAATTTAGTTCAAGTTGCAGTTTTTAGCAGCTTCTCTATCGAAAACTTTGGTGTCGACTGATTTTGTGGTTCTCTAGAAATTGTAGCGTAGGTAAATGTAGTCAAAGAAGGATGATTTTTGATGAGTTTATGAAGAAACTGAATTCCTTTGAATTCTAACGGATTTTTCAGCTTTGTTGGCCACTGATAGAGAAAGTATCCAACCGATTGAGTTGAAATTGATATGGTGTGCAAATAGAAGCTTCTAAAATGTACCATTCAAGTTTCAGACCAATTTAGCGGTTGGTTTTTGTAAAAAGTGGTTTTGGATGTTCAGAACGTGAATTTTTCTTCGATACTTGCCGCGGTAGCTTTCCAACTGAAATTCGCATTTCTTTCCCAATTTCTACATAGTCCTAAAACATAAACTTTCAAGTTCATAAAACCGCATCTGTAATTTCATTCGAAAACCTGCTCTGCTAGTGAGGCTTGCTACGCTACAATTTTAATTTATCTTTATTTACCTCTGACATACAGCTTATCAAAGTTAAAAAGTGATCTTATTCACGCAGTCTGATGGTACTAACTTGGCAACTCAAAGTGGGACACCCTGTATATACATATCAGGCAGCTTAAGGCAGCTATGTAGTGGGTTGTCGTGTTAAGCAAGGAAGAAATTCGACTCAATTTTTACAACTTGGATTTCTCACCTGTTCCAAAGCATTGCTGGCATCCGTCGTATTAGTCTGTGAAAGAGAAAGTGAAATGGTGAAGGTTGTTGAAAAGTGTACGTAAAGCGAGTAAACGGGAAAAAAATGTTAGTTATCGGTTGAAATTAAATTTTTTTCCTCCCTTTATACTACGTAAATGCCTAGCGACGGTTAAATAAACGAGATATAAATTGGACTGAACGCAATTACCGGCTCAAGCGCAAAATAAGTTTTGCCAAACGACGAAGGCTTCGGGGATGGGAATGAGTGAAAGCAGAGCTGGAGTGAATTTAATCTTTCCTTCTTCCACCATTCTCTCCACCAAACCTGCAGTTGAGCGAATCAATTCTGCAAAACTTGGAAAACATAGAAAAAATTTTCAAAACTTTTCAAATCTAAGTATAGCAAAGAGAGAAAATAACAAACCCCATCATCTAAAAGATTTAATTTTATTTTGCACAAATTGGTTCAACAGCAGCTTACCTATATAACTTTTCTGTTTTTTCTCTTCACCTATACATGTCTCGCTTTAGTATACCAAAAAATGCTTCGAATTCCAAAGTTAGAAATTGTGAAAGTGTTCAATTGCCTTTTTTTTCGTTTGCCAATAAACTTTTTGCCTCAATTTTTCAAGTATTTTGCCACTTTTTGTCGCTAAGTAAAAATTATCAAGCTTCGACGAATTGAAAAATGCAGAAATGAGGATATCAACTTGAAGAGCTTGACGTTGAAATCGTGCTGCTAAAGTACCGACAAGAAGAAAGGAAATGGCTGGGAAAAACATATGAAAAAAAAAGGTCGAAAAGGAAAATGAGAGTAAGTGAAAAAAAAGACAGCTAAATAAAGGAGAATTTTTTTTCAATAGCATTCTGGTCTGTTGAAACGGATATTTTACGCGACGAGTTGCAGATTTCGATATTTTGTGTTAGCAAAGAAAACGAAAACGTAGAAAAAAATAGTCTGTATAATGAAAAGAGAAGAAAAGAGGCTAAAAAGGCAGAGCCTTTGTGCTCAAAGTGAATTTGGGAAAGGAAAAAAAATTCCCTTTATCGACGAATGAAAAACGAATTTCAAAGGATAAAGTGACGTAGGATTTCGTCCAATTAAACTGTGCGAAGAGATAAAGAAAAAATCCTTCAAAGACAGCCAAATAAAATTTGTTAACATCTACATCAGCTGCCATACAAATTTTTTCATCATAAATCATTTATGACGCGGACAGTAAGCAACTTAATTAAATTCAGTTTTTTAAAAATGAGCTGCAGGAAGAATGAGAAAACTTATCTGTTTGGAAGAGAAAATGACAAGAGAATATAAGAGATGTCTGTCTTCATAAATAAAACGTTCAACTTTTTTCATTCGAGACTAATCCTTTTGATTTTTTTTTAGAGTTTTTTCATATATTTTGACGATGCTATTTTCATTTATTCTGAATTTTAAAAAGCAGTTTCATATTATTGTTTTGTTAATTTATTTTTTTCTTTCATACTCGTACCATCAATATTGTAAATCTCAGCTGACTTGATATATTCATCTATGCGACCTATACTAATTACGAATTTTAGGATGATACCATCTTTCAGTCATATTTGTTTATAAATTGTAACAATTGACTCGATTCAATTTCATTTGCGAATATTTTAAGAGAGGTCAATGACATCAAAGGCTCAAAGGCTGAGAATGGGTTTCATAACCTTTAATTTAAAATATATCAACTCCCTCTGTCAACAAGGGTGCAATGAAAACTGCCAGCGTATTATTAGGATTTTTGCAAACGAAATACAATACTGGGCATTTGCAAATGAGAATACGGTTGAGTCATTAGAGCTGAATGTATTAATGGGCTGTTGAGGCGTTTCAAAAGAATATAAGATGTATTTAAGTAATTTTTGGCCATTCTCTCATCTAGCAATAGGTGTGGATATTCCATTCATTATATTTCATATTATCATCAGTGGTTCATGAAACACCTCAGCTTCAGGGGGTAGAAGATGGAATTACCAAAAGAAAAATTCACGATTATAGGTAAATAAGGGCCACCTTATCAGAACTAAACTGAAGAAAATTGAACTTTACATTTGGTAGACCTCTTACACAACCTCTAGATATTTCCAATATAAAATCATTGATTTACTTGTTTTCTCAATACCTGTTGTATTTGATATTGTACCTAATATTTTTTAAATATGTATTCCTGAAACAGATATTTACATTCCTTCAAACTCATGATTTGTTCACATTTTACTTCTTTCAGACAGAAAAATTTTATGAAATTTCGCATCAACTAAAAACGTGTAAGTTCATTTTTTATGTAGTAGAGTAAATCCAGCAAGTAAAATGATAAATAGCTAAGTACCAATACCAACCAATCTGCCTTTTTTCCTTCTCCTTTTTTTTCCATTTTACGATGCAGAACTACAGTATACTTAAAAAAAGTTATAAAATAATAATTTTTTTAAAGTCGGGTCATTAATATTTTCTATTCATAGATATTCACATGAAACGAAAAGAAAAAAATTATTTTCAAATGTTGCAAAGATCTCCGCTCTCATTCCTAATTTCAAAATTTGTGCTCTTTTCACGAAGCTACTTTACTGTGAGAAAGTATTAAAAAATATTTCCGTTTTCTTTTCATTAAATTTACATGTTCTTTTCATTTTCCATTTTCTTTTTTTTTAGTATTTAACTACGGCAAACCATCAAACAAAAATATCAAAATCAAAAAACAACAAATAAAAAACGCTGTGAAAGGAAAAAAAAGCGCAAACTCAAAATATTTTCATGTACGCATTCAAAGGAAAAAAAAATGAACGATGAATGCAATCCACACAATTCAAATTAACAAAAAAACACACCACACAAAAACTTCAAAAACAAAAATGCAGAAAACAATTTTCTATGTTTTTTTGGTAAAGTAGACTTACCAAATTTAACCAGGCATTAGTGGTCATAATTTGATTCTTTTCGTCCTAAAATAACAGATGGTCTATTGGGTATTGTGGAAATTGTGTCGAGTAAATTATTTTAAAAAATTATAATTAATAAGGACATTTTATATTTCCTGTGATTGATTAGAAAAACATATCTCCTTCAAACAGTAAACAATCCAAGAAAGCAATATTACACATAATGAATGCTGTGAAGGCTACTAGAATGCAGGGATAAATTGAGTTGTGGAATACCAACATATATTTTCATTTCTCTCATATTACAGGGCAAATACTGAAACTTGTAATAGTTATTCACTCAGTATGATGAAATTCATCTAACAATTCTAATACATATATTTATGAGAGGAGTAGACAATTAATATTTTGATTATTACAGAGAAACTGGTCTGCTATTGACAAAACATTTTGCCAAGAACATGGTCCTAAAGATAATATAAAGATGACTTCCTACAGACGTTTGGGTATTCTTAGAGGATAAATGACAAGAACGAATTTTCTGTCCTACACTCAGAAAAATGAATAGTAATTTTCAATTAGTATTTTAAATCATTAGTATAAACAGAGATAATCCAAAATTTATTGTAGATATTCTAACAATTTTAAAAATTACGTAATTAAATTTCTCTCTTTACATAAGATTCACAGCCCATAATCTGACTCGTTTGATAATATTTCCTCTAATAATCAAAACGACTCCCCTCCCCATCCTTTCTTCCAATTCTCTTTTGCCCATCTAACTGGACTCAGCAGACAGAAACATATTGTCGTTTTGGTATCAAAACTTTGTATAAATACAAACAGCAAAATTTTTCATATTCCAACTATACATAGGTAGTAGTATCAAATGTTGGATTAATTTCAATGTTCTGGTATAAATATCGATATGTTAGCATCAATATGGATAATTCGTCAGAATTGATAATGTCTAGTCAAATTAAGTTTTGCCGGTAAATTGTATAATAACTACATTTTCATCTCATTGACTAGTCAAATATGAAAACCTTCCGATTTTTCAAACAATATGAATAATGCCTAAAGGTTCCGGCAGGCAATAAAGATTCCAGTTTTTACATTTTAATTTGTCTAGGCTATATTAATAATACCCGCCGGAAAGAGTGGGCAATAAGGATAATGTAAACAACATAGACAACAACGTAAAGTTCGATTTTTTGTGTAGACAACCTAGTGAATATGAATATTCCCTGGGCAATATTAACAAAATGAAGATATGTTAAGTAGTATTTTATTCTGGACAAAACCTAGTAAATATAAATATTCCCCAGGCAATATTAACAAAATGGGGAAAGTGAGAACAAATAACCGAACATGTTTTGGTGGATGGGTGGGGTGGTATGGGAACAATTTAAAAACAGGTTATATCTGAATAATCAGTTCATAATCATCAGTATCACATCCGACTTAGAATGTAATTGTTGTATTACTTAAAGTGATGTTAAATTGAGGTTATATCATAAAGTAAGAAGTAATTTTAGGTTACCTAAATTATATTATTATTTTTTAAATCACAATGTTCATTGACACGCAAAAGTTTTACCATTAATTGAAAATGAGTAAATGATGTGATACTGATGATTATGCACAATACCTAACTGATTATCAGACATAACCTGTTTTCAAATTGTTCCCACCACCCCACCAGTCCACCAAAACATGTTCAGTTATTTGTTCTCACTTTCCCCACCAACCACCATATAATACATTCTCAACTACCACACCAACCACCACATTCTCTATAAGTACTAAAAAAAACTAAGGCTAGTGCAGATAAGAATAATAATAATTGTCTTCTACGCTGAATTGTTTATTTTACCTAGAAACTATATAAATTCACCAGGTATTCTAAAAAATATTTGCATTATTTATTTTACCTAGGAAATATGTAAATTCACCAGATATTCTACATAATTGGTTGAAGTCTACATTTTCACAATCCATTGTTTACAATCTCATTTTTACCTAACATTTCCGGCGGGTAATATCAATATTGTCTAGTTATTATGAAAAAGAAAAATCTGAATTGTTATTGCCCGCCGGAACCGGAAGGCATTATGAATAATGCTAGGCAATATTCATAGTCATCAGTGTTCTTCAGTCTAAAATGATAAAATTAAGCCAATACCAATATAACCGGCAGAAATGATATTGCCTTAAAATTATCCTTTTTGACTAATTATCCATATTGACGCTAACAGATGTATTTTTAACATTATGGAGATATCGACATACAGGAGATGTATATAGTTTGTACATGTCGTATGAGAAATATTATTCATGTTCCTCTAAGGTGTATCTATAGGTACGAGTAATTGAGACAAAATATATAGATTCAATTTATCTTAACGCACTAATCAACGCTCACTATTAACTGCCTTAATATGTATTTCTATTCGACGACTGCTTTTATCACGAATAGATTTGAACCAGACGCCCCTAGAACAATGTGCAAAATTGGTGCAGCTTTAAAAGCTTAAATTAGTCCATGTAGAATAGTTACGATGAAAGGATTACATTGTTTCCCCTAATTTTACACTCGGTTAGAAATTCAAACGCGTATATCATCCTTTGGTGAATGGAATTGAGATGATAAAATGAAAAACGAATAAAAAAATGAAAAAAAAAAAACACAAAATACACACGCACTCCATCATGCGATATGTCGGCTTCTAATGAAAATAACGGTCTCAACAAAATATCTGCCAATAGGCTATATATTCGAATTCGCATGAAATCCTTATTTGATTAACTTTTTCGCTGAAAGTAGGCAATCATAATTAAATAATCGGGTAAACTTCAGCCCCAAACGATTCGAAATAATTTATTGGTTCGCATTCGAAAATATGTTAAATTTATCGTTGTCTAAATAATAGCATCGTTTAGAAAGTTATTATGACTTTAGGGCATAAGGATTCTAGTTTTACCTAAAATGCATCTTTTTGTTATTGTCACATAGGTTATATTTGACTAAAATGTTGTGAAATAATTTACTTACTTACTTGAAATGTTTAGTTTTGTAAGAAAAGAAAATGACCAAAAAAAAAAAAAGAGAAAATAAATGAATCAAGTACGACCAGGCACTACAAATCTAATGAAAAAAAAAAAGTGTAATGTCTTCCAAAGTATAATCATTTCTTGATTATCAGCGATAATAGCCTCTTCCTTTTTTCAATGAAAATTTTTCTTTAGTTCTACAAGCATGAAAATATTGTTCAGTTCTGGATGCATTCTGCCGGATTGCTTCTAGAATTAGTCCAGTTGACTTGATAATTATTCATTAAACCCAGGGATGCCAACTGCAAGGATTGATCCTTAAAACGTAGGTTTTTTTACTGCCTGTGAAAATATCAGGGACAAAAACCAGAAACCGGTGATTTTTTTTGAAATGTAGGAATTTCAGAGATTTTTTGAATTCAAGGGATTTTACGGATTTTTTGAGGGACTCTAAGGATTGTGTTTGAATTTTTCCAATTATATTGTTCAAATAAGAGATGATATTATTTGGTATTTTCTACCCTTGTAGTTTCAACGTTTTTCAATTAAAAATTCTACAAACTATTGCTTTTTTTAAAACCCCAATTCTCAACGAAAAAACCGGTTACAGGGATTTTTTACTTCCAGGGATTTTCAACCATCAGTATCAACTAATTCGAATGACTATGTGGCCCTGCGCATGCGTAACCATAACTGATTCGAGTCGACTATGGGATGTTGACACCACTTGAAGGGTCCAAATTAACAGCTTCTTTACAAAAAGAGGATAAGTTAATGAAGAATTTTCACTTCCTGACTTTTTGTGAAAGTTAAGTCAAATGCCTTCGTTAATAATTGTAGAATACAAGTATTTTAAAAGTCCTAGAGAATTCTCGGTGTGTTTCGTTTTTTTTTTTTACAAATGAAAATGAAGTATCTATCTTCCAAACTTATTCAATTTTCAGAAATTCTTGCAAGTGGAAAATTAGCTCCTCGTAGGTATTATCTACCATTGCTCAGCCAATCGAATTGAAAAGTTTTCAATTTGGAGTTCGTGTTTTTTTTTTGAAAGCAGTAGGTGTATAGTCATAAGTTTCGGTTCGTCATTAATTTCGATTCGAGAAGAAATCTGGAAATGGTTTTTAATCGCTTTATTTTAGACTTGAAATAAATCTGCCTCGAGTTTTCCCGCCCTTCTGGAGATTTGTTCTCAGCGTCATATCGGCCCGAGGATGTTAAAATAGGATTTTCACGAATTCTCGTTAAGGATTAAACTTTTTACTGGAAAAGAGTCACAATCAATTTCACTCTGGATGAAATTCTATGAAATGGAAAAAAAGTTGTTCAAGTCTTTAGCTGTTTACGGTTTCACGACGCCGAACACAGGCGCTTTAGATATTTTACTGTAATCTCGTTTCTTAATTCGCTTTTCCAATTTTTGTATGTAGAGAAACGTCTGATGGATGTTACGAGAAATTGATAATTTTAGCATACTCTTGAAATCCCATAAATCTGACCTCCAAAAATTTGTTTATGAGCATTTGACTATTTAATGTACATAATTAAATCAGATGCATCCAGATGGATGCAGCTATTTATTATCTTCTTTGCGCCCTCAAATGTTGTTTCGGGTCTGATAATTTGAAATTAGCCGAAAAAAATAAGTGACGATAATCTTTAGATTTCAGTCGTAAAACAGTATACCTATCTGTCATCACTATGTAGAATTCATTAATAATTTATATAAACTAATAATATGATGACAAGAAGACAATAACGAAAAGGATTTAACATGAAGAAAAGCTAGAGCAGGTTAACTGTGAATTATGTCACCTAAATTCGAGAAATATACGAATGTACGACTTCAAATGTGACAATTCGATGGAGGAAAGCAAAAATAATTTGAAAGAAGACGAGCATATGAAGATTAAAGCTGGGTGAGAACGTTACATTATGCAAGATATTGGTACACTCGATGACATCAGTTCGAGATGAAATGCTTTATACGATCCTTCATTTTTACGGGACGAAAATTTCTCGAAGCTATAGATGGAATGTGGGTTACAGCCATTACCAAAATATCATTTTCATACGTCTATGCCCTATTCTTAAGCACCTCCTCGCTCCTTCTAACGTCTTTTTTGTTCGCATAAAATGAAATATATTCCGTATAGAATGAAGCCATCTATAGAGAAACTTGGTGGAAAAACTATCTTTCATGCGATATATGTATACGATAAGCGATACTCAGATCCGCTTCGAAATGATTGATTGTTTATTTTACAAGCACGCATGGCGATATTTGAAAATCAATTTTTTGGAAAATAGGGTTGGGTGCTGCTTCTATAGTGTTGGCAGTTCTCTTCTTGCTCACTTTCATATCTGCTCGACTGACTCGCAAAACCACAAAAAATATACATGATAGTTGAACTCTTATATAAATACTTTTCTCACCAAATGTTTATAATATTTGGCTACAGTCATTATAATCGCATTAGGGCTTCTCACCTCGAAGAGAGATCAAGACCTAGCCTTATTTCAGTGTAGTGGAAGCAGGAATTTGGTAAATGTTAACATCTATACCCACTGAATTCATGTAGGTCCGATATTTTAGTTAGGTCATTCACAAGTGATTGTTAACATTTTTCGTCATTGTACTTGTACTGAAGTGAGTTAACCCTAGATTTCTGTCGTATCAAAAGAAACCTTCAGGCAACATATCGCACACCCTCTACAAAACTGCTACAACTCGCAAAAACCGTTTTTTCAAGAGAGCCGTTTGAAATTTTGAATCTTAAAACTGTCAGTAATCAGTGAATTTTCAACGGATTTTGTTTGTTGAAACGTCAAAAGACTTGTATTGTGATCTAGTTTCTGAATGTAATAATATTTTCCCCTTCAGTGGTCAACAAATAGCCCCCATGCAACTTGTATCCCTTTTGTCCAGCCAATAATGAAGAAAATGGTTGAGTTGTATCAGTTTTGTACAGTTATATCAGTTTTGTACATAATTTGAGTGTTATTGTTTCATTAATGACGTGTTTGTAGAACTGCAAATTGTATCAGTTTAGTAGAGTAATGTTGAGTTGTATCAGTTTTGTCAAGTAATTTTATCAGTTTGTTTGAAAAAGTTGAGTTGTAGCAGTTTTGTCCATTGAATAGCAGCATATTTCTGAAATTGTAAACTGATACAACTGTTCTGGAGGAGTGGGGGGGGTGGAATTTCGCCAAGGTGAATATGGGGGATCAAAGTAGGACCCTTATAGACCATTGTTTCACTACTAACTCAAAACTTGATTTTTGCGAGTTGTAGTAGTTTTGTAGAGGGTGTGCGATATCTTGGCTCGTGAAAATTTCTTCTACTACGTGCCACCATTGCATATAGGAATTCAAGCAAATAATTATGGGTGAAGAATCCGATTTTCGTATTATTAGAAAATTGTCTAAAAATAATAATAAGCTTTGAAGTCTGAAAATTACTGTTGAATTCTATAAATAAAATTTTTTCAGATTTCAAGTGTATGTATGCTAAAATTATTGATTTTTTTGTCTAGGAAAAATTAGAAATAGAAAGAAATGGAAAGAAAAACGATCTAATCGGACTTTTGCTTCAGAATATACATTTTTATTAATTTTAATACATTTTTCCAACATCCACAAGCTGGTCTACAGTCCTTGATATTTGATGTAATATTCAAGAGCAGTTGCTGAAGGAATTTAAAAAAAATTGAGGGTTCTAGATATCTTTCCTCACAGATATATGATAATTACACGTATCTATTTATGGTTGATAAGATGAGAGCAAAGTTCAATAAAACAAAAACATCTCTTGTACCTACATAAAAAAGGTTAATTCTTTTGCCGTATTTTTTCAAATTAACTGGGCGATATACGTAAAGTATAAGTAATTTTTCACACAGAATCCAAAACGGCAGTCAATTTTACTCTAAGACATCATGTAGATCCATTTTGGAATATTTTTAGATTTTGCTGAAGTTTGAAGTGCTTAACAGAATTGTTCAAATTTCAAAGTAATCCTTGAAAATGAAAGATTTTTTTACCCATTACAAACTGACACACTATGCTTGATTTTTAAAAGATAATACCAATTGTTTTCATAACCACCCTCCCCCTTTACCAATCCAAACTCTTTTCTAAGTCCTCAAATTCGGTGAAATATTCATGTTTGCCTCCGGAATTAAACACGTAAATATTAATTTCGGTCTTTAAATTCGCTTTTTGAATGCAGGTCATACTCGTATATTCCCTTGGGAAACCCCTTCTTTTTGAGCTTGAAAGCTGTATGTACATGATTATGAATAAACAAGACTTTTTTCTTACAAACTCCATCCCTGTAGAACTTTCACCATAATATTTTTATCCGTTTATTTTCCGATTTCACTGTATTGTAGATAAAATATTTGTGGCTGTAATACTAACCGAACTAACCTTGTTGTTGTTGTTGTTGTTGATCAAAAGTGAAAGGCTTTCATTTCAAATTCCCTACAAGTTTCCCCTAGAGTGTTGGTACGTTTCTTTTCTGCGTACTCGTACATAACTTCAAAGAACAAAAGGCATATCCTAAATGAAAGTTACTCGCCCCAAACCTATTATGTTGCGTGAATTATAAAATTAAACCGAATGGAAAATGCGGTCAGTCGACATACTCGTCACTAACAAAAATTTGCTATTAATATTTCAAAATTTTCCCTATTTTTAGATTATCTAAGCGCAGCATACTTTCAGAATGTTGAAAAAATAATAAAAAGCGAGGAAAAATTGCGAAACGAAAAATTAATAAAATATGTCTCCACATCGCATGATGGATAAACAAAAGAAAGGAAACAATACCTATAATTAGACGAACGAATAAATTAAAATTCATTTTGCCATAATGTCACTCACTGCTGGCTTCACTATAGCTTTTATCAGCTAGTAAAAATGCGTAGCAAATGAAAGATTATGCCCAGCTTCGCTGATTTGAATTTAATAACATGGAAAATAATTAATTTTCCAGAGGGGTCTGCCAGGTTAATTGATTCAGTCGTGTCTAGAAGAAAGATATCACAGTCTCCTAAACGTTCTACTCCGTGGATGAATTATTTAAGTGTTAATTTCGTTTATAAATCCTGGTACTTTTCCATGCTGTATGAGCAATTTTAATCAATATACCTAATTATTGCACTTAAGCAAAAGTGAAATATCTTAAGGGTGTGGCACACCTATGCTTTCTTGAGAAATTGGCACTTCTCCTTTTCATTAACTGAGTTTATCTAATCACATTATTTTCAAATTTTAATCTGTTGCCCTCTGATGTACCTTTCATACCATCATGAATTTGTTTTTTGGAATTTGTATTTTTCATGCTCTTGACAAACCTGTTTTTGAGGGCATAAAAAAAACTTGTAGGAGCATTGGAGTGAATATATTAAGATGGTCCTCATTTTCAAGTTTGAAATAACAAATTCAAAATGTAGCCAAAAAACGCAGATGATTTTTAATGGGTTTTTAAAGGAATGGATTCCTTCGAATTAAGATGGTTTTCAGCTTCAATGGCCTCTAATAGGGAAACTGTTGAACCGATTGAACTGAAATAAATACATTATGTACAAATAGAAGCTCCTAAAAATGTACCATTCAAGTTTTAAGCTAATCTATTGGGTGGATTTTGTAAAAAACGGTTTTGAAGTTTCAGAAAGTGAATTTTTCTTAGAAACTTATCGGCATTAAGTTTGTAACAGAAATTTATTTTTCAACTAATTTTTGCATGATCCTAAAACATTAACTCTTAATCGTTCTTAACACGTCTGTAGTTCCATTCGAAAACCTGCTTTTCTAGCGGAGCGTACTGCGCTATAGAATTGTTTTTCATGTTTTTTTGGCTACTATTACTTGTCTTTACTCATTTCCTTACTTTTTTTTTCAATGAGACCAAAAAAAGTTGGAAAGCTGTTTAGAATTGCAATGCCTCTCTAGGAGAGCGATTCAATAAAACACGCGGAGACAATATAAAAAGAAGAAAATCACATTAAATACATTTGGAAGGACACAAATGTTTCTTTTGATCTTACATTAGGGACCGAAGAATTCACTGAATTTCTCGCTTCGAAGCACTTCTACTACTTTACTGGGCCAATTTCATTCTCTCTGAATGCCGAATTAGGCTATTTTACTTTTTTTTTTGTTGTTCACTTTTTGAAAAGAAGAAATGAATAGAACTATTTTTATGGCAAAATTAACATAATATGCTTTGTTTTAGTAAACACTGTCTTCTTTTATCTTTTGAGAAACAGAGAATGCTTAAATTGGGCACCTGAATTGAAACTTGAAAAAGATAGCAGGTTTTTTCAGAGAAAAGTTGCTGAAGAATGTTTTCCAGTTTCTGGGGACACAATTTCTATAGTTCCATCATATTTCATTTGACCACGTAACTTCCTGTTGTTCACTTTTAATGATTCAAGAAAGTTTTGTTCTAGTTTCTATATAATATACTAAACATATATATATGACTGGTCCTGTTTATGTAAGAAATTTAAAAGTACTGTCGAAATTTTTCTAAACCGACTCAAAGTCATTCGATTCAAATATTTTTCAAATAGTGCCTATGCCGGTTTTTTTTTTTTGGTAATTATTGCTGTAAATTCTGAGCAAAATTACTAGTACCCTCTTAGAGCTCAATTTCACCCCTATATTATCTTACAACTAAACAACAACTTCAATAACGTATTAATAACTCGAAAGGCTATATTTTCCTACTTTAACTCATTTCACCTTAAGGTAGTCCTCAGCCAGTCCTTATTTAGTCTTAGTTACCGTCAAACAGGTGAAATTATCTCAGTCAAGGGTTTCTGGGTGAGCAATAAGTAATCTTTTGATCTAGATCTCCAACACCCTTTATAAATAATACTGAACACCTTTTGACTTATCTTTGTACTCGTATATTCATGATGAAAATGAAAAGCAGTCGTCGATTAGAAAGTACATAATTATGCAGTCTCAAATTTTTCTCGATTTGAATGAAAATATATTTTATAAATCCTATAAATGTACAACTCATGTATGTACTGTGTAGGCACACAAGATTAAAGACAGTTTTTCATTCACGAAGGTGATGGTGGTTTAATTCAATTTCAAGCCAATTTCCATTAAACTGAGTATGAATGAGTGCGAGAGAGACAGATGGAGATGGAAAATACATAATATACGAAATGTGTGTGCGAAGTTGCACCGAAATAGAAAACATTCGGGCGACGATAATAAATGGTCGTTTGATTAATGGCTTGTGTGGCACTCAGCTAGAGCTGGGTTAAAAAGCTGCCACATGCACCAAAAAAAAAAAAAAAAAGTGGTGGAAGGGAAGATTTTTTTCCAAGGTATACGTCTCTCACTAAGCTTGGGTTGTTCGCTAACGACTGAAATGATGGCGGGTTGGGGAATTAATTTATTCGTCATTTTCTGAGTACTTACTACGTCTATGATTTGTTGTAACGTTAATCCAAAAGTCACGTTCAAAGCTTCGGATTCGATAGCCACTGGCCTTTCGAGCGGATTATATTTGTCTAGTAATTCGTTTAGTAATCTGTTTTCGTGCATTCCTTGAAGGCTATCTGCAAAAGAAAACACACAAAATTAAGTTAACATCAGTTTAGGATAGCTTGAGGCTGCGTCCAAACGATTTTTCACGAGCACCATCGAGAGGCATGCGAAAATGTAATTTTATTTATGAAGGCTATTTGTAAAGGCTATGCTTCTCGATTATAAAAATATTTCTACCCCAGCTATGAAGTAGGGTGAATTAATGTAGTTTTCTTTCTCGATATATAACTAACCAAAGGCTTATTTTTACAGACTTTTCTGTTCGGAATCTTGGAATTTTTGTTCTCTTTTGTGTATTTATAGCAGAGCTACTCGTACAATATTGAGTAGTGAAAAGCAAGAAGAGGATTTCCAACAAAATCTATTTATGAAAAAAAAAATTAACGTATTATTTTGAAGTCTGTATGCGAGCAAAACTGATGTTGAAATGGAAATTCGTGAAGCTACAGCGTTTTTTATTTATTAATAAAGCAGCTTCTTTCATTCCCATTTACATTGTTTTGAATGAAAATCAACATCTTATGCTATCAAACTTCATTGTAAACTGCTTTGTGTCGATGAATTCACATGGATATGCAAAAAGGGCCTATGTAGGGTTTTAGCCAAATACCTAAAAATCTATTTTGGGTAGTATTTCATAAATTTTCATAATGAGAAACCCAAAACTGCTCTTAAAATACGTGTAAAACTGTTTCAAAATTATTTTTTTGGATGGATATGCAAAAAGGGCCTACATATATGTAGAATTCTAGCCAAATAGCTAAAACTCCATTTCTGACAGCATTTCATGATTTTTCATCATGGGAAACTGAAAATTACTCTTCAAATTCGCTTGAAACCGTTCAAAATTGATTTTCTTAAAAAGATATGCAAAAAGGGCTTATGTAGGGTTTTAGCTAAATAGCCATAAATCCATTTCTATGGATTGTAGAATGGCGAAACATGGCTCATTGTCTAGCCCATAGATTAGACAAACACGCTCATACCCTCTTTGGATTCCATCTCACACGTTCATCATTTTACAACTAAACGAAAACTTCAAACGTTAATATATGAAAACACTGTATTGTCACTTAGGCCCTTTTTGGATAGCCCCCTTCAATTATATTAATGTACTCGTATTTTAAATCTCAATTTTCTTGAATATTTTTTCATTAATTTCTATTATTTTTCAATATCAATTGCATCAGAAAGTATTGTGTGCCAAGTTATCCCTTGTATTTTCACACCTGGTCTTGATGGATCGAATTTCTAATTGAGCGCATAGTTGAAAAGTAGACACTTCAACGCACATTTTGATAAATTTGAAGTCTAGATTGTAATTTTCCTCGTGAGTAATAAAGAATATTGCAAGTTGACGAAGTACTAAAAATCTGTGCCAAATTACCCCTCCCCTCCTCTCCACATTTACTGTAGGTCACTTTTTTCATAAAAGCACAAACTGTAGTTGTGATAGTGTCCCGTTTCAGCTACCTACTGTTCCATTAGCAAAAACTAAACCATCGAGTAAAAAATCACATAGCAGAGAGTCATTATATAGGTTTACGATTAAAATCTCTGAGGGAAAAAAAGCAACCTAGTGAAGTAATAAAAAAAGTTTTTAAAAAAATGGAAGCTGACGAAAAGAACTATTCCAGGGGCGGTATCGATTTTTGAAAGAAAAATTGTCCTTGGGGAGAGATAGTTTGACGATTTTTGGAGAAGAAAAATATGACGGTATATTTCACGTTGATTCCGTGCGCAGAGGAGGGAGATGGACAGGTGGTGGTGGGGAGGGGGGCTTGTAACGAAGAATAAAGGAAAATAGGGTTGTAACGCAGGTAATATAGGCTGGATTTTTAGCGAGAAAGAACGCTTGGCCCAATTTCAGAGTTGATTTTGTTTTTTTTTACAAAAGAAAAGAAAATTATTATTTTTTCATTTAAAAAAAAAGCCAATTCTAAAGCATGAGAAGACTTTAGATCCATTTGCTGCGAAGGGTGTAAAGGCTGTAATGTGTTTTTCTTCAGCAGATTGACAAATTTAAAAAGCAAAAAGTTAACCGCAGAAATAACTGTGACTTTTTGTCGCGTTTGACAAACGACGCCTTTTCAAAAGATACCCCCCCACCATGTGCTGCTCATCTATTTTGTAAAGGCTGGAGCTTGTGAGGTCCTACTTGAGCGGTGACAAAATCCGTTTCAATTAGAACGCTTGGTTAGCTTACCGCACTACTTTATTCGAGCTTTGGATACGAAATGGCAAATTCTTGTTTGTATTTTCGCTTGTTTGCACTCATTTCGAAAACACATCCATCTCTTTTTACCGAGTTTTTCCGCTGAATACTTTTCGTCTTTCGACCTTTTTTTTTCAACTCCCCCGCACTTCCCAATCCTAATTCTCTGAAGTGTTTCAAATTTCACCCTCGAACGACAGAGTTGCAAAAGTGCTATACTCTCAGATAAGCAGTACGTTTCGGTAATTGGAAATTGATCAAATTTATATTTTTCTTGACAGTTAAATTACTTTTTAGGTACATATACTGATATCTGTCACTTGATGATCCAATGAAGATATAATAGGACGGCAGAAAAATGCCATGCCTATGAGACGAGCCATTATAGTGTTTCAGAACTGGTTGAAAATTAATTGAAACTTTTTAGCAAAAGTTGTTTGATTGTTAAAGATGAATTCTTTTCACTATACATAGACGTTTTGTCGAAATTTTGTGTGTCCGTGCTTGTTGGTTCCGGTTGTTCAATGTTATCGTATGATGACGTCATCAAACATAAGCTTAATGAGACTTTTAGTCGATTTTGTGTGTGTCCTTGTGTGTCAATATTCTTACAAACTGATCCTACAAATTGAGCTTACGAATTGAGCTTACAAATTGAGCTTACCAATTGAGTTACAAATTGGGCTACAAATTGAGCTTACTCGTACAAGCTGCGTTCACAAATTGAGCTTACATATTGAATTCAGTATTTTATGTAAAACATGAAAAGTTGTAGGCGCTTCAAGTTAGATTTGAAAATAGTTTTTCTCAAGAAAAGTTGATGAACTTTTTTTATATTCAAATGATATAAAAGAGAATTCATCTACGCCTTCGCGACTCTTCGTAAAAGCTACAGCTATTTTTTGGCATTGAAAATGTTTAAAGTTTCCCTCTAATTATGTATAGCAGCTTTAAAATGCAAAGCAGTTGAAAATTTATATCTAAAAGCTATCATTATTTATGCATCTGAATAGAATATTGAATAATAAACTCAGCATATAAGCTTTTTAACAACGATTAGTCAATGTGGGGGTAGAGGGAATTCGAGTAGAACGCATATCTCTATATTTGTTTCCAGTGCCAATATATGAACTATAGAGTACCTTCAAAGTTTCAAATACAAGCATATACTCACTCCTCTTTTTGATAATATTCGTCACCAAATAGCATAGAAGAAGAACAGAAAGGAAGGGATAGCTATTATATTCGAAACAAAGTAGTCGAGCTACATTTTCAGAAAGGTGTTCGCAAGAAAACCACATAAAGGCTGAAAGCAAATGGCTGCCCTAAAAGGTGGCCCACGACTCCCTTAATGCTGCCTACTCGAATCGAACTAATGAGAGTCACCACATACTATTTTTGGCTCGTTTCCTGCCAAATGCTTTTAGAAACTGTTTTTAGCTGTGCTCCGGTGAGCATCGCGATCCAATTCCTAACAAGCCGTAATTTCCTGCTGCTCCACAAAACCTGCACAATTATAACGAGCTGTCGTCTTCATCAAAACATTTTCATCTGCAAGGCTACAGCTAACAATGCTTAAACCTAATTTGGCCGCTTGGATACAGAAAACATGGCATAACACTGGGCCAACGTTCATCTGTGGTGAATTTCTGAACTCGAAATAGGCGTTTAAGGGTCTAAAAATGGAGCAGGGCTACATCAGTAGCCACAAAAGTAACGAGAGAGGAAACGATAACAAAATGCTCCCGTAGGACCTTTGTGTTCGTGTATGCGTGGCTACAACTTTATCCTCAGCCTTTTCAGAATTATTCTCTCACATCTAGAATATTTCCAATTTCCAATCCTAATCGCGTCATAACGGAGGCGAAATGAAAATGTCATTTGAACAAAATATACAGTCGATTCACTTTTGGAAATAGCTGACCAGTTCTTCTCCGACTCACCCTCCAACCAGCCATCATAATCCGATAACGGTCATTTTATTTGGAGCCGAGATTATTTTGTGAAGTGTCATCAAACGTCGAAATTTCTGTTTTCCATTTTTATCTGTTTCTCTGCAAAGAGTTTTTATAAATATTGATTCGAAAATTAACCGCAGAGGAGAATATCGAAAAGTGAATATAAATTTAAAATTTGAAGTAAGTTTGTCGAAGAAAAGGGTGCAAGTAAAATTCATTCATCCGAATGGAGTTGATCTAATAAGAAAAAAGTGACAATTTTAACAAAGAAATACTGATGCAGCCAAAAGTTAGGATATCTTTTATGTTACTTAAATAAACCACAATACTCTCAATGGAGCCAAAGTATCAATGTAAGGTGAGATGGGAGAAAGGATCGAGCCCAGACCTGTGGGAATGAAATGTTTTGAAAAAAAAGAGCCTACCTACGTATATATGTATGTATTTTACAGAAATTTGATGAGCGAATTTTAAGCGAATTTGAGGGAATTTTGAGCAATGTTGAGTGAGGTTTGAGCGAGTTTGAGCAAATTTTGAGAAACTTTTAGTGGATGAAAATTAATGGGGATGAATAAATGTAAATATTTCTCATTTGAAAAAAATTTGTAACGAAAATGCTGTCAATTTAACATGGTCCTATTATTTTAATATTTTCAAACATTTTTTTTTTTCGAAATTTTGGAATATGAAGTGATTTAAGCCCTGATAAATGGACGCTTAGACATAAACATTTTCAGTAAAGAAATATAACGTCATCATACCGAGGTAAAACACTGAAGACTCACGGACAGATATTTTTTTGACTAAACGTCTAGTATGAAGAGTTCAACATCTTTAAAATGTAGGAAAGAAGAAAACCTAGAGTTTCCAAAAGGAGCATTCAATAAATGCAATGTCAGAGCCCTGAGTGACTAAAAAATTCATAAAGTATCTACACTCATGTGATACTTCAAGCATTTCGGACGAAGTTCAATCCTACAACAAACGATAATTGATAACAATTTCCTATCAGATTAAATTCAAACAATCCACTAGTTCGATACCAATGGAATTAATTTTTTTTTTTTGTTGTAACAAATTTTCCGTCTATCCTGCCTTTACAATATTTTACTTTTTTGGCATCTGTGAGAATGCAGTCAAATGCCAAACCTCACCACAGCCACCACACGAAACACAAAGTTAAATCAGGTATAAGTTTTGTGGAAATGTAAAACAAGCTGAGCATTTAAATAATTCATGGCAAACGAGCCTGGAAGGCCAAGTTTTACCTTCGTACGTGTCGACAAAGCTCGAAATTAAATTGGAGTGAAGCCAGAAATCAGTTCGCAGATTTAGATATCATCTTCAAGGATAATGGCTAGCAAAGACATTGTAAGGCCACGAGGGGAAAAAATAAACACTTTCAGACATTACACGAAGGAATTTCAAAGGACAAGCGTATACATTTTCATGAAAGATGCTGGAATAAATTATAAAATTTGTACCTTCAAAAGCTGCCTTTCACGATACATTTTTTTCGGGGAGCATGGAAAGAAGATTATTATCTCATTATTTCTTTTAAATATACTTTCAGGAAATACAAACAAAAGTCCTCGAAAGGCTTTCAGAAGGTAAAAAAAAGTAAGCTTTCCAATTTCTGTCGTTCCTCTGCAGAATATCGTCAACTCGGTTATTCGCTCTAGGCCATTTACAACTTTTGAAAAATGAAAGAGAGGCCCAATTTCTGCACGTGCTCGAATTTAGCCTTCTAGAAATCAAGTTTGGGATTGAAAGAAGGTCTCACTTGGAAACTGTTTACCTTTACTCAAGTAATAAGTGCTACTTCTGGCAAATTGTTTTTCTTTCTTCTATTTATTGTCTGCGTTTTTTTTTTTTTTCATTTTCTCATGCCATCGACTGTATATATTTTGCAATTTATTTTTCAACCATTTCGTTTTTTGTGTTGGTTTCTTTTGCAAGCAGTGCAAAACGAATAGCAAATAGTATATAGTCAACAAAGTTTATTGAAGGCTACCAAGACGGCGAGAAAAAATGTCAGCTCAAGTATGTGCTTCAGAATTCATCGATTGTCAGCAATTTCGTTTTATTTTTTTTCACGTCCTCTCAACCATTTCGTTTTGAAAGCTCAATTTCCTGACCTGTGTAAAATCCCTAAAAAGCTTCGACCGTTGAATAGCCTATTTCAAAGTGACAATCATTCAAAAATGTCATAGATCTCAAAATAGAGTGGCTTTTTAGTTTGGAAATCGAAATACTGATAGGGATTGAAATAATTCTACGCTATGTACGAATCCAAAGTGAACAAACATTCAGTAACTAGCAACAAAATTGTAATTCCTGTAGGCTTTATAAAATATAAGTATTATGTACATTTTTAGAAAATTGTCAGTGCAACGATAATATTTGTGAGTACGAACTCCGCATTTTCCGAGTAGACGATGAAAACGAGAAAAGAGGATGAAAAATCAAAGAAATATGAAAGAATTTACTAAAACACGCTCCTCGTTTTCAGAGGTTTTTGACCCCTAATTTTATCTAACATTTAGTCATTTTTTTAATGAAGGTTGACCTGCTGGTGCTATAGAATTAGAATTTTAAATTTCATTTTCCAGTCATAATTATCTCGTCCTAAAAATAGACAACTTTGGGCCAAAATTTCAGCAGAACCAAACTGAAATTCAAAATTCTAACTCTATAACACCAACAGGTTATCATTCTTTGTTAATCTTTGTCAATATTTGACTCGTCCTTTGCCTATAACATACAAAAAAATCATAAAATTTGGCGGAAAATTGAAGGAGAAATTCGAGTACTACGAAGTGCATCCATATCGCTGAGAAAATAGACTTCAAAGTTGAGGTGCTGTATAAAAAGGCCATGTGAATTGAAAGTGTTTTGTAGTTCTCCTGTAAAATTTGAAAAAGTGGACTTATATCGCCGTCTTGCATTATCACTATTCACTTATTACCAAGCAACATGCCTTACTTAAAACGGAGTCAGAAAACTTACAAAATTGAATTTTCCCAAGCAATAATTCGATAAATTGTACGAGTATAGATTCCATACAACAATTTGAAAATATGTGTAATTCGAAATTAACTTTTGAAATGAAAACGTGACGCTGAATATTTCAGTACTCAATGATCAAGAAATGAACCCTTTTTCCTCATATTGCCGAGCAAAATCCTTTATTGATGATAAACTGCGAGGAAAAATAAAAAATAAATTCGTTGCAGCTGTTTCCTCGATTTAAAATTCTTATTTTTTATTAAAAGAAAAAAACTTTCCAACCCAGGTGAATTCGTTGGAAACGTTTATATTAAAAAAAGTTACTTAACCTCGATGAGAAAATTTTAAATATTCGAAAGAACAGGAGGAATAGACAGAAAACAAAAACCGCAGAATTCGAAAACTGTCGACCATACACCCCTAAATCCTGTTGACCATAAATTTTTGTCTCCTAAAGCACGTAATGTACTTTCACTTTCCTTGTCTTATTTTCAGTTTCCTGTTTTTCTAGTCTTTTCGAAAAACTTGTCTCGAGGATAAATTAAAATCACCTTACTTTCTATTTAAAAAAAAAAAGAAAAAAAAGCTACGACCAACAAATAAAGAAATTAAAACATAGTTTGTTTAACGAATTAAACTATTCTATGGTGGTGAAATTGCTTTCGAAAAAAAAAAAAGAAGTAAAAGAAATTAACATTTTAACTATTTTCCTTGGTCTTTTTCTTTTCCATTACCCTATACTTTAAGTCAAAAACGTATTTCTTTAGGAAAAAACAACATTGCCGGTAATTAAGGAAAGAAAAATGAACTTTTTTTTCATTCTGTTTCCTTTTTCCTTAGTCACAGTTTACGATTTTGTCTCTCACTTTTTGGATGAAACAGAAATAACATTTTGGTGTTAAATAAACGAACAGAAGTACCTGTATATTTGAAGACGGAAACATTTACCTCCCGGGTGAAAAATACGCAGGAAAGCCTCCAAAAATGAGAGTATAAGAGAAAGTGAGAGTGAGGGATGAGAAAGTGTGAGAGAAAGAGGTAGCGATTAAAGTGCGAATATCAACGGTTGAGACAGAGAAAGTGTGCTCAATAGAGAAAGTCGAGTGAATGAGATAGAAAAAGTCAGAGTGATGGAGAGAAAGTAAAGAAAGATGCCGAGGAATATTAGGAGGAAAAGGAGAGAGACACAAAAAAAGGTTAGTTTTTCGTTATTTCGAATGCGCGCGAAAAGATAAAGAGGTTAGTCGCAAGTTGGGGGTCGGATACGACCTAAAAAGATCGATTTTCTTCAGTTAGGGCATTTACACGTTAATAGTAAAGTGTATTTTAGGAGGTCACGGGCGGTCGCATTTGCGCATCTCTCCAAATCTATCAGATGCTGCGAGGTGGGTCGAAATGCTTACCCCGCTCGTCGGTGTGAACGCCACTCTTCGTACACAAGCTACCTCCTTACTCCTCTACCTTCTGCTTTCTTGCCCCTCATTCCCTTTACTCTTCAAATTTCAACACATATTCCCTTTCGTCGTGCATCCATTCCGCATACGCCTGCTTTATGCTTTTCCACTTGTTTCACTCTTTAGCAACCCCCTCCCCCGCCCCCCGTCCCACTTCCACAGGCACCTTTCTTTTCTCTGTCTCCGAGTATTTATATTGTTTTAACAATGTTTTCGTTAGGAGCTTACTAATTAAAATTGATCTCGTAGAAAAGGCCTTTTTGTGGAAGGGAAGGGGATGTTTTAACAGGGATTTCCATAATAATATAAATTTTTAGCAGGTATTCGAATAAATTAAGTTCGATTGAAAAAACTACATAGCCATAAAACATAGGTAGTTTCATATTTCATGATCCTCTACGTCCAAAATTACCCATCTATACCAATTTCAGTATCACTATATTTATTTGGAGGAGGGTCGAACTGTTAGAACGACTTTTTTAAACATTCTCTTATCTCTCTTTAAAATAAAAATAAATTCATTCTAATGGCTAATTTAATTACGTACATCCAAAATATATATTTTTTTTAATGAAATTCAACTTTTAAAATTTACTGAAACAATTAAAAATGGTGAAGATACTAATATTATGCAATTGTAATTAAATAAAAAATAAGCATGGAATAGTTACATAATTCGATGAAAAATGATGTGCGCATTAAATTGAAGGGGGCTATCCAAAAAGGGCCTAAGTCGACTTGGGCCCTTTTTGGAAATCCAACATATTCATTATCTATGAACTTTCCTCGTTATAAGGACCCGTCACTCAGTGCATTCTTGTGGAAATTCGTGAAGTTACAGCGTTTTTTATTTATTAATAAAAGCCTTCTTTCATTCCCATTTACACTGTTTTGAATGAAAATCAACATCTAATACTATCAAACTTCATTGTAAACTGCTTTGTGTCGATGAATTCACATGGATATGCAAAAAGGGGTTTTAGCCAAATGGCTAAAAGTCTATTTTGGGTAGTATTTTATGAATTTGCATAATGGGAAACCCAAAACTGCTCTTAAAATACGTGTGAAACTGTTTCAAAATTATTTTTTGATGGATATGCAAAAAGGGCCTATGTAGAATTCTAAACTTCATTTCTGACTGCATTTCATGATTTTTCATCATGGGAAACTGAAAACTACTCTTCAAATTTGCTTGAAACCGTTCAAAATTGATTTTCTTAAAAGGATATGCAAAAAGGGCCTATGTAGGGTTTTAGCTAAATAGCCATAAATCCGTTTCTATGGATTGTAGAATGGCGAAACATGGCTCATTGTCTAGCCGACAAACACGCTCATACCCTCTTTGGATTCCATCTCACACGTTCATCATTTTACAACTAAATGAAAACTTCAAACGTTAATATCTCAAAACACTGTATTGCCACTTAGGCCCTTTTTGGATAGCCCCCTTCAATTATAGAAATTGGAGAAAAATTAAAAAACAATAACTTAATCAAATCTATAAATTAGCAAAACATGCATAAATAATACTTGAATATTATTATTGAAAAATGGAAGAAACGTATGCACTGCTGACAGACCGATTTCCCTCAGCAGCTAGGATTTAAACAGATATAATGACAGTTGAAAAAAAAATTTCATTATTTATATTCGATAGATTTTACGAAGCTGAAATTTACATAAGAGCTATTGAGTTAATGGAGTATAAGAACTGACTTAATTTTTTTGAATATTGGTTCGTTGGTTCCCTGCCTTTTGCAAAAGACAGTTCTCTTAGGATCAGGCTTAACTTTATATAAAGTCTCATATGCCTACTCATGTGCAAAGGTGTGTACTCACTTGAGCATTTTAAGCTAAACACAGCGAACAAACGTTCTCGTCTTCATATCGAAAATGATGTAGAATTTTTTGAAGAAATAATAAATTTTTTGCATAAAAGTAATTCCCATTTGTTTACATTCCTCATAAACAACTAATGAATTATTCCAAAGTTTCCTATCCTTCTTTTTACTTTTCTTCACTTTTTGTTCGTTTTTTTTTTTTTCAATTTTTTGTTTATGCAAAGTCTGGACTTTTTCTTAAGATCAATAGAAAATCCCAACTTTTGTACAAACTCGAGAAACTTATATATAAATTGGAATTGAATTTAAGACAAATTCGCCGATGCAATTAGAATCGGGGAAAATTTTAACTTATAAAGTTGTAATGCACCTGTGAGGAAGTACGAAAGTTCCAATTTGTGTACAGAATTAGAAACATATTAACCTTTGAAACAATTTTTACAAATATTACTGAATTTTTGGCTTCAGCGTGATTTTAAAGATGATGTCATAAATAAACAAGAGGTGGGTAAATTTTACTTTTTTAAAGCACCGTTTGAGTCAAGATTTGTAGCAGAAATTACTACAAAAATAGTAAAATATGTTATTTCAGATAGTAAAAAGTACTACAAATATTAGAGAAGAGTAATTTTTATAACTGCGTGATGAGAAAAGTAACTATTCTATTTATAATTAATGTGCAGATGATTAAAATTTGTGTCGAATTTTTTTTTCATGAAGTATTACAATTCTGCAGCATGAGAGGTGAAAATTACTTATATATCTGCAGAATTTTCACTATTTTCGATCCCTTCAAAAATTCACTTCAGCAGAAAGTTGTGAATTCGAATAAAAAACATGATAATTTATTCAAAGACTTTTATAAACCAACTCTATTGAACCGTCATATCGATTCGTAAAATATTATTTAAAAAAATATGAATAATTCGTGAGAGCTAAATTCTGGTGAAAACTGTAACCGCGTTCTCTTAGCCCCTTGAAAATCTTTTTAATGGAGAAAAAACCATTTGTTCCGCTTCAAAGCAATTTCCACAATGTTTACTTTCGTTCTCTAAAACCGAAATAGTTGACAGAGTTTACGAAGATAAACAATGAAAATTCGGTTATAATTTCAAAATCCCTTTGAAGAGTAGTGAGCAACGAAAGGAGAGAAAGATTAAAAGGCCCCAGGGAGATAAAAAATAAGTTTCAAAGGTTGGAATAGTGGTAACGTGTAACTCGTCCTGACATTGAATAAACCTTCTTTACCCCCTTACAAACAGAATAAGTGGGTCAGTAGGATTCGATTTTACTGCTAGCTTCTGTTAATTTTTTTCCTTTTGTAACATACTCCCCTTACCTTCAATTTTCCTCCATTTTTTTTCGGTACAGACTTTTAGGTACCTTTTTTGACTTTTTTTTTTCTCTATTTTAACTCCTCCCTTTCTTTTTCGATTTTCCTCTGTTTTTTTTTCTCTCTCATTCTTTTTCTCTTCACGTTTTCCTCTCAAGTGGCTCGTGCACGATTAGAGAATATTCGAAGCCAGTAACCTACAACTAATCCTCATGGGGATGACGAGGGCTTTAGGGGAGTGGATTTGGTTGGTATGGAACTTCTGTTACGATATTTTTCCTGTTAAATTTTGCCGATGATTGTTATCGGCAAAACGTTTTGGTGGGAAGGGATGGGCAGATTGGGTACACATTGAAGCAATTGGTGGTCGACGAGCTTGTGACTTTTTGCTGTTTTTTGTTTTTTTTCATTTCGCTTTCGATATTTTATGCCGGTGGCCTTTTCCATTGGCCGAGTATACAGAAGCAACATGGTTTAGCATATGAAAATGCTGGCAGTTTTTTTTTTTTCGACTTGGTGTTTATGCGAAGTGAAAAAGATGCTGTCGAAATGAGAGATGGGCATATTTCCAATATCAAAATTACGTCGAATGAGATCTGTCAGCTAAAATGTTGAAATTTATTCTGTTGAAAATAAAATGTAGCTTCGAAAATATTTAAAATTATTGCATCGATTCGATTGAAAAATGGGTCATGTTTTAAGCGAATTACACTTGTTGAGGTAAATTAGATGAAAATCAACCGGTCCGTATGATTAGTGTTGGAAAAACGAGTTAAAAATGTCGAAAACATACAAATTTTTCTACAAGTGGTTATCAAAACCACTTTTTCCACTGAATTACCAACATTTTCCAGAAATGTAAAAATTTTTTGAATGTGTGCACCTATAGGAAGAAAAGAAAGTTGGTATAGTTCCATATTTTTCAACTCGTGCAGGAAATTTATATTACATATAGTTGATGAAGCATTTTCACTACGACCTACACTTAGTGTACGAAAACTAGAACACAATTTTCTGAAATCATTAAAAATTCACAACTGGAAATTTTATGGTCAAATGAAAGAAATATACGATGAAACTATTGAAATTGTATCCTCACAACTGGAACTACATATCATAGTCCTTTAAAAGCATGACAAAAATTATTTTCGTTATTAGTCTTGAAAATAAAGTTATAAATCAAAGAATAGAGCTGGCCCAGCCGTTAAAAAATGCTGTATTTTCATGAATTTTTGAGATGATGTGCTGAATGATGGCTATTTGTAGCAAGAAAGAGACGTTCGCAATAACTCTTTTTTTCTCACTCAATTTTTCACCAATTGATCTGAAATTTTCACAATGTGTTGTGGGATCTGTTTGTGGAATTTTGAAATTTTGCTTCAAATTAATGTTATAGGGGTGTGAAAATTGACATTTTTTGGCATGACATATCTCACGAACGAAATGAAAAATCAAAATTCCACAAACCCACGCACCTCTCCATCTTCAAAGCAAAATTGGTTCGATCCAGTAAGACTGTATCAGAAAAATTTTACACAGGGTAATGAGAAAGTTGGATGTGTAGTTTTAATAAAGTTTTTGACCAATATCTATAAGGGGATGAAATTCCAACATAAATCTGTACGTTAATTTTGCGAGCCATTTTTTTGAGTTCTAGCCAACGTACAGTTTAGTTGAACGAAAATTTTGTTGGAAATTTGTCTCCTATATATTTGCGTCGCAGTGTGAATTTATTCTCTACTTTAATCCAAGAAACGCCTAGCTGTCCTGTCGCGAAACTCCCAACTGCTCCATTACCCCAAAAGTATGGCTGACACAATAAATTAAACATTCATAGAACGTACATTCTGCAAAACACGTAGAATTAATGCATTACGACCGACATTAGCGAAGCGTTAAAAATGAAAACGCCCATTCAGGTGTTATGTATGTAGACCGGCTCCAGTAAGGTATATCTGTGTTTTCCCCAGACGACGAACAAAACATAAATATTTTTTACTATACACGAGGCCGGGGAGAATATTTTAGAATTATTTCAACTACATAATTCAAAAATATAAAAAAAATACATCGTACCTGGAGTAAGAAAAATTAAAAAAAACACGGAAAATTTTCGTTTTATTCGCGTCGACGTTGTGTTAAAAAGTGACACCGAAGGGAGGGACGTTTTCAAAAAAATAGAGACAATATAAAAACGTATACACGACCGTGGAGACACACGTTAAATCAAGGCGTGTGGGTTATGCAACACCATTAACACGTGGGAAGCTGAATCACTCGTTTGGAAGATGAAAAAAAAAAAAAATAGAAAAAAAGCAAAACAAATAAAAAAAAAGTGAAACAAGAACAAACAAAAAAAAAGGTATAAAAAACATTATAGATTGGGCTGGGAAAGGGGTTGGTAAAACGAAAGAAAATATCTTCACGTGTTGAAAAGGTTGCATAATCAAACCGCCGTAAATACGAATCGAGCGTCGAGTTTTTGCACGTATGTACGAGTTATATTACATTTTTACATCATTTTTCTTGGGATTCGTAAAGCCTGGCTTACACTGGTCGGTATTATGCTATGAGACGGCGATTCTCGCTGATAATGAAGTTTGCGATTTTTAATTCCCCTCAGAAACATTTGTAGTGTATGAATACAAAATGTTAAAAAATATGAAAAACAACTTGAAATATTCAGATTAAATAATGGGAATTCGATAATATTATGAAGAAAACTCGCGTTTTCAAAATAAGCTTTTATACTTGCGTAGCCTAGATAATGTAACGAAATATGAAACGATTACGGTGTAGCAGGAAGATGTGTTAACTGTAACCATAACTGATTTTAACTATTGATTTTGCAGGTAAAATCATAATCGATATAGAACGAAACAAAAAACTTTAACAAACCGTTATAGAATATAACCAATAGAGTGCTTTCCTTCAAGAAGGGAGTATCTCGAGATACGCTCTTATTGAATAAATTCAAAAAAAATTTTTCTATTATGCTTCCTCTTTCTGGCAATGAAACCCGTATCCTTTTATCTATTAGCATTGTGAAGATAATTACAAAAAAAGTAGCAGAAATCCTCATATTTTTGTAATTAATGGCTTACAAATTTTCAAGAACAGCCTATCAGAAGTTCAGAATCTGAACAATCGTCGCATTCGCCAAAAATCGAATTTTTTAATGGATTCTGGTAAAGAATTCATATTCTGAATAGTGGTGAACTTGGTTTTTCATGTAGCTATAAATTTTCCCTCAACAAATAAGAATGGAGTTGAAAATGACATCAGCAAAATTTTTTTATGGTCTTAAAAATTACCGTGTTGTATCTAGCAGTATTTTTCATGTCTTTTTTCAAGTATTTGGCATTATTAACTTCCACATTCTATAAAGTACTGGCATTAAAAGTGAGAAAAAAAATTGTTTTCTTCAAGAAGGGCGTATCTAGGCACTACCTTCAGCCAAATATTATTTCTACCCTTGCTAAGTTATCCACTGACTCGTTAGCAATACTTATAGAGGAAAAATTTAGCAATCAAAAATAAAATTAATAGAAGGTTTTCTAGTCGAAAACCTGCTAAAAACCGCTCGTCTCCAAGTCATTGTAAAAAAAAGTTATCGATTGAATATTTCAAAATGCATTTTTCTCAAAACGGACTTCTTATACTCGTAGATACGTCCTTCTTGAATAAAAGCACTCGATTTATTAAAATAAAAAGAGTATAATCGTAACCAAGATGAAATCCAACTTCGTTTTTGATCCATTCCGTTTCTCCACTCAGTGTTTTGAAACACTTCACTGATGAATGTGAAAATTTTCAAAGTTACTACAGGGCAAGATATTTTAAACGAATTCAGTCAGTAATATCTTCTCACTGGTTAGTTTTTCCAAACTGAAGAAAAGTTACATTCGCAGTGAGTTTACTCCATCAGTGTGAACCTGACTTAACCACACGTATGTGAAAGGAAATGAGGGTGTGACTGAGAAAAAGAGCAAAATGGTAGAAAAAAGAGCAAAAAAAAAAAATAAAGAGAAAAAGATTGAACGATATCTCAAGATGATGGGTTATGTGACGGTGAAATGTGTAGATGGTTTAGAAAAAAGAAGATATGCGAATGAAATGAAAAAGACTTTTATGTACCCTCCGAAAAAAAAAAAAAAGTGCGAAAAAATCATCCGTCTTATTTATATTTGATGGAAATAACGTTTTTAACGAACCATATATTGGCAACCTGCCAGTACGTGAGAAAAAGGCCAACAGAGTGGAGGGGTTAACTACCCTAAGAAATGTAGGAGGTTATGTGTGCGAATGTTGGGATGAGCTGGTGTTATTTCTTTTTCATATATGTGTACACATAGGACTCTTTACTAGTTGAATTAAACCCTTCCACTTTTTCTTTCGTGTTTTATTGCGTGCTTTTTATCGTTCATATAGCTTCTTTGTTTTTTCTACGAGTATACTGTTGCTTCGCATAGTAATTAAAAGCAGCTATCTCCGTTTCTAAAGCAAAATGTTATATGGATAGGGTGGATTCTTGTTTTCTTTGCCACACTGGTCATCGAAAATGATGTGTCGAGAGCTGGATGAATACACTTCAAAAACGATGGGGTTAATCAAGAAGAATGAGGAAAAAGAATAAAAAATTAGTAAATATATTATTCTGCTCACCAACTGGAGACTATTCAACTTCTGTGCAAAAAATGTGTGCAAGTGTATTGAATAAACCTGGAAAAGTGGTTGATTTTTGAATAAACCTTTTATTTTCCTTAACCTTGATAAATTAACTGTATGGTGGATTGTTTTACATTTGAACTATACAGTAAGAAATTTGTTATCGTTTCTCCGTAAGAAAATGTATTTATATAATACATGGTTTTAAATAATTTTTAATTATTATTAATTTAATTTGAGAGGTGGGAAAGTTGAAATCGTTTTCAGTTTAATGCACTATTAGAACAAGTATCATGTCAAAATTGATTGTCTGCATCTTTAAAAATCAATTACACGTATGTTTAAGATGAATTCGTTAAAATTATAATTTGGAGAAGATCCATCCGTGTAAAATATGTATGAAATCAAATGTCCGTAGACTATCATTATATTGAGGTGAAGAATATGAAGAACGTAATTAATTATAACAAAGAGTGTAAAGAAATGTAAGCAATTGACACGAAGAATGTAAAGAATGGTATAAAGAATGTAAAGAATGGTGTAAAGAATGTAAAGAATTAACTTTTTTGAAAAGTCATCAATTCAAGGTCAAGGTCATCAAGTTATAACAGATCATTATTGATTCCTGTTGGAGCAGAAATATTCGAAATAAATATTACAATCTGCATTTTTTTAAGTTAAAGTGTTTTTGTTATGTTTCATCTATTAGTAATTCTTTATGTTTTGAAGGAATGTTGAATCACGATCTACATAACTTAAACCAATATTGTAGGTAATCGTCACTAGCTAAAACAGGTCAAGAGATAACTAAATATCTAAATTATTCTTCTAAATACGAAATATTATTTGAATTCTGTTGATCAAACGAACGCAAAATTATTTCAAACACAAATGGTGACCCCTATTATACTTTTTGAACTTTTATTGAAAGCTTGTGCCGCAGAATTTCAGAACAAAAGTAGAAATAACTTTTAACCTGATAGACTCATGTCGACTCGGCAATCTTTCTTGCATTTATTCAAGTAAACCGAGAGGTGGTACGTTTGAAGAAAGTTTATTATCGAGCAAAACATTATTTCCATCGTAGCTGCTTTAATTCCACCACATCAACTCCAAACCGACATACACGCATTTTAATTGTCATTTTACTGCGATCTTACTCGCTGAAAAAGTTTCAAGCAAGTTTCTAGACTGTCAGAATGAGGATTCTGAAAATGAATTAGTGATAACGTGAGACAAAGACTATTGTGAGAAGAATAAAGGTCCTTTTCATAGGTCTACCTTGAGACTAAGTCTGTATGCAAATCAAAGGTTGCGAAATGAAAATGGAGAAATTTTTGCAGTCTATAAAAACTTCTTATTGAGGCTGATGTCATTATAAATGCTCTTTTACAAAGTGGTTTAGAGGCTCATATAAGTTTGAAAAAGGAAAGGTTATCTGTAAGACAACATTAAATTATTATGTGCGACTAGCTCCCCACACACATTAGCGCTACTATAATTTTTTTCAATTTATTTCATAAATTTTCAGAAAAATTCTTTCATAATTTTATTATTAATTTATATAATTATATTTTTTTTTAAATCATCTCATGTTATACATACTCGTAAATACTTGGTTACCAAAAATCCAGTGCTATTTTTGTTGCTCAAACTTTTTATTTTTCGCGTTTTCTTGATAATTTTTCATCATTCTTGATTCTTGGTTGATATTATGATGAAGGATTTCACATAATATAATTTTTTTCTTCTCATTATTCTCACTCAAGTTTTCTTTTTCTTTTTAGTCTTTGATTTAAAATTTAATTTCGTTGCTGATTCTACTTATAATGAGCCAAGCTGTTCATGTTGCAATTCACTTCAGTGAATCTAAAAGCGAATTAGCGCTAATAAATATTTCCCAAACTTAATTATTTTTCATCATAACTTTTCATCGCACCTCTCAAAGATTTTATTAGGGCTTTTTACAAGTTTCATTTTAAAGATATGTTGCTAAGATAATTATAACCATGGGATAAAGGGAGCGCTTTTTACTGGGGGGTTGCAAAGGGTTTATTCTTGACCAAGAATATTAAAAATATTTTCTGGTCTGTTAACGAGTGCATAACTGTTTACCCTTCAGGTCCTAGGATTTTTGTGACGTTTTTGGCAAAGCGTGCATGGCTTTTAATTTTTTTAAATTATTTACTTCAACTGTCTAATATTTTTAATATAGTGTTTTTCATACGAGATATTTAATATTAGAAAAGTAAATGAAGGTATCGAAGGTATTCATATGTTTCTTATTTGAAAACTCAGCCAACTTATGGTTTCCATTGTACCATCTATAGATAGCTATGGGAATAGAATAAGCATTTTACGATATACATTGCATAACATTGATTTGGCCTATTAGCCTTTGCAAATCTCATTGATTCTATTTTAACCTAATGCTATGAAGTACTCTATAATTTAGAATAATACTAAATTCTTTAACGTTACTTCTCGCGTGTGTGTTTGTAGAAAATGGAGAAATATTTAACACCGAATTTTAATAATGGTTACATTCGAACTAACCCGATGGGCAAAAAATGAGAAACTGATCCGGAAAATGAGAATTTCATCCGTTGTCAGTCCGTTTTTATTTTCGACCATCGGATCTGAAAATTTGCAGATATTTTTGTCATCTTGATTAATTTTCCAAATCCGTTTGTAAAACGGATTTCCTGATTATAATCAGTGATAATTTTTGGGCAATTTTTCTTAATCCGTTTGTAAAACGGTTTCACGGATTATAACCCGGGCCAACAAATATGATAAAACAGCCTTCACGGAAAATAATCCGGACTCATTTCCGGCAAGACTGATTACAATCCGTTCGAAATCCGTTTTAGAAGCCGGAAAACAGGAAAATTCCGGGTTATAATCCAGAAACGGATTATAACCCGGAATAAAACGGATCCGTTTTCAAAATATTTTGCCCATAGGAAAGTCAAATACTGCAGCTATTATAATACTATTTTGCTTTGAATTTTTCTCCTTCTTAGCTCAAATACAAAGGATACAGCAAACTCATTCTCATAATGACGCAGTTGACTGCAAAAAAATAATATAAAATGAAAAAAAAAAGGATTTCCTTATAGTATCAAAGTTGGAACTGCTATTGAAAGAGCTAATGAGATCCAATTACGAGTATTATTCGCAGTACCTTAATTGAACAGCAATTAAAAGATAAGTGAATACGTTTTAAAGAGCTTTCTTTCTCGAAACGGCAATTCATTAATATGTAAATAGAAAATTCTGTAGCATCCGTTGAAATAAAAAAAGTAGGATATTCTAAAGAAAAAATGTGATTAAAAATTCAACGTTAATACAAGCGATAAAATGTGCCAAACGAGTGCTTGACAAACAAAAAAAAAAAGCACTGGAAAAGAAAAAGCAAGAAAAAATTACTCATTCGACATAAAAGGTCATAAAATGACTGACACACACACACACAGAAATAAAATATTTCCTACAAATCGTATTTAAGGCTTGTATATATCTCCTGTTTTTTAATTAAATTCGCATTTACGATTATTTAATTTTTCTTTTTTTCACTTTTCAGTCCATTAGTTTTACTCGGTGAAAAATTGGGTGAACTTTGGTTTCTGTTTTAAAAGTTAATTAATTTTTTTAGTCCTATGGCTTTTTTCAAATATACGAGTACATGGATACTAAAATTAATCAGTTTCACCTAACTTTCCTACTTTTTTACCCTCTCAAGCACCAAGTATTTATGACAAAGGACACACTTAGGTGGCTTACAATAAGCTCTCCTGCTTCTCCAAAAAAAAAAAAAAAAAAGGCTTCTGTTATCGCAATATTTGTGTACATAAAATGACAATCAATCTTTTGTGTAAAAATTTTCAGCTTCCCGTCTGACGGTTATAAAATATTATTAGTCTTCGTAGAGGCGAAAAATGGAAGAAAAAAAGGTGTTGAATATTGAAAAGGCATTGTATCTTGGGAAGAGAGGTCAGTATTGGTTTCAAAATTTGTTTTACACTTATTGTTCTCGAATGAATAGTCAATGCAGCCGATCTCGAAAAAGGGCTCACGAATTTTCCACTTGATGTCAAAAGCTTGTGTATAACTTTGTTTCCTATATCTCGTACAAAACTTTTTTTTTTACTTTACACGTGTCGGTAATAGTATATATAGTCGAATATATTTCGCGTATTTTTTGCCTCCTTGGGCTGTAACAGACCCTTGACCTAGTTTGTGATGAAGGATTTTGTTAACTAAATACTAGGAACCTTTTCATTCTATGGGTTAGAAGGTATAATCAGTAAAGTTAGATATTGAATGATTATTAATGGTAATATCTAAAACAAAAAATAAAAAAAGCAAAAATTCATTGAAGTTTTATGAAAGTAGCCGGGGATAAATATGTTTCAGACCTTGTAAATGAATAGCTGAGGAGTCATGAAGGCAAAGATGAATTCTCTTTTACATCAATTGTACGAGTACATAAAAAGGCTCAATAACTTTTATTGAGAAAAAATATTTTCAAATCTTACTCGAAGCATACAACTTTTCATGTTTTATATAAGAAACTGAATTCAGTTTGTAGCTCATTTTGTTGCTCATTTTGTAGTTCATTTTGTGACTCAATTTTTGGCTCATTTTGGAAGCAAAAAAAGCTTCGTCCGGACAGACGTCATCATAATTATGATGACATTGGATACACAAGGACACGCACAAAATCGACTAAAAGTCATATTAAGCTTATGTATGATGACGTCATCATACGATAACATTGGACACACACGGATACCCAAAATTTCGACTAAATGTCTGTAGTAAAAAGAATACATCCTTAATAATTGTATATTGCATTTCTATCAGACCTAGACTACCCATAATCCGAAAATGAAAAATCACTTAAGCTAACCTGATAGAGAAAGAAAAAAATATGAAGAACACGATTATTTTTGCAATAGACTGGCGCTAAAAAATCCTTTTTCCTACCTTTAACAATAGACCTCTGAATTCAGCGAACATTTCATTAATGGCGAAACAAAAATTTTTTCATTTACTCTGCGCTCCGATAGGATTTTATAATTTTCGAATCATCCGACGTAGGTATAGAAGAAAGAGAACGAATTCAATTTTCAATCCGATTTTTCGTCTACAATCAAACGCTATCAGTGCATGCCGTGGGTTTGTTTTGTATTTAAATTATATAATCCTCCCCTTCGCAGCCGCCCTCGTCATCTGCCAACGTAATCCAATAATTCGTAATTTCGTAATTTCAACAGCGTCGTGGTCGTAATGCCCGATGAATGGACATATTCGAACAGTAGTCCACAGAAAATTTCTATCTTCGTATTGAAATTCGCCCATTTTGTGTTGAGCTAAAAAAATTTCAATTACCGATACGATCAAAAAGCGTGTACTCAGCACGTACTCCAGTCGGCTTCTATTTATTTTTGTCTGCTTTTCTTTTCAACAGAAAAAAGTGGACCCAGTGGTTGGGTGAGGGGTCTTTATTGTATCGGTACTGCGAGTTTTATTTTGGAGAACGTTGAAAGAATATTCATAGGGAAAAAAAATTTATTTCTGTCGAACGATAAAGGCGCAGCCAGCAAAAACGAGAAAAGCTACAGAATTATAAATTCAAGCGAGCGAAAGGAAACAAATCTCAAAAAACAGTCGTTTTCGTGTTTTCCAACCATTTCTTTGGCCTTTTTTTTCTCCATCTTGAAAGCTACGTTGATTATTACGGAGGTACTCCTGAGATTCTTTCAATCTAAAGTTTCGCTCAGGAGCTAAGACTTCTGTAAATAGAGTGCTTAATTTTGGAATTGTTGTTTCAATACCACTCGAGAGAAGAAATGTTTTACGAATATCCCCGATTCAATTAAAAGCACCTGCCTTTTGTAAATTAATGTGATGTGTAGCGACTAGGAATTCTGGAGCATGATGGCTGGGCGAAGGGGTGAAAATTTCTTCAAATCTTCGAAACGAGAAAATTGGTGAACACTCAATAAGGCAAAAATAGCGAGTGATTTTCTTAAAATGTTAGAAAAGTACCAACATTAAAAAAAAAGGTCACAACTATTTGAAATATCTAATTCTCATATTTCAATAATAATGTAGCTTGTTCTAAAATAAGAATATAAGTAGAACCCAAAAAGATTTGAAAATAACGCAGGTTATTTTGAATCTCATTATATTTTGGAGTAAAGCTGTAGCTTCTTATTAAATACTAGTTAAAGTAGATAAAAAAAGATCAATGAAAACCAGGTACACAGCAAGTGGCAAAATGATTGGCTACTTTTTCTTTAGTTACACGCGAAAGAGAAAAGATAAAGATGTGCAGTTGGTTTTGAATGAAAATTCATTCTTTAATCTTATAATCGTATACGTAAAATAATAATAAATAACACTAGACCACGTATTATGGAAGGGCGCCCCTCTTACGATTTTATGAAAAACAGTTTGCAGCCAGGGTTGGCACGTAGATGAATTATTTACAACTGCACGTATTATTTACGCGTGTATAATACGCGTAGAGAATTCGGAATTATTTACATCTGCGCGTAAATAATGCAAATAATGTAGAGAATTGTAAATAATAGGAAACTGAGAGCGTTTAACAGTAAATACTACTAAAAATATCGACTCAATTTGAATTAATTACGTGTAGAGAATTCATACACGTGTAAATGGCCAACCCTGTTTGCAGCCCACCTAGTTCGTTTAAAAAACACAGCGAGCGCCAAGTATTAGAAAATTCAATAAAAATTCAAAACTCCACTTCGTTAGCCCACGTTAGGCTCGCTACGGTTTAGTGACAGTGGCTTTTTTTCTCAATATCATAAAAATTTTGGAGCAAAAATGTTATCCTTCAATGAAGATATAAATATTTTGAATTTCCAATGTTCTTATTTGAAAAACTATTAGTTGTTTTCAGTGATTTTTCTACATTTCATTGTATATATTTCAAGCGCTTCAAGTATTTCTTAGACGAACTACAAATCTCAAACGCCTTATTAGTAATAATGGCCGCTCCATGCTCGTATATGAAATATAATTTCACTTAAATGTTGATCATTTTACCTAGTATATTTTCGAAGGCGTAAAACTTGATTTTCAAAGAATTTGCTAAGCAATGGTCATATTATTTTAGCAATTTTCTACAGGATTAGCAGAGAGAAATTCTTTCCTCGCGCTGAAAATTAAATGTCTATGTACATAATTTACCCTCCACTGTTAATATCTGATGGCAGAGGAAGCAATTGCACATTAATGTGACCATTACTTAGCCAAGTCTTGAAAATTTGCCATTTTTTGTATGTATTTTTCTTTATGCGTGTAATTCAAAAAACAAAAAGTTAGCCGGTTATTATGCCACACCCTGTCAAATAGACTTTTAAAAATCGAAACTATACTAAAATTTGATTAGACATTATAAGAATCTAAAATATTGAAAGTCTTTATGGGTTATGTAGGTACTGATTTGTAGTACCATCCATGGTACTGAGTCTCTGAAGATGCTCAGTATATAACCTTGAAATGAGAATTCAATTCAATTCAGTTTAATTCATTGGAATTTTTATTCCAAACTTACTACGTCGTATAAAAGACATTTGTCAGCAGTCAGTGTAGAACATTAAAAAATGATCACTTGATTATTCTGTCATTTTCGAACCGAACTGCCACGGTAATATGAAATGCTACCCAATACATCTACGTTTTGATGGTATTTAGAAAGTAAAAAGTCCTCACTCCTTAGCTGAATGGTCATGTTAGCCATTAAAATTTTTTCAAGTGAAATTAATTATAAAGAATGAATCAAAAATTTTCCAATTTTTTCTACGAATAGATCTTATTAATGTCTGAAATTCTAATACTTTGGATAAAATTCCATTTCATGTAAATCAAGTACGCTAAAGGCAAACTTTATGTGCATTTTTAACACAATTAAAAATATTTCTCCGAGCACAGAGATATTTGCGGAAGTTTTCCAAGGAAACATTGATTCTGGGTTCAATTTCTTAGCTATAATCATGCACAAAAAATTTAAATTACCAACTTACCTTTTACAAAAAGTGCGAGTATGAAGAAAATGAAACATGCGAATCGATACACGCTGGTAAGGCCTGAGGATGCCAGTAGATCGAAATTTATCGAAAAAATTGCACGACGATGGCGACATTTTCGATGATGACCAGCTGAGACAAAGGCGAACATGCTTAGCTCAGATACATGACACTGCTACAATCGTATCTCCACAAGAACTTGAAATACTCAAATCTACTTTCCATCCGAATTAGCTGTCATCTTCGTCTACCAACTAGAGTGAACTGAATTCTACCTTCAGCCTTTTTCCACCTTCAACATTCACGTTTTTGCAACGAAAAAAAAAAACAAAATCATATATCAAAGGCGGAAAAAAATAAATAAAAAGTTGAAAGTAATTCGAAACAGAAAGGTAATAAATTTTCAACCTGTATGCTAAAAAGCACTTCGTTGGCGAAAATTGTTGCTCACCGAAAGCGAAAAATATACATTTGCAGAGAAGGCGGTGCGAAGAGACGACAGAAAGATGAATTTTTGATTAGAGAGAAATAAACAGTAACCACACGAGTATAACACGTTCGCGAAACCCCAAAAATCGAACACCAACACGATACACTAAAGAAAATTAAAAATTGGAAAAAAAAAAAAAACGGAAAAAAAAATTGAAACCTGCACAAAGTGGAAATAATCGACTAAAAATGAAAAGATGTTGCCGGAGAAAGAGATGTTTGCATAACCGATTTCGTTGCGAACTCGAAACGTTCTGAATTTGCAGCAGCCGAGACTACACAACAGCACAGCTCAATGCACACCTTCGTTACTACACGCACAGCTTTTATGTATCTGGCTGCCACCTCCAAAAAAAAAAAAAGCTGGAAAACTCTCTTTCGGTGGCTTGCAAAAATGTCCCACTTAGAAATTCACCCCCATAACCGCCGAATATTCGCTCACCGTTCGGGCAAAGTTTCCAGCCAAGTTCTGTGCGTTTCATTTCTTTTAACTCGTGTTTTTATGGGTTAAGATTGACCATTTTTCGCATTTTTGGATTCAAATAGTATTAAAATTTTACAGCCTGTTCGTTGGTTTACAAAGCTAGCCGATATCTCTTCCCGTTCGCGAGTTATCGCGTTGCTTTGAACTTAGTCTTTTTTTTCTCGGTGTTTAGGGGAGGATCGAGCAATGCGAATAATAATTTTTTCAAGAGTTGAATCTAAAGTACCAGCGAGTGTAACTGTATAATGGCATGGTCCTTATCTATACATTTTGAATTTTTTTTTTTGGTTGCGATTCAGTGGCGTACCCAGCGGGGGGGGGGGGTTTCTTAAAGCAAAATATTCCATTTTTCCCCTTACTGCCGAAGCAGAGTTGCCAGATCAAAAATTCATTGAAAACGGGTCGCCAATACAATACCAGGATAAAATTATGCCATAAACGAAACAAATGAAAATAATTTTTCACTTTTTTTTTTTTGGAAAATTCCTCGATTTTGATTTTTCTATGAAAAAACACCAGAAATTAAATAAAATGGCAAAAAAAGATAGTTACTTGATCAAGAGAGGCAAAAAAATTCTAATTAGGTGTTGAAATCCAAGGGTACTAGAGTTTCTTCTACATTTTTTTCAGACACCACCCCCCCCCAGGCACACCACTGTTGCGATTCCCATTCTCATATCATTCACGTGAGAAAATAATTCTACTCAAGTTCCATGCCCACCTCCCCCCCTGCCACCCACTATAAGCAAAGTGATGCCTCATAACCCCTCCCTGCTTTATTGAAAATTATGGCAAAATTTCAATGTTTGAACTAACGGTGAAGAAGAGAGTGGAGCAGAGGATGTTTTTCTCTGAAAGATTGTTCATTTTCTTATTTTTACCTCTCGGAATAAGAAATAAATCATTTTTCAATCCAACTAACATAACTTCTAAAATCTCTTTTATCTATTTTCTAACCAACGAGGCTTTTCAAGAAAGAGTTCCCCTGCTCCCCCCCCCGCCCTCAGTATCAGTTAAAAATTCTAATTTTGCTACAATTTTCAATAAAGTGAAGCTTTGACTCCTCTTTGAGTAAAGAGAGTGAAATTAAGTAGAATTTTTTTCCAATGAAGAACCACTTCGATGGGTGAAAGGGGGAATGACGAATAATGAAAATTTTCACCATTGTATAAATAAGGGCAACCCTAAGCTGAATCTACTATGAAGAAAAACTTTTCTATATGTATATTCCAACAAACCCAATACCTGATGAAGAAATATGGGAAGTTAAGGACCTCTTTATTTTATTTCATCTCCCTGAGAGACCCATAATCTTTTTCCTTCTTGTCATGTGAAAACGTCTTTTTTAGATCATACGAGTATATTGTGAAAACAAATTAATCATGTTGATCAATAATATTGTGTGAATGATAATTGAGATCTCACATAGTTTTATGATCCCCAGATTCAGTTAGATTTTTTAATCACCAAGAAAATAAGAAAACTTGGAGAGAAACCCTGTTTTTTTACTTTCTATCTTAATTTTTTTTTTTTTTGCTATTCCCATTATCCAGGTAAGATTTCCATCCGTTTTTATATGAGTTATGAAATTCTTCCTTGGATATAAATTCAACCGAGATTCTTTTTCTCCACGCATAACTTGTATTTTCATTAAGATTTTTGCCAACTTGTTGGCAGAGAAAAAGTGAAAGATTAAGGATAAGATGATGAAAAAGTATATTCGTAAAAGAATACGAGTTTTATAAAAATACAATAAAAAGATACAACAACCAAAAAATAGAAGGTTGATGGTGTAAAATGGAGGTATTTTTTCTCACATCTTATAGAATGTAAATGTAAAGAAAAACCTCGGAAGGGGAGAATACGTGCGAATAAAATACATCGAAACATATTTGCATTAGGTTAGTTTGGGGTAGGGAAAAAAAAATACAACAGGTGGCTCAAAATAACATCTTTTCAAGCAGGCTTTGTGAGGTCGACGAAGAAAATGTTTATTTTTTAAGAAATCTCCCGTTTTAAGCTGAGAATAACTGTTCGCCATTGGTTCCTTTTTTTTTTTTTATTAGGTACATACGCTTAAATTGAATTGAATCTGCACAGGGTGTTCCCAAAAATCACATATTCTCTGAACACAGTGTAGTAAAATTTGATATAAGCTTCTGGTTTGGCTTACAGCTTACAAAAATAAACAAAATGCAAGAATTTTAAATGATTCCTCAACATTAAAAACATTTTTCAAATTAAATTATGCGTACTTTCAAGGAGCGAGTAGTATAGGGTGCGGCTAAATGACCAGCTATATTTATTCTTTGACTCATACGCAAAGATAAGAGACATGCAGTTGATTTTAAATTGACATTCTTTCGTTAAGAGTGCCCCTGATTGTATTTTATATGAGAAATTTTCTGAGGGAAGGGCTGGGTCATAAATTTATTCCCAACCAACAAAACATTATTTATATTCAGCCTTTTCTTGATGAAATTTGAGGCTAAAAGTGAGACCTCAGACCCCCTAGCTCCCTTTGGGACGTCAGTGAATTCGATTTCACTTCCATTTTGCCAAAATTCTTGAAGGCATGAAACCCAATTTTTTGATTTTTCCAAGCAATGGTCACATATTATTTTGCAACATCTTCCTCAAAATGCCTTCAATTATTTGCAAAATTGAAAGGAGGGGGGAATTATGCACAAGTGAAGGTCCTTATGGACGTTTCTTTTGTAGTGCATGGAGGGAAATTCCCTCTGCTGATGTTGTAAGATATTGATGTACACTCAGAGAAAAAATATTCAAAATTAGTATGCTGCATGCTAACTTAAGAATAATTCAGGTTTTATGTGAAAAATCAGTATAAAATGTATTAAATTCTCGTATACAGCACACTCATTTCCAACATACCTATTCATACTGATTTTCAATATTATTTTTGTGTTAATTTTTAATATTTTTCGCTGATTCTTAATAAATGTTTATTAATTTTTCATATAAAACCGCAGTTAGTATACAGCGTATTAATTTTCAAAATTTACTCTCTGAGTGTACCTACCATTGAATAAAATTAATATATTATGGAATTTACTTACTTGAAAAATTTATATTAGTTTTTCAGTCAGATGTTCGATTTTTTGATCGAGCTTACATCAAAATGCTTAAATTCTATTCAACTTGAGAGAGAAAAAATTATTATATGGAAGATGCCCTCGCTACATTATTTTTAATTTTGTGAACGCACCAATGACAGTAAAATTGAAGATATAAATTTCAGCATAAGCTGCTAAATATATTGTTATGTGGGCCACACAGCCATTGACGAAGGGGCAAATTAGGTACATGCTTAGAATTTGGGTCTTGATTCATGCAGCTACGGTAAGCAGTCAGCATCTGCATAAAATAATCTGCGATTACTTCCACCTGCGTACAATTTATTGAACCACCGAACTCCAAAGGCCATAATAAAAAAAAATGTTTATGTACGTTCACGAGGAGAAAATATATAATTCAGGTAAATTATGGTCGTGAATGATTTTCAACATTTTCTAGTATTCTGAATTGTACTTGGGTATGCAAACTTTTTTAAAAAGATCGGAATTTTATGGATTTTTAGGGTTTGCTTAATCTTAGCTTTTTTGATTTTATTTTTTTACAATGAGCTTAAGACTATTAAATAAAACAACTTCAGTGATTTGAAATAACTAAATTTATACTTTATAAAATATATATCGTCTTCGTTTCTCTTCCACTATTCATATATATAGAACATACTTATCTTCTGAATGAGTTGAGATTTCGGCTTTTTCACTGGCTTTTCCTGTTAACACGAACAAAATTGAATTAAATTTTCACATTTTTATTCACCTGCATCTGTAGTCTATACATATTTTATTTTTCAACTTTCTGTGACAAATTATGCATCAAATGAATCTACAGAATCGTGAGAACATTAACCTTCGACAAGTGAATCTCAATGATTATCTAGAAATAATCCAGTTATTCACGATTCAAATTGGACCTTTTTTTCTTTTTTTTTTTTGAAAAAATGTTGAGTAACAAAGAAAAGTCGACCATGGGCAACACTGATTTTCGTGATGAGACGTCACCAGGTCACCACATAATGTTACTATTATAAATTATTAGGTTTGGCAACATGTTGCCAGAGCCTATTAAAATCATTTTCTTTTTGAGTTCTGGTCGATTGGTGATGACGTCGATATTTATTATGGCAAGCTCATCATACGAGGGTTGTTCAAAAAGTAAAGCCTGATTGGCCATAAAAGAAGACAGAATTGATGCAGAGACTTGACCTTGGTAAATTTAGAAAGGTTTTGAGATCTACTTTTCATCATCATTTCCAAAATTGTTCAAACATTTATCATAATGAGACACCAGCCATTCAAACCCATGAGTATACCATTCCTCTGTACAGAAATTTCTCACTTCTGTTTTAACCTCTTCATCAGAAGGGAATCTCTTGCCTCCTAAATGACATTTGAGGGCTGGAAACAGGTGAAAGTCACTTGGAGAAAGGTTGGGGGAGTAGGGAGGGTGAGCCATGATTGACCATCCAAATTTTTTGAGCTGGGCCTGAGTTGCTTGTGTGGTATGAGGATGGGCATTGTCATGCAGAAGAATAACCTGATCCTGTGGTAAATTTGGTCACTTTCTCCCATTTTCATGCCTCAAAATTTGTAGAATTTCACAACAAGCAGCTGAATTAATTGTATGAGACACGTGGCATATACCGGATCAACAAAATTCCATGGCAATCCCAAAAAACAGAAGCCATAATTTTTGCTGTTACCTGCTCAGTTTTGTCAACGCTCGTTCTGCCCACGATAAACAGCCGCCGCCAGTGGCGCACACGTGAAATGTCAAGACCCCCTTCCCCGCACGTCACACCTAATTTTTTGTATATTTTTATCCCCGTCTCACCCCGCGCAGAGAGGAAACAAATGGTAGACCGAATTTCAAAATTTAAATACACGCTTACAGCACTTCCATGGAAACTGACGTTGTTTCATGCGTTCAACTTTCTTTTTTTTTTCGTTCATGCTCTCGGTCTCTTCTTACACTCACCCTCTTCCCCCCCATGCGGTAGTTCCTTCGGTAATTACGAATGGGCACATGGCACCAGCCAACAGGCGCTACTTTTTGAATGACCCTCGTATTTTGTGAAACAAGGTATCGGCGTAACGCACGCTGTAGATTGTGAACGTAGTGAAAAAATACGAATATTGAAAAAAACTGAAAAGTATTTTGTTAAATATTTTTTTCATCAAAATTTTTTGAATTGAACTTTAATTTATGAGTTATTGATTCGTTTTTAAAAAATATATGTAATTTTGCTTCTCAACAATATAAGTCAATTAAGTGTACAAAAATCGCATTCAACCGAACGATAACGGCTCGATAAAACTCAGAAACTTATATTTCATCACGGATCATTAACATCATTTTCTAACACATTTGAGAATTCTTTGAGTTTGTGGATTCTCGATCAAAATCGAATTGCACCGTCGAGAATTGTTCAGTAATGAAGAAACAATTTCTGCGGATGTGATAGGGTGATGGTCTACTGATTAGAAGTTTATTACGAATTTACTAGTGATGAGCACAATTTTATTTAATTTGCCCAAAATTCAAAAAGCCAAGAACACATCCGCAGAAATTGTTTCTTCATCACTGAAGAATTTTCGACAGTGCTATTTGATTTTGTTGTAATCTTCATTTTTTTTAAAATGTTTTTGAACTTTTATTTTGCTTTGTTGATTATTATTATTTTTTAAATTTCATTTGTTTGATTTATTATTATTATTTTAAAATTACAATTGACCTATCTTTTCCTTTGCCATTTGCCAAACCTCTTGCAGCTTCGTTAGGAAGTTGCTTGTTCTGTACTGTCATTATGTTCTCAAGATTTTGTATAAAAAAAAATCAATAATTATAAGTAACTATATTTATAAAAAGTATCGATAAAAAACTTCTTAGGTACTTGAATTCATTTCGATGAACATTGGCAATAGCGTTCGACTAATTTTAAATCTTCCTACCTATATAGCAATTGATTCTTTCCATGACTTTCTTCCTACAACAATTGATTCTTTCCATGACTTTCTCCCTACAGCAATTGATTCTTTCCGTGACTTTCTTCTTACAGCAATTGATTCTTTTCATGACTTCAATTTTTCGATCATAAATTGGAATATATGGGTTCGTAGAATTGTCGGTATTTGGCTTCTGCTGAAAAATTAGAAATTAGTGAATGATCAACATTGAAATTCATATGATGACTATCTAATACAAAACTAACTTACTTTGTTTAGGGAGTCATTTTCCAAAAATGGAATAATAATTGTACACACCAGATAAGCAAGGCTTGTATCAATTAAAACCTCTCCAATGCAATAGTAAAGAAGTGTTAGGAAGAAAACAGTGTACGTGTTCATTAACCTGGGCCCCATTGTCTTGTCTTCTATAATTTGGCCGTATATAATGCAGGTTATTAAAATCGTTGTACAAATCTAAGAAATAATAAAAAACAATGACAAAATATGTACGAATTAAAACAGTAGCTAAACGAATTCATGAGGTACCTAATTTAATTGTAAGTTAAAAACCAGCAGTTCTACGTTATGCATAGAATCAAAATAATTTGTTTCTCGAAAGCTCGAGTAATTATTAGCAGCTCTTTGATTTATATTATTATTGTATTAGAAAAAAGAGAAACCGGATTACCATAAACGTGGACGAAAAAGACTAAAATATAGAAAAAGCATCTTGTAGTGGTAATATAGGACGCGTGTATTTATTTAAAAAGAATGACCATTGAATAGGTCTTCGTATTGACAGACAAGAAAATGGTTAAACTATAGCACTAGATTCAGGCCTCTAAAAAAGTGCTACCAAATGTAGCATTGCTAAAAATAAGACACATATATGTTGGTAGACAGCATAGCATGCTATAAAATTAGAAATTGGGGAATGAACTTATCAATATTTCTAAATTTATTTATACACAACAAACTTACTTTGTTTCTCGTATCTCTTTCAAAATATTGATAAATACGATGAGATTGGATATAAAAACCAAAGATTCTACACATTAACATTCCCCAAAATAAACGAAAAAGAAGTATTAAGAACGTATCATACAACAGGTTCATCTCTTTGGGGTTTATCACAGAAAATATTACACGGTATAAGAAAAACATAGCGAACGAAGTTTTGACACCAATTTTAACAAAATAAGTTCTTGGGCAGTTTTCGATTTTCGATTAAAATAATTTGTAATACAAGCACTTCGAATGCGAATGAAATTATTAGAGTGAAATGAGAATACGCAAACGCAGACGCTGAACGATATAAAGACTAAAAAATATAGTTTAGACCGGTACAGCTAGACGTAAAAGCACTTATCTATAAAAACTGATGAAAAGGAAAAGATATTACAATGTATGAAGGCTTTCAAACAACGACCTTGGAATTGACACTCGTGGCCTGCTCCTGCTCGTGGCTATTTTTAACAATACAGCTCCACCGGTTTTAAACACAGATGTTTTAAAACATTATTTCCCAGTGGCTGAGTTAAAAATACGACACACAGTGTTGACTGTTGGTAAAGTTATACAATGGCTAAGATTTTGATGAAAATGCTTATTTTTTCTGGTTCTTCTTTCACTTGCATTCTAGTACGTTTTTCTCGTTTCAAAGAATTCCCTGTAAAATGAGCCTTTATTCATTTCGCATATTTTTAGAGGAAATGTATTTATTTGCATTTTTTCCCTACCCTATGGGCAAAATATTTTGAAAACGGATCCGTTTTATTCCGGGTTATAATCCGTTTCTGGATTATAACCCGGAATTTTCCTGTTTTCCGGCTTCTAAAACGGATTTCGAACGGATTCTAATCAGTCTTGCCGGAAATGAGTCCGGATTATTTTCCGTGAAGGCTGTTTTATCATATTTGTTGGCCCGGGTTATAATCCGTGAAACCGTTTTACAAGCGGATTTAGAAAAATTGCCCAAAAATTATCACTGATTATAATCAGGAAATCCGTTTTAAAAACGGATTTGGAAAATTAATCAAGATGACAAAAATAAATGCAAATTTTCAGATCCGATGATCGAAAATAAAAACGGACTGACAACGGATAAAATTCTCATTTTACGGATCATTTTCTCATTTTTTGCCCATCGGGTATATTTTTGAGCATATTTTCCCAAACTTTTTCATATGTCACCCATGTGGCCCTGGCCAATTCTTTGCATAGTTTGCAATTTTTTTTCCTTTTTTTCCTTTTTTCTGACTGGAAAATTAGAGAGTAAATTTTTTTACCAATCTGGTAACACTGGTACAGTGTTATGAGCATTTGATTTTTTCTCTTTTTAATAAATTTTTTCATCTGTGTCATGTGTCCGTGAACCTCTAGGAGCACGCAGAGTGCTACAGAGGGAGGAATAATAATACGTCATTCTGTATCCGTATCAGTTATATGCCCATTAGAAATAATGCAACTTTTAATTAACTTTTCTAGTCCTAAAAGTTCGAATTTTGTTTAGTTTTTGGTTTAGTATGATTTATTTATCGTCAAATTGTACCATCTGATCAAAATTTAATTCATCACAAACGAGGTAAGTGTATAAATCCTCATTATAGGTACAGTGGAAATCACTTATAATGAGAGTGAAAGGACCAACTACATATTTTTCTCGTTATAAGAGGTAACTCGTTGTATCAGATTTATTTTACCCAGTAAACTATTTGCTAGGACTTTAAAATGTACTCGTTTTAAAAGATATCTCGTTATAACAGATCGCAATGGTGAATTGTTCTGCTGTCAACTGCAGCAACAGAATGGAAAACACTTACCTCGTCTGTGATGAATTAAATTTTGATCAGATGGTACAACTTGAGGATAAATAACTCGTATTAAACCAAAAACTAAACAAAATTGAAACTTTTAGGACTTGAAAAGCTATTTGCGAGTTGTATTATTTCTAATAGGCATATAACTGATAAGGATACAGAATGGAGTATTATTATTCCCCCCTATCCAGTACCTTAGGAGCACGCACATCATCGACGTAATTTGCTGACGTTGCTCAGTTCCTCCCAGCCCCGCGCCCCGCCTGCCAACATATCCTAAACCCGTCGTTTTCCATACCATCCTTTCCTCTTTGCCTACCTACTCACCAGTGCGCTATGGACAAGCTGCTGGCTCAGCAATTTGTACTCGTGCACTGTTTTTCTATTCCTTTGCTGTTTAAAATTCTTTATTTATGTCTGTCCTTTCCTTCCATATTTATGACATCCATTGCATTCCTATAAAATTACAAAACAAGCTGGGGGAAGGTGCTCAATGCAATGGGGACCCCTGAAAAAATATAACTAATGTGACATTGAGGTACAACTCGAAAATTCTGCAAAACGATAACCCCTATTGAATTTGCATATTTTCATGTATGTTTGGCCTTAAAATGCATTTTTGCCCGCATATTTTGTGAGAAAAAAAACGCATAAAAAGTGGCATATTTGACCTTCAAAACTTGCGTATTTATCTTTAGAATCTTAGATATATGAAAATTATATAAAAATTTGAAATGGATCATATTTTCGTTAAGCCATAAACATAATGCAAGATTACATTAATATCAATATTCTCCTGCAAGAAAACTGTGTTTTTTACGCAGGATTTCTCAAAAGAAAATATTTACCTGAAAATATTAATTGATATTTCAAATTCCACTTTGTCGAAAATCTAGAACGGACTCGAGTCCGTAGTTAGGTAGTTAGTCACTTTGGGGCCTAACGAAGCAATCAAATGCACAAAAAACGAATGACAAAAAATACTGTATATATTTGTATCTTTGATTAAATAATAACAGTACGCATCCTCGACTCGTATAGGTTTTATGATTTCAAGATTATGCAATCGAGGAGCCTTTATTTTTGTGCCAAACAAAGAATAAGCTATCGGAATTGGGTATCGAATATTTCACAGTAATATAGGTGAGCTTGAACTTTTTTCTTTTTAATTATAAAAAGTCTAAAATTGAGAAAATTTAATAAAATTAGAATTTTCTTTGTTTTTTTGTATTAAATTGTTTTCAAGATTCTCAAGCATGAACAAACTACTAACTTTACTATCGTTTTCTAACAGAAGCTATCTGCCACTAATAACTTTAAAATGTAAATGAGAAACAAAAATCAATGACTTATAATTTCAACTCCAACTAAATGGTAAACTTATTAGTTTTCATTTTTATTCATTATTATTTTATTTTTCTAATTAGGTATAAAGTAAATGTAACGTATAAATATTTCATCAGTTTTACAAAGTATTGGTCAACTATGACGTATACTTCAAGAATATTAAAGATTGTCCTAATGGAAATAAGTAACTTATTTGTTTTTTTACTGTTCAAAAATAATTTTTCAACCTAAAATTCAACTGATTTTACTCGACAAAAAATTTAGTTCCTTATCTTATTTCCCATTATTTACTTTTTTAATTTTTTTTTTTAGGTAAATGATGATTTAAGTAAGTACCTCATAAATATTAACAAAAAAATTCTAACTTATCGTAGCCAATATCTTTTTCTGCCCTACTTATAACTTGGTAACCATTTTACTATGAACATCATTCTGACTTTTTCAGTTTATAATTTTTCATTTTCTTTCAACTTAAAGACAGGAACGTTGTTAAAATACTTATAGCACCATCACTTGTGTTGAATGATTATAATAATTCAGTTAAAATAAAACCAGTGAGGTCGTATGAATTCTAACTACATAACATAGCAATATCTATCAACTAACTATGAATACTGGTAATGAATATTTGGCCGTTCCAACGAATGAAGCTATGAGGTAAAATGATTTTTCCTTGTATGTAGAATTAGGTTAATTTCTAATTATTCATTCATTTTGTCTTTATAATATTATCAATTTCAAGAGTAACTTAATTAATTGAGGAAATTTACATTAATATTTTCAAATTTTTTAACACTAGAAGTACTGGTAGTGTCATATATGACACCACTCAAAATTTTGAGATGGACTTCTCAAAGGACCAATATTTTAAGAACCCCTGACTTGTGTCATACGACGCCACCTGGTCCTTTGAGGTTATTCTTGTGGTGTCAGAATTACACCACTTGGTCTTTTGAGTAATCGAGTAAAACCTGGTATTTCTAGTGTTAATGTGGAAAAACATCAGGTTATCAATCCATACCATTATTCTCAAAACCTCTCTTTAAAATATTTCCAAATTCATTTCAAATAGGTAGGTAGTGGGGAAAAAAATAGTTTTAAAAAACCGAAAAGAAATAATAAAATCGAAAAAGTCCTTATTTTGACCTTCTTTGGTATTAAAATTTTGATGAGTTTCTAATTTACTTACAATATCAGTTTATGAACAGAAAGTCCCATCTAGTAGTTATCCACTTATAATTAATTTTTTTGGTACGTAAACGCATGAATTGACATCGAGAAATTTTTTTCAAAACTCATAAATATATATGGTAGTTTTTATAAAGCACATCATAAAATAATAAAAAAATTGTGCTTCTACCTGAAAATATTTTACAATCATTTTTCTCATACCTTAGGTAAATAAACATCTTCATTCTTTTCCATAAATTCACATTGCATCGATGTGGAATTCTTCACACATATCTGAACTTTTACTCTGTAAAATTAATGGTTCTTTGTTTGCCTTTGTATGTATTTTGAAATTAATGAAAAATACAAGTATTTTATTGCACTCGTATCTACGACAAAAATAGTCACTTTCAAGAATTTATTATTTTTATTATTTTCTAAGCTGCTTTACTTACTTGCAAATAATTTATACAAGAGTTTTAAATGTTACAAGTGAGAAAATTGTGGCAAAATTGAACATGGTTTAGAAACTGTACAATTTAATAAAAAGTTCCTCTTTTCAATTTTTTTTTATTCAATTTAACAAAGAAAGTTACTAACAATTTAGTAAAGACCTGTAAGTTTTCCAATAAGTCCACAAGTTTAAATTTATCGTCTTCTTTTTGACTGTTATTGACTCGAGCAAATTCTTCATATTTGTAAAACTGGTCGTGCAGAATCCCCCATTTCATGAAACTTTCTACGTTTAAAAATTCGACGTGGCATCGTAAAGATAAAGAGCTATTTCTGAAGAACTATAAAATAATTTCAATAATTATACAAATTTCATTTTGTATTTGAACAGCCCTGCGTCATCTAGGAATATTATGCTGGATTACTATAAAACTGATATCGGCGATATAACTCCTCTTCACACATTGTTTGCTTTTTCAAGTATAGTCATAGGTAACTGCAAGTTTTAATTTTTATTGCTCACTATTGTGCAGATACTGCACAATGATAAAAATTTATATCCATCTATTGGATTTTTCTTTTTATTCTGTGAATATCACTTCTTTAACAGAACATGACTTCAAGTCATATGCTTCTAGTAATACCTTATGACTACTTTATATTCGTGTCATGAATTATCATTATTATTTACCTATTAGTGCGTTTTAATTTGTAAAACCCATTTAATCCATTAAATAAAGCGAGGTTCAGAATATTCGTTTACAATACGGGTAAGTGTCCCTAATTCAAACTTGGCTGTACAATAATTTTAAAATCTAGCTATTTGAAACATATTATTCTCTCCTTCAGAACCTAAAGATTACCATCGTTAGGGGAATATATTCGCAAAAATTTGTATTTCAGTGACATGACTGCTTTAGACGTGCCTTTCTTTTTACGAAAGAGGTACTATGTCATATTTTGTTTGTTCATCGGAGACATGTTGATGACTCTGCTGAGAATAAATTTGAGCGTTGTTATTGTTGATCTGACATCAGGTAAAACAGTAACTACTGGAAATGGAACTACTGTTCAGGTACCTGCCTAAGAATATTAATTATTATTATAGTTTTAGTGTAACTGCTCAGTATCTACGAAATGATGAGGCAATGGGAATCGTTTTTCCAAAAAGTCTTACATTTTTAGGAACCACTCGAATTACTGGTTTCATTGAAACAAACAAAAAAAAAAAAAGAGAAAAAAACACCTAACTTATGAAAAATGTGTCAAGTATCAAAACAGCTAACCTTACGAAATGAACTTTTATTTTTCTTTTAAAAAAAGATGCCTTTGATTTGCTACCATCCTGTGGTGTTATCAATTCTGTAGAATAATTTTATAAAAAGTACTTAAGGTGTTTTCTTTTCCCCTTCCTTCCCCTACTTACGCACGTTCACAATGTGCTTTGATTTTACTCGCTCTTAAACCAATCATGTACGAAGGAATTTTATTTTTGGTTACTTTTTCTCCCTCTTGATTGGTTTGGAAGAATGGCAAAAGCAAAAGTACATTGTGAACGGACCCTTAGGCCTTACTCCTTCGTTCATTTTAGCTGTGACTTATAGATCGTTGCTTCGTATATAAGGGGTCTGTGTGCCGTAGTGGTAAGTGCTCAGCCTTGCGATCAAAAGGTACCTGGTTCGAGACTCATCACCGCCACAACTTGACTCGGCTCTCACCTACCCGCACAAAATAAAACACTCTACCGTCCATCTATTCTATTCCATCTCACCCCGTATCGATAATAGACAATAGCCCACTGTTGTGAAAGACCTAAGTTGTCATACCACGATATAAACGAATATAAACGAAATTCTTCTAATATTGAATTAGTCAACAATATTACCAATAAGAATAAAATTTACTCTAGTCTATACATGAAAGCCAATGGCTTGGTAACTAGCGGAATAGATTCGAACTGGAAGAACGCAGGCAGGCTGAGCATTTTTTTTAAATGTAGATTACATCTTGCCATGTAATGTGTACCTACTACCTATTAAGTAATCAATGTGAGATTTCATTCAGCAGGAAGCAGATTTTGATTGGACTCCACCGCAGAAAGGCATCATTTTAAGTGCATATTCTTGGGGTTACATGTTTATACCAATCGGAGCCATTATTTCAAATAAATTAGGAGGCATAACTAGTTTTGCTTCGGGAATATTTGTCTTTGGAATTCTCACCCTTTTGTCTCCATGTGTAATTCAATGGAACCTTATTGCCTTCATTTCGCTGCGTTTTATGGAAGGATTTTTTCAGGTGAATGCATATAGCAAAAATTTACTGTAGAATGGTCTTATAATACAACCTATTCTTAGCCTGTATTTCTTAAAAGAAATGACCAAAGTACTCTTATCTATTCTCTTAATTAATATAGTCTATTATTTTTCAAGAATTGAAGTACCTAATTTCACTTTGACCAACAGAGTTTGTCAGGAATATCACTTATCACTGCATTTGTACAGTGGGTTCCACCAAATGAAAGGGTGCGCTTGATTAATATCGCTTTTCTAGGACTTACTGTCAGTGCTGCCATAAGTTATCCAATCACCGGTTTAATAAATTATCATTTTAATTGGAAATGGGTGTTTTATATCACAGGTGAATGCCAATACTATATACAGTAGAAATTGGTTTAACGAACACCGGCTTGAGCGAACAGCCTGTTATAACGAACGAAATACCTAGTCCTGGCAAAATTCCATAAGGACGTATGAAAAAAAAATCTGATAGAATGAACATCGCATTTAGCGAACAACTGGTTATAACAAACCTAAAAATGATGGATGTTTGCTCAAACCGGCGGACAATTGCTAGAAAATTCTGTACAAAACAATTTTTTTCAGCATATTAAGTCGAAACAAACAGATAATTATAAAAAAATTATTTTTCACCTGTTTGAAAGTAAGACTATGTTGTACTGTATTTGTATTTTAATTTCCATAGGTAACAAAAATTAATTCAAAGGGTCTAATATGTACTCTTTAATTTCACCGTGTTTCCATTTGGACAAACAAAAAAAAAAAAAATCGGTTTCAAAGAACAGTTCGCTGTAAGTGATTTCACTTTCAACGAACTCCTGTTACAACGAACAAAATTTGCGGTCCCCCGGGGTTTGCTATAACCAATTTCTACTGTAATACATAATGTATTTTTGAATGACTTTGAATTAAAAGCATTTATGTGGAGACCTGAATCCAGCCAGTACAATGCAGTCATGCTTTGTCACTGAAAGTACCAAGAATATGAATAGTTGAGTTTTGATAATCTCAAATTTCATTACACTTTTTTAGGTAGTGTGGCAATGTGTTGGTGCATAATTATTTTCTGTACCATCAAAAATTCCCCTCTTGAAGATAAAATAATAACGAAAATTGAAAAGGAATATTTTAATGCAGTCAATGAACAAATCGATCAAAGAAAAGTAAGAAATTAAATTTCTTTCAGTGTTTATGAAATAAATTGAAATTTTCAAATGAATAGTATTATCATTTATTTCAGGTAACTATTCCTTGGAAATCAATTTTAACTTCTCCTCCAGTTCTTGCTTATTGCAATGAACGTTTTGTAGAGGGTTGGTCATTTTCTTTTTTATTAACTTGCTTACCGCTGTATATAAAAGGTAGATAAACCATTAAGAAAATGATTTAACTTGATGCATTTTTTGTTCAAATTATCTAATAAACTCTGACCGGATCAAAAATTCGTCCTTTTGCAGATATTTATCCAACAAATATAAAAGATATTGGCATCTTGTCCGGTGTTCCGCATTTTTTCACAATTATAAGTACTTTAGCTTGTGCTTGGCTGTCTGATTATTTGAGATCTAAAGAAATATGGAGTAAAACGAAGGTGAGAAATTTTGTACATTCGATAAAAAATAGTAAAAGAAGCAGATTTTCAACCACATTTTCCCATTTCATCTGGACAAAATGAAGTAGACCTTTGTCTGCAAAACTTTGAAAGGGCTCAGATGCCTTATTTTTCAAACACTATTCATTTTAATTTATTAAGAATATTGTTAATGTGAAAAATTTTTCAAAATGAATCTAATTTTCTCTGAATTAAGATACATAGTCCATTAATCGTCAATGTCACATCTTTTGTGCAGTTACACAAAATTTTCATTACGTCTGGTCAAATACCAGCAGCATGTCTTCTCATAATGGTTGGTTTTTGGAGCAATTATCAGTTTGCTATTATTGCATTCTCCATTTTTAAAATTTGCTATTCTCCTGCATATACATCTTATTAGTGAGTATTCACTTTGGGACCAAGTGATGACGTTGTTTTATACTCAGGTTCACTGTAATCTTATTTAAAATCAAGAAAAATTTTAATTTTCCAGCTCTTTGACGTTAGATATGAGTTTGCCCCATGCTAACATATTGGCGTCAGCAGCAGTTACTTGTAAATGTGTTGCTATGATTTTGAATCCAATCATTATGGGCTATATGGTGAAAAATCATGTAAGAGAAAAAGTCTAAACCTATTTAGAGTTTTATAATTATTGATTAGATAATTTTCATTGATTCAATTTTCTTCCAGCTACCTGAAGAATGGAGTCGATATTTTTGGTTTCTAAGTATATTTAACTTATGGGGAGCTTTTATTTTTGCTAAATTTGGCTCCGCAGAAGTTCAACCTTGGGCTGATTCTAAAAATACTGCAAAATGTGTCTCATCGTCTAATGATGACAAATCAGCTGATGGTGCTTTACGTAATCATTAAAGTTGAAAATTTATACTGATTTTACTTGAATGCTTTCTTCAAGTTGTAACGTTTGATTGTTCTCTACTTTCGTTTTTCATCTCTGTGAATCACGTGCTACTATCTATCGTGAGGAATTCGAGCTGCAATATCTAACAAAAAGTTCTGCAGATGTCGTCATTGGTAGGTAGGTAATAATATGAGACGCTACAGCAAAAATAGCCAGGAGCTTAGGCTGGCTTATAGTTAAAATTGATTTTTCTTAGGATAAAGCTTTACAAAAAAATAAAAATGTTCGCAGTTTTTCTTTATTTATTAAATTCGATGCTTCAGTTCTTCGTCTTTCATGGGATGAGTTGAAAAAAAAAGTATCAAATATACCGACTTTTTTCAGAGATTCTCTTTTCTCATGCAAACCTGGGCAGTTAATTAATAGCCTTTGCAAATAGTAACAGCTAAAAAGAAGGGAAAGATTTAGATTTTATGTGAAATACAAAAGTATATCTACATTGTAACATTATTCTGCTGATGAATGAGGAAGTAGGTAGTAGGGTAGTTCTCGTACGAATGAAATTCTTTTACGAATTTCTCCCCACCCCTCCAAAATGTTTCCTTCTGAAAAAAAATTTATATTCAAGTTTCATGGGGAAAAAATAAGTAATTGAAAAGAAGAACAGCTTCGTCTAGGCATCGAGACTATATTCAAGGATAAAATGTCTAAATTTGAGTAAATTTGATGAAAAAATTAGCAAGAAAGTGGTAAATTGTAAGGGTACTTTTGAGCTGGAAACTCGTAAAAAATTATGATTTTGGCTAAAAACTCAAATCCGCAACACACGTGTCCAAGAAATGGCCTATATTTTGACCTGAAATCAACATTTCCACGCAATTTTTTGTACTTCGATATTGATTTCATAGCTGACTTTATAGTAAAAGGTAGACTACACCCAGGGTAGATCCAAACCCTTTCAAATCCCTTCGACCTATTTTCCCATCATATATTGAGTAGAATTTCGATTAATATTGATTAATTGATAATAATTTTTCGTATTTCTGGATTTTTTTGCCTTATAAATTTTTATCTCGAATTATTCTAACTTAAGAAAGTTATATTTTTTCCATCAATGTTTTATATTTCAACATACGCCATGATATGTTTGGTGCTTCAAAATTGTATAAGAACAAGTTTTTCAAACAAATTAATTAATTTTTTTTTTTAAATGCAAGATCCTACGTCATCTGAAAAAGTTATTGTTTACTACAAACTTTTAACGTCTCTGCCTTTAGAACGTCGTATCGTTGTTTTCGTATTTCTATATGATTTTTTCTGGACTTGCGCATGCAATTATCCCCTTTTGGCACCGTTCTACATTTACTCGTTTCGCTGCTGTCTAGTACTGTGACCTATTGCTTCAGTGTATCTGACGACATCGAAATTTCATCTAAATATTTTTTTCAAAATTTTTGTTTTCAAATTTCTTTATTTTGTTTCCGGTAAAAAGTGATTTTCATTTAGAGCTCAAATGTAATTGTAAAAAGGTGTTCGCTATGATGTTCGTAAGAGTTTCGCGTATTTTCATCAAAGCCAATGAATTTTCAATTAAATATCCTGTGATAAGGGGAATGGTGTCGTATGGCACCATTTGGCCCTCTGGTTGCTTCTTACAACAAATAATCGCTGGAGATGAACGATTCGACTGCTACAGAGCTGCACGATTCTCACTTTATGGCTGTTTCTATGTCGCACCTACTATCAATGTTTGGTTGACCATTGCACGAACACTTTGGCCCAAAAATGACATCAAGTCTGCTCTCATTAAGGTAGGTGTACCAGTCAATTTCAGTAAGTTAAATATCATGCATTTTTTCACTTTAAAATTTTGTTGCTAAAGTAAATTAAGTGGGTCACTATAAAATCTGTAGACAGATTTGTCAGGTACTTTATGTGAGCAGATGGAAGATTTAAAGATTCAGATTGTGGCAATTCAGCATCTCTTTTTTTTTTAAAGAGATACTTGTATAAAATATTAGCGTCTGAATACTGAGACAATTTCCACCACTCACAAAAATGTGTAACTTATTATTTTTGAATATAAAATATAGATGAAATTTTTTTCAGGCTGTTGTAGAACAAGTATCCTATACTCCCTTTGCAATGGTGAGCTTCTACTTTGGTATGTCACTGCTTGAAGGAAAAAGCATCGAAATGGCTAAACAGGAAGTGTATAACAAATTTCTTCCAACTTATCAGGTACTAATGGTGTTTCTGCTATTATTGATACTCATATTTGTGAATTATTTTTCATTTATTACTTTTCTGTTAAAAATCCAACATTCAATAAAGTTGAATGGACTTCAAGCGTTCTTAAAAGGTTACCCAGTTTCATGGTATTCCCTTTCATGTGCCTACCTAGTTACAAACAAAAAAGACAAGTTCAGAGTTTTGTATTTCTACATAATCTGAATTTTATGAATTAATTAAATTAGAGAAAATGACTGAAATTTTCAAATTGTTAGTCTAATTTAATCCCCTCCCCCTTGATATGAAGAAGTTGCAGCTAAAAATTTTGTTGAGTGAATCAGTCCAGTCATTCAAGCGGTGAACTTTGGAAAATGTGAAAGAAGTTACCTGCGTTGTGTGTAAAGCAGAATGGAAAAATGTTAAAGAAGTTGCCTGTGTTGGGTGTAAGGCAGAAAAACGTTATTAAGTCTTATTTTATATTTTCATAAAATTTACAAAAGTAAAATGTATACGCATGTGCTATTTTTTTACCAGTAACCAGAATTTTCTAAAATTTATGGATCAGTTCTATTTAAAATTTAAAATTTATAAATACCCACCTACGAACATGACAATATCTTCAGTTATTGGAATGATTGATTGAACTAAATTCATTTAATTGTTTCTACTGAAATTTATATTCTCTAAAGAAATAATAATAACTAAGTAATATAAAATAAAAATATGTCTTCAGGCAACTGTATGAAAATGTTAAAGAATTCACTGAAAATCGTGTCTTTATTTTATTTAAAATTGTATTAAGTTATTACTTTGAGATATTATTTAGCAAATTCTTCTTCAAATATATATCACCATGTGTGGACTGATTTATTAGCTTTACATTAAATAATATTTGTTACCTCAATAAGCTGATATAAAATATTCACATTGCAGGTTGGTGCTCTTGTCTGGCCAGTATTACAAACATTCAACTACACATTTGTTCCAGAAAGAAACAGAATACCTTTTGTCAGTGTTTGCAGCCTTTTATGGTCATCATTTTTAGCATACATGAATAGACAAGATAAAGAAAACAAAAGTTAGCATTTTGCAAAGTCAGCATAATGATGAAATTACTACGCTTTGTTACCACTTTTTCAAATTTTCCTTTCATTTATGTCTTTCCATTTTCTTAGATAGGCTGTTTTTTGTTGTTACAATTTTTTTCCTTGTTGATTTGTCTGTTATTTTGTTGTTAATATGTTCCTGTTATTGATTTTAGAAATCTCGACTGTACGACAATTTTAATACAATTGTTATCGAACGTTTTTAATTTATTTATTTACCTTCTTAGTGGACTACCTACCTACAAACCTATTTCAATATTTTTTTAAAATCACATTGATTTCTTGTTTACTGAGTAGGTACAGTGTTTACAGCTACATTCTTAACCTCCAATTTCTAATCCTAAGTTAAGCTTTCTTATTCATCGATGACGTAGGTAAATCTCTTTAAAGCAGATGTGTTTATATTAATTGAAAATTTTGCTAATTTGCCAAAATTGTTCATTGCGTGTGGTCAGTTTAGTCTCATAAATATATCTTTGGTTTATTTAATGCAATTCTTATTTAACTAAAATGAAAAATAATATATCTAGTAGTTGGTTAGGTTCTTGACCGTTACTTTCAAAGCCCTTGTACTTGTGCTGCGGTTATTTCGAGCACTCAGTTTGGCAGATTGACAGTTACCATTTTATTATTTTGTCTGCTCTCTGACATCAATTACCTTCATTCTTTCATGGTTATAAGTAATACGATTTCGTGGGAAGAAGAAAAAATATAAAGATACATTATTTGAAAGGAATTACATCAATAATTATTTTGGAATCCTGAGTTCACTGAAGACAAAAATGAGCAGCACTGGATTAACCTTATGGGCCTGAGGGGTCCAAGCCCTTGACTCTTGGTCTCTGGACCCAAAGATGGAGCAAAATGAATTTTATATTGAAAAATCTTGTGAAGCATGTACAAACCCGAAATAATAAAAAAATTGGACTAATATTTTTGTTTTAATTCTAAATTTTTTTACCTCTATGGGTGGCTATTAGATAATGGGCCCCGGATCCATGAAACCTTAATCCGGCACTGCAAATGAGTGCTTTTTATAATCATTCTTTGAACAAAAATCGTTAATTATTAGCCTGTAAATTGCCTTTATTATTTCGTTGGCTTGTAATGACCTTGAACATTAATTTGTATCTTTGATTTTATTTATTCACACAATCGTGATAGCATGATTCAATAACCGTTGCTTAGCTTACGGTAATAACGTCGGTTTTTGGCGGAAATGATATGATTATCAAATAATAGAATACAAGTTCAATTCTGTCGATGAGAATTCGGTAGTATTTTTTCCACCCATGATAATATAATCTATTTTTTTATTATCTTTTGGCCCACGTGTTTTTCTCTTAAAATAAAATCGCGTGTGAAAATGAATAAGACTTGCGTGAGATATCATATTATTTTTATTTAAAATAGATTAATTTTGGAACATTATATAAAAGCGGGGGAAATGGCTATTAAACTGTTCCGTCATCGTTGTAGAATTTTTATAAACTTCACATTCGAATATATAAAATGCATAATAATATGAACTATACATGTGAATTCTGAGGCCCAACATTTTTATCATTACCATACTCGCTCAGCGTTGCCAACTTAAATTGTCAAAAATCCACGTTTCGAGCGAAAAAAAAAGGTAGAGGTAAAAAAAACTCGAAACCGTGTTTTTCACTAGAAATTATTGCCACTAAAAAGAAGCTTATTACTTGCAAAATTCTGATTGAAAAAATTTAAAACTACTAAAATTGATATAAAATTCCCAACATTCCAAGAAAAAAAAACTGAAATCTCAAAAATTCTAAAAATTCTAGTTTCATATCAGACATTTATCAAGACAGTAAAAAATCCCTGGTTTCAGGAGTTCATCCCTCCAGTTGGCACTCCCGAAAATCGCTGCATAAAATTATTTTCAAGAGAATGGAGAAAAGAAAAGAATGATCTATAAGTACACATACGTTTCCTCCCACGACAGAAAAGATTGATAAAAACAGTAGGTACACATTATTTGTTTCTCTTGTGCTACCCGCATGAAACCGACCAACGAATAAACATGCGACGAAAAAAATCGTGGTGGTAGCTATGGATGAGTAGTTTTTTTTCTTGCTCCATGAATGAAGAGTGAAGATTTGCCAGTACATGTGCAGCGATTCGTCTGATCCGAGTGTCGTGGATTGTGTTCGTGAATTGTGAATGTGTCGGTGATTTGAATTTCTTCATCAAATGACCAAAAATATGTTCGGTTGACTTTGCGAGACTAAGTACTCGGATTTTTTTTTTCTCGAATTATCAAAAATTCCTTCCAAATTGATAAAATGCATGAGGTCCTTTCGCGAAACTGGAAAAACGGATGATGACGAAATGGTGTCGTATTTTAAACGTTCGGTTCAAGTTACATTTGTAATTATCGTAATATTTTATATGACATTGTTGCTGCATTATTGTCAGAAGAATATCAACGAGTTTGATCCGCAGGTAAATCATTCTTACTCATCATCAAAATGACGAATTCGTGTTCCCTTTGAACGAGCAGATATCTGATCACTATCAATCCACTACTGTAACAAAGTTGAATGTTAGCAATGTATTGCAAATGTAGTTTGGTTATCTATTTTTATTCTTCCAAATTAACTTGTCTCTAGTTCTGCTGATACCCAATCTTCTTATCTTCCATCTAATCAGATAATTTTCAGTCCCGTATCTGCAAGTCGTTCGAAATTTTCGATCTGCTACTTCCAGAAATCAACATTATTTTTGATTGATTTGTAAAAAGCTTCACGATTTGGTCTCATTGAAAAACTGAATGGTTGGTTTCAAGAAAGACAGCCCAATATTAGTAACTTGTTCAAGAGCAGCTTTCAACAGAACGTTTCAGAACCTGAGAATCAGATATAATCCAAGAACTTCAGTTTTTCACACTCGCGATTGGAGTTTTTAAGATTCTCCTCTTTTCCTTATTTTGGCTATAATTGTGAATATATTTGTAAAGATGATAACTCAGTTCACAGGATGAAAGTTCACGTATAACTTAATCGAAAATAGAACTAAATCTCGTTATAAGGCCGCTAAATTTGGACTTAGTTCCCTCTGATTTTCAGGTCCTGAAATGAAATATAAAATTGTTTTACCTGTACCGACTAAAAGTAATCTTACTATCTTTAGAATATTTTCTAACGCTCGCTCTTGTCTAATTTCTCTTGGTTATGTTCATCGTAATTCGTTGATTTGTTTACGAAAATCTAAATCAATTGTAGATAAATAGTCGTTCGTGAAAACCTTAAATTCAAATTTATATAAGTACTTTTTCTCTCATAAATTATCATTTCGTAATTCTTGCATTGTTAATAATTAACACTTAAGTTATACATCAATTTATCAAATATTCTTTAGCTCCTTAGATTCAAATAATTTAACCAAGTAGCTATGTTGGAAAGAATAAGGGATTTCTGGTTTTTGTAAAAATTGATTGAAACCCATTTTTCATTATTAATAACTTACCAACACCCATAATTGTTTTATTTTTATTATATTTTTTTCAAATTTCCATTATTGGAGGTTGAAAAAGACGAACAAGAAAAAAAAAAGGAATTCTAATTCATATCGAACTGCCTTCAAAACTTTTCTTAGGTTTTATTTTTTACAAGTTTGGTCTACTCGTACTTTAAAATATCGTTTCTTCTTTATTATAATATGTAGTTTTCATCATACTAAAATTTTTACCTTTAACTTAATATTATTTCTTAATGAGTTGATCGAATTGATTTAATTTTTTGCAACTAATGTTTTTGATTTTCTATACTTCTCTGTCTACTGAAACAGAATATTTTTGTATGTTGTTCCATGAAAACAGTAAAAGTCAAGTAAATCACAAAATATTCAGTTGTAAACCAAAATGTCAACTTGCTCATGCGCACGCGCAATTCAACCTAGTATTGTCCTGCAGTGCTGAAGAAAAAGTTATTCAATATAAACCTCCCCTTATAATTTACCACTTTCACTATTCCTGATTTTTTTCTTCAAATTTTTTAGCCATGACGTGCATTTTTCAAATTCCTTTCAGTCGTTTCTCAAAGTGCTGATGGAAAATTTGTCTCAGTAATTATTTATCCTTATATATATTGAATCATCAGTTGGAATTTTTTGTAAAATTTTCTTTTGTTACTATTTAAAAAAATTTTTTCATTTATTTTTCTTTTAGATATCTCCAAAATGGCAGTCAAATGCAGATTACGAAGAGCAACAACAGCAAATCAACAGAACAGAAAAATTTCTCTCAAAAATCTATCCATATACAGACATCACTGCTACACCTTCGTCAATTAACACCTACTTGGAGGACATCTTTATCAGCGTTAAAACTACCAAACATTACCACAATACCAGACTGAAGATTATTCTGAAGACATGGTTTCATTTGGCAAAAGAACAGGTAAGCTTCCGAAATGATTATTTTAAATGATATAAGTACCTGATACATGATTCAAGATTTTATGAGAGATTCTTCGATTGAACTTTTCAAGCAGGCAATAGTTTTTCTCCGATGACTATGAAATAATAAATTTTGCATTATCGTAAAATGACATCATTCAACCTAGTATTATGATTAAAAAAAAAAAAAATCAAAAATCAAAATATACTTCGAGGAAGTATAAATCTGCTTGATGTTTCTGAAACAGATGTGTAAAAATAAATATTTGTGTGAAATAAAAACACTCGAATAGGACCCTACTCGTTATTAATTTCATGCCAAATGTATAGCTGCAAAGTCATGAGAAAGTTTTCAATTCAGAAACATTTTAGTTGACTCATACAAATTTGAATTTGTCCAGGAAGAAAAAAATTACAATTTATTTTGATGTGGGTGGCTGAAATTGTACAGTTGAAATGAAATTCTTTTATGGCTCATCTTGCAAGGCTCATATAAATTAAGAAATAATGACGAAAGTCCGCCAATTAAGGGCAAACAATGGTTTCGAATAGCAGCTGCTGGCTGCGAGTGACTATGTGACTGCGTTTTATGGAGAGAATGATCGAAGAACGTGAGTGGACTACCATAATTGTGTAGACTTCGTTTATATGTGTATATACTCTATTCAACTTAAGAATGCCTAAAACGGAACGCAGTTTGCTGGGTTCCGGGGAAAGGAAAAGGTACTCGTTCACATTCAGCAACAATATTTGGCTACGCTTCCGATTTTAATTTCTTGTTTCTTATCACACATCCGATTTTTATATTGTTGAGAAATGTGAATTTGACGTTCCGTTTTAGGCATTCTTAAGTTGAACAGAGTATAGTGAGAAGAAAAGAGTTATTTCGTTGATACGACATTTGCTTTTAAAAAAAGACTGAAATGATAAGGCTTATCGATAGTAAAAATTGATTTTTTCTGATAAGAGATTGAAATTGTTTGAAAATTTAATTGGTTTGATAACTGGTAGTCACTCTTAGAGATAATTGAAGTATACGATTTTTGCTGAATTTCCTGGAGAGTAATTGGGAATTTTTTTTGTACGTCTGATTAGATTTTTTTTCTATCAACAAAATATTTCTATTTTCTTTTGCTGAATAACTAATAATATTATCACAAAAAATTTATACCACTCTTTTCTTGACATTAATGAAGAATCTGCAGATCTTGCTGATTTATATACTTATACATAATAATTTTCAATTTTCTTTTGCTGAATAACTAATAATACTATCACAAAAAATTTATACCACTCTTTTCTTGACATTAATGAAGAATCTGCAGATCTTGCTGACTTATACATAATAATTTTCAGTCTTTTAGTCTCTCTATTTTGCTGATACGATGCGTTGCAATACTGGACCGCGATATAACGTTTTGAAGTTCTGAATTTAATGATTATCAACTAGATGTCTTGATTATTTTACTTGTTTCATATAGAAAATGGGTTAGTAACTTAGTTGTGTGGTCTCGTTGCTGGACACTTCTTTGAGAAATAAAACGCAGGTTTTGCTATCGGCAAAGACCATTGCCAAATTGAAAACAATATCTGTGCTTCCAAGAAATATTTCTAGTCATCTTCATGGATAAGCAATAGCTAATCTTGGAAGATCTGACGTGGTGAAAAAATCTTTCCACCTTGATATAAGCTCAAATTTATAAATTTTAGCTCTTATAGTGATGGGGAAATTATTGAAATGCCAATTTTTTTTCAATTTTTCGATTTTCGATTCAATTGGACCTGAAAAATCAATTTTTTGGATTTCGTTTCGATCACACGTTGAAAATTGGTCATTTAAAAATCGAAAAATCAAAATTAACGTCCTATCCTCTCAGAATATGTATTTATGTAATTTGTGTGGGTTAATTTCCATATTTAAATAAAAAAATACAAAGAATTAAATTTTCACTAGATCTGAAAGTGAAAAATCAATTTTTCTGATTTTTCCGCGGCCGATTTTCAATTGGATCGATTTTCTCAATTTCAAGTTAAATCGATCAAAATCGATTGCATAATTTAAAAAAGTCGGCATCTCTATAGAAATAATAAATACCTTCCTTCTGGTAATACTGTCGATACTGTTTGGTCGATAACGATAGTATAAATATTTCTTTTATGTACCTATTGAATACTTTCAGTATTTTTATCGAAGGTTAAAAAACCTGCAAACTTACTGAATAATTTTTTTACACACACGACCTGCTTTAAGCGCATTTAGTTTTCTGGGGGACTCTCTTATCCTTTCTTATAATTGAAATCTGACTTAATATTTTTCATAGTTTCTTTTGATTTTATAAATAATTAGCTCTCTTCAAACGCAAGATATTTTACTTATCTTCTACTGCATAATCTGAACTAGTTTTTTCTGCATCGTCTGATTTTAATGTCTGTATTTTTCCCCCTTCTTTTACATAAAATAAAATAACTGTCCGACTGCGAAATGGAATTAGGAAAATATAGTTGATCGAGTTTGTAATAATTTTTTATAATCGAGCAAAATTACCTACCTGCAACTATAATAAAATTGGATTTTTATTCGATACATTTTTTCTTAACGTCCAATTTTATGGCCTTGTTTTCAAACAAGTTCCTTTAAAAAATACAGCTCAATGATATCATGATTTCAATTAATAATATATAATGCAGTGTTGAATCGTCCAAGATTCTTTTCTCAATATAAACAGGAAGTTGTTCGAGAAAAATGTCATTTAAAGTATTTCGCAATTTAAAATGAAAGCGGCACTGTGGATTCCTATTAACTCGGAGAAATAAACGTGCTGAAGGAAATCAGTTGAAAAGTCAACAAAATAACTAAATGTTGTCTAAGTAGGTCTATTGCATGATTAAATCTAATTGTAATGAAGCTGATTTGGATCGCTGTGCGTATTTCTTTCAGCAGAATATTGTGTTGGGAACTATTTTCATTTCTTTAGATACTCGTAGGTAAAATATACATTTTTAAAATTAGTATATTTGTCGATAACTCTGGTTAAATGTAAAATATCAGTTTAATTTTCATAATGAAAATGGTGAACTTCTCACTATCACCTCAACCAATATTTTAAAATAAAATCCTAAGGTATTTTCATTTTTATAGATTATAAAAATATTTCAAAAACACTTAGCAGCTGTTAAGTAAAGCGAACATCTCTTTTTAAATTGCAAATTGCAGACATTATTAAATTATTTTAATCGTGTTATCAAATTGAAACGAAACCCCAGTTTTAAACTGCAAATCGTTGCTTACATTCATTTAATTTATCCTACCTGAACAAAGAAATGGGAAGAGAAAAGAAAAACACGAATTAGTCGGCAGTCTTTTCTTGTACCTGTGTTTATTAAACCTACATTATCTCATTAATCATCTCGTAGATGATCATTTTTTCCAACCTTTTGCCATTTTATCGGCGCTTTTATTTTTTCTACCCACGATATTTCTAAATTAACTCCTCCAAAAACTACGTATTTGACGTTGAAAAATAGGTGTTTTTATGTTTGGTCAACTAGGTAGCAGTTTGAATCCTGGAAATGGAAAAATATATCGCCACCTATTGTGGGAATATATATATTTATATATATATTTTTTTTGCTTCTGAGTAAAATAAGACACTTTCAAGATTGTAGAAGACTAGAGACATTACAAAAATATTAGTGTACTTACATCATAAAAATGGAATAACAATTTTTACTTTTTTTTTTAAGGTAAAATAACTACCTACTAGAGCTTTTAAAAATTTTCATTCTTTTTACTAAAAAAATAAAATAAATTGTTGTTTTTCATTTTTCAAGTGTCAGTGTTATGCCAAAAGGGGAGAAAAACTTTTCCTTCTTCAACCTGTCCCCTCTCCTTCAGTCTTAAAATTCCAATTTTGCCATAATTTTCAATAAAGGGAGGCTTTGAGGCATTACTCTCCTTTTACTGAGGGGTTCAACTTGAGTAGAATTGTTTTTTCATTAAATGAAACCACTTTGGGGGTGGGAGCGGAAATTACAAAAAAGAGAACTTTGTTTATAAATAAGGACCCCCCCCCCCCCCCACTGTTCAAATAAGATATACGTATGCTATAATTATTTACTCTTCCGTGTACTTTTACTTTCAAAAATATTTACTGTTATTTTCATTTTACAACCTCAAAATACCATCTATACTGAAAACTGTATCCCATTCTTGCTGACATTTTATGTAGCTCTTCAATCAAAAGTATCCACTCACTTTTTTCCAAATTTCCATTCCAATAAAATGTACAAATGTTATAAGTTTAAATGCATTAAAATCGATGGTAATTCAATACTTTCGATCAAAAACACTTTCATAAATAATGGAAAGAGGAAGATGAAAAAATATTAAGAAGTGCTGATAAAAGTGCTGCTGTTGATAATAATCAGAACGGATTTGGACAATGGATGGGCTTACAATATAAATATAATCTATTTTTTTCTGGTATTCGATTTCACACCTCAATAAGCTAGCCCATTCGAGTGTCTGCATGTGTGCTCTGGTGGTTGCACAAACGATATGCACCGTTTCTTCTGGCTTCCTACCACCCTCCAAAAAATGGCATACACATGTATAGTCTGCTCTTGCATGCACACCTGCACATAACTATATATTGGCTACTATAAGTATGGTCTATCCATACATGGTATATGTTATCAATCAGGTAGACCGAATATTACCGAACGATCCCCCCCTTTTTTTCTCTTTTTTTTTTGTTTCTTTTATTTGGTGCGTGATGAGGGTCAGGACGAGCGTCTGCAAACCTCCACTTGACGACTTGAACAAGGAGAGTGTTTTAGCTGTTTTTAAAGAAACGAGCGAATTTTGACAGAGAATGGAAATGGTGGAAGTGTTTCACCTGTGAAATATGCGCGTGGTGCAGTGCTTGAGTGTGGAGGTGGTTTTGAGGAAAATTATAGGAGGGTGCACTATTATTTGCAAATAAATTGGAAGCTCATAGTTTTATTGCAGATGGGTATCAGGATTCACGTTGACCATGCTGAGAGAATTATAAGTGACAATTTTTCCGATTTTGGATGAGAAAATTCGGACCTGAAAGTGGAATATGTGGGATAAAGATACCAAAACAAATAGATGAATAATTAGAAAATGAAATGCGAACATGTCTTCCTACTCGGTATTTTCTAATTTCTTACCTGTTTTTGTTGAGAAGGTGATAGATGCTGATGAAAATGCGAATCTAGATTTTATTTACCATATTATACCAAATGTAGATGAATGTTTAGATTCAGCTTCGAAGTTGAAACATTAGAAATTTTTGAATGAACTGTTAAATAGATAATGAATGAATATTCCCAGCTCCTATTTATTCAAATACTTGAATATGCCACTGGTATCCATTTGATGTAGAATGACAAAATTGAATCCTCCTTTTTATTCTATAGTAATGACCTAAAATAGTTCAAACATTTATTCACTAATATGTTATAGAAATTAACACACTTGTTCTTTTATAAAATGCAAAAGTTAGACATTTGAATTGAAAGCAGTAATTTTACACCTTTTCACACTTGGTCTTGAAATCACCATAATTAAAGTCTATACAAAGTAAGTAGGTAACTCACAATTTTAAATTACTATTTTTTATATTTAAATATGCAGGTATGTTGACTATAATTTCGCATTTATTTTCCCTAAAAATAACAAAAGATTTCTGTCTTGACTGCTTAACGAATCGTGTAAATCTCCAAAATTAACCTAAAATGTTATTGTAATTTGTGGTTCTTTCAGTTTGAAGGGAATAAGTCGCGGAAACGAATTATAAGACGTTCATTTGCTACGTCGAATTATTCTACAAAAAGAACGATTTTATGGGAGGTGTGAGGGGGCCAGGTGAAATTCTTCCTTTTCTTCGACTTGAAATACGGTATACGTATAACAAAAAAATGTTGTAAGTACCTTTCGTATTTCGCTGTCTCGTAATTAAAGTTTCAACCTGCAAATAGAACAATAGGCAGACTCGTTGACGAGGAAATGTAATTTTCAAAAGCTTCGAAGCGTGGCGTCATTTATTACAGAAAAGCAGATTTCCCACGGTTTTCAGTGTATACTTTTTTGAACTTTGTATGCTTTTTTTATCTACGTTTTTTTTATCCATTTTTTTTATACGTTCAATCTGTAGTAAAATTTTAGAGGCATATACCTAATAAAATGCGTGTGCACTTTTTTCCGGTTTTACTATTTCCGAAAAAAAGACTTTACTGTTGCCGGACTTGTGTCTTTAATGATAGACCAATGTTTTGATTAGAATTTGGAATGTGATTCCTTAGCGTGACGTGGGTGAAAATCGTTCGATAGTTAATTTATGTTCTTCACAGAAGCTACAGTTTATAAATATTTACTACAGTAGAGCTGCACTTGAAACTACAAGTTCTTTTTTCTATGGGAGAATTGATGCAATGTTTTCTAAAACAAAATCAACTAATTTGACGAGTTCTTTTAGAAAAAAATTCTAAATCAATCCTAAATCAATAACTGAGAAAAAGCTGAAAAAGTCAAATAAGGCTTCGATAATCTGATTGTATAATTAAATTGAAGATATAATTATCTTTAATTTCATGCTTGTATTTGTCAAAAAAATTGAATCTTTTTGAGCCATAATAAATTTTCAAAAAGTGACTCACTATGGTGGCAGCTCTATTCTACCTAATTCAGAAAAATGGTGCTATCTAATTTGGTCTTGATCTTTAGAAATGCCGAATAATCAACTTCACCATTTCTACTGTTCTTCTAGAGATTAGCTACGGGTACACTACCCCCCCCCCCAGTATAAAGTTCGCCGTTCATTTCAATTAATCAGCTGTTTCTATCTAAAGTTCCTTCACGAGTTAATACGAAAATTTATTTTTATAAACAAGTTTTGTGTAACTCCCGCTTACTCAGTGTTTATAAATTTTCCTACAAGGTCGAATATCAAGAGAATTCAATTACATTTAAGAAAGTTTCATCTCTGGAGTACACATAAATAGGAAATGAATAAATTAATTATATGAATATTTCATTTAAAATACTCTTCGATGCAAATGAAATGCTAATTTGTAAGTTGATGAAAAAATCTACCAACCCATTTTAGTACTTAGGTTTTTTTTTTCCCTTGCGTTTGTTTCGATTCGATAATTTATTTACAGCACCCTTCTTTTAAAAACTGAATTAGCAGAAACCCCCTCCATCATCGTTGATTTTTTTATTGGCAAAACCTTCACTTGAAAATATAATTTACCTTCGTATAATTTAATTTTCGTTTTCCTGCTGGGTTGGATTTTGATTAGTACCTAATGCTAATAAAGTTTTTTCTTTCGAATAATATAGAATATTATGTCAAGTTCAAAACTGACTTACTGGTAAACCCGTTGCTTTTTACTTCTGTAACATTCGACTACATTTTACCAGCACCGAATGATTACCAAGTATCAAAGTATCTTTCCCCGAATATAATGTATCATTTGAGAATATCGTCAGACCAGTGCTGTACATTTCCAGGGTTAAACTATGAACCCTAAAATTAGTCCCCAGTTCAAAAAGAAATTTATACAGTTTCTTGTTTCATCGTTTTCAAGAAGTTGTCCACCAAGCCTCGTGCCAAATCTACAGAATTGATTTGAAATAAGAGATTTTTCAAACACCTTAAAACAACCATAAAAAACTGAAACTGTAATAAAAAAAAAGGATAATAAAGGGTTGCTAAGAGTTTCTCATTTTGTCATCCTGTAGAAATTATATAGGTACTTTATGCTCAAGTTAGTGCATTAATACGAGTAAATCCATTACCATAAACGCCTCTTAAATTTTGAGCCATGAGAGAAAGTACTTTCGGATGTAGATTTGACGTAGGCTTCATCGATGATATTAAGTTTTTTGTTTTTTTCCCCTTCAACTTTCCCTCTTATTAGTCGTGTACATACACATATATCTGTATACTGTAGGAAACGGAAGAAAGCAACTCGTGAGACTTTATTGTGTGAAAATGGCTGTGCTTAGACTAGTCGCATTTGACGAACGAATTGTCACGTTGGAGAAGGCATTTTTAATTTCTGCTTTTTTCAAATTAAATTCGTTGTAGCAGACTTCTTTTTTGCTGTCCTTTTTTGGTTTTCTAGTTTTCAATCACACTGATGGCTGAGAGATGGCGAAGAAGTGATAGAGACCAAAGAGCACACTGGAATGAAGTCTATGTATGAGTGTCGTGAGATTAATTTTCTATGATAAACACGAGTTCATTCTGCACGTTACTTTTTTCTTGTGAATTAATTTGTTAAATCTGTAACCGTGAGTAGTCGTGTTTTATAGTCAGCCAGGAGGTGCAGGGAGGCACATGTGTAGCATTAAGTATGTGGCTGATGCGCTGGAGTATAGTGCATTACTGGAAAACGATTTTATTTCACAAGTACCCATTTTATTCTTATCCCCTGGCACCGCCTTTGCTGAAAAAAAATCGATGTAGTGGATTGTTATCAAAGACACGCAAGTGAGAATCGACGGACTTACAAACGTTGACGTAGGCCAGATTTTGCCGATAAAAGAAGCATTTTGTCTTCTTTGATGCTCAGAGACAGATTCTTTAACGCCATTGCAGTTCACTGGCTGATCATCTTACTCGATAATATTCGATTTTATTTTTTTGAATCTTCTATGGATTATAGTTGTAACTGTCTGCTAATTAATAACCAATGTTTGGAAAACTGGCCCCAATAATATCTTTTAATAATAGTCTAGGTGTACGTACAAGTAATCTGATTAACCGTCCAATATGTTTCTAATTTCGGCATAGATAGATAACTTTTGAAAACCTTAACTTTGAAATCTTCCAAAGGAAGCCTCAGGTACCTACTCATCATTTAGCCGCATGTAGTCTCAAACTCAAACTCTCTCTACTGAATAAGAATATCTCTGAACCATCACCAAATTTTTACCTGTAGAATATTCGACGATATGAAATATGAGCTAGAAAATGCAACTGATATCATACGGGTACGTCGAAATACCTTCATACAAACATGTTTTCATGAATAGTTTTTTTTTCGTCTAAAAAAGTTTTCATTAATGAAATTCAACACCAAATACGCCACATTTCTCGGGTGAGCACAGTATCAGCTGTGATAAATTGCGGATATTAATTATGCGAATTAAAAACGCAAACCACTCTTGTCAGCAAAAGAGAGGAAGCAGCAGTAGCTACTTATCTTTATATAATTTAAAACTAGGAGAAAAAAACAATTTATGCTTTAGTACAACAAATAGACAAAGTGTGAACCATATGAATTTTTCGTGTAACGAAAACAAAATTGTCGACACATCAAAAATTCGATACATTCAGTGGTATACATGAGGGGCCCAGAAATGGGCTTACTTTTGTAGAAATTTCTTGCATTAATCCTAGAAAATATCTCTTTTTCCCTTTCCAAAACAGTGAAAATTACTACTAAAATATTTTTCAGTGTACTTTGCCGAGCATCATACTAAAACTACTGTAGAAGTGAAACTAGATGTCCATTAGCTTTCCATGAGATAGAAGTTTTTGGATTCATATTAACCAAGATATAAAAAAAAAAGAAGAGAAAAACCTAAAGAATACAGTAATATGAGATTGAATGAGCAAATGACGAACTTGCTCGAATATAGTATTCGCATGTAGGTAGCTGCTAAAAGAAGAAAGTCTGAATTAATTTATTCATTTTTTTTTACATTCTAATTCGTTCCACTTACAAAAAATCATCACTTTAAAATATTGCCTGAAAAGAAATTGTGACATAAGTTTGCAAGTATACAAACGTATCTAGAGCCTACTTGATAATTTTTTGCCCAAAATTTATGAGAAAATTTGGAATACTAATTTTTTTTTTACCAACTCATAAATCTTCATAGTGTTTGACTTCAACTTATCTGTTTTCTAGATTGAGAAATGAGAGACATTCCAGGGCTTTGCATATCTAAATTCCAACTTGCGAACGCTCGGTAGTGATTAGATTTTTATTTTTACGGGGCTACATAATTTACTGAATCCTAAAAGTGGACGTGAATTAACGAATTTTCATCCTACAAGTTTGTATTTTCTCTTAAAAAATTCTGAAATTGCTGGCTTCTGCAAAAAAAATCCATCAGTTTCCGCAAAATTCCATTCTGAGATAAGTTTCTGCATAATTCTTTTTATTATGCTTCCACTAATGTATAGCAGAAGAGGTTAATTCGAAAAGACAGACGCTTGATAAAGGAAATAATACTTGCGGTTCTTGTCAAAGACCCGAGCCTATTATAATTACATAACCGAAAATTCCTTTTGTTTCTCAAATTTTTTGTACCATCTACATCATTTTATCTTTGTCGATCATCTGTACACCCACAAAGATCCCACATACGTCTATCCGAAATTCGGCTTTACAAAACCGTATCGTCTTCCTTTTATATTTCAAGTGTCCCACTTACAAAAATATATAGGTACGTATTCTCATTGGCTAAATAATTGATTTAAAAAAATCTGCTCAAATATATTTCTTTCCAGCTATCAATGTTTGTTTTCTGGAAGCTTCTAATAGTGTTGGTTAATTGAAAGGAAATTAGTTTTAATTGTAAATGGGGGAGGGGGGCTATTGGCAGCTCGATTCTGGTGTTTATTTGGTCTATTTATGCAATATGATTCTCTGTGTAATGTTAATTTTTTTCGAGAATCAAGCATAGGGTGAAGGGAACGACCAAGCCTTTAGAACGGATATGAAAGCAGCTTATGATAATTCACCCTGGAGTTTGTTTTCTTTCATTCTATAGCTAATCGTATTATTTCAATGAAGGCTATGCGCAATGAGAGAAGTCAATGTTCTATTAATGGTGTGAAAGTATAGTCGCATGTGCTTTCTACTTAATTTATTATAATTATACGCGATATAGGTTCATTAAGTATTTTTGGGCGAGACAGAAGGAAATGAGGTATGTGAATTATATTCTGCACTGAAGAGTGTTATTCCAGAACGACATGAGGAAAAATAAACGTAAATTGCAGTTAATCACTGTTACGTCTTTAATAACACGTACATACGAAATAAGTAATAAATACATAGATTAAATCAATAATGAAAAATTAAAAATGAACTATAGTTAAGTATCAGCAAAATAAATTAAGAAATTGCACACCCATAAACCACAGATAAATTTTATGTTACAAATATGACTGATTCCAAAGAAAAAGAAAAATTTAAAAAGGACAATTTTTAAGCATTTGCCTTTGTCATTCGTTCTGCTCAGAAAAAAATTAAGTTTCAGTTTCACTTCCTTTCGCGTAAATATCTGTGTTTTTTTTTTTTTGTATAAGTGAATCATCGATACTTACGTTTAGGAAATGACATTGACGCAAATCTCATTGGCTGTCTACTTTCAATCAGCAATCTGAAAAATGTTATTTTGCCATTTTGTAAACTGTGTACGTTCTTCTATTACCCTGATCGGAAGTAATGTTAAATTAATAGAATCCGAAGAAAATAAAAACTGAAGAGAGCTATATTTCTTACTACGAGTATTACCCCAAATGATAAATTCTAATCGAATAGTTTATAAAAAGTCAAGTTTTTACATCCGAGGTTACGATCGAAAATCTCGCTCTTGGATTAAATTAGAATAGTTCCACAAAATTAAACAAGTTCAGGAGTCTACTTTTAGAAAGTCGTTATAATTGATTAGTCAAGGTTTCATTAGGTAGCAGAACAGAAATTGGTCCAGTTTTTATAGAGCTGTTTAGAGACGGGGTGTTTTATATATACGAATTGAAAGAGAAGGTATAGAGTTGTTTTCCAAAAATACTTTTCTTTTTTTTCTTTTTTTTTTTGGCTTCAAGTAAATTTCTGATTTCAGAGTAGCTTTTACAAAATATTGAGAATATCTTTAGTAAATCATAAATAGTGCTTGTATTTCTATTGAAAATTGTGAAAATTACTATTCATTTCTCTCATGTGTATAGAAACCTTCACATTCCGACCTTCTTTTTGACAGCCAAATTGTAGCTTACCTAATATTACACTTTGTAAATACATAACGAAACCATTTTCATAGTTCTCGAGGCGATATTATCATTTTCAGTTATATTGAACTGCTTTCTTGAATTTTTCAAATTGTTAGCCTCTACGATGGAATCTGAACTGTAGCAATGAAATGTGGCCTTTTCCTGCTGTGAGAAAATAAATAATGGTGCTTCTTGTTTTCAATATTCACAGCCTCCACGTAAACCATGTTTGTTTTAATTGATAGATTTGAAATATACGTGAAAAGTACTCGAGATAAATGGCTCTCAATTTGTTTTCAGTCGATTCTCATTAAATTCTTCGATCATTGTGATCCCATATGAACGACTTTTTCTCCAGTATAAGAAACGTGTCTTTCAAAAAAATAAGAGCATTAATCAATATCTAGACCCCGTACACATTTAATTGTAAATATAAACAGCAAAATACGTGTTCTGTTTTCGTGTCTCTCGCCCCAGGTTGAATCATTTATTAATTTAGTGTTATTGCTATAGATTTAGTCTGGTTGAAACTACGATCGCTTCTTCAGTTCCAGGGTTTTTTAATGAGCTATACATACAAGTGAGAGGAACTATAAACGGCTTCGATATTATCGACATTTCATCTTCGTGTACTATAACCTATAGTCTATAAGGCTTTTATATTTTGTTCAAAAAGTGGCCTACAGCGTAATCGCACTTGGTTAAAAATACACCCCACTTGGACACGCAACTAGTTTTGTTTTCGGCGTATCGCCGAAACCATCCCCCACAATCAGTGATTCTACTTGAAACAAATTATTGCTTTCAAAATGCGAAACGTGCACATTTTCGAGGGTAAGTCCGAACACACCCACTAGAAAAAGGTTTCGAACAGCAAATGAGAAATATTATACAGGGTGTTACATATTTTAGATGAGGATTGGTTTAATTTGTAGAAATTTAAAAAATCAGAATAGGGTAAGTAGGGGTGTAACTAACCATTATTCTAATCAAAGTCCAAAGTTATGAGACTGTTCAACTTCTTTAAATACATACTTCAAGTGTCCAGCTCAGGGACTTGGGTATAGACCTTCCACGTATACATACAGGGTGTTCCGTCTCGAGTTCACTCCCGAGTAACTGCAAATATAGAGCAACCTAAGTTAGATTGATGTACGATAGTTTGCATCTTCTCCAGTTGATAAGGGCTGCATAATGTTTGAATTACTTTTTCCCCTGACCGATTCAGTTAATTATTGTTTTTCATTCATAAATTCATTATTATGATTGTTAGAAACCTCCAGTTTGTGCTATTATTTTGTAAATATGATGTGCTCGTCGTTTCAAAAATTGAAGCAATCGACGTAAGCAGAGTAAAATGACGAATAAAAATTTGAGAAATCGGAAGTAAAAATCGTCTTCAATTTAAATATTCATTATTTTTAGCTTATTTTGTTACCTTAATTTGTCTATGCATTATCTCAACACCCTGTATTTAAAATGGAAAAGAAAAATACTCATTGATACAACACCTTTCTGTTCGTGTTTCGTTTGACATAAACTATTACTCACAGGTACATAGAGGAGTGTTGCTAACTAGGAAAACATTTTGAATCCATAGGAAGACCTTAATTTAATAACCGTTTTACTGTACCTATTGAATAAGATCAAAATGTTTTCAAAAAAAAAAAAAAGGTTACCCCTATTTGAAATTCAAGGTAATTGCCTATCAATCGATTTCGAATCCTACCTTTTATAGAACCCTACCTAGAGTGGGTTATCGACTACACTTCGTTTTACATCGTTGTTGCCTTTTTCTTTGTATTTAATTAACCTGCTACAGTAATCGAAAAGTCAATCTTCTTCGTAAAGAGTGTTTCTAGGTAAAAAGGATTTTTAAAATCTTGTTTAGAGGAAGCACATGTGCGACGAAAGAATGAAATGAGATGAAATGAAGAAAAGGCTCCCTTGTCTAAAAACCGACGAAAAAGTAGATATAAAAAATATAAACTTGTTTTTTTCTTCAGCGTTGGAAAAGATTTCGGTTCCTTATTTTTCCGCCCTCATCAAAAAGATAACTGAGATTTTACTTTTTGCTTCTTTACGTAGGTAAGTTTGTTTTTGCTAGACCCACTTTTGGCGGTATATTTTTTTCATGAAACTACCGAAGAAAAGGTATTTCTGTAAAGTAATAATAACGGTTCCCTTTTTTTCATCATTTGAATTTGAAAGACCAAGATCCGTAATGTCTAGTCTTAATAAAAAGATAATTCTGTTTGCTTTATAATTTTTCTGGAAGTATGATACCGTTTTCTTAGACAAAACAGGTAGTTATAATGCTGAAGTATAACTTATTGGAAGGCATTCACAAGAATTTTTTGAGGATGTATAAAAGGCATTTCTTTTTGATTTTAGAGCTGATTGGTTCATTAACCCATTGCCTATGCCTATAACAATTTTTTAAAGATTTTCTTTGCCCCCCTGGTCGCCCTTGATAAAGCTAGTTCCGCCTCTTTTTTTTTTTGGAATTATTTCAATTATTTTTTTTGCAGTTTTTATTCCTACATTATTTGTGTTCCTGTGAGAAACTAAAAATCAAAAATCTCTCCATAAGTGAGAGTTGCCAGCTCATAGAAACACCACTTTCGTACTATCTGAAAAACAAAGAAAAACTTGACTCATTCTCAGAGATGGCATTGTAAAATAACTTTTTTACAATTACGCTGTTATTATTCTGGACGTAGAATAATGTACTCGTATTTCGCCTCTAAAATATTATGTGAAATAAGAGGTGGGTGCGAAGCATTTGTACTTCTTACTCCTTGAGCCACCCTCAACACATTCTAGTCACAAAGCCTTTTGTACCAATTTTCTCTTTTATTCTCTATTTTCAAGACTTCTTTTCCTGAGCTCATTTTGCTTATTGTTAATTTTTATTCTTATTCTACGTGAAATGTAGGATAATATTATTCTACATGTAAAATGCTATCACTGCTCGTACTCTATTTGGAATGCCCTTAATAGAGTTGGAGGAAATACATCTTGGCTAGAACCCATATATCAGTTACATCACCAAGCCTTACAATTATAATTCACTGGGTTCATCGAACCTACAGCTGCCCTTATATGCTGTTTCTTCAGAATCAGGTACGCACTCACACTGTGCTAAGATCATTAACATCGTATATCGTCATGATTTTACAAAGGCAGGTAAATCCAAAAGCCTTTTTATATTTTGGCAACGCCAGAATTACGTCTTCTCGAGCACAATAGAAAAGTATAAAAATAATCGATAAATATTTCATCGCCACGTATCCGATCGATGTGTTGCATACAATCGTGGACTCGCGGGAGGCCATAAAATATTGTAATTATTAATTAGATTTTGACGGTAATCGAATTTCATACACAAAAAGATTGGCACAGCTTGAGTCCTCCTCCATGGCTGCACGTATTGGGGTAGGTCTTCGGTCTTCGTCAAGGGTCATTTTTCCAGTGTTTCCTTTTTCTTCTCTTGTCTGGGCTCCACAGATCCTTCTTTTCAAATAAACGAAGTATCCTGGTTACTTGTAGTCTGTCCTAGTCTCCTGGAGCATCTTCTACAGAACGAAAGGGGGGGGGGTAAGAAAGAAGTCACAGAAAGCATGGTGGTTCATATTATGTCGAGTGCTCTTCGGCCTGAATTTATTTTAACAGACGGCTAGTTAATGGTGTTTGTTGTCAAAAAACCCGCATTTTCAAATGTCTTCACCAATTCACGAGTGTTGTTTTGGTTGACGATTGAATGTGGAGAGCTGGCGAGGAGGCGAGCAAAACATACTAATGGGCGATGAATAGCGTGCATTTATGCGGTCAATGAAAATTTTGATTAAGTATCTGTCAACCTTTGATTTCAAAGTCTTTTCGTGTGGTCAGATCTCATATTTTTGGTTTGACTTGTTTCGGAGCAGTTGCTTTTTGGAACCATTTTGAAAAAGTGGTTCTCAAAAGTATTTTGATTATACTTACATTTAAAGAAATCTTTCATTTTTAGAGATGTAGAAAAAACTTTTCCTGTAAGGGAAGGACATAATCTCGAATATTTTAATATTAGTTAGAGGTAAGTAACCGTCCTAAAAGGTTGGGGTTGGTAGCCAAACTTTATTATGTGAGATTGATAGTGTATGAGATAGTTTGAAGCAATAAAAATTATAATGTATAAAATTGAAAATGGCGCACCTGTTTGTGCTAGTAAAAATAAATTAGAAAAAATATAATTTATTTTGATGATGTTGACATGTTCCTTTCATAGTCAAGTTTTGAATCTCCATTTTAAAATTGCATAAACATATGGCTATGCTTCCGGTTTCATTCATTCGCCTATTTTCATATGTTATCAAATTTTTATTGTGAATGAATGTGAATTTCATGTATGATTTCATGACCATTTTCTGCGATAATAAAATAAACAGACTCGGTATAGTGGATGTGTCAACGAATTTTATTTACAAGGCATTTACTTAGTTAATATTTAATTCTAATGATATTTTTTCTCTATTTTCAGACATGGTTTTTCACCGATGTGAATGATGAAGAGCTCCAGAGAATCACGAGTGAGTTTTTCAATAATTTACTATAACGTAAAATAAAAACTTGGATAGTATTCTTCAAATATCTTTGTTGAAATGACTCAATATTTAAGAATCAAATGCTTTGAATTTAATCTAATGAGTAACCTGCATGGTGCAGAAGAGAAAAAATAGTAATAAACTGATAATCAATTTATGAAATATTTTTACATATCGAGCAATCTCCAGCTATCGAGTATCTTTGTATTTCTGGTCATTTCTAAAGATACACTGCTTACAGATTTTTTTATAAATATAGAATCTCATTTCACCTAGACCAAAGTTTGTGTAAAACAAATATTGCTGCTGTAGACTCTTGGTCGATGTATTTTCTTTTTTTATTTCATTTTTTCCTTTTTTCATCAAAGAGCTTTTTACCAGGTTTATGCCTTCATCTGCCTGAAGGAAGTCTTACATATCGTATGTACCTTACGTTGAATGGTTTTAGGCAAAACTGTCAGACTTGTTGATTTTTAATGAAGAAAAATTACCTCATGCTGTGGCTGTGCTTCACAAGTGAAATTAGTCTTGGAAAATTAATCGACGCGAAATTAGCCCGCAGTTTTGAATGGGTATATACCTATTTTGGGACAAACAGAAAAATGAAATAAGTTTCACCCGCATAGTTCGTAATGAACCGTGAGAAAATGGATTTTTTTTTTTTGATTTTTTGGCATTAATGCAAAATATTGTGAAAGCTATATGTACCTTTATACGGGTATAACAATTTTTGTACTTCAGTCATTAAAACATGAAAACCCTAATTGTGAGAATCTAACCAAGTATCGTACACTCAGCCCCTGCTCATAATTTTTCTTGTTTATCACTATACTTCTATTTGTGAAGAAATCTTAGAAAATCTACCAGGTCGAAAAATTCAACAAAAAAAAAGAAAGAAAAAGAAAAAAGGAAAAAAATTGAAATACGTACTTGTACATCAAAAATAGAGAGAAAAACTTATCGATAAGTTATTGATAAGTATCGATAAGTTTATTCTCATCTCTAATTTCAGGATCATTTGACAATTTTTCTGAAATAATTTTTGCATCCTCAATCACCCACTCTTGATGAGCATAATAGGTACCAGAATTTTCTCAGATTTTCAAAATTGGAAAATATTTGTATTTCAGGAGTAATTTATACTCCATGATTATCGGCTTGTTTCATTCGCACGAAACCTGCGAAATAACATTGAACGTCAAATTTAAATTTACATTGCCTGCCAACATATCCTTTCCAACCTGTCTCAATATGGGCTGTCTGCTGCCGCTGCTGCTGCGAATAACTTTCTATCAAATTCACATTTGGCAGTTTAAACTGTCTCTCCAAATATCTTCTCGTTCAGAGAAGCCGCCGTTGAAGATCTCAGAAGTCAGATAAAGATGAAAATTACGAATACAAGAAGCATATAATTGAAGGTAAAGAGAATCACGGGTGAAAAGAGATGAATGCAGAAGAAGTGGTAGAGTGAGGAAATCAGACATACTGAGGTATAGAAGAAAAGTAAATCGTATGAAAAATGGTACGATAAAAAGCAGTGTGAAAGACAGTGAAAAGGTTGGCGCGTAAAACTAGAAGAACGGTGCAATTGTCAGAAAATTTATATAACTATGGGATACTGACAGCAATAAAAGGGTAAAGGGAAATGGATGATTAAACAGGTCTGACAAAAGCAAATTGAAACAGATTGATGGGAGTTATGGTGCTCTCGAAAAAGCAGCCAAAGTTACTGACGTATTGTCGAATAATGAGAGTTTGAAAAAGTAAAGTGAGTAGGGGGAGAGTGAGTCAGTGAGTGGGTCAATGAGAGTGAGGCAGAGAGATACAAGAGAAAAAGAATGAGGAAAGTAGAGAAATGAGAGAGACAGAACGAGAAAAAGAGGAAGTACAAAATTTATGCAGGACGTTTAAATTATAGCTAATTTACAATTCGGAAAATTTCTCAAATGAACATCTTACTCATTTTTTTTGTGTCTGTCTACTGGCATTATTATTGTTGCTTTTTCCCACATTCTATGACTTCCTTTGTGAATTAATTTTGCAAGGTTTAGATTAGTAGATGTACAGGAAAGGTTATCATTAAAATGTCAGAAAAATGTTGGCAGGGAAATGTAAAAATCTGTAAAAGGAGCCGATAACCAGTGTCGCCAATTTGCTATTTTTATAAAAGTATAATATAATAATTTCTGTTTTCTTTTTGCTTTCAGATGGACACATGATAAACACAAATTGCTCGGCTTCTCATAACAGGTAGGTGTTTCCTCATTTATAGTTTTTTTCTTTGATGCTTAAATACAGTAATGAGTTTATGGTAATTAAGGAGTAGTTGACCTCAGGTCAGCGAATGGTATTTGATTCTTGATCTTCAAGATAATTAGAGATAAAGGGGGTAATTAGTCTTGGAGAAAAGTATCAAGGCCTAGTCAGCCATTTTGACGAAAACTGTTCCTACTTTTTATCCCCGGTATATTCATTTCATGTGTGAACAAAATAAATAAAAATTTGATAAATTGGTTTTTGTTCGGTTTTTTTTTTTAAATTGAAGAAGCAAAATTTTTTGACCTGAGAAGGGGACTATCAGATAATGGGTCCTAGTGCATGCCTATGACACCTTTCCACTTTCATAGAAAATGCTTTTTGTCTTTTGCAGGAAAGCACTGTGCTGTAAAATGTCGGTAGAGTTCGATACATTTCTGGAGAGTAATAAAAAGTAAGTCTGCATTATTCATTGCATTTTTTGTTGAATAATTTTTAGAAAACTAAAATGATGAGGTTACTTACCTCCTAACTATATAGTCAATATGGTTGTTAAAATGTCCTAGTCTTCAATCTCAAATACCTCAATTTGTTACTTACTCCAGAATTTCCTTTTTTCTGGAATTTGAGTTTTTAAATTTTGAAACTACTTTCTCAACTTTGTGTGATACTTCAACCTCTTATTTTTGGTATGATGAGATCTTTCTTTTCAATTCGAAATTCAATCTGAGAGTTTAGAAATTAATCGCTTATTGACGAACGTCAGCTCAGTTGGCCTACCTGCATAAATTTAAAGCTTCAGAATCAAAGAGAAGCTTGAAAAATGAATAAAATGATGAAGCTTGTCAGTCATTTATCTAAATCTTTATTCTTAATTATATTCCAGTTTCGAAATCTCATAGTAACTTTTTGACTAAAATGTTGAATGACGTCGTGATTTTCTGATCGATCTTAATTCTACAACCGATTATGTTTCTACAAAAATGATTTTTCTGCATTCCAGAGCACCCAAACTGTTTCCTTGTATGGTTTTTAAAATTTCGAAAAAATGTTAACAAACTAATCGATCACAAAATTTACGACAAAAAAGAAACTTTATTCTGGGTTACTGATTTTTAGAACAGCCATAAAATAGTATTATGACTGACTAATTAATGACCACGATCCATCAAGTTTTATATACGTATGCTGTGACATGTTTCTCCTAAAGAGAGCAGATAAAAATCTGAATGTGACAAGAAAATGCGAAAGACACGTTTTCCAATCGAATGAAGAGTATTTTCTTCCATATTTGTGGTCAACCTAGATCAAGCACATTAGATTTCGAATCGATTAACTAGTTTTATATTTCTCAGTTTATCGACTTTTGTATTTTTGTCAGAGAAGAGAATATTTTTTTTACTCGCCTTCGAAAATACATTTCTATAGTTGATCGTTAGCTGGATAAAAAAGTATCGCGATAAGTTTATATCGGTGTCGTTAATGAGAGTAGGTACATTAAAATGGTCCAAAATTTCAAGGAACTGCGTCGAGATGGCTGGAGGTTTTCCCATTTTTATTAACTGTGTTTCCTACCTACATAAGTTATGTATAGTATGCCAAAACCTGGCTATAAAGTTGGTATATAGTTTGATGATCGAGAACTTGGCAGCTAAACTGTGAGAAAAGCTGAACTGCTTGAGATTCTGCCAAGCATAGATTAAGTTGAAAGGACTATCTCCTATCATTGGAAAATTATTGTTCTGAAAAAAATTCAATTCAAGTGGGTAAGAGGAGTGTAGCTGAATGAGTTTTTCACCAAATCAAATTTCCATTTTTATTTTATAAAAGGTCACATGTTAAAATAGGCAAATGCTTAGCACAGTTTTTCTACAAGTGAAGATGAACTGCACTTATTTGTTTTTTTCCAAGTACTTATCTTAAATTATGAAATACAGAATACCGGTATGCATAGACCTCTGTCATTGATCCAAAAAAGTGAAATATTGTCTGCTAATCGATTGATTTCAACTAAAGTTAATTCAAACTTTGCAAATTATTTATTTGTTTGTTTATAATAATTTATTTTATTTATTTATCCATTTAAATCGCACTGCTCATTCAATATTGGACGTTTGAAGTCAAGGGGTGCACTTTCATAATAGTCACATGTAGGGTCTACCTTTGAAGTTATTTTTGAGATACCTCATATTAGTGGAATAAGATGGTGATAGCCCTGAGACAGATGATTCTGATATCATTCTCTGTTTTGAAAACAGATGTTCAATAATTATCATTTCCTTGAGACATTCAAAATCGGACAACTTTCGGAATACTTACTCATTTTTATTTTAATTGCCATTTACAAACATTTTTTGAAATATACCTTATCCAAAAAGATTCTATAATTCAACTCTAAACACTTTGAAGGTATCACTTGTTAATTTCGTCGAGTTTATAAACCCAGTTCTGAGAAGATGCGACTGAAAATATGGCTCGTGCAAACACAGACCACTTGACATAGACGTGGAAAGGTTTGATGGGTCAAACAGATGACAAAAAGGATGTCCGAAAAATACCTAATCGTTTTCACGTGTGTATTGACACATTTTGCTGTTGTCCAAGCCCTCCCTAAAGAAATATTTGACCAAATCGAATGTGCCTGAGCTGGGTATACAAGCCAGATGTTGTTCATAAGTAGCCTACATCAAAGAAATGTATTCGTAACAAAACCCGAACAAAATGTTTCCAAAATGTATTTCTGCAGGTTTACATAAAGGGGACGATAGATGCAAAGGAGAAAGAAAAGTTTTGATATTTGGTATGTTTTTCTAATAGCCATTTCCTTCATTCAGTTCCAAACTGTGAATGCGGTCATACTGATAGAAAAATTATCAACTCGTGCCAGTTATGAGGATAAAACAGTTTTTTTTCGTTTTCTTCTGATCCGAAAATTTTAATTTATTAGTAATTTGTGGGTGTTGAAAGTATAATGAGTTGATTTTTGGAGAAAATTACTACTTCTTGTAGAGTTTAGACCTTCTTAGAACTCGCATTTGTAGTGATTTTTATCATCTTGGGTGAGATTAAACTCATATTTTACTTTTTTTCTAGTAATTTCTGCTACAAATACTAAGTTGTCCCAGTTTACCCATTCAAATGGTAGAAATTATTACCTAAATCTTTTTTCAGTGCATTTTTTCTTGTTTTGATTAAGCTACTTGATTTTATGAGCACTAGACAGGCTTACCCTTCCAAGGTGTTTAAAAAAAATAATCATCATCAAATTGATGAATATTGACGTTAGCACTGATTATGTTTCTTCATTCATTTTCTATTCATACTTTTAACGGATAGCTTCCAACTCCAACAATATTACAATAATATAAAATTGTTTACTTTTCATCATTCTATCATCATATCTATCTTAGTAAGTAGGTATAATTTATGGGCTTCAGCGACTAGGTTATTTGATCTACAATATTTTCGTGAGAGTAACAAATGAATCTTCACTTCAACCGAATACATAATCTCGTGATTAGATTACGGATATCTAAATGATTTTGTATGGTGCTGGACTTGAACTTACGGCTTTCAGATTATAAAGCCGAGTGTCTATCGAAGTACAAACTTGACTCCTTAATGAAATCTGACAAAAGTATCGACTTAGTAGAGTACGTGTACAATCTACAAACTATTTAGCTAATACACCCATCTGTAATACAAAAACTTGGCTTTAAAATTCATACCAAGAAAATATGCTCTTTTTTTCAGAATTACGATAGTTTCATAAACCAAGGCATAAATTTTCTTGGTTTGAATTTTAATGCCATAGTTATTGTATCACAGATGGGTGTCTAAATTACCTAAATACTTTGTAGATTATACACGTACACTCCTAAGTCGATACTTTTGTCAGATTTCATTAAGGAGTCAAAGTTTGTACTTCGGTAGACACTTGGGCTTTATAATCTGAAAGCCGTAAGTTCAAGTCCAGCACTATACAAAATCATGTAGATATCCATAATCTTATCACGAGATTATGTATTCGGTTGAAATAAAAATTCATTTGTTACTCTCACAAATAATATTGTAGATCAAATAACCAAGTCGCTGAAGCCCATATTAATATACACCCTCAAAGTAACTAGAGTAGAAAAACGGACAAGAGAAGAAACAGGAATAGGGGTAACTATAGCCCTAGGTAACCACAAATTTAAAGGAAACTGAGAACTCTTTAATAAGGTCGAAGTACGATTAAGTGCAGCACTATTACTCTCCCCGGAGCTGTTGGGAAAGAAATTTCCTTGAAAGTAACTCACTACCCATATAAGTAGAACACAATTAATTTTTTAAATAAAATTTTAAGATTGTATCTTGTTTACAAATTAATATGCAGTACTTGATTAAGTCCAGTGGGGATTCACTTTTTAACATAAACAAGTAGAATACGTTATAAATTATATTCTTTTTCTTATATTTGTAATATCAACCTGAAGTCTGGCTTGATATTCTGTTGTAGAAATAGGAGAGTAAGTAGGTAGGTAAATATGTATCCGCTCCAATTATTTGATACACAAATAAAGTCTATATGTGATACTTTGGGGTTTACGACTAAAGATGTTCTCAGATACTTACCTATACCTTTAGGTCTATTCATTAACAAAAAATAAAGTTAGAAAAATCCAGTACCAAAAGAGCGAATGAGAAATTATTTAAATGTTCTACGAGGAACTAGATTTTATTGAAATTCCAAATCGTTAATTTTATGGGTTCCTTTTTCCGATCAAAGAATGTTATTTATATATTTTTTTTCTGATCGTGATGTGTACGGTAATGGTTTTTTGTGATTCTGATGAGAAAAATACTCTATGATCGCTGGGGACGGAAATTATCGAAGATCGAATTCATTTTATGTGGCATGTAATGGCTTAGACGAATACCAAAGATATTTTGTGGGCAGTTTTCTATTTTGGGAAACTGAGCTGCTTTCTATTGGACAAAAATTAAAAATCAAACAGTCGCCGCTCACGGCTTTTGCACTGAAATTAATCTCAATGAAATTTCTGCCTTTGGCACTGACATTAAAACCGACGATGGTTCAGTTAATTGAATAATGTGAAGAAATCAAAAAGCAAAAATTGCCGTTAGAATCTTTTTCTTTTTTTAATATAAAATCAAAATACTTCACTTGTATTGTTCCCTTCACCATGGGAGCAGGATTGTTGGTCAAAAATTTCTAATAAAATGGGATACTAAAAAAATACTATGATAAAATTTAGAGAGAAATATTTTTTTAATGAAATTTTGTGTTAAAATTGAGTAGTGAAAAGCAAGAATTAGGCTATTTCCAACGCATTCTTAAACTTTCGAGAAAGACGCATTTGAAGTTGCAAATGAGCAAAACTAATGTTGAATATCAGGTTAGGATGCTAAAGTTTGGAATGTATATTGACGGATATTTATGAAATTGGAGTAGGTCAGATGAGAAGTATGAGCAGTGCATAGAATGGCTGCTAGAGAGCAGCAAATGAAGCTTCTTGCCTTTCACTATTCAATTTGATTTTTTTATAAATAAAAAACATCAGAAATATGAAAAAAAAAACGCTAAAAAACTTTGACAGAACTAAACATTCCACTCTGAAGCCTAGTGTTGCATAATTTAAACACAGTTTGCATTCCTACCATCAAGGTTAAAGAACACAAAACTTTCAATTTTCTCCCTCACTATAAATACCGTTTTTCATCTATTCGACTATATCATCTTCTAACCACAAAATATATAAGATTTTTTTTAAGGGGATTTAGAAACTACCCATTTTTCTATGCATTCAAATCGACATCCCTGCCACGCTCCATTATCGTTTGCATTTATATTATGCTCCTAAAATATCCGCAGGCTCTACATAGACCTTTGATGGTGCACCTTCTAATCATTTTTTACACGCTTTATTTGTTGCTGAATACATGAATAGCATTTATATAAATGTGCAGCGAATGAATTCAGCAACACAATCAATATACTTTTTTCATGAATGCACCTTGCTGTCCTCCTGCAACAATGAATGCATAATTCCCTCAGTGCTTCGAATGTCCGGTGGGTGGATGTTGGCGAATTATCAGGCTAACTAATTAAGTCGTCTACCATTCGAATTTAGGTACACAATACTGGTTCATGGTCGGTACACTTGGTAGATCCTCCTTTTTTTTTCATCTTTTCTATCCTTCTGCATTTTCAATACAATACTGAATACTGATGATCCGCCGCTGCGTGCCACCGATTTTATACATGCATTCGTGGAATACGAACCCAAACAATATTCACGTCGAAGAAACCAATATAGTCTTCGTACACTTTTCTTTCTGCTGAAGAATTTTGTAGTATGCCATTTTGTTGTAGTTTCTTTTATCAATAAAATAATATATTAGACTACTCGTATAGAGCAAACAAATATTATACTGCAATGACTTAGGTATTTTTCTACAAGCAGTAGAGTTCCCAATATATTTTTTGAAGTCCCACTCCAATATTCTCAGTTGTAAAATATTGAATGTTGGATTCCTATCAAAATTTGGCTGAATTGCAACCACAGGTGGACTTTTCTTAATGTGTATTCTGGGTGGGGGCTGAAAAATGTAGTCTTCATTAAAAACGAAGTGGTTTTTTCTCGAAAACATGTTACAAGACCTTTGATAAGACAATAAGATGAGTAATACATATTAGAAAAAACATGAGAAAATCATCAGAGCATTAGTTCAAATTAATCAACTGTTGTTAATTTTCATTTAACGAGGGAGGAGATGCAGAGGCTAACTGGATTTCATCCCGAAAGTGCGTCTGTTTTTACAACTCTATAAAACTGGAGAAAATTTGGGAAAAAATGTTTGAAAAGAAGCACGAAACTGATTATGAAAAATATTTCTCGTAAGACTAAACTCCGTGGGATCTTAAATTTTGTCAAATTTTCCGTAACTCTATGTACACCCCAGCAAATGCAATCTGCTACCTAAAAAATGCAATCTTCTATCTTACAAATTTAATTTGCTACCTAAGTTTTCATCATTTTAAATTTATTCGATCAGGTTACTAACAGGATTCCAGTTTAGACTACTTGATTTGTTTTCATAAAAATCTCAATGTACAACAAAGAAAGAAGCCCCAATTTAGGTTCAGTGCCCGCCCATCTGTTTTTTCAAGTTCCAGAATTATAGCTCCTCGTATTTTATGAGTTAATTTTACTTGAGCTCCACATGTTATTGATTGTGAATACGACTTTGTTACAAATTACGAGTACATTCAATTTCCTTAACGAAAAAAAGTCAAAAACATCAGAAAACTTCGAGACGATAAATTAGAATTTATATTTGAATAAAAAAATGTATTAAATCCACACTGAGTCATTAGGTTACTTTTTTTTTCGCCTTTCTTATTTCTTTTCTCACGCAGTGAAAATAAAAATTCGAATTTCACAGAAAAAACCTGTTTGTAACAATGTTGGAGAGCGATGTTCATTTTTTTTTATTTAATGACAAAAAAAGAGAATAGTTACTGGTTGAGGTCTCCTGGAAGCTCTTTGAGAACGAAAATATAAGGTCCAATGTGTCATATCAACATTTTTATTATAGCATTCTAGGAGATATTCTAAAAATCTATTCTCGGTCAATGAGTGTGTAAGTACACACTATACACATTCGCCTCATTATTTTATTTGTTGAATTGTGTGAACAGGATGACCTTTTAGTATATTTTTGCTTGTCACTGGCTGTACGAGTACAATCGTGACGTTTCGATAGTGGTGAAGAGAATAAAAGTGCAGATATAAATGGATAAAGGTGAAAATTTCATCTGATTAGACCATTTTTTTCTCTCTCCGTTCAATTAATTTCGATTTGCGGCGTTGGTTAGTCGACGTTTTTGAAATATTCCAAATAAGAAGTGGAAAAGTGAGTGGTAGGCGTCACATTATGTAAGATTAGTTTGCGGTAGGTAAAATAAATCGTAAAGAGTGATTGGTTTTCGAAAGTGCTGGTTAATGGATTGACAATAATAGTGTTTTGACATTCACAACTGCGCATGTGCAAAATGGCTTTTATGTTTGTTGACAGATTCTAGAAAGGATTTTAATTCAAAAACGCCAATATGCGTGGTGGCTGATTTGTGAACTAGGATGAGCTATTTTTCATTCATAGTAAAAGCCCTAAAAAGGGGCTCATGTGTTCCTAATCATTTTTATTTCTACTTAATCAACTTTGCCAAAAGTCTTATTTTGAGATATGTGAGAAGAATATCTTATCAATGTACGTAGTACATATAGACGCATGATATTTGACATCAAATGAGACCAGCTGGACCTCCTCCCTGCTTTTGAAATCTATAAAGCTACAGCGTTTTAGCATTGAGAAACTGAAAAATAACCTTTTGAGAAAAATTTAAACTTTATAATTTCAAATTATCCATAAGTTATACATGTCACGAAAATCCCCGATGGGCAAAAAATGAGAAAATGATCCGGAAAATGAGAATTTTATCCGTTGTCAGACCGTTTTTATTTTCAACCATCGGATCTGAAAATTTGCAGATATTTTTGTCATCTTGATTATTTTTCCAAATCCGTTTGTAAAACGGTTTCACGGATTATAACCCGGGCCAACAATAATATCATAAAACAGCCTTCACGGAAAATAATCCGGACTCATTTCCGGTAAGACTGATTACAATCCGTTCGAAATCCGTTTTAGAAGCCGGAAAACAGGAAAATTCCGGGTTATAATCCAGAAACGGATTATAACCCGGAATAAAACGGATCCGTTTTCAAAATATTTTGCCCATAGGGTCGATACTATTGCATGTGTTCAAGTGTCTCTGGTCAAGGTGGATATGGCCCAAAAAAGTGAAAAACTCTTCAGAATGTTGAAAATTCATTCTCACCTTTTCACTTCTGAGCATCTCAAATGTAATTCACTTACTTTTATGAATAACTGTGACATTTTTGAACTGAGTATTTTTTGCTTCTTTGATCTAAATGATTTCGATTCTTTTTCTAAGAGGGTTTATTCAAAACTCCTCTTTTACTGACGAAACCAATTCATCTTCACTGATGGTGTTTGCGTGCACCGATTATGTTCGTTACTAAAAAACCACAACTCACCTGCTGGTCGAGTACCTTCTCGTAAAAAAACATTTTTCTCTTCCATTGCTATGAATTAGATGCTATTTCAAAAATCCATATGCTTTACTCACGTACACGTCTATTCGATATTATTTGTAACCACATCGTGCTGGAAAATGCATTTGAATGGCTTTGGAAAGCAAAAAAAAAAAAAAAAACAAGATGAGCATCCGAAGACATGCAATTTTCGGCCTTAATTATAACCTTCAAAATCATTCCATTCTTACACGTTATCTATGCTGTATGCTTACTTATGGAGTTTAATCATTTAGTATGAAAAGCTTCTGAAATAAACATTTATTGGGCAGGCTGCAATATGTTTGTTTCCCAGGGCACTCAAATACCTATCCCACCTTATACTTCTTTTTATTCTGAGTTAAATTTATGGGTTCATTGTACGAATAAACATTTTATACAAAACAAAAGAAATTTGTTAAACGTTAACGTTTACCTATTTTCTGTACTTTGATTATGATAATTATTCAGTTTTTTTTACCTTGAACTTGATAATTTTCATCTCAAACATACGAGTACACGAACCACAGAAACAACACTAAAAAAATAATATATTTAAACCAATATCAAGCAATACGATCGTAACACCAGCTTAAAACCAGGAGCAGGAATGGAACTTTTATTTTGAATTTGCTCTGAGCAGTTTGGGAGCAGAGAGCAGATTGAAGAACCAGGTTTTTTGAAAAATCCACGAGCAGCTAAACCAGGTTTTACGAATGAGCAATTTTTTCCTTCTCTACGAGATTGGGGGCCATAGCTCCCTCTGCAACCATTAAATTTTACATGAAAAAACGCGCTTCCAAAATATTATTTATGGAGTTTACTCGCATTTTAGTAATAAATTTATGACTTATATAGCTCCTCCCTTGGAAAATTTCTGGGTGCGTTACTGGTTCTGTAGCATTATAATCGTCCACTTTATCTATAGTTTACAACTTTTGCTACTATTTATATTAACTATATGTACCTCATCACGAGGCCAATATAATTATTTTATCTTTAGACTTATATGAAACACTGTGGCTATGTGGCTATATTGGTTTCTGCCTACCAATAAAAAACAATAACCCCACACTCCATATTTACATGGCTTTCTTAATTACATCCTCTAATTCCTACCTACTGTTCAATATTTTCATGCTACAGCTTCCAACCGAGTAGCATAATTTTGATGAAGATAAATACCAACGTAACGCAGCAGATACCAAAAAAAAAAAAGATTTTTAATTATACGCCCTCCCTCGTCTCTCCAATTGTATTGTGAGCTCAATGAAGAAATGTAATCCAACTTTAATGATAGATGGAGACTTGCAGCAGGATATTTTATCGATACTGCATGGCCATCGTTGGAGCGGAACCATCAATAGGGGTTTAGGTGCACGCAGTTCACGATATTAAAATTACTTTTACTCAGGTACTTTCTTTCATTGGACTGCATGTATACATTCCGTGTAGACGGTAGTTATATATAGGAGTGAGATAGAAAATAGCTGGAAATATTGTGTGTACAAAGCTGTATATATAAATATATGTATAAAGCCTTCAACGGGGGCCTTGCCTTTTGACTACCGACGCGCCGTATTAAAATACGATATCCAGGCACATTGCCCTTTTTTTTCCCTCTTTTTTCTTTCATTTTTTATCCTCTCCTCCTCCGATTCTCATGGAGTTCACAATATTTGAATACTCTACCTTTTTTTTTTTTTTTTTGCTAGCTCGCCTGTTTGCTTTCTTTTCATAAATTCTACCTTGAAAAACCGTGTGTAATTATCTTTCATGACCTGATACAGATTACGGTATCCCATACGCGTGCACACCAATTTTATTCAATTTTTTATTCACTCGTGGATTTTATAGTCATTCTATTTAATAAATTTATTTGTATAGGCGATTGTTTTTTCCTCTTTTATTATAGACTGGTTTGTGTTAGCGTTTATTAATGCAATTTTTTCTCGTTGATTAATGCATTATATAGATTCGTGGTTTGTATCGTAGACCAATCAGGTTTTTTTTCTTTCCAGTGTATAGAAATATAATTTAATTTTCGAGGTAAAGTCTTGGGTGTAATTAGGTGTAGGCAGAAGCATGTGAAAGAGACAGGGTTCCTCAATATCTAAAGCCAAATGTAAGTCTGCCAATTAGCTTTCCAAGAAACCGGACCAATATTTTTCTAATTTGAAAAAATAAGTAATTTGAACCGAAGAGAACTCGGTTCATTTTTTTCATCTAACAAAATTTAATAGATCCGCTGCCAGAATGTTGAATACATCAGTTTTTGCATATTTTTCCTATTAATTTCATACAATTGTAATTTTGGATGAGTTCGTTTAATTTAGTAAAGTAAAGTTTTTTGTGCTTTTTTCATTTTTTTCAATTTGGGTTTCAACTTGTTGCCAAAAGTAAAAAATTGTCCTCTTTTAAGTGTCGCGCGTTAATTATTAACTCACTTTTTAAAGTTTTTTCTTTCCTCGTTTAAGCTAATTATAAAAAGGATACATCGTAAAAAAGATTTTCCAATTCATTAGCAAGAGATCATTATTTTATTTTCACATAATTGTCTGCCTGTGACTTCAAAAATCAACCTGGTATTCTCAACTTGTTGTTGTTTCTCGTAACTTTATCAAATCATTCGTGATAATAGAATTTTAAAATAAATTTTTGATAATAATCACAAAATAAAAAACATGAAATAGACGATTTTTTGGGCAAAATTTTGTTTTTCTTCAAATAAAATTTTCATTGATTTTTTACTGGGTTCATAGTCGATAATTAGGTAAATTAAAAATAAAAATTATTTTTTGAAAACAAATTAGTTTTTTTTAGGGGTTAATTTACCAAATCTTATATAATCATGTCAGAAATATGATAATTAGTTGATTTTCTTTTTCCATTCACATTTTCCTCTATCTTTGCTTAGGTTAGTCATGTTTCAAAGCTAATGAAATTTGTGTCGGCTTGATCACATATGAATGTAAAATGAACAAATTTTTTACAAAATTTTAATTTATAAGTTGACAGTTGTTTTCGAATTTTTTGGCTTGAATTAATATTATAATTTACTTTGAATTGAACCGTATGAGTTCAATGAACTTGAACTTGATTTTAAGCAATTAGCAATAATGCCAAGATCTTCATTATAATATGCAAATTGAAGTCTAGTCCTGAATAACCAATAATAAAGTAACAATAATTTAGTTGAGAGTGAAATAGAAAAGATAAAAATCTGATCTAAAATGAACTATTCGATAGAGACGCGTCTCGACTACCTCCTATACTTGTTTTCCATCGCATGAGGTTCATACAAAATAATCTTAATTCCTGTTTAGATACTTCTAAAAATGTAGTAGTAGTAATTTCCAAACAGAGGGCGTATTATTTCGGAAGTTCAAAGTAACGCCATTTCGTCGTCTAATGAAGAGTTTCGAAGGCGCAAGTCTTGGCTGCTACTACAAGCTTTTTTTTTTTTTTCATTCAATTCAACTCCTGGAAGGCACAAGTCTCAGTATTGAGTGAGGTAATTTGTTTTTTTCCTATTTCATTTTTTCAAATTAATCTATCGGTCGTCGGAAAGGTTTGATAACGAAAGGAAATAAAAATTGTAACGTATAATTTCAACCCTTACCTGAGGAAAGACTAGTTGCAGAGTTGAAATGACTTGGCCGTGATATTATTTTGGTTTGAACCAAAAATAGAGACTTTTGACCTCATTCAAATAATGATTGAGATTAAAGCGCAGTATACGAATATGTGAGCACTTGGATAATTAAGAGTATCTAGAAGAATGTTTTGAACATGAGAATGCAATTTAGAGCAAACTGGGTGGTCTTGTGAGTCTTGCTTTGATAAGCAAATTGAAGTATAGTTGTATTAGATAAACTGCAAGGAGTATAGATGATTTAGTGATGGGAATTCCGTCAAAGTTTTCAAATTAATGAGACATTTTTTACTCTACTTTGGAAATTAGCATATTTTACTCCCAGCTGAATAGGCTTTTAAATCGAGCATAACTTCGAGGAAAATCTGGAATAATGTCTACTGAATTTTATTACGCTGCTTTTATAACTGTCTTTTTATAACTGTCTCCTTGGCGTGGCTTATATAAAAGATAATTATAGAATAAAAATGTCGATATCAACTCACGAACATTAGGGTTTCACCCCTTATGAAATGGACTAGATCTACTCGCTGAACATTTAGTTATGGTAGTATGACCCTCTATGTTATTAAAAGTATACAAAAGTTCGAATAGCGAAACAACCTCAAATTGTGGAATACGTTTGCAAATATGTATCTCCAGTTTTATAGCTCAAATCACAAAATTATTTCAGATAAAAAATATTCAGCGTTAAATTCTCTATAAAAAATCTTATCACCAGAATTCATGTAAAACCCATAGAATGGCTGTACATCGGAACTGAAATATCCACCCCACGAGGTGACTCTGCAAAAGATAGCTAATTAGACAGAATTACACTCAAAATAGGGGAGAGGGTGAAAATAAAATAAAAATTCGAGGAAAATGATGACCAAAGGTGTATAGAAAATTATGCATGAGCAAATTCTAAATAATTCGTCACTTTTTACTCATATTACTTACCTTCAATTAAATAATTTGAGGTGCTTCATTATGGAACCCTTTGACAATTTTGTATTATTTTTCACACATTTTATTTTTTAAAGGTAAACACTGGTTTTGTTTCTCTTGCAATTCCATAGCTTTTTCTACACTACAATTCACTTACGAGAAGATATCTACTCTGAAGCATTTCAATGATTTTGTGTGGTCCAATAATAATTTATTAATAAAAGAAACTCCTTCCTCGAAAAGGTGGGTAAAAATATATCTATCAGATGAAAATCGAGTACCAAATCAGTAATACCATCAAACGCCAAATTATTTACCATGCTCTTGTTAATGAGTCATTCTAAGCTGTCATTCTTCATTTTTTATTACATCTTCATTCTTCATGCGTCATACAGCAATTGTCTCACATTCTCGTTGATATATCCATAATAACCAGTTCAAATTAATCTGAATGTAATTTTACTTAATTAAAATCGTTTTCTTTTGCTTTGGAATGACAAGATAGCACGTCAGAGCAGTATATACATGTATAATTGCTCGATATAAATTAGAATTTGAAAGAAGAAAACAAATCAATATCTTCGACTCTCGCTAAAACCAGTTCAAAATAATTATATCAACTATTTTCTTTCTTCGTTTTAATCAAAAAATATAATACAGATAGAATATTAATTCTGTAGTACTTGAAAAAAAATAATAATAATCATCGTTTCTGAGGCGTATAAACTAGTTTTTTTTTTCACTCCTTGTTTCGAATTCCAATTCATTGGATTTTTTTTTTCGCTTCTGCTGTTATCCTTCTTACACTTTTTGTAATTTCTATTTTAATTTCAACTCGTGTCTTTTTCTATTTTTTTACTTGTTAAGCACAAAAACAGACATCTCCAACAGCTACTGTCTATTGACGTTAAGTTAAAGGCAGCATACAGTTAATTGCTTCTATGGTGATTAGCATTTAAATACGATAAACTATCTTGAAAGATATTCTCTCCAGTTTCCTGTGGTTCCTTATAGTTGCTAGTTATTTCTCCTAAAGTGTATAAATTATTATTTAGAAAAAATGTATCGTTAATTTACATAAATTATTATTAGCGATCGAATAATATTTAGTTACCGACTAGGTGGTAAGAATGTCTATATATGACATAAAAATAGAGATGCTGGTATGGAGTCTTGGCTTTTCCGAGGAAATAAAGTTGATATTGGTCGCATGTCGAGTGCAATGTAAAAGAAATTATGAATTGGTGGACGACTGAGACGATTTATGGAGCATGAGTACTTTTCCTCAGATCCGTGGAAATGGGTGGATTCTGTGGGAAGAAGGCCAATTAATTTATGGATATTTGTTGGAGGATGTTGGAATCGTGCATGCAATTTGTGGTAACATTTGTCATCGCAGCATGAGCAAACTCATAACTCAGTGCTGTGTCAATAGGTGGTGCTTATAGCTTTTTCATGAACTTTGAGGGCGGACAGGTTTGTAAATTATCCTGTGGCTGCTTCAAAAGAAAATTGAGGGGGGCGGTTATTTGAACTTGGTAAAGTAGTTTTTACAGAAGTGCTTTTGTCAATGAATTCAGGAAGTTGAATCTGTATTTTAGGGATAAAAACGTTCGAGAAAGGTTGAAGAATTAATCTTTGATAGAAGAAAATGGAAATGAAATTAGTTCACAATACCGTATTTAAAAAAAAAAAAAAACAGTTTTTATCTTTGAATTGAGTATATGTAGATACAGGAGTCTCATTGACCCGCTGGTTATAGACTCAGCCTTACGACTAACAGGTCGCAAGTTCGAATCCAACATTCAACCACTCAGTTTTAAAGTTGGTTCGATATTCTGGTGGCACATTGCAACGATTTGTCTGAACACTTACGATATTTGACAAATCATAACTCTTTCATACGTCGAGTGAAACAGCCACATAACTGAAGCCCATTCCAAAAAAAATTGTACCTAATTTATTCAATATTAATAATAATTTGTTTGTAACCACTTACAATATTCGACAAATTATAGTTATAACTCTTTCATACGTCGAGTGAAACAGCCACATAACTGAAGCCCATTCCAAAAAAAATTATAATTTTTTGTAAGTACTATGTTGATGCACCGAGCAGTCCGAGCCTTCCCTAAAAAAAAATTCAATCTCGCTACTGTCAATGGATATTGTTTTCTTGTCAAATAGACAATGTTCTCCAAGATTTAATGGAAGTCATTACGGCTTAGAGTTTTATGTTTTTAGATTGATTCATCGGTGACACGAACTATAACATGAACTAATAAGGGACTAAATTATCTATGACACGGATACGTACAGTTTCAATTTATTTTTGCATACCTATAGATCATCTGTCTGCAGTCTGTCTCTACACTGACTAACTTTGAAGAACTGGTATTACCCATGCACTATCTGTAACGACAAACTTTCTTGAAAATTCTATTAGTTAGGTTTTCAACGAGCTCCCAGTATCCCCTCTCCCCAAATTCACCGGAAAATTTCAGATGCTTGTATTAATTAATGAAAATTTCCATGCAAGTACGGAATATCTTAGAATGTCAATAAATATAAAACGAAGGAAAAAAATTATTTTATAATTTTTATTTTCTCTCTTTAATTTTTCTTATGGCTCTGTCTCCTCCCCTATGTACGTGCACCAGTTAATTTTATATTCAAATGAAATATTTTAATCGACTGTTGTACCTACACCCTGTATGACGCATGAGAATGACTTGCTCATCGTAAAATTAATAGTTCGGTGTTACTATAGGGGCTCGAACGATCGAAGTAAATGAAACATAAAAATGGACCAGTAACTATTAGACCACAAAAAACAAAAATGGAATAAGGTAGAGAAATTCAAAGTGGAGATGAGACCTAACGAAAATATGGTATTACAAGTTTAACTTGAGGCTAAAAAGTTCAATTTCAAATTGAAATGCAGGTGATCACTCCAACTGAGCCGCAGAATATGCCTGCTTAACTTTGATAAACTGCAACTTCACCCTTAGGTACCATCGTCGACCAATTATTGATAAATATTTGATTTATTCATAATTTCTTACGCCTCTTACTCCTCGCCACCTCGACCCTTCCCTTTCAAACAATTAAAGCCAAATAATGATCAAAACTCTTAAAAACCTCGAATTAGGTATGCCCAGATTTTTGAAGAACCTCAACTGTTGAACGAGGGGTTGAAAGATTAAGAGAAATATGAAAAATGGAACCTCGAGGGAACGATGGAGGGGAGAATACTCAAAATGAAAGTCAATAAAGTTAGTCACAGTAAGCTTAAAATTTCACGAAAAAGGTTGGATTAGATGTAATATGTATATGTACTTTTATCTATACATTAATTAAGTTACATTTACCAATTTTAACCTCGTCATTTTACCTGGGGATGAATCATGGCCCATATACACTCCATATTATGCAACTGTGAAAATGTTAAATCACTTTCTTCACCTATTCGTGTTCACTTCATTATAGCTGCCTTTCAAAAACCTCAAATACCCCACCTGTAGAGGATATTCCATCATGATCTTCACAATGTATCCTCATGTAACGTCAAAAATAATTTATGCCATAATAGAATGCGTGATTAAACACGAGCGGCAACGAAATAATAAGAAAAAAAAAATGTTTCATACACAAAAAAAAAGCTTAATTTTCTTTTACTTTTCAAGAATAAAAAATAACAGCACGTGTTACACGTTGACATTTGTTTGCATGGACACGGTCACGCATCTTCCAACAAAAAGAAAAACCATCGTACAAAATTCATTTCATCACCTTGATGGTGGGCATGTGTTTACTTTGAAAGCTTTAGAGACGAGAGATGTGAAAAAAATAAATAAAATCTAGGGAGGGAAGAATGAAAAATAGGTTCGTGTGGTTTTACAATTATTATTCTCTATGACAAAATACTGAACTTTTTTCACTGATTTCTACTGGCTTGGAAACTTTTGGCTTATAAGATGGTACTTCATTTATAATTGGTCTTGGCAGAGGTGAGAAACTCCTTTCCGATTCCAAAATCTTGATTTTTGCAGATTTCTAAAGGAATTTTGGATTAAACCTTCGACGATAGCATTTTAATTATAACCGAAAAAAACCGGTTCAAATTGTAAATTTCTGGCACTCGACTTACAGACTGACTACCGGAAAATGAAAATCTACCAAGTTAGAAGTCATTTTTTATGGTCTAAAACAAGCCCTGTCCTTTTTTCTTTTTTTTAACGATTGCTATACAGTGATCAAGTTATTTTTGTTGCTTTATTTTTGAGAAAATTAGATTCGATCGAATGTTACTGACGCATTTGAAACGGTAATGATAGGTGATGTGAGGATAATATGTGATGGAGTTTTGAAACGTGATAGACGGATGAAGTGGTCGATTTAATTTATGTGGGATAAGTATATCTCGAATACAAGCCGTGTAATTTCATAGTAAACAGTGATTTATCGTAAAGAGGGTAGGTTGGCTGGTAAACGTGGACCTAAAATTGATGGTGAACTATTCTAATAACAGCCTGAAGCAGAGTGAGAGAAATGTATAATGCCTTTGATATTTTTTGTAGGTAAGCTACTTCATAAACTATGTACGAGGATATACCCAGTGAGAAGATGTACATTTTTTTACAGAGGGCATAAATGTAATCAACTTACAATATTCATGGAAGTCAATTGAGTCCTTATTACAGAAATGTACTTGAGCCTTTCACTGAATTTTAAAAAATCTAGTCGAACTGATTAATTTCAGAAATATACCTCATATTTTCAGTCCAATTGTATTTTCTTTTTCACAGAATTATTTCAACTAAAACTAACAGCTACTCTAATTATAGAGTCTTCTGTTACTGAGAAGATTATACTTGATGATTATCTTTGGTGCAGTTATTAGTGTTTTAGTCTTATTGGACACTCGATGTTTTGTTTGTTACCAATGAAACTGACTGCACGATAGAGAATCTGAAAGTTCATATTATACTGAAATTTTATACACAATCACAGAAGATTTTTAAAAATTATAAATTATTCTAGAAGTCTTGAATTTTATTGTACTGGATTTCTGAGTAGCCTACATCTTTCCAACGAAGTCAAATACTGGAGCACCTATGTTGGTGAGAAATAAATGCATTTTTCATATTTTGTGATGTGGTTTCTAGAAAATGAATAAATTAATATAAATTAATTGAAAACTATACGTGATTGTCTTTTTGGTTTTATTGATAGAATATGATGCTTAAAAAGGTGTTTGTCACCTCCCTAGCCCCCACTGGGTGTATCACTGTTGTTTCTGTACCTTTATTCTTCAGTGAAGGAAAATTGCTTTTATTTTTCAAATTGAAAAATGCTGACTTTTAAGTATGAAAAACCTGAAATCAAATTATTAAACTTCCTTCGACTCTTCCTATTATACACTGGTAAAATGATATTGGTAGTTGCTCAACTTTTCTGTTTGAGATTAATGACTCTAGACGTTATTACAGAATGTTTGGATAATAAGCCCCATTCAAATTACACTTTCTTAGTACTGAATCTATACCCGTGCATTACTTCACCTTCTTTGAAACAAAAGGCAAGTTTCCTCATCAGGCTTCATGCTGCCATGCTCTCCCTCGAACCTAGCCTCGAACCTTTCCTCACATTCGATACCATCGGCATCTCTGATAGTCATTCGATATTGTTCTTTCTATGGCTAAGACCGCTGCCACATAAAATTCACTCCATCATCTCAGTGCAACGTTGATAATCTATGCTGCATTATAATCTGGTTGTAAAAAAAAAAAAAAAAACAATGAATACCTTATGTATGGAGTAAAAAAATTCAGCTATTGTACGAGGATGCTTCTAAACAAAGAATGAGTGTAACCCTACGCTCTCTCGATTATAGAAAAAGAATACATAATAACGATAGAAAAATATGAAAGAACCGATGATGGAAAGGAGAGAAAAAAAAATAGGATTAAGTAAGGTGGAGGAGAAAAAAAAAGTAATTGAATTTTATCAGAGTATACATTTACACACTTGCAGAGTACTAACCCGTTAAGTATAGCGCACGCGCAACATGGAGCAGTCCTTTAGTCATTGGGCTGAAGGCAAGATAATCGAATTTCGTGCATCGTTATTAGGAAGCTGAGAGCATCTTCTTGAAGAGACGCGGTCAAGGATGATATCATCGCTTCCGAACAATGACTGTCAAGTACAGAAAAAATGTGGAAAAAATATCGCATGTAGTTGACTTGAGTTGTGAACTTAGTTCCCTGATCCGATTAATACCTGGAGATGGTATGCCTGTTTTGTTTGTGTGAGAAAGGACCAAGTCAGGGGTTAGCTGAGTCAAGAAATGAGGAATTTGAAAGATTTAGATAGGAAAACCTGGGAAATGGATCGTCTGTAATAAAATTGATTTGAAATTGAAATTTGAAAATGGTTCTGAAATAATTTCAAAATATTTTAACCATCTTTAGATAATTCCTACCCTATTTCTATTTTATTTTAAAGGGAAATATTGTTCATACATGCGTATTCTTTGCCTTATGTGGAAATTCGTTTATATCATCTCAAAAATTCACTACTTCTGTTCTTATTATAAAAAGATTTCCCTGGTCGTTCTCGATTTTTGAATAACCGCATTATACAGCATATTAAAAGAAAACTCGGAATACGACCTAATTGTCTCGATGGCCACTCCTTCAAAATCCTTCCACCTTTTGACTTTCGATAGCCGGCAGGCATTATCACATCGAAACGCCATCGTAAGAAACTTCTCAGGCAGCTTGATGCGCAGGGAGTGAGTAATGACGGTTTTGTGTTTGTATATTAAAACGATTCCCTTCCAAGAAATGATGGATGACCAGATACACTGCGCATTTTAATGCACTCCAGTTCTAACGTAAACCCAATTGCTCGAAAAATTATCCACTTTTTTCGTTCTTTAATTGATCGTTTTTTACATGAACTGACTATGATGCTATCTAAGTACAGAAAATAGATAAATGAATGAATAACCATTTAATCAGTGAGGAGCTATGAGGCACTGCTCGCTTTCTAGTGACGGGAACGAAACTTGAGTAAAATTTTTTTTCATGAAATGAAGCCACTTTGAGGGGGGGGGGGTCGAAGCGGGAATCACAAAAAAAAAATCATTTGCGTAGATAAATATGAGGACCACCTTAGTACTACAGTTATGGAAAGAAATTCCCAGTTCTGCATAAAGGTTAAGGGTCTTCCATCAAAACAAATATAGACTACAACCATTCGCATTGATCTTTGAACCAGTTCACCGCAACCGGTGAACGAATCGTTCGTTAATAATAATATGCATTTTTGTGAGAATGGCTACTTTAATGTTTGCGCATTTGATACGGAGCACTCGTCTTAATACAAATACAATACATTCTTGAATCATACACAGCAGCAACAGATTTTATTGCTGGCTCACGAATATCCGAAAGCGTTTAAAAAGCTAGTCTACATTTACAATTTAGTGTAAAGTTTGGGGTACCTGTGGTCCACGTACGTCGGACCCCTTGCTGCTTTTACATAAATCTAATCGTATACACAAAAGATGAAAGAAATGTACGTATACGTGTACTCCTTAGTAGCACGGAGAGGCCATTAAAGTCCATTAATCAGCACGGAGGTGCGATTCCAGTGACGATTTCCAGCAGTTCTGTGTAATGTCTATCGAAAGTATACAATTTTTCAGGACCCAGCCTTAAACATATTATACGGGTGCGACATTTGGTGTAATCTGTTAAGACAAACATCCAATAAATCAAAATCAATTACAATTTAGAGATATAGCCTACTAGTTGTCGGATAATAATTCACGGGGATCTGCAAGCTGTTTGGAAGTTTTTCGCTGGTCATCGTGAGCTATGAGAAAGTTCACTGCTGGAATTGGTTTTCGAATGCTGGAATCACGATCGGTGGCACGCAGATTTACAGGCGTGTTGGTATTTTTGGGATTAGTATCGACGTATACATGTTGTGTCAAAATTTTTCTGTTTTAATTGGATGGCAACTTTTAGCTTAGTCATGCGGCTTGCGCAGAGAGAATGGGAAATCAATCTTTAAATTGTTTTATATCGAAGTAAATTATCATTTTATTTGTTCACAAAGAGAAAGCTCTCAAATATGATATTGGTAAGCCGGAGTAGAATTTTCATATTTCACTCATAGCACAGTTGATTTGCATTCTAAAATTGAAAAAATTTTGAACAGTCATACAATTTTAAAATCCTGAAAATTTTGTCCATGTGCTCTGTTGATATAGTTTTGTCTGCAATTTCATTTTTTACCTCTTCGTTTGCGGAGAAAATGTGAAAATTTGAAATATTCTCAGTATACTCAGTAAGGTGGTACTTATTCTCGGAGTTAGCAACTTTTTACCTTCCATCCTACAGAATAATTCCATTTCATGAAAAGAAATCTGTACTTACAAAAATTAGTATGAATTTACTTTATAAGCAGCATCGCATGGAAATCTGTATGTATTTTCTCATTTAACTAACTATTCTTCTGACCCCGTGAGATAATTAGAAAATAGGTCGGTGGGATTTGAGTGGGTCTGGAGATGGAGTTGGACTTAATCTCAAGGTAACTGAAAAATCACTATTTTTGTTTGTTGAATAGAATGATTTATTTAGTAGGGGAGTGGATGTAATCAAAAAACGAATGATCTTCTAAAGAAAAAACTTCCTCTGGTCGCCCCTCGCTTTAAAAACTCAAATTTTGCCGTAATTTTTAATAAACAGGAGTGCTTTGAGACATCACTCCCCTTTTAGTAAGGGGCAAAACGTGAATAGAATTTTTTTAATCAAATAAAACATTTTCAGGGGGTGGGAGAGGGAATCACAAAAAAATAAAAATACTTATACTCCTATAAAATAAGGACTACCCTAAAACTCAGTACCCACAGCAATACGAAAAGCTACATTTTTCTAATTAAAAAAAATCCTCCTTTGAAAAAAGTAAGATGTACCATCTATAGCGTATGCGCATTTTAGTATTAGAGGGTAAGGCTGTCAGATCCAGTGTGATTTTTAAAATATTTTTTCATTGTTCTAGTGATCATATAAGGATCCATATCAACTTGATTTATGAAAATTGCCAAAATAAAACTTTTTTTCATGCAGTGAAGGGTTAATCTTGAAGAAGGAGGTATTCAGGTGTCTATGACTGCACGAGGTGAGTAAATTTCATTAAAAGAGAGCAGGTGCTCCTTAAAAAACAATCAAAATTTCGTCTATTCATCCCCAGGAAAAAAATGACATAATAGATTGTTGTGTGGTCTCCTCTATTCCTTGCGATTACGAATTTAACAATAAATTCATCATTTATCAAAAATACCCGTCCTCAGTCATCATTTTTATATCTAGAACTAACGTGTGTCGTGCAATCAGATGGAGTGTAAAAGAAAAGGTAGAAAAAAATCTAATTAGTGTCACAGTTTCGTTTAGTATATTAACGACGATTTGGAGAAAAGGTGTGGAGAGGGGTGCAGCTGAAGATAAAACGTGCCACTGAGACACGTCTCTTTGAGCTAGCGGTAGGGAAAAAAAAGTCTAAAGAAAAGCTCATTATTTCTGAAGAAGTGTAAAAAAAGAGATAAAAATTCATTTACACAATATTCAGCTTCCATCGGTGGTTTTGAAAAAGAATATATTTCTTGAAATGTTATTTCGCCCAATCATCCTATCTTTTACTCCCTTTTCATCGTTCAATTAAATCGTATTGTTCGTAAAAATAGAAAATGGATAATGTGTGCCGCCACGTAGAAGAAGAAAAGGTTGAAAAAATTGAATGTGTGGAGGAGAAGAAAAAACCTAATAAAGGTCGTGTTGCGTGATGTCATGTCAGCTTTTGAATACAGCAGTAGAATTTCAGTCTGCAGATTTGGAAGTGAGTTTGAATATAATTATGGTGGGTGGGATAAGAAAATGTGCTAAGGAACAAAACCTCTCGAGCTTTCGACTGAAACCAATAAACCTGATTTCTAAAAATTGAAGTACAGTGGAAATCACTTATAACGAAACCGGATAATACGAAAAATCCGTTATAACAAATAAAATCAAAAGTCCCGGCTGAATTCCCATTAACCCTATGTTTAAAAAAACTGGATATAACAAATTCTTTTATAGCAAAATACTTGATATTACGAACACTTTTCCTCCTGTTTTAACAAATTAAATTATATTTTTGAATGCGAGAGAAAAGATAATTACAAATTTGGTTCTGCACCTAGCGTAGAAGAAGCATGGCTGACCTTAACCACCCTCTAAAAGTATTGTGTTATTAATGAAGAAACCTCTTCTCTCTGCAATTTTTGAAAATTTTAGAATCAAAAATGGACTCTGAAATAAAAAGAAAAGGACGCAATTGACTTTGGATAATTTTTTTAAACATTAATATGTACATCATATGACCTGACTTTTTCTTTTTGTTCGTAAAAAAATGTAATAATTGTGTCTACATAGGTGTGTATACATTTTTATAGGTAAACAATGAACTTCTCGTAATAACCGATTAGAACAAATAGTTTGTTATAATCGGTTATTATGAGAAGTTCGTTTTATCTGATACATCGGATAAAACAAACAACCGCTTACAACGAAGAAAACCTTCAGTCCCTTCATTTTTGTTATAAGCGGTTTTCACTGTACCTATTTTTGCCAATGTATTTGCCCAAATGTTTTCCAGGAAAAGAGAGTGTTGAGTATAATAATATTTGGCATCCCAAGGAGTTATATTAGTGTAAATCATTTATATTTTTCAAATTAAGTTTTTGCAGGTTGAAAAAATGGAGCTCTTTGTATTTCTCTTTGGTAGTCTACCTGATTTCAAAGTATACTCAGACTCTGTTAAGTGTCTAAAACCTGAAAATATTCTTGAAATTGGTTGGTAGCAGAAATTTGGTTAGTTCATATCTTATCAGTTTTTTCACACTGAAAAATCTCTCCAGAAAAATATGATTTTTGACTAATACTCTTCCTATTCCTATCCTACTGGCCAAATTCGTTCGTTTTGTTTATTTTGTTAATCGGAGTCCAATATAATTTAATTAGCTTGAAATTGTTTATTGAAAAAGCTACAACGCAGTCTCACGATACCGAGTAGATGAAAATTGTAACACAACTCTTTGAGCAAGTACTTAAAAAATTTTCTGTCAAACTTGGCAGGATCACTAGCCAGAAGTGAGACTTGAGAATGTTCATTTTTTTTGGAAAGATTCCAAAGACTTTAATTTATTAAAGGATTAAAATGTCATCGGACCTATAAAAATAAGATCTGCTTTATTTTTTTCACTATAACGGAAATCCATAAAATGAAACCAGTTTAATGAATCTGACATCAAGGGCCGATGTCGAGCATCGATGAAAGAATTTACCAACACCCTAGGAGCTACCGAAACTTCTTGTCACCTCTTCAATGCATACTGTCATAAATGAAGTATATTCGAGCCATGCATAGTGATGAAATACGGAAAAGTTGCTCCATTCAAGGATGGTTCGTGTGGACTTGATTTCTGTGTGGCCCTCTGTGTTCACTCCACTCTTAAAAGACACCGCTTTCAAGTTAATTAAGGAAGCTTTTCATGAGGCCAATCAAGGCTATGTGTCCTCTCACGAAACATTATTCACCTTTTTTTTCTGGACGCTTTTGTTGACGACCGGACACTATTTTTCAAATATTTGTTAAAAGACATGAATTATACGTACTCCTTTTGTAAAGTCGACGATGCTGTACGAAATGCATATAATTTTAGAAAAATGATATCTCTCTCTCTCTCTCTAAAAACTTAACACCTGTTTCACTATGCGGTTCCTTTCGAAGTGTGTAATGTTAACAAATGTGCACAAAAAGTACGTCAGTCAGTTTTACATCTGCTGTATGGAATACATAATTATTCCTTGTATACACACAGACGATCAGAAGTTTTGTGGAAAAAAGTACCAGTTAAACGCGTCTTGGCTTTCAGATATAGTATTTTTATAATATTTGGGTACACCCTACCTGGAGCTTGTATGTCGGCCGAGTGCGCCATTTTCAAGGTGTGAAGCTTTTTTTTTATTTCTCTTTATTTACGCTCATGGGCTTGGCTGGTGATGCTGCGAGTGTAAACAAAATACCATTAGCACGGTCGAAAATTTTCGTAGGTCAAACAATGAAGGTATAGATGGTTAATTGCTATTCACAGGGTATTGATTTTGTGGCTGAGATTGAGAGAGTAGTTCAAGAAGTCTTATTTAATGTGTGAGCGAAAGATGATTGAGGTGTTAGATTTTGTAGGAGAGAAATTCAATTGGTGTGGCTCGTTCGTGGTGTTTAAACAATTTTATTACTCGAACTTATAGTCCTCGCTGATATGTACCGAGGGGAGGGGGTTGTCACAGATAAGTTTAAAATTAGCTATTTTGAGTTAGCAAAGGATTCATACACAGCAGAATGCATTTGCTTAGATATAGTAGATTGCATTTTGCTAAAGAGCAGATCGCATATTTTGATGGGTAGCAGATCGCATTTGATGGGTAGCAGATCGCATTTGATGGGTAGCAGATCGCATTTGCTGTAGTTATAACAGATTAGCAGATTGTATTATTGATTGGTAGGTTCTCTATATTTTGATCAAATTTTACCCTTATAGTTACTTTTGAGAGCCACTATTTTTATGACATTGGTGAGATCTCCATGTGCCTAATTCTGGTACTCAACTTTTTTTTTCCATATATTTTTTTTAGAAAATTTAATCTTGAGGAACTCTAATTTAAAGCAAGTTTTACATAAAATTGTAAAAATGACTAATTTTTTTTATTAAAAAATAATTAAAACTGTTTTTCATTTTAAAAAAAATTTTCAGTGCTTATATTTATTTTTATTTATACTTCCGTTGCTGTAGAAACCCAATGAGCTGTACAAAAAATTATGACCATTTGAATACACATGCATGCTAAGAAAATTGTGTTTTGTTTAGGAGCCTACCTACAAGAGCCGTAATACTCGTATGATAATTTTTTCATTTCTTCTTCGGAATGCTATGAACTTGATCTTTTGTTACAAAAATGGCGAACACAAAACCACTTATAGCTTTCGGATTTACTGGACAAGAAGGTTTTAATATGTTTGACAGGTAATTAAAAACGAAATCCGTTTGCAAAGGGCCTACTGAAGTGTAAAATTGATAAAGTTTCCGTCTTGATTTTTCGACTGGTGACTGGCTGTTATTCAAAGTAACCGACTAGATAATCGTCATATTGTGGATAATATAACCACCTATATGATATCGATTTTTTTATTCCACTTGATCGATTTAAAAATTTAATATCAAATTTCTGCTCCTATAACGCCTGTTTTCCGTAACAAAATTATACGCTTGAAAAATCCATCGAATTCGCTTCGTGACTCAATTTACTCTTCAGTTTATTTATAATATATGTATTCCTTCTAATTCTTGCTTTTTTCTGACCATCGTCTGCCTTATTCGTGCCACAGTCTCTTGTTTAAACAACCACATGGTGGAATACCAGCGATAGCGTTTACTAATTAGCGAGGAGAAACGTATGGAGCATACTAATGCCAAATTTGTAAACCCAAAAAGGGCATTGCAGCCTCAGAAAAAATCTAGAAAAACTCATCATTTGATGGAGAAAAAAAAAAGGTACTTTGTGACATTGCATTTCCTCGAACCAGTTTTAGGTAAACTTTGCGGCGTAATTTAAGCACGTATTAAAATCCAGAATATCTCTTATATCCATTCTTGAGACCTTTTTTCTTTACTTTGTTCAGAACTGGAAACCCGTAAGGGAATTGATAAAACAGAAGAATGCATTTATGCATTTGCAGTTACAATACTCATTATAAGATCCCATTGTACTATGTAGTTATATGCATGAGGTCTATGTGTTCTGAAATTTAAACAATTCTGATTTTTTACATCTGTCAGCTTTTTGCCAATATTTATTCTAAGAGAAACAGTGAAAGACAGAAAAGTCGAACAGTTATACTCATAAAATCTGGCATTACAGTAATAGAAAGTTAGTTACAAAATTATGTAATTCCTTTTCCATGGATTTTGATCTGAAAGCTTTCTACACTTATATATTTAAAAAACACATATTTCTCAAGATCGATTCAATCTTTTTTCATGAAGATGATTTTATTCATTTTATTAACTTTTTTTTATGCATTATATCATAAAAGTTATTAACCCATTGAAGATGCAACAGTGATTAAGTAAAACTTGCGTTGAACTTATTCAATTTTGTGATTCTAGAATTCAAGTATAATTTTATCCAACATAGTCTGCCTACGGATGATATCATCCGTTACTCTCATATTCCTGAATCTGATACGGATTACGGACTCGATTTATTGTTTTTGAAAAATGATTGCTTTTTGCATACAAGTATTATCTTTATTAGGTCTTAATCCCAAGAACTACTAATTGCTTTTGCTGACACTAGACCAATTTTTCATGATAATTCTCGAAAAATTTCAGAAGAATAGCTATGGTTATTGAAAGAATAGAAATAAAAATAATGAAAATGCGTGTCAAAAAAGTCATCAAACTTCAAGATGATTTTTCAATTTTTATAATATCAACATTCTAATTACCCCGAGTTTCATTCAAATCGGTATTTTCAGCCATTTTTTATTATTTCTCAATTTTACTGCTCAATTTTGGCTATTAAAAGATGGTTTACGATGACTGGTATTTTCGATGCGGGTGATTTGAATGTTTTGAATTGATTTTATTGCTCTTAATTAGGTACAAGAGAGGTGAAAGAAGAAAAATAAATTCTTCACTGAAAAAGGAATTACTGTAAAAGAGGGAGGTAAACATTTTCACGTCCAGACTAATAAAATTTGTATCGTAAATTACGTCTGGGAGAAGCATTTCATAGTGACTGCAATGATATGAAGTGCTGTGCAAGTGAAACAATAAAAAATTTAACGAAAGTAATTTTAAGCGAGACGGCTAAATTAACTGCTGCTGAATAAAAAACGAAGCCATTGTTTCGTTAACTCATTCTGGGCATTAAGTATAGTCGTTGGAGTAATTAGAAGTCGGTATCATTCAAATTTGGAAAGCAGGCTGCTTCGAAACTACTGGAGTTCAGTGTGGAATTCAATGAGCCCAGTCAATTACAGTTATTTTTTTAGTAGAATTGAATTTTTTATTTGAAATATGTACTATGAATAATGGTCTTGTTGACCTCAAGTCATACTTGAAACGAGTGTCTTGGGGTCATATCCTACTTTTAACTTCTCAATACTTACTCATTAAGAGAATAATAAGAAAACAAAAATCGATTTATTTTCTTTGATTTTTAAAATTTCTTTACTTCTTAATGGACGGCTCTCTGAGCAGAAGTGGAGAAGAGAGTAGGAGAGGAATTTTTTAGCTCAAGCTCTCTCATGTCTTGAAAATTTCTTTAAAAATTCAGAATTAGATTTTTATATATAATTGTTGTTGAAGGCATGTATTGTATAAATCGATGTAACTGATGAGAACTCGCATACAATGTCTTATATCAGCCAATAAAGTGTTACAATATTTTGAGAGAAGAAATCCAAATTTGTAACTTGGCAATTTTTGGAAGAATTTTGGATCTTTGCACGTACACTTTTCAATACTTCTCTGGAATTTGATGATTTCAGCCTAAGTATACACATATTTGATAAATTCTTGTTCGCTTTTCACACAATCTATTAGTTTGAATCTGTGCACTTTCCTGACAGAGCAAAAAAAAAAAATCCAATATAAGATTTTGGGAGCTTTCTTAGTGCAGCTGTCTGAAGAATTTGACATCCCTTTGTAATTTTGTGATTTTTTTTTCCCTGCACTCTTTTTCTCTAGCTATCAACGGTGTTATAATGTACCTAAATGGGCTACTACTCGTAATTTTATTTTGTAAAAAATTACTCGTACTTCTGGCAGCATTTAGATACCTGGCCTTTTAATTGATTTTTGGTGGAGATCTTAAAACAATGAAATATAAATAAAAAAAACTTCCAATTCGTTCAGGGTCGTTAGAGAAAAATAAATTGGGGGGGGGGGGGGGCGCTAATCAAATGCATACTGGAGCCAAGTAGACCCCTCTCCGCAGCCTTTCTGGGGGGAGGGGGAATTCTCCTTGGAGTGGAAAATAACGTTCAAATCGGTAATAATAACTATAGTTTCAATAACGACTCATAATTATATATCAGTAAGCTTGAATCAGAGATTATCAAAAAAATGGAATTTGAACGCGATTCACTTACGTGATGCATACATTTAATTTACGACTGAACTAAATAATTTCGAAATGAATCCACATTTTTCGAGCATGAAGCATGTTTGCGCAGCATATTACTCTTATTTATTCATTTCTCCATTTGCACATGTCGAATATAACCAGTAGAAGATACGAAGAGAAAAAGAAATCCTAACATAGCAATTCGTGTTTTTGCAGGTGGTTTTGTCATTTCGACGACGATAATTACGTTAATGTGCCTCGCCTGCTCGAGATACTATCAAATTACAACCCACAAAAGGATTGGTATTTGGGGAAGCCAAGTATACGAGCACCATTGGAGATACTGAACAAAGAGCACCGAAGTATTAGTAAAATTAAGGTGAGTGTTTTTAAAATACCTACAAATATTTTTACTCGCACGTTTAGCAGAAACTGAATATGGAATTTTGCTTCTACAAATTTCCCACGTTTTTCATTTATTTCCTCTTTTTTTCTCGAAACTCTTCTCAAATTTCAAATAATTATGGGTACCGATTTGTAATAAATTTCCGAATTTACTCCGGTGAAACGAAAAACAAAAACAAAGATGTTGACTCATCAAAAAATCAGCTTGATTGGATCATTATAAAGACAAATAGCTGTATAAGAAATTTTGTAGTTTTGAGCTTGTTGGTGCAGGATCTTGTGAATGTCAAAAATTATTTTCGAGTAACTTCTAATAATCCGATCGAACAGACTTGTTTTTCATGTGCATTTGTGTGAAGGTCTCCCACAGACAAAAATTTTTTCTTGCCTTTATGTTATAACATGCAAATTTTCACCTTTCCCTGAAAAATTTGTACAGGCTTTTTTTTGATGAACGAAATATGGTGTTGGGGTACTTGGGTGAGGACGTAATTTATGAGGGCGGTAATTAGGATTAGCGTTAGACAATATGGTGGTTCTCTGATAAGTTCAGGTCCCACTAGCACCACAGTGTGTTTGAGCTTGTGGGTTGGAATTTATAAATCCTATCCAACCGTATTTCATTATCGCCTACCTCAGCCGTACAATTATGTCAATTACCAACAATACCTGTGTTTGGGTTTTCTCTTATCAGCCTGCTATTTTCCACTTCAGCAGACTGAACGATAAAACGCGATGCAATAAATTCGCGTGTCAGTTTGATAAGAACTGGGTATAATATACTTTCAAAGGCAGAAAATTGCGTATAAAAGCATCGAATGACATTATGTTGCCCACGTTGCGATATTTTTTTCCATATTATTCAAAAAATTATATTTACTTTTCACATTTATCTATATACAATAACGTGTAAATGCAAATGCAACAAAGTACAGAAACCTACGCTTGTATACATCTCATTTACTGTACCTGCAGACATTAACCCTTTCGGTCACTGTGTCCACTGTAGTGGACATATTTTCAATCGAATGTAGCCTGATGACGAATTAATGAAGAGAACCGCGCTTGGGCTCATTCGAAAGTAATATTCATCTAGTTTTTCATGAATTAACTCCCAAACTCTCTGTATTATAAATGAAATCACATTATGAGCACATGGTAGGAGAAACGAAAGAGAAGAAGAAAAAAAAAAGTAAAACTCTAACTTCATACATCAACGCAAGTTGGAAACTATCGGCAAGCTGGAAATAATTTTTTTGTATACGTTTCATCTGTCAGATTTCAGGAATATTACGATTTTTATGCTTACTGCATTAGGGAATTTTGCGATAAGCATTGAAGTCATGGCTACTGTAGTGGACGTGGTGACTGTTGAGAAATATATGAAGAGGGGTTCTTGACTTTGAAAAATTTTTTTTGTCGAGATATATTTTTTTTAAATGTGTTTTTTTACCATGCCCCCCTTCCCCAACTTGAATTTTCTTCAGTCAGATAAAACTTGGAAAATACATTATTATCGATTATTTAACTCTGATTTTTTCACACTTGTGTGGCGATAGAAGCCATCTGTTTTTTATCTACCTCACTACACATCATTAAAACTATGATAAGAATTAGTTAATGGCTGGTGAACCAAGATTTTCTATGGAAATATTCATCCAGTGATTTGTTTGTTCAAATACATTGGTAATTTTCATATATCTATCTCTATTTTTAAATAAAAATGTGAGATAATGAGAAATTCAAAAGCTTGTTTTCATAGTCACCATGTCCACTGTAGTGACCAAGATATACCTCAGGTTTTAAATATTTTCCCGCGGTCCTTTTTTTTTTATGTTAAAAGAAGTAAGAAAAAAAATTGAAGAATTTTGGTCCTGCTAGTCACATTGTCCACTACAGTAGACAAGCTATATCTCAGGTTCTAATTAGGTTAGAGAGTTGCGCAAAAAACTAAAATTCTCAGAAAAATCACCCGAGCTCAAATCTGTAACTCAAAAAATTCTATCTGTCAAACTAAATAGTCATGACCGAAAGGGTTAAGTACCTGAATGCAGTTTATATTATATCGCTTATCTGGCATACCTATGTTAGCTGCGTATTCGTAAAACGGTGCACTTTTTTTTTTTTACAATTTCTCCTCCACGTTTCCCCTATTTCCTTTTCTTCTAGTCGAGCTCGAGCTTTCTTAGAAAATTTTACGACGGCTTCAGTTATATTGCTGTTAATTTATGTGTGACCGTGGCAGAAGCTAAGAGCACGACCTATTAATGAGTGGACAAAGAGAAATAAAACACAATGCCATTGGCTTTGTTTGGGCCACGGGCAGCAAGTACATGTATATATTCTAAAGCATACACTTGCAAATATAATTTTAGCCACCTTCTCCTCTTATGGCTCGCCAACTGAGCTGACCATCAATGAGCGCAGCGTCTGTGGCAATTTAAGAGCGTAAAATGAACTAATATGTTAGTTTCGGTGTGGCTAGTCGTGAAAAATGACTAATTGATTTTTTTTCCACACATCATTGTGGACGAAATTTGCAGCACAGCATGCATTTGCGTAATCGTTTTGCTATTTTTATAAATGAGCGGTCTTTTCTGTAGCAGAGAGACGAAATTTCTTGAAAGGTACGAGTTAATTCAATTGCTGATACTCTGTAGTCAGCAATTGGGGGGGGGGTCTTTTGAGTCATTAAGCTTCATTAACTTTATACAACAGGGCTGTAAAAACGTTCTATCAAGTAAGTCTGCTTAGTGCTATGCCGCCACTGATGGCTATACCAATATTTCATCCACTATCCAAAAGGTAAGCGTAATCCGTTGTAGGTATTTCACACTGAAAATCGGTTATAAGTACTGGAACATCATTTGATAGGTCTTTTTATAGTTGAAATCGCGGGATATTTATGGTTCTTCAAAATTATGTTGGTATCAAAATTAGGAATATTATTAAAAATTAACATATTTCAACTAAGTTGAAGATAAGAGGACATTGAAAATGACAAGCATCAGCTGAATATTATAATTTTCATTTTTCTCTAAGCTAACAGATGATTCTGGGCATTGAACATGAGTCTTTCATGATTTTATAATAACTATATAGAGACTGGATTTTTTGGCACTGAAAAATCAAAATTTGGCGCAAAACAAGGCAAGTTTGGCTTTACATGGCAAAAACATTTGAAAATCAAAAACAAACATTAAATCATAAAAAAAATTTTTTTAAATGCATTTTTGTCATTTCTTACAACTTTTTCTTGCTAAAATTTTCCCTCGAGCACCTGGAATTATGCTCATTTTCTGACAAACATCGTCAATAATTTCAATTTGAGCAGGTAGAGTCAAACCTCTTTTTTCCAAATTTTGAATAGCATCAGGTAGGTATGCCAAATGCATGTTAATGAACACCCCCGATGGGCAAAAAATGAGAAAATGATCTGGAAAATGAGAATTTTATCCGTTGTCAGTCCGTTTTTATTTTCGACCATCGGATCTGAAAATTTGCAGATATTTTTGTCATCTTGATTATTTTTCCAAATCCGTTCGTAAAATGGATTTCCTGATTTTAATCTGTGATAATTTTTGGGCAATTTTTCTAAATTCGTTTGTAAAATGGTTTCGCGGATTATAACCCGGGCCAACAAATATGATAAAACAGCCTTCACGGAAAATAATTCGGACTCATTTCCGGCAAGACTGATCACAATCCGTTCGAAATCCGTTTTAGAAGCCGGAAAACAGGAAAATTCCGGGTTATAATCCAGAAACGGATTATAACCCGGAATAAAACAGATCCGTTTTCAAAATATTTTGCCCATAGGGCCAAATCAGCTAATTCGGCAGTTTTCGTCGTTTAACATATATTTCGGCATTTATTTAGGTTTCGGCAATTTTTGGCAAAATTAATTTTTTTTCCCAGGCCCCCTACTACCCCATAATGTATTTCTTTTTCATTTCTGATCTTCCGCCTTTAAAGGAACTCATTCGGCAAATGCCAAGGAATCCGGTCTCTAGTAATAACATACGATACTGTTTGAAGTAGAAAAGGCAGCCAGAATTTCATCATTGATTAAAAATCAATAATATGTTAATCACTGATTTTAGTCCACTGAAGCTAAAATGCAAATTATCTGGCCAATAAAATGAAACTCATTCGAATATTTCAGTTTTCGGTCTTATATTTCATCAATTTAAAAATTCTAATCTAGTCTCGAATATAAAGACGTTCATTAATATAGCTGCCAATTTAATCGAAAGATCAACGATTCAAACGGGTCGAAATTTTTCTTCCTCTCCTACCTCCTATTCTATACTTGTCTACCGCACCCTGATAAATTACACTCGAAATCGTGTAGTGAGGTAAATTTCATCTACTTTGGTAGTGCGGATGGACCGAATTTGAATTATATTATTTAACCAAGCGATAAGATCGTAATTATTTATTTTCGATCGCAGGAAATTGTGGTTAGATTTCTTATCTCGAGAAAAATATTCAATTAATATGGAAGCACACCTTCATTAGTGCTTCTACGATTTAGATCAGAATTATAGTCGTGGTTTTTTTTTTACCATCGTTGTTGTTGAAGGAGACAAATATGATTAATGAATTCAATTTTCTAAAATGTTGGTGGAAAAAAATATAAATCACTTTTGGTGGCAGAAATTTGGTTTTCTATCTGCTCGCAGATTATGCGGATAATTTTTTTTTTACTAATATCAAATTTTAACTGAAGTACATGTTTCAGTTTGGTTTGATATAATTCAAATTTTCCAACATTTTCTCAGGTAATATAGATAAACTGTCTTTTGCAAAAAAAATAAAAGAAGAGGCTCCTCTAATTCATGCAAATTTTACAACTGTTTATTATAAAACAGCTGCTTTTGCATGCAGTCTGAGAAGCGTAAGTAGATAAGCTTGGTGTAAGAGTCTGAAAGAGTGTAGATCAGTAAGTGAGGGTTTCTAATTCAAGATGAAAATCATTAGATGAAAGCTAGAAGTTCGGCAGTAAGTGAGTTATACAGGGTGTTCCACCTCACGTTCACCAAGCAACTGCATATAAAGCAAGACAAGTCTTATTCAGTATGATGATAGTCTGCATACTCTCCGGTTGATAGGGGCTGCATCACTAATAATAAATTGAAATTGAATTGAAAAAAAAAGTGTACCCGGATAGTAATTATGTTTCATTAAATAGGTGTAAAAGTTTTAGCCGAATTAAATTGAATTTATCAGATTCTGGGTTATTAAAATGAAAAAAAAAAAACAGACGTTCAGCTCACCAATGATGTGCCTGCTGAAAGTATTTATCATGAAATTTGCTGTTGGTAAAATTTATAAGCCCATAAATTCATACTGTGGTCCCCTTTCAATTATTTTATAAGGTATGTTACGTATTTTGTCCTTATTTTTCTTTGCTCTCATATAAAGTTACAAAACCAGAACTATTGGTAACCGCTTCATTAGTAAACTCGAGTGTCGGTATTTTTTAGAGCTAGTAGGTGGAAAAAAATTGGAAATTTTCTCTTACGATAGCTTGCAATTAATTTTTCTCGGTTCAATAAAATACGCACCTCTCGATTTTGATCGAATCATAAATTTTTATAGACTTTTTTCTCTTTCTCAATTTTGTCAAGTTCGACAAAATTTATATACAGACGTTTTTCACTTCAGATTTAAAATTCGTTTCGAATATTCCACTTAATTAGGAAAACTCTTTGGTTACTTTTATTGGCGACAGTTTGCTTATAAATTGTCGTCAATCGTAATGATCGAGAGCTTATTCACTGTGTTCGGTATCCAATTTCAAACCAAAATATACGAACCGGTTTTCATTTAACCTCACAGTTGCCCGAATTTAATTGATTCCTCATCGTCGACAAGTTTACAAAAAGTTCGCACCTGAAGAACTGGGCGTGAATAAGCGGCTCATCTTTTTGAACGCCTACGCCTTCATTGTCGAATAAGTTGCCATCGTCATTATAATTATGGTAATGCTTGAGTCGTGTGAACATGACTTGCTTTAAAAATGAACAAGATCAAATAGTCTAGCGATGCTAATATACAGAGAAGCTTTCGAATATAAAGGCAAATATAGATGATGCCCCTCAAATAGTATTATTCATTTTCTCTTGGTCAAGTTTTGATTTGTCAGCATCATCTTGGCTTTGTGTGCCAGAGAAAGGGTGTATTTTGAAGTCAACTATAGGAAAATTGAGAGTTGAATCGCTTTATGACAAACTATTGTACAAAAAGTTGTGTAGTTGGAAATTTGGAGACAGCTTTTCTTATACTCGCACTGTAGCTTTGTTGTGATAGTTGATAGAAGATCTTTACAAAGTTGCTCATGCCATATGCAAAAAAAAATCATAGGTTTGCCAAGGCTATATCGTTTATTTATTTGGTATCTATTCACTTTGCACCTGCTTTTTTTCTCACCAGTCAATTTTAAATTAGAAAATTAACGAACGGGCTAAGTTAATTGCAAATATTTCAGATTCGAAAATCCAGATAATTATCAGCGATTTGTTGACTATTCCCTTACATTTTTAATTTCTCATTTCAATTTTCTCTAATGAAAGGTAGGTAAGATATTATATACTTTTATGATTTCAACGTCAGATTTTATAACAGGTGTCTTATTCTTTTGGTGAGACTATTCTTTGAATCTTTCATTTCTTCGATAGAACACATGATATTTGACAATAAGTTCCACTAGACTTCCAATCGTGGCTTGGATTAGCTTTATGCTTATTCACCAAGAAAACAAATGAGGTGAATATGACTATTCTCTATATTTAAGGCAAATAATTCATCTAATTCTGGCCGTTCTTACAATAATTGCTTAAGAATATTCGCACAACCTCTACAAAACTGATACAACTCAAAAAAACCGTTTTTTCACTAGAGCTGTCAGTTTCAAAATTATGAAACTATCAATAATCAGTTAATTTTCAACGGATTTTGTTCATTCAATAGCCAAATGAGTCATTGTATGGTGTAGTTTTTGAATGTGATGGTCTTTTTCCCTCTCAATAGTCCACAAATAGCCCCCTTGCAAGTTGTATCACTTTTGTACAAGCGGCAACGACAGTTTTCAATGTTTTGCGTGTTAATTTGTTAATTTTAAATGAAATGTATCAGCTTTTTAGTGGAATATTGAGTTGTATCGGTTTTACATGTAGATTACCCGATTTGATTATTTTATATGGAAAAGTTGAGTTGTATCGGTTTTGTCCATTAAATAGCTACACATTTCTCATATTGTGAAGTTATACAACTTTTGTGGAGGTGTCTAGGGGCGGAATTTCACTAAGGTGATTATGGGGGAGTAAATATAGGATAATTTTAGACCCTTTTTTTTTTCATTACTAACTCAAAACTCAATTTCTTCGAGTTCTATCAGTTTTGTAGAGAGTGTGCGAGTATAATTACTCAAGTATTGTAATTCGAAGTTCTAAGTGTGGTTTTTTTCTGAGAGAATTTTTAAAAATTATCAGTTTTACAAGCTCACAAAGTTTCGGTTCTTAGATTCTTGTATTTGTTACCTATACGAGTCGAAAAATTCCTTCCACTCCTCGAAAGAAAATTCATTCTCTTCGCTCGGCAAAATGTATTATCTTTTAATAGGATTCGGATGATTCTATAGATAGATCAAAATGTATATCTTAAAACAATATCATGCCAGGAAGCTCAACCAGTTTCAACATTTTTAGCCTTAGGTTTTAACACTATATACTCTTTTTGATATTATTTTTTAATTCTCTTCCTTCGTGTATCAGTTATTTTGCTGCTTCCTTTTTTATGCGCTATTTTTTCTTCCTCGTTTCCAGCGGTTTTTCTTTTTCATTGCCTCCATCTTTTTCTTTCGCATAGAAAAATCCGATTTACCTATACGAAGGCGTTGCCATCTATATACGTAATTATTGTAGCCTACTATCTGGTTGTTCAGCCCGGAGCACTCGGATTATTTATTTCCACCCAAGCTCTGCTGAGCTCCATTTAAACTGAAGCTCGAGGGGCTGGCTCTCCGAAGCGTGCCATATGTGACGGGTACGTTTTTTTGTGTGTCTACCGCATCTTAAAGTAATTTTATACTCCCTCCTGCCCTATTGTCCCTTTTATTCTCTTTTCAATAATTATTTTTCAGCCTCCGGTGTATTTTTCAGCTTATAATCTTAATGATAGCGTTCGGTTATGTTTTTGTCTTTCTTCTTCTATAACCGCAATATTGTCTTTATTCAAATTGTCTGTCCGAAGAACTTTGACCTCGCGTGGCAAACAAACAGCAAAATTGTAATCAATTCAAAATATTTTTCTTGCTTTTCATCAAAATGGTCGATGTCATTCCTCTCGCACTCGTCCAGTAAATTGCTTTTCGTTTGTCTTGTCGACAGTTTGTAAATTCTATGCTCTCGATGTGGGCTCTCGGTTTTGCGTTCAATCAATTTAGAAGAATTGTTTTCGTAAAGGTCAATTTTAACTAGGGTGAATTAATACAAGGTGTTCGTCAGAAACTCGGTTGAATTGTTCGAAAAATTCTGATAGTAATTTTTGTTAAAATTGACCGAATTCCATTTTATAAACCAGTGATGGAACTCAGGGGAAGAAAGCAGGCAAGGCCATGGCTCCCAGTAAAAATTCTATCCTCCATCAACAAAAAAGGGCGTATTTTACTTAAATCAATTCGCAATTCCGAATTTGAAAAAGAAAGTTAAATTTATCTTTGAATTGAATATATGAAGATACAGGAGTCTCGTTGACCCGCTGGTTAGAGACTCAGCTATACGAATAATAGGTCGCAAGTTCGAATCCAACATTCAACCCGACAATTTTAAAGGCTATTCGATGTTCTTGTTGCATATGCAACGATATTCGTCAGATCATTTATGATATTTGATAGGCCGAGTGAAATAACCTCATAACTAAAGCTCATTATTCCAAAAAAAATTTAAATACTCGTTGTTCTCAATTGCGGAATTGTTGTCGAGATGTTGACTTTTTTCCAATTTTTCTTAGGCCCCCTGGTTTTCCCAAAAAAAATTTAATTTCACCGCTGTCATAAATTTATTAGAATCCGTATTATGGATAATTGTTGTTTTTTTTTTTGTCAAATAAAGAATGTTTTCCGTTATTTGGGAGTCATCACGGCTTAGATTTTTTTTTTTTCGACTGATTCATCCGTGACACGAACTACCACATGATCTAGGGGACTGAATTATCTATGACACGGATACCGCTTCAATTTATTTTTGCATAATATAGATCTGCCTTTGCGGACTAATTTTGAAGAACTTGCATTACCCATGCTCTATGTGTAAGGACAAACTTTCTTGAAAATTCTACATATCGTTGGGTTTCCAAGGAGTTCCCAATATCCCTTCCCCTCTAAATCCACCGACAAATTTTTATAGATGCTTTTATTAATGAAAATAAAACGGAGGAAAAAAATTATTTTATTACTTCGTTACATTTATTTTGCTTATGGCTCTGTCTCCGCAGCTAGTATGTGTGGACCAGTTATTTTTGTTATCAAATGAAATACTTAAATCGACTTTTGCACACCCTGTATATTTCATGAGAACGATATCACTCGTCATAAAATTAATAGTTCGGCGTTACTATAGGCGCTGGAACGATTGAAATAAATTGAAACAAAAGAATGAACCAGTAACTATACTATTAGATCGGGGGAAAAAAAAAAGAAGAAAAAAAGGAATACGGTAGGGCAATGAAGAGTGGAGATGAGACTCAACAAAAATATGGTGTTACAAGTTTAGCTTGAGGCTAAAAAGTTCAATTTCTAAGTGCCATGGAATGATCAGTTTTATTGGACGCTGAGGCACTCGTCCTACTGGTGCCATCGGGTGGGACGTAAAAGGAAAATAATATGAAATTTTTTTGGGGGAAATATCCATTACGGGGGAATTTAATCATTTCTTGTAGCCCGAAGTGGTATTTTAAATTGAGCGCGCTTTTAATGACGATGGTTCAGGAAGGTTCACGGACGACATTGATAACGAGAAACTGAAGTGAAATTTCTGTTTCCACTTTAAAGAAATTATTATATTTCGAAGTCGATGCTTAAATTCGTACTTAATTACTAATTGTTGTAAAATTAAATGATTATTTTGAATATTAAAATTTGTATACAGTCCCGCGGCAAAAATAAAAATTAATGTTTTTTTAATGGAATAAATTAAAAGGTAAAGATGAAAGTTGATTTACTCGCAGTGAAGGAATAAAAATTAAATACGATACCTACCTAATATTATGAAATCATGCTGGAATCAATAAAGAATACTGTGGGGTCAATGGTCAAAATCAATAATCAGAGTTTATAATACTGAACTTGAATGAAAAATCAACTTTATGTAAACTGGCTGAAGCCCTTTTCATTGATTAATTTCATAATAAACAAGGCCGCGAGGAAGAAATTGCTAAAATAATAATATGAATAACTTATTGCTTATCAAAGTCTTTTATAATCGAGTTTTACGCCCTCGAGAAAGTGTCAAGGAAAATGGTCAACGTTGAAGTGAAATTGTATTAAAGATGAATTTTTCTTCTTACTAGACGTTTAGTCAAAATTTTGTGTGTCCGTGTGTGTCCAGTGTTATCGTATGATGACGTCATCATAATAAGCTTGATTCCGTCATCAAGCCTATGTTAGTTTGATGACGTCATCATACATAAGCTTAATGAGACTTTTAGTCGATTTTTAGCATGTCCTGTCCAGACAAAGCGCTTTTTTTTTTTTTGTTCCCAAATTGAGCTTATGAATTGAGCTTATGAATTGAGCTTATGAATTGAGCTTGCAACCTTACAAATAGAGCTTATAAATTGAGCTTATAAATCGAGTTTACAAATCGAGCTGCAAAATGAGCTTACAAAAAGAGCTTAAAAAATAAGCTACAAATTGAGCGACAAATTGAGCTTATAAAATGAGCTACAAATGAGCTGGCGCAGCATTATAGATTATCGATCGATAGCCGCCAACATATGCTTCGAATTTGATTTGAAAATTTTTTTTCTCAAGAAAAGTTAATGAACCTGTTTTATTATATTATACAATTTATTGATGTATAAGAGAATTCATCTTCGAAGGCTACACCTATTTTATGTTACCTTATAAATGATGAATTTTAATTCAAAACCAACAGCATGTCTGTATCTGTTTTTTTTTACGCGCGTAATTGAAAAAAAAAAAAAAAAAACAAAAGGAGCCGGTCATTTTGTCATACCCCTGTATCACTCATTTCTCTCAGTACGTTCTCAAGTCTGAGACAATTTTTGAAAGCAGGGAAAAAAAGTTTTTGAAAGTAAACCCATTTTTTCAATGAAAATTAGCGTCATCCCTTCAGTGGATCTCTTGACCGAGTGTAAACAAAATTTTGTACATACATCATGCAATACGAGAGCAGAAATTCATTATTGTGAATAGGTCAAATCCTCTATATGTGGCTTACAGTTTGCAGAGACATATAAAGTAGATTACAGTGTGCATTAAAATAAGGTGGATATATAAATGTAAAACTACACTCGTTTTATCTTTCGTGCACACTATTTGTTGTCGTATTCACTCCTTTTATGGATTTATATGCCCCGCCACTGTACTCACATTTCTTATTTTATACCTTAACTGCGCATAAATCATCGTACGACCACAAATCGAGAACACGCTTCAGGGTATCACCTCTTCATCTTTTCGCGGCTACACGGCAAAATTTTTTTTTCTCGCCACATTCGCTATCTGCGCTCTCCACCGGCTGCCGAGATGGAAATCAAGAAGACAAACAGGGCAGACTGGCTTCGGGCAAAAGATTTAGTACCGGAAAGAATTAGATTAATTCGTGATGGACCAGAAAGTCAGTGCGGTCATTTCAATGGCCGTGTAACAGTACACGATATGTTTTCCTAAATGCGAGTCGACTTGATGATGAATGGCGTCCATATGCCTAAAAAAAAAAAAAGCAGCCTGCAACATAATTGGTGCAACTTTGTTGAAATATTACGACCAAAACCGAGGACTAATGAAGATTATAGTAATTTTTAATTACCAGAAAAACATTACTCTTGAGCAGATTCTTTTATGCCTTTATTTTCCACAAAGCTGTAACTAATTACCTTTATGAATAATGTTACCATTTCATGCACAGTCAGGGATGGAATCCTTAATCACCTGCATTGTTTATTGGATTTCAACATATTTTGGCTATGGATGGAGCTTTGATTTTATTGAGGATGAGAATAGGTTGTATTCGAATCCTTCATAGTTTATTGTACGTATGAAGAGTGTATAGTTCCAATAATTCCAAATTCAACATTTTTAGAAATTAGAGTTAAAATCTTAGAATTCAAAATGTAAGAATATTTGAATAGAGGTGATATAAAACAACTTTAGTGCTTCATTTCCGAAAAAATGATGCGAATTTTTGGAACAGACCAAAACGTTTTAATTTTTCAACTTGGACCCTTACTAAAAAATCTGGCATCGAAAATATAATATCTACTGAAAATTCAACGCTAAAATCTATTCTAAAAGTCAGGTAGTCAAACAGAATCAAGAGTGCGACCCTTGAAAGGAAAATCACAAATTTCCAAAATGCGATGGTTTTTGTCAGAAACTACGAGTAGAAATGTGACTGGGCGGGACATGTTGCTCTTATGCCATACAAAATAAAGTGGAAATACTTACTGACCTTAAGTGATTAGCTTTTGAAAGGAAAGAGATGGGGTAGTCAAAGATTGAAATGGAAAGACGACATAGATTTTCTTGAAAACAAACAGTTTCATAGGGTAGTGCAAGAGAGGGAGGAATGGGAGAGGGTGAGGTACACCTTTGCTCTTAATGAGTCTGGATGTACTTTCAGTGTAAATATACTGTAAAATTTACGCTTTACTTTGTACCTTATTTTTATGTACTTCCAAAATGAAAAAATTTGATTGATTGATTGATTGATTGATTTTTTTCAAAATTTCCAATAGAAAAATGTACTTGCAAGAATGCACTTTAATCGCTCAATTATGCATCGATTAATCCGTCAATTTTACTAATTTGCTCTCAAAGTTTGTCATCAAGGCGAGTTTGTTTTGCAAAATTTCGACTTTTTGTCAATTTTTGCAGTTCCTCAGAAGCGATTCGAAAATTTATTTTTAATTTTGCCAAACGAGCCTCCTGGAAACTCCTTTGAGATAATAATTCCAAAAATTTCACATCAACTGTTGCATATACTTGAGAAACAGAAGTGCATTTCTGTAAATGCACTATTTTGACGTAATTATAGAAATTACATCCATAAGATTGGAGTTAATTTATTGAATTTTATTATCGTTGAACTTGATCAGATTCGATGGAGGTAGTCTACGGACCATAAACATTTTTTTTTCTTTTGACTTCTGTAGCAAAGTAGCATTGAGCTAAAATTTCGAGTTAAAGTTTTTCATACAGAGTGAATCTTCGGTTATAAATCCAGAAAAAAACTTTCAGATCCTATAGTAGGCTTGGAAAAATTAAAAAAAGTACCAGAATGAGGTAAATTTCTTTAAAAAAAGTTGGGAGAAAGAAGAAAGTTCAATTAAATTATTCATTTATTTATTTAAAAATTATATGTTTCAGTGAAAAGAGATAAACTGTTGAAAATCTATAAAATTTGTTAGTGAGTCCAAGTTTTGAGCTATTGCTATTCAATCTTACAAAAACAAAAGGTTACTTTAGTAGCTGTTCTCACTATTTCAACTGCTTTTTTTTATTTGAAAATCGATAATATTAACAATCTTATTATCTCTACTTAAAAAAATTAATTTTGATTTTGTTGATTAAAATGGCTTTAACCACCTCGCAACCGCCAATTCCTGTTTATCCTCTGCAATCGTTTCTATTTTTTTTTCTCTTCATTTCGCAGCTTGTTATGGAAATTACTTATACACTATTTTGGATTTTTCCAGTTATTCAACAATTTGGCGGCATTCCTACTCTAATAAATCTTCGCATCAACAATCCAATTATCGCATAGTTTTATTTTCAAAATTCGCCAATAAAACTAATTGGTACCTGTACTCTTTTTTTAATGTGCTTTTTTTTTCCTATTTTCTGTTTCAGTCCAATATATCGTTTTGGTTTGCCACCGGTGGAGCTGGATTCTGCCTGAGCAGATCATTAGCGTCGAAAATGGTCTCAGTAGCCAGGTATGTCACAAGTTCCAATAAATTACTAAAATTGGCCGGCGACAGGGTCTCGTGTCTGCCTGCAAAGACTGGTTTCGTCCCTAATTAGGAAATAACTCGAATATTTTCTCGTATAACTTTTTCTCACTCTTTGATTACGGTGCTCTTTTTTCTGATGTCCATCCAGTTCTATTATTTTCCTTAATTTGTCCGCTTACCCTCTCTTCACTTTGTTTCTAACAACAGAGCTAATTTACCATTTACTGCAAAAAAAATAAAAACTCTTGGGTGTCTTTTATAAGACTCCAGTCAACATTTTTCAAATATATTCGTCGGAAAATAATTAATATTAAGTGTCTAAAAACAAGCAGGCTATGAAGCTTATATTAGGTTATGGAGGCGGGAGGGGGATGCGCTTTTCTACTTTAAAAAATTAATTACATGTCCTACCGATAGCCCAGGACAATGCGTCTGAAAAGTTGGGAATAAAAGAAAAAATTGGTACTACAATTTCTATAATGTGGTTGGGGTGGTCCAAGGAATACGTAGTTAAATGTAACCACCCCTACCTCTGTGCTTCCCCCTCTTCGAGGTGCTTAATGGTGTTCTAATATAACATTTTTCAGTTTTAACTTGAAAACTATGCCAGATATCTGTTCTCAAGTTCAGTAAAAATTCGATGTCATAGAAGTGCAGCGAATGAAGATTGAAAATAAATTTAAGGTTGAAAAATTATTTTTTTTTAGTGTTTTTCCTGAATAACTCAAAAATGAAGAGAACTTCACCTTCATTTTAAAATGAGATTTTTTTTTGATGGAAATAAATTCTTACTAAACTTTGGAATGGATATCTGGTTTACAATTTTTGAGTTGTTACTGAAAAACGTCAAATTTTAACACTCAGTGGAGGGATGAACATGCGGGCTGGGTGGAAAATCTTATCCATATATTCCTGGGACCGACTCACAATAAATGTCAGGCATTAAATTTCTGGTACTAGATTTTTCTTTTTTAAGCACTGTTACAAAATACCAAAACATAATTTGAGTGTAGGTACAGATCATCTTTTTTTTAGACTTGGTAGATTTTGGGTTTCGATGGACGACAACATGATGATGTTATATTATGACCAACAAACCAACTGACTGACCAACTTGCTATTTGAAAAAAAAATGTCGGGCGACATGAAGAAAGCTTGTATTTAGGTAAAATTTTTTAGTGAAAATGGGATTAGGGAAAAAAATTTGGCAAAAAGTCTGTCGAGGAAATCAATTAATAATTTAAGAAAACAGATGTGAACAAGTGGATGCGTTGACTATTGAGAACAGATCTGAAAAAAGGTTCATCTTTCGTCGGCATTAAGCTCAGATGAACCGGTTGGGTTAAATTCATATTTCATAGGTAACTCCTATCCTTCCATAAATGGATAATTAAAGTCAATTCACGACTCTGCAGTTGCAGCAGGCTGCAAAAGCGTGAAAAACTTTGTACCTAGCTGTGACTGATTTTTCTAAGAACTTACCGATGTAACCTGAGTTGTTAAAAAATAAAATAAAAAAAAAGTCAATTAAAGAAATAATATATCGAGTTTACAATAAAAACAATATATTTAGCGGTACGCAATTTCTTCATTTATAGCCAAAACAGGATACGAATAAAACCCGCAAAGACGAAGATAGATGATGCGACAAAATAAGAATTACATTAAAAAAAAAAAAAAATAACATCTGTAAAAAAATTCTTTATGGGTAGGAAGAAGAAAAAATGGCTTATTTATTGCGTCCAGATACTGTCACGAGTGCATAAAAATTGTCAGTGCGACATGTTTAAAGGCAAATTAATTCCGAGGACACTTCGCACAATAGCTGTATTGTTTTTTTTTTTTTTTTTTTCAGTCATTTTTAGTTTTTATTTGCTTTCTATCTTTCTTACCTAATTAAGGAAAACGTGTCCATCGTCGGCGCCCTTGATTAATTAAAAGTATAAAACGAAGAAAGGATGAAAAAAACAAAACAAAACAGAGCTGCATAGAATATGGAAAAGGTATGAAAAAAAAAAAAAAAAAAGGAGGAGTAGGTACAACCGAATATAATGAAAATAAATCGAACTGGTTTTCTGCATTCAGGTGGTTAATACCTTTCTTCTTTTCTGATTTAATTGGAAATACCAAATGGGGCAACATAAACACGACCCCAAGGAATTTTAACGAGCGCACTTAAACTTTGAAACAAAAAATTTTTCCTTTTTCTCCTCGTTTTTCAAAACTTGTTTTTGCAATAAAGACGCGAAGACGAGATGTAGTAAAAGGGTTTGAAAAACTTGACTTCGGTAAAGAAGGGTAGAAAAAATACATTTCAAGCATTTACCAATAGCATTTGAGTGTGACACAGAAATGTTAGCCAGTGGAGGTACTCCTTGAGCAGTTTTTATTATGCCTTCCATTTTTGTTGAGAGAGATAGAGAGAGAATGTGAAATTATTGTTTTTACACACTTTATTTGTGCATCAATTCTATAAAAGTATCTAGTTTATAATACCAGCTTGTGAGGGTGGTCCATATTTATGTATTGTAATTTTTTTATTTTGCAATACTGACTTTTTATTAATTTGATTTTCTATTGATTTCCTCATCTATCAATCCTCATTACGTCTCCTCTATAGACTGTAATTGATATTTCTAGTTTGACTATTTATTCTTGATTTCTTATTCATGCGTAAAAACTGTTCTCCAGCCATCCGATTTAATTAGCTCGGATTTTTAATTTCCTTACCGAACAGTTTACTTTAATAATAACGATGTAAAACCAGCTTTTTTCTTCTTTTTTTTTTTTCTCCAAACGGTGCCTATAATTTTTTCACGTTTCATGGAGAATGAAATATGATATACTACTAGGAAGACAAGAGCAGTAAATCTGCGCGAATATTATCGCATATAAACGCCGCATGCTTGCACGACAAAAGGACTTTTAATTACACGATATAAAATAAATTTCAACGAGACCCCATTAAAAATAGAAGAAATAATATTAAAAAAATGAAAAATAAATAAATAAATCATTTTTCCAAAACCTGTTTGTGCTCAGTCACTAGCTATAACTTAAGTGCGAAAAAATGTAAAAGTGTTTTACATTTTTGCTAATATACATAATATCTAGAATACCGCAAAACTGATCTTCATAAAATGTCTATCAAAATACAGTCTCATCGAGATTGACCTCTGGTGCGAATTTCAGCCCTGTTGGTTCAGTGGTTCGCCCTGGAGGTCGTTCAAAAGAAAATTCCACATTTTTCAACCGTCAAAATGACTTTTCCACAAAATCAACAAACAGATTGGATTGAAATGTGAATAGTAAATTCTCAAAACTTATAAGTACAGTTGAAATTTCAGATCGATCCGATCGGTAGTTTTGCTGTAATTCACTTTCGAAGTCAAAATTTATGACTTCTGTTGAGCCCACATCAGGGCCTCCCCCCCCCCTTGGAAAGAAATGAAGAATTCATTTGAAAATGCGAGATGAGTATTTTTGGAATCCTAAAATCATGAAACGAATAACTAAATGCATGTCAGACCAAAATTATACAAGTTTAGAGGGTTCTCTATCAAAAATCTGCATTTGAAAAAAATGAGTAATTTCAAAACAAATTTTATTTTTATTTTACTTTTTAACATATAAACTAGCCATTCGCCTTTTAGTAGTCTAAATTAACACATTTCAGGATTATATTTAGGACATAATATGCAAACGTTTTTAAACAAACGATCCAGCAACTCACGAATTCGATTGTAGGACGAATGATAGAATCTTTCTAGTTCTCGTTTTCCTTTTTGAAAGTATGAAGGCGACGCTGTAGAAGGCGACACTGTAATTTCTCGGACAACCTTTCCAGTTGCAAAGGGATATAAAAAAACTTTTTCTTTGTGCGGCGAGTTAATATGAGTTTTGGATCTGGGTGCATGTGCAGACACCTTTGATCTGGCACTTTTCATTGGAGAACTCGAGCAATAATTGTTAATCGAAAGGATGAAACAAAATAAAATTATAAATTGAATTTTCACGTACATTTTAACACTGTCATCACTTACCTACACGCACGATACAAACACGAAAAAAACAAAATTGCTTAGCACAACTAACTTGTTACAGTTTGAGTAATTAATTCGAATATTGAATTACAAATTTTCGTTCGTCATATCTTAATGATCTAAATGTTTCTTCTTAATCATTCAATATAAATGTACCTATATTACTCATTTGATGGGGGATGAATAAGATGTATGAGTTAAGGAACGTTGAGTCTTCTTCAAATTTCAAAAAATATTTCCGTTCAAGATAAAGCTCACTGACCAGTGACTAAATTATGTCGATACCTATTTGATCAGTTTTGGTAAGACTGGTATAATAATATCCAATTGTTTGCTTGTGTTTCAAACTGCCCCTTAGGAAAATATGTAGAATCTCCGTGTTTATTAGAGCAAACATGTATCTGAGGAGGTGAGTGTAATTTTACTTTTGCTTATATAAAATTCAACGCGGGAATCCAAATATAGTGCAAGTTGCAAATCGGTTACAGTGAAAGAACCATATTAGATCATGCAAGAACGAGTATATATGTTACCGATAAAGATGTAAATTTAATTTTTACTTCAATAACCGGTGAATAACGTTACTGGCCAAGACAATTTTAATTCACGTTAATAACTGGCGAAGAACATTAATGTACAAGCGATGTGGACAATCTTGTCAAATGGTAACTAAAACTTAAAAGTTAATAATGCAATACATAGGTACTACTTGTTCTTACACGATAAGCTACTATGACATTTAGAATTACATAAGTGATTAAGTGCTTTGCACATGCACTGTCCACTCGTGCATCCTGACTAACAGTTACACCTTTTATATCCTTGGGACCCTGTGACGCTGTTATGACCTGCCACTTCTCTAATAGTGATTTCAGTGTCACCTGCTGATGCTATGACATCTTCCGCATCCAGCAAGGCATCCCTTGTCGTATTCCTTCATTACCTATATGTTATTGACCAGCGTTCATTCTACTTGACGTCATTCACCAGCTAGGAATGTTATTTGTTGCATTTCATATTACTCATTTATGTTACTTTCCACCTCACCGGTTAATATCAGTCATTAGCTGGTCATTAACGTCTTTTGTCGTATTTACATCTTTAGCTGTAACATATACATATAAAGAGAGAAATGAGATGCACAGTACTTGCAATAAAAAATAAATTTGTATTCTGTTGCTATAATATGATCAAGACTACTTCAAGTTAAAATTTTTCTCAAAATACCCACCATATCTGCAGTAAATTATAGACATGTTCTGTTCTTGTGATATTTAAAAAAAAAAGTTTTTTCAGTTTATTTAGTGTGGGCAAGATACGAGTATTTTTAGCTCACACAGGAATATCAACATTCTCGCTGGGGTGTAAGGACAGTTACTCGAATCCAATCGTCCGACAGACCATTTCCCCGATCAGATATTCTCCCGAAATTTTTTCCCCCGAATCCATTTCTCCGACACCCAATTTCCTGAAGCCATTTCCCGACCAACCAGTTCCACGCGACGAGACATTTCCCTGAATTTTTTTATTTGAAAAAACTGTCGGGCCTTGTACTGTCGGGCCTTGTACTGTCGGGGAAATAGCCTCAAAAAGTTTTTCCCATTTTTATTTTTAATGTCTTAGAGAAGTAGAGTTTGTGCACTGAAAAAAATGAATAGTAATTTTTACTATTTTCTATAGGAAAACAGGGGCAGTAGTTTTTATGGTAATTTCTACTATAAATCTAAAATTGTTCCAGTTTTCTCATACAAATACATAGTAAAAATCACAACAGACATTTTTTCACCGTGTCAGACTCCAATTACGAGTAGCTAATTAGTTCGCACGCTAACAGGATTACCTGTTTCTGGGATAAAATATGAGATTTTATTCCAAGTAGGTAGTATTCAATTCCTTTACCAATGAAAAATGAGAATGAGCCAATTATGTGAGGAATAAGCCCTCTTTTATACCAGAAACTGGTAAATCTGGGAACGCTCGAACACAGCTATTGTTTTTGTTATGAATAGAGACCGGATTCCGTGGCATTTGCCGAATGAGTTCCTTTAAAGGCAGAAGATCGGAAATGAAAAATAAATACGTTATGGGGTAGTAGGGGCCTGGGGAAAAATTTTTATTTTGCCAAAAATTGCCGAAATTGAAATAAATGCCGAAATATATGTTAAATGACAAAAACTGCCGAATTAGAAATATTTATTCGAGGAGACTCTAAATGAGCATAATTCCAAGTGCTTGAGGAAAAATTTTAGCAAGAAAAAGTATAGATAGGTTCACAAAAAATCTTGGCCTGCTCAAAGCAATCTGGAGAAGCACCTTCTTATGATGCATAGTAAGAAATTTTTGTAAAAAATGACAAAAATGCCTTGTTTGTTTTTGATTTTCAAATGTATTTACCGAATAAAGCCAAATTTACCTTGTTTTGCGCCAAATTTTGATTTTTCCAGTGCCAAAAAATCCGGTCTCTAGTTATGAAGTACCAGGGTGCAGTGGAGAAGTGTTTGCAATATTGAAAGTGTTATGGGAACAAACTAAATTATATATTATTTTTACCATCTAGAAACTGTAGAAATTGTGACAATATTTTGTCTCAAGTATCTTCTCCATATCTTGCATATATTTTCTCACCCATAAAAATATCAATGATTCTCAACCGAAATATGCACAAAACAACTACACAATATCTACTAAGAAAAGTAAAGTTCAAAAAACTCTCAAAATATAATGCTCTCCAAAATACGTACTACCCAACACACATTTATCCAACAATTGATATTTTCCTTAATTTATTTTATCTGAAAAAACTGTCCAAGAAATGAATTCGGGTAAAAAAACTTCAGCGAAATGTCTTGTTGGGGAAATGGCCTCTCAGGGAAACGGATTAGGGCAACTGACCCGGAATCTCTCGTAGGATCACCCATTATATTGTCATTCAGTGAGGAACGGTCCAAGTGCTAGTGGTTCTGTCCTATATGATTTGTAGCCTTCGTATCCATATACTTACTTACCTACCTACTTGAGTGTCTGTGTGCAAGGGACAAAATGTAGAACTTCAAAGAAGGATACAGATGTTCTAAAACGGTGGAAAAATGTAAATACGTACATAATTTGGTATAGCAATTAAAAGTTGAAATTTAATCCAAATTTAAAGTAATGAAACGATTGTGTGTATTTTTCTTCACTACCATTATGTGTTCTTTTATTGTATTTTTTTTTTTTAGTGTGAAGTTTGTTTAAAATAACAGAAAGACGAAGATAGACAAAACCGGTTGGACTTTATTTTTCTTCTGACGTTTTATAACAAAGTACACACGTGTTAGATGTGGAAACTGTGTAAAAAGTGTCGGAATGTCGGATTTTTTACGGCTTATATCATTTCGATTTAATTTTCGGGTCAACGTTGAAAAAATTAATTACTTTTCGAGCAGAGGTAGGGAAAGGAAAACAAAAAAAAAAAACAGTCCTAGCTGTCATTAAAATCTGGGGATTACGTTTTTGCATGCTGGAGAAAAAAAAAAAAAAGGAACTTTGGGAAAAACGATAAAAAATCGTTATAGGGTTTCCTAATCCGATCGATTTTAATTGATTTTCTTTTGCCTTGTTTTTTTTTTTTTTTTTTTTCCATCTTTATAGACTTATTTATACGTTCCAAGGAGTGGTGGATGGGAATCTAAAAGAGACAGTTAAATCGATAATGAGATTTTGTACGATTCGAGAAAATAGCCTGAGACATTTGGCATGTATTTACGTTTTTTTCCTCAGTGTATATCGTGGGAAACACACGTACTATAATAAATTTATTGTAGTTGATTTGGAAGTTGATAAGTGTTTGGTCGAAGGGATAGCGAGGAAGTATAGAAAAACATTTGGATTATCTGTAGTTTATGATTTTTTTATTCCTACGTTCCTACACCGGCAGAAATTCTAACCGTTTTTGCGTAAATCTGGCTAAATATTACGACTAACTTTTCTTGTCCCAGAAAAATGGGATGATTCTGTTTATACTTATCGTTGCCTGGTGATAATATCTGCTTCACCCCATCTTTTCGTCATACATAATGAATGCTTAGATAAATGAAAAAGTGCCTAAATATCTGTCTTTTCACGAATGAAACCAGCATTTACTCGACTTGTTGGCAAACACGTGTTCAAATTTGTACACCCTTTAGACCCAAAAACACCGGTTCGTCGGATTATCTTCATTTTACTTTTAAACCTAAAAATGATGCGATGCACCCGGTCGTCTGAAAATATTTCGAATGTTGTAGTCGTCAAAGGAACTGATTTTGAAGAAAAGAAAACATACTTAACGAATTATTATATTAAATATTATTTTATACTTTTTTTAAATTTTGAAATGAAATTAATAAAATGTGGATCAAATACTCAATATAAAGGGTAAAGGAATATGATGAAGCTTATAAATCCGAGATTACTATTAGTGGACTTACTTTCCTTTCAGGACACTCTTTTCATAATCTGGACTGAGGCTGAGTGAGAATAAAGACGATATTTTGAAAACACATACACAACACACACACGTTTTGACCATCTTTCACTTTTCATAAAGTATTTAGTTTTGCAGTTTTTGAAAATGTTTCAAGAATGATAATTCGCTTATTTGTTCCTTTTTAGGAGCTCTACAAATATTTTAATACCATTTCAGAAAGTTCTATAAAATTTCCCCCTTTATTAAACTTCAACTCGGTCTCGAATATAAGTTTAAACATTGATTAATATAAATTTAAACTGATTCTGTTTCAACTATAACTAATGTCAAATTTCTATTTGTTTGTTTTAGTGGAGGAAAATTCATGAGTATAGGAGAAAAAATAAGACTACCAGATGATGTTACCATGGGTTACATAATTGGTAAGTTAGAGTCAATTTTTAGCACACGATTTTAAGTGAAAATTTGTATCAGGATTATCTGAAACATTTTTTGTGAGTCATATTGCCTTCAAAATCGTGTACTTGACTAAAGCCCACGATTTTAGACGTGTTATAAACGAACTTAATATTCTTTTTTTTTTAATTAATATTCATCGTTTCTCTACTTTCAGAATATTTAATAGGTAAACCTTTGACTGTGATAAAAGAATTCCACTCTCATCTGGAGGCAATGAAATTCCTGCCACCAGAAACATTCCACAAACAAGTAAGATTCATAATAATATATTATTTGTTTTTATTAAAATCGGTGTATTTAATAACAGAACTGTCTAATATCAATTTTTTTTTTTATTTCTTATTTAGATCACTTTCAGCTATTCGCAGAACGGAAAAGATGAAGTCAATACAGTCAAAATTGATGGCTTCGATCAAAAAGTAGATCCGACAAGGTACTTTTTTCGAATCAAGTATTTGAAAAAAATAATATTATCAGTTTATTTTATTTTATTTTCATAGTTGCTTCTTTTGATACTTATAATGCTTATGGAAAAAATATTTTTATCTAAAAAAATAAAGATTTTAATATTAATACGCAACATAATTAGAATTGTTTGAAGAAAAAAAAATCTTTATTAACTGAATACTATTTGGAATTATTATGAAAATAAAATAAATCTTATTGTAAATAATGAACAATTCATTGATTACGATTAATTTATTTCTGTTTACAGGTTTTACTCAATGCATTGTTTTCTATTTCCTCATTTTAAATTCTGCCCAAGATGATGGAACAGTTTTAGTCGAAAGATTATGTACGTGCTTGATGATATTATTTTGCTCAATATTCCTCGAATTTTCAAAAGAAGAAAAAGAAGAAAAAGAATTTATGAAATTCAATAGCATTTTACATAATTATTTTCTCAGTTTTTAATTTACAGACCCGTTGCTTGTGCAATAATTTTTCAAATTCTAAACCGAAAGTGGAATTTTGTGTAAGTTCTTTTATTTTTATCTCACCAAAAAGTGTGAAAAAAGTATAAACATGTTTCGAAAAAATGTATTAATATTGTTGAAATATTTTCAACAATTTTTTTTTTTTGCTTTCTCGAACAGAAAAATTTGTATTATACTTTCGGATTAGAAACTTTTCGTTTAGTTGTAGACTCTACCATTTTGAATTTCAAAACGAGTATTTTTTTTTAATTCTATTTTTTAGTCTGTGATATTAAAAATAAGATTAATATTGTTATTCATTCTCGCTTTTATTTTCTATATTGTAAGTATTGTTGAATTTTATCATTGACGTTCAGAAGTACATACATGTACCAACCTACTTGATGTAGGATTTACCTAATTCTTGAAGAAAATAAACTCATTTAGGTATGACGCTACTCATTAAACAATAATTACGATGAATTTGTATCAAATGAGTTACAAATTAAGTGCATTGACTAATTTTTTTTTCTAATTTTTTCCTTTAAGTTATCTCTTTAAAATTTTAATTTGGACATGAATCTCATTAAAAAAAAAATTATTCCTGAATCACTAATTAATTGATATTGTTGAAAAGAAACATTTTAAAACAGCAGAATTTTTATTTTTCAATATCAACTTATAATTATGTAGTTTTTTGAAGCTTTTTCCATATTATTATATGACATTTTTCTGAGAAAAAATGTTTAAAATTTAAATCTGCTGTTGCTACTTTTTTGTACGTATTACTTGATGCAGCGCATCCAACTTATTGTTGTTTTTTTTATATTTTTTGTTTGTTTTTTGTTCAACGATGTTTATACAAAATAAACAAATAATTTAGTCAGTAATTCACATTTTATGTTTTAATTTTTTTTTTTTTCCAAATTAAAATGTTGTTTTATTTTATTTTTTTATTTATTCTTTGTTATTTTGAATTTATAAAGAATTTCAAATTTTGTGAATTCTGAAATAATGAGTTATTTAAGCAATTAGGGGTGTAATGTTTGGATTTTTTCAGTTGCAGGGTGACTAGAAGACTCTTAGAATAAAATTATCAAGAAAAAATAATAAGTCTCAGTGGTACCAAATGATTTATTTTGATGATATTTTTAAATTATCTTTGTTTTGTGCTGCTTTTTTGTAATGAATTTTCGAATTGTATCTCTAGAAATGTAGACGTATGTCGACCACTTTTTTCGGATATGTTAGAAGTGGGTTTACCTTATAACTAAGAAATTTTGTCGGATTTTCTGGCCAATTCATAAAATCGATAATGGATTATGCAAGCAAACATAATTATTTTTTAATTCAAATTTTATTTTTGCAAAATTGCCTTCTTGTAAATTTTTGAAATTTATTGGATGGAAAAAACAATTCGACCTAATCAATTTTACTTTCTTATTTAAAATTAACTCCTTTACTCTAACTTATTAGTCTGAAAATATTTATTTTCCTCATAGATTCTGCACATTATTTTATAACCTGTTCCTAAAATTTCCCCGGAAGGGAAATGAGGAGTACACATATCTAACAATACCTCATCTTGTCTGTTTTTCGACACTGTTCTTGAATTTATGAAAATACTTATCTATGGGTACATCGATTCTTGTTCATTTTGCATTTATATTACTGTACTAACAGATCATGAATTGAATAATATTTCTACACCAAAATAATAATGATAATAAATAAATACCAGTAAGTACTCGAAGCCAGTTCACTTGAGCTTACTTTTTTTGATCCCATAAACATTTTTCTTACAATATTCCAACCAAAAAAAAATGACTAAAAAAAAAGAAATTTGAATATAAAATCCAACCAGCTTGTAAAGCTGAATTTTCACCATGTTTTCGTCATTTTGTCGAACTACGTTTTGTTTTTATTTTCCCACGTACCTTTGAATGTTCATTTTACGTCTTGCAAATGGTGTATCTCATTTCATTTGAATAAAACGAACGAAAACATGTAAATTCGACAAAAGCATTGTAAGTTACCTAAGCTGATTTCTGTTTATGTCTTCTTGTATGCGGATACAGTAAGGTATACCTCTATCCTACCTGTTCTTAAAAAACTAAATATTATATTTTCAGTCGTCTAGAGAAAAGTTTGTCAGTTTCAACTTGACAGAAAATTTTGTAATTCTTATTTGCATTGTTCAAAAATTTTGTAATTTACGTTTCTATTATTTCCTTTCATCACACTCCAGTTTATTGACTTTTATTGTTGTTAAAATGAGGGAATCATTGTTGGTAAATTTATATTTTCTTGAGCTGTCGTCTCTCTAAACCAAAATGGGTTTTCTTGTTTTCAGATGATGAAAAGGTTGAAAAATATTTCAATAGTTGAAATATTTAGTTATAAAAAACAATCTTGTCTGCTGGAGCTAGCTTTTTGTTTAGGGGAGGCCAAGGGTTGGGTGAGAAAAATCATTCGAAAATGTCAACATCCAAAAAATTGATACGGACGCCGATTTTTCAGTTATTTTTAAATAATTTTTCTTTTTACTGGTTTTTAGTTCATTGGGAATTTTTTTTTTGGTTGGGGGGGCAGAAATTTTTCTGGAGGGTTCGTGGCCTCTCCTGGTCCTCCCTTAGTTCCACGGTTTCACCGCTGTAACGATAGCTCATCCACAGTGGCGGAACCAACTGGGATTGGGGGTGGCGGCTGGGCTGTGGCCCACCCAAAAATTTTTTGAAATGAATTAAAAACCAGTAAGAATAAGAAGTTATTTAAAAATAATAAAAAATCAGCTTCAGTACCTATCAATTTTTTGGTTGATAAAATTTTCGAGTGATTTTTCTTGGCCCCCCTGGCCCACCCTAAAAAAGCTAGTTCCGTCACTGATTCGACAATCGTCTAAAAATTAATTCAATTTCTTAAATCTTCATTGCAGACCCTTTTACGAAATTTACCAGATTGTGTTAAAATTGGGCTACCTATGGCCAGGGGTGCTGTGATCCCCCAAGGCTTACGAGGAGTGCCCCCCTCCAGGTCAAATAGGAATGATGACAATCCTACCCCCCCTCCAAAGGCGCGAGAAAAAATTTTTGGTATTCGATTATCCTTAAAATTCTTTTATAAATTTGAAAAAAAATGGGCCCCCCCAGAATCGTCAAGGAGGAGTTGCTCCTCAAGATCATGCCTTCACGGCACCCCTGCCTATGGCTATTCTCTTATATCAGCCGTTACTCAGCCCAACTCTGCCATTAACTCATACAAAGATGGAAAACATTTTTTTTTCATCTCCCTCCCAACGCCGTTGTGACGTTGATGAAGTGACGAAACAAAATTTCTTTCTTTTACTTATCGCGAGTCGCGACTTGCTCCGCTGCTTTGTTGTTAATTCTCTTTGTTTTTCTGGATTAAGTCATTCTTATCATGTCCTTATCGTTTTCGGATGAAAAGTAAAAAATCTTCGGCTTGCTAATCGCAAAACTCTGAATCACGATTTCTCCAGGTATTTTTGATTTTCACTCATATTCCATCATTATCAGTTCGCGACGGTTCTTCGTTTGTTATAATCTGCTCGCAGTTTCGTTTCAAAATTCGTCGATTAGCTACCCGAATTTATCATTGAAGGAGTGAAGTTGACAATAATTTCGAATTTGTTCGCGTTTTTCAATTCTTGTCGTAGTGTCTGTTGCTAAATCCATTTTATTCGCATGAACAGAAGCTGTGGTCAGTTATCTTCGGACTTGGTTTGTCAGAATGTGCTTAGAAAACAGTTTCCCGTTTCAAATCTTCACAGAGCCACCTGAAATTTTTCGTTGAAGAGTAAACTGACAGTAATTTCGCATTTGTTCAGATTTTTTCGCGTTCTCATGTCTCATATAAGAAGTGCAATGTCTATTGTTGAGTTTATTTTATTGTTCGAATTTCTATGGTGTCGCGAGTGTTCATAGATTATTGGAGTCGATCATGAAGCGATGAAGAATTCGTCGACCAGTGGTTCCATTCTGTCAAGTGGATCCTCATTCCTCACTTCAATCTGGGTAAGTGTTTCATGCTTTTATCAATTATTTTTTCCTCAAAATTGTAAAATCCTTGGAGGAAAGATTCATGTTTTTGTCAGCAATTTAATTTTCGTTGAGTGATGAAAGGATGGCAGTGACAGATTTTTATAACTGTCTCGACGAATTTTTTTATCGTACCGCAATTCGAATCTTCGAAATAATTTCCCTTGAAGATCTTGTCCGTATCTTACGTTGGTATCCATAACGGTATTCGTCTAATTTATGATGTGTAGCAGTATATTGATGAAGGTTGAGTATTCTTAAAGTATAGTTTCCACGAGTATTGAAGTCGAGCTTGAAATTTGATAAATCGAAGCATGTATCTAAGCAAAAGAATTCTTGGTAACCAAGCACTTGAACTACGATTTCGATTTGTTTCAATGTGTTTTACACAATAATGCCATTCTAAAATTACTTTAAGAATGGCAACATGCTGAGAAAATAATGAAATTGTGTCTCTAATCGTGCAGTAATCATATAGTTCTTGAGTCAGCAAAAATCATTCTAATTTGTTTTTTCAAAGTGCTCATCTACGTATATGTACGGATATACTTTATACTTTCACACATTTAAGTCAGTTTACGAGAGAAGAGATTTATACTTTTATCAAGTCGTTAAACCTGATAAACCAACTGATTTTCTTCAAACTCCAATTTTTCCTTCTGTATTCAACTTGATGAACTGGATCTAACGAACATGAATGAAAGAAAGTTTAGTTTTGTTGCAACCCGAACGTTAATAAATATTCACTCAAGATATATTCCTGATGGTTTTTATTTTTTTCGACAAGTTTTGAAAAATTACCTCAAAACAGCAGAAAAATAACGGTTGAATTTCTAAGATTTCAAATAAATTTTAGAGTTGATGCTACTCATTTTGTTCTGATTTAAAATACTATCGCCACCTTCTCTGTTCTCCAAATTGTTAACTAGTCATATATTTTGAATTGGTGAAATTGTAACTCATCTTTTCAGATTTCTTTTGATTGATGGCTCCAACTTTAGTTTTCATTAAAAAAATTTTTTAGTGAAGTAAGCCTTTCTACTTTCGAATTACATGATCTCATTTTGAACTGTGATTTGAAGCACTATCCTCACCATATTATTTGAAAAACTGAGCAAATAAAAATAATGAAATTTCTTCGTATTTTTAACTTCGAAGTGTATTTTCTCAGCGATGGTAGCTTTCATGGACCCAATATTTTTATAGTAAGTAGGGCTCGATTTTTACAATTGAATCATAAAGGAGTTCATATTTTGAGAAAAAAAAAAGAACTTATACCCAAACCCAATATTGCATAGAAAAAAAAAAAAAAAAAAAAACGATAAAAAAAACTTCTTGTACTACATAATTCTTCTTTTATACCTACACCATTTTTATTCGACTACAAATGAAGCACTTAGAATACTTATCACATTTATTTTATATTCCTCTGCAACTGGTGATATTTTTCCTAATAGCTAGCCAGCAAAACTGATCAAACTCTTATTTCACAAATTGATGAAGGGGCGTTATAATCAATTCGGTGATCTGAAAATGAACAATAATAACTTTTGAGGGTCAATTTACCATTTTTTCGCTGAGTTTTGAACCGATTTGACTTAAGGGTGTAGATTGTAGACTACCTTTGCTTTTTTCGTACAGTTCCTGATTAACCATTTTTTCCCGCTCAGTTTAGCATCGAATTGACTCAAATTAGAATATTTTACTTTTGAATAAATTCTTATGCCCGGATGAAGCGTTTTTTTGAACTTTCAGATTTCAAAACTTTTTTGAAGCTCTCAAAAAACCATTTTTTTGATGCTTTGAAAAAAGCTGCTTAAAAAAATGAAAATCAAGAAAAGGCTTTGTCCGGGTATAGAAAATGTTCAAGGATAATATGTCTAAATTTGAGAAAATTCGGTGTGTACTTTTGAGCTAAAAACTGAGGAAAATTGTCATTTTGGCAGCCAGAATACAAATCTGCAACACACGTGTCAAAGAAATTGCCTTCAGATATTCAACATTTTCGTGCAGTTTTTTAGACGTCCATGTTGACTTCGTAACAAAGGTAGACTACATCCTATGAATGAAAAATCAATTGACATGAATAATTTTTTTTTAAATTTAATAGTTTGAGGAGTTTTGTTGCAAAACGCCTTAAACGCCATTTAGAAAAATTTTTGACATGGTATTGCTTTTTGTATGACTTTTAGCGGGGAATCGACTGGTGTAATCAGATTTTCAAGAAAAACCATTCCAAGAGCCATTCTAAGTCCTTAAAAATGTATTTTGTTGCAAAACGCTACAAATCCATCATTTGGGGCATGGTTTTCAACAAAAATACAGTATGCTTATTTTTATTTTGAGGGCAATAAACATCATGCCACGGTCATGTTATCATGTATGAGTGTTTGAGCGATAAAAGTAATCTTCAAACGATAAATTCGGTTAAAAATTCATCGATTTCTGTTCATACTCGTATTAAAAAAAAAGTTTTAAATTTGATTTTTGGAACTTTTTTTTTTCAATTTTGTTGCCTTTGGCAAATGAATTTGAACTTGTGTGGCTCTAATAATGCGTTTTTAAGTATGCTATTATTTATTAATCCGAAAAAAATATAGCTAAAAATAGTTTGCATTTACTATCTGTATTTTTGAAACATGAATTTGTTGATCATTTTGTTCCAAAAATCTTGAATTCTATGTTCTTTTTCCACAGAGTGTGTGAGACGTTAAGTATTTATATTATAGTCTTAAAATAAGAATATTACTGAATTTTATTACGGAGCTCTTGAAATTTATTGAATTTTGTGTAAAATTAGTTTGGATTTGTTGCGTTTTGCAATAAAAGTAGATGGTGTGTTATGTTGCAAATAGTAACGAATCCATGAATCTGCGGTTTTGATGACCCCTAGATTTACTCCACGGGTGGAGGGGGAAAAAGTGCGATGAAATTCAGATTATACTCTGTATAGCATGAAAATTGGTCCACTATAGTTACAGAGAAACAGTTTTTTGGCTTTTTCTCCAAATTGTGCAATTGAGAGATTATCTTACTTGGACATGTGGTGGTGTGTCCAATATAGAAATACAGGATTTTACTACATCCTCAACTGATAGAACTTTCGGCACCGTAGTAGTAAAGTACGAAATATCTTCCGTCATAGGTGTCTCCACCAATCCCGGGCTTATGCTCTAAAACGAAAGAAAAATTTGGTCTTCTTGTCTCAATGTTATTATACCATTATATTATGTTTATAATCGAGTGCGTGTATTATTTTATCAACACTTTAATGGATTTTTCAACTTTCGAAGCTACAAGTACTCGTATTATGTTTTCGAACTAAAATTATATCGATGCACAATAAGAACAAGTATAATTTTATAGTAAACTTACTGATATTTTGATTTTCCATCCATTTTCTCGAATTGTCTCTCTGATGCCGTCTGTAAAAACTCTGACCATAGTTTTGGAAGCACTGTATAATAAATATGTTTCGTGCAAGATTGGGAGATGGGCCGTAAGGCTGAATAAGTGAAAAATTCTTATCAAATTGAGCATAAATATTGAAACTATACATACATATATGTTACTAATGGTTAGATACTTATAGAATTCTTTGGCACAGAGTTTTATCATAGCAAAATAAAGTATCGCGATTGATAGAGAAAGTAAAGGCAGTATAGAAAGAGTCCGTATTGCCAATGATCTATAGTAATAGTAAAATTCAATCGTCAAGCATCAATCTGATTGAAATTTTTCCTATTTTGATAGACAGTAGCCCTCTATTGTAAAAGACTTGGATATTTATTTAAACCACGCGACCTCTACGACATTAATAAACCATACAAACCAAATTTTTACCTGTTTACATTTAAAATATGGCCGGCGATTGAGTTTTCAGACATTAATTTTACTGCATGTCTTGTCGCTAAGAGTGAGCTTTTAGCGTTGGTTTCAATTACCTCATCGAATTTAGCGCCGTCTAAGTCTGCATGTAAACAATATTGGCTTCAGTCCTATGCTTTGAAAAGTAATTTTTACCCGAGTGAAATAATAAATAGCGAAATTGGAAATACCAAGAAATTTATTATTGCCGAGTACGGCTGCGTTGTTCACCAATATCCACGGTAATCCGTATTCTGATTTGATTATTGCAAACGCTCTATCCAGTTCCTGCTCATTGGTAATATCACATTGTATGAAATAGAATTTCCCTTTGCATGTTCCAGGAATTTGGCGAATTTCGTCGGATAACTCCTTTAAAAATGCAAAATTGTTTGTAATATTTTTGGTTGGCGTTCATTTCAAGTTTATTAGTAATAAGATTTATGTAAGTTTTAGTGAGACGAGGGACTTAGCACCCCCTCCCTCTCTTTCAAATGTACCAAAAACGTTTAACCGGATCTGTAGGTATTGATTTTTGATGGTGGTTGGCAATATTTTTGATCTCCTTAAGAAGTTGCATTCGAGATTATGGAAATTTGTGAAATAAACTTTTGTAACCTAGTGGCACGTAAGTTTAAAGGTTTCTTGGCAGTTGTTGTGAGTGTGTACCACATACTTATAGTGTTTGATTGAGCTGATAATACGAGTATGATAAAGAAAAGCTATAAACTTAGAAAGAAAGACTAAAGTTAACTTTTTTCACTGATAAATTAGAGCTCTTGCCTAGGTGTGGAAGATTTCTCACTGAAAGCTAAAGTGGCTATAAATGGATGATCTAAAATCTTTTATTGAACAAGTTTTCAAACATGTATATATATATATAGTCATTTTACGTCACATGTGAGACCCAAGATAAAGTATGACACTTGCGAGACCCCCCTTATAAATACTCAGAAATGAAACCTTCGTCTTCACATGGCTTGGTGGCTATCTGTAGATGCCTGAGGCTATGTAATGAAGCCCACAACTGTTGGTTAGGTGTACAGTACAGTTTCTAGGGAGTAAAAGGAAATGAGTGAACTACAAGTGTACGTACAATCGATATTTAGGGCACTTGCGAGTCCCAGACAAAAAATACAGATTTGGGGTCTGCGGAGTGGGGGGAGTAAGAAAAACCATACATACACCTCCTGAACATGCGAGACCCGCAAAAGGGTCTCGCATTGTCAAAAAGGGTCTCGCAAGTATTATGATTTATCTGTTTTGGGTCTCACATGTGCCCAAAACATCTCTACTAATAGACGAAAAACCTGCTTGAAAGTGTTGAATATTATAGGCAATTTATTTGACACGCGTGTTGCGGATTTGCGTTTTGGCAGCCAAAATGACAATTTTCTAGGGTTTTCAGCTCAAAAGTACACTTGCGATTTACCATTTTTTTTTCGCTGAGTTTTGCACAGAATTTGCTCAAATTTGGATGTGTTATTCTTCAACACATTTTCTATGCCCGGACGAAGCCCTTTCTTTCAATTTATCTTCACTTTTTATCAAAGCTCTAAAAAATAGGGATTTTGAGACTCTGAGGAAATGCCGTAAAATTTTTCTAGTTCTAAAAAGTGCTTCGTCCAGGCATAGAGAGTATAATGTTCAAGGAGCCAATTTGGTGCAAAACTCAGCGCAAAAAATTGTAAATTGCGAACCGCCCGAAAAAAGCGAAAATAAACTGCATCCTCAATATACCTGTAATTTTTCCTTTCTTCTAGCCAGGCCAACCACAATACATCCTTTCTGAACGAGTTCTTTTGATAAACCTGCTCCGATACCTGAACTTGAACCCGTCACAATAGCCACTTTGTTCACAAAATTTTCCATTTTATCAATTTGAATATTTTAACCTGCTGGTTACAATTATAAGTTGGCAGATGAGAGATTTTATACTGATTATGAGTTGAACCGCGTTGGGAGGATATAACGAATATCTTTTCTCGGTTACTTTTTTTTGGGTAAATTTGTGAGCAATCTAAAAGTGCTCTTGAATGTCTTTCAAATTGTTTACATTTCACTCGTAAGTATTCACTATTCGTCTTACTTATCACCTGTCATTGTAAAGTTGATAAGACCGACGTCATTGTCGAGAAGCTCTTAAGAATATAGATAGATAAATTTTAGCAGGTTTTCGTGTATGACTATTTCCCATTCAATGACTGAAAAAGTGTTTCTCACAAGAACTGAAAATTCATTTATAGGTAATGCGTAAAATATTATTCATCGCTAGCCTGAATCGTAAAACTTGATCGTATCAAGTAACGAAAAAATATTTTTTTCACAGATTTGGCAAGAATAAATTCTGCCAAATCAATATAAATCGAAGAACTACTCTGAAAATATGAATTTACCCCTTCCAAACAGCATTTGATCGAAAACTATTTAATTCGATAGAACCTATTTGTAACTCATACAAACCAATGTTTTCTTCCGATTTTGTAAAATCTATGAATTTAGAGTTAGCAGGTCGGCGATATTATATTTGTACATCCACCTGTAACAAGTAACTTATAGAACATGGAAATCGTAGCAACTGAAAGGGTCAAAAGTGATTGAAGGAAAGTTTGCCAACGAGCGAAGCGAGTGAGCAAATTTTCTGAGCATGTAAACCTCTTCCGTAGCAAGGATATTTTGTAAATCGAGGGGGGCTCCTGGGGGCTTACTATGGGTGCCAGGGTTGCCAAGTTAGAAAAAAAAAACGCAAAATTCAGCCTCAAATACATCCAATGAGTCGCACTATTTTTGGTGATTTTTTTGTAAATGAGTTTTTGAACGAATAGATTCCTTTGAATTTTAACAGATTTTTTTTTTTTACCATTGAAAAATTTGGGAAACCGTCCCTAAAAATTTCCCACATTCAAAGAATTTTTCGGTTGTATTCACCGGCAACCATTTACAAAATGATCGTTGAGAAATAATTTTTTTGTGATTTTTTGCTCTCAAAAAATCGGGCGCACTGTCTCTACCGTTTTTACAAAATTATATAATCCTAAAATATGAAATTTATATGATTCATGATACCCCTGTAGTCTGTACTATGCCGGGACTTGGTGCGCTAGAATTTTTCATATTTTATTTTTATTCATTTATTTATTCATTTTTAGGGAGACTTAGCTAATTAAAGCAAAAACTATCAAACTGACTGAATTGAAATTTAAACTGTATATTCGTATAAACTGAAGTTTTGGAAGTTTACTATTGGTTAATCCGTTCGTTGATGGTTCCTGGGAAAATTGATTTTGAACCTTGAAAAACGTGGATTTTCTTTGCCACGCGAGATAGGACAAACTACTGAACCAATAAGACTCAAATTTTTACCAAAGGTTCGTTATTGAATGAAAATCGTCTCCTCAGTGTTACCAAGAGGTCAAACTACAAAACGTATGAAATTACTTTTGGGACGGCGACGGCCTTCGTACTTATTTAGTTTTTCTTTTCTATCTTCAATGAAAAATTTTCTTATTTCAAATCAAATCAAATCAAATCAAATCATACTTAGGTATGGTGGCTAATTATGAAATATTATAGATAAGTTACCTTCTTCGTTATAATATTTTTTATTTTCGGATACTTCACAGGTAGCTATGCATGCATGTTTTACATAAAATAAAATACGATACCACGACAGTAATGAATATTATAAATACGATGAGAGTAATCACATCTAATAGTAGGTACTGATAAAGAGGCATTTCAACAGCTGGTGATTTTAGATGTTTAGCACCATTGTATCTTATGACATACTCGGTCCAATACACCACACTTTCTTGAGGACTTATGGGTTGATCTTTGATTAAATTAGAAATCTCTGACACTCTTCTGCGGTATCTAGAGAAAAAATATTCTTTTACAGTTTTGAGTCGGCATAAAATACATATACCGAAAAATTGCAGTGCTGCAAAAGTTAGGTGCGTGGTTTTGTCCTACTTTAATCTCTATAATTACTTTGTTCCATTGATCACGTCATTCAAAGCATTTAGTAATTTTTCTTTTTTCAAATCAGGTATGTCAATTTTAGGGCCAATGCCCATTTGCTGAAAAAGTGCAGCATTGGCAATTTGATCCCCATATATGGGCAATAACACCATTGGTACTCCATTGTATAGACCTTCATACATTCCACTAATGCCACAGTGAGAAATGAAGGCTACAATATTTTTGTGAGCTGAAAATAAACAATCAAATTCGGATGACTTTTTCAGCTATTTCATGGCTACTATGGGGAAGGCACTTCAATGATTGAGCGGAGTTAGATACGGTGTGATAACAAAAATCTTTAATTTTGGATGGTTTTAGCTATTTTTTTTTTTTTCAAAAATTTTATTCGGCTTTGTACATACATTTTACCCATTTAAATGTATGAAGAATATAGTAATGGATTAAAGAAGACAAAAAAAAAAGAATGAAAAAAAAAAGTAATAATAATATTAATAACAATGATAACCACAATAAGTGAATGGATGTATACAAAATAAATATACGATTAAAATTGAAATTGAGAAAGAACCGGATTAAATGGAAGTAAATTATTATAGTATAATTTATTAATACTTTAGTATACATGTTTGTTTTTCGGAGTGTAGAAGGAAATTTAAAAAAAGGGGAGGAGAAAAAAAGGAGAAAAGAAAAAAAAATTTTCAAGTATGAAAGAGAGAGAAATTTTGATAAGTCTTACGAAGAGATTTTTCATCATACAGAATTGGATTGGAGACTCAGCTCTTACACATTTTCTTATGATGCTATGAAATCATTACTTTTATTCATTCATAACATTTGGCTGATTTGGTACCTATAGTTAGATTCGTATTTTTCCATATTTCATCGTCAGAAGTGCCACCATTAAAATATTAGTATTGCGCCAAGTTGCGGAATTCGGGCTTCTGCTTCATCGTTGTCATTTTATTTTCTCCCTCTGTTTAGCAAGTTTTCAACTTTCAAGAAAACTTGCTTTTCTAGTGGAGTCTGGCTACGCTATAGTTTTTTTTCAACTCGTTATTTGATTTAGTCTTCATATTTTAAGCCTTCAGTGGAAGCATGTTGAGAGAATCTTTACTAATAAAAATGACTTTTGTTTGTCTATATTCAAGTTATATCGTCTTCAAATCACAGAACCATCTATGAGAAAAACTAGGATTCTATTGATGACGCAAAAGAAAAAAAAAACAATAGTTGCGAGGGGTTAATTTGTGGCGGCCACCAATCAGTCATCTAGTTAAATTTCAGCGGCCGCAAGTGGTCACCTTTTTTTTTTTTTTTTTTTTAGTGACCGCAACTCGTTCGAAAATTGGAAAGTGTGACGATGAAAATGTTGAATGTAGGCAATTTCTTTGACATATTGTGTTTTGGATGCCAAAATGACAATTTTCCCGAGTTTTTCACTTTAAAGTACACTTACTATTAACCATTTTTTTTCTCTGTGTTTTGTATCAAATTTGCTGAAATGTGGCTATATATGTTATCCTTCAGCATATCTACTCTGCTTTGAAGTCTTCTTTTCAATTTTTTTTCCAAGCCCTAAAAAAGCACTTGAACTTCGAAAATCCAGAAAAAAAAGTGGCATCTGGACATAGAAAATATATTCAAGAGTTTAAAGTATCTAAATTTGACCCAGTTTTGTGTAAAACTCAGCGAAAACAATGGTAAATCGTGAACCACTCGAGAAAACTAGAGTAGACTATGTGGGTGATTCTCCCAATAAGTTGAAAATTGACTATTTTTTTTGAAAATTTTGAACTTGTTTTTTTTAAATATTTTTTTATGTGGAAATAGTGGTGGGTGTGTCCCTGAATACGTACCCAACATTGGTTGAGCTTGATTCTCACCACAGGGGGCAGGGGGGTTACTTCGGGCACACTACGATGGAATTCCATAGTAGTGACTTGAAATATTACACATTTCTTTGATCAAATGAATGTCTTCTTTGACCATTTTTCAAATATTTTTGGTGTTTTTTATAGACTAATTAAATTTTAATAAGAAATTTTTACTAAAAATTATTTTGGTGAAAAAATTTTTTCTGGGGGTGGGGGTAAAATTATTTGCGGTGGAGAGGTATTGCCTCACTAAACCTCCTCCTAGTTCCATCACTAACTGACAAGTTGACAAAAATATGCATATTTTTCACAGTGGTGTCACATTTTCCATTGTAAAAAAATTACTATACCATCAAAAATGTGGATAATGATTGAAAACCAAAGTGATTACATCCACTACCATGGACATTTTACCCTGTTTGAGTGCTCTCCTTAATTTTGGTGAGGTGGGGGGAAAAAATGAATTATCGTGTATTTTAAAGATCATTAGCTATCTAACAAAAAAAAAATAGTTTGAAAAGGTTTATTTATGGAGCACAAACAGTGATTTCAGCAATTTTCGGGTTATTGGGAGAATCACCCATACCCTAAATGACTGCTGGAATTATTGTTAAACTAATTTTTTTGTCTTCTTCAATCTAAATATCTTCGTATGAGCCAGCTGAAGTGATGAGTTTTTCAACTTGTTTCTCTATAAATTCATACGAGATGCTTTGTAACTTACCGAGAATGTCGCTCTGTGGAAACCATTTAGACACTAACACGTTCCCAGATAGATCTTTAATATGTTTTTCTGATTTCCATAGAACCCGTTGAGGGATTTGCGCGAAGGTTTCACGAAATATAGTCAACATTTCGAGAGGCATGTTATAACTTTGTATGAATGATCCTATTGAAAACAAAATTACACCGTGTTCTGCGCCATCAATGAAAGTTCGCAGATTCTGCGACATAATACGATACCGCAGGCATGAAACAAAACATTTAGTAAAACATTAAGTTCGTACTCGAATTCAAAAGTCGAAGGTTACTCACTTCTGGCAAAGGCTTTGCTGGTTGGATATGAAGTCCACCCACATTGATAATCGTTGGAACCTTAGAACGTGGGGTCAGTACTGGAAGGCTGTTCGAAAATACTAACGACATTTCATTTTGGTCGGCAAAATTGAAATAATTAGGAAAGAATTTACGATAGAATTTCTTTAGTTCGGGAAAAGTGTAATAATTACGAAATACCAAATGCGACCAATACTTCCACAAATTTCCCAATCTTTGCACGTAAGTCATGGGATATGAGTAAGTGGATATCACCGTAGGATTAATTGCCGGATTGGATGGATTGCCCATTATCCACTCCATCGAGAGCCAAGAAGTGGTAGCGATAGTTCCAATTACAGGAATGTCGAACTTCTTCGCTACTGGTAAAAAACAGTCGCCGAAATCGAAAATCAGCTCTAGTATTACGACGTCGAATAACTTTGTTGGTGACTTCAAAATTTTCTGAAAATTTATTTCGAAGATTTGGAATAATCATTGAAATTTGATTTTTTAAAAGGAGTGAGGCAATTCTTAATGTTTATAAACACTCACTTGTACTTCATCTAACTGAATTACTGAGGGACATACTGTCCTCATTATTTCAAAGCCTAGTGTATCGATTGCCGTTTGGTCACTCGATAATTTCAAAGCTTCCCCTATCGGCATTTTGTTGGTAAATCCGGATGAGTCATTTGGATGACCGCAATTGATAGCTGTGTAGTTGATATGTTTTACGGATTCCGGAAAAGGCGTTATGAAGGTAACATAATGACCAGCAGAAAGTAAACTTTTTGCGATGGCACTGACGAAGTTGTCGTGACTTTTAGCATAAAGAGGCTGTACCATCAAAACTCGGGCACCAAGCGTTGATTTCACCAAGCATGGCCCGCCAATGATTATAATCTGTAGTCGAAAAATAAAATAAATAATGGATACTAAAAATACCTCTTAGAGTAAGCGTAGCAAAAGAAATTTTCTGAGTAGGCGACCAGAGCTCCATAAACCGAATCCCATGTAACCGCATATTTTATATTATCAGTCGTGATTCATGATTGATAACACTACTCGACAAAATAAAACTTTTTAAAATGTACTGGAATCAGAGTAGGTGATTCTAATAGATTTTTTCACGCTGAATTCAATGCCATTCGCCGTTTTTCTCTATCAGGTCACGTTGTTGAGTTATTTGTTAAAGAATTTTACAAAATGCTGAAAATTGCGTATTTCAGTTCGATCCTATTCATTGATGGAATCATTATTTTCAGTCGATTAATCGTAAAGATATACATTAGAACTTCCTTTTTCACATACACAAATTTCAAACCGGTTCATTCTGTCCTTCCGAAATAATAAGTAATTTTCTGAACGTCTTTGACTGCTCATTTTTCCGAGAAATTTTAGCCCAGAGATCTTGGTCACACTGATCTGTAGTTTGTTGCCAGCGTTATCACCAATACAATACGAACATGGAAAACTGACAGAAACGTCAAGTTTCAAAGTAACTTAGAAAAATGGTTCAAGTTATTTTGATTTATAATTAAATTTCATTAATAATTTTAATCTGAAGTCGTGTAACAACTAACAATATTCCTATTCTACAAATAGGAATACTTTATGATTATGAATGTCAAAACAGACAAATTGAAGATACGGTGAGCTGAATTCGCCACTGGTCAAAAATGTTAGCAAACTTACGTTAAATTATTAAGGACTGTCTGAATTAAATTTACATACTTATTAATTTTTTTTAATAATTGTAATTTTTTATCGTAAGGAATGAACAGGTTAGAATTCATTTCAAATATATTTCGATGTTTCGTTCTTTTCATCATTTTGTAGACGTATCAGTGCAACCACTCAAAGGAATATTGTTTCATAAAAGGGAAATTTAGGGAAATATGAATAATTATTTTACTAGAAACTGTGACCTGATGGAGAGAAACGAAGAGAGCCATAAAATTCTACGTACAAAATACATTAAAAATCACCTACTCTCCTTTCAGTACATTTTTATGTGTTGAGTAGTGTAATTGATGATTATAATGTTAATCATGATTGATAATGATTTTTAATCATCAATCATCAATCTGATAGAAATATGCCCAATTACGTCTGTGAGATTAAATTTTTGCCTGCTTTATACGTTTGTATGTACCTAAATGCAATACCAGATCAAAAATGAAATACCTATTTCTATACTTATATAGATCCGTAAGTTCAAAATTTAAGAACAACGTACCTAAAAATCACGTTTTTCTGTTGAACACTCTGACTAGAAATAATTAGGAGAAATTCCTATTTTTAAAACCTCATTGACGTTCAATATAATCAGATTAATTCCACAATAATTTTGAACATGATACCCTTATATCATAATTATGATCATATTCACAATCTAAACTTACCAATATTTTCCACATTATATGTAGATATTACCTTAAAACACTTGACATGTTTTGAGAATTCTAAAACCAAACGTTTTATAATATCTGGGTAATCTAAAGTATAATATTTGAAAAATAAGTCCTTTCATTCAAAAATAAGTATTTAATTAAGCCAATATACAGGTAAACGAGCGGATAACGCAACACAACTTGCTGGGCGCAAATTATACCGTACGATATCCATTTTATCCGGCGTAGTGAAAAAAAAAAAAATTAAATGAAGATTATTTATTACACCCTTCAAAGTTGTTTCATCGTTTGTGTACTGATTAAGTTTATTATCTGTAAAATTCAAGTTGACGTAGGGCGTTTTTTGATTTTTTTTTTTGTCAGCATTTATGGTAATTACGTTTTCCATTGTCGTTGCATTGATGTGTAATTAACAGGTAAGAGTGCCACTAATATATGAGACGAATTGGTTGAATTGTCGATGTTTCTGATAAACGTACCGTACCTACGTATACTCGAAACGAATTCTTGGCTTCCGACTGCTCCGATGTTTACTCAAATTTGTTCATTTTTATGACAATAGTAACTAATTACGATTGGAGGGTAAAATCTAAAATTCTAATTGCATATAGCGCCACCAGGTCAACCCCTCATTCATAACATATTATCAAAAAATCACGAAATTTAGGATACAATTGGGGGTCAATAACTCCCGAAAAAGAGGAGGAGCATGTTTTGGTAAATTCTTTCGTATTTCTTTAATTTTTCACTCTTTTTTCTCGTTTTCGTCGTCGAAAATGTGGGATTCTGGCTCTGCGTCTTCCAAAAGCAACTCAAATGTTTATTGTAGCGGCTGAGGGCTTGTAAAAATTTTTCTTATGTAAAATGCAATAACCCGCTGAGAAAAGAATGAAATAATCGTGTTTTATTCTAATAATCGCACAAAACTTCATACTTCTTCGAGTCAGCCAAAAATCGCTTTAATTTTTTTCTCTCCAAAGTGCTCGTCTACATATGAAGGGGGCTATCCAACATATTCATTATCTATGAACTTTCCTCGTTATAAAGAGCCGTCACTCAGCGCATTCTCGTGAAAATTCGTGTAGTTACAGCGTTTTTTATTTATTAATAAAAGCCTTCTTTCATTCCCATTTACACTGTTTTGAATGAAAATCAACATCTTATACTATCAAACTTCATTGTAAACTGCTTTGTGTCGATGAATTCACATGGATATGCAAAAAGAGCATGTAGGGTTTTAGCCAAATGGCTAAAAATCTATTTTGGGTAGTAATTTATGAATTTGCATAATGGGAAACCCAAAACTGCTCTTAAAATACGTGTAAAACTGTTTCAAAATTATTTTTTTGGATGGATATGCAAAAAGGGCCTATGTAGAATTCTAAACTTCATTTCTGACTGCATTTCATGATTTTTCATCATGGGAAACTGAAAACTACTCTTCAAATTTGCTTGAAACCGTTCAAAATTGATTTTCTTAAAAGGATATGCAAAAAGGGCCTATGTAGGGTGTTAGCTAAATAGCCATAAATCCATTTCTATGGATTGTAGAATGGCGAAACATGGTTCATTGTCTAGCCCATAGATTAGACAAACACGCTCATACCCTCTTTGGATTCCATCTCACACGTTCATCATTTTACAACTAAACGAAAACTTCAAACGTTAATATCTCAAAACACTGTATTGCCACTCAGGCCCTTTTTGGATAACCCCCTTCGTATATTATGCGTATACAACGCGATACTTACCGCTTTCACTCATTTAGGTCAGTTTAGAAGAGGAGTGATAAGAATTTTGATCAAAGTTGTTCTTCCAAAAGCTTATTCTTTGATTTTCTTCAAACTCATATTTCTCCTACCGCATACGCATATTTGAATTCAAAAATTGGTTCGAACATCTGTGAAAGTACATAGGTTCGATCTTACTCTACCTAACCCAAACGTGAAAAAATATTCGTACGGTTTATTTTCATTTTTTTTTTTTGCGCTTGCTACGTTTTGAAAATATGACTCAAAATTATAGTAAGATAACTGTTGATTATCTGACATATCGAATAAATTTTAGAGTCAGTATACTACCCATTTTGCTCTGATTGAAAATACTGCAGCCACCTTACATCCTTATCCTAGAAACTTTGAGCTAGTTATATATTTTAAATAGGTGAGGTGATGAACTCACTTAATGTTTCTCTTATTATTGGTGCAACCAATGCCCCACTTTAGTTTTCATAAGAAAAATTTTTTTCAACGAGATAAGCCTACTTACTTTCGAATAACATGATCCCACTTTGAACTGCGATTTAAAGCACTACCCTAACCAAATTTTTTGAAAAATAAAAATAATGAAATTTCTTCATCTTTTCAACAAGACAAAAAAGGTAGGGCATCGCACTCTGTTTCAGTGCTAATGTATAGAGGCTAATGTAAAAAAAAAAAAAAAAAAAAATAGAAAGAGGAAATCATTTTCCTTGACTGCTTCTCAGCATTAGAAACTCCATTTGACGGTTGTTTATTAAACGTGAATGGAAGATAAATGATCGGCTGGTATAATATGTAAAAATGAGAGGAAGGAATCATTTTTCATTTCCGATAATCAGTTTGCAGAATGGGCTTCTTTATGTTGATGGGGACGTAAGCAAAGTAAACATTTGTGAGGTGTCTAATAAATGCTGAATTCGAGGAATCCCAGAGTTTTTTCACATTTTATTCGTTCCACCATGTATTTACCCGTAGCAATCAAAATGTGAGTGAAATTTTATTTTTTATCGAATGGAATCACTGAAAATCGACGCTAGAGTAGAGGCGAAAGAATTTATTCGAAGCAAAGTCATTTGCCACCTCAGGGAAAATATTTCTCTCGGTGTGATGGTAGAGAGGGGACCATTTTACCCCCTCAAGAATTCGATTTTCCCCCTTTCAACTATTTTGCTCCAGCTATATGACCCTAAGTGAAAACTTAATTATTGATTCAAATGAAACTCTGCCTGCAAAGAGGTTGTGTATGCATTATGACCTTTTTACAGGTAAAGTTTCATTTGAAATAGGCCTTGGGGCTTGTCACCAGGTATCGTCTGCTTCCTGGTGTCAATCGCATTGTGATTCAAGAATTAAATTATATCACTGATACAAATTTATGAATCTCGTATAATTTCTTCTTCGCTTCTTTTACTTTATGTTTTCTTACTTCGTATTGATTTATTATTCCATAGTATGAGAAAAGTTCAATTTTCGAATCCATCACCCATTTTATAAAAGTATATTATATTGTTTTTGACATTCACATATAAGATAACTCTATATCTGTCTAAAACAAATCATAAAGGTGAAGTAAGTTATTTCTTTCGTATTATTCACTTTGTGTAGAACATGCAGAAAAAAGACAGATCGAATTTGTTGGAGTGTGTCGAGAACACGTGCAACATTTTGGGAAATCCATATAATTCGTATGCCTTATCCTTTGACAAATGTCCTCCGGCGCTGTATATGTTTTGCATTTTTTTCTCCATATTTTGGGGGAGTATAGTCAGACTGAATGGTGGAAAGGATGAACAAACTGAATCGTTTAATCAAATGCAGTGGCACACACGTGAATGTATCTATAAGAAGGCCTGATATTTCCTAGGTTAATATCCTCGTCGAATTAAATGATGAAATTTGTATCCATGAGAAAAAAATCAGGCACACTCAAACTTGCAGTGTGATGTAAATGTACAAATAAAACCAACGTCGATTTAGAAAATTTTACAAATCTACTGTAGTAAACTAAAAAAAGAATAAATTTCAGCCGTGGAAAATTTTTGGGAGCTTTAATTTTGTTTTGTCTGGTAGACCTACTGTTTGCATTATAATGCAAGATGCGGGACCTTACTTCTCCAGTTTGACTCGCTAAGCTTAGCTGCGAAACTCCCAAATTTTGATACAGAGCACGTTCACGAATACTTTTTTTGACTTTCGGTCTATTTGAAATACAAATTTCTTAGAGCAGATCGAGGCAGTTGGTGCGGAATGGCTTAAAAGTATTGAAGGTGGCTTGAAAAAGTGACAGGTAAATACTGAGAAATAGCGGTGATGTGTTTGAAATGAAAAGAGTTTTTGAGAAACCTTTGGTAAGAGAATTGTCGGAGTAATCTGAATCTGAAATTTTTCAGAAGGAATGAAGTGAGCACCTTTGAAATTAGTACAAAATTATGACTTTTGAGTGGTACTGTACCATCCTATTTTTAAATTCATTTTAATTTTTTAGTAGTCGAGGAAGAGGAGGGGGGTTTCGAGAAAAATTCACTTCTAAAGTGACTAAATTCATAGTAACGATACAATTCACAGTTTATTAAGGGAGATTTACAAACATGTCAAGATTTATTTGTAATTTTTTTCCCCCCATTTTGGAATATTTAAAAATGATGCGATTGAAGTTTGCTATTAGAGAGTCAGTAATAAACTATTCGAGTCCAGACTCCAGACTCGAGTCATTTTTTGAAATTTTCTCAACACTACATTGATGAAATTAGAAGTTATTTGCTGGTACACAAAAAAAAATTAATTACAATTATAGTAATTTTAATATTTTTTATGATCAAAATAGGACTGTTAGAAGATTATAGTGAAAATTTCTGCAAAAATGGTAAAAGTTAGTGCAAGTATATTTTATGAGGCTTATCAATATTTTTGCAGTAATTTATTATGCAATTTCGTAATATCCCATTTTTTCCACAAAAAGAAACAAAAAAAAAAACTACTATTAATTTTTTTCGGTGTAATAATATTTCGTTATATCAAAAAATATGCCTGAAATCATAGAGATTAGAAAATCTAAAAATAGAAGACATTTTATATTATCAGGACAAATACAATAATGGGTGAAGAGGGAGAAGTAGAGGAAAATCACCTGTGCAAGACAGACATATGTGGTAGAGTTGTTGTCTATCCACATTCAGTGAGGCAAAATAATTATGTGATTATAGCGAAATGCGGAAATTTTTTCATCTACTGTAATAAAAAGGAAAATGTGGCTTTAAAAAAGGGTATACTTTTCAAAATAAAATTTTAATATCGAAAAAATCAGTAATTTTTTTAAATTAAAACGTTCAAACTTGAAATTGAAAAATAATTTTACAAAAAACAACATTTTCAATATAAAATTCCATTTACCTGAATTTATCTCAATTTATCAAATCGTTTTTTCCGAGCAAATGCGCTAATCTAAATTCTTACCATTAATTTCTGTTCCCCTGCAAATAATTAATTCATTATTACTCATTTAAATTTTCTGAGCGATTCATTGTATTTTTCTGACTTTTTCTGAATTTGAAGTTAGTCTTTCCTCATTAAAATTAGGTAGCCTCCGACTATACCAGAGAATCGAAACTGTTCATAAAAGCTGAACTCAAGTTTGATCGTTAAAATACTAAGTTTTCAAATTCAGCCTACCTATTGTAAAAGAATCGAAATATGGGCTGTTTTTCAAAACGGTTTTCTTTTTTTTTCCGCTTTATTCACTATTTTTTTCTTCTATGTATTTACTTTTAGTTTTCTTTTATTCTTCCTAAAAACTATTCTATCGTTTTTTTTTTCGCAGTAAACAAGAGAAAGGGAAAGAAAGCAGAGAAAACAGCCTGCTTAGAGAAACCATCAGTGAGTTTCGAGTTTAAAAAGCCTTTTTTCAAGTATACAATAAACAAACTTTTTCATTCTCCATTTTTATATAATTCCACTTATCCGCGTGCCCATCTATGAGGCGGCTTTTATATTATATGAAACGTACAATTTTACGCAATTCGATTTTCACATTTTCACGTATCTCAAATACCCAGAGAAAATTCAGACTTTTATTTCCCTTCTGCATCAGCAAATAAATTAAAATTTACACTACGGCGCCCTAGTTTTCTTGAAAGTCGAAAATCAAAGGCTCTGATAACATAGAGGCTAGTACCCGTCAAACTGAGCGGAGATAAATATTTGAGGAGTGACTTTCTAAAACGCATTAAGTTAATTTTTATAAACAATGAGTTAGTGATACTATTGAGTAGTTTACTATGTAGACTATAAATAATTCACCGAAGCCACGAACAATTGCCATGGTTTTTGATATTGATAGCGGGGAATGAGGAAAAGAAACTAATAATTTTCATTTTCCAAAACGTATCAAGTCATTGCAATTTCTGTGTTTATTAGCTGCTAAGCATTCGTAAATAATTATGACAATGTATTCTTCATTTTTGATTGCTTAGTAGCCAACAGCAGTCATCAGCGCATTATTTTTCGTTGGTACTCTTCCATGACGTCACAAGCATTTGATTGAAGAAAGCGATTGGTTGAAAGTTGAAACACGGTTTAAATCGATAATACTTTCTTCTCATTCGTTGAATCTTGTGACGTCATGGAACTCTTAACTGGAATGAAGTATAGAACTTTTTAGCTCTCTCAATGAGTTTCGTTTAAAAAGTTGGTGATGACGTCAGAAGGATTTGAAAAATTCTACAGTCGTTTTGTTGAAGCTTTATGACGTCACGTACTTTCCTAAATGAAACGGACTATACAGCAGGTAATTTTACATTTGCTAAGCATCGCATTAGTTTCCTTCCAATGAAAAGCCTTACGCTTCCGATTGTTCATATTCATGAAAAGTGTGTTTCCTCCGACTTCATCCAAAATGGTATAGTAATTCGTGGAATCATCATTTAATTCGGTCGAAATATTTTCATGCTGGAGCAGGGTAGTTGCGAAATGATGCAGAGGGATACAATTTGTGCCGCACATACACTGCAATATTCTTTAAGAATAATTTTGGCGTTTGTAATTTATCAAAATCCTTTTCTCTCTCTCTGGAGAGAAACGATAATGGCAAATGAAAAATTGTTGTAGTCGGACGTCGTTGAAAGGCGAGAGCTACAGGAGGAAAAGTTTGAAAAAATTTTACACGTTTCCTCTATCGTATAATATGTATATAGCTCAGTTGCAATCATCAACTTTCGTTCGTTTTTGTTCTTAACACCTTGCCCCGCTGTTTCCTTTTGTCTTGGCGACCAGAAGAGGCGGGTCAAACTTTCAACATTATTTTTTCTTCATTTTTCATGACCCGTATTTTGGGCCATAATTGTTGTTTGGACTCAATTTTTAGAAATGAAAGTTGAAGGTAATTTATTGGTTGTGCCCAAAGTTGGCAAGTCTTTTGGCGTTTTTTATGAGTTCTATAAACTTTTATTTATTGTTTACAACGAAAATTTGAAAACGCTTGAAAGAGTAAATTTGTAATTAATATACATAAGTATTTTACAAATTGGACCTGATAGAAATTTTCATGTATATAAATTGCAACATATCTTCATCGAGGCCTCATTATGGCGGTACTGCAACATTTTTTGCTTCAAGTTCCGAAATACTACTGTATCGACTTTGTTCCATTTACGAGAGGAGATGCTGATAATTGTTTCCACTCTGCTTTTCCTGTTTGTCTCCGTTTTTTATAAGCTTCTATTTTTTCTTATCATCCGAGAACGAAAAAGTCCGGTTTAAAAAGATTTTTTAATCCTTTTATTCATTTCTGTGCTGCGTGAAGGAGCTGCTGCATTATTTCTTCGTTTCAGTTGGAAAAACTTCTCTTTAGAAATCTATATTTCATGACATTTCCGCATCGTGATCTCCATTTATACCGTTTGATGCTGTGAATTGATCGAGTATTACTTAGTCTATACTTTTTGTTCGTCTTCATAAAATACGGAGCAAACTTTTAACAAAGTTCACCCGCGCTTGACTGTATATATTTTGTTCGGCATGAAAAAAGCAAGCAAAGTTTGAGTGAAGAGTTTTGCAAAAATGGACAAATATTTTTAGTTTCCGGCCATCTCGACTAAATCTTTTTTTTTTTTTTTTTTCGAAAACTGAACAACTCATTTGGAAAATTTTGTTTGAATTATACTCTCAAGCGTTGGCCACTTCAGTTTTGATCTTTATGGCAAAGTAAAAACTTATGAAGTCTACTCGTATTGTGAATTGGCAGTCATTTTTTTCCGCCAGACAAAAGCATTTCATTCCTGTGTCTCGTTTGAATTTCATATTTTTTCTCTTCAGCCTTTTAAATGTCTATTAGGTCATAATGGGAATTTGTAATGTGATCTACGAGTATGAAAAAGTACCATAAGTCGGCCAAGAATTTCTTGAGAAATAGGCAACAAATGATTGTCTGCAGGTCTGAAAATAAAATCATGTTTTCATGTTTTCTTTTTATATTCCTTTAGCAATATTTTGTTGAAATTTCACCTCACCAAATGATCAAATTAATATACTTTTGACAAATCAAAAAAGTGGCTATAAAATTTTGAGTTAAAAAAAATCGTACGTCGAGTAAAATTCTTTTTATATGGCTCTAATAAATGACAGAATAATGACGAGAAGACGAAAATTATGGACTATCATCTATGAACCATTTTATTATAACTTGATATAGACCTAGATACCACATACTCATATTTGTGATAAAAAACATTGAAAGTTAGATTTATAATAATCATAAAGAGGACATTAATACTGAATTGAATACAAGAGACAAAAATAGCTGTAATTTGAAGAGAAATCAATTTCAATAAAATAGAGAGCTCGTAAAAACAAAGCATTCAAATGAATCGTATGTTAAATCCTTAGAATTCAAATAACTCGTCTGTTACAAAGGCAGAAAAAAGGGAAAGGAGATTTTTACGATGCTATCCCATAAAGTACGAATACTTTATGGTTTCGACGAGATGAATTCACCTCAAGGGACGTAGAATAATTTGCCAAAAAAAAAAAAAATCCGAATTTGAGAATCGTAATTTTGACGATATACGAATCGGAACCAAACTCGATTTAATTTTGCTCGTATATTGTGGGGGGGGGGAAATACACTTTCCTACTGAACTTTAGAGATTTTTTTCCTCCTATCCTTACGTTACAATACAGGGTCAGTAAAAAAAAATTAAAAAAAACGTTTGGAATTGTGAGTGAATTTCAGCCAATTTCGAGTAAATTTAAGCGAATTTTGAACGGATTAAATGCATTTTGAGCGAATTTGAGAGAATTGTGAGCGCATTTTAACAAATTGTGAACAAATTTGTGCGAGTTTAGAGCGAATAATCTATAATACTGAAAGTAATCGATTAATTCATAAATATTTTCTACAGTTAGATACCTGATGAAAAAAATCGATTTTGAAGGTTGAAAAATGTTTATTTTTCTTTGGAACGCGCTCCTAGACGAACTATACTGAACCTCCCCGATGGGCAAAAAATGAGAAAATGATCCGGAAAATGAGAATCTTATCCGTTGTCAGTCCGTTTTTATTTTCGACCATCGGATCTGAAAATTTGCAGATATTTTTGTCATCTTGATTATTTTTCCAAATCCGTTTGTAAAACGGATTTTCCTGATTATAATCAGTGATAATTTTTGGGCAATTTTTCTAAATCCGTTTGTAAAACTGTTTCTCGCATTATAACCCTGGCCAACAAATATGATAAAACAGCCTTCACGGAAAATAATCCGAACTCATTTCCGGCAAGACTGATTACAATCCGTTCGAAATCCGTTTTGGAAGCCGGAAAACAGGAAAATTCCGGGTTATAATCCAGAAACGGATTATAACCCGGAATAAAACGGATCCGTTTTCAAAATTTTTTGCCCATAGGGTCTGGTATCACCCAGGTCCGATCCGTGATACTTTACTGTCTCTACTCTCTACAAACATCTTTCAAATAAAAGCCTTTGACAATTTTCTCAGCATAATTTGGTATAATTAATTTACTCGCCGAGTTAAAAGACTGCACTTGGAGAACACTGATGATTGAACTTGTTTATAAAGGACCTCATAAAAGGTTCGTTAAACACGCCTGTGCTTCGTCTTCGACCGAAATTTGTAATTTTTTCTTCTTCGTGGCGACGACCAAGTTTCAAATTTAGGTCAGTGCCTGTTAAAGGTGTCCACGTTTTCTGCACCATCTCACAATTTGAACTCGGTCCTTTCACAGATATGGGCGAACTGTCAGTTTTCTATATAGGTGAGGCCGGCCTCAAATGGCGAATATAAACTGTACTTTAATACACGTTAAAAAGGGGGCTATATGAGGGGAAAAACGTGATTTAATTAATAACGATTAATAACGCCTTCGTGCGACGCTTAATTCATTTCCCCAGAGCGGTCATTTTAACCCTTTTCGTGTGTTCAAATCTAGATATAAAGTGTTTTTACCAGCAGCGTTTTGCTCTCGCCTTCCTTTGCCAACAGAATATATATAAGTCTATACGTAATAATGAAAATTTTGGTCAAACTTTCTATCACAGCAAAAAGGGTTATAAAGGCTGCACTCTGGCTGCTATTCGCGCCCATTACATTTATATACACGCTCCACAGTCTTCATAGAATTGCTCTTTTTTCTCTCGTCTGATCGAAATAGATTTACTCGAATATGGCCCATTCTCTTACATGAATATACACACCCACTATCATTGTATTTATGAGAGAGTACGAAAAACAGCCAAAGATTTCGGTGCTCACAAACCGTATCCGACCTAGTTCCTAGTTATAATGTGCTCTTCGCTTCATTTTCAAAGAAAAGACTCATTTATTTTTTTCCCTTTCCTCTATGCTCTACAAAATACTTTTAAATTTTCAAAAGATCTCTTTCATTCAAATCGTTTAGTTATAAGCTCGACTAAAAGGAATATTTTCGAGGAAAACATAGAGTTTTTAGTATCGTTAATAAGAGAATCAATCAATATGATTTCACAAAAGCACGTAGAATTTTTATACGCACCCATAGAAAGACGGAAAAATTACTCAAATGATTTTATTTCAGGGGTTTTGTTTCTATACAGTATTTTATATTCACTCGGTACACTGTGCTGGGCGCTATCGAGTTGGTCAGTTCGGTTTTGCTGAAACTTTGGGCTAAAGTAGTCCATTTCTAAGATAAGCTAGAATCATGACTGGAGAATGAAATCTAAAATTCTAATTCTATACCGCCAGCATGTCAACCCTCATTAATAACGTATCAAAAAAATAACGAAATTTGGGATAGTCCAAGTTAGTGGTTAAAAGCCCCTGAAAAAGAGGAGCATGTTTGGTAAATTTTTTCGTATCTTTGTTTTTTCATTCTCTTTTCGCGTTTCCATGGTCTAAATTGTGGAGTTTGAGCTACAGCCTTCCTATCATCCGTTTTTTCAAATAACTAAAGGTGATACTCGTATGTGTGCCCTCCCTCTGTTTTGGATTGGTAAACTTGAACAATTCAATATTTTCTACCATTTTGAAATGGCACAGTTTTGGTAAAGTGCCTTTCATAATCAACGATAAGATAGATTGTTCTTGTTTTTGTAAAGTCTGGAAGTAGTTTTTATACTCGCAGTCAATCGTCCTCTAGTCTATTTCGAAAATATCACTGTTGGCTAAAGTATTTTCTCAAGAGTATATTCAGAAAAGTACCATTTCCACCCACAATTTGTTTGCCCAAGATTGCCAGAGGAAACCAATAAGACTAAACGAATGCTGGTTTAAGTGCTATTTTAGCACTCTTTAACAACAACAACAACAATGCCCCCATTAAACGACGTCATCGATACTTTTAAAATTACAACCCCCTCTACCTCCCAGCCAGGGGATAGGCAGTGTCACAGTAAATGAGTTTCAAAAATAATATTGACAACGAACGTTTATTGAGTTTGCTGTGTGCATTCACCGTACGTATTATTTACTTAAGGCTGACTAAAAAAAAAAAATGAGGGAAAAAAACTAATCACACGTATTTACCCTTAGCTGAAAAATACAGCAAGACGACCCAAAAAAAAAAAAAAAAAAAACCTGCTAGAAAGCAATTAAACGTCATAAAAGCCCATTGTGAGTAGGAAAAAAAAAAACAACCGTTTTTCTGGCCAAAAAATTCATTTTAGAGCAAAAAGGCAGCATCCGAGCAAAAAGTGGTGTGCGTCGAGTTATTGATCTTGCGACGCAGTGTTGCTAAGGTACGAGAAAATGGAGGCGAATGGGATGACCTTTTTGTTTTTTTTTGGAGGCAAACGCGTTGCCAACACTGGCGAGTGAAATCCACGAGAATTAAAGGCGCGAAGAGAATCGGCAGAGAGAGAGATCTGCGTTCTGTTCGGCGGTGTATAAGGAAACGGTTGGATCTCTTTGAAGTACCCTCTTCTTTCAGCCTTTTAATTTTCATTTATGCAGCATACATTTACAGTTACGATTATATTCTTTCAATTTTACTCGGTGGAGTGTTTTTAATTTTTTTTTTTTTGGCAAAGTTTGTGTCGATGTTCGATTTCTACATGCTGGTGTAATTTTTCTCCAAATTCTCTATAGTTTTCATTTTACTCTGCGAATTCAAGTTTTCTTTTCGTGTTCTCTCGGGTGTTTTTTATTTTATTGGTGACGTGATTGAGTTTGATAAGTTGTACTACCGGCTGGTTTTTGGCTTTAATGAGATTTGTGAACAGCCGACGTTTTCATTTTTCTATTGTTTTTACATTGACATGGGTAAGTCTTAACTTAACCTACTTTTCGAGTAGAAATATGTGGACGAAGGTTTGTATGAGCGAAGCACGTGCCTAGTTGAGATATATATAGCATTAGTTTCAGTTCTTCAATTGTGAATTTCTCTTTTTTTCCCCTGTATCTGGTAACCAAACGGATCAAAGTCTAAATTTTAGGATATAACGAAATTTTTAGCTAATTGAATGTAGCGAAATCTGCAAGGCTAACCACTCATTTAATTTTTTTTTTCGCATTTGTGGTGTGATATATGAAAAAGTACATTCAATTCGACCAAACATAGTTTTTGGAGAAATAAGCAGAGAAGGGTTGTCAAGTCGAAAAAATTAAAAAATCATGTTTTCATATTTTCTTTTCATACGAGTACACATATATTCTTTTGGCAACATTTTGGTGAAATTTCATTCCAATAAATGATATAGTCCTTATTTTAGACACATTTATGTACCTGTCTTCGTTTTTAAATAATCTTTCAACTGTTGTAATACAAAAACTACCTGATTAGTTTTGTCAAAATTTTGCAGGATTCATTTATAATCATGTGTATAAATAACGTATGAATCGCCACAGAACCGAATGAGCTCTGAGTGCCAAAACTTGTAATTTTATTGGGGTGAAAAAAACTGTTCGCTTGGTTTTTCTAACAGAATGACGCTGCTACTTTCAATCGACTAAAAATTAGCGCTTTCATATGAGTTGAGACAAATCCAGCTTAAGCATGGCGATGCAAGGAGTCCCCTCAACAAATGTATGCCACTCGTTAACTTATTTTTTTGTAAAAATGGCACTTAGCCCATTCGATTCTGTAGCCGTTCGTATGAAAAATTCATTTAAATCGATTCAGCAGTATGTGAGAGTAAAGATGAAATTTTTGAAAATTATGATTTAAACTTCAAAATTGATTTTCCCAAAAGAAGGATTTTCAAATTCAAAACTTCATAATATCATATCTCAGTCAATTTTCAACCGATTAAGAGAAAATATTTTTGGCAAAATGCTTACAATACCTTGCTCTATCAGAACCCATTTTCGTAAATCACACCACACTTACGTGAATTTACATTTTTGGCCCTCAGCTCTGAGGAAACAACGAAATAGACAAAAAACGGATTTGAACTGCTTTTGCTCTACACATATGAATATGAGAACAATTCGCGGGTACAACAAATTCAATTACAGACAACACAACTGAAAATACCAACTTGAGTTTGACAGGCAATACATAATCTAGCATATGCTCAGTCGAGTCCGAAATGTCAAAATTCAGTTAAGCTGAAACTTAGTTTGTCGTGAAAATTTGAATTTGTCTTTCGCTTTGGCTTTTATTATAGTCAGCCGGTTAGAATAAAGAAAAATTAATGGAAAAAAAAAGTGCTGCGCTCTGATTGGTGGATTTCATAAAAGCAAAAACAGCAGATTCGTATTATAAACCAAGCTTGAAGGAAGAGATCAAAAGTTTTAAAAAATTGACAACATTTTATTATCAAATTAAAAATTTCTTCTATAAGCTAATTTTGATGGTTAAAATAGAGCACATTGTGGTCAAGTTCAAAGCACTTTAAATTAATACTCAAAAATGTTGTTAATGCTCGATTGTGCAGCCCCTTAACCCCTCCATATTCATCACTGTTCGTTTCACTATATCTTTATGATTTTTTAATCCACACCTAAAATAAAAAAAGAAATAAAAAAGGTGTCATATAAACCGCTAAGCCTTGTTCATTCACTTTTCGTCGTCGGAATTAAAAGTTCACCCTGCTCACCCTTATCCAGCCGCAAATGACGAGTGGAACCCCGCAGTGGTTGGAGGAAGGGTTGGAGAAAACGTTCACTGGCCGTGCCAGAAGAAAGGTGAAATGAAAAACGAAGTATTATTTTTCACTGTCGCAAATAATCCTTCGTACAGGCCTAATAAATTATTCGCTCGCGTTAACGTCCGTCCGTATATACGATGATAAATACTTTTTTTTATTTTTCATTTTTTCTAGAGCGCGATGGCTAAAAGGCAGCGTGTCTACGTTTTTATTAATAAAACTATCGTTTCGAGTAAATTATTTTTCGCCCATACAATGCCATTTTTTGATTCAAAAAAAAAAAAAATGATAATAAATAAATGAAAGCGCAAGATTATAACGCAGCTTCAGCCCTATCCCTGGCAGCTCAGCCATCATTTTTTTGGTAGATTTCCGTTTGTCAAAAATTAGAAAGTTTGTTGGCCTCTGTGGCTCTGTTGATGCGAACTCGTTATTTTTGTAGTCGAAGAAAAATGGCATTTTTTTCGGTTCGATGCGATTTCTGTTCGTATACGCGTAGTATATACGAATAAAGTCATTTTTATGGCATCGATTGAGCAAATCTCTACAGTTTGCTACGCAGCAATAAATAAAACTCGTCATTCTTTTCGTTGGAATGGCCTTTGAAATGTGGTATGCGAGAGTGATAAAATGGCGCGCAAAATTTCGACGACATTCATCTGCGAATGAGGCTGGTATAAAAATTACTTGTGGGTTAACCGTATACAGGCACTACAGTGGCATACCTGCGACGGGGAGTGTTCGAGGGTTCAATGCCCCCAACACAAAAAAAAAATGTAAAGGGTTCAGCCACCCTATTCCCAGAACCAAATAAAAAAAAAGAAGTATTTAAGAAACTCCAATGCCTTAAGGGTGTAGTCTACCTTCGCGCTGAAAAGTCAACATCCAACATCGATGACGAATAAACTATACTTGAACATGTTGAATAAAGACAAAATAATTATAGGAAATTTATTTGACGCACGTTTTGCGGATTTGCGTTTTGGCTGCCAAGAAGACAATTTTCACTGATTTTTAGTTCAAAAGTACATTTGAAATTTACCTTTTTTTTTTTGCCGAGTTTCGCACCGAATTGGTTAAAATTTGGATAAGTTTTCTCTTGAACAAATTCTCTATGCCCGGACGAAGCCATTTTTTAACTTACGAAATTCTAGGGTAATTTTTTGGGGGTGTCGATCATTTTTTGGACCTTTGAAAAACCAATTCGAATCAAAACAAAAAACAAAATACATAGCTGCTAAAAGAATTATAATAAGACACATGCAATATTTAAATGTTGCTTGTCTCCTCATAATATTGATAGAAAGTACTTTTAGTGACCAAACAATTTAAATCCCTACTGCAACTGTAGATAAGTTTATTTTTCCAGTTTTTCCAGCATTATTTTGACATTAGTTCGTTTATGAAAACTTTTTTTTTTCATCGAGGTATCACACACATAGTATACGTTTATCATCCTCGTATACTCTGCTACCAGCATGCGGAGCATGCTAATTTCTGAACAAAAAAAACAAAATGTAAATGTAAGGTCAGAACAGAAGTGCCGAAAGCGAGTCTCAAATTTCTATGCCGATGATAAAAGAATATACTCGTTTTCGCGTGCTTCAAACTATTTCAAAAACGTATCGCCCATTCATTTTTGTTTAGTTTCACGAATGGCAAAAGAGTGAAAAAACACGAGGGATCCTTTCGGCGTACAAAATTATACACTATATGTTATTTTTACAGTATGGGCTCACGCGACTGAAAAAAACAAAACAAAAAATTATTCCGCCATAGAACAAAAGACGTGACGTTTGTTGTGCTCTGGCTGCCTTTTTGATTTTAAAATATCGGTCGCCATTTTTCGAATAAGATATTTTTTCCATAAAAGAGGCTCCTCATCACCCCTTTTTCGAATTAATGTTAGTGTATGGAATGGAAATATAAGTTGGTCCATTTCACCCAAGAGAAAAATAAAATTATGTATATGATGTCGTGGAAGTAAATTCTCATCAATGAAACGAATTTTCTCCTTGAGAGATTTTTAAGGTGAGTTTTTTCAAAGTATAAATAAAACGATAGTGTGGAAATTTATGAACAGGGTGTAGCAAAACGACCGACTACATTATTTTGTTTTTCCAATTATGCCCCTTAGAAAAAATATAGTAACATGCGTTTGGTGTTGAATTAAAATTCAGTTTTTGAGGTCATGTACTCGTATTTCAGTATTTCAATGTTTTATATTGAGGAATATACTTGACTTTATATGTTGAACATTTTGCCTCAAACGCATAAAACTCAATTTTCAAAGACTTTGCTAAGCAATTGTCATTTATAATTTTAGCAATTTCTTCTTCTGACTGAGCGACTTAAGTGGATCCTCATGAAAGCGTTTTTTTTCTTGAAAATTTGAAAAATAGTCTATTCCAAAAATTCAAATTACTTTTTCACGAATGAAGTAAGCTAAAGTGGCTTTGTATTGCCTCTATTCAAAAATCTCTAATTTGTAATTTCATTTTCCATCAATCAAATGTTGAATTTGAGAGTCTGTAAGACCAAATTTTGATTATTGTTAGGGTTGAATTTAGGTCTGCTTTTTTTGTAAAAACAATATACATGATTAAAAATCAATAATCGAATACCATAGATCCCCAAATTCAACAGTTGTGCGCAACATATCCAAAAATCATGACTTTCTGTTCAAAACTCTTACCAGAAACAGTCGAGGAAAATTTCACTTTTAAGAAAATATTCTTTAATATGTATATCATTCTATCAAGCCAATATTTGATAACAAAAAATCCTTATAATTTCGGATGGCTTTGGCAAATTAAGTAGTTGGATTCATATTTTTCCATATTTCATCATCAGAAGTATACCTTCCATCTGCAAATTCCAGTCTTCGGTATTGGAAAATTCTGAATTGCAATTTGTAAATTTATAATTTATATCTTCCTTGTCGAATTTTCCTGGGGCAGTCCTTATAGAAGTTTGTTTATATCAATCACATTCAATCTGAAAGCATTTAGTACTGATTACCAGATTGATTTTTTCATTTGTAAGGATTATGTAGTTGATGGTTAGGTGTAAGAAATATAAAAAAAGTTCTTCCCCAATTATTGTTTTTCCAAGTCTGATGCATATTTTAGTATAAGCGTTTGCTGTACATGAGCAATACAAAATATAATATGTCACCTTTGACGAATTGTGCGCCATAACAATTCCGCACTTGGAAACGTATTTTGATCGTTAGTTGGGTTAATGGTGGCAAACCACAGAGCAACTCTTTGCCTGCACATGTAGAGTTAATTGCTCGTTATTTGACGAGCTCTCAAGTTTAGTGGAAATTCAATGAAATAGCGTTGCGCTTTCGCAGCACGAAAACGAAAGGCGATGGTCGAATAAGAGTGATGAAATGAAGTTTAATTCACAATTACTACAATAGGTTATCCTTTTTCGAGCCCGTTTTTATAGTCTGTTCTACATTCAAATCGTTATAAGAAGGAGGTGTTTGAACGATCTCTCGTGGACATTTTCCGGATAATTGGACAGTGCCACAAAATGTATGGGTCTGTTTTTGCTGAGAAAATTAAAACAAGTACCGTTGCCAATTTCACGCTGAAACAACCTTTGGTCAGTAACGTATTTCACGTTCACGAAAAAAAAAAAAAATCTTGGTAAATAGAAGACATCCGAGCTGGAGGCCGACGTAGCATAGTGTAACATATGAAACGAAATGCTTTTAGATTTGGGATCCTTATGGAAATCGCTTCTTCAGTCATCTGTCTGTGACTGAGAACCAGAGTGATGTTTGGAATTTTTTTTGATATACGCGCCCTGAACATGTGTTTCCATTTTTCTGCAAATTAGTCAAAATTTATAACTATACACCCTTAAAATCAGATTCACCCTTGTTATACAAATGTTCAGTTGCGGTTCAAAAATATTCTCTCTCTCTTTCTCTCTCATTCGCTCTGGTGTAGGCCAATTTATACGTTACTATTCTCAATTTCACCTAATTTAGTCAAATTTTATACAAGTATCGGATTCTTTTTGTTATCCATCGTGAGTGTGACATGTAATTTATTCTAATAACGACGCGCAGATATGAAGATAAATCGTTTCAAAAGCGAATATTCGGCCAAAATTTTTCGTTTCCAATTCACGCTATACTGGTATAACAAGGACTTTGCTGGAAATTGGACCGAATAAAGTACGTGTTAAGGCATGAAAGCGGGGGCGGGGGAAGATACATGTAGATGTGTATACGCATATCTACTATACACTTAGGAAGTAAAATAAGGAAATCGAGGCAACTGACCTGTGAAATATATTTTATTTCTGCGTGCTGAAAAAGGGAAAGAGACAACGGAGGTGGGATGGTGGAAATGCTGAAATCTCAGAATATATGACTCTTACAACTCCATTAAAAATGTAGAGCGAGAAAGGCGGCCGATATATGTTATGGCCAAGAATGCCAAATTTAACGAGTCTTGCGAATAGTTTTTTTGGTGCTTTTCCCGGAATAATTTAAAATGCAGTGGCATTTTTGTGGAACCGCTGGTGAAAGACCCGAAGAATAAGAGCGAAAATAACGAAGAAATAATTTGAAAGCCTCTGAACTGGAACGAAGTGCAGACTACAGAAGATTATGACGTTTTTTTTTCCGGGTACCTACTTGAAAATTTTGCTAAAAAGTCTTGCGAAAAAATTTTTCGTTTCTTAGCTGGAAATAAAATCCGATTCACCATGAGGATTACCTACTCGAAAATTTAGAAACACCATAAATAAGGTTAATACTAATTTTAATGAGTAATATGGACACCAAACAATTACTTAGCAACAGCGTTTCTGCTGTAGCGATATACTGAACTAAATGAGTGTGTAGGGAGGCTGCCTTTTTAGTACACTTTGTAGGTGATAAAAAAACTTATTGCCTTTTTGATTCTGATCAAAAAAACAAATTAAACGCCTCAATGAGAATAGAACACTTCGCAATAGTTAAACAAATATCTAGTCACAAAATAAAAAGAGAATTTAATTGATAACTCAATTTGTGACCAAGTCAAAAAATAAAATAAGCTAAATTTTTTCACTTTTAAAGGCTGAATTTAAAAATAAAATTCATTATTCCATTATTTTATGCTGCCATTTCTTAGAAAACGTTTTCAAATATATAATTTTGTCGATATTCCACTTTCTAGTGTGGACAATGAATTAAGCAGTGCCGACAAAGAGAAATTTTGAAAAAATTGAGCGAGTTTTTGGCTGTAAAAGCTTTTTCCAAGTAACCAATAAATAATGGAAACTAAAACTCTTTTTGAGTATTTTGAATGAATTATTTGACAAGAAATATTTTTTGATCATTTGACTTCAAGTTGGACTGATTTATAAGTATTTTATATATTAGCATTAAATTTAATGTGTTGATACTACCCTTACTTGAGGGCACTACCGACTTCTCTCTTAACAGCTCTCAATCAGTTATATGTGTGAATGAAAACTTCTCTTTTATTGATAGAGGAGTGTGATAACTACTTTTGTTATGTATATTTACTCGTAGTACGAAGGTTATCCCAAGAGAAGATTCCAATTTCTTTTTGATTTGGTGAAATTGAAACAAAAAATTCTCTGTATGAAGACAGACTTTTCCGAAAGCCCAAACTCAGAAACTTATCAATGAAAATTTCTTAATTGAGGAATTTCCCAAAGCGAGACGAGGCCTAGGCCGACCTCACCCGACTCTCTACTACCACTCAATTTTTACATTTTCCCTCCCCCTCTCTCTCCCAATTAGACGCGCATCACGCGTGCATGGATCTCAAAATTCGTCCACGATTCACTTTTATTGGTATAGAATTCATCTAAAAGATTTTTATAAAATGAGCAACTTCTTCAGCTTATTCATGGATTGAGTTTGGAGAAGGAAATATTGTAGTGATTTTTAGATGATGTATTGTACCTGCTCGAATAATTAAACTTGGTTTTCTATAATTATATACTTGTAATCTAGTTTTACTTTTAAAAGTAGCCTATACTTATATAGTGCCCAGTATACATATAGATCTATAAATTTAACCCTCAAGGTAACTAAAACAAAATCCTGTGCTCTAACTGTCATTTGACGTTTATTTATTTTTTAAAAATAAATAAATAAAACGAATGTGTAGGATTTTCTAAAAGGCATAAACTCAATTCAATTCTTCTTCTTTTTTGATTCACGCATTTTTACAATTTTGGGAAAACTAACTCTTATTAATAAGCGAACAGATGTAAACAATAAAAGTAATGCCAATGCAACAACCAGTAAGACATCCAAAAGGTAATACTGATGTAAAGGTACATCTGCCGAGTAACTTCTCAAATGAAGAGCTCCTTGGTGAGAAATCACATATTCTGTCCAATAAACCACTGATTCTTGAGGAGTCATAGGTCGATCTTTGAATCGCCGAGACAACTGTCGCATATTTTCTCGGTATCTTAAAAATAAGAAATCATACATTCATTTGGATTAATATATGTAATACTAATTTTGATTAATTATGGAATTTTTAATCCTACTCTCTATACCTTTGTTACGATTGGCGTGCATTGGTAGAATGAATTAAGTTTTAATATTTTATTCATGTTTTTTAGTTTTCTCAAAATTCTCATTTAACAGGTCAACAATTTTTCTATTCATTTAGAATGACTGTAAATGAAAGTGTAGCTTTCTGTTGCTAAGATATTATAGTTACCTATAAATAGCGTTCTCAAATTCTTTATTCAACAAAAAAATATTCCAGAGGAAGCCAGCTTCATTATCCGGCTTGAGCAATTTTTAATTGAGAATCACTTGCAAATTATTTATTAAAAAACAATTCAGAACTACCTTGTATCATTAACGACCAAGTCAAGAGCATTTTTTATCTTCTTTTTCGACAACTTGAGAGCATTCAGAACTACTCCAACACCCTTTTCTTCTAGAGTAGCTGCATTAGGAAGCTGGTCGCCATAAAATGGAATCATGACCAAAGGTACAGTTTCGTAAACGGCTTCGTAAATTCCACCTATGCCGCAGTGAGAAATGAAAGCTACCACTTTTTTGTGAGCTGCTCAGTAAACATTGTCACCACTGAATTATAGTTCTTACTTATTTCAGTTTTTATTAGCTTATCAAGAGTTGCATAACAAACCAAGAATGTCTCGTTGAGGTATCCAATCAGAAATCATGACATTTTGTGGTAGCTCCTCCAAGGTTTTCTCATATTTCCATATAACTCGTTGAGGAATTTGAGAGAATACTTCTTTGAACATACTGACAATATTGGAACTAAGGAAGGACCCATGTGTAATTGAACCAAATGAAAATAATATGACTCCAGCGGTGGCTTCATCTATGAACTTCTGGATTTCCTAGAAAAATGAGATGTTACATTGCACAATTTATCTTGAAACAATGGAGTCTGATTAAAATAACAATAATCGTAATTTTAAAATTTTACCAAACTCACTGCAACACTCTAAAACTCACAGACATACTTGTATTTTTACCTATTTGAAATATATAGCTTATGGAAGTGTGAAGGGAGAGATTTAAAGAAAATAACAAATTAATCCATCAAATGGCTAATCCAAAAATATGTAATTGAAAATTCACTATTAAGTTTATCTATTGATTTGCTGAATGAAATGCTATAGGCTGCTATCTTGAAACCTTGGAGCTAATAGTCAGTTTCCTATTATTCTCTTTCTTTCCTTCTTCTTTTTTTGTTCGCTCGCATTTGGGAACACTAATTATGGGAATATTTTATAGCAATATAAGCTTTAAGGTAAGACTGCCTTCCTTTCTTCACCTTTTTTGTTTTTCAAGAGAATCAATGGAAGTAGCTTAGATACTTCATCTACTTATAGTGTTAGTGTTGTTAGGTAATGAAAGTATATAATTTATAGATTAGATTTAAAAAATGTAATTACCTGGGGTAACGTTTTACTCGGTTTTAGATGTATGCCTCCAACTTCAATCACATTCTGAAGCATAGGTCTTGCCAATAAACTCGAATGACTGTTTTGAAAAAGCAATGAAAATGCTTTGGTTGATACACTTTTGGAATCGTCTTGAATTCGTTGTTTCGTATCATCAAATTTTCCAAATATAATCCGCCACAAAAATTTGGTGTAAAGATGGACAGCAGTATTTTCTATTTTCTGAATAAAGTTCATGTGTTGGGGTATGAAAAAATAATCTGTTGGAACGACGGCTGGATGATTCGGATTTCCAAATACAGTATCAGTAAAAAAAACTGCACGTATGGGAATTGTCAAGATGATAGGAATATTGAATTTCTCCACAATTTTAGTAAAACAATGGTAAAGTGATGTGTACTCCATTATTAAAACATCAAACTTGCTCAGCGGTGTGCTTAAAACGTCCTACAAGAATTGAAATCAAAATCAATACAAATGTTGCTTTTAATAATCCAGGGCCGTAGTCAGGGGAGCTAGGAAGGGGCAACGCATCTCAAGCAGTCATTAATTGTCCCCCCAAGGAAAATTTTGCTCATAAATCGGCTGCGGAGAGGGGTCCATTTTGCCCCCTAAGCATTTTATTTGCCGCTCCTTAGGAATTTGATATGCCCTCCCAAGTATTCAGTGCAAGCTGCTTACTGCTCTGTAATAATCAAGAGAAAATAGCTGCAGGGCTTCACGAAGCACTTAAAGATTAAGCTGAATTGTCTCACACATCAGTCACATTCCTTCAAAACCTAAATTACCAATCTACTAAAAATATAACAAATGTTGGAATGGGACGTCTGGACTCACAAACAAACAATCCCATGTACTCCAAAAGAAATAAGGGCTGCATATTAGACTGAATAAGAACTTTATTTAAAAGCCACACCCTGGCATAAAGTGAATGTCACACAACATTCTAAAATGGTTGAACCTTACTGTACCTAGCTACCAGATAGGACGAGTCTCTCTCAGAGAACACTGCGCTGGCTCACCAGCTACTCCCTGTTATATAGTCCCACGGAGCTAGAAGAGCCCTCACAGCTCTTTAGTAAACAAAGTCGTAAACCCTTTAGTTTATTGACTTGTTTACTCCAAAATACCCAACTGCAAGACGACTCTTGCTGTGGCTGATGCAATACTAAGCGGTACGAGGCTTATTCTTGCATCAACCACATTCCGTAGGCCACACAGCTACGCACCAAAGGTTCATGAACTCTGCTTCACTCTTTCAGAGGGTTGTAGTGTTCATTTGCCTTACTCCTTGTACATAGTGTATTACCACATAGGTATATTGACTCTCACCAGTCGTCTAATTCCAACAACAAATATGCTTCAACTTTGAAAAATATAACGTCTTAATGACCAATGTTATAACTTGATGACCTTGACCTTGAAATGATGAACAATTTTCAAAAAAGATACTTTTTTTACGTTCTTTACACCAATTCTTTACATTCTCGGTATTCTTTACCCAAATTGTTTACGTTTTTTACATTATTCACAGATATTACTGAAAGAGAAAATGATACAAAGACTTTCCACAGCTGTAGAATTGAAAATTTTCTAGTTCTTCAAATCAAAACTCGGCTGGGAAAATTTTGGCGCCCCCTTCCTCGAGGTAAAAGAAAAAGTCCACCTAAGGCAAATATTCGTAGATTGGACTTTGATACATACCTGACGATATTTTAATCTTGAAAAGTTTTCACAGTATCGTTGATTAATAACCGCAATAGACCGGAAATAAGTGAACAAAGGAAGCTTCACAAAATTTTCTATTGAACCTTTAATAGTTGTTGACTCTAAAGATTCAAGAGACATGGAAATGAAAGTAATGTTCTCCAGGGGTTCGGTTTCTTTGAATGGACTAATGATTGTTATTTCATGTCCTGCTGCGTGCAGACTTTTCATTATTGACTTATTAAATTCGAAATGACTTTTAGCGCCCGTAGGAAATATTCCCAATATTCTTGCAGCTTTTGCATTGGCAAGTAGGAATATAATCAAGTACAGAGTAACCTATAATAACCATAAAAATATAAGTTTACTTCTCCACTTTGGTAAGAGAGGCGGCGAGGTGAAGATAATCATTTTGACAAGATGTTAGAAATTTTAAAGAAGGAGAAATAAAATACCCATAAATCTGTAATGCCAAATTTTATTAAGTAGTTATATGAAATTTAGATAAACTAAATAAAAGTAACCACGAGGAGAGAGTAACTGTATTGAATCGAAAACTTCAACAGTGAAATTTACAGAGAGAGTAACTGTATTGAATCAAAAACTTCAACAGTGAAATTTACAGATCATAAGCAGAAAGAAAGCTGAGTTACGCTGAGAACATGTTTGACCATAAATAGAGTTAAACATGTGGGTGAAAAAAATGACATGCAGGTAGAGACATCAAATTTCATCCAGTAGCCTAGTATCGCCCACTCTCTTATTTCATCTGCAATTAGCGTATCCTATAAGCAAACGACTGTATAATGATGAGAGTATGTTAATAATTGGCTGTGGTTTGGAGAAACCAACTGGATTAAAGAAGAAATTATTAATTAAATACCTAGCTAAGGCGTATATTTATCAAAACGTCATTCATAAAAAATAATATTTTGTAAACATTTTAAACTGTGGTTCAGAACTTGATTTAACAATGGAAATATGTAACTGTCAACAGTACATATATATTTATATAATATGCTTCTTAGCTCTTCAACATTTTGCACGTCTTGTACTCATAAAAATTTTGCAGACAAAATATACGTTTCTACAGTTCAATTCTGAAGTATATTGTAAAGCCAAAGGAAAACATTTAAAATTTACCACCCAACTTATACGTAATATAATAATACTCGTAGTACGTATAAATCATATCTACTCACCATTTTGATTTCATTCAAGAGCGAAGAAGTCCAAAATTTTTAATGCTAGGTGATTGAAACCGTGATTCAAGTTAATCAAAATTAAATCTTGTAATTTGAAAATTGAAAATCATAACATGGGTAGCGCTACCAAATTTGAATGGCAAAACTGATTCGAAGTTGGAACAATCGACTGAAAAATTCGCACCACTTCAAATAAAGCTAAATTATAAAGTTAGTATCGAAAGATGTTTAAATTATCTGTGTACTCAACACAAAGTAAATTTACTGGCAAAAATATTTCAAGAACCGATGAAATGCCAACGGTAGATAATAATTTGCTACGAATATCTCTCAATATAATATAGACTTAATGTTACATTTTTAATGGACTACATTTCAAGTTTGTTATGAGAAAAAGTAGGCCAACTTGATGCTTCTTGTTTTATGAGTTTGAAGAAATTCTGAAAATTGTTTTGTGCAGTTCAACTGCAGCTGTGAAAAAATTTCTCACTTTAATTTTTAATGTGCAGCATATCATAATTGGAAGACATTATTCATTTGAACGTTATAGATGAGTGTAAAATATCTACAATTAGCTAAGATTCTATTTTTTTTTTGTGTCACATTTTACATCCAATGGGTAGAACTAGGGTACGAAGTTACATCAGCCAATTCAGGTATACTTCTCAAATGAAGAGCTCCGCTCACCTATTTAATCTTTTTTATCAATAATTAATATCTTTCTCACTAATTTCGAATCTTTCTCTCGATGAATATTATTTCACGCTGTGTGTGGCTTTAATCATGTTTAAAATTTCCATAGGCAGGAATTAGATAACTATTTTTGGGTAAAACGATTAACTTGAACCAAATCCCTTTCGAATTCAAAGAAGTCGAACAGTGTCTAATCCAATCGATATGTTGGAAGTTGAATAACAATCATAATCTGATTATTGTGTTCGAACTTCGAATGGGAGTTCCCTCAAACTGTCGAAACCACAAAACTGTTTATATGTATGCTAACCATTAAAAATTAGTACACCAAAAGCGGAATAAAAAAAAAACGAGCTAAACGTTCGAAACACTTTTCTAAAACTTCGTATATATTTTTTCGAAACGTTCAACCTTCCCTTCAGTACCTTTTTTTTGCTTGAAAACTTTAACGTAATGAATATCGTAGCTATTTTCTGGCTACTCGCCTGCAATTTTTGCAGCAGTTGGCTTCTCAAAATTATTAATTAAAAAATTTTCTCAAACACGAACCATAAAATCAGCCCATAGTTTTATACTCATTCCGTGATTTTTCTTCTCTCTCTCACACACACACTTTTTTTGTCAGAAAAAAATCCAAAAAGTTGTTCTGATTGTTTAGTAGCTAGAAAAAAAAAAAAAAAAAAAAAAACAGATAGAAAATTAATTTTTACCCTGACAAATACTTTTTCAATCGCGGAAAACAAATTTAAACTTGATCGGTTCATTTTGGTTCGAACTCGATTTTTAATTAATGCGGTGGTAACTTTTTTCTGCCAGTAAAGAGTAGCCTTGATTCGGAGAAGGAAGAATTATGACTGAGGAAACCAACTTGTGAAGAATCCTTTTCCCCATTGGTTCTGCATTAAAAATTTCAAAAGGGTTTTCGTTCATAGTTTTACTTTTATGATAGAGTGCATTAGTATTTTAATACAGAAATTTTATTAAGGCTGACACTCACCTGATGACGAGTGTTTAGATTATTGGTAAAATAATAACGAATTTTTGTCAAGAATGTAAAGAATACTTCAATGAGTATAAAAAATTGGTGTAAACAATGTAGAGAATAGTGTAAATAGTGTAAAGAATAAATTTTTTGGAGTCATCAAATCAAGGTCAACATAATCAACTCAAAGTCAAGATTAATCCCATTGCGTAGCAAGCAACTGTTGTTTTTGTTGATTTTGTGCTCAGCAGCGTTGCCAACCCAAAAAATCCCTGCGGGTAAAAAAAATCCATATAATCATTTTTTTCGCTGGAAATTCGAACGTTTGTCCGAAAAAACTAAGAAAAATTAAAACAAAAGACTAATTGAGAAGTTGTTAAAATTGTCCTTGTTTATTGTCATATTTACTCGTATTCTCAAAACAGAATCTTTAAAAACTAGAAATTTTAATCTGAAAAATTTGATACTACAAGAATAGAATATTTATATTGATAAAACTCGTATTACCATCTTTTATTTGAATAATATAAGCTGGAAAGTGAGACAAATTCCCTGAAATCCCAAAAAAAATCGCTAAAATTCTTGAAATCGCAAAAATCCCTGGTTTCATCTCCGACGTTTTTCTAGACAGCAAAAATCCTTAGTTTCAGGGATTAATCGGTGCAGTTTGTATCCTTGTTTGTGCTGGAAGGGAAAGGAGGAAGGGAGAAACTGAGCCTTAAAATATTGGCATTTGAGTATAGGAAGAAGAGAATTCATCTTCGCATTTATGATACATACTTTTTTTAAGCATGCTGCTATTCTTCCCTTCATGTGCCCCTCCTAATTAAAAAATTTTCCAAGTTTCACTAAATTTTTTGGAGTTTGACTAAACAAAAACTTGAATATACTGTATTCGCGCTATTCATTCCAAACGATTATTATGAGTACAGCTGTCGTTATTTCAGCTTATCTACGTCCCTTTTTCACATTTTCGTACAATTCGGTAGTCACTGCCCCGTACATACATGGGCGTAGGAGTTAGCAGCTTTGTTTTAAAACGCAGATTAAAATGACCATTAGCAAATGCGAACGAGCGCGAAATGGATATTTATACGTTTATATGCCCAGCACCAACTTTATCTCTGACACGACGCGTGTTGAAGTAAATTGAAAAACTGACATAAAAAATGTTATGAAAAATGAGAGAGAAAAGGGAGAAAGAAAAGAAAAGGAGAGTCGTCATCAGGGGGTCAAATCGCAACCGTTTGCTGCTACCGCCGATAAAAATGCGCTCAAAAGCCTCCTAGTATTCTCATCCTCCTCCTCTTGAGGCAAAAATATGTGCAACTTTGACCGGATTTAAAAGGCACTGTCGGGTGCGAAAATGTTCTTCTCGTGTATTCTACGTCATTCGTACCTTTTTTGTTTATTTTTTTTTTCACCACGACTTTTGCTCACTTTTTCCTCGTCCTGTGCCTCCATTCTATGTCCAAAGATCGCACTCGAAGTATGCGAATAATTTTATACATATTTCTCTCGAAATCCACACATGTTTACATTATTTTGTTCGAGTGCACAATAGGAGAATAACGAACGCCTCTTACTCGTATAATTTTTTGTGCAGCCGAATGTTAGCTGGAAGAAATATATTTGAGATGTGAAAATATAAAAAATTGCATATTATACGGCCAATAGTTTTGAGAGATGAAAAAAATTGCTGGGTTAATCTGATGAAGCATCTTGGGTGTGAAATAAAAAATAAAACGCTTACTTTCATTTTTATTGTAGGTTTACAACAGAAAACCTCCCATTAATTAAGGTTGACTCCAGAAAATAGGTATACAGAACATGTTGCCTAAAACCGATGATTTTTTATGAGTTTCTGAAGGAACAGATTCCCTCGTATTCTCATGGAGTTTTCAGCTCTTGGAACACGACATAGGAAGAACTACTGAACTAGTAGGACTTGAATTTGAACTAGATGTCAATCTGGATGAGATTTGAGTCTGATAGAACATAAGTGTCGGTTTCGTGGTTCTCTATAGATATTAGCCAAAATATTGTCAGAAAAGTATGATTTTTGATTGGTTTTTGAAGGAACTGATCCCATCCTAATTCTGTTTTTTTTTTTTGTAGCTTTGCAGGCTTCTTATTAGAAAAATACATAACCGATTGAGCTAAAATTGATATGATGTGCAAATAGGAGCTTATAAAATGAAGCTAAGCTGCGGGTTGGTTTGGGTAAAACGTGGGGTCTGAAGGTTCAGAACGAGAATTTTTCTTTGGAACTAGTGTGCCCAGGTTTCTGATAAAAATTCATTATTTACCCAATTTTCGCGTAATCCTGATTCATAACCTTTTAATGGTTCATAAAAATCTCTGTAGTTCCTTCCGGAAACCTGCTTTTCTGTTCTCACCCTGTGTTCAAGGAAGGGGTTCTGAAAAACAGTCAAGCAGCACAAAAGTAAATTCAAATTAATGTTTTTTTACTGCAGATAAAACTCATTGTTTGTAGTTTTCATTTTATTTTATATTTTTAGCACGTTTTCAAAAGAAAACCTAGGTAGCTATTTCGTCCTTTTGATGATGGAGAATAAACATCGCAATGTATCTTGCTGTTTGCTTGAGCGTAAGGACCAAAGTTTAAGTTTACAGAATGAGCACAATTGCTGAGCTCCTCGTATGTTCTTTATGTAAACTTTGTACTCGTCATTGTAGTACCAAATTTTTAGAGTATTACTTCGTAATTCTACAACTGTATTAGCTTTGTTCGGACGCTACCAGGACTGGTAATCCTGGGCCAGTTCTGGGCGAAATATGCCAGGAAGCTGTTCGAACGCTTTTTCTGGTAAACAATTTATCTGTTCGAGCGCTAGCAGGAAGGTTACAGGAAACAGTTCCTGGTAATAATTCGCCAGGAACTTAAACGTCCTGGTAACGGACCAGGAAAAATTGTTTCACCTTTAATTCGTTCATCTTGAAAATTTTCATCACTAATCAGTGTAGGTATTTTGACTATTGTAAAAAGTTTCATGAATGAAATCAAAGAGTTGACTAATTTCGTTAATTAATAATCAAATATGCAAGGAAGTATTTTGTATTTATGGGAAACATTGAAGACGTTACTTAGTTTGATTTTTAGTACATTCTAGAAAAGAAGAGTTAGATTTTTTATTCTTCATAAATATTTGAAAAAAATTTTGCTTGGTTAATTTGGTAGAGAGTGTTGAATATGCCAGAAAATTGTTCGAACGCTTTCATTTTTCTGGCCTATACTTGGGCCAGTTTACAGGCCAGGAAAACTGTACTAACAGGTTGCCTGGTAGCGTGCGAACAAAGCTATTAATACAAGTATTTGATCCCATTTCTTAATATTTCACACTAAATTTTAATCGTGAATTCCTTGAGTTGACTCGGTAGGTGTTTTAAATTTACGGTGGCAATTCTTCTTATCAAGAAATAGCTGTAATACCTTAATAAAAGGAATTAGCACACTTGTGAGAAAGCTTTGTCTTCACAGTCTGCGAGAAACGAGTATTTATGAAACGTAAGTTTATGAAATATAATTTATTTTCTGCGTCAATTGAATTCCTGTACATACTCGTAGACCCCCTTCATGAAAAATTTTCAAGTAGGTACGTCAATTGTAACGGTTATTAAAATATTATCATGTTTTTCTAATGAAATTATTTGTTTATATATTCTGAATTATTAAAAGTTGAGCATATAGTGTCAATATAAATTCACAATCAGGTTGAAAGTCAACCGTACAGTGTAGTGTGCAAAATGAATTCATTTATTGAAAATTCATTGAAGGAGTTTGTGCAAAAACGTGAAGATATTTTTGGCATTCGAAGTGAATTTGTCGGTTTCGAGTCCAGTCAAACAGACGCAGAAAATAGTACCAAAGGCCTGCAGTCGGAGGCCATTTTTGGATGTATCCGTTATAGAAATGAAAATGGTAATATTCTGTCGTCACCAGCATTGGTGCTGAAGAATCCACCTGACCCTACTACAAGCTTGGTTGCTGAAGCTACAATTCTCCAATTCGTCAATGAAATTTTTATTTATGGTCATATCTTACCCTTCTTTGCAAATTTAGAGACCTCAGTTTTGGAACTCATTCCAAAATTTTATGGAAGTTTTATCCAAACCTATCCACAGTTCTCCCAGGCGGTAATCTTGCTGGAAAATTTGAGACATTCCAACTACCAAAATGCACCATGTAAGTCATTTCTAAATTATAACCATCTTTCTTTGATGGTTCGAAGTCTGGGAAAATTTCACGCCTTCTCTTATTTAGCCAAGGAGCTGGATCCGGTACACTTCCAAACATATGCTTTGTCCCTGAATCCTATTAGTGGACCTATAATTGGCAACCATCCAGGTTCTTTAACTATTCTTGGTACTCATGGACTAACTTTTCTTGCTCTACAAAGTAAATATAAACATTTTGTCCCAATTATTGAAAATTTGTTAAACAAAGCTGACCAAATTTTGGTGACGGTATTCAAGAAGGAACGTGATAACCCTTGGGCTGTGATCCGTCATGGAGATTACTTATCTGGCAATGTCATGTTCAAATATGAGAATGGTGAGCCCACACATTTGAAAATGTTTGATTTCTCCAGCAGCTCTCTCTCCTCACCTGTTTTAGATTTGGCATCGCTGCTTTACTTAAATGCTAATCAAGAAACTAGAGATGTCTGCTTTGATCAGCTAATTGACGACTATTGCGATAGCTTATCCAGTTTACCAATCCCAATAAAAAAGTTACCATCTAGAGACGTAATCATAACTGAGCTCCAATCAAAAGCCTTTTATGCGTATATTATAGCATCATTTTTTTTGCCATTCCTCGTGGCAGAAGATCTTGGAATGGGTTCCTTTCATCAGTTTTTGCCTCCAAAGTATGTTCATTATGATAAATTTTTGGAGTTGCCCATAGATGTACGAACAAATGTTATATTGAATTGGGGAGGACAAACTTGCGCACAGTATCTTGCTGATATTCTAAAAGATATGCTGAAGAGGGGTTTCATTCAAGGTTCGGGTTTGTCCAATATCGGATGAATTATGGACTTACTTTTAAAGTTGATTTGAGTCGAAGTAAATTCAAAAGAACATTATGCTGATAGAGAAAAGAATATTATTATATATTATACGTATATACTCGTATACGTAGTATTAGTTATTATCATAGTTATGAAAATTATAATTTAGGTATTGTAGACATTCTTAATATTTGTAATACTTTTTAATGTATAATATATATAATATATTTTACTATTTTGGTCGTGATTTCTGCTATAAATCTTGAATAGTCTCCGTTTTCCTATTTGAATTGTAAAAATTACTACTGAAATTCCTTTTTTCGTTGTTTTTGAATGGTCAATAATGGTTGAGGAAAAAGAATCAACTGGGCATACTGCTCTAGAATTTTTTTTTTTTTTTTGAATCAAGAAAATATAATGAGCCCATATTTATGCTCAAATGAGCTTATATTTGTAACCCTTCAGTACTCGTTTGCCCTTCCCAATTTTAACGTCATTCTTTGTTCAAATTATTCATTTTTATCGAACCAGAACTATAACCAAGCCTAATAGCTACCAATCATTTGAGATCAAATCCGTGACGAATAAATGTTCAGCCCTCCAATGCGAGGTAAAGGGGTGTGATTTGGTTTTTTATGTTTGAAGTTGGAAAAAGCATAAGGGAAGCGGAAGCAGTCGTGATAGTGAGAAGGATTTCCAAAACGTATTTTTCTGTACTTTCATTTTTTTAATTAATCCTTTGTGCTTCGAGGCGTTTCAATTTTTGAATTTATTAGTACCAATGAATTGTTAAGTAAAGATTCTGTTTTAAATTGCTTGGCAGCCAATGAATATATTTTAGTCAAGAGTTACATGACGTCACAATGCTTCAACGAATGAGGAGAAAGTATTTTTGATTTCAACCGTGTTTCAACCAATCGTTTTCTTCAGATCCTTGTGACGTCATAGAACTCTTATTTTGAGCAGACTATAATTTCTATTCTTCTTGTATACTCCGCCTCACGGAAAAAGGATTGACGTCATTAATTTTAGCAGGAAGTGAGGTGGCCCCTCTCGCTTTTGACATACTGAAACGTCTATAAATGAATCGCCAACCTAGGGGGTGACATTTGGTAGATTTTCAAATAATAAAACAAACTGGGTTCTCTTGCAATTCTTATCACGTATTTTGTGAAACATCTGATCAGTACTCTGTAAGGCATCACAATAATTTTCGTGTTTTTTTGTGATATTCTGCGAGTGACCCCACTCTGATAACGTAAATCATAAATAACACACTTCCAATCATGAATTTTCTCAAAACGACATTAGTAGGGAAATGGTGAACACATCATTTATCAAGGAGTAGACTGTTGAAAATTTTAGATGTCGAAGCTTTCGCAATTTTTCTTCTCAGTGGTTGGATATAGTTATATATTTGCTTTCCTCTGACTTGAAAAATGTTCTACCACACAAGACATAGCAATTATTACTCCGTATACTGCTAACTGTTGAGATAAATCTCCAGCAAGACTTACTCGTAATTGAAAGATCAACAAGTTGACTTATAAACAATTTTTTTGAAAAGAAATACCTACCCAAACGAGAACGAGCCATAGACAAAAATAGCATAACAAAAATAAGTATATAAAACAGTTGACGGGGCAGAAAGTGCTTCTGTTGCTGTACTTAATGGATTTAATACATTTAAATTTTAATTCCAACTCTCAGAAATATGTTTCAGAGGATCATACATTATAAAGCGTTCCGTGAACTATAAATAAGAAATCAACTTGACTGCAATATCCGAGCTTCGAAATGACTGTAATAAAAATCTTTCCAACGTTTTCATATGAATATGTTTTTCAAAGCACAGCATAATGCAAGTTCATGCCACGTATTGTGTACATAAATATTACACTCCTATGTATGATATTCTTTTCTTACGACTTCTCTCACGGAGATAATTTTTCACGAATATAACGCCAAGGGTACGATTTTCTTCTCTAACTGAAAACTCAAAATACATTTCAGGATTATATTTACCATTTCGAAAATCAAAAGAAGAAAAAAAATTCATAAAAACCGAAACACCAAAAAAAAAATTCTCTCATTTTCCTTAATATCCTTGCCTTTATTTTTTTATTAGATTTTATTGGTTGGAATTTTGCATCATATATTCTGGTTGTTCGAGTCTTTCATGAGTACCTACACGTAAATACTGTAAAAGTAATTTTGTGGCACTTGCAGAATTATTATTAAACTTGCTTTATTCTATTGTGTTAATGAAATTTAGATTTCTAAATCGAATAATGGCATGAGGTTTTAATTGATTCTTTCATTATCACTGAGTGGTTTTTTTTTTCAAACAAATTTTTCCTAAAATTTTCATATTATAGTGGTACAATTCGTTAAATGAAATTTCTAACTTGATCCTTTTTTTTTTACCTAACTAGTGGAAATTATTCGAGAATTCGGGTTCAACGATGTTTTCTCGTAACGTAGACTACACTAATTTTTATTTTTGTTTGCATCCATTAAAGGATTATCTCTTAAAATTCATTTGATATAATTATGTACTTCGCTTAATTAGCTACTAGAGGTTTTTTTTTCAATTTTTTTTTTGATAATGATTTATTTTCCAACATTATTTTGAATTATTGAATTTAGTACCTACTCATGCCTACAAATAGGTAGTTACTTTTACATTCAGTTAAAAATTATCCTCTTCATCATTCCAGTATTTTTATATTCACTGAAAATTGGCCTATATTTGAAACGAGAAAGTGGGAGCTTCATGACGCTTTTCTCTCTACCCTCGTCGAAACCAATAAAAATAAGTTATATAATTTGGAAATTTGGACGTTTCGCAGAGGAAAAAAAGGAAACTGAAATCACAAGTTTTTGTTTTTTCGAAACGAATTAAATATTAAAATACGACGCTAACTTTTTACAGGAAGTTAATTATTTACTTTTTGAATTGGTTGACTTTAATTTCAAAATCCAGTTTATTTTTTCGATTGTAAGTTTTCTTCCCTTTCAAATAAAATTGGGGTGGAATGTAAAAATAATTTTATGTAAGGTTAGATATACGAAGGAGAATACAGATTAACAAAGCTTGTATAAAAAATAAGTAATTTTTTTTATCCACTTCCGAAACTACAGGATGCAGTTAAATGACCGGCTACATTTGTTTGAAGAATAAATTGTAATTTAAAACCACAACCGCATATAACTGTATCTTTTTTCTTACGCACGTTATTGAAAAAACAAATCTGGCCATTTTGCCGCACCTTGTACTTCTTAGTTCTATTTTTTCCATAGTCATTGAAGGGTTTCCTTTCAGTTTCATATTTCTATGTTCAAGGTGTAATACGGAATTTCTCTTTTCCCCTCTCCTCTTTTAATGGTAACATTGGTGGCTTATTTCACATTATCTGGTGCCAAAATATAATTTTGAGTACAAAAAGTTGGATGATTAATGATCAATTATCTTTGAGAACTAGGCAAATATATTTTATAACTTACATAATTATACTCGTATGCATATGTAGTAACATGGAAAGAGTTCAAACGTGATTTTCTATAGCTCAGAATGAAGATTTTCAAATTCGTATTAAAATTAAAATTTCCTTATCAGAGCTAGTTTTTAGCTGGTAGTTTTTTTTTTTTTTTTTTGTAAAATGCAATAATTATCAACTGAAAAATTAAAAATCATTTGTTCACTTTACTTTCGTTTTATATTAGTTGATATAAGAATGAGCAGAAAATGTTCAAATAAATTGAAAAAATTTAATAATTTCAAGAAGCTGTCGGTCAAAATTTCAAAATACTTGTACCTACCAAAATTTTGAAATAGTCTAATCCCTACGTTTAAAAAGCTTTTCAACAGATTTTCACTTTGAAAACCTGCTTATTTCTTAGTGGCATTGTCACCTGTGTAGTTCTACTAGAATCCTGCTGATCAGCATCGTTTCACAAGGCACCCAAGATATCAAAACCTACTTTTTCAATGTTTTTTATGAGGGAAACAGAATTCTCTCGATCAACTTGATGTTAAAAGAGGCAGGTCTACCAAACTATAGTATCATGTTCCCTATACTTAGCTAAAAACAATTATATTATTTCGACAAAGGCTGGAAAAACGAGCTCTCAAATCAAGTTTTCCATGTTGGATGATAGGAATATAGCTGAACATGATCTCGATGTCACAAAGCGTATATATATTCTCACCGTTCGTCTTCAACAAAGTTACACTTCTTAATGAAATTTCCGTATACGTCATCAAGTTCACGCGCTTGAATATCTAGATTTGAAAAAATACACTCTTCTGATAAAATGAAAGAAGAAAAAAAAATATTACAAAAAAAAGAAAAAAAGAGGGAGTGTTGAGGCGAAGAAAATGGCAAAATAAAAGAAAAAGTTTTTGTATTATATGTTCGTTTGAGAGAGAAAATGTTGAAGGAGAAAAACAGCAACGGTTCCTGTGAATACAGGATGAAATACTAATGTGAAGTTCATATATGGTCGTGATTGTAAATGTGGAAAAAGATAGAGGAAAAATGTCTGCGAAAACAAGAATCAGAATTTGTATGTTTCCTGTTGTAAATTGGGCGAGTGTTCGTTATGTACGCGAAATGTTTTCACAATATTGTGGTTCGTGTTCGAGCATCGTGACAGTAGATTTTTGGAAAATGAACATATAAAAATAATGCCATATACTTCTGTTGGTGGGGGGGGGGGGGCTGTATGAAACGAGGAAGGTTACAAAAGATATTTAGTTTTTCTAGCATCAGCCCTCGTTTTCGCTTCCATTTCGAAAATAGTTTCAAATCGATACTATCACCGATTTGAAAAAGTGTGTACGTCTTTGGTTGCCTGTCGAAGACAAATTTCTGTTTAGAATCAATTTTGTTGTACGTGAGCTCGTTTTTGGTGGGCTACATATCTACTAATACAAACGGAAAGTCTTCTGTAGATTCGCATTTTCAATATCACATTTGGAAAATTTTTTGAATAGCATACAATAATTTAAAATTTGTGATTTCAAGTTGGGCTCAGAAATCATTGATTTAGTTCCATCTAACTACAGCCACTTAGCCGGTCGGGTTGCTGTCGAAAGTTAGAGTGAAACGGTCACCCATACAATTGAGACGCAGAATATGACTGCTTAACTTCAGTTAATCGAAAAAATGTGTGGTTTTATACCATCAGGTACCTACGCCAATCAATTATTGCGAAGCCTTTGATTCCATTCAGTGTTTAAGGAAAAGATGTTTTGGGTGAAAATTGGCATTTTTCAGTGCAGCCAAGAATAGAAAAATATTTCTAACGAATCGTAAATTTTTTGTTTCGCATTTTTCCATGTTTCAAAGCCCCGATTTTTATTTCCATGTGATTAGAGAGCAGCGCCATTTTATTTTGTTCTCTATAACGGTGGACAAAGTATGAAAAATATTGAAAACTTTTTTCACCCGACGCATACTTTTCGCAGACGCAGTCAGTCAATATCATCGTTGCAAAATATTCATATCACCCACTATTAATGTCTCATTTACTCGTACATTATGATATTATATCGTGAGAGTAGCTCTTGCGAGTTTCTATATTTTTTTTTTTTTCGATAATCAGTATAAAATATATGTTTTATTTCGATATTAATATCATTTTGCGTACTGAACAATATGTAATATTCTTCAGTTTGTCCTGCTCTTCGACATTGGAATATTTTTTCGTGGTTATTTAAAATAAGTACCGTCGAATGGGGCGACTTTACACACTTTTTTTTATGTTTTTCAACTTTGTCCTTTAATAACTCATCCAGTTTTTAAGCTATTGAAGTGAATTTGATTTTAAAATTTAAGTCTAACATTTCTCAACACAGTTGTAAAAAAAAGTTTGGGTTTGCAACCTTCCTTCTATTTTTTATGATTTTTCAAAAAATTTGTGTACACATAAAATCACCTCTCAATGGGGCGACTTTACCCATCAATTTGTTATTGATGGGTTATTGATGGGTGGGGAGGCAAAATTTGAGGATGTTTGTACTCAGACAACGATTGAAAAGAAACTAGTCAAGTAGGAACTTGAACCGTGTGAAACCGAACTGAATATTTTGAGTGTCTGTGGTTAAAAAAAAAAACAAATAAGAAAAAGCAAAAAAACCATATCGCCGCTTCATTTTCTTGTTCTGTTACTGGGTGAAGTGAGGTAGGGGCGGCGATCTTTTTTTTATTTTCCTCCTTCTACCTGCTTCGATCCAAATCGTATTTCGGTTTTAATTTTTGCCTGGCAATTTATTTATTGGGCTAAAACGAAGTGGGTAAAGTCGCCCCTTGAATGTAAAGTCACCCCGTTCGACGGTACATAATTATATTCTGCATTTCCTCGGGAAATTGGCAGAATTCTCAAGAATCTCAGCGTTTATGGGGGAATTCAGATAAACTATATGTCTTGTAGATTTCTTTGAAAATTTCAAAGAATTTCAAAATTTGCTACATAGTTATAGTACAGACTCGTGAAATATAAATTTCCACTACTGCACCTGCTTCCAAGTACATTTTCTTATTCGTTTTTTTAAACATAGATTAATGGAGCAAGATATTAATTTTTATTTTTTGTAACATGTGTCCTTAATTGTCAGTAAGAATAATGATTTTAGCAAGGGTTTTATACCACCGATTATCTTTTTCAATTTTTCTTCTCGACCCGTTTTCTTTTAGAAAGTTGAGTAATCCGAGCACGTTTCCATAGTTAATACCTTCATCCTAGTATAGCTGTTTTTAGACCAGACCAACCATTTGCAATATACTTCATTTTTTCCTTGTCTGTACGAAACAATCTGACAGAAAGATGAAGACAGAAACTTTTTTGCTGAGTCTGCAAGCCAGAGGATATCCAATTAACCGACGAATGAATTATCGTTATATTCGAAAAATTCAAACGTGCCAGAAATCACGTCCGGAACAATTTTATTTTTCTGCTCTGCAAAGTACAAGAACTTGTGAGAAGTTGTACTCCATATAATGGGTGAGAGTAAGTCGGAACAGATTGTCTTATACATAGGATACTGGATGAACAAATAAATTAAAAAGTTGTTCGTTATCCACTCTGCACTAGTTTATAAAACGAATGGCAAATTTTCCTTAGAAAAAGAAATTGGCGAATAGTGCTATCATTAAACTGTGGAGCAAAACTTTTTCCTTTTAAATTGACTTGGAAGCGGAAAAAGAATGAAAGAAACCGTACGAAGAAAGGCGATGTTTTTCTTTTGCTTGATAAAGGCTCTTCAAGATGCTAAACATTTTTCAACAAAAATTGTTTGAAGTGCTCTCTTGCTGTTGCTCACTTTGAGAAACTCTCTGAAATGCACTGAAAAGGTTAGAAATGAGACGTCATGTTGAGTTTTTTGAGTTTTTCTTTCGAGCTGAATTGAAATTTCGCATGAATTATTTCTCTCTTTGGTACTTATTCCAAAAGAACGTTATACAATTATGCCTACCTTTATGGACAATCGTAAGCAAAACAATTTAGATCGTTTTCATTTTTACTATCTGTGCAGGCAACACCTATGCTCAAACTGAATAGTATTTTTGCTGCTAAAATTCGATTTGTAATTTTGCTCAAACTTGCCAAATCTTTTTCTATAGGTAGGTGAGCTAAAAAACTTGAACAATGAAGTTTTTAAATACGTCATTTTGCTATAATATTATTTTCTTTTTTTGTGTGTGTTATCATCATCATAAATATAGTGAAAAGAACCCTGTGAGTTTATACTGAAAGATACACATTCTGTGATAGAAAAATTCATCTCAAATCTTATTTCTCGTTGATTTTTAGACGGTAATCCATTTTCTAAGGGTAAATATCTATTATACTTACCTATAGCAGCACGAATACCCCATACTCGTAGTTTGTAGCTTTTATTCCTATACTATGAAAACAAATGATTTTTTTTTTCTTTCTTGAAACATACTCGCAAACTTTGTTTTCTCTCTTTCACTAAGGAATTATAATTTGACGAATTCGAGTGCTTTTAAGTTGAAAAGCTCTACCTGTAAAAGGAAAACAAATACTCCTCCGCCTTTAACAGTTAGCTAACAATTCAACGCGAAAGGCTCGTAGGAAGCAAAGGAAACTCTACATACAGTGCAGAGTCGAAGAAACGGAATTTAATTTTGTAAAATTTCCATTCGTCGACTAAACTGGCCACAAGAATATAATGACTTCTTTGTGCGGCACCTAATTTGGATCTCAACGTCAGCTTGTGAGGCGAAAAAGCGAATAAGCCAGCAGCCAGGAAGAGGTGGAAAATTTTGTAGCAGGTGTTGCGTTTGTTGGTCGAAATTCTCTAAAATGTTGCGGAATTAATTTGGAAAATTTGAGTTTGCTTTTTACTCTCGTCTCTGCCATTGCAACCGTTTGAAAAGTTATTCGCCTCGATGGAGTTTCTCGCCAGTTCACGTCAAATGACATCATTTTTGCGATCCACTATAGCCAAAGTTTTGCATAGGTTTAACGATTCAATGGTTTACAGAACGATAAGTGAGGAGGAGAGCAATTGACCTCTGGAGATACATTTTCCTGCTTTTCGACATTTTACCAGCTGCATTTACGTTTTACCATTTAAACGATTTCGCGAGTGCTTACGATTCATAAATTTTCGCACTGACATTAAAAAGGCTCTGAAGATGTGGTATCTGTCAAATAAAATGATATTAATTCGAATATTTTTCTGTAAAGTACAAGAACTTCTATTAGGGGTGTAGAAGAAGCAAACAGGGACTCAGCCAAATGTGGCATAGCGAAATTTTCCTCAGTGGCGTACGGAAGGGGGCAAAAGCGACTAAAGCTTCTCACAGGCATCAATAGTCTCATCTAAAAAAGACCGAATAAAATAATTTTCGTCTTTCGCTTTGTAGGGGGGGGGGGGGGGGAGAGGAAGGTGTCAATCTATGCCAACTATTAAATTTCAAAAATATTCAACCACTTGTCGATAATTGAGTTTTGAACTCACATCAGCGCCCTCTTGTTGAAAGTACGCCAACTATTGAACTGAAAAAATTTTCCACCCCGTCATGAAAGCGTGAAATTCTCAAAATTCTGTTTGTATTCGCTTCTTGATTTTTGCTCGCTTTTCAATATTTGAATAAATGACGAATTTGGTCTTGAACTATAAACTTTTTATCGCCTTAAATTCAACTCGCTTTTATTGAACGATGTCACGAATTTCCAGATATCTATAGTAGTGCCATAAATGTACGAAAAATAACTTGAAAAATCAATTTAGACAGTAAAATTTGTATTTTTCACTCATCTTTTTCACCGAATATCATCGCATGTGTGCAACCTATTCTAATAGTTGATAAAATATTCCAACTACTTTTTCTGCAAAGCATTATTACCAGCAGTCTGCATGTCAATTTTTTCAATATTATTTTACAATTTCGACGGGTATCGATGGGTTTTGTGAGATAACAAATTTTTTGACTAAAATAATTCGCCATTTATGTATATTCGTTGAATATGTCTATTAAATGGTTATTCAGTGCATCGTGAAACAAAAATGAAACAGAGGTCAAAAAAGATAAAAAATCTTCTGTCATATTAAAATTAAAATTCGTACAACTACACTAAAGTTTATGGAACGGAACAATGATTTGAAAGAGTAGACAAAATGAATAGACTGTGTTCTGTACGAAGAACATAACTTTTTAATTGTGCATTTAAAAGGAGAAGAGGATGAAGGGAGATGACGATGAGTTCAGTATAAAAAGTATGGAGACGACTTTTTACGAAGGAAATGAGCAAACTTTCTTCACATTATCATTACTTTTACGGGCGTTTCAGAAAGTTCCAGTTTAATAAAGTTGAACGTGTGTAACTGGAGGAGCAATTGGAAAGAGAATCTTTCTGCAGGCTGGGTTTTAGAGAACAAAAATTTATAACTAGGTAAATTTTGGAAAGACACAGGGATGTTGCAAATGAAATCGCTTTGTTTTTATTACTGCGCTCATTTTTAAATGCTTTGGTAAACTACCTGCGTTGAGCAGAACACGCCTATACAGAGCTAATGGAATGATTTTAATTCTCTTGAACAAAATGAACTGCGTGGTAAGTCTATAAAGGGTCCACTTGAGATACATACAATTGAAAAGCTACTTTGTACGATCAGCTAAGTGCCCTTATCAATTTGGGTTGGCAACGTTAGTTCGAAGTCAGAACATTGACAAGGCTCAGAATTTATAGATTACACCAATTTGTCCCAACGAAATTTTGATCAAAATAGGAGCAGTTGGTTGTAAAGAGTTATTCAGAGTATATGAGAAAACATTAGCCGATGCTAAACTCCAAACTCACCAAAATCGATCCCCATCTCTTCGGATTTCTCGTATTCCAGTTGTAATGCCATTTTTCATTCCAAGACACTTTTAATAGTTTCATCTGCAGAAACGTGTATGGGAAAAAGAATAAAATTCACCAGCTGGGCTACATTAGTTAAGAAGAGCTAATTTTTTTGTAATGAGAAAAAAATTCCTTTTATATTTCAGAGATTATATCGGACGCTTTTTTGTAATTTTTAAAATTTTCATTTTCGAACCGATTTACTGCGTGCACTACTTTTGCTCTGGAATATTCATCTTTACCATAAAGTGCAGTGTCGTCTTCATTTGACGAGAATTATTTTCCTGTAACAATGTCTGCCTCGAATTTCGTCATTTTAGTTACCTCCACCTACCTTTTAAAAAAGTGGAATAGATAGCTATATATTGTCTTTTTTGCATCATATTTTGGGGAGATGGAGTGATATAGTTCTTTCATTTTGGCACTTCAGAAACTTGATAAAAATCAACGTTTTCAAAAAATAAATCAAAAATCGACTGTTTGTAACAGTGGTGGTGGAGGGGCGGTTTAAGAAGGGTGGCTATAAGGGAGTGCTTGGAATGTTGAAACTAGCTAAAAAAAATTAAGTGTCAACGACGGAAGTAGAACACTTGAAATTAATTTCGTATTGTCGTGTCGTCCTTCTATCCTTTACTCTTTTTTTCCACTTCCAGCCCCCTTCGGTCTTTCATCTTTTAAATTACTTTTGTTTCGATCGTAGTCTCTGGTTCTTGTTAACCAATAGCTACGAAGATTTTATACTTTTTTCCCCATCGATATCTGCACTCTTTCAGCCTTTCTACACAACCTATCAGGACAGAATATGATGTAGACAAAAAAAAAGTATGTGTGAGACAAAAACGAAGTTTAGGTACAGGGAAGCAGGTGGAAAAGGAAGAAAAAATGAGATAAAATATCGCCAGATTAACGTTTTTAAAGAAACGAATCTAGGAAGGTACAATTTTATAGAGTGAATTCTTATCCTTCAGCTATGTAGCAGTTTGTTCATCATTTCCATCCACTGGAGTAATATTAAAGCCCGGTGTACAAGGCGTATCGGAAGTTTACACATGAGAGTCATCTGTAAAAAAGATAAGCACAAATCGTACTAACGTTTTCTGGCTGGTATTTGTTTTTTTTTTTTATGTCGGTGTATATGGCCTGTATTTTTCATTTCTCCTTCTCGTTCCTTTAATTTTACTCTAAAAGTAAATCCAGCCACAATATGCGGATATTTTCACGACTTATTTCTATTAAGTTGGTAGACAAAAAGTTTAATTTTAAATAATTTTAGTGAATAACAGTTTATCGTTCATCCTTTGTTAACGGATAAGAAGGTAATACATTGCTTACATTTTCAGAGGGAATAAAATTACAGTAAACCAGGGTAAGTCTAACTTGGCACCATCATATTATAGCATTTTTTAACTTCAGTGCTTTCTATCACTCAGATGGCAAATCACAATCTAGACTTCAAGTATATCAAAATATTGGTTGAAGTGTGTACTTTTCAACCACGTCGTCGTCAGAAATACAATTCATTAATATTTTAAAGGTAGGAAAATACACCCCTCTCTTTGACGTGCGCCAAGACATCCCTATGATAGATCTTTATGCAAGAAATTGTGGAAATTATTAGAAGTGAAGAAAAACTGAGGGTGTTCTTTACCCTTGCTACAAAGTCAACATAAAAGTCCTTGAAATTGTCGATTGAGGTGATTTCTTTGACACATGTGTTGCGCTTTTGCGTTTTGACTACAAAAATGACAATTTTCGCAAGTTTTTAGCTTCAAAGTACACTTACAATTTACTTCTTTTTTTATTTTTTTTTTTGGTTGAGATTTGCACCAAATTTGCTGAAACTTGGATATATTATCCTTGAACATAATTGTAGCGCATTCGGCATTCTAAAACGTATATCAAGTCCAAAAAAAGTTATTTTTCCGGAGATGAATACTGTAGGATCTAGCGACGATAGATAGTTATTGTATTTAACGTAAAACTGGGCTGAGGAAGGATTAGAAATGGTATGTGTACAACTTTGTGCAGAGTATCCTCTTCATTCATTTATATTCTGTTTACTTAGTCGAGACCAAAATACGTTTCGATTAAAGCCGCTTATAGGATCGCTTCGGTTGCATAAATACCCAGCTACGAATTCGTTATGGGTGACAACTAAGCTTAAGGAAACTTCAATAATTTGATAGTATGCAAGCCACGTATTCACTAGCAGCTTTTGGAGGTATTGACCTTTCAAAAGCCATGTTTTTATTCGTGCTCCTTAATAAATTGATTTCGTAAGACGTGTCTGAAAGACTAACTTGGAATTTTAAGTCGACTATACAAATATTAACTTTCAAGCTTAAATTGTTTAATAAGGATGAAAATTCTTTTGAAGAAGTTTTTATGATGAGATTGATTTATGTGTATGCTATTACTTAATTTGACTCGTTATATCTTACTTAAGTATTTTAGTATCTTTTCTCATGTCAGTTGCAAAAATCACTATTTATTATAGATATTCTAATATTTATATAGGTAGTACCTCTTACGATTATAGATATTATATTACTTTGATATTTTTGTAATAATTTCTGACATAAATCTTGAATTATTCCAAGTTGCTTATGGAAATTGTAAAAATTACGACTAAAATTTTTTCAGTCGATATCAGAGGCATCAGTGTAGTGCTGCCTCATTCTGTTCAGACTAACTGAAAAAAATGTGAAGAAAAAAGAGTTTCACAAACGAAAACTCGCACACGATCTAAAATGCGAGCCCGTGAAGATGAAAGGAAATACGATATTTTCAGTCATAAACGAAGGATACGTGCTTCTGTGTACTTTTAACCCCACCTCATGCCGCCGCTACAGACCGTGAAATATCGTTAAATTCGTATATTTGAGGAGAATTGGATAAGCAAACATTTTAACGTAAAGGTTTACTGATCTCAAAACTATCTGCTCAACCGTTTTACCGGAGATAAGCTGACTATTATTTTGATTTTGTTTTCTTTTTTCAAAGGCAAACGGCGAGACTACTTTACTAACTTCTACATTCAGAAACAAATAAATTGAAGAAAATCATAAGGACTGAGTTGAGTGATTTATGCGAAGGAGAGCTGTCAAGTTAAAAATGTATTTGAGGAGTAATTCAAATGGAGGGGATTTGAACTAAATTATCTGAAAGGGAAAAAACTATAAATACGAGCCATTTGATTAACCTGTTTATAGTTCTTTAAGTTTCTAAAATTAAAGCAATCGAAGTCAGCAAAGAAATATGACAAATGAAAATTTGAAAAATTTGTTGTAAGAAAGGTTTTCAAATTTTCATTTTTTTGTAATTAAATGAAAAAGTGTAGGTACTTTAATAGGTGCATTGAAAAAATTTTCTGGAAACTGCTATATCAAATGGCATAAAAAGAATTTTTCGGAGAAGGTTATTAATCCCATAAAAGAATTTCAATTCCTAAGCTGCATTTACCTTAAAAATAGAGAAAATTGAAAAAATCAGAATAACTTATTATTTTATAGGAAAATTGAATTTCTCCTAGAAATTTTTCCCATTTCATATGATACAACAATTAGGTACGTAGGTATAGTTTTCTTTCAAAAATAAATTTTATAAGTACTCGTTGAAGTAATATTTTTTCATTCAACTTCAAAATAATGAAAAATTGAAACTTTTTTACCTCAAATATTTCACATTTTCGTTAATCGTTTTTCTTTGCTCGCTTCGATTTCTCTAATTTTTGAGACCCAGAAACTACATCGTATTTGTTAATTAAAGGACAAAACTGGAAGTTTTTAACTATCGTCTCGATGAATTTATGAATTTAAAAAAATGATTAGCTGAATGGTTGGGGGGGGGGAGTGATTAAACACACAGCCTCTACCAACTAGAGAGTATGCAAATCATCGTGCATTAATGTAACTTGTGTAGCTCCATCTGCAGACTGCTGCAGTGGCTTGGTGGTGAACTCGAGGCGGAACACCCTGTATAATATTGTAGAATAAAGAAATAAGAATGAATGAAATAAGATAAACCTTCCGTAGTTGGGACGAGCATTTTACTCATTTTCACTGGGGAAATATGCAGTAATTGTCTTGTCTTACAAGGTTTATTCTACGCGTAGGTAAATCTTATTAAAATAGTAAATTCCAACTTTTTTTTTTTGTTTTTCTCTTTAGCAGCGTATTTAAAAATCAAAGCGAATTTTAAATTAGAGTAGAAGAAAAAATAAAGGAACAAAGAAAGAGTTTTTTTCGGCCTTCTTTCCATTGTATTTTTATCCGTCTTTTTTTTTTTTTTTTTTACGTGTAAAGAAAATTTGAGTAAACTTCTGTAAAGCGTAAAAAAACACATTTCAAGTATTCTCGTCTAAACTTTAAACGCAAATTATCGTTACGGGAGTAGAGGAAAATAACTGAGGTAAGATTCAACCGAGGTATGAAAGAGAAGATAAAGCATAAAGAATAAAAGAAAGTCTAGTGCAGCGAGCTTCGCCATAAAAGCAGATTTTTTGTGATATTTGAATAGTAGATTTTTATTTTCGATAAGAAAATATTTTATCTTTGTAAATTTCACTTTATTTCTGTTTTAACCAATTTTCATGGTACATTGCAAATTGCTAAAAATCTGTGAAAAAGTCGAAAAAACTTGGAATTTTGACATTTGTTGTGAATTTCTCAACCTGGCTGTATCTAAGCTCTTCATCAACAACTGATCTTCAACTGAAGATTAATTTGGAGCTACCAGAATACTTGTTTTTTATAGGAAAACCTGCTAAAGAAAAGAAAAGGCAAACTAAGAAAGGTGATTGAAAAGCTGATCTTTTTTCTTTTTCCTGTTTGTGACTGAGCTTGTAAAATGGCATATTTTACAGCGACACAACTTATCAAGCAAAAGTTAAACGACTTTGACGATTGATTAAAAACGTAGGCACAGTATAGATATTAGCTAAGGATGGTATAATATAATGTAGAGATTCAATATAAAGTGAAAAGGAAAAGAGAAATTACAAAATCCTGTCTTCTTTCTGTTGTCTTCGTCTTTCATCCAGAAAAATCTACTTGTCGACCAAATTGAGTTTGCGATACTAATAATTACTTTTTCTTCAGTTTTTACCTTCATCTTTGCTTTTCGCTGTACTTATCAATTAGTGAATTTTATCGTTTGGAACGGGAAGATAAAATAAGAGTGGATGTTTTTTAATGAAAGTGTCAGCTGAAAAGATCCGTAAAGGACTTTATCTTTTTTTCAACCTCATCCAACTTCACTTTTGCGCTCATTTAATCTGCCAGATACTCGAATAAATTGAAAATGTCAATTACTTTTTTTTTTTTTTTGCTCTTGTTCTTACGAAACACTAAATCATTTTGTTTTTCAAATAAATGCGGAAGCTGAGTAAGGTGGATTCCCAAGTAACCCATGCCCTGTCAGCCGACACTTTTTCGAAGTGAACCTTTTGTGCGGTGTGTCCACTTTTGAATACGTCTTTCACAACTGGTTAGGAGTAATTTTCCCATAAATGAACATAGATTTAATTTTAATCGAATTGTTTTTTCTTTTCTGTTTCAGGTAAGTGACTGATTATTCTTCATTTATACTAGTTGAAGTTGAATGGTTGGGTCCGTGCTGAATGCGTGGTTGATGTTGCTAAAATTCACCTAGAGTAAGTCTGAAATTTCATTGTAGAACTTCAAAGTATCTAGTTGCTTGAAAACATGCAGATTCGATAAGGTTTTTTTAATTTATTTAGCCTCGAAACGTGATATTTGTGGTCCATCCATTGGGACAGGTCTCTGTGATCAACTATTTTGATACATGGTATCTAGTCTAATCCGCCTTGGTAACAACGATCATTACTGGGGAATGGTTGTGAAAAAGTTTTCCTTCTCTGTAAGGGACATGCAACCTACATGGCACATCGGACTAGTTCGATGTTAGTAGTCTATAGACGTGGTTCAGCCAATCATGTAGTTTTTTTTTTATTACCGGTGCAGGAATTTGATTAGCGTGGCTTGATGGTGTGTTGATTTTCTTATCTACTTTTTTCTCTCTTTTTATCGTTTACCTCTAATTCTTTGCCTGGACTGGAATGCGAACAGAAATAACTCAAATAATATGTCATTCATTTAAGCAGTGTGTGACGTCATAAGACTCAAACCGATGAGAATGGATGGCGTTTTTGTTTTTCTCCTTTCACCTTTTCCACATTCGTATAACACTATAACGTCACTTACTTTTGAATTGAATAAGATTATAGTAAGTTTGAGAGAAAATAAAGTTAAGAAAACAATTAATTTTCATCAGTATTTATGAATTTAATGGTACAACTTAAATTTGTAGGTATAATCGATAATATAACTTGAATGAGGAAATTATTTAATACGAGGAGAATCGCAGTGCTAGTTTCTGATCGATGTTAGATCATCAGATGAGCTAACAATAGTCTTGCAAAGTATACCTACAGTTTTTTTTTCATCTGCGATGAATAATGAATAATATTTTTCTTAACGAAAGTGAAACGTAAAAGATAACACGATAGGACGACAATAACAAATATTACAATTAAGATGAAACTAATCACATCTATTAGTAGGTACTGATAGAGAGGCATTTCAACAGCTGGTGACTGTAGATGTTTAGCGCCATTGTGCCTTATAACATACTCTGTCCAGTACACCACGCTTTCTTCAGCACTCATTGGTTGATCTTTGATTAAATTCGAAATCTTTGTCACTCTTTCGCGATATCTTTAAAAAAAAAAAGAACCCTTGTAGTTTCCAGCTCATAGCTGTTCGTATGAGAAACCAATCAAAATTGGTGCAGACTTTACAAAGCCTCATAAAAGCGAAGGTGTTCTATTTTACATTATTAGCATTGAAAAATGTGAAAATCTTTTTACTACGAGTATAAGTCTGACGAAGAATTCATTTTCAATACTTTAAAAATGAACTTCATATACTCAAAACAACGATAAAATGTAGGCTAACATGTAATAAATATTTTCAAATCCAAAAATTACTCGAAATCACTCACAAATCATCAATTATAGTTGGAAGGGTTCTACCCATATTACGAGTATATAATTGATTTGTAAAAAATAAAACTGACATGGCAAAATTCGTCTACTAAACAATTGAATAGAGCTACAAAAATTTAGTGCAATTTTTTGCTTTACTTTAATTTTAATTTATTACTTTGTTCCATTGATTACGTCATTCAAAGCATCCAGTAATCTTTCTTTCTTCAAATTAGTTATATCAATTTTAGGTCCGATTCCCAATTGCTGTAATTGCGCAGCATTGGCTGGTTGATCACCATATAATGGTACCAACACCATTGGTACTCCATTGTGTAGACTTTCATACGTTCCAGCCATGCCACAATGCGAAATGAAGGCTACAATATTCTTATGAGCTGAAAATGAAAAATTCATCTATATACTGCAATGCCTTTATATGTTAGTTGTAGTCTATAGCAGGGTTTGATCTTATAATATGGAGAGATTAGAGCGCTTTTTTACTCGTACGTACCGAGAATGTCCCTCTGAGGGAGCCATTCAGAAACGAACACATTTTCCGATAGATCTTCAATTTGTCTTTCTGTTTTCCATAGAACCCGTTGAGGAATTTGAGCGAAAGTTTCGCGGAATATATTCAACATTTTGTGAGGCATGTTATAACTCTGTATATATGATCCAATTGAAAACAAAATCACGCCATATTCTGCACCATCAATGAAGGTTTGCAGACGCTGCGACGTAGTATATTATATAGCTATATAAGACGAAAACTGCTGTTGAACATTACTCAAATTCAGAAGTCGAGGTACTATACTCACTTCTGGCAAAGGCTTGGCTGGTTGTATATGAAGTCCACCTACATTGATAATCGATGGAATTATAGGACGTGGAGTCAGTGCTGCAAGGCTGTTCGAAAATAATAATGAAAATGTTTTTTGGTCGGCAAAATCATGATGAGGAAAGAATTTTAGATACAATTTCTTCAGTTCGGGGAGAGAATAATAATTACGAAATACCCAGTTCAGCCAAAATCTGCTCAAATTTTCCAATCGTTGCAAATAAGTCATATGATATGAGTATCTGGATATCAGTGAAGGATTCACAGCTGGATTGGATGGATTTCCCATTATCCATTCCGGTGAAAGGCAAAATGTCGTTGGGATAGTTCCAATTACTGGAATATCGAACTTTTTTGCTATGGGTAGGAAACAGTCACCCAAATCGTAGATTAACTCAAGTATTACAACGTCGTATAATTTGGTTTGTGACTTCAGAATTTTCTGAAAATTTATTTTCAAGATTTAAAAGAGTCCGAAATGCTACTTATTTTGAATTGGGCCTAAGAATTCACTATTCAGATAAATATCTATCTAACATATCGCAGATTACAGGCTTGATACTCACTTGTACTTCATCTAGCTGAATTGCTAGGGGACACAATGTCCTCAGTTTTCCTAGGCCCATTTTCAATAATGCCGTTAGATCACTCGACATTGTTAAAGCTTTATCCATTGGCATTGTGTTGGTACTTCCGGATGAGTTGTTGTGATGACCGCAGCTGATAGCTGTGTAGTTGGAATGGCTCACGGATTGGGGAAAAGGTGTAATGAATGTAACATAATGGCCAGCAGAAAGTAAACTTCTTGCGATTGCACTGTTGAAATTGTCGTGACTTTTAGCATAAAGTAGTTGTATCATTAGAACTCGAGCACCACTTGCAGATTTTATTAGGCATAGTCCGCCAATGATTGTTATCTATATAGTCAAAAAATAACGTATGGTATGTAAGTACCCAGTTACTTAAAATTAGGTAGAATTATTGTTTATTTAAATTTATGATAGTATATTTTTAGTCGGTAGTTAGCCCAAACAGTTATATCTACCCGCACCATCGATTGAAGAGTTTTACGGAAAATAACCAAAATTTTTATCAGTTCTCATGTAAAATGAATGGAAATTTTGGTTTTTTTTTTTGTAAATTAATCTAAATTTAAAAATCCTGAATTGTATTCAATACCTGTGCTTTTTGATATCAACGTTATGCATATTCTCTCACGAAAGTTGCATTAAGTACTACCTGTATGGCATTCAGGACGTTTATATTTAAATTTATTTACAAGCTGCCATGTATTTTGTATGAAAAATTACTAATAATTTCCCACCTGTTCGGATGTAAACAAACCTCATTTTATACTGATAGGATTGCTCCATTTTCCGCGACCAATTATCATCATTATCATCATCTTAATTATTTTCAGTGTTATTATTAATTTGAAATACGAGTAAAAGTCTGTCAGTGAGTATGTCATATTATTTTAAAATGAAGACTTACCAAAAGTTTCCACATAACTTCGGAAATTATCGTGGTAAAACAAAATTTTAAAGCCAAACGTTTTATAATGTCTGCGTATTCAAAAAGTGATATCAAAACTAGTTCTTAAATTCGAAACATTAGCCGGCCCTCTCTAAGTCAACATAGATAAATCTATAAAGAAGCACAACTCGGCGCACAGAGTACATACTTATTTCCATTTATATGGCGAAATGAAAAGCAAACACGATTACCTACTTTTTGAAATTGTTTTATTATGTCTATTTAAATACGCTGTTTGCGAAATTGGCGCTTTTAATTTCGTTGTTAGCGTTTGTAATTATCTACACAATCATCTAATTGCCCTTGTATTGATGTGTGAATTACAGGGAGTACCATAAATACAAGTACATATACCTACGCAACGTGACTAAACTTTCCGACTAAAATGTGATTGATATACATAGTAGACACTTGAAGCAAATAATCGAATGTGATTTCATACCACTTGAAAATTCGACTTCCACCTCGATGTACACGTATTCCTCTGGGATTCTTTAGAGGGCCACCGTTGAGATAGGTACTTGCACAATTAAGAAAACCTGAACCTTCAATATCAACGCTTTTTTGCTGATTGTCACCATTTTTATATTATGCCAGCGCGCTGCCCATCTTTCGTCTCCATTTTTGATGTCGAGAACGATACCCCAGTGGGCTAATTTTCCTTTCCTCGACCAGCTAATACCATTTTCGATGACCAGTCGTGTGGAAGGTAATGAAGTACAAATGAAAATCGAAATCAACGATGCGAGCGTTTTTATAGCCTTGTCTACAAAATTACAAAACGATTGTCGTCGTAATGGCGTAAGAAAATAAGGGGTCACCAACCGGTGGTGGGGAGAGGAGAAGGGGGAGATGCTGCGAGGGCCAAGATGGAAAAAAGATTGCCATTCCTGAACAGACGTATACTTACTTTCACAGCTCACGTGTGCATGTGCGTGTTTTTGGCAAATAACTTTAAAAGCAGAAAAAAAGTCGAAAACGCTGGAAAGTAGAGTAAAAAAAAAAAAAAAAAAAACGCTTTTCGTGAAAAAATGGTCTGAACGAAATCGACTGCCTGGAAAAAAAATTTTCCTATTTGTTTTTTCAGATATCGTGAAAATGGGGAATCATTTTCAAGGGGCAAAAAAAAATGGCGACGTTCGAGAGAAGGAATTTAGGGGCAAGGGGGGCAGGAAAATGTGGAGGCTCATATTGCTGATATCGTAAAATCACAACTGCGCGAACGTATTTTATGATACCTTTACATTTTTTTTTTCGCCTTTCACACCGTGTCCATCACGATACTCTGCTAAATTTTATACAATGAAACCGTCGACTGTTCTACTCCCTCGCAGCTACTCTAGCTCTGCGTGTTTGCACTCTGTGCAGATGAAGAAAAGCCATTTTCGAGCGCATATGTTTGCTATTTTACACGATGCGATGGCGTAAAATCGCATATTCGTTGAGAATTTGAAAAATGAATATGCATTAAGTGGGTAAATATTCGCAGTATTACCCCTCCCTACCCGCACTTCTTCCACATGATCCTCTTCACGCTAGTCTCCCAAGTATCTACACCTTCATTCGATGATAACGAAATTAAACACAGCAGCGTAGTGAAAAGTGGTGCTTCAAGGAGTGTATTATGCGGAATCTATGTTTCACAAATTTTGTGAAATTCATCAAAATTCGACGATTTTCAGGATTTACATCGATATTAATTGGTGGATAAGCAAATTATGGAATTATATTGGAAGCAGTGAGCATTAGCTTTACTAAAATTGTTATTAAATATAAGTAGATACAATCTCAAATATCCATTCGTTATTTAAATTTAACCCAAATTTTCTGGCTGCTGTTGTCTGGATTGATTTTTATCTTCCTGTGAGACGAATATTTAGACCGGAGTCTCGAACTTCATATTTTAGACGACGTAAAACAAGAAAAGAGAATGAAAAATCAAAGAAATACGAAATAATTTACCAAAATATACTCCTCTTTTTTAGGGAATTTTGATCCCCAACTTTATCATGAATTTCGTGATGTTTTGATATCTTATTAATAAGGGTTGACCTGCTGGCGCTATTGAATTAGAATTTTAGATTTTATTCTCCCGTCATAATTACCTTGTCTTAGAAACGGACAACTTTGGGCTAAAATTTCAGCAAAACCAAACTGAAATTCAAAATTTTAACTCTATAGCGTCAGCTGGTCATCCTTTGGCTATATGATATACCAAAAAATCATGAAATTCTGCTGAAAATTGAAGGAGGAATAGCTTAAGTTGGGGTATTTTTAGACACAAAATCGACGAAGTGATTACTCGTCCAAAACCGTCTTGAAATCGAATACGAGTCGGTTTTTTGGGAAGCAGTTTTGATAATTTTAGTGGTGTAGTAGTTATAATTTTCTCGTAATTGCTATAAAAACATGAACTGACTAAATAAATAATTTTAGTTACTCACACTCGCAATTTAGCGTAGCTATATACATAATTTCATACGTCTTTTCCGAAGAAATTTTATGACTTCGAATCCAATGAAAAATTCGCATTTTCTTTCCTATATAATTTTGACCGTGTATTTATTATAAAATAGGAACTTAAAATGTGTGTCATATATAATTAAATCGCCTTATAATTATGTAATACTGACGATGAGAATTTAAATCAAAATTCTAACAACTACTTGAAACGAAGACGATGACATCTAGATTTCAGTCATTATACCTTACTTTAACTATAGGTATGAGTGGTACTTAAAGTCGATCACTAATAATACTCGTTCATATTTGATTGCTTACTGCATCAAAACTCACAATACCTTCTTGTCTACAGAAATTTGGGCCTTGCCAAATTTAAGAAATTTTAATTTCAAAACGTAGCGTTTGTGAAGATTATGAAGCCTTCTGATCAGGTATTTTGTAAGAATAAATAACAAATATCCACTTATGACTGTTGCACAAAGTATTAAAAAAATTACGTCGATCAATAAGAACTGATACAGAGGCATATCAGCGTCTGCAGGTCTCAAATGTAACGCTCCTCTATGTCTTAGTACATATTCTGTCCAGTACTTAACTAGTTCAGCTGGTGCCATTGGATCATCTCTGAACTTGGCTGATAGATCTGCCATGTTTTCACGATATCTACAGTAATAAGAATTTCAATTAAAGCATTATCCGACGGATGTACAAGACATTGCTCCGACGAGCTATAAATTACGAAATATGTCATGTCACTTACTTGGTGTCATTTATGATCTTATTAATGGCATCTAACAGATGAAACTCATTCAAACCATCAAAATCCACGTACAAGCCAACTTCCAAACTACTCAATACAGCAGCATTGCCAGGTTGGTCGGCGAATATTGGTACCAAAATCATTGGTGTGCGAAAATAAATTGCTTCGTACATGCTTCCGAGACCACAATGAGTGATAAAAGCGAACACATTTTCATGAGCTGTTGATGAATATTCAAAACATTTTCTCAATATTATTGGTGGAATTTCCTCAAGTCGAGCACAAAAAATACTTTTTAATACATTGATTAAGTTTCAGTCATAGGTCAACTTGGGGAGGCGACAGCGGGCTATTCTTCTAGAGCTGAAATTAGCCCCCTTCCCCCCGGAGTACATCAAATTAGGCCCCCCTCCCCAAATTGAGAACAAATTATTGATTTATACCAAACTCTAATAATTTTTCCATTGTTTCTCTTTTCACTTATCATATCACAGAAATATTTTTCTTACACCTCAAGCAAAGTTTAACTATATGTTCTTAGCAAAATATAAGTGGATTATTACCTAATATTTCTTTCTGGGGCACCCATTTACTGAGCAAAACATTTTCAGAGAGTCCTTCAATTTGGCCATCAAATTTCCAGATAACTCGTTGAGGTATTTTTGCAAACGTATTTTTGAGAACAGTTTGTAATTCAGGAGCAATGACATCTTTAGTGGCGAGTGATCCGATAGAGAAGAATATCACTCCATATTTTGAGTCTTCAATAAATTTTTTCAGGTGCTGAAAAATTATAGATCAATGAATTAATATAATAAACAAATTAGGTGTGGAAAAAGTTTTGAAAATTCGATGAAAGAAAAACCTCTTCCCAGTCTATTTATCAGCATTCAAAATCACCCCAAAATTGATATCTCATTTTAAACGGTGAAAAAATTTTCTCGAATTGATTGATTACCTCAATGTAATTTATTGTAGCATAATTAATTAATTATGCGTTAATGTCCTCTTATATTTATCAATTCCATCATTTATGAACTCACTCTGAATGCGCATGGCTCATGATAACATGATGCGATACATCTCTGCTAAGAACTCACCTCAGGCAGTGGCTTTAGAGAGCTCGATTTCACATGAATTCCTCCAATATTGATCGAATTTGGTGGCGTGAGTCGTGGCCATAAAGTTGCATGATTATTGGCAAATAGTAAAGACACCTTAACACCGTTCCATTCTTGCTCGTCGAAGTGTTCGTCATAAATTCTAGCTACCCTTCTCTCCCCGCAGAGGTGTACGAATTTGATTTCCATATGGTGCCAAAAGTTCAAAATTCTCTCGTACAATGACATTTTTGGTTGGTGGTAAAACCATTCGGCAGGGAAAACAGAAGGAAAGCGTGAATGCCCAACACTTAAATCAGCTTCTATAATTGAACGAGATGAAATGGTTCCAATTACTGGAATCTTCAGTTTATTTGCCACGGGTAAATAACATTGGAATATTGGCAGCATTTCCACGAATAAAATGTCGAAATTTTTCAGTGTCTGTAAACAAATATTAAATTTCTAAAAAAAATTACATGTGATAAGAAAAAAGACACGAAACTTATGTGCGGATGGTTTTAAGTTATTAAAATTAATTGTTTGAGGTTTCATTTATGACATAATTATGACTTATTTAAATTTTGATCATTTGGCTTGACGCTGATGACGTGTCTTCGCGAAGGTGTAAAACCCAATTTTTAAAGATTTTGCTAACCAATGGTCTCGTTATTTTACGATTCATTTCTTCCTTCATAAGACATCAGAGATGTACGAGATTGACAGGGGAACGAGAATTATGCACGTGCGATGTTTCTTTCCCAGGGCGGGGAGGGGAATTTCACCCAGCTGATCGTCTATATCTTTGATAGCGTACATAGAGGAAGAAATTACTAAAATAATATTACCATTGCTCAGCAAAGTCTTCAAAAATTGAGTTTTACCTGAGAAGCATAATAATACAGCACTAGCAAAACGGGGGGGGGGGGGGCTATGTAGGGCAGATAATCAACCTCAGACTCGAATAATTTTTTCTTCAAAATTTCCTAATAGGCTACTTACTTTAGTGAGCTTTGATTTGATTACACTGAGGCAATCTTGTTCCAGTATGTCGGTAAAGATTAAACCAGAAAAAATCCAAATTTTACTGGGAGCTGTAACCGCACATAATGGTTTCTCTCCGGGTATCGAATTGATAATTGTTAAATTTTCGTGCACGTTCTGAGATTGGAATGGAGCAATCAAAGTGACTTGATGACCTGCTGATAGCAAACTGTTCATCATTGCTTCGTGAAAGTTGAAATGGCTCCTTCCATCTATGGGAAAAATGCCCAGTATTTTGGCACAGGATACTGAGCTTATCAGGAAGATGTAACTCCATGCTTTTTTCTATCACAATATTATTGAGAATCTGATTTATTACGAGTAGAAATGATTTGCTTGAATAATCATAATGAATAAAGGATACCGGAAAAATTTTTTCCAGATTTAGAAAGGTTTCGATGGCGTGATAACATTATAATTACTATTTATGATGCCCTCAAAATATTGCATTGTCCAAGAATGAAGGGAACAACTCACTCCACCTGTTGCTTTCGTATCATACGTATGAATGTGCAGAGCTGCAGGAGTCTAAAAACTCTACGCTATAAGAACAATTTTTCATCTTCTAAGAAAATTTCATTCAAATGTCCGGAATAGCACATTATCGTATGAAGCCTTTTTTTTTTGCCTTCAAATATTTATGACATACTGAGATCCCAAATATCCCTTAACTAGACTATAACACTATCAATCAAACAAGGGAAAAAACTTACGTAAATAAGATCGTACAGCATCTTACAGCCTTCAGAATACGTTACTTCAATGTGGGAAATTGTTCTGGAAAAAAAACTGATAAATTATCATACGAGTATGTACCTTTCCTAGGTACCATGATTTTAGAAGAAAAACACTTTTCACGAATCAGTTCAATGTACTTTTAAGATACGTACTTAGAAATACATTACATTGTACATACATATTTATATGATATCGCTGGCAATAACGAACGTATACATAGCCTCGAAAATGAAGATGCAGTTGTATATCTTTGATGAGAAGTACCTGTTTTGGAAGAAAATGACTTGATTTTCAAGTCTTTTGAACGATGGTATTAAACTATTAGTCGAGTGATGATTATACAGCACACTCAGTGAATGTATTTCTACAGTTTTCAACAGTGGCGCCCACCAAGGGGGTTAAGTGGTGCGGTCGCATCGGGCCTCAAAATTTAGGGGCCCCATCAGATGGGAATTTTGACCACCCTTTACTACCAAATATGTTGAAAAACATTGAAGTGAACAAAATTATGAGGGGCCTCTTTGCTGAAAAGGGCTCCACAAGCGATCTTGCACCACCTATTTTAAAATACGTGTGTGCCACTGGTTTTCAATCGATTGAAAGAGTTGAAACTTATGTAAATTTGATACATTGCCAACTGTCGTAAACGCAGTAATACACTCAGAAATTTTCGAAGCGAGAGGCTGACAATGAGTCTCAAATGTACCACTAAAAACAAAAATTCCATGGAACAAGTTTTAAATCCGTAATTGGTTTGGTAAGAATTTAATGTCCAAGAGATGCTTCATTCCCTTCCCCCCCCCCTTACGTGCACCACTGGTCGTAACATTAATTTATCTATTTCGAAGAAAAAAACACGATTCTCAGAAAAAGAGATTTCAAATCGGGGAAATAAAATTTTTGTATTTTCTTGTAAACTGTGGAAAATCTGTTGTCTTTTTTCTTTTTTTTTTTGAATTTTTGCAAACCTGAACTTTGGTCACTGATCTACGAGACTAATAATCTGACGCGATGTCATTTGCTCTTTAAAATTTCATAGACTGCTGCTCCGTGAATGGGTAAAATGAAAAATCATTTTTATTAAATTTTAAAGAAAAATGTATCAAAATATTTAGGGTGCTGTCATTCGAGTTGATGTTATTCAGGGTAATGGATTCAGCGAGTATTGTGGTTATGTAAAATAACTGTTGAAAACAGGCAAAACGAACTAACTTAATTATAGTTACTCCTTGATGTTGGTAATAAATTTACCGCAAACAAGAACACTAAGTGAAAATTACATTCAGAGGTAAAATATTAAATTTTAGTTTGCAGCACTCTAATTTTCCTACTTATTTGCCTATTTACTGATTTTTAATACCTATTTTTCATTAATTTTCATTATTTTTTACCAATAACTGAAGAGTCGGATTCCAAAAATTGCTAAGTGTATTTTGGTGGTGAAAAATGACACCTGTAAAAATGTGTTTGGAATTTGTCATACAAACATAAAATACGTTTTGATATGGTTTCGTCATAATTTTGCCCCCCCCCCCAAAAAAAAAAAAAATTGCTTTTAGCACCTTTTGGAATCGGATCATAGTTGTAGTTTTATTAGTTTTCGTTTGTTTTTTGCCTGTTTTCAGTTTTACTCTTAGCACTTTTTAGAATCGGGCTCTTCATTTTTGAATAAATTTATATTAACTTTTCATATAAAATTTGAATCATCCTCAAGTTAGTTGGTACCTAGGTATGTTAAGATAGAAATTAATGTGCAGTTTTCTCTCAGTGTTACAAGAATCCAAATTTATCAAAATAGAAAAAAATTTAAAAATTAGATTTTAATTTTGAAAATACTAACCAAAACGATCATCCAAATGTACTGGACTCTATATACGCGTCTATTTCACGATTTGGATAATTCGGTACATTCGTTCGAGTTATGAACAAATTAGAGTGTGGTCACCACTATAACTGCTCACCTAACGAAAATTAATGTGTGAAATAAGTATGAGTGAGAGGATGTACATATAATTATGAGTAAAAAATGTAAGAAAATAAATATAGGTTCTGTTGATTAAGTACGAGTATAAAGAAGAAATTTTGCAAACAGACGAGTAACTTGAAGAATTTATTCAAATAATTTTATTGATTTTTTTATTTTATGGTTTTACGAGTGCGGCGGTTTGTTAGATGTTTCAATTCAGATTTTGAAAATTCTTGAATGACCTTTTTAACTATGCAGCTAAGCTTAAATAGAAGTGAGAATTTGTTGACGTTGTGTATAGTATTTTTGGAGTTGGGACAACTCTTAATAGTTACATACCGTCATATTTGCGGGTATACTAACCAGGCTGACAAGTTGAAAGAGGCCGACTTAAAATAATACAGAATTTAGCGGATTTCGTAGTTTGAAAATTCGAATAAGTTTATTCAGACAATTATTCGCAAGTAACAACCCGTGTGCGAGTATATTTAATATGGTGTCGGTAATGAATTAAAAATAAGAACTAAATTATAATTTGATGAAATTGTAAATAAAATTTAGAATTTGTCCAATAGTTGAGGTTCCCAAACAGTTATAAGTGGAACGAAATGAATACAATTTTCTGAATATCCTATTGAAATAGTACTGTAATATTATGTTATACAGTCGTGGTGGACGCTATATAAACCACTAATTTGTTAAACAATGTGGTGAAGACCGTCTATTCTTGATGCTTTATCAACAAACTTAAAACGCTTAATAGCCTGTGAGTTATAGTGTATTGCATTTCACTTTCAATTTTTTTAAATGAAGTCTGCTCAACAAGGCTGAGACACATTTCAACGAAGAATAAAGTAAAATTATGGCGAATGTAAATACAATAATTACAAAACCAAAAATATCAAGCAAATAGTATTGATACGAAGGCATACCAGCCCCCTCCCATCGTAAATGATGAGCTCTTTTGTGCCTCAGTACGTACTCGGTCCAGTATATCACTTTTTCTGCAGGAGACATTGGGTCATCTTTGAACTGTTTAGAGATCTCGTGAATATTTTTTCGATATCTACGATAGAAAAATTATTTATTCAGGATTAAATTCGATGTTTTGGTCCAAAAGCAAAAACCACTACAGTTTGAATATTGAGCTTGATGTAAAATGTTGAATCAAAACCATAGATACTTTATAAAATCCTGGTACTTGAAAAATTTATTCGTGGAAAAATATCAAAACCTGCTGACTTACTTTGGGTTGTTAATTATTTCTGTTAGAGCATCCAGTAATTCCACTTCTTGTAGGTTCAGCCAATTCAAATAAATGCCAACCTCTAAACTTTGTAAAATGCCTGCATTGCCATGTTGATCCACGAACAATGGAAACAGAATCAATGGCTTTGCAAAATAAATCGACTCGTATATACTATTTATACCACAGTGACTCATGAAGGCCAAAACATTTTTATGAGCTGTAATAGGAAAAAAAAAATTTATGGGGGAAAAGAAGTTTACCTGAATTTGAAAATTCTTTTTTTTTATTCTACGGTTTTATTCGATCCACTCAATTCTTAACGAAATTGATAGGTATGTTGCTTTAATCGGATAACAAAAGCGCTGCAAGCGTTGCCTGTGTTGCCTGTTGAAGGCGTGACTGAAACGAACACACACACGCACACAACAAAAGCGTATTTTAAACGCGTAGTCGCGTTTTTCGTTAAATCATTCATATCTCATTAGTGCATAGTGCATACTGCATACCTAGCACCTCTTTCTGAGGTACCCATTTTCTCAGTAAAACGTTCTCAGGAATTCCTGCAAGGTCGTAATCGAATTTCCAAATAATCCTTTGTGGTATTTTTGCTAAAGTCCGTTTTATAGTCGTCATTATTTCTGGTCGAATTGTGTCTGTTTTGAATAGGGTTCCAAAAGAGAGGAGTATGACTCCGTGTTCGGCTTCATTTATAAAATTTTCCAAATCCTGAAAAAGTTGCAAATGAAAAGGTACATAATTCTATTTTTTAAAGTCAAGAATAGTTATAGTATTAGGTACAGTATTATGTTCACAAATCTTATCATTTAAAAGATTATTAGAAATCTGAAACTAATTCTCTCAACTAAAGGTAGCAAATATTCCATGTAACTTGATAAAAGTTATGTACCGACATGGATACAATTTACTCAGTCTACAGCTCCTTTTTATTGATTTTGTACATAATAATTATGACGTTCTTAGGATGTGGAAAATAGTTTTGAAGCATCGAATTATGATTTTAATATGAGTTAACTTCAATGATATTTTCACATTTTTTACATTATTCTGTAAGCATACCTTAGGTAGGGGATCCAAAATGGCTGACTTCACTCCCATTCCGCCAATATTAATCGCATTTCCTGGCACCGCTCGGGGCAAAAAAATGTCATGGTTATTTGAAAATACTAAAGAAATTGAATAATTATGTGGATTTTGATCAGGATATCCAGTTAACTGCTTTAAAAAATGTTCTAGTTGTCTTTTCTCGATGAATTCTAATACTTTGGATGAAACTTCTTCAAACAGATTGAATAGTCTTTCAAAAAATAACATTTTTCTATTCAAATTGATTATTTCTTTTGGAAACACTGCTGGATTTCTTGAATTTCCCACAATGTAGTCTAAATAACTTAATGATCGATAGGCAGTGGTGCCTATAACAGGAATTCCTAGTTTTATTGCTAGTGGCAAGTAGCACTTGTACATTAGAGACAGTTCCACAAACATTATGTCATAGCTGTTGTTCAAATTCTGAAACAATACGAACCAAGAAGAAAGAACTGTACCATAGACAAAAATCGGAGGCTTACAGAACCACAATTTGGGCTGAACCTGGACTTATTAAAAAATAGCTAATATTATTGGTTCTCTGCTCATACGTATCGTATTTTCACACACCTTTTCTCTTTTGCTTTCTCTTGCCTGCCATAGAATGGGGCTATTTTACACACATGTATTGCGATGTTAATTGTCCGATGGTGTGCTAACCGGTACTTTCAATTTTCAGCACTTAGCATTTTTTGAAATCGGACTCCTCAATTAAGGGTGTTGTTTACCTTTGCTTTTTTCGTGTGGTTCGCGATTTACAAATTTTTTTCATTTAGTTTTGCGCAGAATTTGCGAGGATAAGGATCCTTGAACATATTTTCTATGTCCGGATGAAGCCTTTTCTTCTAATTTTTATCTACCTTTTTTTTCAAAGCCCCAAAAAATGGAATTTTTGACATCCTTAAAAAATTCCCTAAATTTTTTAAAGTTCAAAAAACGGCTTCGTCTGGGGATAGAAAAAATGTTCAAGAGTAACATATTCAAAAACCCAATTCGGTGCAAATCTCAGCGAAAAAAATGGTAAATCGCGCGAACCATATGAAAAAAGTAAAGGTAGACTTCTCATTAAAATACTATTGGACTCAAAATTTCCTCCATACTGCATTATACATATTTTTTCTAAAATCCGAACTTGCACAGTTTGGAATTACTCTGGTCAGGAAAAATTTCTTATCCCGTTTTGAAAGAGATGGAATTTGACATCAATAAAGCTCTCCCATTAGGCTATCGCTATCTCTCGACAAGTGAAAAACTTACTTTAACTTCTTCCATTGCCATTATATGATAGCAGTCTGGCTCTCTCCAGTAATTCAGTCCATTCAGAAATGTAGTGAACCGAGAATTATCAATTCTAAGCGCAGTTGACATCAGCTTGATATCGATTTTTCTTCCTTTTATTGAATTAATAATTGTCAAATTTTCGTGAGGTCGTGGCAATGAAAAAGGGCTAATCATGGTAACCTGATGACCAGGTTTTGCTAAAGTTTTCAATATTTCTGCATGAAAATTAAAATGACTTGGTGCAAGTGTGGGGTATACAGCCAATATACTCGCAAAATTTCCTCGTTTGATTAAATGAAACCAGAACCACACATTTACAAGCATCTGAAAAATGAAATTAATAACATTGAATAGATCTATACGTTATGTACATGGAAGATAATATGAAATAAATTTTCATTAACGTAAAGCTTTCTGCTATTAAATCGTAGTCTACGTTTGCTTTTTTGGAGTGCTTTACGATTTACCATTTTTTTTCCTGCGTCTTGGACCGAATTGCCTCAAATTTGGATATATTCCTCTTGATCATATTCTTTATGCTCGGACGCAGCCCTTTTTTTTTGATTTTCTAAATTTTAGAGCGTTTTTGGGAGGTCTTGAAAAACTTTTTTTTCAGGAGCTCTACTTTGAGGGGAAAAAAGAAGAAATGTCTGGGTGTAGAGAATATTTTCAAGGATAATATTACGAGTATACATGTTAATCCAAAGTTAAACTGAACAAAAAAATGGTAGATTGTAAGTGCACTTTTGAACCAAAATCTCGTGAAAATTGTTATTTTAGCTGTCAAAATGCAAATCCGCAACAGATGCCTGCGAAAAACATTGCCTTCATTCGTATTTTGCCTATATTCAAAATTTTCCCTGCAATTTTTCAGATGTCGATCGATGTTGACTTCATAGCAAAAGTAAACTATTATATGTACTTCCAAGAATATCATAATTACGCTGTTGGTATATTGAAGTGAACAAATTATATCCCCGGGTTAATCAATTTATTATCTACTATGAAAATTTGAGAAAAATATGTTCTGAATAAATTTTACATACCCAAAAATTCTTCATAACGAAATATTTCACTTCTTATGGAAACAATCGTATTTATTCGAAAAACAATTGACTCTTTTTCTATAAATTATAGGTACGACGATTGCCGATGCTCGTTTTCGAACATCAGGACCGTTGATAAGCCACTCGTCTGAATTTTATACTTACCTGTATTAATTATGGTTTGCCTTAAATTGATATAGTACGTGAATACCTACCGTTATATTTTGGTTTTATGAAGAGGTTAATCGTGACAAAATGATTATGAGATATTTGTTCAAATATTCGTGTGGAGAGCCATCATAATGGCGAAGCAGTTATCGTTTCAAGAACTTTACAGCTAAACTTATTCGCACTTCAAATTCAATAATTCGTTTTCTTCTTTTTACATGATGAAGAAATACATTTCCCACTTAGTCCAATAAAGGTAGATAGACACCTTCTACTTCGAATCATAATAAATGTTGTAAAATAAATATTTTGTGTAGAAAACGTCAGGGGTCATCTCCAGGATTACCCATGAAATATCCAAAAATCCACAAGTGCAGCCTCCCCAAAACGGGTCGAATTGAAAAATAAACGTAAATTAAAATAATTTCTGTAATAATTACTGAATTGGACTTTTGGTTTAGTAAAATATTTCTCTCGACCAAATTATTACCTAAAAAATAACTTACGGCGTAGTTCTGACGTGAAAATTCAACCAAGCTCATTATTTATAAAGCGAAATTGATTTAAAATGAAACGCAAGTTTAATTTAATCACTGTTACACTTTAAATTTGTTACCATCTTTCATGATATGGATAATATTACCTTTCTACTATAAATTATAGAGATATTGGTAAGAACCGTTCGAATACAACTGACAACGGTGTGCGCATTCAATGTTTTACCGTATATTCTCAATATCGACTATCGATTTTTAACTTGGTGTTAAATTTCCAATAAAATTCTACCACTCATCAAAAACATAGCGTAACAAGTTGTATAAGAAAAGCAAGTTTTCATTAAAAAAGAAAAGAAAAAAGAAGAAAGAAAAACAAGAAATGGAAGAAGCTTATATTCTTTGCTCCTCGCAAAGGTTTAATTAGACTAATTTACATATTAGAGTTCTTGGAAAAATTTACAGCACAAGTCATAACTCAACAGCTACAAAACCGATCACTAAATACTTTATTAAATTAATGAAGAACCTAAGAAGTTGGAAAGCATGTTATACAAACCTTCAGGCAGCTATTGTTTCTTGCATTTCACTTTTAACATTTTTGAATAAAGTCTGCCCAACCAGACTGAAACACATTTCCGTAAGAAATAAAGTAAAATTATGGCGAATGAAAATGCAATAATTACAAAACCAAAAATATCAAGCAAATAGTATTGATACGAAGGCATATCAGCCCCCTCCCATCGTAAATGATGAGCTCCTTTGTGTCTCAGTACGTACTCCGTCCAGTATACGACTTTTTCTGCTGAAGACATTGGGTCATCTTTGAATTTTTGAGAGAGTTTTTTCATGTTTTTTCGGTATCTACACGAGAAAAATGATTTTAAGAATTGAATATACCATCTTGCTAAAAAGAAGAAAAAAATTCCAAAAGTTTTTAAATATTGGGTTAGATCAAAATACTGAATCAAAAACATACTCAATACAAGCCAGGTACTTGAACAATTTATTTATGGAAGAATATCGAAGCCTGCGACTTACTTTGGGTTGTTTATTATTTCTTCTACAGCATCCAGTAATTCCATTTTTTGTAGCTTCAGCAAATTCAAATAAATGCCAACACCTAAACTGCGTAAAATACCTGCGTTGCCCGGTTGATCCGTGAACAATGGAAATAAAATCAATGGCTTTGCAAAATAAATTGACTCGTATATACTATTTATACCGCCATGACTTACAAAGGCCAAAACATTTTCATGGGCTGCAACAGAGAAAAATACTGAATAGAGAGAAGTTACTGAAATTCGGACTTTTCTTCATCTCATCATTCTTGTGCTTGTCTTTAAAAAAAAATTATTTTTCGAAGTTATTATACGTAGACACCAGGGCCAATACAATGTCTCTGCGTAAAGTGCGTCTTGATCTGCTAAGATCCATATTCTGTTCTCAAAATTTCCTTTATTTAATAATTTTTAGCATAATTATTATGGTTATAGGTATTCGAGGACAACTTTGGTTAATTTCAGGACAGTTACCCGAATCCAAGTGCCCGACAGACCATTTCCCTGACAAGATATTCTCTTGGACTAAAAAGATAAAAAGAAAGTTTAAAACTAAAAATAGTGCTCTCCAAAAACCACCTGACACCCATTTACCCGATAAGACATTTTTTGGAATTTTTTTTTTAACTGAAAAAACTGTTGGGCCTTGTACTGTTGGGGAAATGAGTTCGGTTAAAAAAACTTCAGCGAAATGTCTGGTCGGGAAAATGGCCTGTCAGAGAAACGGATTCGGGCTATTGACCCGGAATCATTTTGGTTTTCTTATGTTTGAAAGATTTCACTTGATTCGGTTGAAATTTTGAATATTTTTATACTTTCCCTTTACTTGGAAAATGACTTTTAGAGACAAAGTTCTTTCTTGTAATTTTCAGTACCGGTTGAAGTTGATGAAACTTTTCAGAGGTGATTTTGGAGATAGTCTCTCAATGTTTTTTGAGAAAAAATATCTATGATATAGCTTTCTTCGCTATAAACTGTACTTACATCATGAATCCGAAATTACTTGTCTCTTTCCCTGAAACATTCTTGATACCTACCAAGCAACTCTTTCTGAGGTATCCATTTTCTCAATAAAACGTTATCCGATATTCCTGGAATGTCATAATCATATTTCCAAATGATCTTTTGTGGTATTTTTGCCAAATTTGTTTTAATAGTTGAAATCACTTCTGGTTGAAGTGTATCCAATTTGAAAAGAGTTCCGAAAGAAAGAAGTATAACTCCATGTTCGGCTTCATTTATAAACTTTTCCAAGTCCTGAAAAATTTCACGAATATTATTTCGTTTTTCAAACTCAGCGCTTGAACCGATACATTTTATTATTCCGCTAGAATATCAGGTTTTCGAATGGAACTGATGTAGTCTTAATAAACCACTGAAAGTTTATGATTTTGGACTGTGTAAAGAATAGTGAAAATGAATATCCCACCTTGCAAAGGAAAATCTATGTTCCTGTAGAATTCTTTTCTTTAAAATTAGTTAATATTAACTCTGCTTGGGCGTAGCCACCTATCATTCCCTAAAGTCCGCTCGTGTGCAGATGTTATGGAAGTTGACAATGTTTTAATTCACCTCAAATAGTTTACAAACTATCTGTCTACTCAAATTTAGAGAGCCATGGTCCGTAGTATTGCACGAACAGCAGAAACCACAATCTGAGTTGAATTTTTTTCAGATGAAAAGTTGGTCTATATTCACGTCTGATTTTAAGGCACCAACATTTCATAACGTTATTCTCTTAATACGTGAATTACTCGTAGTTCACTTGAAAGATATACTTTCAATTACTCTTAGTAGATTTTAGCAACTTTAGGATATTTTGCATTACTATTGATGGCTTACCTTTGGTAGGGGATTCAATGTTGCGCACTTCACTCCCATTCCACCGATATTTATCACATTTACCGCCATAGCTCGGGGCAATAAAATGTCGTGATTATTTGAGAATATCAAAGAAACGGGCAAATCGTATGGATTTTTATTAGGATATCCTGTTAATTGCTTGAAAAACTCCTCAAGTCGTCTGTTTTCGATGAAATCTAATATTGTATATTCAATTTCTTCAAACAGATTGAATAATCTTTCAGAAAAAAGCATTTCTCTGTTTAGTACTGTAAATTCTTTTGGAAAAACTGCTGGGTTTCTTGAATTTCCCGCAATATAGTCCAAATAGTGGAGTGAACGAAAGGCCAGCGTGCTCAAAACTGGAATCTCCAGTTTTATCGCTAGTGGCAAATAGCACTTGTACATGGGAAAAAGTTCCACGAATATAATGTCGTAGTTGTTTTTCAAATTCTGGAAAAGTATATTGTCACTATCAGTAGCTATAGTATACTACGAAGTATTATGATCACCCTCATGAAATTAGTTGGACTTGTGGGGTAGGATAGTTTTTAGTTTATTGGCCTCAGTATTCCAGAAATACTCGAATCGCAAAGCCATGTATTCGTATCTGTAGTCTGCTTGATATCTACTGCTCTAAACTTCTTTAACTGCATTCTCATTTTTCTAAAATTCAAGTCTACCTACTCATTTCGGAACTACAATATAACAGAAATATACGGAAAACTTACCTTCACTTCTTTCATTGACATAACATGATGGCAATCAGGCTCCTCCCAATAATTTATTCCATTCACCATATTATTGAACCAAGAATTTTCTATTCTAGTTGCAGTTGACTTTAACATAATATCGATTTCTCTTCCATTTTGTGAATTGATCACTGTCAGATTTTGGTGAGGTCGCGAAAATGGAAAAGGGCTGATCATGGTTACTTGATGACCGGCTTCTGCTAAAGTTCTCATTATTTCTTCATTAAAATTGAAATGACTTTTCGCTAATAAAGGATATATACCCAAAATTCGTGCAGAATATCCTGGTTTGATTAAATAAAACAAGAACAACACATTTACTAGTTTCTGAAAAATGAAAAACAATATTTAATGAAACTAAATCCACGCAATTGTAAAACTGTCTGCTACAATTATATTTGATATCAATATTTCCGAGACAATAGTAGGAAATACCCATGGTAGTCTATTGCATTCAAAATAAATCTTATCTATATCCTACTGAGAACATATTTACCTATAACCTGTCATACAACTGGAGCTAAATTATGCACACTAAAACATCTCCAATGAATTTACTTGGAGCTAATTGTGAACGAGCCATTGTACACGTATTTACCCCTAATATTTAACACTCACTCACCTAAAATGAGCGTTTGGCCAGACTTTGAATGCTCCTATAGCTGACTCTGAACTGAACTTTTATAAATTATGAATCAAGCTGGCTAGAGTTGGAACTGGTGAACAATACCTCTCCTGCGGCTAACTCCACACATAGGGGATGGAACTTTTTTATGTTGATTTAGGAATAATTCTTTACATAATAATGAAAAGTTACACTTTCTAAAACTTTTCTTGCAGTTTGACTCTAAAATGACTGGACTACTATAGGTATTGTGATTCCATCTTAGAAACGGAAACGAATGAAAATTATCGTTCGACAAAAAATATTTATTCAACAGGAATAACTTTTCCAAAGAATTCCACCCATTTATCTCTTGAATTTTTTTATTTTTTTATACAAAATTTGTACATTTTTTCAAGTCTTGTCGAATTTAAAACTGACTAGGAGCCATGGCCCTTATACATTTTATGATGAACCATATAAACATTAGGATAAAAACAGAGAATCCTTTTAGCTCGTGGAGTTTAGTTCACACTCCTGGCAACTAACATAGGTGGCGCTCCTCTCAATTATTCTTATTTACTGTTAATATTTAGAGTCTCATCTACCCCGAAGACTCAATTACCCAGGTTAAGCTTATGATAAGTTCTGATTACATTTTACTTACTAGAAATTCCTTCATTGTCTGCTTGTAATGAAATAATTCACTTCTTATACCAAATACTTTTACGCCAATTTTGAAAATTTTTTTTTTTTCCTATATGAATTCCGTTGAACGATACTTCTTTACAAATATCAGAAGTGTTGATAAACCGATTATCTTTATTGAATAGCGATTAACCTACGATTACGATGTCATAAATTGATACGTACAAACTAATATGACAAAACTCATTGAGAGTGTTTCTTCAAATAATTATTGTTGCGGTACCGATATCGTTTCACGTACTTTCCTGCTAACCTTATAGTACGAGTATGTACGTATGTGTATGTACATATTTTAAATGTAAATTTTTACTAATTTTTTTGGTGAAGTGGTATACGTTTCTCCTATAATTCTGGTAAAGGTAGATATTTCAGGTTACCCTAAATGTGACCACGAAGACATTTTTCCCTCCCTTTCTCAACAATAACAAATCTTCTACTTATTAAAAAAATTTGAATTTTCTTTTTATTTCTTGAAATTATTACATAAGATGCTCTTCATTGAATAATCAAGATTGTTGATTACCCATTGTGATGATAGATTGTTAATTCTGAAGGTATTTTTTGGGAGTTGTAAATAAAGGCAAACATGAGAAACACATTAAACATTCACAAGTTATTATTATTGAGCCATTGTTTGGTGGAGCTGTTGATATAATTTCAAGAACTTCACAAATAATTTAATATTAGTATTTCCTTTTCAATTTACCTTTCTTTTTCTTGTTGCAGTAGTACATTTCCCAATTTGTTCAATAAATATAGTATAGGTATGCGATTGTTTTGACCTACTGATCGATATTTTCCCTATTGATTTAAAATTCCCAAACTTATCCTGAAAAAGATATTGATCATACATCAAAAAATTGATTGAATTTTCAGCAATGTATTATTTCTTCAATTTTGCTGTGAAATTTTTAAAATTAATCATATCCAATAATACCAAGACACATTTACATGAGAAATATAGTAAAATTATGGCGAATGAAAATGCAATAATTACAAAACCAACAATATCAAGCAAAAAGTATTGATATAAAGGCATATCAGTCCCCTTCCATCGTAAATGATGAGCTCCTTTGTGTCTCAGTACGTACTCGGTCCAGTATACCACTTTTTGTGCAGGAGACATTGGGTCATCTTTGAACTGTTTAGAGAGCTCTTTCATATTTTTTTGGTATCTAAAAAAGAAAAATTATTTTAAGAACTGTACATTACATCTTGATCAAAAAGGGCCAATACTATTTGAATATGTTGGGTTCGATGAAAATACTGAATCAAAAACATAACCAATAAAATCCGGGTAGATACTTGGAAAATTGATTTTTGTCGAAGAATATCAAAGCCTGACTTACTTTGGATTGTTTATTATTTCTTCAGCAGCATCCAGTAATTCCATTTTTTGTAGTTTTTGCAAATTCAAATAAATGCCAACCTCTAAACTGCGTAAAATGCCTGCATTGCCAAGTTGATCCGCGAATAATGGAAATAAAATCAATGGCTTTCCAAAATATATGGACTCGTATATACTATTTATGCCGCCATGACTTATGAAGGCCAAAACATTCTCATGTGCTGCAACAGAGAAAAAAAAAACTAAATGGAAAGAAGTTACTGAAATTTATCTCGTCATTCTTGTATTCGACTTCAAAAAAGAAAATTATTTTAAAAAGTTTCTATTATTATAGTAACTAGACATCTTTTGGTCAAGATGTAACATTGTCTTCGTAGAGAGTTTCTTGATCTGCTAAGATTCATTCTATTCTTATTTAATCATTTAAAATTCCCTTTATTTAGTTGTTAATGATTACATTTGAGGAGTAATTTTGTTCTTCCTTTTTTTAAATTTTCGTCCTGCAAGTTTATATGATGAGTAACTTTTGGAGTCAATAGATATCATTACTTGCTGTTTTCAACGCCAGGTAGAATTTATAAGATTTTGGTGGTGATTCTGAAGATAGTCTTACAGACTTTTCTGCACAAAAATATAATCTGTAGGATTTATTTTAGCTCAAAACGATGGCTATCTTCACTATAATATAATCTACATCGATTCTGAGTGCGAAAATTATAATTTTTCACAGTATCATCGCCTTGATACCTACCTAGCAACTCTTTCTGAGGTATCCATTTTCTCAATAAAACGTTATCCGATATTCCTGGAATGTCATAATCATATTTCCAGATGATCCTTTGTGGTATTTTTGCCAAATTTATTTTAATAGTTGAAATGACTTCTGGTCGAAGCGTACCTAAATTGAAGAGAGTACCAAAAGAGAGAAGTATAACTCCATGTTTGGCTTCATCAATAAACTTTTCCAAGTCCTGAAAGAATTATAGAATAAAGTAGATGATATGTAACATTCACGGAAATTGTTTGGTAAGTACACAAAATTTAAATAATTGATATCCCCGCCCGCTCTTTCCCAAATACAACTGGGGAAATTATAGAGTTAAAAACTTTTGGATGAAACTGTAGGTAGAGATTTAGACTAAAACTAGATGGTAGTAAAGTACATGTATGCGTAATATTTGAACACTGCTATGCAAAAAGCGGATAAATCCAATTTTTAAAATTTAACATGATAGCAAGAAACACTCATCTCCTAGTCTTCTTATATAGCACCTCAACTTTGAAGTCTATTTTCTCAGCGATGGTTGCATTTTGGGGCATATATAGACCTTATATTTTTATTGTATGTAGGGCTTGGTATTTATTATTAAACCTTAAAAGAATTAAATTTTTGAAGAAAGTGGACGTATCCCCTTCTTGCATATCATTGTTCATTTTTGCAAAATATTTTTTTCGCAATTTTTATAATTTGAAATCATTTGAAGTAGAATTTTGATTCTTACTTTGTTTCTCGTTTTTTTTTTTCTATTGACTTGAAATTGTTATTAGAATTCAACAGTCTTATTAAGATGTTTTTTTTTTTTACATTGAACATTTACCTTCGGTAAGGGACTCAATTTTGCTGACTTAACCACTATTCCACCGATATTAATCACATTTTCCGCCATTGCTCGGGGCAAAAAAATATCATGGTTGTTTGAAAATACCAAAGAAATGGAAAAATTATGTGGATTCTGATCTGGATATCCCGTTAATTGCTTGAAAAAATTTTCTAGTAATCTATTCTCGATGAAATCGAATACTTTGTACGCAATTTCTTCAACTAGATTGAATAATCGTTCAAAAAAAAACATTTTTCTGTTCAATACGGTATATTCTTTCGGATAAACTGCTGGATTTCTTGAATTTCCGGCAATATAGTCCAAGTGGTTGTATGTGCGAAAGGCCAGTGTGCTTATAACTGGAACTTGTAGTTTTTTTGCGAGTGGCAAGTAACACTTGTACATCGGAAATAGTTCGACGAACATAAGGTCGTAGCTGTTTTTCAAATTCTGTAAAAATGTTAGATTTAATAACTCTCATTATTATTATACTGTATGAACTTGAGTTACATCTAAAAATACTCGAAAGTTTCTTGTATTTTTCTGTCCTTTTGACAGTTGGTATTTGAAGAAAAAAAAATCTCATTTACTCAATTAATCGACCGATCAATAAATTCACTATCCTCGAATGGAACCCTCGATTTCCTAGGGTTCTCTTTTTAGCAAGTTTTCAACTGCTGAGTTTGTAAATTTTGAAATTTTATAACCTCATAGTGAAAGAGATGAAATTTGACGTACAAGATGAACTTTCCTCATATATTGTGTTTTATCATTAGGAAAACTTACAATTACTTCTTCCATTGACATTATATGGCGGCAGTCAGGCTCAGAAAAATAATTCATTGTATTCACAAAATTGGTAAACCAAGAATTTTCTACACTGGTCGCAGCTGCAAGTAATTTGACATCGATTTTTCTTCCATTACGTGAATTTATAACTGTCAGATTTTTGTGCGGTCGCGACAATGAAAAAGGGCTGAACATGGTCACCTGATGTCCGGTGTCGGCTAAATTTCTCATCATTTCTTCATGAAAGTTGAAATGACTTTTCCCTCCAACAGAACATATACCCAAAATACGCGCAGAATATCCTGGTTCTGTTAAATCGAACCAGAGCCACATATTTACAAATATCTGAAAAAATGAAATCCGCAATGTTGGATAGGTACCAGAAAAACGTTCGAGGTATAGAAGATAATTTTTTCCGTTTTCTACAATTACCTCTCCCCCACCCTCCATACATTAATTGTATCATGCTTAAGGCTAATTTCATAATTCCACTGCTAATTTGCACAGCTAAATCTAATTTATACATAATATAATAAACCTGCAACTAGCTAGAACTTATGCTTTCTGACTTATTCGTGTATTAGTTGAGCTGGTAATATTGTTTACTCTTAGACCAGTTACCAGCTGTCTCTATACAGAACGGATATGGAGTTGGGACAGATTGGAGTTGGCTAAATTATCTCAGAACTTCTTTAAAATATAACCTATGCTAGACGAGTCATATCTAAGATGAAAATTCAAAAATGATATGTAATGAATAAACTTTTCTACTTACCCAAAATGTCTTCATTTTTTAATCGAAACAAAATATTATAATTCACTTCTTGCACTTCTTAGCAAATAGTTTGACTCGTGAAAAGTTGAATTACAACGAAAGATGCTTCTTTTGGAATTGGGTCTCAGAATCGTTGATAAGCAAATCATTTGAACTGAATACGAGGTTTTAATATCGCGATATCATGAATTACATAATAGCTATAAATTGAAGCTATCGTGGTTGTGGTATCAGAACTTCGTAATTACAAAAAAACGAAAGTTTTCACTGACAAAAAAAAGTTTGAAAAAAAAATTATTGTGGGTATTTAAAAAAGAAACAAGGAGTTTAAATATGAGTCGACTAAGGTTAAGGTTAAGTACTGCACCCTGAGGATAGATATTAAAATTTTATCTGCACGTTTTTTCAGTTGTTCATGGGAGAATTAATTTTGTTATACCTTTTTTATATCACTTTAATAATATGTTGCTTTTCATATTATGGGGTGGTCAAAAATAACCAGTACTTTTATTCCCGTGGGCCCTAAATTATTTTTGTCCCAATTTTTGAGTACATCGGACCACAGACTAACGTTTTCTGCCCAACTGGTGTGAAGTTCAAGTTGAAAGCTCAATTAGCTCACCTCTGCGGGCTGATTGCGTGTAGGCCTTTTTGATACACCCTCCGAAAAATGATTATTCGAAGAATTCAGCGCTCCCACGAAGGCAACACTGATTTTTGTCAATCCAACAACACGACCAAAAAATTCAGGCTACGAGTGTGGTAAAGAAACAATTAATAATGAAAATCGCATATTAATATGTTCATGCAGTGTAACAGAATTTTGAATTTCATCTTTTTTTGTTTTTTTTGCCATGTAAATTTTTTTTTTAACTGTAAGTAGTTTGACTGATGGAATTTCGATTACATTGTGGCAAGAACAAAGGTGTATTGAATATTTTTTCACCTCAGATCATTGATTTACTAGAGACATAATATTCATATGACGTAATCGGACAAGAAACCCTATTCCCCAATAGACGAAATAAGGAGGGGTGGGATGACTAACATGTAGCATTCCTCTAGCAGCGTCTGCTAAAATAATTAAGAATATACCATCTTGGCAATACTACGAGTAGTTGTTGAAGCTACACTTATTCAACACGCTTCTGGATTTTTCAAAGTTTTTCTATTCAATGCAAAATAATTTTTCTTTTTTTTTGTGTGTGGAAATTTTGGAGAGCATAATGAAAAAGCCATCACAAAATTACTCCGTATGAGTGGCTTAATTGAGCTGCCAACTTGAAATTTCTACCAATGTTGCACAAATATACTTTAAGCTGCAGCCTGATTTAGTCGAAAATTAAAAATAAATAAATTTGCGGACCCGGAGTAAAAAGGTTTGGATCATTTTGGACCACCCTATGGACGTATGTTCCAGGTTGTGAATACAGAATAAGGCAAATCTCATTAAAAGTGCCTCTTGAAATGTTTATTTTTACTCCATATTGTTTGGTCTAGACTATTGTCTTCATTAATAGTTCAAACGTAGTTAATGACAAACCCAAGCACTTAATGTTATGGATGAGTTTACATGAACACTGCTGTGCAATTAGTGGATAAGTCAACTTTTTCGAAATTTTCATAAGAGAAAAAAAAAACACTCTCATCTCAAATCCCATTGCACTGGGCTGAGCTAGCATAAATATATTTGGGTGTATAAAGTAGGAGGTTCAACCCCTGGGAATACATTCTAGCAATTTTGTGTTTGTATCTCACTTCTGCAGCTGAAAAAAAAACTGCTTCAACTGAGGATTTATTTCCTTCTTTAGTAGAAATTAAAATTTCATTGAAAAATTTAGAAGGGGTGAGTCCAACAATTTGAGAACTGTGCCGAACAGAGTAGAACATGTAGTATCAAAGTCTCAGAAAACATGTCAGTGTAATATAATAAACCCAGTGATGCATCCAAGGTGGGTAAGAGAGGCAGAAGCCCCCCTTAAAAATCAGATTTCATTGGTAAAGAGACGAACAGCTGTGAATTTCACAGTTTATAAAGGTGTAAGCCCTAGAAAACGTTCATAAAAACTGTATTATTGTCAACCAAGTACCTGATTTTCCTTCACCGTTAGCTACTAAAGGCTTTTATTTATCACTTCGATAGCAAAATAATCAAACTGTATAAACATCAAAATATCTTCCTCACAAATTTCGTCAAAAGAACTAACGAATATACGCTTATCAGAACGATCGAAAATATTAAAATGAACACATCCAGTAATAAAAACTGATAATATGGAATATCTGCATCTTTAGTTCTCAAATGCAGGGCTCCTTTGTGTCTCAATACGTATTCGGTCCAGTATACGACTAATTCTGTCGGTGACTTGAGATCATTTTTCAATTTGAATGACAAATCTGCCATATTCTTCCGGTATCTATAATCGTTATATTATGTGATTTTTATAAAACTATGATGACCTACGAATTATCTTGCATCAACAATAGAAGCAAGACGTTAGTATGTACTTACCTCGTATCATTTATAATTTTATTTATGGCATCTAGTAGAAGGGCCTCATTCATTTCCTTGAATTCAATGTACAGTCCCACCTCCAGACTACTTAGAAAAGCAGCATTGTTTGGTTGATCTCCAAATAATGGTATGAAAATCATTGGTTTCCCATAGTAAATTGATTCGTAGGTACTTCCGAGACCGGCGTGACTGATGAATGCCAGCACATTTTCATGAGCTGTCGAATGAAATAAAGAAAATTATTTGTAGAAATTTAATCGGTAAATGCATACAAATGTGAATAGAAGTGTGTTACCCAATAACTCTTTCTGAGGCACCCATTTGCTTAGAAAAACATTTTTAGAAAGTCCCTCTATTTGTTCGTCAGATTTCCAAATGACTCGTTGAGGTATTTTTGCAAACGTATTTTTAAGAACAAATTTCAAATCTGTGTCTATTATTTCATCAGAAGCGACCGTTCCGATGGAAAATAAAATCACTCCATGCCTGGCTTCGTCAATGAATTTCTTTAAATCCTGAAATAAGCAACCGTTGTATTTAATTAGTTTCAACGAGAATGGAGTGAAATTAATGCGAAATGAATAAGTGGATTGTGTCTAGTATTACTCAAGTATGTTACTCATACAGAGTAGTAAATGAACAGTGATGTGCATGAAGAGGATAAGTCCACTTCTCCGACCTCTCTATATCTTTCATGTGACTTTACACTGGACTAAGCTAACTACACATGTTTGAGTACATAAAGGTGAAAGTCCTTGTATAAAGTATCTTATTCGTATGTATTTCACCTCAAGAACGGGATAAATAAAACAATTCAAAAAAATGAAAGAACTTATCCCTTTCTTGAGTATCATGTATAAGAGTGTACATACACTATACCGAAATTCAACATCAACGTCTGAAAAACTGCTGGAAAATGTTAAATATAGGCAATTTCTTTGACACATATGTGTTGCGGATTTGCGTTTTGGCAGCCAAAATATTAGCTCAAAAGTGCGCACACGATGATGAAAATATTGGCTATCAAACAGAAAATTTAATTGTTAAGTCCAGGGACATTATTGATCCTCTCAAATTAACAAAAACTATCATTACAGTTACAAGGAGGTGAATGGATTCATCTGTTCTTGCAAATCATCTTAACTTGGAAGTCTATTTTCTCAATGATAAATGCATTGTGGGACAATTGCACTTTTGCTGTTGGTAGAGCACAATTTAAGTTATACAATGTGACTGTAGAAGAACTTGATTTCCGTACCTTTGGTGTTTGCTTTTTGTTTTGCTTACAAATGTGACAAAAAGAAAAATGTGTCGAGTCAACAACATTCCAGAATATAGTTACTGAAAAGTTAACGAACAATGCAAATATTTTTTTAAAGAATAAATCAAAGTAAATGTTGCGCAGTTAATGCAAAATATGGCGAAATTAGCCACTTTTATAGAAAGAAACCAATCACTTCCCAAACTCACTTCAGGGAGTGGTTTCAGCGAACTCGACTTCACGTGAATTCCTCCAATATTGATGGAATTTGCTGGCTTGGCTCGAGGCGAAAAAATTTCGTGGTCGTTAGTAAATAACAAAGAAAGTTTAACGCTGTTCCATTTCGATTCAGAAAAGTGTTTTTCATTGACCCGCTTTGTTGTCCATTCACTCAGAAGATAGCCCACTCTAATTTGCATTTCCTGCATAAGATTCGTAATTTTTTGGTAAAATGTCATCCTCGCTGGAGACCTGTATCGAGGAAACATTTCATCGTCATTAAGAAAGACTGATGGAAATCTCGACAATCCCATACTGAAATCGGCATCAACGAATGATCGCATAGAAATCGTGCCAATGACAGGAATTTTCAGCTTTTCGGCAATGGGTAGAAAGCACTGGTACATGGGCAATGTCTCCAGAAAAATGACATCAAAATTTTTCAGTTGCTAAGAAATAAAATTATTTCAAGTTTATATTTCTAAACAGTCGGCTTTTGTTTTTTGAGTTAAACTTCTCTTACTGCAGCATCATTTATTGATAAGATTTGATTGCAGTAGTATTCCATGAAATCCAAAAACAATAAAGCAGTAGAAAACCAAGAGAGATTGGGGTCAGCAACTGTACTCAGTGGTTCAAGTTGGGTATTTTGGATGGTTTCCGAGCTTATAATTGTTAAATTTTCGTGGTAATTCTGAGGCTGAAATGGAGCAATGAGGGTGACATGATGACCAGCTGATAATAAACTTTTCGCAATCGCTTCGTGGAAATTGAAATGACTTCTGCCTTCCATTGGAAAGACGCCCAGTATTCTGGCAGAATGTACAGAGTTCAGCAAGTAAAGATGAAACCATACTTCAATCTGAAAAACATTGAACATTTTTATTTTGTTCTGTTTCCTTCTATTTTAGCAGCTTTTCAATAGAAAACCTAGCTTCTCTTAATTTTGGTCTGACTTTCGCAAATAGGCATGGATCCCCTCGTATAGCTTTTGCTTTCATGATCTCAGGATTCCAAAAATACCCATTTCGCATTTTCATATATTTATTCATTTATTTATTCATTTATTTATTTCCTTAAGTATATCTTTGTTCATGTATGGGGGGAGGGTGAATGTAAGTTGCAAATTTTGACTTTGAAGGTTAATTACAGCAAAATTATTGCACGGATCGGGCTGAAATTTCAACCACATATTACTTGAGGTCTTGATAGTTTCCTATCCAAATTTCCAATCAATCCGTTTGAAGGTTCAGAACGTAAAATTTTCCTCTGAGCTTGCCAGCAGGTTTCCGATAGAAATTTTTCACCTAATTTTTTTATAATCTTTAAACATGAACTTTTGATAATTCAGGTGACTCTGTCGTTCCATTCGAAAATCTGCTATTCTAGCGGGGTTTGCTGCACTAGAATTTATTTCGATGTAAGTTAGTTGCTATTTTGTTGAATTTGAAAAAAAAAAAAAAAGGATTTTGAAATCGAAATAAATTGAAAATTGGCTTGGCGGCTGTTTCGTTCTATGTATATGGTTTAAGGCTATAATCTACGTAGATATTGTGCACAATATTGAAAATAGTTTTGAATGGTACCCAAAAAAATGCAAATGTAAGTACCTAACCTACACGATATTGCATCAGAATAGACGATAAGGATTAAATGAGATTATTATGAAGTACCACGCAAAGGTAGAATAAGATAAGCTGTATTAAAGGCTGTATTACCATAATATATAAATCTAATAATGAATGCGGAATATTTCAAATGCTTTTAAACCACTTTTACTCACAATCTACAGCAGTTCTCCATGATTTTTTCAAAATACGAATACTTACATGAACTTTCAATTTTACCATCTTGTTTAGTATATTATTTAAAGGTTTCGCGATGAAGTACTGGTTCGCATTATCACTTATAGGTGCGAGAAAGAAAAAGACACAAAATAAAACGGATTAATTTTTTCATTTCTGAACAGTCGTAAGACTTATCAAACTTTCTCAATCTTAAAACTGAAACATCCGAATAAATTTCATGCTTAAGGTACAAAGTACAGAAACGTTACATCTAAGGAATAGAATTAGCAACTTCACGATGAAATATAGTGGCGGCACTGATACGATCTCATATCGTTGATTATAAAACAATTTCATATCTATAATATTGTTAAATATTTACTTGGCAGTATATTTACTTGGAAGAACTTACTGATTTAATATCTGTGTATTATGTAAAGTTACTGTCTTGCCTAGTGAAATAAACATCCCGTTCGTCGTACATTTTCTATGTTCAATGTGTAGACCCAAAATTTTCGAATCTGATTCTTATGTACGGTTTCGAAATTTTTTCGAGATAATGAAATTCATTTTTTCATCATTACTGATCTACCAAGGATAGAACAAGAATGTATGATCAGCTGCGATGGGAGCTGGTATAAAAAAACTAATTCAGTTTGCTAACTTGATGTTATTATAAACTTTTTTTCCCCCAAGTATGTAATTGTATTAGTCTGTATAATACTCTGTCGCCTTATAGATGCTGTATTTTGTAGGAGTGAGTAACAATTATTGGATTAAAAATTTGTCGGACTAGTGTGTGTGGGTGACAGAGGGGGCTATGCCACACCAGAATTAAAATTTTAGCCGGCTCCCCGTATAAAATTGAATTAGCTCCCTCCCTGCGCCCAGTTCAATGAAAATTGACTACATTTTGATTTACTAGTATTTGCACTAAACTCAGATGATGAGAAGTGAAAAGCAAGCAGAGGATTTCGAATATTTACTTTTGAGAAAAACACATTGGAAGTTTGCATATGAGCCAAACTGGTGTTAAAATCACCTGTTTATGACTGGGGGGTATTTTCATTCTGATGACACGTCAAATTAAATGAAAAATTCTGAGAACTATTGATACTCGTAGATTTATTTCTTTATCAAAATTAAGTACATGTACAGATTATCTTATTACTTAATTTGAATGGTTCAGATTGTCATCAGTCGATTTTCAAGTAATAATTCAAGACTCAGTACATACTCTCGTAGCTTACTTCGTATAAACATTAATTTTCTCGTTTTCAAATATATCGCCGTCTCATTGATCGTTGTTAGTTTGGCTACAAAAAATTTCTGTCATTTATAATTATGGGATAAACCGCTAGCATACCTCTTATTGAGTAAAGAAGATTCACTGCTTTTAAAAACAATGTAAAGATTTTTCAAATAATAATTTCACGCATTGGTGGCTAATTAACTTATTCATTAATGCAAAAACTAAAATTTTCAAGCATATTTTAATGTGCCAATAATAACACTTACCTACAGTTTTTTCATTTTATTCCACTGAAAATATTTTATATACTTACAACTCAGTTGGAAAATTATGAGATAGTTTTAGACTACTGTACACCAAAAAACCAACTAATGTTAAACACATCTCTAATAAATGGGTTTTATATTCGGTTAAAGTTGCGCATGCGCAGAACCACAATTGTTGGCATCAAAGTAGAATAGGTACCTGTATTATTTTTATAATGTCCTTGAAATGGTTAATTTCGGAAGTATCCTTTAGAGTCACTTCTGTGGTGTCATTCAGCCTACCTTCATAGTTTTATTCGTGAATCGTAATGTACGAGTTTAATTTTCCATCATACGACTCTTCGTGGCTAACAAAATGTTTAAAATCTTTCTAACTATCCGACAGAATACGAATCCAATAAAAACCATTACTAGTAATACAAAAGTAATAACATCTAATAATAAATATTGATATAATGGTACATCTGCCTCTACTGTTCTTAAACTGACATTCTTATGTCTGAGCACATATTCGGTCCAGTATACTACTAGTTCTTGAGGAGATTCTGGCTGATCTTTAAATTTTTTGGATAACTGCAGCATATTTTCACGGTACCTATATTAAACAATGTTAACATAAATTCGAAAATTAATCTGATGGTACTTGGTATCAAAATCGACGAACTTACTTTGTATTATTAATGATTTCGTTTATGGCATCCAAAAGTTCTCCTTCGTTTAATTTATTCCCATCCATCATTAATCCAACGCCTAAATTTTGCATAAGGGCAGCATTTTTCGGTTGATCGGTAAACACTGGCAATAGAATCATTGGTGTGGCGAAATATATTGCTTCATACATGCCACCTTGACCACCGTGACTTATGAAGGCTATGACATTTTCATGAGCTGTAATCAGTGTAAAGAAAGATTTGAAAGAATTATATCGACAGACATGATAAACAACTTATTCAGTGTTCACCGCAATAACATTTGCAAATTACATATTTTTTCAAGGCAAAAAAAACAACAACAAAAACAGACATTTCGCAAAATACGAGTTTAATTTTCCAAGCATGAAGATTTTAAAACATAAATTCTTTCCTGCTGGAAAAAAATTCCCATTGATATAGTTTTCTTAGATTGGTTGTGATCCCAATATTTAAACTCTATACTGAATAATATCTAAAAAAAATTTTTAATGAAATTTTAGAGAGAAATAAAATGTGATATTCATCTACCTAAAATTTCTTTTTGTGGTAGCCACGGGCTTAACAGCACATTCTGCGGAAGTTCTTCAATATCACCTTCATGCTTCCATAACACATGCTGTGGTATTCTTTCAAACGTTTTTATCAAAATTGTTTTCATCTTAGGAAAGATAATATCAATGTCTATTATAGATCCCATGGAAAATAGAATAACTCCATGTTTAGCTTCCTCGATAAAGGTTTTTATTTGCTGTAAATACACGAGAATCTCGTAATATTATTATAATATCACTACATTGTAGTCGTATATTAATCTTCTTAATTTTATTGATAAAATACAAGTCTGTTCGTGTCGCGCCCTTCCCCAACACTTGTATTCAAAACAAAAATGGCAGTGGACATCTGATTTTGCTGAGTAGCCCAGTGCAATTAGAAGAAAAAATGCAATAATTATAAATGCAAAAAATCCTGCAAAACAATTTTTGCGCAGAAATTTCGAAGACCACCTTCAGAATAACCCCCTAAGAGTCCCATAAAATCCCACTGCCGAAACCCCCTCCCTCCTAGGGGGGTGAATGTATCCACATTTTTGGTTTTTTGGTTTGTGTTTCACAAACAGTACAGTTTATGAAAAATGTTCAAAACAAAAAGTATTTTCTGCAAAATTATCTGTACACCTTTTTTTCTTACCATTTTTTTTTGTACCTACTGTTTGTGAGTCACAGACCAAAAAATCAAAAAACAACAGATGGTCCAGAAGGTGATTCTGGAGGTGGATCTGCTCTAGACTAAATATAAAGGGGCTTATTATTTTTTAATTTTGTCAAATAAAGAAGATAAGTACTTACTTCTGGTAATGGTGATAAAACCGCCGATTTCACTTGAATTCCTCCAATATTAATTGTATTTGGTGAAATTGCTCTTTCTTGTATACATGTGTGGTCATTAGCAAACATTAGAGAAATTTTTGAATTATGGAAATCTTGATTAGGAAAGGTATGCTGAAATAACTCGTTACATTTTCTTTGTGTTATAAATACCAATGCTTTTTCTCGTATTTCCCAAATGAAATTGAATAATCTTCCAAGAAAAGCAACTTTTTTCCCTCCTGATTCGTACATGGATGGAAAAAATGAAGCGATTCTGGCATTTCCAATTGCCAAATCAGAATATGGCCATACACGAACAGAAATGGTACCGATGACTGGTGCGCTATATTTTATTGCTAAAGACATGAAACATTCGAACATTTCCAAGGTCTCCACGAACATAACGTCCACGTGTTTTATAGCCTGAGGAAGGAATAAAAAAATACAAATTTTTCGATACGCTGAAAACTGGTTGCTCATAATTATAAAAATAGGCTCATTAGTAAAATTGGACCTGATTACTTAGATACCATACAGTGAATCACTCGGGCCTCCAACCCCTTCCAGCGGAAAGGGACCTTCCATTCTTTTCTTTTCTCGAAGGAAAAAAAGAATCAACCTATTTTGAAGTATAAAATACATCATTGGTCAGGGTGTGAATCCGAATTTTAGATCAAGTTTTAACTATAGTCATTTTCAATGTCTTCTGATCATATAGGTTGTCTCATGTAACGATATTCTGAAAAGTTTCACCTTTATTTCCTTCACTGATAGCACTCCGCACCACTCTTGTCCATTCAGACGAATAATCCTTTCCATTTCTTCAAAAAAACCAAGCTTAGTTGATTCTGACATTCTTTTATTGATTAAAGCGCTGAAATTTTTCGGCGAAGTAGTTTCCGACTGTGTGGGTATGACTGTAAAATTTATATGACTGATCTGCGATGTAAAAGGCGTTACAACTGTAACACGATGGCCAGCTGCCAACAAACTTCTCATTATTGCTTCATTAAAATCATAATGATTTCGGGCGGGAAATATGAAAATGCCCAATATTTCAGCGGGATGTGTCAGTGAAATCCAGCAAAAGGATACCAGTGTTATGAACTAGAGCGTAAAAAAAAAAGAATTTAAAAATAATATTGAAATAGGATATTGCACAGAAGAGTGAGACATTTAATTCATTGAATATAGTATGTTGAGATACGTAGAATTTAGAAAAATATATACACAGAAGATCTATAAGTTATACCTCACAAAATGACAAACGTCGAAAAAAAGATGGCAGTCTTTATGTTATACTCACAAGAACTTTGCATAGTAACATTGTTCTGCCTATAGTTAAATTAAAGTATATTGAACTGATGCGTTGGTAGTTTACTCGTGGATATCTACACAAGTAGATAACATTTAGAGGAAAGATATCCCCTCTGAAATAAAAATTCATTGAAAATTAGTAGGTACATCATTGCTCCTGATACTTATTGGTACAAAAACTGAATCACCAATTTAGTTTAATGTAACATAATTTCATTAGTATCACATTATAGCCTATTAGCTTATAGGTACAGTGAAACCTCTTAACAACGGACACCTCGGGACCGGAGAAAATGTCTACTAATTGGAGGTGTCCGCTTAGAGGGAGTGTCCGCTATAGGAGTGTAAGAAGGAAAGTGTCTGCTAAATAGAGTTTATTTAAAGTTTCGTCATTTTATTTAACAAAAAAAAAAAAAAATGAACTTGGAAAACAGTAAGTATATAAGCACATAATAGGACATATGAAAATTATTTAAAAAATGACGTAATTGTAGTTTGCCCATTCCGCAAGAGCTCGAACACTTAATTTTTCATCTTCATGAACTTTTAAAACTTCAATTTTATCCGATAAGGAAAGACTTAGAACTCATATTCACAATACACTGAAGCAATAACACCGAATGAACAAGCTATGACATACCTACACTTTCATTCAGGCTTAGAATAGATGTGTCTTATCTTACTTTTTTCCTTTTTTTTCTTCATTTTTACGCATTTACAGTATTTGAATGGCAAAATTTTTGTCCGTTTAATAGAATGTCCGCCTATCAGAGGTTACAATGTATTTTTGCCATAACACTGCACGGGACCAAGATTTTTGTCCGTTTATTGGGGTTGTCCGCTTAATGGAGTGTCCGTTAAGGGAGGTTTCACTGTATAATACAAAACGTACTCCTCCAACACGTAGCTTGGAAGCAAGACTGTAAATTTTTTAGAGATTTGGAAATTATACGCTTTTAAAATGTAAGTATTGAGTCTTAATTCTTGCATTTTTATGAGACAAAGTGACCATATTATACTGTCGTAAGAAAATGGATTACGAGTACATCACATTTCAAGATTATCTCTTTACTAGAAACTATAGAAGATATAGTCTGTATAATACCCTGGTCCTAGGATTAAACTCCTTACTGCTCTCGTAGATGGTACTTTGATACATGTCTTAGTATTTTTGTCTGCAAATTGATATGCTGTAAGGTGTTTTTTGCTTTTACTTCACTATAGTAAAAAGTGTTACATTCAATATGTAGGCATACCTGTTTGAATTCAATTGAATTTCGGAAGTTTGGAACCAACGGATGTAACAGTCTTTAGAAATTAGCAGGGCACATATTCAAGAACAATGACGCACACTCGCGAATTATTTTCTTCATGAAAATCAAGTGTTCTTTACAGACTGTCCTATCATTTTTAATTGATTCTAACTGCTCTACCAGCCGATTTTCACGTGATGCTTCAAGACTCAATACGTTATCATCCCATTGATTGATGTTTGTGTAGGCTGAAAAAATATTTAGTCGACATAATAATGGAATAAACCACTACATACTCGCATATCTCCTATTAAATAAACTATATTTCTTGAGTGCTATACTCGAAACCATCGAAATTACTTTTCAAATAATAATTCCTCGCATTGGTACCTAATCATATTCACTAACGCAAGAAATAAAATTTTCAGGCATATTATAATATGAAAATGATCACACTTACTGTTTTTTTATTTTATTTATCTGAAAATATTTTCTATACAAAACAATCGAAAATTTGTGAGAAAGTTTTAGACTACAGAAAGCCGATAACCCAAAAATAACGATTACAATCATTGCAAGTGCAATGATATCGAATAATAAATATTGATAATAAGGCGAATCGGCTTCAATTGATCTGAGGTGATGAGCTCCTTTATGCCTCAGTACGTATTCCGTCCAATACACGACCAGTTCTGATGGTGATAATTGTTCATCCTTAAACCTTTGTGACAATTCTTTCATATTTCTGTCGTACCTAAAAAAAAAAAAAGGAGTATACGTCCATCAACAGCATTTCGTTTAATAATAATTTATTTTCATCGTAAGCACTTGTGGCTCACTTCGTTCCATTTATGACTTCGTTTATGGCTGCTAATAATTTTTCTTCAGTTAATTCGAAGATGTCCAAATACAATCCCACACCCAAGCTCTCCAAGAGAGCAGCATTGTCAAATTGATCGTAGATTATTGGAATCAAAATCATCGGTTTACCAAAATAAATGGACTCGTATATGCTGCTAATTCCACAGTGACTGATGAACGCTAACACATTTTTGTGAGCTAAAAGGTGAACCCAGCCGGAGGAAGAAAGAAGTGAAGATATAGAAAGACAGAGAAAGTATAGGGACGTGTTAAAGCGATCAAAATTAAAAGAGGAAGTAAAAGATAGTTCAGAGGAAAGAAAGAAAAAAGTGAAAATTAGTCAAATTATATAACCAATGCAAAATATCAAAAAAACGAAAATAAAGTAACTCATTTTGTGTCTCTGTTTATGATATCGTGGCTTGGAGATCCTTGAAAACAAGTTTCGAGAATTTTGTCACATCGTAATGCTTTCGTTTGATTGACAGACATTACCTAGTACTTCTTTTTGTGGGAACCATTTGTTTAGCATAACATTTCCAGACAGGCCATCAATGTCTTCGACAGACTTCCATAAAACACGTTGTGGAATTTTGGCAAACACATTTTTCAGAGCAGTTTTTACCTTCGGATCGAACAAATCACTTCTTACTTGGGTTCCGGTTGAAAATAGAATTACTCCGTGCTCGGCCTCGTCTATGAATTTTTTCAAATTCTAAATGATAGGAATTTAGACGAACAAAATTATTGTAATTCAGATAAAATAATATGCTAACGTTTTCGTAAGCTATCATTTTACAAACTCACAGAGATTTGGAAAAACTAGAGCTATAATTTTTTTGAAAAAATTCTTTGAATATTATTGATAAGTTCAGAGGGTAGATCCTTGAATAAATTTTATAGATTTCATCAAACATAAGATCAATGATGGAATGAAATTAACCCTTTTTCACTTTAATTATCGATGTTTAAAAATGTGCACTAACTTCTGGAAGTGGATCCACTGTCGCAGATTTCACATGAATTCCTCCAATATTGATGGCATTGGGGACCATGGCTCTAGGGAAAATGCTGTCGTGATTATTGAAAAATATCAGCGACATTTTCGGATCAGGTGAATCCAAATTTTGGTCTGGATAGGTTTTATAAATGGCTTCTGCTTTGGCCTCTGCGATAAGGAGTATTATTTTTAATTTGATCGCATCCACTATATTGAGTACTCTTTCAAAAAAGTTCATCTTAAAGTTCTTTTTGTACGCTTCTGCAGGATGAGTCGATAGCATTCGCAGATTCCCAATGGAATTATCAGCAGCCATATGCGAACGAAAAGGCACTGAACCTATGACTGGAATATTATGCTGTTTAGCAGACAGTAAGTGGCATGGATATATTCCTATTGCACTTACAAAAAGGACGTCATAATTTTTTATAGCCTGCAAACATTAAGTATAAATGGGTAAACTGAAATAAAATGGTGAATTTTACTCAAGTGTTTAACAGTGAGGTATTCAGAATTCTCACGGCACTTGGAGCGAAAAAGGTGCTATGTTCATTTTTCTTAATTTAAAAAACAGATTTAATTTTTTTTTTGTGAAATATCTCAAAAGTGATTTTTCCTCTGCTTTCACAATTATTATTGAGTGCAAAATAAATGGACACTCTCAATTCCAACTCCTGTCCTGAGGGAAATTGCAATAGTCTTTTTTTTTTTGAGAGGGGGAACCTTCCAAAATTACAGTTTCCTTAAAGTGCTAATTGCACTTCACACAATTTATTAAATATAGACATAGCTACTTTTGCTTTATGGTATTGATATCTCACTTGTTTGCTAACGTTGACTGTGGTTGTTAAATATTTGATTTTATCAATTTAGAATTTATTCTCACTTACTTTCAGTTCTTTTGAAGTTAATGCATTATGGCAGTCCTTCTCAGCTACATTTAAGGCGTTTAAAGCATATTTAAATGAAGACACATTTGGTCGAGCTGAAGGAGCATATGGATTCGTTTTTTTCGATGTCTCAATTCTTGAATTTATTATCGTTAAATTTTGGTGAGGCGAGTCTGATGAAAATGGAGCATATAAGGTGACATGGTGATTAGCCGCTAGTAAACTTTTCATAATAGCTTCGTGAAATATGAAATGACTTTTACTCTGTATAGGATATATGCCTAATATATGAGCTGACTGCTGCAACTTGAAGTAATGGCAATAGCTCCATGCAAAAACCTAGAGCCACAATCATGAATTGTAGTGTTGCATTAGATAATAATATGTACTTCTATACTCTTATATGTCATGTTACAAGTGGGATAGATCATAAATATATGGCTTTATGAGCCATTTTTCAAAAGCACTACAAGAGTTTTGAGTATGGGTCCTGGAAACCCATCTCAGCCATTCTGCTAGTAGCTTTCTAAAAATATGACATCGACTACTTACCAGAAATTTTACAAGCAGCATTATATAATTCTTTAATCAGAATTTTTATTCCTTGTACTTTCTCTCGAAGTAGTGTATGTTTAAGTAGCTACGTTAAAATATTCGTTGATGTTTTTGTTCAGAAACTTATTTCGGTAGAAATGAAACTAATTTGCATATGATTCCTTTACTTATTTGAAGTCGACATATGAGTACATTAAACTGTTTATAGGTAACAACGACGAAGACGAGCTAAATTAAAATATCGACATCAACGAAAATATATTGACGATAATAAAAACTCTCGATAATACATTTGTAGCACAGCTACACCCAACAGTTTCATTTCACTACTCTTATCTTAACCTACTACAATTAAATTCACTAAAAAATTTAATTTGTATCTCTCTAATGAGGATGAAGAGAAAAATTCTATCTTAACTTATCACTCTTATTTTACAAACAGAATGATCTTGTTGACATAGTGATGACTTCTATTAGATCTGTATTTTTTTAAATTTTTCATCTTCGAGAACCTTATTTTAAATGTGTTTAGTTAGTTTGAAGTAAATAAATTGGCGAGTATGAAGTAACTTGAATTTATTTTATAAATCAACTAGCTATTCTTACGTTTCACTCAAACCATCGTAAACGACGAGTACCTAATTTATTTTTAATTTTAATTTGTTACAGGTAAGCTTCAAAAGTAACGGAAAATTTGATTTCTTGTGGATATAAGCTCTATCTGTATGAGAGATTTGGAGAATTGGATCATGAAGGATAATGCAACAGGATGTCAAAACTGAAATGAATTCATAAAAAATGTAAAAACATGGATTACGGGTTGAAACCAGGTTTGTGAGAAAATCATTTATTTAAATCATAATTCGCACGTTATTGGAAAAATGTGAAAACTTGCTAAAAATCATAACTATAACAATTCAACTGCTTCTTAGTGATGGAAAATATCAAAGATTTGTTTATCGATAACTACCGATATACGTCGATAATTTTGCCATCATTATTTTATCTGTCTATTTTGTTTTCTGCCACTAAAAGGAAGAAAATAATTGCTAAAAATACGCTTTTGGGAGTAAAATTTTATGGGTAAATACTTGCCATGATGATTCCTGAAATATAAATGTTTTTGTTTTCTCAGTTTTTCTGATATCTTATTTGCTCACTTCGAGGTACCCATAAAAAATTTGTTTATTGCCTCCAATATAAACTTTGCTCGTTCATGAAAAATGTTTTTAAAAAACTGGGAGGCTTTTTCTTTGAACTAGGAGTGCAAGTATAGTACACCTAAATATACATACATCATTTCCTCTTTCACATGAAACTGGTTCCAGTATTCTGCGTTTCTGATGTTTTGTGATTTTATGAAGGTGGTAAACTTACTTTTGGGACAGCCCTCACATAGGTACTTAGAAATGTTTGTATGAATTCAGAAGCTCTTCTTAAGCAAAAATCATGAACGAAGGAAAAATCGAAACTGTCAAAAGCGGAATAAATGAGCAGAAATTTTCCATTTGGTCTACAAAAGGCATTAGGTTGTGACTAATAATCGTCTTTTTCTTCGACAAACAATCCCATTAGGGTTTACTCAAACGCTCGAAAGCCAGTCAGCATCAGAGTTTCACAAATCGAGAAAGGAAATGCTTTTGTTTCAACGCGGTTAACCACCCCCTTTTAAAACCCCCTTTGTACTGTAATATGACGAAGATGGCTGTTGAAAGGTTTGCCTAAAGAAATCGTTGCTCGTTGATGTGAACAACTGGCGGGGGATGGGGGAGGATTGGGGGTGCCAATGCAGTGGTATTTTTGTGTAAACGTATTATTTGTGCGCTGCGAGGATCATCTCAGCTGTGCGAATACACGGCTCATTTATCTAATTTACAAAATATTTCGTTCCGTTTCTCGAATTTTCAGCATATTTCACGAGAACGACGGTGTTCCGTGCAGGGAATATATAAGGTAATAACAAAATGGTGTCTGTGAATTATGACAGCGTCTCTGACACTCGTCGTTTCCGGCGACAATGAAAAATAAAATTTTCCTTCTGATAAAGGATGGTGTATCTAGTGGAACGAAACTGTGTGTGAATCATTTGCTCCATAAATCACAAACTTGTTGAAACAGCAACGCTTTCTGAAACAACGATATTTTGGGTGACATCAATTTTTGGTTTGTCAGGCTGCAGTGGCTCAAGACGATTTTAGAAAGTGTGAATATTGTGGATGAACAAAAAAGTCTCCACAGTCTGAAAGTAAATTTCTCGTTTGAAATCAGAAAATTTTGGAGGCAAAAATGTCACCAGCGTCTAGAGAAAAGGAGACCCCTCGTCTTCTGGATTCAGTTCTAAGACTTCTTAATTAATAAAAGTGAACTTGGGAGGTGACAAGAAGGTTATACTTCCAGAGCTGAAGTTAGCCCCCCCTCCCACTCAGTTCGAAGAAAATTACTAAAATTTTGATTTACTTGTACTTACCGAAATCGTCTAGACAACGTTATAATGTTTTTCTTTTTTACGGAGTCTTCTTATCAAGTGTGTCTTTTAGTGACTGAAAAAATTCTTACCTCCTCCCCCCCAACTCGCCCTCCCCCGAATTATATCAAATAAAGTCTGCGTATGCAAACTCATTTCAAACTTATTCCGTTATTATTACTGGCCAGCAATGCCATTTAATAAAGTGACGTACAATCGCTCAGTTATTTCACATGTATTCAAGTATCCAAAGTCATTTTCCACATTTATTGTAATTATTTGACTGAATATGCGAATTTTAATTTTCCGTTTTGCTAAAATTATTTTTTTGAACAAGCTTTTGGTCAAAATTCATTATAAGTATTATAACTGCAGCTTAGTGTATTTTCATTTAAGGACACATTATGCTTTCTCACAAAATAAATATTGTCAAAAGTATTTTACTATATATAGGTATAGTTTCCTTTTTGAATTCTTCTTTCTGCCCACAAAAGCGAGAGTATATAACAGGAATATGGTTGATAAAAGTAGAGTACATAATTTACCTCTCCTCTCCATTCTCTCCTGCTCAAAATTTAAGATCAAAGTGAAACACACTCATTTCAAAGAAGAGCAGAATTTTTCAACTTGTTTATAATTTTTACCATGTTTTACTATAATAAACTACTCAAGAATACGTTCTCGTATTCTTAGAATAAATAGTGGGTTTAGAGGGGGGAAAAAAAAAGAAAAACTTTTTCACTCCAATTTTTCAAAAAGGAATTTTCGTGAAAAATAGAAGAGTAAAAGGGAACACAGAATATCCGCGAATAATTTTTGCTCTTCTTTCTATTTGTTGGAAAAACTTTTGCGACTAATCAAAAAGTTTTGCTAGCTGGAAAATGGTGGAAAAAAAAGCAGCACTACGTAAAAGCTATCGTTTTATGCATGAAAAAGGTTTTTTTTGTCGAGGTACTCTTTTTCAAACGTCTCATATGTATAAAGGAAAATATTCGTCTTATTTTCAACTTTTTTTATTCCTATTTCTATTATTATATCAAATTACTGAAAAAAAAAAACGTTTATTTTGCGGTTATGCGGTTCACGTTTTGTATTTCCTCAATTTTTCTTGTACGACCATTTTCGTATTTTCATCTTCTCTCTGTCGGGGTAAAGATTTTCATGCTGCAACTTTTTTATTCCACAAATACGTTAGTGAGAAGCTGATGAAAAGAGACGATGGAAATAATGAAAGAGAGAGAATGCGTTTAAGTTTTGTATTTTCCTCTGTCCAGAGACGAGTGGAAAGGAATTTTCTTGCCAGTTATACGGTTATAATAATAATCTTCGCCTAGGAATTGCAAAACTTTCTCTGCCAGCAAGTTTAATTTAATTTTCGCAAAATTCGTCCCTCCACCTAATCGGATTACGTATTTTCGAAATTTATACAAGACGAGGTATTTATTTTAGGTACGATATTCCAGCCTTTAGCTTTGCACTTGTTGTTTTTGTTTTACAGACTTTTGGTCGTTTTCTCAACGACAAATTAAGTAGCCTTCTTCAAAAACGAAGGCTGCTCAGCAGGTCGCGCTTTATGCGGTCGAAGAACTCAGGTGGTGGGCTCACTGAATTCGTGCCGAAATTCTGCTTCGGTGTGACTATTATAGTAGAAATACGAAGGCTTATGTAGATGACTCGAGTGAGAAGAAGAAGTTGAAGAATCAAAGGTGAAGCGATATTTAATTATTTGTTCAAGGAGGCACAGTAGACATTGAAATGTTCTCATTGCTGCTTACCTTTCAAACTTGGTAGATTTTGCCTCTTTCAATTTTCTTAAATTGTCTCTTATCATTTTTGAATAACAATTTTCAATTATTATGACCGATTAGTGCTTCTTGATAATGGAGAGATGAAAGAGGAGGGGGGTTTGTAAGAAGTAAATATGAGTTAATCAAATGCTTAGCAATAACTAGTTGGCTTTCCTATCAGAATGTGAAGCCGATTTTGTTGGATTAAATCAAGTTAAGCTGTTATATTCTGTGGCTCAGTTGGTTGGGTGACCACTCTACTTTCACTCCAAATCGGCTTCCAATAAATCGCACCGTGAGTTTTCACCCTTTCGAGACATGCAAACTCTTTAGCTGAAAATTTCCCCAACTGCATTCTCAGTTTACTGAAAATTGAGTTTGTGAATTTTGGAACCACACCTTAAATTGGAAACCTTGCTTAAAGAAATACGAACCTGATTTCTGTGGAAACAAGAATACATATATCTAATCTGAAATCGTGGCCATTCAAATCATTGAAATATAATGAAGCTCTCAATGCACGAGTAGATCTAATCATTTCATTGATACTCGTACCACCCTTGTCCTTTATACTTCTCTTCTTGGTTATTTGCTTGAAAATATTTTCGAAGCAGAGACTCTCAAGTGAACACCTGCTAACATTGGTGCCGTGCTTAAAAAATATAACGACTATAAACACATTATAATAATAAAATAATTTTCACCGCTAGTGCACTGCAGGAATTCTGTTTTAAATTCAATGCTAAACTTTGTGTTTGGCAACAAATTAGCATAAATAACTTTCATTGTACGCGTAATATGAAGTGCACTGCATTGAATAAGGATGAGATGGAAAGAATAAGAAGAGAAAGTTGAAAGAAGTGGAAGAAAATGAAAAAAAGTTCGGTCGCAAAAAAAAAACCTTAAAAATGACAAAAGTATACCGTGCAAAAAGTAATTAGTTTTGTATTACAAAAGTGAAAACGAAGTGAAAAAAGGTTGGAAAAAAAGGGAAGAATTTGCGATGCAGTCTGAAAAAGGTCGAGTAGTCAGATACGTGAAATACAAATGGACTAATTAATTTAAAACGAGAATGGTGCGAAGAAAAATGTTTCCTTTTTTCACCCACTTTAGAGGTATTATAGCAAAAGTGAGAGAGAGTGAGAGAGAGAGAGAGAGAGAGAGAGAGAAAAAAAAAAACAACCTCAAATTACTTTCTTTTCTCATTTTTCCAGACAATTAAAATTCTTTGAACGTTAAATGAAAAAGAAGTCGAAAGAATAGGCTGAAAAAAATTACGAAAAATTATGCAAAGTACTTCGAGAAAAAAAAAGTGTCTGTATAATTATTCGCTGTCTCACTTATCATATTATTGTGGTAGACACTTGATTATAAACGATTTACTGTTTGTATGCCCCGGCTTGAAATTTTTTATTCATCCCTTTGCTGGTGCAAATAAACTACTGTTTGTCGACTTGGAATTGATAATATTGTAGCTTTATTCCAGAAATCCTAGGAGAGATGAAAGATAAAATTGTCAACATAAAGGATTTTGACGATAAATAAAGGTAACTACATATGCATTGTCTTATTAGTTAACTGAAGTATATATAAAGGATATAGATATTATTTTATGAGTTTAATTGGCAGTATAAAATGTTCTTTGGTGTGGTACACCTATGTCTTGAAAGGTTTGCTGTTTGTATTTTTTTAATATATTTTTTTTTAATGAACACAGAGTTTTCTTGATTATCACTTCATTCAGACGTTTTGCTTCATATTAGTCACATGAGAAAGAATGGCATGGAAGGCATGACGGTTTATCAGATTCCGTCTCATACAAAAAACAACCCCTTTAAACTCTGTCGGTAATTCATTCTTTGTTTTTGTTTTTTTTACAAAAGTGAAATGTTGAGCGAGAAATCGTACTTCTGTTGTGAAACGCTAGTTTTTTTTATTTTTTAACCTGTACTTTAAGATTTTGGACCTTGGAGTTTAGACCCTATGGGCAAAATATTTTGAAAACGGATCCATTTTATTCCGGGTTATAATCCGTTTCTGGATTATAACCCGGGATTTTCCTGTTTTCCGGCTTCTAAAACGGATTTTGAACGGATTGTAATCAGTCTTGCCAGAAATGAGTCCGGGTTATTTTCCGTGAAGGCTGTTTTATGATATTTGTTGGCCCGGGTTATAATCCGTGAAACCGTTTTACAAACGGATTTAGAAAAATTGCCCAAAAATTATCACTGATTATAATCAGGAAATCCGTTTTACAAACGGATTTGGAAAAATAATCAAGATGACAAAAATATCTGCAAATTTTCAGATCCGATGGTCGAAAATAAAAACGGACTGACAACGGATAAAATTCTCATTTTCCGGATCATTTTCTCATTTTTTGCCCATCGGGGAAGATGTAAAAAGAAAAACGATCTAAGAACACATACCAGATAGATATGCCGGATTTCAAAAGAATTATCCTGGTCCTGAAAAGTATCGGATTTAGTAATTTTTTGTTGTACCTAAGTATAATGTGTAATATTTTGAAAATAAGATAGGAATGTAATCGAATTTCATCAGTTTGAGGTACCCAAAGTACGAGTTGCAGTGCAGGGTGAACGAAATTTCAGCTTATTTTTTCCCTATACGTCGATCTATCATCATTTGTTTGAAAAATACTGTCAGTCATAAAGTTGGGTGAAATGACAACATTTCACGATAGCATGATCAGCTTAATGTTATTTTGTTATATGATGGCACATTATAACCAACTTTCTTTCATTTAACATTTTGTGGCTTCAACTTTCTACTTCAGTTACACAAAAAGTTTGTTTTCCATCAGTTAGGTAAATAGTTTAAAAAAACTTTTTTTTTTTGTGACGTATTGTACAAAACTTTCATTTCCGGGAGATTTTTCCGATCACTGGCAAAAAATTTCAGCTAACCGGCAAAAGTGCCTGTCGACATTTCAATATAACTCAGCCCACTGGAAAACTTTCCAGCCAATTGGCAAAGATGCCAGACCCACTGGAAAAATTTCCCGATTGACTAAAAAAGTCTACATTGTTGACTGGAAAAATTTCCCACCTACCTAGGAAGTGTCCCAGCCAACTGAAACATTTTCCAGCCGATTGAAAGTTTTAATTTTTGCTGTCGATGGGTTATAACATTGCTTTATGAATGAACATTTTTTTATTGGGATATCTGTCCTTGACTTTATCTTGTGCTCGATCAAAAACCGTGAGTCTTTGCAAAGAAGCAGGTGTTTAAATACTAGAGATGAGTGAAGCTCAGAATTTTAAAAATCGATACTATCGATACATAATGGCCTTACTATCGATAATATAGATAATTATCGACATTTTTTTGTGGAATTTTCGTGCAAAATGGCATGAAAAGCCCTTTTTGTGGCCCAACCCGATGGGCAAAAAATGAGAATTTTGTCCGTTGTCAGTCCGTTTTTATTTTCGATCATCGGATCTGAAAATTTGCAGTTATTTTTGTCATCTTGATTAATTTTCCAAATCCGTTTGTAAAACGGATTTCCTGATTATAATCAGTGATAATTTTTGGGCAATTTTTCTAAATCCGTTTGTAAAACGGTTTCACGGATTATAACCCGGGCCAACAAATATGATAAAACAGCTTTCACGGAAAATAATCCGGACTCATTTCCGGCAAGACTGATTACAATCCGTTCAAAATCCATTTTAGAAGCCGGAAAACAGGAAAATCCCGGGTTATAATCCAGAAACGGATTATAACCCGGAATAAAACGGATCCGTTTTCAAAATATTTTGCCCATAGGGAATTGTTCTACATTTTAATCAATTTTTCACACATTCGTTACTATCGATAAGTCAAATTTGTTATCGTTAGATTTGATGCGATGGATCATTATCAATAATATCTACTTTGACCTTTTTTTTTTTTTTTCGCTTACGCAAACTTTAATATGTATATTCACGCAGTTTTGAAGTGGGCTGCCTTATTATTGCATCAATTTTGGTATGCTAACCCAAGCCAAAGGAGTCAGATATTGATCCGAGTAAGGGAATGCCAACTTATGCTAAACGGTTGGATCTTGTGAATTTGGGGCGACCTGTCAAAGGTCATGTCCTACGGGCAGTTTTACAGCACCGACATAATTATGCCAAATAATAGGGCAAAGCACGACCAGCCAAATATCTTGGCCAAGATGGGAGACTAATAAAAAGGGGAATATTTGAGATTGCCTCAGAAGCCAAAGTGAAATAGTGTCGCATATACACTGTACATGCAAAATGATGGCATCCTAACATACCCATACCTTCTGGTTTATATGGGACTAGTCACCTCGGCTGTGAGACTAAGACTTATGTCTTAACGTCTGCGGGTAATACTTTGACTCATCACTAAAATATGTACCCTGCTTCCCCATCACATGGCAAATTTTAGGAGACAGGAAAAACAAAACAAAAATCAAAAATAGCTGTCCAAAATCGTACGTAAAGTAGTCATCCGAATTTATGGCATCCAAAGAAACGGATTCAGAAAAAAAATTCGAGGAAATGGATCTGGTAACCGTTTCGAGTGCAATTATCAGTATGGTTTGTGACGTAACACGTCAGGACAGATTCATTTCATAATATTATGTCGACCAAGCCATAGATAGTAACCAGGAAAGAAACGAGGAAAAATGCGAAAAACTAGCGAAGATTTTCTCGTTACATTTGTTGAACAGACATCTCAAGTCAGAGACTGTTATCAGAGAGAGAGAGAGAGAGAAGAAAATGTAATCGAATGAAGAGCTTTTTTGAGCTCTCCTTTTTTTTCCTTTTCAGGTTACCATCCACCCAATTACCTCAAACACATCGTGGTCTCGTTAACGAACGCCCAGCGAGACAGAACACAAATATCTGCACTTAATTTTCTCTTTTCGCCGGCCCGAATATTTCGACAAGGCCACTTTAAAGCCTCCACACTGTGGCGCAGGGAAAGCGTGGAAAACCGACGGTTTTATTGCAATTAGACGGTTCATCAATCATGGACTGTGGTACGTCTGAGGGTGGAACGATAATGTGGGGAATCAACTACACATATATCCTCGTGTGGTACAGCAAAAAAAAAAAACAAACAAACAAAAAAAAAAGAGAAAAGAGAAAAGGTTGATGCCCCTGAAACTCTTTTAAAATTTGGAGCATCGAGACTGGCGACCTGCAAAAGGAAAAATAGGGGAGACGCGGGGGGAAAAAAAAGAGGAAAAGTAAGGCCTTTAACCGAGAAATGCTGGTAGGACAGTTATTAATGGTTCTCATCCTCTGTGCCCGCATACCCTATCGCTCTCGTCTTTGTGAGAAATGCCAAAAGCTTTCTAAGAGTCTTCTGTATGCGATGCATGTGAAAAACGTTCCCAGCAAAAGGATTTTATTAGCTTTTAAATAGCGGTGATTTTCTTCATGCTGGTCCATGGGGAGCTGCGCATGTGTTGGCGACTTCGCTGACGATCCACATTCCACATTTTAAAATGCTGCAAAGCTCCAGATTTATGAAAATTTTCCAAAAAAAAAAAAAAAAGTAGATATGAAATTAAATGAGTTGATGTCAATATAATATGGAGCCAAGTGGTCGAAGGCCCTCCAAAGTAGAACAACTCTATGGGTGAATGAGTGTTGACACACACTAATATGTGATAAACTGAATTTTACGTTTAATTTTTTTCAACGCAAGTTTGTTTTTTTTTCATCTCTGCGAAGAACAGTTTTTATAGAAGTGACTGGACCAACACATAGTCTTTTATTTTATTTCTTTCTAGTCAAAGGATATGTACGACATCATAATTTCTTCCTTCCTTTCTATTCCCTGAGGAGTTGAACACTCTTTCTTACTTTTTTCCTCTTGTAACGTTTCTTCGTTGCAATTTTTTTCCCTGTCAATAACATTTGTAACATTTTTGTCGATGGAAAGACGTGCTGAAAGTAAAACGAAAATGGAAAGGCACATACATGTCCTACATATTTGTAAAAATTTGCCCGTGGCTGCTTTATCACGTGATTTTTTTCCCCCCTCCTATGTCTCTGTACCATTTCCTCTTTCTATTTTTTCCCTGTAATAAAAATTGTCAGACTTTCGGCAGCTCAATTTATTAACACGTTCCTGGATTCGTAACGAGTACTTTTTATCAAAGAGCAGGCTCAGTTTTTCGTTTTCTTTTTTTCTTTTTTTTTTTTCACTTCCATTCAACCAACCCCTTCATGTCTAGTGCCTTTACTGCTTCTCGCCACCCCTCATATTACGCATCCTTTTTTGCTTCCTTTTTTCGCTTCTTCGAAAAGAAAAATGAAAGTAAGAAAGTTGGAGTAAATTGAATTTCATCATTTGGCACGCATCGATAGTGGCGGCAACGTTGGTGAATTTTCTTCACCCATATGCTCATCCCTTTTTCAATTTTTTTTTTTTTTGGCGGAGGCACATACCTACAGTCCCACCCAGTTCGATTACAAACGAATCCCTAAAATAATACATTATATTTCTTCGATTTTCCTCGTAAAGCGTTAAAACAGGAAGAGAAATGAAACGACTTTTGCGGCTGAGGGTGAGACGATTCTGCAATAAAGTTTGTGTAGAATTTTGGTATTCAGCTCAGTGAAAGAATACAATTTCAGATTATTTTCTATTTCTTTATAAGCCTTTTCTCCATTCACATGTTTTTTCTGCGAGCAAAAACTTTACTAATTTAAAATATTGTGCTTTTCGCATTCACCTAGCTGAGGATAGCGTTTCGTTTTCACAATGAATGCATTGTGAAGAGATTATATAGAGTTGTTTTTCTGAGAAAAGTCAAAATGTAACCAAACAGGTGATAAAATATCCAAATAAATCGTGCAAAGATGAATGCAGGTCATTTTTCAAAGCAGATTTTCAACGGATCAGTTTTCTGACGAGCCATTGTCCTCGAATTTTTCGCCCCAAATCCATTTTCAGAGAGGGGAGTTATTGAGAGTGAGAGTGAAACGGTCACTCATCTATCTGAGTCGCAAAAATGTGGCTGCTTAACTTTAATTAGTCGAAGCTGAATAAAACTGTGATCTCATCCATAGTGATTATTATAACTCCTTACAATTTTTGCTAAGCATCGATTAATTCATATTTTCTACGAAGGTAGTGGGGATATTACCAGACCCATGATAAGCTATAATATATTGAAGAATGAAAAGCTTATTTGGAAAAAACCCGTGAGAAAAGGATGTTTGGGAAGAGGGATTTGGGAAAAAAGTGTTCAAGAAAATAACCAGTGAGAAAATTCATTTGTTTGGAAAATGGATTTATAAATTTGATAATCCTAAATATATTATGGCAGAATAGCTGACCCTCTGGAGACTGTTTTCTGTGATAAAATTCCAACACTTTTTCCTCGCTAGCAGCTCTCGTTCGCTCTCCACTTAAGAAATAATGCAAATCTGTTGTTTTGAAGTGTGATAAGTCTTCAGATAGGTTCTACTGATAGCTGTTGTATTAGTTGGGGGCGAGGAGTTGGCCCATATTTTATTTGTACTTTGATAAAATGTTACCGTGAATGGGGGCAACTTGGCACACTTTTTCAGCATTTTTCAACTTCATCACTCTCTATTTCCCTCATGGCAAATCACAATCTATACTTCAAATATATCAAAATGTGCGTTGAAGGCTCCACTTTTCAATTACACTCTCAAAAATTTGATCCATCAATTCTGAGTGCAAAAATACCCCCTCTCTTTTAAATGTGCCAAGTTACCCGAAAAACGGCCAACTTGGCACACAATAGATTTTTAATGCAGCATATTGGTAAAATTATGAAAATTAATAAAAAAAAATATTCAAACAAACTTCGATTGAAGAGAAAATAGGTCTATAAAGAAACAAAATGGTGGCATAATAGGTACAAAGATACTGAGAACGTCAAAATTTGTTTCCCCAAAGTTGGTCGTATGTAGCAACAAAAATTCAGTAATTAGTGGCTGCTAAGGAATTGTAAATGCAGATTCTTTATTTACATTATTATTGCTTAGCAGTCGATAAAATCGTCATTTTAATGTTTTAATACTGCCATTCAATCGGGAAAATATTGTGCTGAACATGATGAAATGGTTCAACAGTGTAGCCAATATGTTATAAACTGGTAAAATTCAATAAAATTGAAAAAAATTACTAAATGTGCCAAGTTACCCTCAATGTGCCAATTTACCCCCATTTACGGTATCCATAGTATGATTTTATCTTTTGGTATGATAATATTGCTTACATTGGAATTATTCTTATATTCTCATCTGTGACATCATTGTATGTGGGTTTAGTTTGTGTACAATCCACCGGAGCGCTATTAATGTTTTTTTAACGGTATTTATTTTTATTGTTCCTAAAACCGGATGGTGTCGTTTCTATTTGTATTATGTTTGGTTACCTTCTCTGTTACTACATATAATTTATAATAATGATGATAATTATATGTGTATGGAAATTACGAACTGCATAATACTCTAATAACCTAATTTTACAACACCATGATGAGTGGTATACTGCCAAAAAAAAATTTAAGTTTTCAATAACCTCTTCTCGTAAAAAAAAAAATTACTGCCGCAGAAAATGTACGAGATGACAAAAAAAAAACAATAAGACAAAAAGAGAACAAAGCTCGCTAAGAACAATACCGAGTTAGTGAGTAGAAGTAATGCAAAGGAAAGGGGAAAAAATGGCTTTTTCTTTGTAATAATCGCTGTTAGGAGAAAATTGCGGAGAGGTAGCAGGAGGGATGAACCGATGGCGGAGAGGGGGGCTGCACGAGAGTTAGACCGGAAAAATGGATCGAAAAACGTAAATGGAAATTGGAAAAAATGTTGAAAAGAATGCCTCTTCGCTTTTTTTTTTTTTTAGTTTATCCTTTTCTCTCTCGTTTTTCTTTTCGTTTCCATTCCTCCGTATTTCTATCCTCTTCGTCTTTCTTCTGCAAATGAAAATGTGGCGGCCAACATCTGGCAATCGTCCAAGTACTTTTGCGTATACTTGGATGTATTTGGATGGAGACAAAAATACCTCGAAAGGGGGGTTAGTCGGGGAAATGTTCCACACTCGAAGTTTTGCGAATGATCTACTAATCGCTTATAGAAATAGTGCTCTCTATCTGCTCATTCAAAAAATGCATTTTACAAAAACACTCATACATCTTCATATACGAGTTTCGATTACGACTCGTATAGTCGATAATTTTTATATTTTTCCCCAAGAAGTTGTCGTTTTCCTCTTCACTATTTTCTCAACTACATTTTATTCGAATTCCGTTCCTGTACTATATGTGAAAATCATTTTCGAAAAAAAAAAAAAAAAGCTTTTAACTACATTTTTGATAGGCTAACTCGACAATAGAAGAAAATATACGATCGGGCCCCGAGTGTAATGGAAAAAGTGAAATTAAAGTGGAAAAGCAATTTATAGTTCGAAGGTAAAGTGGGTACTATAAAATTTTGAAAAATTGCTCTTAATCGAGAAAAAATCTATTAAAATGGAAATATGATACTCTATTTTTTCCCCCTCTGGAGCCTCTGAAAAAAAAAAACAACACAGCCAATTGGATTATTGTTGACGCAGCAGTATAAGATTCGCTGTAGGCTATCGTTATTTAACCATACCATTTTTTCTGGTACCTACCAAAAAGAAAGAAAATCGCATACGAAAGGTGAAAATAAAGATTTCAAATGAATTTTTAATGGAGGGAGGTCTATCTCATGTTACCAACTTAACTTCATTATCCTACAAGGCTTATTTGCAGTTATATAGCATTATTTAATTCTTTGAAAAAATAAAATATAAGGTCATTTATTTAGGGGGTGAACTGTGAAGTCATTGAGGGATTTAGGTCATCTGAAGGTGGACGTACAATATTGGCTCAAGTAGAGTTAAGACTTGAGAATATATGGTTTCCAAACGTTAGAAAAAGACGTTCACTTAAGAACTCTCTTTTCTCTCACTTTTTCTTCCATTGATCTGAAATTTTTATTCAATCTGTTGTCAAAGGATAACTCCATTGGGGCGTGGTTATGAAAACTAAAAATATCGCTAGAAATTGTAAATAAATTACAAATTAGTAAATTAAGCAAAACAGCTCCGACAAAGTATCTGGCCCAATTAAAAACGGAATTTAAACTATTTCATTAAGGTCGCATTCATATTTTGCTTTTGTAAAACACTGTTTCGAAGGAAAAAAATCTCACTTTCCTACAACTACGAACGCATAAATTTACGACTTGGATACAACTTTTGCAAAGTTAATGCAGGTAGACAAAGTTCTGACAGCATCTCTCTTACCGGCTTTAGTGCTTGCGTAAATATTTAATCAGAAAACTTCTTGCTACATTTCGCCAGCTTTACGACGAGTTTTAAAATTAATTTGAAGCAAAATTTTTCTTAATCGTCTAAAACCAGCGAATAAATCTGGGTAAACCGTAATTTATGTCCAACGAATCGATTCGTCGGAGAAGAACGGCGGATGTGGTAATTTATGTGGCAAGAGGTTAGGTGAATTTACAATAGAATTCGCCGAGTATTTGGGAAATAATTTACACACAAGCTGAACGTAATTTATGGTTGATGATGGGCTTTTTACGACTGCCAAGAAGAGTGAGAAGCTAGAAATGCTAGCAATTATGCATTCAGCGTTGAACTTTTCAGTTGAATGAAAACGTTAAATTGGTGCGATATAAAATTGTTGTAAAAACTTTCTGCCAAGTACAGTCTGGATTTTAGCTTGAAATTACCAGCACTGGAGGTTCTTATAATATAGGAACAATTTTTTAAAATTTGTGTTGGTTGGTAGTACATAGTATATACTCGTATAATAAACACGTCACTCTTAGTATACGTTTGTTGCTTTACCTTACTCCTAATTTTGCATTTGTAGGTAGTTATTACGAAAATTATAATTTATTTTGTCATTCTCATGTTGAACAGTGTATTGTACTCGTATAACTCCTTTAATCAACTTGAATCTCAGGACAGTGGATGATAGTCCTCAACCAAGCTATAATAAAAGCAATATCGCGACCAAAGTATTACACTAAAGATGAATTCTTTTTACCAGACGTTTAGGCTAGTTGAAATTGTGTGTGTCCGCGTGTGTCAATTTTATCGAATGATGACGTCATTATATATAAGAAGCTTGATGACGTCATCATTCATAAGCTCTATGAGACTTCAAATCGATTTTGCGCGTATTCTTTGGGTGACTAATGTTATCATAATGATGACGTCTGTCCGGACAAAACTTTTTTTGCTCTCAAACTGAGCTTAAAAATTTAACTACTAATTGAGCCACAAATTGAGCTACAAATTGAATTCAGTAGTTTATGTAAAACATGAACAATTCTATGCTCCAAGTTTGATTTGAAAATGTTTTTGCTCAAGAGAAGTCAATGAATCTTTTTTTGTATGCTCATACAGTTGCACGACTCTTCGTGAAGGCCACAGCTATTTTATTCACCTCGTCTCTTAATTTTTTTTTTTAGTTGACATACCACCTTTTAGCACTGAGGTCTCAATATATAATATACTCAATAATAAGATATGTTCAAGGTCACGGGAGTAGCTTTTTTTATAATGAAATCAAAAATAAAATAGAGAATGCTTAGGTTGTATTTTTATTCTGTAAAATATATACTCGTATGTAGTTTTAAAAATAATTCATCAAAAAAAAGTACCCCATACTCCTTTCCTCATTGGTACACAAGCAAGTTTTAATGTACATATTATAGAAAGTTTACATTCTGATCTTTACTAAAACTCACCTTTCGTGGAGAAGGTATAAATTACTTGCAGGTAATTTCAAAAATCGACGACAACGATGTTAAAAAAAAAAAAAATAAAAATAAAACCACAATTCAATTCTTGTGTAAACTGCTGCGAATAAATGTGACGCGATAATTGTGTAAACATTTTCATTTGATTTCTTTTCTCTCATCCGCTCTTCGCTTTTCTCCAGCATTCTACCTTACAACTTTTCCTTTCGCTGAAAGTAAATTTCGTCGAAAGAAGATCAAAAGATATACTCGTTTTATCTTTTTCCCCCATCAATTTCCTACCCAAACGCAACCATCTGTTGAGTTTTGTATCTGTCGAAGGTAACAATTCACTCTTCAGCAAAGGCTGACAGGGTTTCAGGGATGAAGACTGAGAGGAAGTTGAGGATACGGAGAAACTGTACGTCAAGTTGAAATTTTACTTCTTTTTTTTTTTCATACTTGGCTTTTTGTTTTCACAGAGACGAAAAGTGTTATACAAGCGACGACGTTTTTCTACCCCATGATGCCTCTATTTTGAAAATAAACAAAACTTCGTCTCTCCTTCCTTCTCCAGCAGCTACACTACTCGCTATCCGATTATTGCCATTTTATCGGGCGTCACTTTTACTCGTTTTTCCTACACAAAGTGATGAGTTTTCTTCACTTGTACGCATCCTGCAGCCACGTACGTTTATACGAGTATAGCACCTTTTTACAGTCGCTCATTTCCACTACCTTCCACTCCTACACCCCCCCTCACCTTCATCAGTATCGTATTTTCACCGAGTTAAACACGCCTTTTCAACGTTACCGGATCCCTTAATTTTGGTTTAACTTTTTTTTTTTTTCCAACAACTGCACCTACCCTCAAGTCATCGGAGGGAAAAGTGAAAAATTAATTACGAAAATTTTCCAACATCCCCTACTCGCAGTTGTGGACGAATGGGTGTTGAGTAGAGTGATATCTGGGCCAAACGTGTTATATCTGCGTTCTCGGTGGTCGTTTCCCAGAATATTACACCTTGTAGTTGGGTTTAAGGGTGGACATGAAATTTTAGTAATTTCGACATTTTGGTTGCGCAGCTAAAGTTATACGGTATAGACAAGTGCATTCGCACAATAAAGGATTTAATGGGTACTCTAGTACGAGGAATGGTCGAATTTTACGGCTAGATGTCGGATTTCTGGTGTGTTGGTGGTTTTTAATTTTTCTTTTGTGATTTCAAATTCCACGTGGCTTTCAGAAAACTGATTTTCTTTTGAAAGAAAATGGGAAACAGCCAATAAGAATTACTTGCTTTTATAGAGGTTTTTATTGTTACGGTTCTTACTTTATGACATACCTGCATAGTGACATATATGTACATATAGACAATAAGCTCAGCCATCAGTTATGAGTCATTTGAGATCGAACGGTTCTTATCATATATGTATCAATAATCTCTTCATCAGGCCTCACTATGGAAAAAGGCGCGAATGTCATTTTACAAATTCTGGTGGAGACGGGTTTTTTAATTTGCATGGAAATGATAGTAAGTGCCAGCGCGCCCTATGGGATTTTGTATTGAGTAAAATTTACGAGGTATAGTACAAACAGGTTGGACTACGCTAGTAGAGCTTCAATTTTCTTTGTGGTTTGTTAATCTTTTTAAATTTTTTTATTTTAATTTTAGTACGTATATTATTGTAGTTATTTTTTATGCATTATACGAGTAGCATGGATTATGTTAACACATCAAAGATGTGTCACAGTGACTAACTGAAACTGGCGTTTTATTACTTCGAATGAATGATTTTGCACTAATACCAGTTTTAAGTGTCATTCGATGTTATTTATTTATTTGTTTTTTTACTTTCACTTCACCTGAATGTACTTTGTACCGCCGAAAAGCTCCAGCAAAATGAATTTTTACTCGATCTATACACAATATTCGTCGTTGAAAAGCCCACGAAAATCTCGCATCGATTTTTAAATTACCCCAAGAAAATAAAAAGTAGCAATAACAGCAATATAGTGATGACTGTGCTAAATTACCAAGTCTGTTTTTTTGTGTATGTCGACCTTTTTTCTTCACTCGCTTCATTTTTCTCATTCGCTTTTTTTCTTCATTCTGTCTGGGCATTTTAATTTTCAATGCAAGTTAAATTACCACCAGCCCCGTGACAGTCACTAACTCGTTTAGCATATTTTTCTCACTCTTTTTTCCTCATTTTTTTTTCCAATCCATCTTTCATTCCCTTTCAGGTCCTGCTATTCATTTTGGTTCTTCATTAACACGATGAACGTAATGTAAATGTATCGATTTTAAAGACTTGGTAATTTATAGTCGACGAATTAGGTGCTGCACTGTGTTGGTACACCCATTTGGATTTTTTACTTTCGGAAAATTACGGCTGGTGTCACTATCATGAATGTTTTAGTCCTTCTAAATCATTCACATTTCTCTGGTTCTACCCCCATCAAAATAACTGGAAAAGGAAAAAAAAGAAGAGAAAATCCATAACAATTTTCCTTCCTTTTTTTATACAGGGTGTTGCGAAAGAAAGTTGTTTAATTGAGGTTTTGTTGATGAGCTGAATCTATTTCTATTCTAAAGACAGTAGTATAATATAGAGATTATAAAATGATTTTTGTAAAATCTTTTTAGTTACTCGATTCAGGCTTTCTGTGCAACCTTTCAGCCAGTCAAATATCCAACTTCGCAGCACCATTCTTCACTGTATCTACTGTAAATTCAGCTCCAGCGTAATTAAATTTCGCTGCTAACCGATGAAAATTAATTACGTTGAAATTTTCCCACGTCGCTTCTGCAAGTAGAAATCGAGTATATCATCCAGAATGCCAGCTGTTTCTTTTTTCTCTGCATAAGCACGATTATAGTGTGTATTTTCTGGCGCAAAATGGTATTGTATAGATACAGATACGAGATGCGACACATACAAGATGAATAGGAGACTTCGAGATGAAAAACGACGACTAAAATTACGGTTGGCTGGAATTTCAGATTTACTGGAATTCTGGTGCGAATATTTAACCGAAAACGATTTCTAAGATGAATAAATTCTAATCAGTGCGACATTATAAGCATTACAGCTAAGGCTCTATCTTAGGATAGTAATTTTGAGGAAAATCTAGTGTCACTACTCAACCCACTTTTGAATAAGAAAATATTGCTGCCAATTAATATTGTTGTGCTTTTGGTTTTTATGGGACATTTTTGAGGCTCTCATTGTGAGACTAAGTGAGTAGGAAGCACATTCTAAAAATATTTAGGATGTAACCTATTTAACTTCGTATTCTGACAATTCACTTGTTATTTTACATAAGCCTTTGATTCCTGAATGGGTGTTTGCCAAAGTGCTTTCTCATTATGGTGGCAATCATGTACTTATTGTGTTTGGCAAATTTTCAGTTGTTTTACTATATTCGAGCTATTTTGGGTAAGTGACACCAAAATAATTTATACGCACATATAATAATATGTGCATTTTTTCATTAACTGAAATGAATGTTATTGGCTTACGAAGTTATAACCTTAAAACCCCTTCCTCAGGCAGGTAGTACAAAAATATTTAAATCAAAGATAACAGAACAGAATTCATTCAAAAATGAACTTGGAAATCACTCTAAATTAAGGCTTGCCCATTGAATACGAGAAAAAAAGTCAATTCCTGGGGAAACAAATTCACAAAGTCTGCACCCTTTTTCCAATTAGCAAAAAAATTTTAAAATATTCATCTTTCAAAACTATCTCCTATCATTCTTATCAGTAGTATTACCAATTTTAGAGCACTCAAATTATATTTCAAAATTACAGCAGCCCTATTTTGCCTTTTCGGACAGTTATAGCTAAGTATTCTATTTATTCTATAAATTAAATTCTTTTCAAAAAGTGTCAGACTCGCAATCGAACTGTACATAAGTTTTATCAGACACGAAGCACTTTTAAAGAAAAGTTTTTCTACGTGCTTTTGTATTAGTATCGACGAACACATTTTTTCTGTCTCTAGTTTCGTGGCTTACACTATATTATTCTGCAGTCTCTACGTTTAGAAATTCATTCCAATCCCCAGACACTTTTTTTTTTCTCGATTTGGCAGTAGATGTGACAAAATGAGAATTATTCGATGCTATATAGGGCTGCTCTCGTGGACAAATATCGTCCATAAAGCCTAAATTGGATTCGATAAGCCGAAGACTACTCACGAGGTCGATTTCGTTAATGGAAAAATATAGGGAACAATGAGACGAAGAAAATTTAATTTGAGCTTTTACAGCTTCCTGTTACCCCTAGCCTCGCCCAATCCTGTCATTTTTTCATATTTTTCCTACCTCTTATAATAAGGTTGGCGATTAAATTTTGCCACGAATAAAAGATAAGAGGCAGGTGAGAGGAGCGAAAAAAAAAGTAATGACACTCTTTCATTTTGACAAAGGTAACTTTCTGTAGGGATTTTAACCCGTCTAATCCATGCTTTCAATGATAACGTCGAACAATTTTAATGAAATAATGAGACGTGCTATAGGCTGCTCGGTGTCAGTCATTATTCAGCCATGATCCTAACTGAGAAGTGCGAAAACGCTGTGTTGAGAAGCGATTATCGGAATTATTGGTTGGATCGAGTTATTGAAAGATGATTTTGAGACTGTGGTAGTTGTAAATTTCTTTTACATACTTTTGTACGGGTTTCCATTTAATCCCCTACGAATAGATAAGAAAATTACAGACGACCGGAGTGAATGGGGTAACTTTTTTTAATACGTGTAAGAACAGCCGGCTGTTGGTACATAAAGGAGCTGAACTGACGTGAGCCATTTACTCGATATTTTAATTACAAAGTAATCCCTACCCGGGCATATAATATGTAATCCTATTCAAAGATAGGCTGTATTAGTATTCCTAACGCTGGATTGTATTTTACAGTGTGAAATCAATACAATATTTGGAGAGAGTCGCCTGAAGGTGTTGCCTGATATTTATATTTTTTTAATTAAAAAAGGTGAGAAAAAATTGAGCTTGGTTTTACGTCATTTCATCATTTTACAAGAGGTACTGAAAAAGTAACATCCAGTACTTATGTTAGAAATTAATTATTTCCAACATAATTTTGCTGGATAGCACAGTAATTTAGTTCCCTATAGCTGGTAACACTGCCAAGGAAAAGGGAAAATTTAGATTCAGCTACATCTTGTTGTTTTTTCTTTTCTTTCACACTTCTCATTCACCATCATCATCATCATCATCATTTTTCGAGAACAAAAGTGTTTACTTGTGCCACTCTGTGACTGGTACTCAGTTTGAATCATCTCGTTCATGTTTGTTTTCTCAGTTCAGTCAGTTAGTTCTCTTCCAACCGCGGATGGAGCAACATCAAATGTTTACACTCTGTGCATTTTGCAAGTGTTTGTTCGTCATTATTAATTTGTTATTGAGCTTATTTTTTGCGGTTGTGTTCCTCATTTTATTTCCTTTAATTTTCCTTTCTGAATTAAAATTCATTTTTTGATTTCCTAATTTTTTATGTGCGAATCCTGATCGATTCCTGACAACTTTTTTCTTCTTTTCCCAGGCAATACCGACATATACTCATTCGTCCAAGATATAAACCAAGTTTGATTATAAATGTTATGTACGTACTATTCAAGTAGATATTTTCTGATTGGATTCAATTCGGTTCGATGAAGTGATTTGCAAAGTTTCTGTGAGTTTTATGTGTAAATTTTATTCCATTTTTGTTATTCATGTTCAACGATTTATAGTGAAAAGAAAAAAAAAAACTTTGTTTTAACGCTAATCACATCACATTTTTGAATTCTGTTACTCTTTTTAAATTATTTAATGATATAAGGGTCTTTCACAATAAACGCTCACGAGAAATATGTGGTTAGCAAGGGTCTAAAACTATTTTTTTCTTTTGTTATCGCCACCACTGCTTTCTCCCAACCATGACAATTCTCACGTGCTATGGAATGACTTAATTCGGTTTGATTTATCGAGGATAAATGTATTCTTCCGAAAAAGTTATTTTTCTATAATATAAAATACGGAGTATTTTTTTATATAGGGCTCATCAGAAAAACAAATTTTATGATTACGTGGATGAATTTTTTACTCAAAAAATGATACCACTGTATCCGCACAAACATACCAATCATAAATACACGGGGGTTCCACTACGGAAATAGGATCTTAGGGTGAAAAAAAAAATTCTTCTTTCTTTTTTTATGCTCTAAACCATGAAAAATTGAAAAAATTATTTTTCACCTCAAGGTCCCTTTTTGGTATGGATACCCCATTATGAAATCGTCAGAGTAATTGTCATGGTTGGGAGAATGCATTGGTGGCGATAACAAAAGAAAATAATAGTTTTAAACCCTTGCTAACCACATATTTCTCGTGAGCGTTTATTGTGAAAGACCCTGTAGCTATCTATTTCTGTTCCTATCGTCTTACGGTTATTATTTATTATGATGTACAACTTTGGTTAGCACAGGAAGATGCGAAAGTTGATGAATAATCGTATTTCTCTTCTTTTTTCTTTTTTTCCTATCAGAGTTGTAAGGGACTTCAAATAATTCGCCCGCGGGGGACCATTTTCTTTAATCCGGCAATATTTATGTTTAAAATTTTTTAAAATTTTAATCAGTAGATATTTCAGTCATAGTGAATAGTGAGAATACTGGTTACAAACAATCTACACTTATTTTTATGTAAATTTTAAATAGCCACTCGGTTTGAATTCTTTTTACATTATTTTGTTGTATCCTAGAGACACGTACCAAATTGCAAAAATAATATCAATTCAAGTTGCGTTTTATTACTAAATTTAGTTAATGTACGAGTATTTAACTCATAAACAAATCACATTGACCCAATTTCTATTTGTGTTCGCAGAATGTAAGTTAAAAGCCACGACAAAGTATCTCGTTAGTGTATTGCTGTACTTTTCCACATTCAGAGTGACATCGACGTCAGATAACGTTTGCAAACAATCAGAATATCAGTGTCACAATGGTAGATGTATATCCACCAACCGTTTCTGCAATTCCGTCAACGACTGTGGAGATAATTCCGACGAGCCGAGATTCTGTACACGTGAGTAGATATATTTCATTTCTCATCACAACTTTCTTAATTCAAGTCAATGGATGAATGAAGACCATAGAATGCTTTCAATTGAATATCTATAGGTTTATTTTCCGATGAATAAAATTATGTGTTAAAATGATTATCATATAGTGGGGCTAATGTTTGTTGATAAATTTCGAGACCGTGTTTTGAGGTTTTCTGATGACGTATTAGAATTGTGAGATCGGTTTGGTATGTTGGCTAGATACACAGCTTTGCAAGCTTAAAGTGCGAGCTCATGACTGGTCTAGCACGTTGAATTATTATTCTGTCTCCTTCCCCAAGTTGCGTTTAGCTTCATATGAACCATTACAATAATGGACATGCTATCTTCTCCTCCCTTTACTGATTGGTGTAGACTAAAATAGCCAAATAGCTGAAGCCCAATAAAAAACCTAGGTCTATCAAATGGATGTGCTGACCTATTACCGATCTGCTTCATCTTTTTGAGAAAAATGCCTGAAATGAAAACAAACCTATGCATTTATAGTAACGAGGTTAACTTGTTTTCATTTTCATCTTAGGACAGTTGAAGATAAGTATAATATTCAAATGCAGGTAAACTTAGCTATACTGAGAAGCAAAAACTTTCTGTCAGCCAATTTTGACACAATATGCAGCATTTGACGTAGGTAATATTTTTTTAAAACTGAATTATTGTGAGTAGATTGGACATAAATTGAAATATTCATATAAGCGGGTCCATTTTAGATATATTTTATTAATTTATTTCCTTCAATTTTTTTTTTTTTTTTTTTGAAAAAATGCAATACGATATAAACTCAGGTGGAAGGAAATATGAATAGGTGAGATCGAAGAATAATTTTCCTCATTTACAAAAAAATTAATTAATTACGAGTAGGCCTACTTATTTGAGAAAAATTTTTTTTTGCAAAAAATAGAATCCGATCACTAATAATAATTGATGATGAATTTGTAGGAAAGACTAAATCAGAAAATATCATTTGAAGATATTAACGTTTATAGTTTTTTTTTAGTCATAAAATGATATGGGAAGTGAATTACACGCGTTAATGAGGGTATTTTTTGTATTTGCCTATAATTTAGGTATTGACTATGATAAATAAGCTGCGAGTGGTGAGTATAATATGCTTGTAGAAAAGGATTTATAGTGATTCGAATAAAACCCTACGTAGGTCTTTTTTGCATATCCATTTGAGTTGTAATGCTTTTGAACCGGGCTGGAAAAATTTCAACAGTAGTTTTGAATTTCTTTTGATCAAAAACCATATAAGCAGGACCGCAATATAAATTATGTATTTAATGCATAGAAACTAGAAAGTACTTTCTTAAATTATTACAAAAACTGACCACTGGAAGTTATGTCTGGTAGAATGAAAAAATGTATGGTTAAACCATTGAAATCGTGTCCCCAGCTTTTAGATAACATTGAAAATTCAGTAAATTATAAAAAATCTCTCAACATGTAAGACTGAGCTGAGCCATTCATAAAAAATATCCTGTAGTCTCGTGAAGTTTTGGGATAGCGAACTAAATGATGGCTTTGCAACAAGAAGAAAGTCCACAGATTATGAAACTGATGGATATCGAAACAGGCTCTTCTTAGGTATCCATCTACAATTCAATATTGAGGCATTTTCCAATGGATAAAATTATGCTAAAATAATTATTACTAGTGAACAAATGTTTGGGATATTCTCATACCATGTTTTGAGGTATCCAAATAACTTTTCCGAATTGTGAGATAGGTTTGGCGTATTGGCAAGATGCACAGCTTGACGATTGTAAGACTACGAGTTCGAGACTGGTCTAGCATGTTGAATTATTATACTCTGGCTCTATCCGCAAGTCTCCATTTAGATTCATGAACCATTGAAATAATGGACGTGCTATCCTCTACCTTCTTCACAGGGGTAGAATAAAATAGCCGAATAGCTAAAGCCCAGTAAATGAATTACGTACGTACACGGTAATGGCACTTCTTTTATAAATTATTTCTTGATTCGTTTTTCTTTGATCCGGTCCGTATATTTTGAAGAAAAAAATGCCTGAAATAAAAATAAATCCACGTTTATATCCTGTAAAGTAAGGAGGCTAAGGGCTCATTTTCTTCTTAGAAAAGTGGAATTGAAGTGTATGAATAAAAGCCAAAACTTTCTCTCAGCCAGTTTTTATACGAAATGCAGCATTTATTATTTTTATTAACTAAATTATTATGAGTCTGTAGACTTGGCACAAATTGAAATATTCAATTTTTCATACAGACTCATTCCAAATAGATTTCCTTGATTTTCTCGAAATCAATTTCGGGGACTTATCACGTCTTGGAAAAACCCATCTTAGTACAATATAAACTCACATTGCAGGAAATATAAATGAACATGAGAGAATGAAACAATTTTCCTACTTTACTAAAAAATCTTGTTCAAAATATTAAGTTGTTTGAGAACGAGATTTTTTTGTAAAAAAATATAATCCAAGCACTTACAATAAATTGTTGGAAAGAGTTTCCAAGATTTTTATTGTTATTCGTATTAGTTTTTTTTTTTCATTTTAAAATTGAAGAAAAACATTTTGAATTTTCCAACTGTCGATGGTAGTAATGCATTGTTATAGGCTGACATGGTTTTTTTTTTTTGTTCAGGAAAAAAGAAGGGAAAAAATGTCGTCCTTTACAAATGTCCAAAAAAATGTTTCAAAACCCAGAAAAAAAAGAGGAGAAATAGCCACGAGCAGCCCATATAGTTACAATAAAATATCTTCTGTGGATATCATGACTTTGAACTCGTAATTTCTATAATATTATACAACCGAAGTTTGTGGTGTGAGTGGTTTTTTTTTCTTCTTTTTCTTCGCCTTTTAGAATGGCCTAAGGAACTGCAAACATTTCGAGCAACAAGTTTTTATTTAAAAAGTGTCACAAAAGAAAAACGAATTTTATTTAAGCGTTGTCTTTTTTTTTTTTTCATTCTTTGCTCCGTCAAAGATCTATAAAAGTAGATAAAATTTTTCGTCCAAACATATGTATAATTTGGATAATGCGATTGCTTTTTGTGGCTCCTGCTTGTATACGTATGTCTCGTGGAACAAAATTACAAATATTTGGCTATAATATTGGGAATTGGATTTTTTCGAAACACTTTTGAACATCTTGCTGTACAGATAATCTGCGTTTACTTTTTAGGGTATTTTTTTTTTGTAGATTGTGTATGATGTTTTGGTTCTTATTGAATTATTCAAAAGCTTTGATTGGATGAGATCAAACCAACATAAACTCTTTCATTGTGAAACGTAATTTGATAGTGAGGAATTCAGGTCAAACACTTGACATTAAAAATGCAAATAAATAAAAAGAAAAAACTATTTTTTTGATCGGATGGGTGTTAAAAAAAAAAAATTATAATTAAAATTCTTAGGTAGAAAAATATTTTTTTAAAAAAGAGTACTTATACAAAATTAAACAAAAAAGTCAAAACTGAATAAATAAGACAAGAAAACCAGAAAGTACCTAATAAATGAAAAAAAAAAAAAAATCGAAAGAAAAATTTTATTGACTAATTGGGGGCGGGGAGGACTGAAAATCAAAAATTGATAAACGAAAAAGTTAGGTGAAAAATCAAAATTAGCCTTTCCCAAGGGATAAAAAAAGAAAAAGAAGAAATCGAAAACTAAAAATCTGGTTTTGTTTGTTTGTTTGCTCTTTTTTTTTCTTTTTTTTTTATTGGCTTTATAAAGAGGAGTGATGATTCTTATCTTTGTAGATAGTTCTTATTTTTGCTAACGTCTGCATGAAATGTGTTGGTTGAAGACAGGTTGCTTTCGTATTCTCCAACTACGTAGAGGTGATTTCCAAACTGTGATTAAACAGTTTTTACTTTTCATTAAATTACTTGTAGTGGTGAAATTTTCGATTACAAATACGTGTAAGTTCATCATTATACGTAATTGAAAGTTGCTGTTTTTATTTTCCTCTTGTTTCTTTCTATTGAAACTTTCAAAAACTCTTTTTAATAGCAATTATGCTTTTTCGGCTAAAAACGATAATTTAGTCGATATAATCGGCAGATTTACAAAAGTTTCTGGAAAACGTACACTTCCCTATAATATGAAAGTTTTCCTTTGTTAGGAAAAAGTAAGAATGAAAAAGATGAAAAGGAAGATGAATACAGTGTTGGCTACTTTCTGGAGCAGGTGCGAGAAAAGTGCTTAACTCCAAATAAAAACTTTTTTATCGGTCGGCGGACTATCGATTGTTGTTTTTTAAAGTATACACAACTTCGCATTTTGGCGAAAAGTTGAAATTTCCACATCAAAACTTGGGGAAACATTCCTATTTTGGGTAACACCGCTTTCAAATGAAACTATTTTCATTCCATTTTGCAGTTAGATTTATTTTCGTGGTTGAATTTGGGGTTGAGAAAATCCGTTTTGATCGTGAATACGAGTAGTAGTTTATTCCATTGATATCTCCGAACGGAAGCTTTTTCAACCTGCAAACTGAGATTACGAATTACTATTGAAATCCAGAATGTTCGAAGCCGGGGGAGACTACATTTTATATTTTATGAATTTATGTATAGCTAATTAGCGGACTATACCCTCTTTGGCGCTCGTTCAATTTTTAAATAAAAAATGTAATTGTGTTTAAAATGATAAAAATAGTTTCGGAATGTATTTTAAAGAGATTGCTACAGTATACGTTTATTTATTTTCCATAATATTTTTGAATACACATTAACCGCATAAGCTATATGGAAATATTTCTCTATCAACATTTTCAAAGTAAAAATACTTTGGTCGAATTACCCATATTTTTTATGTTATTTGAAAAATGTTGCTTTTTGTATTCACGAGATATTTTAGCCATAACGACGATAAGAATAAGTTATTTGGCAATGTTCTAGCAGTCACTAGCCATCACGCATGGAACGTTGTGTAGCTTCACGTATTCGTATTTACGGCAAACCAATTATGCAATTTGCAGTACACGTCTGTCGATCGTCATTTTCGTATTATGAGAATTCCGTTCCGTACGAGCGTAGCACAAAGAATAAAATTTAATGGTCGCTTTGAACACCATGGGAAAATTTTCCAGCTGGGTAAGAGGGGGCACAGCCCCCTCGGACCACGCTAGTCACCCATATTTATTCTCAGAATTTGTTATTTTAATTGAAAAAAAAAAAAATCTCGAGATGTACGAAAAAAATTATGTGACAATTTAACGGATTAAGAAAAAAATCGATGGTGAAAAGTTATCATAGTATAGGATTTCCTCACAATATTTTCACAACGTTTGTAATAGTGCAGATGATTTGACAAATTTGCAATTGGTACTACCAAAAAAATATCGCCACACTATCACTTGCAAATATTGTGAGCATGATGTACCTATTAATGAGCTAATGACAATCTAAATGAACCTATTTTGTCCAAAATATTTTTGTAACTGTTGGAATGGGATGTCTGGACTCACAAACAGACAATCCCATGTACTCCAAAGGAAATAAAGGCTGCATAGATAGACTGAATAAGAACTTTATTTAAAAGCCAACCTTGGCAAAATAAAGAATGTCACACAGTAGTTCAGTTGTTGAACCTTACTGTACCTAGCTACCAGATAGGACAAAACTCTCTTTGAGCACACTGAGCTGGCTCACCAGCTACTCCAGATTATATAGTCCCGCGGAGCTAGAAGAGCCCTCACAGCTCTCTGGTAAACAAAGTCGTAAACCCTGATGTTTATTGACTTGTTTACTTCCAAAATACCCAGCTGCAAGTCGATGCTTGCTGTGGCTGATGCAATACTAAGCGTTACGAGGTTTATTCTTGCATCAACCACATTCCGTAGGCCACACAGCTACATACCAAAGGTTCATGAACTCTGCTTCACTCTTTCAGAGGGTTGTAGAGTTCATTCGCCTTACTCCTTGTACATAGTGCATTACCACGTAGGCATATTGACTTCTCACTAGTCGTCCAATTCCAACAGTAACTCTTCAAAAATATTTCCTCTCCATCTGAAATTGAAAATGCTCAATCAAAATGTTCCCAAAATAGTTTCACATTTGAAAATATTATTTTGAAAATACTGTGAAAGATATTTCCACAAATTAATAAAGGTATTGTGCTAACACATTTTTTAAAATGCAGGTTAGCAGTACCTATGCTTGTAACGAAGACTTACGAGGTTTTTAAATTTGAGTTGAAAAAACCCAATATTAGCTAAAAATTCCTATTCATATTACCTAATATCAATATCTCGGTGTATTTTTATTACTCAATCACCCCCTCGTCCCTTTTTTCTTTGGTCTTATTTTTCTCTTTATTCTATTATTTTTTTCTGATTTTTTTCTGATTTTTCATTAATTAATTGAAATTTAATTCATACGATTTTGCATGTTATTGAATTCAAAATTGAGAGGTCAGCTGCAATTTTCCAGCTTATGAACTCATCATTTATTTTATTCAGCCAAGTAATGTTTTTTTTTTTCTATTAGAAAATATAGAAATTGAATTTTTCATCATTTTGGACTTATTAGGTTTCAGTAGCTACCAAAACAACGCAACAGTATAATTTCATATTTAGAAACAATGATTTGGGATATATTTCTAAATTCTGGTTTCTTTTCCCCTGAATATTGAAAATTAAAAACAGACATATAAATTTTGGGCTTCGAAGTACATTTATGAGAGTAAGTATTACAAACACTTGTGGTGTGGTTACTAGTTGAACGGAGAATTTAAATATTGGAGTAATACTTGTCTAATGCTCTATCTGATTGGTGATCAGTGTTCGTAATACTGGCCCTCAATTTGACATGTCACAATAAGGTTAATTTTGATCACCCATTCACTTGCCTAAAACCATGAAGCCTTAATCTGAAACTACCACATCGCAGTTATATATGTACCTAATTTCATCCCTAATTTGTCAGCTTTGCACATCGGGTTGCGAAAAATAAAACTCTGAAAATTCTATTTCCAAATAGTTAATGTATTAAACAAAATCAAAAGTTTCAATAGTTTTGCTCGCCGATTTAATTTTTACAAATATTTTTACAGCTTGCAACCGAACGTATTATGGAGATGTGGGTATTACGTACGAGATGGAAATACACAGACCAAAAATTGATCAACTACCTTTCGTGTGTTCCTTAACATTCAATGCTGATGGTAACTCCTACGGAGATATCGTCCAGGTAAGAATTCATTTTTTTTTTAAATCTTTTTTCCTCTCTTTTTTTTTCTTCCATAATTAACATCGACTTGAAATATATTTAGGGAAAATTCTTGAGCTGCAGTCTTAGTTTTGAATGGAGTTTAAAGTCTTTTGTATTTTTTTTTTTGTGCCAACTTCGTGCTCTCCATTTTCGTCATTAATTAAACCTAAAAGCCTTTTATGGTTGCCTCGTTAAAGGAGGTTGACGAAAACGACGATGATGACGAACGAAGCGACAACGAAAATTAACTTATTATCGTCGATTCGTTGAGCCTATCCTCTCTCCATTGTTGCGAAGAAATTAAACCGATTCTTATTAATACAACATTAATTAATGTAGCCGATGAAGCGAACCTTCATCAAGAACAGGGTCGAAGGGTTGGAATTTGAGGAGAGAATAAATTTCACAACGGATCCGAGGACGAGTTTATATTTATTTGGAAATGATGCGAAAACAATTTTGCATCAGGAAAAACAAAAACATACCTGCAGAAATAAAATTTAAAAAAATATGTTGAAAAGTCGGCCGAGCCGGCAGCACTGTGTCGCGGTCGAAAATTAGGAAAAAGTGGAGGCGAATTTTAAGTAGCATCGACTGAACTCATTGGGGGCTGCCTAAAATTATATCAGCCCCAACTATGAACCTATTTTAGGGCCACGCAAAATTTAATTGACTCCAACTGAACCAATTTGGTGCCACCCAAAACTAAAATAGCATTAACTGAACCAATTTGGTGCTAGATAAAATTAAAACAGCACCTACTGAACAAATTGGAAAGCTTATGTGATTTACTTCAAACGTCTTGTTTTACTGGAAATTCTGGTTGTGGTCAAAGTCAACGCAAAAAAAGAGAAAAACTGTATGAAAAATCTTTTATTTAGTATTTTTCAAATATAATTTGATGCTCGAGGAGAGGTTCCAAAATAGGCGAACTTGACTTAGTGCAGTGGCGGAACAAGTTTTTTTTTTTTTTAGGTGTGACCAGGCGGGCCAAGAAAAATCATTCGAAAATGTCGACATCCAAAAAATTGATGCTGGAGCTGATTTTTTTCACTTCAATAATTTCTTATTTTTACTGGTTTTTAGTTCATTTGGGAAAATTTTTTTTGGGTGAGGGGCCAGAATCTTTTCTGGGGTGCCGTCGCTTCCCCTGACCCCCTTAGTTCCACCGATGGCTTTGTATGTGGAGGGAAGGCGATTAAACAATGTTTTGTTCACTCCAAACTTCAAAGAAAATCAATTTGTTTTCTTTCGAAAACTTTTAAAACACAGACACTTGGAAAAGAAAAAGAAATAATTATGTGACAATCAGTACATGTATATATAGGTACGAGTATGATACAATTATATCAAAATCTTGGTGATTTTCGTTCAATATTTCATATTATTTTCGAAATATTGCTGAACTGCTAGGAATAGACAGCATCCCACCTGTGTCTCTATAGTCTTATAATTTCTGTATCTGGCACAATACAAAAAATGACTTACAATTATAGTGGCAAATACCAGCCGCCAAATGCAAAGACGAATGATTGCCTTATTCATATACCTACGAGTGTAGAATCATTATAAATGGCAAACCATTTCATATACTGATCGTCACTGCTGGGTAAATTACTATAAGTATATCCCCTTTCCTCGTCAATTTATTCGATATTTCTCTCGCAATTTTACTGGCGTGAATTCGGCACCACCCGCTCGTAGTTTACGAGTATTCGTAATTTCGTGCACGAAATTCGGTGACAAATTTCACGCATACGTTATTATAAAGAGCTAGAGACTTGAATTTAAGATTTTCTATCGAATTTCTCGCTGCTCGCTCGTCTTTCACCTCCATTCTCGAAGACGCTGTCCCATTTCTCATTCTCTGACAGCCTGAATCCTGTGCCCCTGGGGAAGGGGGCTTGTAATATGGGCGAAAGACATCGGTGGCGGCGTCGAACGTCCTACGTTGATAAATTTACGACCGTTTTATTAAATCGTCTTTTTACTTTTTGGCCAAAATATATGTACGTAAAAGAAAATAGCGCGCATCTGCAAAGAAGAAAAAAAAAAGAAAAAAAAAACAGAAAAACAGAAGCCGCACACAATTTAGAGAAAAATTTTTGTTTTCTATTATGTTAAAAGTTTAGACTGTTCGTTCAGCAGTAAGCTTACCTTCTGTACATCTATATTTATACTATATTATATAATATTTCTTTTTTTGTAAAAAAAAAAAAAAAGAAGAAGAAAGAAATAGCCCACTTTTTCCATCTGACAAAGTACTCATTTTCTTTGGTAAATACGCGGCAATGGCGAATGGAAACAATTTTTTACTCGAATAAGTTCGAGTAAATCCCCTTCTGATTATATGGCGGAAAAAAATTATTACGTTTATTTACTTTTTTTGTATTTTGTTTTTCTTGTCGTTGGTTATTTTTTAGCTCATTTCTTTTTACTTTTTTTTTTTCTGCTGCTCTACGCCTTCTCGTTATGTACAGAAATTGGTGTTTGCAGGCTAATAATCTTGTACTTTTTCCTTTTTCGCTTTTTTTTTTTGACAGAATGAAATTAGTATTAGCTACTTAGCTCTTATTGCTGTTCGAGTTTTGAGTCTTCTTAGCATTAAGAGCAAAACCGTATTCTTTATGCCATTTATTTTTTCCATTTCTGTTAATGATATGGTTGCACTGCGTGGATCTGAATGTATTTTCAGCTAAACCAACCCGAAATGTTGCTGCAAATTAGGCAGGAACTATAAATTTTTTATGCACAATTTTCATTTTGTAGGTTCCCCTATAAGATATAATTTCTAATATCTTCATTTGGAGTTCAAAAAAAAATAATAATAATAAATAATTGAGCTAGAAAAACAAAGTTTGATTTATTTTTCATCCGCCCAATAAATCGATGATCTTATACTGAGCCTTACATATTAAGTGAACCAGTTTGACACCCACTTGAAAAAAGTTTTATTTTATAAACTGAGTGAATGCCTGCAATAACACTAATAAGATGGGGATCTTCTTGCTCGTAAAATGAAAATTGTCAAGTTATAAAAATAAATTCAAACAACCAAAATAAAGTACAAACACAAAAATATTGAAGGGGGGGGGAAATCACGATTAAATAAAATAAAATAAAAACAAAAAATTACATGGATGAAAAGAAATAATAAATAAAGGAAAAATTATTAGAAAAATTCAAACCCATAATTTGTAATACATTATTATTATTTATTTATTTATTTTTTGAGACGAGTGGCTTTTATTACATTGATATCTAGTTTCTATTTTTTATTCGAGACTTTTATTTCGTTGTATTTGTTGACCTACATTGTATTTTCGTCATTTTTTTCCTTTTTTTGCAGATAACGTTCAGTCGATTTACCCTAGGCCGTTTTCATTCGTTCACCGGTTCGATGGGCTGCCAAGATGGTGAAATGCAAATTTCAGAATCAGAACGTCCAGTAACCGGAGGTGGATGGTGTGGCAGTGCCATTAAACCGACGCATTATTTTAGTGAATCGTCTTCCGTCAAAGTTACCATTAAATTACACAAATTACCCGACGATAACGACGACTATAATTACGACATTAAAATCATTTATCGTATGCTGCCGAGAAAGGATTCAGTCATTCGGTATGGAGGATGGTATTTTGGTAAGTGCACTTTGAAGTAACTTTATAAATAGTTGGTCTGTGACAAAGGATGAGTTTAAATGAGTGAGAATCGGAGCAGTAAAGCGTCGATTTTGAGTAAAAATATAGTTGCTTTTCGACGATATTGTGGAAAGTGGTGAATATTTTTTATTTCCTATTCTGAATGGTATTCGGGTATACATAGAATATGGAGGTGGCATGATCTTCTTGTGTGGTGGTATTGTAACAAACTAATTTCTTTTGTCACCTCAGCAAAGCACCTCCATAAAGTGACCTTGATTTCATATTAAGAAGCAAGCCAATGTTTTGGTTATTCAAATTCCAATTTGTTGTGAATTTTATTTTATGTCTTTTTTTCACAGCTAAATTAGGCAAAATTCAGTCATACATTTTTATTTTAAAATTAGAGAAGAAAACTATCGAAGGAGAGGGGAAAAAATGATAGTAATAAAGTTTTCGATAAAAAAAAATCCGTTCGAAAAAAAAAATCGAAAAAATTAGTGAAAAACAGAATAATTGAAGGTATGGAGGATGATTCCAACTTTTAGGGGAAAATTTAAATTTTAACGTACAGCCCACTACACTTTAATATAATTTTACTAATTGTGAATATTTCACATTAATTTTTAAATGAATTAAAAATATTGAATTTTCAAATGAAATTGAATTTGTTCTTCAGTCGGTATGTGCTTTACAGCGAAATTTAGTGTGAGAATTTATTTCAGTGGAACAGTCGTGAAATTTAAACATCCCACAAATTTTACTCTGAAATTATACCTTCTCTGCTCCAATTCTGCCTTTTATTTCGAATCCGAGCTTTTCAATCTCTAATTATGACTTCTTTTGTCAAATCTCAGCTTTCATTCTTGACTACTGGCTTTAATTTTCGGTTATTCTTTCTTCCATTCTCAAATCTGGGTTTTTGCTCTCCTACTCTCTCCTATTAAATTACGCCGATTTATCTCAAATACAACCCTCCACATCGTATTTTCCCCATTCTAGCCTTACGCTTGGTTATTTTTATGCGCATTAAAAGTGAATTTTATGGTCTGATGTTGCAGATAGACATCAAACATGGAACAACAGCGTCGGTATGGCTGTCACAAAGCACCAGTCCCCTTCATCTCGCTTTTTTCTAGGCGATTTAATATCCGGCACGTATTGCTCGCGAATATTCAGCGACTGCGACCGAAATGAATGTCGACTGCAGTCACCAAATTTTCCCGGCCTCTATCCACGCAATTTGACCTGCTATTATGCCGTTCGACAGCATCCGGTGCCACCGAATAAACACGCGCTCATTAGCATAAAACAGAAAAATGGCCAGTTGTTGTCCATACAATCGATTCAGTACGCCGAGAACAAGCATGAAACTAACCTAAAGGTACGATTTTGATGAATTTTACGAGGCAGAACGTTTTTTATCTACCAGTGGTGGAACCAGCTTTTTCTTATGGTGGGTCGGAGAGGGGGGGGGAAGAAAAATCATTCGAAAATTTCAACATCAAAAAAATTAATAAGTACTGAAGCTGATTTGTTATTATTTTTCAACAATTTCCTTTTTTTACTGGTTTTTAGTTCATTTCGAAAAATTGTTGGGTGGGCCAGAATTTTTTTGGGTGGGCTACCCCTCTCCCCCCCATTAGTTCCGCCACTGTTATGTACAGGGTGAATCTTTTTTGACATACGGTGTAAAATAGATAAATAATCATTAAACTTCCTTACTTTCACCTCCAATTTGGGAATATTAGGATTCTACACTTGAACACATTCTTAAAAATTTAGATTTGCGATGAAAATCGGGCAGGTAGATAGCATCGCAATATCATAAAAATTTTTTTTTTTAATTCATTACTTAATTTTGGCTGGCGATGAAAGATCTCAACCAGTTTGACATGGTTGTTGATACTATAAGGAGAGACTTGGTTTATTATATTTTTACATTCGCGGAAGAGGCAATTCTGCTAATAAAAATGTTTTGATTTTTCATAAAACCGAAGTATGAAAAACTTACTTTGTCAAAACTTATCTGGAACAAAGTAGTTATAATCAATTCCAGAGACCCAAAATTGTCCGAGTTCTCTGTAGTTCGATTTGAAAACCTGCTTTTCTTGTGGGACTTACTGCGCTAGATTTTCTTTTAATTTGTATATTACGAGTATAACTTCGAAGAAAGAAAATCTTGAGAAAAAAAGTGATGCTCATTTAGTTTTTTATACCAGAGTAACTTTATAGCCAGCTAATTTATTAGCCATGGAATGAAATCGATTTATTTCATCCCATCTTCTAGTTCTGGCAAGAATGCGATGCTGTGCAAGATTACGTTACAATTTATGACGGTTACACCACTCGAGATCCAATATTATTAAAATTTTGCGGCGGAGGATCTGCGTTACCAGAAGTCATCTCAAGTGGTCCAGAAATTCTAGTCGAATTTTCTACGTCGCCATTTGGGACCATGCTAAACCCTACGCATTTGCTGCCATTACATGGGTTTCAGCTGCAAGTTCAAGTATGTTGACGAGACCGACATTAAAAATACTGACTTCTTTTTGATATGATAACATCTTTCTCTTTAGTACCCGGGCTGGCGGCGGGGGTGGGGCGGGGTGAATTTCAATTCAAGCAACGTACGTTAACAATTCAAATTGTTAAAAATCCCTGAATCCAGTTTTTTGTCAAAAATTTGGATATTTGGATTTCAGCCACAAAAAAAAAAAAAAAAACCAAGAGGTAACAGTCTGTAAAATTTTAATGGGAGAAATAAAATTTTCAACTACAAGAATAAAATTCCAAATAATGTTATCTCTTATGAAAATAATAATTGAAAAATTCAGACAAAATCCTTGAAATTTCAATAAAAAAATCTCTGAGTGTTGGAAATTTATAATAATTTCAACATTTATTTTGCCGAATAGCATAATTAATTTTCCCTAACTGGTAACACTGCCTAGATGAAGCGAGTAACCTGATTCATCTACAATCTCGTTGTTGTTTTCTTTCTTTTATTCTTCTTTCATTCTTCATTGTTTCCTTCGGAGAACAATAGCGTTTACTTGTACCACTCGGTGACTGGTACATTAGCTCTCGTCTATTCTTGATTTTCTGTTCAGTTCTCTTCTAACCGCGAACGGAGCAACATCGAAGTTTTCTGATCTTGAATTTTTGTATTATTAGTGCAAGTATTTTTCAACAACTTTTATTACATAGAATTGTGCACCTTTTTTTTATTGAAATAGTGTCCTTCCTTTTTATTTTCATTTTCTTCATTTAAATTTTATAATTAATTTTTGAAGAAAATTTCTTTCTCAAATTTCTAATGTTGAACCTTGATCGATTTTTCACACTAAAATTCCTGCAATTTTAAAAAATCTCTGAAATTCTAAGAAAACGCTGGTTTTATCTTTGACATTTTTCAAGATATTAAAAAATCCCTGGTTTCAGGGATTAATCCCTGTAGTTGACATCCCCGAGGATAAGATCGATGTGGATATCGATAACCGACAGCAAAACGCGAAATCATGTACGATGACTTATTTGATGCGCGCACCATTGTCAGCTATCATCGAATGATCCTTATCAACAATTTTATGATTCATTTTTTTGGTGCTTTGTTTTTAATTTTCTAATTTTTGTATTGTTCTTGTTTTCTATGTATTATCACGAAAGACGTTAACATATTAAAGATGTTGCAGTAATGAACTGAAATTTGCGTTTATTTAAGAATATTAATAACCAATCTTCTCCAGAGACTTTTTCAATTCTCCGAATTTAAATACCTTATTTTTGGTCCTTATTAATAGAGCATAGCTAACAATCAATTGTAACTGAAGCATTTTCTTTTCTTGTTGCAGGTACATTTTGTTGATAGAAATTCTTCGTTATACACACCAAATAAACGCTGTGAATTTTGGATACAGGGGTCTGGAAATGGGGTTCTGGAAAGTCCGAAGCATACATTACCTCCGAACACAACCTGTCTCTATCACTTACAAGGTAACAGACTGTTAAGATATTTTATTAATTTTAATTGAACATTTCGTCAGCCAATTAAACCCACGATTCTTATACCGATAGCCATATTTATATTTCGAAAATATTTGAGATCATAAAATTTTCCTACGTTGGTGGGCTAGTTTCTAGTAAGTTGAGTTATTCAAACTTTTAAAACAGAAATTTTTTCATGATATTAATTAAGTAATTGACTTGCAGGTTTAGAGCCAGGATCTACACCTCCTGCAAAGTACCAAGACTATTCGCGACGAAAAACTCATTCTAGATTTCAGATTTGGTTGTCGGTGCTGAAATTTCATGGAACTGGTTTGATGGACACTCCTACTTCTATAAAAGAGGAAAAAGACTGCCGCACCCAATTACAAATATGGGATGCAAATATCAGAGACACTTCTCTCTGTAATGGTTACTGGTAATTATATTACTTCGATAAAGATATTTTAGATAGGTATTTATAAGTTGTCGTTCAAGCCCGACCCCTTTAGAATTTGATGGTAACTATTGCAGTGATGGTAACTATTGCAGATAAAATTCTCATGTGATGTAAAAATAATTAATGCAGTTCAAAAAAATAATTATTGTCTAAAATTCATCAAAAGACTAATAATTTCACTGGCACCTAAAATTTTAATGAGAGACGTCAAAAACATATGAAGAGAAGTCTTCATCTGTCACTTCTCTGGTCAATAAATTTGTTTTTGGAAAATTCTGCTCATTTTTTGAAACATGAAAAAAAAAATTCCTTACTTGAACAAGACTTACTAAAAACTTCAGTTTCCTTTTCATTGTATTCTAAATATTTCAGCCGTACTGACTATCAAAATGGTTCTCATTTAAACGAAAAACTACTGGCCAGATACTGCAAAAATTTAATGCCAAGAAGTTGCGAACACTCGCTCTTGGAGAGGTCATCCAGTCGACCTTGTTCACTTTCTGAGAGCTTCCTGTCCACAAAAAACGCATTGACTCTCGAAATGAAAGGCTTCGAATCGACTGCTTTAAGGTGAGAAGTTTTTATTACTTAATACAAAAAAATCATACACAAAATATGAATATATCGTGCAGAAATTTTATTCGTACAGAATTTTATCCTTTCGTCATTTTTCAGACCAGTTTCATTCAGAGCACTTTACGAATTCGTTGATTTGTATCAAGATGGTGAGCCGTGGATTGGAGGACCCTGCAATCGTAAATTCCCCAGCAGAACTTCAGCCAGCCCATCCACGGCTTATTCTTTTAGTTCACCAAGAAATGTATTTTTGTATGGAAGAGGAGGTTCGAGCAATTTAAGGTAAGATTTAAGATTAATATCATCTTTCATGCAGTACCAAACACCAAAATTATGGTTTTTGGCAGAATTTATTGCGTTCTTCTCCGAATTTTTAAAGTCATCTCATTGCACAAAACGTGGCTGAAAACATATTTGAAAATCATTTTAGAGGTCTCAGTGCACACTGCACAAGTCTTATCTAGAAAAATATTTTAAGGCAGCTTTAGATGTTTTAATACTTGAAATTGGGATGAAAAATTTTTTTAATGTAATTGTAAGGGTTACACTCCTTGGAACTTGGCTGGAAAAATTTTTGGACATAGTTTTAGAAGTGTCAACACTGCAAAGTTAGCTGCAGAATTTTTTGAATAGTTTTATTGATGCAAACCTGGCTTGAAATATTTTTAACGTAATTAAAAAGGTCTTCCTGATCAAAATATGGCTGAAAAAATGTTTAAGGTAGTTTTGGAGGTTATTGTACTGATAACGTGGATGGAAAAATTTTTTCCAATGGTTTTAAAGGCTTCAGTGCACGAAACTTTTGTGGAAAAATTTCTTAACGTACTTTCACAAGTTTCAGTACACAAAACATGGTTGTAAATTTTCTAAAAGTAAATTTAGACGTCTTAGTACTCGCAAATCTCGATTGGAAAAATTTTGTAAGGTAGTTTCAGAGAATTTAGAGATTATTCACAGTAGTTTTAGATGTTTTTATTGTTTCATTGGTTTCAGAGCTCAAAATTTGGGGCTAAAAATTTTTGAATGTTGTTTTAGATGTCTCAGTGCTCAGAACTTGACTGAGAAGATTTTTAAATTTTCGTCAGTATTTTTAGAAGTCTTAGTGCTCAAATCTCGCGTGGTTTTTAAATTGTTCAGATGTTCTAGCGCTGAAAACTTGAGGGTAAAAATTTTTGAAAGTATGTAGTATTGGAGATCTAAGTGCTAAAGTCTTGAGTGTCAAAATTTTTAAAGGCAGTTTCGCAGGCTTTAGTGCTCAAAACTTAGCTGAGAAATATTTTTGAAAGTAGCTTTAGAAGTTTTGATGCTGAAAACTTGGATGGAAAAAATTTTTGAAAATAGTTTCAGAGGTTTTAGAACTTTTTAAAGCCTCTAAAACTATACTTTCAAAATTTATTCGCTCTTTTCAGTACTAAAACCTCTAAAACTACTTTCAAAAATTTTTCCATTTAAATTTTGAGCACTGAATCCTCTACAGCTACTGACGAAAATGTTTTCAGTCAAGTTCTGATTTCTAATATCTCTGAAACTAAATTCGAAATTTTCATCGCCCAAATTTTCAGTACTAAAACCTCTGAAACTACTTTCAAAAATTTTTTTTTCAAGTTTTGAGTACTAAGGCCTTTGAAACATCCTTCAAACATTTTTCAAGTTGAGATTTGAGCACTGAGACCTCTAAAACTACTTTCGAAAATATCTCCTCCCAAGATTTCAGCACTAAAACTTTTGATATAGTGAAAAAATTTTTTTTCAAGTCAAGATTTGAGCACGAAGACCTCCAAAACTACTTTCAAAAATTTTTCCATCCAAATTTTGAGCACTGAATCCTCTACAACTACTGACGAAAATTTTTCCAGTCCTCAGAACTTGACTGAAAAACTAATATGAAAAAATGTTTGAAAATAGTTATAAATCTCAGTACTCAAATCTTGACTGGAAAAATTTTCATCATAATATTACGTAGAAAAATAGGGCATTTGAAAAAAAAAAATTTATTTTTATTCAAATTAAGGTTTCATTTTATTGCTGAAAAAGATTGAGACATCAATAGAAAAATAAAATTGGAGCTTATAGTCTAGGAATTGGGAGAATTATATATTTCTCCCGGTTCCAAAAACAATTTTTAAATAATTTCCAACACCGCAAATGTAAGGTAATTAAGACTTTTTTTATTTTCTTTTGTACAGCTGCACGTATCGATTCGAGGGCCAGAAAGGTGAAAAAGTGAAAATCACCATAAAGAAATTATTTTTTGCCAATCGGACGGATTGTCAAACTCGTCGTAATCCAGACTCCAAATACGTCCAGTGCGTAGGCAACGCCACTGCCTCTTTAGCTTTTTTTGAAGTGCCCTTCAAAGAAGCCTACCCACTCGCCAAAGACTGCCTGTGCTCCAAAATGGAGTCCCTCCTGCCCTTCACCTACACGTCAACTTCGCACGTCGTAGACCTGGAATTTGTGGTGGCACGAATGAATTTCACCGAAGATTATCGACATTTCTTCACGGAGGGTACCTACGAATTTTTCAGATCAGCTATCTGCGTTGAACAACGAGTGGTCAGTGGTTCCAGCGGTGAATTAGTGTTCAAATCTCCAAACAGGACACCAGTTGAGGTGAGCACTTACTGGATAAAGGAATGATTTGTTGCATTTTTGTTTCTTCTTCTTCTTTTTACCTATTCTATGAAATTCATTGCAGTTGATGCCAATTGCTACTATAACTCTCTGAATCACCTTTATTTAAAAATAATTAATGAATTTGTGATTTCCCTTCGCAGGTCAACTGTGAAAATCAAGCCTGGCTCATCAAACCACAAGGTGAACATTTTCTGTACGTGAAAATGCACGGTGTTATAATTCCAGGAAGTGAACAGAAAGTTGGAAACGTATCTGCAGAAGTGCCTTGCTCGACCGCCAATCGAGTAGTCGTTTATTCGGGCAAGTCAGTTTATGCCTTAGTGTGTCCACTGCCAATTCCCTCTCAGCGACATCATATTGTAGAGGTACTGTATGCAATTCTTGTAATTTTGGTAAATTTCAATTAGTTATTAAAATTTTGCCTTCCAGACCTGTGGGGACTACTAGACAGTGAATGTTACTCGTAACCAAATGGAGCTTGTAATAATTCGATTCGTACATGCATTTACACTTTTAAAAGCTCAAAAGATTTAGTTTCGCTTTGAAGAGAGGCAAAAGAGTTTGATAAAATTTGGAAATAATTCTTTTGAACAACTTGATTTCCAATTTTTATATAAATAATGAAAATTTAATCGCTTCTAATTCGGCTTCATATCACCGAGTTGAGTCCTTTTCTCTTCCGTAAATTTTAAAATCATTCATTTTGTAGAAATAAATTTGTTTTGCCTGTGGAATTTTATATATTTGAGAGGAAAATTAAAAATCCATATTTTGTGTATGAGTCTTAGTAAAGCATGATACGTGTCATTCGAAGTAGTCGCTAAAAATTTGTGTGTGAAGCTAGAAAAGTGTATTTTAATTTTTTTGAAATTTTTTCACCTGCAAGAGGGAAAGAAAGTCTTTAAAATTAATGATTTCTTTTAAATATTTAAGAATATTTTTTATGTTTTTATAAAATTTATGAAAATATGGATATTTCCAAGGTTTGTATAATCTTGCGTTTTTTTAAATTTTTTATTAATATTTATTCCAAGAGTCTAAATATCTAACAGCTCTGCTAACAAGGATCGAATCTGTGTCCAAAACTTTCGTTTCTCATTCAAAAAGTATTTTTTGTGTTTCAGGTATTCTCCGAAGGCTGGATAATAGGAACAAATGCGCCGCAAAGTACCAGTCAATGGGTTCGATATTTAGCTGAAAACCAATCGAAAAATATTGTCATCGAGTTTCTGCCTTTCGAGTCTGGCATGTATAAATTATCGTGGCTAGAAATCGCCAAAAGGTAATTTGCCCAAACCAATAATATGTACATAAAAAATAGTTAACGCAGATCTGTATGTCTATGTTTTCCCATTACAGCTTTTTACTATTTTGGACAATAAAACTGTGCCAATTCAAGATTTCGTAGAGAGTACACATAATAGTACCTCTCACGATATTAAAATGTATTCTTAGAATATTCGGAATATCTGAAGTAGATCTCGAAATGTCCTCGTTTTCCTATTAAAAATCATGAAAATTAGTACTCATTTTTCTCATTGTACATAATATTTTTAGCTTTGACAATTTTTTGTGAAATTTCATTTTGAAAGGGTTAATATTTAATTTTTTTTTAGATTTTTTCATACTCGTACTAAAAATATTACGATGTATCAGAACGCATTCTTGCCAATTCAATGAGAAAACAACTGTTGTTTTTTTTTTTTTTTTTTTTTTGGATTCTAGCAGTTTTTTGGATTTGGAAAGGCGATTTGTTTATTTTTCTCAATTTTCTCAAACTATAATATGTTAACTTGTGTTACTAATTTTCGCAATTAGACGTTTGGTGCTACCACCTATTGGCCTGAGTTTCGTCCAAGAAGAGTGCTTTCATCGCTGCCCCGAGCTGAATGGCTGCATAAATAGTTCGCTGTGGTGCGACGGAATCGAGCACTGCCCGTCCGGATACGACGAGTCGATTCGCCATTGCTTTTTCCTCTTCCAAATGCCAGCCCTTTACGTCATCATCGTGCTGAGCAGCATTTCACTGATCTCCTGCGGTACGACCGTCGTCTGCTATCGTTACTATAAACACCAGTTCGCCCTCCAGTCACTGCCAAATGATACAGAGGCCATCTTTGGGCCAGGCGAGGTGATTTGCTGACAAAACGCCGACTGTACCGCGAGGTACGTCGAAGTGGATCGGGTCACCACCGTCTGACAGTTAATTTTATGAGGAAAGTACCATCCTTTCTTTTACGAGACCCTAAGCCCATTTTTATTAACCACCTAGTTATTCATTGTTTTGTACCTTTTTTTTTTGTGTTGTTCTTCATTTTAATGGCCACCAACGAACATATCCCATTGGACGCGTATTCGAAAGAGACACACTACGGGATCAGGGTTGCCAACTGTTAGGATATATACAATCATAATGATAGGTCATAATGAAATAATATAGTGCTTCACCTTCTGAGAGCATATTTCAACTTGCATTCACATGAGTGATAAAAAAATATCCATTGTGCTGAGTGGGAGATGAAAAATTTAGAACTTGAAAAATTCGGAATAAATACTGACTACATAATTATTATGGTATAATTACATACCGAGCTTTTTGCAGACTAACTTGTTAGTTTCATGGAAATTGTCGTCTGGCGTTCGTTCATCAATCAGGAAAATGCAAATTCACCACAAATGCTGAATTTACATCAGAATCAGAAAGTTTATTCATTTTTGTAAAACATAAAATTCGTGAAACTTGATTGGTGCGACACTATTTCATGGGTTAATATAAATATCGAATAAGATAAGTCTACCTCTAGCCATTCGAAAATGTTTTAGGTTAGACTTTCACTTCAAACAAAAACAATCACATATTTTTGCTTAGAAATGTCTGGAAGAGCTGAAACTATTCATTTGTGACTGTTGGCAACCCTGTATAATTAAGTTTGAATTTTTAAAAACACTTTCGAGTATTACCTCTTTTTCAAGTCTTTTTCCTAGTTCGAATATATATTTCTGTTTTTTTTTTTTCTTTGTTTTTTCTGTTTTTTCTTTCTTCGAAGTTACCTTCTATACTCTGTACCTACCCTAATTAGATTTAGTCGAATTTATTTGTAATTATTATTATTTAGTAGGAAATTGTTATTTATTTTTTATTTTTCACACTGTGATATGGATTGATAATCAGTACCGCAGCAAAGAGTTACTGATACCTGCGTACTTTGGAGAGATATTTTTTTTTAGATCTCGGATGACATCTTTTGGCCATTTTCATTTGTATTTATATGTCATATCGTTAGTCCTTAATTTTACCTTTGCGATTATTCCTCTGCCAAAAAATTATTTTGACTTAGAAAACGTACATAATTCGAATCGGTCCTGTACCAGACCAAAAGTTGTGAAAATACAAAACAGATTTTTTGGATAGATTTTATGAGCATCTACCATTGTATCTAGTCTCCTGCATTTTTTTTTGTCGATAAAACCAAATTTCAACGAAAAAGATGGAACAGAAAATTTTTTTTCAAGTTCTATTGTATATAACTTTTACCCATCGATAGTTGAATCTGTGATTTTTTTCCTTTTAGAAAAATACAGTTTAAAAATTTTTCGAGTTGAAAATTAATTTTGTTGGGTACCTATTATTAGTAACTTTTATTCTAGAATACCTAACTGTTTTATTTATTTATTTTTGAATCTAAGGTAGATACGTATTTATTTTACTCCTATATCCTACTTTGTTTTCAGAATAATGATCTTCCATGTTTTAGTGAAATAGTTTACCCACCATTGTCATTTTATAGATATAAAAAAAATGTTGAGCTTTTTTCTAATACGATTACTTACTTTAATTTCATTGTTTCATTAATTTCATTATTTCATTTTTAAGTCTTTGTGTCGTGATAAAAAATTGGCATTGGTTTCGACCCCAACTAATTTCAATCTCCAACTGTTCTCAAAATGGAAAAATGTTTTCATCAAAATAAATTTGTTACATTTTTTTTCCACTTTTTCAGTTCCTATTTAAAAATTATTACTTATGCTTTTCATGCTGTACATATTCAGTAATTTCTACAGTATACAAGATTTGACTAAGCTAATTATTTTTATACAAATTTGTATACGTGTTTGTAATTATATAATGCCTCTGAAATAGGTAACAGAAGAAATTAGCTTGAAAAAGTTTTTATGACATTTTTATTTTCAGTTACTATTATTATAATCAATTATGTGCTTGTGAACCCATTTTGTTGTATTTTATAAATAATTTGAAAACCACTTATGACATCGTTTTTAAAACATTGCGATTTTCACATTCGTACGTTGCCTATGCTGTTTCCAATTCATCAGTGAAAATTTGAAAACTGACTGAATAATTGTTATATTTTTTAGAGCTTTGTAAAGAAAATATGCATCATTTAGTACAATCGATGGTTAAATAGAAAATAATAAATATTAATGTTTGGTATTCGTTTGTGTTATTTAATTAAAATTTATTTTATCCGGCCAACGCGTTAGAAAACTAGCCGACGCTTTGGAAATCTAGCCAATACGTTGGAAAACCAGCAAACGCTTTGATTTTCGTCCAGTTGTCTCATTTTTGGTCTCCATGTCTCATTTTTCGTCCAGTTGTCTCATTTTTTGTCCAGATGTCTCAATTTTCGTCTAGTTGCCTCAATTTTCGGCTGGATGTCTCATTTTTCGTCCAGTTGTCTCAATTTTCGTCTAGTTGTCTCAATTTTCGGCTGAATGTCTCATTTTTCGGCCAGTTGTCTCAATTTTCATCTAGATGTCCCAACTTTCTTCCAGACGTCTCAATTTTCGTTTAGTTGTCTCAATTTTCGGCTGAATGTCCCATTTTTCGGCCAATTGTCTCAATTTTCATCTAGATGTCCCAACTTTCTTCCAGCTGTCTCAATTTTCGTCTAGTTGTCTCAATTTTCGGCTGAATGTCTCATTTTTCGTCCAGCTGTCTTAATTTTTGGCTAATTGTCTCAATTTTTGGCTGAATGTCTCATTTTTCTTCCAGACGTCTCAATTTTCGTCTAGCTGTCTCAATTTTCGGCTGAATGTCTCATTTTTCGTCCAGCTGTCTTAAATTTTGGCTAATTGTCTCAATTTTCAGCGGGATGTCTCATTTATAGTCCACCTGTATGATTTTCGGCTGGATGTCTCATTTTTCGTCCAGCTGTCTCAATTTTCGGCTGAATGTCTCAATTTTCGGCTGGATGTCTCAATTTTCGGCTGGATGTCTCATTTATCGTCCAGCTGTATCACTTTTCGGCTGGATGTCTCATTTTTCGTCCAGCTTTATCAATTTTCGAATGGATGTCTCAATTTTCGGCTGGATGTCTCAATTTTCATCTAGATGTCTCATTTATCGTCCAGCTGTATCAATTTTTCAATTTTCGGCTGGATGTCTCAATTTTCGGCTGGATTTCTCATTTATCGTCCACCTGTATCAATTTTCGGCTGGATGTCTCATTTTTCGTCCAGCTGTATCCATTTTCGGCTGGATGTTTCATGAGACATTCAGCCGAATGAGACATCGAGCCGAAAATGGAGACATCCAGCCGAAAATTGATAAAGCTGGACGGAAAATGAGACATCCAGCCGGAAATTGATACAGCTGGACGATAAATGAGACATCCAGCCGAAAATTGATACAGCTGGACGAAAACTGAGACATCCAGCCAAAAATTGAGACATCCAGCCGAAAATTGAGACATCCAGCCGAAAATTGATGAAGGTGGACGAAAAATGAGACATCCAGCCGGAACTTGAGACATCCAGCCGAAAATTGATACAGCTGGACGAAAAATGAGACATCCAGCCGAAAATTGATGAAGCTGGACAAAAAATGAGACATCCAGCCGAAAATTGAGACATCCAACCGAAAATGTATAAAGGTGGACGAAAAATGAGACATCCAGTCGAAAATTGATACAGCTGGACGATAAATGAGTAATCCAGCCGAAAATTGATACAGCTGGACGATAAATGAGACATCCAGCCGAAAATGGAGACATCCAGCCGAAAATGTATAAAGGTGGACGAAAAATGAGACATCCAGTCGAAAATTGATACAGCTGGACGATAAATGAGTAATCCAGCCGAAAATTGATACAGCTGGACGATAAATGAGACATCCAGCCGAAAATTGATGAAGTTGGAAGAAAGATGAGACATCCAGCCGAAAATTGATAAAGCTGGTCGGCTGGATGTCTCAATTTTCGGCTGGATGTCTCATTTATCGTCAAGCTTTATAAACTTTCGGCTGGATGTCTCCATTTTCGGCTGGATGTCTCATTTATCGTCCAGCTGTATCAATTTTCGGCTGGATGTCTCATTTTTTGTCCAGCTATATCAATTTTTGGCTGGACGAAAATCGACTTGAATGGCGACGTAGAGTAAAATGGGCTGCAGATTCGGATTCAGCGTGAAAAACTACATACTGTGCACATGTCTCCTGGGAAAGTTGGAAAATCGTCAATTTTTTTAAAAATGGGAAGGTTAACCCCATTGCATTTTTTCAATTTTCTGTCCAAAAATTTTTTTCGAGATTAGCGTCGATATGGGGGTTTTCGAGGTCGCTGAACTCGAATCCGATGTCCATTTTTGGTGGGGGCTCTCGCCGAGCGAGATATGGCCGAAAAAAGATGAAAAATGGTCGAAAATCGACTTAAATGGCGACGTAGAGTAAAATGGGCTGCAGATTCGGATTCAGCGTGAAAAATTACATACTGTGCACATGTCTCCTGGGAAAGTTGGAAAATCGTCAATTTTTTTAAAAATGGGAAGAACCCCTTTGCATTTTTTCAATTTTCTGTCCAAAAATTTTTTTCGAGATTAGCGTCGATATGGGGGTTTTCGAGGTCGCTGAACTCGAATCCGATGTCCATTTTTGGTGGGGGCTCTCGCCGAGCGAGATATGGCCGAAAAAAGATGAAAAATGGTCGAAAATCGACTTAAATGGCGACGTAGAGTAAAATGGGCTGCAGATTCGGATTCAGCGTGAAAAACTACATACTGTGCACATGTCTCCTGGGAAAGTTGGAAAATCGTCAATTTTTTTAAAAATGGGAAGGTTAACCCCTTTGCATTTTTTCAATTTTTTGTCCAAAAATTTTTTTCGAGATTAGCGTCGATATGGGGGTTTTCGAGGTCGCTGAACTCGAATCCGATGTCCATTTTTGGTGGGGGCTCTCGCCGAGCGAGATATGGCCGAAAAAAGATGAAAAATGGTCGAAAATCGACTTAAATGGCGACGTAGAGTAAAATGGGCTGCAGATTCGGATTCAGCGTGAAAAATTACATACTGTGCACATGTCTCCTGGGAAAGTTGGAAAATCGTCAATTTTTTTAAAAATGGGAAGGTTAACCCCTTTGCATTTTTTCAATTTTCTGTCCAAAAATTTTTTTCGAGATTAGCGTCGATATGGGGGTTTTCGAGGTCGCTGAACTCGAATCCGATGTCCATTTTTGGTGGGGGCTCTCGCCGAGCGAGATATGGCCGAAAAAAGATGAAAAATGGTCGAAAATCGACTTAAATGGCGACGTAGAGTAAAATGGGCTGCAGATTCGGATTCAGCGTGAAAAACTACATACTGTGCACATGTCTCCTGGGAAAGTTGGAAAATCGTCAATTTTTTTAAAAATGGGAAGGTTAACCCCTTTGCATTTTTTCAATTTTCTGTCCAAAAATTTTTTTCGAGATTAGCGTCGATATGGGGGTTTTCGAGGTCGCTGAACTCGAATCCGATGTCCATTTTTGGTGGGGGCTCTCGCCGAGCGAGATATGGCCGAAAAAAGATGAAAAATGGTCGAAAATCGACTTAAATGGCGACGTAGAGTAAAATGGGCTGCAGATTCGGATTCAGCGTGAAAAACTACATACTGTGCACATGTCTCCTGGGAAAGTTGGAAAATCGTCAATTTTTTTAAAAATGGGAAGGTTAACCCCTTTGCATTTTTTCAATTTTCTGTCCAAAAATTTTTTTCGAGATTAGCGTCGATATGGGGGTTTTCGAGGTCGCTGAACTCGAATCCGATGTCCATTTTTGGTGGGGGCTCTCGCCGAGCGAGATATGGCCGAAAAAAGATGAAAAATGGTCGAAAATCGACTTAAATGGCGACGTAGAGTAAAATGGGCTGCAGATTCGGATTCAGCGTGAAAAATTACATACTGTGCACATGTCTCCTGGGAAAGTTGGAAAATCGTCAATTTTTTTAAAAATGGGAAGAACCCCTTTGCATTTTTTCAATTTTCTGTCCAAAAATTTTTTTCGAGATTAGCGTCGATATGGGGGTTTTCGAGGTCGCTGAACTCGAATCCGATGTCCATTTTTGGTGGGGGCTCTCGCCGAGCGAGATATGGCCGAAAAAAGATGAAAAATGGTCGAAAATCGACTTAAATGGCGACGTAGAGTAAAATGGGCTGCAGATTCGGATTCAGCGTGAAAAACTACATACTGTGCACATGTCTCCTGGGAAAGTTGGAAAATCGTCAATTTTTTTAAAAATGGGAAGGTTAACCCCTTTGCATTTTTTCAATTTTTTGTCCAAAAATTTTTTTCGAGATTAGCGTCGATATGGGGGTTTTCGAGGTCGCTGAACTCGAATCCGATGTCCATTTTTGGTGGGGGCTCTCGCCGAGCGAGATATGGCCGAAAAAAGATGAAAAATGGTCGAAAATCGACTTAAATGGCGACGTAGAGTAAAATGGGCTGCAGATTCGGATTCAGCGTGAAAAACTACATACTGTGCACATGTCTCCTGGGAAAGTTGGAAAATCGTCAATTTTTTTAAAAATGGGAAGGTTAACCCCTTTGCATTTTTTCAATTTTCTGTCCAAAAATTTTTTTCGAGATTAGCGTCGATATGGGGGTTTTCGAGGTCGCTGAACTCGAATCCGATGTCCATTTTTGGTGGGGGCTCTCGCCGAGCGAGATATGGCCGAAAAAAGATGAAAAATGGTCGAAAATCGACTTAAATGGCGACGTAGAGTAAAATGGGCTGCAGATTCGGATTCAGCGTGAAAAACTACATACTGTGCACATGTCTCCTGGGAAAGTTGGAAAATCGTCAATTTTTTTAAAAATGGGAAGGTTAACCCCTTTGCATTTTTTCAATTTTCTGTCCAAAAATTTTTTTCGAGATTAGCGTCGATATGGGGGTTTTCGAGGTCGCTGAACTCGAATCCGATGTCCATTTTTGGTGGGGGCTCTCGCCGAGCGAGATATGGCCGAAAAAAGATGAAAAATGGTCGAAAATCGACTTAAATGGCGACGTAGAGTAAAATGGGCTGCAGATTCGGATTCAGCGTGAAAAACTACATACTGTGCACATGTCTCCTGGGAAAGTTGGAAAATCGTCAATTTTTTTAAAAATGGGAAGGTTAACCCCTTTGCATTTTTTCAATTTTCTGTCGAAAAATTTTTTTCGAGATTAGCGTCGATATGGGGGTTTTCGAGGTCGCTGAACTCGAATCCGATGTCCATTTTTGGTGGGGGCTCTCGCTCGAGCGAGATATGGCCGAAAAAAGATGAAAAATGGTCGAAAATCGACTTAAATGGCGACGTAGAGTAAAATGGGCTGCAGATTCGGATTCAGCGTGAAAAACTACATACTGTGCACATGTCTCCTGGGAAAGTTGGAAAATCGTCAATTTTTTTAAAAATGGGAAGGTTAACCCCTTTGCATTTTTTCAATTTTCTGTCCAAAAATTTTTTTCGAGATTAGCGTCGATATGGGGGTTTTCGAGGTCGCTGAACTCGAATGCGATGTCCATTTTTGGTGGGGGCTCTCGCCGAGCGAGATATGGCCGAAAAAAGATGAAAAATGGTCGAAAATCGACTTAAATGGCGACGTAGAGTAAAATGGGCTGCAGATTCGGATTCAGCGTGAAAAACTACATACTGTGCACATGTCTCCTGGGAAAGTTGGAAAATCGTCAATTTTTTTAAAAATGGGAAGGTTAACCCCTTTGCATTTTTTCAATTTTTTGTCCAAAAATTTTTTTCGAGATTAGCGTCGATATGGGGGTTTTCGAGGTCGCTGAACTCGAATCCGTTGTCCATTTTTGGTGGGGGCTCTCGCCGAGCGAGATATGGCCGAAAAAAGATGAAAAATGGTCGAAAATCGACTTAAATGGCGACGTAGAGTAAAATGGGCTGCAGATTCGGATTCAGCGTGAAAAACTACATACTGTGCACATGTCTCCTGGGAAAGTTGGAAAATCGTCAATTTTTTTAAAAATGGGAAGGTTAACCCCTTTGGATTTTTTCAATTTTTTGTCCAAAAATTTTTTTCGAGATTAGCGTCGATATGGGGGTTTTCGAGGTCGCTGAACTCGAATCCGATGTCCATTTTTGGTGGGGGCTCTCGCCGAGCGAGATATGGCCGAAAAAAGATGAAAAATGGTCGAAAATCGACTTAAATGGCGACGTAGAGTAAAATGGGCTGCAGATTCGGATTCAGCGTGAAAAACTACATACTGTGCACATGTCTCCTGGGAAAGTTGGAAAATCGTCAATTTTTTTAAAAATGGGAAGGTTAACCCCTTTGCATTTTTTCAATTTTCTGTCCAAAAATTTTTTTCGAGATTAGCGTCGATATGGGGGTTTTCGAGGTCGCTGAACTCGAATCCGATGTCCATTTTTGGTGGGGGCTCTCGCCGAGCGAGATATGGCCGAAAAAAGATGAAAAATGGTCGAAAATCGACTTAAATGGCGACGTAGAGTAAAATGGGCTGCAGATTCGGATTCAGCGTGAAAAATTACATACTGTGCACATGTCTCCTGGGAAAGTTGGAAAATCGTCAATTTTTTTAAAAATGGGAAGGTTAACCCCTTTGCATTTTTTCAATTTTCTGTCCAAAAATTTTTTTCGAGATTAGCGTCGATATGGGGGTTTTCGAGGTCGCTGAACTCGAATCCGATGTCCATTTTTGGTGGGGGCTCTCGCCGAGCGAGATATGGCCGAAAAAAGATGAAAAATGGTCGAAAATCGACTTAAATGGCGACGTAGAGTAAAATGGGCTGCAGATTCGGATTCAGCGTGAAAAACTACATACTGTGCACATGTCTCCTGGGAAAGTTGGAAAATCGTCAATTTTTTTAAAAATGGGAAGGTTAACCCCTTTGCATTTTTTCAATTTTCTGTCCAAAAATTTTTTTCGAGATTAGCGTCGATATGGGGGTTTTCGAGGTCGCTGAACTCGAATCCGATGTCCATTTTTGGTGGGGGCTCTCGCCGAGCGAGATATGGCCGAAAAAAGATGAAAAATGGTCGAAAATCGACTTAAATGGCGACGTAGAGTAAAATGGGCTGCAGATTCGGATTCAGCGTGAAAAATTACATACTGTGCACATGTCTCCTGGGAAAGTTGGAAAATCGTCAATTTTTTTAAAAATGGGAAGGTTAACCCCTTTGCATTTTTTCAATTTTCTGTCCAAAAATTTTTTTCGAGATTAGCGTCGATATGGGGGTTTTCGAGGTCGCTGAACTCGAATCCGATGTCCATTTTTGGTGGGGGCTCTCGCCGAGCGAGATATGGCCGAAAAAAGATGAAAAATGGTCGAAAATCGACTTAAATGGCGACGTAGAGTAAAATGGGCTGCAGATTCGGATTCAGCGTGAAAAACTACATACTGTGCACATGTCTCCTGGGAAAGTTGGAAAATCGTCAATTTTCTTAAAAATGGGAAGGTTAACCCCTTTGCATTTTTTCAATTTTCTGTCCAAAAATTTTTTTCGAGATTAGCGTCGATATGGGGGTTTTCGAGGTCGCTGAACTCGAATCCGATGTCCATTTTTGGTGGGGGCTCTCGCCGAGCGAGATATGGCCGAAAAAAGATGAAAAATGGTCGAAAATCGACTTAAATGGCGACGTAGAGTAAAATGGGCTGCAGATTCGGATTCAGCGTGAAAAATTACATACTGTGCACATGTCTCCTGGGAAAGTTGGAAAATCGTCAATTTTTTTAAAAATGGGAAGGTTAACCCCTTTGCATTTTTTCAATTTTCTGTCCAAAAATTTTTTTCGAGATTAGCGTCGATATGGGGGTTTTCGAGGTCGCTGAACTCGAATCCGATGTCCATTTTTGGTGGGGGCTCTCGCCGAGCGAGATATGGCCGAAAAAAGATGAAAAATGGTCGAAAATCGACTTAAATGGCGACGTAGAGTAAAATGGGCTGCAGATTCGGATTCAGCGTGAAAAACTACATACTGTGCACATGTCTCCTGGGAAAGTTGGAAAATCGTCAATTTTTTTAAAAATGGGAAGGTTAACCCCTTTGCATTTTTTCAATTTTCTGTCCAAAAATTTTTTTCGAGATTAGCGTCGATATGGGGGTTTTCGAGGTCGCTGAACTCGAATCCGATGTCCATTTTTGGTGGGGGCTCTCGCCGAGCGAGATATGGCCGAAAAAAGATGAAAAATGGTCGAAAATCGACTTAAATGGCGACGTAGAGTAAAATGGGCTGCAGATTCGGATTCAGCGTGAAAAATTACATACTGTGCACATGTCTCCTGGGAAAGTTGGAAAATCGTCAATTTTTTTAAAAATGGGAAGGTTAACCCCTTTGCATTTTTTCAATTTTCTGTCCAAAAATTTTTTTCGAGATTAGCGTCGATATGGGGGTTTTCGAGGTCGCTGAACTCGAATCCGATGTCCATTTTTGGTGGGGGCTCTCGCCGAGCGAGATATGGCCGAAAAAAGATGAAAAATGGTCGAAAATCGACTTAAATGGCGACGTAGAGTAAAATGGGCTGCAGATTCGGATTCAGCGTGAAAAACTACATACTGTGCACATGTCTCCTGGGAAAGTTGGAAAATCGTCAATTTTCTTAAAAATGGGAAGGTTAACCCCTTTGCATTTTTTCAATTTTCTGTCCAAAAATTTTTTTCGAGATTAGCGTCGATATGGGGGTTTTCGAGGTCGCTGAACTCGAATCCGATGTCCATTTTTGGTGGGGGCTCTCGCCGAGCGAGATATGGCCGAAAAAAGATGAAAAATGGTTGAAAATCGACTTAAATGGCGACGTAGAGTAAAATGGGCTGAAGATTCGGATTCAGCGTGAAAAATTACATACTGTGCACATGTCTCCTGGGAAAGTTGGAAAATCGTCAATTTTTTTAAAAATGGGAAGGTTAACCCCTTTGGATTTTTTCAATTTTTTGTCCAAAAATTTTTTTCGAGATTAGCGTCGATATGGGGGTTTTCGAGGTCGCTGAACTCGAATCCGATGTCCATTTTTGGTGGGGGCTCTCGCCGAGCGAGATATGGCCGAAAAAAGATGAAAAATGGTCGAAAATCGACTTAAATGGCGACGTAGAGTAAAATGGGCTGCAGATTCGGATTCAGCGTGAAAAACTACATACTGTGCACATGTCTCCTGGGAAAGTTGGAAAATCGTCAATTTTTTTAAAAATGGGAAGGTTAACCCCTTTGCATTTTTTCAATTTTCTGTCCAAAAATTTTTTTCGAGATTAGCGTCGATATGGGGGTTTTCGAGGTCGCTGAACTCGAATCCGATGTCCATTTTTGGTGGGGGCTCTCGCCGAGCGAGATATGGCCGAAAAAAGATGAAAAATGGTCGAAAATCGACTTAAATGGCGACGTAGAGTAAAATGGGCTGCAGATTCGGATTCAGCGTGAAAAACTACATACTGTGCACATGTCTCCTGGGAAAGTTGGAAAATCGTCAATTTTTTTAAAAATGGGAAGGTTAACCCCTTTGCATTTTTTCAATTTTCTGTCCAAAAATTTTTTTCGAGATTAGCGTCGATATGGGGGTTTTCGAGGTCGCTGAACTCGAATCCGATGTCCATTTTTGGTGGGGGCTCTCGCCGAGCGAGATATGGCCGAAAAAAGATGAAAAATGGTTGAAAATCGACTTAAATGGCGACGTAGAGTAAAATGGGCTGAAGATTCGGATTCAGCGTGAAAAATTACATACTGTGCACATGTCTCCTGGGAAAGTTGGAAAATCGTCAATTTTTTTAAAAATGGGAAGGTTAACCCCTTTGGATTTTTTCAATTTTTTGTCCAAAAATTTTTTTCGAGATTAGCGTCGATATGGGGGTTTTCGAGGTCGCTGAACTCGAATCCGATGTCCATTTTTGGTGGGGGCTCTCGCCGAGCGAGATATGGCCGAAAAAAGATGAAAAATGGTCGAAAATCGACTTAAATGGCGACGTAGAGTAAAATGGGCTGCAGATTCGGATTCAGCGTGAAAAACTACATACTGTGCACATGTCTCCTGGGAAAGTTGGAAAATCGTCAATTTTTTTAAAAATGGGAAGGTTAACCCCTTTGCATTTTTTCAATTTTCTGTCCAAAAATTTTTTTCGAGATTAGCGTCGATATGGGGGTTTTCGAGGTCGCTGAACTCGAATCCGATGTCCATTTTTGGTGGGGGCTCTCGCCGAGCGAGATATGGCCGAAAAAAGATGAAAAATGGTCGAAAATCGACTTAAATGGCGACGTAGAGTAAAATGGGCTGCAGATTCGGATTCAGCGTGAAAAATTACATACTGTGCACATGTCTCCTGGGAAAGTTGGAAAATCGTCAATTTTTTTAAAAATGGGAAGGTTAACCCCTTTGCATTTTTTCAATTTTCTGTCCAAAAATTTTTTTCGAGATTAGCGTCGATATGGGGGTTTTCGAGGTCGCTGAACTCGAATCCGATGTCCATTTTTGGTGGGGGCTCTCGCCGAGCGAGATATGGCCGAAAAAAGATGAAAAATGGTCGAAAATCGACTTAAATGGCGACGTAGAGTAAAATGGGCTGCAGATTCGGATTCAGCGTGAAAAACTACATACTGTGCACATGTCTCCTGGGAAAGTTGGAAAATCGTCAATTTTTTTAAAAATGGGAAGGTTAACCCCTTTGCATTTTTTCAATTTTCTGTCCAAAAATTTTTTTCGAGATTAGCGTCGATATGGGGGTTTTCGAGGTCGCTGAACTCGAATCCGATGTCCATTTTTGGTGGGGGCTCTCGCCGAGCGAGATATGGCCGAAAAAAGATGAAAAATGGTCGAAAATCGACTTAAATGGCGACGTAGAGTAAAATGGGCTGCAGATTCGGATTCAGCGTGAAAAATTACATACTGTGCACATGTCTCCTGGGAAAGTTGGAAAATCGTCAATTTTTTTAAAAATGGGAAGGTTAACCCCTTTGCATTTTTTCAATTTTCTGTCCAAAAATTTTTTTCGAGATTAGCGTCGATATGGGGGTTTTCGAGGTCGCTGAACTCGAATCCGATGTCCATTTTTGGTGGGGGCTCTCGCCGAGCGAGATATGGCCGAAAAAAGATGAAAAATGGTCGAAAATCGACTTAAATGGCGACGTAGAGTAAAATGGGCTGCAGATTCGGATTCAGCGTGAAAAACTACATACTGTGCACATGTCTCCTGGGAAAGTTGGAAAATCGTCAATTTTTTTAAAAATGGGAAGGTTAACCCCTTTGCATTTTTTCAATTTTCTGTCCAAAAATTTTTTTCGAGATTAGCGTCGATATGGGGGTTTTCGAGGTCGCTGAACTCGAATCCGATGTCCATTTTTGGTGGGGGCTCTCGCCGAGCGAGATATGGCCGAAAAAAGATGAAAAATGGTTGAAAATCGACTTAAATGGCGACGTAGAGTAAAATGGGCTGAAGATTCGGATTCAGCGTGAAAAATTACATACTGTGCACATGTCTCCTGGGAAAGTTGGAAAATCGTCAATTTTTTTAAAAATGGGAAGGTTAACCCCTTTGGATTTTTTCAATTTTTTGTCCAAAAATTTTTTTCGAGATTAGCGTCGATATGGGGGTTTTCGAGGTCGCTGAACTCGAATCCGATGTCCATTTTTGGTGGGGGCTCTCGCCGAGCGAGATATGGCCGAAAAAAGATGAAAAATGGTCGAAAATCGACTTAAATGGCGACGTAGAGTAAAATGGGCTGCAGATTCGGATTCAGCGTGAAAAACTACATACTGTGCACATGTCTCCTGGGAAAGTTGGAAAATCGTCAATTTTTTTAAAAATGGGAAGGTTAACCCCTTTGCATTTTTTCAATTTTCTGTCCAAAAATTTTTTTCGAGATTAGCGTCGATATGGGGGTTTTCGAGGTCGCTGAACTCGAATCCGATGTCCATTTTTGGTGGGGGCTCTCGCCGAGCGAGATATGGCCGAAAAAAGATGAAAAATGGTCGAAAATCGACTTAAATGGCGACGTAGAGTAAAATGGGCTGCAGATTCGGATTCAGCGTGAAAAATTACATACTGTGCACATGTCTCCTGGGAAAGTTGGAAAATCGTCAATTTTTTTAAAAATGGGAAGGTTAACCCCTTTGCATTTTTTCAATTTTCTGTCCAAAAATTTTTTTCGAGATTAGCGTCGATATGGGGGTTTTCGAGGTCGCTGAACTCGAATCCGATGTCCATTTTTGGTGGGGGCTCTCGCCGAGCGAGATATGGCCGAAAAAAGATGAAAAATGGTCGAAAATCGACTTAAATGGCGACGTAGAGTAAAATGGGCAGTAGATTCGGATTCAGCGTGAAAAACTACATACTGTGCACATGTCTCCTGGGAAAGTTGGAAAATCGTCAATTTTTTTAAAAATGGGAAGGTTAACCCCTTTGCATTTTTTCAATTTTCTGTCCAAAAATTTTTTTGAGATTAGCGTCGATATGGGGGTTTTTGAGGTCGCTGAACTCGAATCCGATGTCCATTTTTGGTGGGGGCTCTCGCCGAGCGAGATATGGCCGAAAAAAGATGAAAAATGGTCGAAAATCGACTTAAATGGGGACGTAGAGTAAAATGGGCTGCAGATTCGGATTCAGCGTGAAAAATTACATACTGTGCACATGTCTCCTGGGAAAGTTGGAAAATCGTCAATTTTTTTAAAAATGGGAAGGTTAACCCCTTCGCATTTTTTCAATTTTCTGTCCAAAAATTTTTTTCGAGATTAGCGTCGATATGGGGGTTTTCGAGGTCGCTGAACTCGAATCCGATGTCCATTTTTGGTGGGGGCTCTCGCCGAGCGAGATATGGCCGAAAAAAGATGAAAAATGGTCGAAAATCGACTTAAATGGCGACGTAGAGTAAAATGGGCTGCAGATTCGGATTCAGCGTGAAAAACTACATACTGTGCACATGTCTCCTGGGAAAGTTGGAAAATCGTCAATTTTTTTAAAAATGGGAAGGTTAACCCCTTTGCATTTTTTCAATTTTCTGTCCAAAAATTTTTTTCGAGATTAGCGTCGATATGGGGGTTTTCGAGGTCGCTGAACTCGAATCCGATGTCCATTTTTGGTGGGGGCTCTCGCCGAGCGAGATATGGCCGAAAAAAGATGAAAAATGGTCGAAAATCGACTTAAATGGCGACGTAGAGTAAAATGGGCTGCAGATTCGGATTCAGCGTGAAAAACTACATACTGTGCACATGTCTCCTGGGAAAGTTGGAAAATCGTCAATTTTTTTAAAAATGGGAAGGTTAACCCCTTTGCATTTTTTCAATTTTCTGTCCAAAAATTTTTTTCGAGATTAGCGTCGATATGGGGGTTTTCGAGGTCGCTGAACTCGAATCCGATGTCCATTTTTGGTGGGGGCTCTCGCCGAGCGAGATATGGCCGAAAAAAGATGAAAAATGGTCGAAAATCGACTTAAATGGCGACGTAGAGTAAAATGGGCTGCAGATTCGGATTCAGCGTGAAAAACTACATACTGTGCACATGTCTCCTGGGAAAGTTGGAAAATCGTCAATTTTTTTAAAAATGGGAAGGTTAACCCCTTTGCATTTTTTCAATTTTCTGTCCAAAAATTTTTTTCGAGATTAGCGTCGATATGGGGGTTTTCGAGGTCGCTGAACTCGAATCCGATGTCCATTTTTGGTGGGGGCTCTCGCCGAGCGAGATATGGCCGAAAAAAGATGAAAAATGGTCGAAAATCGACTTAAATGGCGACGTAGAGTAAAATGGGCTGCAGATTCGGATTCAGCGTGAAAAATTACATACTGTGCACATGTCTCCTGGGAAAGTTGGAAAATCGTCAATTTTTTTAAAAATGGGAAGGTTAACCCCTTTGCATTTTTTCAATTTTCTGTCCAAAAATTTTTTTCGAGATTAGCGTCGATATGGGGGTTTTCGAGGTCGCTGAACTCGAATCCGATGTCCATTTTTGGTGGGGGCTCTCGCCGAGCGAGATATGGCCGAAAAAAGATGAAAAATGGTCGAAAATCGACTTAAATGGCGACGTAGAGTAAAATGGGCTGCAGATTCGGATTCAGCGTGAAAAACTACATACTGTGCACATGTCTCCTGGGAAAGTTGGAAAATCGTCAATTTTTTTAAAAATGGGAAGGTTAACCCCTTTGCATTTTTTCAATTTTCTGTCCAAAAATTTTTTTCGAGATTAGCGTCGATATGGGGGTTTTCGAGGTCGCTGAACTCGAATCCGATGTCCATTTTTGGTGGGGGCTCTCGCCGAGCGAGATATGGCCGAAAAAAGATGAAAAATGGTCGAAAATCGACTTAAATGGCGACGTAGAGTAAAATGGGCTGCAGATTCGGATTCAGCGTGAAAAACTACATACTGTGCACATGTCTCCTGGGAAAGTTGGAAAATCGTCAATTTTTTTAAAAATGGGAAGTTGCATTTTTTCAATTTTCTGTCCAAAAATTTTTTTCGAGATTAGCGTCGATATGGGGGTTTTCGAGGTCGCTGAACTCGAATGCGATGTCCATTTTTGGTGGGGGCTCTCGCCGAGCGAGATATGGCCGAAAAAAGATGAAAAATGGTCGAAAATCGACTTAAATGGCGACGTAGAGTAAAATGGGCTGCAGATTCGGATTCAGCGTGAAAAACTACATACTGTGCACATGTCTCCTGGGAAAGTTGGAAAATCGTCAATTTTTTTAAAAATGGGAAGGTTAACCCCTTTGCATTTTTTCAATTTTTTGTCCAAAAATTTTTTTCGAGATTAGCGTCGATATGGGGGTTTTCGAGGTCGCTGAACTCGAATCCGATGTCCATTTTTGGTGGGGGCTCTCGCCGAGCGAGATATGGCCGAAAAAAGATGAAAAATGGTCGAAAATCGACTTAAATGGCGACGTAGAGTAAAATGGGCTGCAGATTCGGATTCAGCGTGAAAAACTACATACTGTGCACATGTCTCCTGGGAAAGTTGGAAAATCGTCAATTTTTTTAAAAATGGGAAGGTTAACCCCTTTGCATTTTTTCAATTTTCTGTCCAAAAATTTTTTTCGAGATTAGCGTCGATATGGGGGTTTTCGAGGTCGCTGAACTCGAATGCGATGTCCATTTTTGGTGGGTGCTCTCGCCGAGCGAGATATGGCCGAAAAAAGATGAAAAATGGTCGAAAATCGACTTAAATGGCGACGTAGAGTAAAATGGGCTGCAGATTCGGATTCAGCGTGAAAAACTACATACTGTGCACATGTCTCCTGGGAAAGTTGGAAAATCGTCAATTTTTTTAAAAATGGGAAGGTTAACCCCTTTGCATTTTTTCAATTTTCTGTCCAAAAATTTTTTTCGAGATTAGCGTCGATATGGGGGTTTTCGAGGTCGCTGAACTCGAATCCGATGTCCATTATTGGTGGGGGCTCTCGCCGAGCGAGATATGGCCGAAAAAAGATGAAAAATGGTCGAAAATCGACTTAAATGGCGACGTAGAGTAAAATGGGCTGCAGATTCGGATTCAGCGTGAAAAACTACATACTGTGCACATGTCTCCTGGGAAAGTTGGAAAATCGTCAATTTTTTTAAAAATGGGAAGGTTAACCCCTTTGCATTTTTTCAATTTTCTGTCCAAAAATTTTTTTCGAGATTAGCGTCGATATGGGGGTTTTCGAGGTCGCTGAACTCGAATCCGATGTCCATTTTTGGTGGGGGCTCTCGCCGAGCGAGATATGGCCGAAAAAAGATGAAAAATGGTCGAAAATCGACTTAAATGGCGACGTAGAGTAAAATGGGCTGCAGATTCGGATTCAGCGTGAAAAACTACATACTGTGCACATGTCTCCTGGGAAAGTTGGAAAATCGTCAATTTTTTTAAAAATGGGAAGGTTAACCCCTTTGCATTTTTTCAATTTTCTGTCCAAAAATTTTTTTCGAGATTAGCGTCGATATGGGGGTTTTCGAGGTCGCTGAACTCGAATCCGATGTCCATTTTTGGTGGGGGCTCTCGCCGAGCGAGATATGGCCGAAAAAAGATGAAAAATGGTCGAAAATCGACTTAAATGGCGACGTAGAGTAAAATGGGCTGCAGATTCGGATTCAGCGTGAAAAACTACATACTGTGCACATGTCTCCTGGGAAAGTTGGAAAATCGTCAATTTTTTTAAAAATGGGAAGGTTAACCCCTTTGCATTTTTTCAATTTTCTGTCCAAAAATTTTTTTCGAGATTAGCGTCGATATGGGGGTTTTCGAGGTCGCTGAACTCGAATCCGATGTCCATTTTTGGTGGGGGCTCTCGCCGAGCGAGATATGGCCGAAAAAAGATGAAAAATGGTCGAAAATCGACTTAAATGGCGACGTAGAGTAAAATGGGCTGCAGATTCGGATTCAGCGTGAAAAACTACATACTGTGCACATGTCTCCTGGGAAAGTTGGAAAATCGTCAATTTTTTTAAAAATGGGAAGGTTAACCCCTTTGCATTTTTTCAATTTTCTGTCCAAAAATTTTTTTCGAGATTAGCGTCGATATGGGGGTTTTCGAGGTCGCTGAACTCGAATCCGATGTCCATTTTTGGTGGGGGCTCTCGCCGAGCGAGATATGGCCGAAAAAAGATGAAAAATGGTCGAAAATCGACTTAAATGGCGATGTAGAGTAAAATGGGCTGCAGATTCGGATTCAGCGTGAAAAACTACATACTGTGCACATGTCTCCTGGGAAAGTTGGAAAATCGTCAATTTTTTTAAAATGGGAAGGTTAACCCCTTTGCATTTTTGTCCAAAAATTTTTTTCGAGATTAGCGTCGATATGGGGGTTTTCGAGGTCGCTGAACTCGAATCCGATGTCCATTTTTGGTGGGGGCTCTCGCCGAGCGAGATATGGCCGAAAAAAGATGAAAAATGGTCGAAAATCGACTGAAATGGGGACGTAGAGTAAAATGGGCTGCAGATTCGGATTCAGCGTGAAAAATTACATACTGTGCACATGTCTCCTGGGAAAGTTGGAAAATCGTCAATTTTTTTAAAAATGGGAAGGTCCCTTTGCATTTTTTCAATTTTCTGTCCAAAAATTTTTTTCGAGATTAGCGTCGATATGGGGGTTTTCGAGGTCGCTGAACTCGAATCCGATGTCCATTTTTGGTGGGGGCTCTCGCCGAGCGAGATATGGCCGAAAAAAGATGAAAAATGGTCGAAAATCGACTTAAATGGCGACGTAGAGTAAAATGGGCTGCAGATTCGGATTCAGCGTGAAAAACTACATACTGTGCACATGTCTCCTGGGAAAGTTGGAAAATCGTCAATTTTTTTAAAAATGGGAAGGTTAACCCCTTTGCATTTTTTCAATTTTCTGTCCAAAAATTTTTTTCGAGATTAGCGTCGATATGGGGGTTTTCGAGGTCGCTGAACTCGAATCCGATGTCCATTTTTGGTGGGGGCTCTCGCCGAGCGAGATATGGCCGAAAAAAGATGAAAAATGGTCGAAAATCGACTTAAATGGCGACGTAGAGTAAAATGGGCTGCAGATTCGGATTCAGCGTGAAAAACTACATACTGTGCACATGTCTCCTGGGAAAGTTGGAAAATCGTCAATTTTTTTAAAAATGGGAAGGTTAACCCCTTTGCATTTTTTCAATTTTCTGTCCAAAAATTTTTTTCGAGATTAGCGTCGATATGGGGGTTTTCGAGGTCGCTGAACTCGAATCCGATGTCCATTTTTGGTGGGGGCTCTCGCCGAGCGAGATATGGCCGAAAAAAGATGAAAAATGGTCGAAAATCGACTTAAATGGCGACGTAGAGTAAAATGGGCTGCAGATTCGGATTCAGCGTGAAAAACTACATACTGTGCACATGTCTCCTGGGAAAGTTGGAAAATCGTCAATTTTTTTAAAAATGGGAAGGTTAACCCCTTTGCATTTTTTCAATTTTCTGTCCAAAAATTTTTTTCGAGATTAGCGTCGATATGGGGGTTTTCGAGGTCGCTGAACTCGAATCCGATGTCCATTTTTGGTGGGGGCTCTCGCCGAGCGAGATATGGCCGAAAAAAGATGAAAAATGGTCGAAAATCGACTTAAATGGCGACGTAGAGTAAAATGGGCTGCAGATTCGGATTCAGCGTGAAAAACTACATACTGTGCACATGTCTCCTGGGAAAGTTGGAAAATCGTCAATTTTTTTAAAAATGGGAAGGTTAACCCCTTTGCATTTTTTCAATTTTTTGTCCAAAAATTTTTTTCGAGATTAGCGTCGATATGGGGGTTTTCGAGGTCGCTGAACTCGAATCCGATGTCCATTTTTGGTGGGGGCTCTCGCCGAGCGAGATATGGCCGAAAAAAGATGAAAAATGGTCGAAAATCGACTTAAATGGGGACGTAGAGTAAAATGGGCTGCAGATTCGGATTCAGCGTGAAAAATTACATACTGTGCACATGTCTCCTGGGAAAGTTGGAAAATCGTCAATTTTTTTAAAAATGGGAAGGTCCCTTTGCATTTTTTCAATTTTCTGTCCAAAAATTTTTTTCGAGATTAGCGTCGATATGGGGGTTTTCGAGGTCGCTGAACTCGAATCCGATGTCCATTTTTGGTGGGGGCTCTCGCCGAGCGAGATATGGCCGAAAAAAGATGAAAAATGGTCGAAAATCGACTTAAATGGCGACGTAGAGTAAAATGGGCTGCAGATTCGGATTCAGCGTGAAAAACTACATACTGTGCACATGTCTCCTGGGAAAGTTGGAAAATCGTCAATTTTTTTAAAAATGGGAAGGTTAACCCCTTTGCATTTTTTCAATTTTCTGTCCAAAAATTTTTTTCGAGATTAGCGTCGATATGGGGGTTTTCGAGGTCGCTGAACTCGAATGCGATGTCCATTTTTGGTGGGGGCTCTCGCCGAGCGAGATATGGCCGAAAAAAGATGAAAAATGGTCGAAAATCGACTTAAATGGCGACGTAGAGTAAAATGGGCTGCAGATTCGGATTCAGCGTGAAAAACTACATACTGTGCACATGTCTCCTGGGAAAGTTGGAAAATCGTCAATTTTTTTAAAAATGGGAAGGTTAACCCCTTTGCATTTTTTCAATTTTTTGTCCAAAAATTTTTTTCGAGATTAGCGTCGATATGGGGGTTTTCGAGGTCGCTGAACTCGAATCCGATGTCCATTTTTGGTGGGGGCTCTCGCCGAGCGAGATATGGCCGAAAAAAGATGAAAAATGGTCGAAAATCGACTTAAATGGCGACGTAGAGTAAAATGGGCTGCAGATTCGGATTCAGCGTGAAAAACTACATACTGTGCACATGTCTCCTGGGAAAGTTGGAAAATCGTCAATTTTTTTAAAAATGGGAAGGTTAACCCCTTTGCATTTTTTCAATTTTCTGTCCAAAAATTTTTTTCGAGATTAGCGTCGATATGGGGGTTTTCGAGGTCGCTGAACTCGAATGCGATGTCCATTTTTGGTGGGGGCTCTCGCCGAGCGAGATATGGCCGAAAAAAGATGAAAAATGGTCGAAAATCGACTTAAATGGCGACGTAGAGTAAAATGGGCTGCAGATTCGGATTCAGCGTGAAAAACTACATACTGTGCACATGTCTCCTGGGAAAGTTGGAAAATCGTCAATTTTTTTAAAAATGGGAAGGTTAACCCCTTTGCATTTTTTCAATTTTCTGTCCAAAAATTTTTTTCGAGATTAGCGTCGATATGGGGGTTTTCGAGGTCGCTGAACTCGAATCCGATGTCCATTTTTGGTGGGGGCTCTCGCCGAGCGAGATATGGCCGAAAAAAGATGAAAAATGGTCGAAAATCGACTTAAATGGCGACGTAGAGTAAAATGGGCTGCAGATTCGGATTCAGCGTGAAAAACTACATACTGTGCACATGTCTCCTGGGAAAGTTGGAAAATCGTCAATTTTTTTAAAAATGGGAAGGTTAACCCCTTTGCATTTTTTCAATTTTCTGTCCAAAAATTTTTTTCGAGATTAGCGTCGATATGGGGGTTTTCGAGGTCGCTGAACTCGAATCCGATGTCCATTTTTGGTGGGGGCTCTCGCCGAGCGAGATATGGCCGAAAAAAGATGAAAAATGGTCGAAAATCGACTTAAATGGCGACGTAGAGTAAAATGGGCTGCAGATTCGGATTCAGCGTGAAAAACTACATACTGTGCACATGTCTCCTGGGAAAGTTGGAAAATCGTCAATTTTTTTAAAAATGGGAAGGTTAACCCCTTTGCATTTTTTCAATTTTTTGTCCAAAAATTTTTTTCGAGATTAGCGTCGATATGGGGGTTTTCGAGGTCGCTGAACTCGAATCCGATGTCCATTTTTGGTGGGGGCTCTCGCCGAGCGAGATATGGCCGAAAAAAGATGAAAAATGGTCGAAAATCGACTTAAATGGCGACGTAGAGTAAAATGGGCTGCAGATTCGGATTCAGCGTGAAAAACTACTACATACTGTGCACATGTCTCCTGGGAAAGTTGGAAAATCGTCAATTTTTTTAAAAATGGGAAGGTTAACCCCTTTGCATTTTTTCAATTTTCTGTCCAAAAATTTTTTTCGAGATTAGCGTCGATATGGGGGTTTTCGAGGTCGCTGAACTCGAATCCGATGTCCATTTTTGGTGGGGGCTCTCGCCGAGCGAGATATGGCCGAAAAAAGATGAAAAATGGTCGAAAATCGACTTAAATGGCGACGTAGAGTAAAATGGGCTGCAGATTCGGATTCAGCGTGAAAAACTACATACTGTGCACATGTCTCCTGGGAAAGTTGGAAAATCGTCAATTTTTTTAAAAATGGGAAGGTTAACCCCTTTGCATTTTTTCAATTTTTTGTCCAAAAATTTTTTTCGAGATTAGCGTCGATATGGGGGTTTTCGAGGTCGCTGAACTCGAATCCGATGTCCATTTTTGGTGGGGGCTCTCGCCGAGCGAGATATGGCCGAAAAAAGATGAAAAATGGTCGAAAATCGACTTAAATGGCGACGTAGAGTAAAATGGGCTGCAGATTCGGATTCAGCGTGAAAAACTACATACTGTGCACATGTCTCCTGGGAAAGTTGGAAAATCGTCAATTTTTTTAAAAATGGGAAGGTTAACCCCTTTGCATTTTTTCAATTTTCTGTCCAAAAATTTTTTTCGAGATTAGCGTCGATATGGGGGTTTTCGAGGTCGCTGAACTCGAATCCGATGTCCATTTTTGGTGGGGGCTCTCGCCGAGCGAGATATGGCCGAAAAAATATGAAAAATGGTCGAAAATCGACTTAAATGGCGACGTAGAGTAAAATGGGCTGCAGATTCGGATTCAGCGTGAAAAACTACATACTGTGCACATGTCTCCTGGGAAAGTTGGAAAATCGTCAATTTTTTTAAAAATGGGAAGGTTAACCCCTTTGCATTTTTTCAATTTTCTGTCCAAAAATTTTTTTCGAGATTAGCGTCGATATGGGGGTTTTCGAGGTCGCTGAACTCGAATCCGATGTCCATTTTTGGTGGGGGCTCTCGCCGAGCGAGATATGGCCGAAAAAAGATGAAAAATGGTCGAAAATCGACTTAAATGGCGATGTAGAGTAAAATGGGCTGCAGATTCGGATTCAGCGTGAAAAACTACATACTGTGCACATGTCTCCTGGGAAAGTTGGAAAATCGTCAATTTTTTTAAAATGGGAAGGTTAACCCCTTTGCATTTTTTCAATTTTCTGTCCAAAAATTTTTTTCGAGATTAGCGTCGATATGGGGGTTTTCGAGGTCGCTGAACTCGAATCCGATGTCCATTTTTGGTGGGGGCTCTCGCCGAGCGAGATATGGCCGAAAAAAGATGAAAAATGGTCGAAAATCGACTTAAATGGCGACGTAGAGTAAAATGGGCTGCAGATTCGGATTCAGCGTGAAAAACTAATACATACTGTGCACATGTCTCCTGGGAAAGTTGGAAAATCGTCAATTTTTTTAAAAATGGGAAGGTTAACCCCTTTGCATTTTTTCAATTTTCTGTCCAAAAATTTTTTTCGAGATTAGCGTCGATATGGGGGTTTTCGAGGTCGCTGAACTCGAATCCGATGTCCATTTTTGGTGGGGGCTCTCGCCGAGCGAGATATGGCCGAAAAAAGATGAAAAATGGTCGAAAATCGACTTAAATGGCGACGTAGAGTAAAATGGGCTGCAGATTCGGATTCAGCGTGAAAAACTACATACTGTGCACATGTCTCCTGGGAAAGTTGGAAAATCGTCAATTTTTTTAAAAATGGGAAGGTTAACCCCTTTGCATTTTTTCAATTTTTTGTCCAAAAATTTTTTTCGAGATTAGCGTCGATATGGGGGTTTTCGAGGTCGCTGAACTCGAATCCGATGTCCATTTTTGGTGGGGGCTCTCGCCGAGCGAGATATGGCCGAAAAAAGATGAAAAATGGTCGAAAATCGACTTAAATGGCGACGTAGAGTAAAATGGGCTGCAGATTCGGATTCAGCGTGAAAAACTACATACTGTGCACATGTCTCCTGGGAAAGTTGGAAAATCGTCAATTTTTTTAAAAATGGGAAGGTTAACCCCTTTGCATTTTTTCAATTTTCTGTCCAAAAATTTTTTTCGAGATTAGCGTCGATATGGGGGTTTTCGAGGTCGCTGAACTCGAATCCGATGTCCATTTTTGGTGGGGGCTCTCGCCGAGCGAGATATGGCCGAAAAAATATGAAAAATGGTCGAAAATCGACTTAAATGGCGACGTAGAGTAAAATGGGCTGCAGATTCGGATTCAGCGTGAAAAACTACATACTGTGCACATGTCTCCTGGGAAAGTTGGAAAATCGTCAATTTTTTTAAAAATGGGAAGGTTAACCCCTTTGCATTTTTTCAATTTTCTGTCCAAAAATTTTTTTCGAGATTAGCGTCGATATGGGGGTTTTCGAGGTCGCTGAACTCGAATCCGATGTCCATTTTTGGTGGGGGCTCTCGCCGAGCGAGATATGGCCGAAAAAAGATGAAAAATGGTCGAAAATCGACTTAAATGGCGACGTAGAGTAAAATGGGCTGCAGATTCGGATTCAGCGTGAAAAACTACATACTGTGCACATGTCTCCTGGGAAAGTTGGAAAATCGTCAATTTTTTTAAAAATGGGAAGGTTAACCCCTTTGCATTTTTTCAATTTTCTGTCCAAAAATTTTTTTCGAGATTAGCGTCGATATGGGGGTTTTCGAGGTCGCTGAACTCGAATCCGATGTCCATTTTTGGTGGGGGCTCTCGCCGAGCGAGATATGGCCGAAAAAAGATGAAAAATGGTCGAAAATCGACTTAAATGGCGATGTAGAGTAAAATGGGCTGCAGATTCGGATTCAGCGTGAAAAACTACATACTGTGCACATGTCTCCTGGGAAAGTTGGAAAATCGTCAATTTTTTTAAAATGGGAAGGTTAACCCCTTTGCATTTTTTCAATTTTCTGTCCAAAAATTTTTTTCGAGATTAGCGTCGATATGGGGGTTTTCGAGGTCGCTGAACTCGAATCCGATGTCCATTTTTGGTGGGGGCTCTCGCCGAGCGAGATATGGCCGAAAAAAGATGAAAAATGGTCGAAAATCGACTTAAATGGCGACGTAGAGTAAAATGGGCTGCAGATTCGGATTCAGCGTGAAAAACTACTACATACTGTGCACATGTCTCCTGGGAAAGTTGGAAAATCGTCAATTTTTTTAAAAATGGGAAGGTTAACCCCTTTGCATTTTTTCAATTTTCTGTCCAAAAATTTTTTTCGAGATTAGCGTCGATATGGGGGTTTTCGAGGTCGCTGAACTCGAATCCGATGTCCATTTTTGGTGGGGGCTCTCGCCGAGCGAGATATGGCCGAAAAAAGATGAAAAATGGTCGAAAATCGACTTAAATGGCGACGTAGAGTAAAATGGGCTGCAGATTCGGATTCAGCGTGAAAAACTACATACTGTGCACATGTCTCCTGGGAAAGTTGGAAAATCGTCAATTTTTTTAAAAATGGGAAGGTTAACCCCTTTGCATTTTTTCAATTTTCTGTCCAAAAATTTTTTTCGAGATTAGCGTCGATATGGGGGTTTTCGAGGTCGCTGAACTCGAATCCGATGTCCATTTTTGGTGGGGGCTCTCGCCGAGCGAGATATGGCCGAAAAAATATGAAAAATGGTCGAAAATCGACTTAAATGGCGACGTAGAGTAAAATGGGCTGCAGATTCGGATTCAGCGTGAAAAACTACATACTGTGCACATGTCTCCTGGGAAAGTTGGAAAATCGTCAATTTTTTTAAAAATGGGAAGGTTAACCCCTTTGCATTTTTTCAATTTTCTGTCCAAAAATTTTTTTCGAGATTAGCGTCGATATGGGGGTTTTCGAGGTCGCTGAACTCGAATCCGATGTCCATTTTTGGTGGGGGCTCTCGCCGAGCGAGATATGGCCGAAAAAAGATGAAAAATGGTCGAAAATCGACTTAAATGGCGACGTAGAGTAAAATGGGCTGCAGATTCGGATTCAGCGTGAAAAACTACATACTGTGCACATGTCTCCTGGGAAAGTTGGAAAATCGTCAATTTTTTTAAAAATGGGAAGGTTAACCCCTTTGCATTTTTTCAATTTTCTGTCCAAAAATTTTTTTCGAGATTAGCGTCGATATGGGGGTTTTCGAGGTCGCTGAACTCGAATCCGATGTCCATTTTTGGTGGGGGCTCTCGCCGAGCGAGATATGGCCGAAAAAAGATGAAAAATGGTCGAAAATCGACTTAAATGGCGATGTAGAGTAAAATGGGCTGCAGATTCGGATTCAGCGTGAAAAACTACATACTGTGCACATGTCTCCTGGGAAAGTTGGAAAATCGTCAATTTTTTTAAAATGGGAAGGTTAACCCCTTTGCATTTTTTCAATTTTCTGTCCAAAAATTTTTTTCGAGATTAGCGTCGATATGGGGGTTTTCGAGGTCGCTGAACTCGAATCCGATGTCCATTTTTGGTGGGGGCTCTCGCCGAGCGAGATATGGCCGAAAAAAGATGAAAAATGGTCGAAAATCGACTTAAATGGCGACGTAGAGTAAAATGGGCTGCAGATTCGGATTCAGCGTGAAAAACTACATACTGTGCACATGTCTCCTGGGAAAGTTGGAAAATCGTCAATTTTTTTAAAAATGGGAAGGTTAACCCCTTTGCATTTTTTCAATTTTCTGTCCAAAAATTTTTTTCGAGATTAGCGTCGATATGGGGGTTTTCGAGGTCGCTGAACTCGAATCCGATGTCCATTTTTGGTGGGGGCTCTCGCCGAGCGAGATATGGCCGAAAAAAGATGAAAAATGGTCGAAAATCGACTTAAATGGCGACGTAGAGTAAAATGGGCTGCAGATTCGGATTCAGCGTGAAAAACTACATACTGTGCACATGTCTCCTGGGAAAGTTGGAAAATCGTCAATTTTTTTAAAAATGGGAAGGTTAACCCCTTTGCATTTTTTCAATTTTCTGTCCAAAAATTTTTTTCGAGATTAGCGTCGATATGGGGGTTTTCGAGGTCGCTGAACTCGAATGCGATGTCCATTTTTGGTGGGGGCTCTCGCCGAGCGAGATATGGCCGAAAAAAGATGAAAAATGGTCGAAAATCGACTTAAATGGCGACGTAGAGTAAAATGGGCTGCAGATTCGGATTCAGCGTGAAAAACTACATACTGTGCACATGTCTCCTGGGAAAGTTGGAAAATCGTCAATTTTTTTAAAAATGGGAAGGTTAACCCCTTTGCATTTTTTCAATTTTTTGTCCAAAAATTTTTTTCGAGATTAGCGTCGATATGGGGGTTTTCGAGGTCGCTGAACTCGAATCCGATGTCCATTTTTGGTGGGGGCTCTCGCCGAGCGAGATATGGCCGAAAAAAGATGAAAAATGGTCGAAAATCGACTTAAATGGCGACGTAGAGTAAAATGGGCTGCAGATTCGGATTCAGCGTGAAAAACTACATACTGTGCACATGTCTCCTGGGAAAGTTGGAAAATCGTCAATTTTTTTAAAAATGGGAAGGTTAACCCATTTGCATTTTTTCAATTTTCTGTCCAAAAATTTTTTTCGAGATTAGCGTCGATATGGGGGTTTTCGAGGTCGCTGAACTCGAATCCGATGTCCATTTTTGGTGGGGGCTCTCGCCGAGCGAGATATGGCCGAAAAAAGATGAAAAATGGTCGAAAATCGACTTAAATGGCGACGTAGAGTAAAATGGGCTGCAGATTCGGATTCAGCGTGAAAAACTACATACTGTGCACATGTCTCCTGGGAAAGTTGGAAAATCGTCAATTTTTTTAAAAATGGGAAGGTTAACCCCTTTGCATTTTTTCAATTTTTTGTCCAAAAATTTTTTTCGAGATTAGCGTCGATATGGGGGTTTTCGAGGTCGCTGAACTCGAATCCGATGTCCATTTTTGGTGGGGGCTCTCGCCGAGCGAGATATGGCCGAAAAAAGATGAAAAATGGTCGAAAATCGACTTAAATGGCGACGTAGAGTAAAATGGGCTGCAGATTCGGATTCAGCGTGAAAAACTACATACTGTGCACATGTCTCCTGGGAAAGTTGGAAAATCGTCAATTTTTTTAAAAATGGGAAGGTTAACCCCTTTGCATTTTTTCAATTTTCTGTCCAAAAATTTTTTTCGAGATTAGCGTCGATATGGGGGTTTTCGAGGTCGCTGAACTCGAATCCGATGTCCATTTTTGGTGGGGGCTCTCGCCGAGCGAGATATGGCCGAAAAAAGATGAAAAATGGTCGAAAATCGACTTAAATGGCGACGTAGAGTAAAATGGGCTGCAGATTCGGATTCAGCGTGAAAAATTACATACTGTGCACATGTCTCCTGGGAAAGTTGGAAAATCGTCAATTTTTTTAAAAATGGGAAGGTTAACCCCTTTGCATTTTTTCAATTTTCTGTCCAAAAATTTTTTTCGAGATTAGCGTCGATATGGGGGTTTTCGAGGTCGCTGAACTCGAATCCGATGTCCATTTTTGGTGGGGGCTCTCGCCGAGCGAGATATGGCCTAAAAAAGATGAAAAATGGTCGAAAATCAACTTAAATGGCGTCGTAGAGTAAAATGGGCTGCAGATTTGGATCCGGCGTGAAAAACTACATACTGTGCGATGGTCTCCTCAGCTTTATCAATTTTCGGCTGGATGTCTCATCTTTCGTCCAACTTTACCAATTTTCGGCTGGATGTCTCATTTATCGTCCAGCTGTATCAATTTTCGGCTGGATGTCTCAATTTTCGGCTGGATGTCTCCATTTTCGGCTGGATGTCTCATTTATCGTCCAGCTGTATCAATTTTCGGCTTGATGTCTCAATTTTCGGCTGGATGTCTCATTTTTCGTCCACCTTTATCAATTTTCGGCTGGATGTCTCATTTTTCGTCCAGCTTTATCAATTTTCGGCAGTATGTCTCATTTTTTGTTCCAGCTGTATCAATTTTCGGCTGGATGTCTCAATTTTCGGCTGGATGTCTCATTTTTCGTCCACCTTCATCAATTTTCGGCTGGATGTCTACATTTTCGGCTGGATGTCTCATTTTTCGTCCACCTCCTTCAATTTTCGGCTGGATGTCTCCATTTTCGGCTGGATTTCTCATTTTTCGTCCAGCTTTATCAATTTTCGGCTGGATGTCTCATTTTTCGTCCAGCTTTATCAATTTTCGGCTGGATGTCTCATTTATCGTCCAGCTGTATCAATTTTCGGCTGGATGTCTCAATTTTCGGCTGGATGTCTCATTTTTCGTCCAGCTTTATCAATTTTCGGCTGGATGTCTCAATTTTCGGCTGGATGTCTCATTTTTCGTCCAGCTTTATTAATATTCGGCTGGATGTCTCAATTTTCGGCTGGATGTCTCCATTTTCGGCTGGATGTCTCATTTATCGTCCAGCTGTATCAATTTTTGGCAGGATGTCTCAATTTTCGGCTGGATGTCTCAATTTTTGACTGGATGTCTCATTTTTCGTCCAGCTTTATCAATTTTCGGCAGTATGTCTCATTTTTTGTTCCAGCTGTATCAATTTTCGGCTGGATGTCTCAATTTTCGGCTGGATGTCTCATTTTTCGTCCACCTTCATCAATTTTCGGCTGGATGTCTCCATTTTCGGCTGGATGTCTCATTTTTCGTCCACCTTCTTCAATTTTCGGCTGGATGTCTCCATTTTCGGCTGGATTTCTCATTTTTCGTCCAGCTTTATCAATTTTCGGCTGGATGTCTCATTTTTCGTCCAGCTTTATCAATTTTCGGCTGGATGTCTCATTTATCGTCCAGCTGTATCAATTTTCGGCTGGATGTCTCAATTTTCGGCTGGATGTCTCATTTTTCGTCCAGCTTTATCAATTTTCGGCTGGATGTCTCAATTTTCGGCTGGATGTCTCATTTTTCGTCCAGCTTTATCAATATTCGGCTGGATGTCTCAATTTTCGGCTGGATGTCTCCATTTTCGGCTGGATGTCTCATTTATCGTCCAGCTGTTTCAATTTTTGGCTGGATGTCTCAATTTTCGTCCAGCTTTATCAATTTTCGGCAGTATGTCTCATTTTTTGTTCCAGCTGTATCAATTTTCGGCTGGATGTCTCAATTTTCGGCAGTATGTCTCATTTTTTGTTCCAGCTGTATCAATTTTCGGCTGGATGTCTCAATTTTCGGCTGGATGTCTCAATTTTCAGCTGGATGTCTCAATTTTCGGCTGGATGTCTCAATTTTCGGCTGGATGTCTCAGTTTTCGTCCAGCTGTATAAATTTTCCGCTGGATGTCTCATTTTTCGTCCAGCTGTCTCAATTTTCGGCTGAATGTTTCATGAGACATCCAGCCGAAAATTGAGACATCCACCTGAAAATTGATACAGGTGGACGAAAAATGAGACATCCAGCCGAAAATGGATACAGCTGGACGATAAATGAGACATCCAGCCGAAAATTGAGACATCCAGCCGAAAATTGAGACATCCACTCGAAAATTGAGACAGCTGGACGAAAAATGAGACATCCAGCCGAAAATTGATAAAGGTGGACGACAAATGAGACATCCAGCCGAAAATTGATACAGTTGGACGATAAATGAGACATCCAGCCGAAAAGTGATACAGCTGGACGAAAAATGAGACATCCAGCCGAAAATATAGACATCCACCTGAAAATTGAGACATCCAGCCGAAAATGGAAACATCCAGCCGAAAATTGATAAAGCCGGATGGAAAATGAGATATCCAGCCGAAAAGTGATACAGCTGTACGATAAATGAGACATCCAGCTGAAAATTGATACAGCTGGACGAAAAATGAGACATCCAGCCGAAAATTGATAAAGCTGGACGAAAAATGAGATATCCAGCCGAAAATTGTGACATCCAGCCGAAAATTGAGACATCCAGCCGAAAATTGAGACATCCAGCCGAAAATTGATACAGCTGGAACAAAAAATGAGACATCCTGCCGAAAATTGATAAAGCTGGACGAAAAATGAGACATCCAGCCGAAAATTGAGACATCCAGCCAAAAATTGAGACATCCAGCCGAAAATTGAGACATTCAGCCAAAAATTGATAAAGCTGGACGATGAATGAGACATCCAGCCGAAAATTGAGACATCCAGCCGAAAATTGATACAGCTGGACGAAAAATGAGACATCCAGCCGAAAATTGATAAAGCTGGACGAAAGATGAGACATCCAGCCGAAAATTGATGAAGCTGGACGAAAAATGAGATATCCCGCCGAAAATTGTGACATCCAGCCGAAAATTGAGACATCCAGCCGAAAATTGAGACATCCAGCCGAAAATTGATACAGCTGGAACAAAAAATGAGACATCCTGCCGAAAATTGATAAAGCTGGACGAAAAATGAGACATCCAGCCGAAAATTGAGACATCCAGCCAAAAATTGAGACATCCAGCCGAAAATTGAGACATTCAGCCAAAAATTGATAAAGCTGGACGATGAATGAGACATCCAGCCGAAAATTGAGACATCCAGCCGAAAATTGATACAGCTGGACGAAAAATGAGACATCCAGCCGAAAATTGATAAAGCTGGACGAAAGATGAGACATCCAGCCGAAAATTGATGAAGCTGGACGAAAAATGAGATATCCCGCCGAAAATTGTGACATCCAGCCGAAAATTGAGACATCCAGCCGAAAATTGAGACATCCAGCCGAAAATTGATACAGCTGGAACAAAAAATGAGACATCCTGCCGAAAATTGATAAAGCTGGACGAAAAATGAGACATCCAGCCGAAAATTGAGACATCCAGCCAAAAATTGAGACATCCAGCCGAAAATTGAGACATTCAGCCAAAAATTGATAAAGCTGGACGATAAATGAGACATCCAGCCGAAAATTGAGACATCCAGCCGAAAATTGATACAGCTGGACGAAAAATGAGACATCCAGCCGAAAATTGATAAAGCTGGACGAAAGATGAGACATCCAGCCGAAAATTGATGAAGCTGGACGAAAAATGAGATATCCAGCCGAAAATTGTGACATCCAGCCGAAAATTGAGACATCCAGCCGAAAATTGAGACATCCAGCCGAAAATTGAGACATCCAGCCGAAAATTGATAAAGCGGGACGAAAAATGAGACATCCAGTCAGCTGCGATATAAAAACGTTGAATCGCAATGAAAACCTGCTAAAAGTACAGAATAACGCCGAAATTTCAGACTGCACGGATCGGGCTGAAATTTGGCTGGTAGCTTCGTTGAGAAATACCATTTACCCAACGGAGAGGTAAAGGGTGGTCCAAATTTTGCTTATTTTTGCTGAAAAATCAGCCGTTTTCGAGATATTTGGCTTTGAAAAATGACTTTTTGATTTTTCGCGTTTTCCAAAAAAAATGTGGCGCGATCTATGAAACCTTAATTGAAACACGGCGTGAAACTACAACTTTCCATAGATCGCGCCACATTATTTTTGAAAAACGCGAAAAGTCAAAAATTCACTTTTCAAAGCCAAATATCTCGAAAACGGCTGAATTTTGAGCAAAAATAAGCGAAATTTGGACCACACATTACCTGTTGCTCAAGGAATGGTATTTGCCGAGGAAGCTACCAGCCAAATTTTAGCCCGATCCGTGCAGTCTGAAATTTCGACGTTAGTCTGTACTTTTAGCAGGTTTTCGTTGCGATGCGACGGAATTAATTTTAAATCGCTCCATACATAGCTATATGTGCTCCATTTTCGAATATTACGATTTCAAAAATATATAAATTAAGCTGAAAACTGAAATCTTTGAAGCCAAAAATGTCAAATACGGCTGTTTTTTAAGCAATATAAACCACATTTTTGGTCGAACATCACTTCTCTAGAAATAATGGTTCACAAATTCTCAAAAATCGAGAACGCATAGGTACACATGAAGTAAAATTAGAAATTTTTGAGAATTTGTGAACCATCATCTCCAGAGAGATGATGTTCTACCAAAAATGTGGTTGACTTTTCTTAAAAATTCGCCGTATTCGACATTTTTGGCTTTACAGAATTTCTCAAAATGTCTTCAAATATCAAAAAACCAGATTCTGTATCAGACAATATCCAGTAGTAGGGGTACGTAGATTCTTGTTTCTTCGACTATAAGGCCTTTTATTATTTTTCAGAAAAAAATCAAAACAGCAAAGTCTTTTTTTATTTTAATAATTATATAATAATCGTTATAAAGGTTTTTTTTCATTTTTTTTTTTTTTCAAATCAACAGGGAACTTTTATGTACATACGAAATAAAACTTAAATAATTTACTATTTAAAAGTATAAGGAGCCTTAAAAGATACGACTTTATAAATACAATGATGGCTTAAAATTTACTATTGCTCATAACATTACATTGCCAAATTAATGTATAAAATTCATTTAAAATGTAATTTATGCATTAAGTTATCAAAGTACAAAAAAAAATCAAACAAAACAAAAAAGACACGCGGAGTATTCGATTGTGTTGTATGACTCGATCAAAATGTGACGTTTTTTCAATAATATAAATTTACATGTACACGAGATCCTCGTTTTATGAAGAAAAAGTGATAAATTTATAAATAACATAATAATATAATAGCGATAATAAAGGGAGAGAAGCATTTATTAGTCGTTATCATAATTGTGAAGGGACAAATGAAAAGCGAAAGGTAAATGTTTTCATTTTGTTTGAAACATGTTTATGGAGGACAAAATATCAAAATATAAGACGATAGTGCTCGCGCTTATTTTATTAATCTTCGTATACTTGCTCTTTTTATTAGAATCACAATTTCTTGAATAGTATCATTGTATCCTACTCGTGATTTCAAAAAGTTAAATTTAAATGGTAACTTAAAAAAAATTATTATTTTTCATTTATTTACAAATTAGAACATGAAATTTTTGATGTAAATATCAAAAGGATGAACGTCCGCCGAACATGATCCTTGAAAAGCTTCGAAAAAACAAAAACAAAAAAGGAATAAATTGTGATATTACAAGAGGACAGGGGGGGAGAGAACAAAAGACAAAAAAAAAGATTATCAGGTAACACATAAAAAATGTCAACAGCATTTACACAATGAAATAAATAACGTTTTTTATAGATACAAAGACATCAGTATCCATAAGTGACAGCTCAAAAAAAAAAAAATTAAAAATTAATTTATGATTATTATATTATAATAATAATTAATATATTAATATACTCGTAGAGAGAATTTAGATATTACATGAGCACCAGAAATCATTTAACATAATGATGGTTGAACCAAATTGAGATAAAAGTAGTGAGACAATAAATTAATACAAGTTTTTCTTTTCTTTTAATTTGCATACAGGGTCTAATTAGGAACGGAATTTTTTTTTTTCTTTTCATTCGTTTCATAGAAAGTACTTCAGTCTTGTAATTTTTTTATTGAAATTTTTCTTATTTTTAGAGAAACTAAAAATTGAAATTATGGTATAAGTTAATTATGGTGAAGATAATGAAAATTGAAAATTTTTTAAAGGCCGATTCAATACTTTGAATTTCAAAAGAGAAATACCAAACACCCTCACTAGAATATATATTTTTGAAAATACAAGTAAAATATTATGATGATATTTTGAAATGTCAGGAATATTTTTTTTTTAATTACCACAATATTACAAATGGCTGGATAACTGTGACACATCATCATCTTTTAGCCCTTTTATGTACCTATTGTAAAAATCTTAAGTATGTCTGAAAAATATGTACAACTTTTCAACAGTAGAAAATATTATTTTCTCACGAGTTGAAATTTTCATTAAAAAGAATAAGTACCAAAATAATTTTGATTCATTTTAAAATACTGCTTTGAATTATAAATTGAGAGAGATACTTTTATAAGAAAAAAGGATTAGAATATTAATAGTAGATTACACGATTGGTGCGGAAAGTAAGCGATTACTTTTCTAACTAATCGTGTATACTATTTTAATTTATTACGAGCGGAAACCGCCCTATTTTCGAGTTGGAAAACCGAAAATTATCATGATAAACGAATTAATCAACGGCAAACAGAAATATACAGGTGCGGAAAACAAAAAATACCGCTTCTGATAATTTGCAGTTTTCCAACCCGAAAATAGAGTGGTATGGTGGTATTTTCCGTACGTAATAAATTAAAAATATTTCAATTATTTGTTTAAAATATTTGAAATATTTTTATAACGAATCATGTACAATATTTTTAAAATATTAATGAATATTCGAATCGCTTTTACAAAAAAAGACCAATCGTTATCGAGCATTTGGTCCCGTGTTTGGCGTTTCTCTTTCAAAGCTGAATATATAAATTCAGACATGATTTCTCGGAGAATTGAAGCGTATTTATTTCTAGACGAGTGTCAAATGCAAAATAGTAAAAATTTTCAAACTGCGTAGTTGAAAGCGAAAGTCAAAAAAAGTGGGCATAAATTAGATGAAATACCAGTTAAAACTGGAGAAAACATACAATCATACGAAACCGTACGAAGGAAAAAGAGAAAAAAGCTTAAAAGAATAAAAATAAAGAACACATTAATTGTAATATTTGGTATTAACAATTTTTTAAAAATATTTCTTTCATAAAGAGGCACAAATAATCATCGACGATATAAAAGATTTCAAATTTGAACAAATATTTAGTTTTTCGGAAAAAAGCGAAAAGCAATATTTTTCTAAATTTAAATTTGAATTGAAGTCTGTAATAACATAAAAGGTCAATTTAACTTTTATTATGAAGTTTTTTTCAACAGCCAAAAAAAGACTCTAAATATTGTCCAAAATTCGTGTGATTCTGATTTTTTATTACTTAGGTTGGCTGATTCGAAAAATGATTTTTTTATATTCAATTTAAATATATTTATGGTACATCAACCTTTCCCTTCGACTCTCTGACAAAACAATTATTCATTTGTGGATCACAAAAAGAGTACTTGGCAGCCATTATTATAAAGTTCAAAATTATCAAAAAAATTAAAACAGAAATTTTATGAATATTAGAATGAAGGAAAAATCGTATGCTGTGGAGGGGGGCTGCCAGCGAGACTTTGCTACCAACAGTAAAATTAGCTGCCCTAAATTAGCCCCCAATCTCAAGTAAAATTTCAACAATTCAAATTCAAAATTCTCATATACTACTTGGAGACGTCACACTAATCAATATAAAAAATCAGAATCACGGCAAAATGACAATTAAAAAATTGGCAACTAATGTGTGACGGGTTAGAACAAGTTTGGAAACGATTTTGGTATTTTTTGGTCCTCAAATACCCCCCACAAAATGCTCACTACTTGTGCACATATTCTTCAACTTTTATATTACGTTGAATTCATAAAAAATTTATTTTCTTAAGTTACTCAGATCCTGATGATCAAATACGAAATGCCAGCATTCCAAACATATTAATTAAATTAGGTAACTGGTATTATGGTGAGGTATCACACAAGAGAAAAACGCAACAAATATAATGCCAACACAATGCAATATCGTTTCTTATACGTCATCCCATTATTGATAAAAATATCTTTCAAATATTCGCTTACATTAATTTTATAATGTGAATGAAAAATGGCTGTGGGAAAATATAAGAAACTTAGCATACTCCCATTTTTGTCATTGCTTGCTTTAAAAATACTCAATGATAGACAAAATGAAACAGAAAAGAACAAAAAATAAAATAAATAAATAATTCTTAACGATTAAAAGTTTTCGACTTAAATAATAATCAACGTTTAATAACAAAAAAAAAGAGACAATTTTTTAATCTCTCGATTGAAAAGAAAAAGAAAAAAAAGAAGAAAAAAGCCAATATGTCGAATGTTATTTACTTTTTTCTCTCTCTCTTATGACAATGGCAGTGGCGTAGCGTTAGGAAGACTGATTTTTTTCCCCATCAATTTCTGGCTTTTAACTTTCTTTCATCTTTTTCTTCCGTTGTAATGTTTTTCACGCACACATAAGACACAAGATTAGCTGAAAAATGAAATGAAGAGACATACTGATCTGACCTACGCTACGCCTCTGTAAAATTACAAACAAAATGTACATAAATTAAATTGAAAAAAAAAAAAATTATAATTAAGAGAGGTATCCGGATTGCATTCAACTTTCAGGATGAATTTTCTAATTGTTTAAATTGCACTATGAGATCAATGCGCATAGGTAATTAAATTTAGAAGAATTCTACGTGATTTACTTATGATTTTGTTCTTCGAAGCCCGTTATAGTTTTAAGGGTGCCAAAAAATACCAAAGGGTATTTGCTCTAAACAAATGAAATAAACATTTACTATTATATTATACTATGCATACACTTTATATTTATTCATGTAGAAACCTGTCTTGAATTTTAAAATAAAATAAAAAATCCATAAAAATTATAGTTGACCAAAAAAGACTGAAATGATTGAGAAATGCAAGTACTAACTAACTTTGATGAAAATTTTCACATTGAGTTCCTTAAAAGCTGATATATTTACAAATTTTTCGAATAAAATTATAATTGGGCTCTAGTTAACATCCTACTTACTAACATATGAACTTTCAACTCAGTAAATGCGAGGAGTACAATACTAGCTTAAGTGGGGTTCAAAATTGAACCAGTCAAATTATCAACAAATATAAGTTTAGTTATGAACCTCCACCAAAACCAATATTGAAAATTGTAAACCTCACCCAAAATCGCGATCAACGTTTTAACTTCCAAGGGATGAAAAATTCTTTTGATGCTTATACTCAGTTTGTAGATAAAATAGCTCCAATTAATTAAGAAAACTTCAATTCTCGCCCATTTTAGAATTATGTTCAAAAATATCATTGAACTTGAACAGTTTACAAATAAATTCTCATTTCTCAATGGTAAAATAATAGTCTCATAATTGAGGGCATTTTTTAGAGACGGTATAAGAGGTACGGCCAATATTTTAATGCACTATGTTTATATTAAAATGAACTGAATTTGGAAAGGTGATACATACTTACGTTATTTTATCTCGTTTTGCACTCAATGGTTCATAATATCAGTTACGAGTTCAAAATATTGGTCAACATGAAAGAGCGTCAACAATTTGGTTAAAAAAAGGACACCGAATATCTCACAATAAATTACAAGTTGACTGCGTATAGACTAGAGAATTAAAATAAAATGTAATATCACTGCATAGAAATCACATTCGAAAAATATGAACCAAAATGGCGTAAGTTACATCAAGCTGAAGAACAAAATCGTAGTAAATCGCATTATTGGATTTAATTTTGTCTACGTTGTTACATTTATGTAACATCATTATTAGTAAAAAATATTTTCTCTCTCATTTTGCTAAATCTCACAGGTCTGATCGTTCATTCGCTCCATTTCAAAAAATTCAAAAAGGTAACACGAAAAAAAAATTAAAACCGTTGAGGTTTTTTTTTCGCAAAAAAATTAATTTCCTAATATCGAGGTCGTCAAAATGACAAAACGAAAAAAGAAAAAAAGTCGATATAGTAAAATTAAACGAAGAAAAAAATTTATAACAATCGATACTTATTGCTCGAGAATATAGAATAATTAACACTGATGCAGCGTTTTCCTTACAGATAACTAGAAGTGCTTTAAAAATAAGGAAGATTAACTATAGGTTAAAAATAAGTCCAAAAAAAAAAAAAAAGAGAAAGGAAAAAAAGGGAGGGCAAGAAGGTAAAAGGGGTGGGGGTAGTTGCGAAGGGAATAAATATTGCTTTTAAAAGGATTGCTTCAGTTAATACACCTGCCAGCACAACGTTTCACACTGCACCTGCAACAAACGACAAAAGAAAATTAAAATACTAGAAATGCTATCGTATAGAGAAAATCGTTATAAAATAATTCAAAAGTTGTAGCTACCTCGTACCTATAAATTGAAAAAAATTTTCGTCAACTTTTGTAAAAAAGAGTAATAAAAATTGGTAATAATAACGAATAAACGAATAAAATAATAAATAAATAATAATAAGTAGTTCAGTCAAATGAGCCAAAAAGTAATGTAAAAATCATTATTAGCCCACAACTCTCAACCTTTTGAGATTGTCCTGACTAATACTGAAAGTCCCCCAAACTCCTTTGGGATTTCAGATAGGAGGGTTTCCACCAGCATACCCAAAATTTTAGACTACGAGCGACTAATATTTTAAAAATTATGATCGTGATATAAAATAATTTTTTAAATTCCAATTTGAAATATTGTTGAAAGACAATCAAAATATAGGTTCACAAAATATTTTGAAAATAATACGAAAATATTTCTCGCACAATATTTTCAACAAAATATTTTGAAATCACTTTAGGAAAATTTTTATTGGAGAGAAATTTTTTTTAAAAAGATGAAAATATTTCCAGCTTCGCAATTTCTGAAAAAAAAAAGCTACCTCTATACGAAATTCTCAGTAAGATAAGTGTCCTCGCAATATTTCCAGTGCATTTGTTATATCGTGGGTTTTTGTATTATTTAAAAAAAAATATTAACACGATATTACACAAAATTTTCAAAATATTTCCAGAAATTATTAAGGTTGATTTACGGCAAAAATCAGTTTTTCACTTATCTTCATATATATTGATTTTTTTTAGAAAAAAGTCGTTACAAAAAATGTTTAAAATTAAATTTTCCACAAAAAAGGTATCTTGTAAAATATCTTCATTTTCCAAATTTACAAAGATACGAGCAGGCAAAAATTGGCAAAGAAAAATAAAATTTATGTAATCACTAAAAAACACACAAATTTATTATGGTATCAATGTGTCACCCAAATTTTAATTCAATGGAACTAAAATTACTACCCCCAGAGCTGTTTTTGAAATTTTTGAGAGCTCATCAGTTTGTAATAATAAAAGATCTTATATAAGTTTCACATGAGACTTTTTTTACAGAGCATTTTTTAATTTTCAACACTTTGTACTCAAACCTTTTTGAAACTATATTTCTGAAGATTTAGGTAAAAAACTGAATTTCGGAGTATATCAACCCTGTCTGAAATTCCAAGGGGAGAGAGAAGTTGGTAACTCATCCAACAATTTTCAGGAGTTTAGTTGTGGGCAAATATTTTTTTGGGAATCATTTGGCTGGACTAAAACTGAACAACTAACTATAACAAAAATATTTCCTATATGTTCTCTCAACATGACCATTCTATCTAAATTACAGCTAGAGAGCGAGGCATGTAAATATCATAAAAGAAGCATTTTAGAAACTATAAAATGCCAAGTAAATAAAAAAGTAATAATAAATAAAAAAATGCACACAGAAAACGAAGCTGAGGAAAAGGAGGCTACTTAGTCGGTGACATAGAAGGTGAGAAATTGAAAAAAAAAATTGACTATAAGCAAGACGGGGGTAGGGGTAAACCATTATCAAATCGACTCTGTCTACACTTTTTAAATCTACTGCACTAAAGCTCGAGTATGCTAAATCAGTGATAACCTCATATAGCTTTACAAACAAAATGGATAAAAAAGGAGAGGGATACGAGCGGCAACCTCTGAATCCCCTCCAAAGTTACACGAGAGAAAGAAAACTGTGCCAAGACGTGAAAAATTAGCCGCAAAATTTCGTGCCTGATAAACGACTTGGAACGTTTGCAAAAAAAAAAAAATGAATCGAAAAAAAGAGAGAAAAGTTTAAAAAAAACGTTTGAGACTTTTTTGCAGCGATAGTTCTAAAAAGGCGGCAAATAAATTTCGAAAAAGTTGGAATTTAGATTCCCTTTGGCCCCTTTTTACCGCTATTGCTAAGTCAAGTCCAAAAGTTTGTGCTTTAAAACAGATTAACACCATTTTTTCAGATTTTTTTTTCTACTTTTATTCTTTTCTTTTTTTTTCGAACACTTTTTGGGTCTATTTTACACCATGTTAACGTAAGATTAAAAAAAAAAAAATTAAACCGTTCGAACCAACCAGAAAAATAAACAATTAAGAAATTTCTCTTTCCATATTTATGGTGAAGACTGCAAATTTTTTAATGGTAAAAATTTGAATTTTGCTTGAATTTTTAACCTGAAAAGACTTGCAGTTGGGCAAGAGCTTATACCATAATACTGAACAAATAGCTCAGCGATTTTCGTGTCATGAGGATACCATTGCATACAGCAATAGGCTTTTGCCCAGCTCCAAGTCTTTTTAAGCTAAAAACTTCACTAAAATTCAAAGTTTCCTCACAAAAATACTTGCAATTCTGACCAAATGTGGAAACAGAAATTTTACATTCGCCATTAAAATTGTTGATATGAGCAGAATTGTTTAATTCATAATTTTAACGGACCGAATTCTACCTTTACTCACTTATAGGGTCTACCCTCAATCCCTAATAAGGCTCAGAACCACGTTAAAGAAAAAATTTAACACTGCTCATGAATGACAGATGTGTGATTATCATACATTGATTTCTTTCTGATTAGCTAAGAACGATAAAAGGATATTTAAAATAATATAAGGACTTAAACTGCAATCAAGACATCAAACTGACGAATAGGAATCATAGTACTATGTTATAAAAAATATAGGAGATAGCACTTCGAACTTTCTCAACTATAGTCAGTATTACAAACACTGGTAACTGGTTTAACGAAGCAATAAACGAGAAGTACTAATCATAATTTCATTAAATTGGTAACTAGAGTTTGTAATACGGGCTCTAATTCTTTACTATGGGCGATCACCCTAGAAAAATCAATATTCAGTGATAAAATTCAATTTTATCTTTTAAAAGGAGGAAGAGGGTCAATAAAATCATCAGGTTCTCTCCATTTTCACTTACAGAGGTACGGATACTTCTGCTATGCTCACTCGTATTTATTTTATTTTCAATTTTATTGAATATCAACTAACTTGATTGACATGTAGCACAAAATTGATAAATACAAGAATAAAATAGAAATCAATTTATATCTTGCTAAAGAAATAGACCTATATATAAACTGATAGACAGGCGGGCTGAGAACTTGACAACTGTGCCTGATAATCAGGTAAAGCCTCTGGGCTCTGAAACTGATTGTACTCGTATATAGCAAGTTATAAGAAGTTACTGTAGAAGTCAAAAATCATATTTTTGAAAATACGTTTATCAAGGTTAGAAAAAAGTTGGCAATTTGAATAGATTTGGCACCACAAAAATATTTTTAAAATTTCAGAATTTGTGAAATTCTACAATAATAAGTAACAAATGCCAGCTTACAATCAATTAAATTACAATTTTTTCCTGCCAAGTTTTTGAGAACGTAAGGATGAGATTTATAATTTAGTTGATTGAGGCCCAAATGCACAAACTTACCTTTGGATGAAAAATAACCTTAGAATTGATTTTCCTTCTAATTTATATTGGAAAAAAATCACTTACAGATTAATTTTTTCCTAAGGAAAGTTTCTGCAGACGTACATCAGTTACAGAATATACGATTGAAGAGGTAAAAAATATTTTTTCATTTTCCAGAAACTAATAACGTCACTAAATCCGTGGTAACAAATAAATAAATAAAAATATTATAATAAATCAGAATTCCGTATTTATGTACACTCGGACCATACGTATATTTTTATAATCCACAAGAATATTTGCACTGAAATAAAATTTTCAACATATAGCTGGCCCAAGTCCAAAAATTTTAACCAATTTTTTGGCTGATTTAGTATGACCACGGAACCAAAATAGCACTCGAGTGCTGAAAACTGAGAGATAATCTTTCAGGACTTGGCGCATTTTGGACTTAGAGCCTGCCATATATGGCTACATTATTTACAAAATAATGCAAATGCGGAAGTACAAGACCTTCCATTCTGAACTTGGATAATAAATTCCTCTTTCTCAACAAGAAACTAAAAACTAGAGAAAGAAAAAACAGTAACCAAAAAATCGAAATAGACAAAAAAAAAAAGAAGCAATTAGTAGCACAAATGAAAACCAAGCATGCAACCCTCCAGATTCCAACATAGCATACGACCAACAGAAAATAAAAATATGGAGAAATGAAATAAAAAGAGCAAAAAATTATAAATGAATAAAAGCCGCCACCAACTCGACAATGAAAAATAAAAAAATTAAAATAAAGAATGAATTTGCAGGATGAATACGAGAAAATGTATAAAATTTTACACGATCCGAGGTCTAATTTTTTTTTTTTTCTAACGTCCAGTTGATAAAATATTATTTAATTTTGTACGCATGTGTGTGTGTATAAATTGTATTTCAATTTTTGTTTCGCTTTGTTTGTTGTGTTGAGTATTAATTGGCACATACCTGCAGGGAAAGAGTATTGCTTTTTTAAATATTTTTATATAGATAAACCGCATTTAATTATTACATGCATACGTTCAATGGTAGCCATTGGTAAAAGCCGCTGGAATTAATTGGCCCTACAACAAATGTACAAAAAAGAAAAAAAAAAAAGAACAGAATTATTTTTACGGTTACACAAGAAAATATCGAGCGAAAGTATTATACGCAGGTTTGAGATTCATACTCGCATAAATGAATTATTACAATTTTTTTTCAGAACCCGCATTTTGAAGAATGTGTACATAGAAAACGCTTGAAAGTGAAAAAGTTGAGGATAAAATAATTTTGTAAAATAAAATACATAAATAACAGTTACAGAACAGGTCTTGGATGACGTTTAAATTCTTAATCAAGTACTGCAATCGTTAACCATTCATGAACGTAGTTAGATGTGGGTATCTAGGGGAGGGGGGTAGTATCACAGACCTTACACAGAAGTTGGGTACTTATTTCGCGTCAATTTGTAGATCTACAAAAGTCTACACTTAAAAAAATGATTTAGCATAGTTACTCGATCTGCCTACTGAAAAGATTTTTCAGGGATGTGTAAAGTTGAAAACTTGCACTACCTGAACAATTTTTATCTGATTTTTAGATATATTTTTAGTAGCTTAAGTGGAGGTCTGTCACACAAACGCACATAGAAAAAAAAAACACTGATCGGAATAATTGTTCTGGATGAATTTTTGATTTTCAGAAATCCCGAAACTCAGGGCTGCGAAATTCAAAAATTCAATTTTTTTTTGGTAAAAGATCCGCCAAATATGCCAATTTTACATTGACGAATGTTCAGTTATTGCACTGATTTTATTTGATATTCTCAAGTTCAAGGTCAACGTCAATTATTCGTTCAATTTTTTTGAAATTACAATTTAGAAACCAACTTCCAACTCGATGGTAATGTGGTTTGCGCTTCGCATCATTATCCATGATCCATCAGATCGATCAAAAGAAAATCGATCTCGTGATAAATCATGATCGGATGACTTTTTTGATCGATTCTTTCCACTATTGATAAACGGAAACCTGACCTAGTGACAAGGTTCCCAAACCCTAATCTAGCTACGTCCATATGCTTACGTTTTCTCTGATTGAAAATACCAAATTCGATTACTTATTTCTATACCTAGCTGTAATTAATATGTATTACTTGGTTCATTCGTTATTTAGACAACAGAGAAACTTCAAGTAGCAAGTTTTTAAATGCGTGCATGCTTCAACGAATATTTTCCAATACAGACATTTCAAAACGCTTGCAGCTTCCAAATTGCTGTCCCATGAAAATAAACACCAAAACAATGCTGAAGAGGTACATACTTATACGAGTAATACGAGTATTATGGTAGCTAGCAAAATTTTCATACTAGTCGCAATCGAGAGCCACATTCGGACGCACTGTTTCACTCATACACAGACAATGGGTCACATATATTAACATTAGAAATACAAGATTTTACTCGATTACTCAAATGACCAGGTGGTGTCATATATGACACCACAAGAGTAACCTTCAAGGACCAGGTGACGTCGTATGACACAAGTCAGGGGTTCTCAAAATATTGGTCCTTTGAGAAGTCCAACTCAAAATTTTGAGTGGTGTCGTATATGACACCACCTGGTATTTCTAGTGTTAATATATTATATATTCATAAAATACCATAGGCACTCTTTAAGTGAACTCTGCCAATATTATGTAGATATATAAAACTTTTATTTAATTCACGAGTAAATTGATAATATATTTAAAATAATATCACAAGGTTTCAAAGAAGAAACCTGCTAAAAAAAAAAAGTGATCCTGAAAGTTCATTGGCAGAGCACAATATTTTACAGGTGTGAGAAATACTTTTCATCTAAACACCAATCTTTAGTCGCAGAGCATATCACACACACACACACACACTGTCACAGATACGGATAATTAGTCTTGGTTTATAATATTAGGACAAATATCATGAAATTATTTCTGATGTCAATCAAAAAAAGATCAATTTATAATAAATCAGAATAATCTTATATCAACTTACCAATCGGCCAACAAGATACTGGTACTTTCACTGACATGTACAACACTGGGCATGTTTTATATTGAATGCGGACTCGAGTTAAATATGTACAAAAAAACGCAGATAAAAGTATCTACACTTCACGCGGACATATCAATACATGAATACGTCTTTTCTTTGATAATGACGTTATCAGGTGATATTAATGCCTACGTTATCAAGTGATATTGAGGAGGAGAAGATAGTTGATGACGTCAGTATCACCACAATGATGACATTATCATAAGTTATTATCATTGATAACATCACCTTTGGGCTTGCAAGGCACTGACAGGAGCGCTAAACAGCAACCGAAAATCATCTCAAAACTGATAACGGAAATAATGATCTTGATGCGTGTTTGTATGAAACTATTATGGAGAAACCCTATGCGACCTTGAATTTACGTACACGAAGATCATATTATTTCGTGCAGTTTACCCACACACTCTTCCTGTAGAGTGCGAACTTTTGCCTCGCATTTCCAATTTTTTAGTTTGTTTGTTCTGAACCCTAGTATGGACATATTTGATGACGTCATCGATATATATATAGTACATGTGTACATATTGATGATGTCATGATAACGTATCGTCCTTATCGGAGAACAGTCCATGTAGAATACTTATGTAGTCACAGCGTAAGACATATTCATGCCCATAAAATGCAAAACTAAATGATTAATAGTCCAGACTTTTAAAAATAGACAATGAATTTAAAAAACGCAGCCCTCAATAACTTATTTATACCCGAAATATTATGTATAAATAATACCAACAATAGGTAAGTCTAAAAAAACTCTGAAAATTTTTTGCAACATTGTTGGGCCTCGTCGAAAATTTATCCACGCAAGTTGTGGAACGTGTAAAGAAAAATGGCGATATTTTATCGACTCCGAAAAAGAGGTGCTCAGAAATTACAATAAAGGTAAATAATGGCATAAGGACGTCATAATTTTATCTAGCAATTTCGCAAAAATTTATGCATTTATCCGAAGTGTAAAGTTAACTCAAACGTGGCTGAGGGTGGAATAACGTACCACCAGAATACTAAGTAGAAGTAAGGGTTGCGAATGATGCATCGATATTGCTTTATTATCGATATATTTTCTCATTGATAATTTGTTACACCGGTATTTTCTTTATGGATGGTGGCAGCGACATAAATTTCTGCGAGCTAAAGGCTACACCCCGAAACGCCATTTGCATGCGTAAGTTATCAGTTTTCTTCGACTGGTGCGATGACAGCGGAAATTGAAAGTTTTCCTTTCGTTATAAAATGTCACCTCTGAGCATTTTAATCAGCCATTACAGCCATTACAGCCATTTACGCGTTCAACGTCAGGACAAATGGCCGCATACAACTTTGATCAAAGTGTAGTCAGTCTTATTTCTTCTAGACTACATAAATCACTGATTCGTGGGAATTGATTATGATTTTTGGGCACTTAAGATTTCTTCAGTCTCGGTTGGCACCCCGTCAGAGAAAAAAAAAGACTTTCAACAATTTTCTCAGATTTTAGCGAATTTTTTGAGTATTTATAAAAATTAAATTATCAAAGTTTCTGTACACAGAATCACTCGCACAGTCCTGGGACTTGCGCGCATTTTTCCCTCTCCTCGTAGAACTCTCTTTGATTATTTGTACATACCTTGATCAGAATTTCAAGCTAAGAGCATTTATGCGCTTCTTAAAATGCCATAAAACGATTAAAAATCCGCTGAGCTTCGCCAACATTCTAGCTCTTGAACTCGAACCTCCTCATATTTCGAGCAATAACCGATTTCACGCAGACTTTCAACGAGCCAAAATAATCTCAAAGTGCTTTCATCCGATTCAGCCATATAATAATTTGCTTCGAGTTCTAGCGAGGACCATTTTCACGCTATTAGTTAAATAATCGAAAAGTTCTTAATTCATTGTGCTGCAACTCCCCATTGTTGCACTCTCCCAGCCTCTCGCACACACCTCACACTCGGGTCGTTGAAATATAAAATGCTTCAATTATTCGTGAAATTATCGCGCAAATTATTATTTCGGTCGGCGACGAGAATCAAAACTTTGGTACAAGAGAAATAAGCTGCAGAGACAAAGAGGTGTAGATAATACACAATGTGAGAAAAAGGTGCGATCCACAAAAGCTGCAGGTCGTAATTTCGTTTGGCGCTGAGAGAGGGAGAGAGACGAGCAGCCAAAAAGAGGGATAGCGAAGAGCAGAACTTACGACTTTTTAAAGATTTTCGATTATTATCGCAGCGCTGCTGCGGTGCCAAAATAAGCTCGCCTTTGCAGCCACCAGAAACGAGTTCACCACCAAACCACCTTCTCCTCCGAAGTGAATTACGACTTCATCTGAGAATATAATATCCCAAGAAGCTTCTTTCCAACACACCGAGCAGCAAACGAAAATTTACGACAAGATGCACCATTTTTTCTCACCGAATAAAATATCGTAAATAGCGGAATTATACTGCGAGTGGAATGCTGAAATTAGAAAGTAGGTAGTCGAGGATGGAGAGCTGAGCAGAAAGTACGGCTGATTTATTACCAGCAGCATCGTAGGTGAACCACAATGCACTCGCAGCCATCCCATACGCAATAAAGACCATTTGTGACACATCTGTTGGATTGCCTTTATCAAAACATTCTTAATAAACGCGTGTTTCCAGAACTTGGAAAGTCCATTTTTATCGACTTCTGACACTTCGGAATATCGCCAGATTATTATACTCGGGCATCAACTACATCAGGTGGTGCATAGTGTACTTATGGACTTCTGGGTCTTTGCACAACCAGTCTGGTTATGAATTTGTTATCCTTAATTTCATGAAAAAAAATTTATATATTTCAGCCCAAAAAAAGTGGTACCTTGAAAATTTTAAATACAGCGGAGCTTTGAGGCACCACTCTCCTTTCAGTATAAGCGAGTGAAATTTGAGCAGAATTTCTTATGTTTCATGAAATAGAACCACTTGGGGGGGGGGAGAGAGCAAAAATTATAGAAAAAACAAAAATTCCACCATAATATTATATAAGTAAATGAGGACCACCTTAGTAGAGACATGAAATTTCATGTTTTCTCAGAACCTGGTAGTGGGTGTGTTCTCTTTATTGACATTGGGTTGGCACCTGGGGTCTCGGTATTGGTGTAGTGGTCAAGCCATATTACCACACCAAAATGGAAGAAAAATCCTCTAGGTGTAGAAAAAAGTGTAAGTTGAAAAGAACGCAAAATTTAAATTCTGCGTTGTTTAGTGTCAATATTTTCTTGCCCACACAATTTTGAATTAAATTAATTTTAATTTTTCATAACTTCGAACTGCTTTCAATAAAAGTTGAGATCCGGTCATATTTCTCGGATATTTCATCAAGATCACGGGTAACTGCTCCAAAGGACATGTTTAGCTCAATATTCAGCACTATAAAAGGAGTCATAGGTACAGGAATTCGCAACTATAAACATTGTAAATTCTAATTCAAACGGAAGGCACTAATAGGGGAGGCAACGACATACGGGGATTCAAAACATGCAGCTGCAAGCGTTTTCTACATTTCGTCTAAATGAATAATATTCTACGCGAGAAATGCAAGTAAAAATAATAACAGAACAAAGGAACAGAAAAAAAAAAGAAAAAAAAAACGTCAACAACAAAACAAGAACAGTAGGTAATAGAGAACATTGCATGCACGACTTTAAAATTTTTGAATTGGCATTTGTAAATGTTTTAGAAAATTTTCTCATTTTTGTCGACATTTTACCCGTTATTATGACAATTGTATCGACAAACGTAAAAAAATTGATCACAAATATAATATAAAGATGACAACCAGAGATGCCCGCAAGTTATACCAAGCAACACAACAAAGTTCGGGCATCAATTTCGTAATAATTATTATAAAAATAAAGTCGTAGGAAGTGGTTAGACTGTAATGTTGGTCAACTTAATTGTTGATATCTAAATCAATTAGCTATTATTGGGGACAAAATTGCTCAAGTTTTATGGGTCTTCGAACTTGTAAGTATTATTTGTGTTACTGAATAATGAAAACAGTAAGTAGGAGTTCGAGGTTGAATCCATACCGCGGACTTTCAAACACGTGCAATTCTCAACATGCGGAGGGCGAGGAAAGGGGGAGGAATCGAAAATCCAAGTTGCATACCCAATTTCGCTAAAAATTCAATAAATGCCTACTCGTGCATTATAGACATCTATTCTTATAAAATCAATTCACAATGAAACGTTTTTTTTTCTTTCATCATTCGTATCTAAGTTCGCCCAGAATTTGTCAACACAGATGCAAATGTATTGTCTCACGCACTCTCTTATTTCTATATGCGGCATGCAGATCGGTCTGCACATATACCTGGTCCAGCTAGAAACCACAGGTAAAGTACAGTGGAAATCACTTATAACGAAACCAGATAATACGAAAAATCTGTTATAACGAATAAAATCTAAAGTCCCGGCTGAATTCCCATTAACCCTATGTTAAAAAAAACTGGATATAACAAATTCTTTTATAGTGAAATACCTGATATTACGAACAGTTTTTCCCCTGTTTTAATGAATTAAATTATATTTTTGAATGCGAGAGATAAGATAATTACAAATTTGGTTCTGCACCTAGCGCGTAGAAGAAGCACGGCTGGCCTTAACCACCCTCCAAAAGTATTGTGTTATTAATGAAGAAACCTCTTCTCTGCAATTTTTGAAAATTTTAGAATCAACAATGGACTCCGAAATAAAAAGAAAAAGACCCAATTGACTTGGGATAATTTTTTTAAACATCAATACGTAAATCATATGACCTGACTTTTTCTTTTTGTTCTTAAAAAAAAACATAATAATTGTGTCTACATAGGTGCGTATTCATTTTTGTAGGTAAACAACAAACTTCTCGTAATAACTGATTAGAACAAATAGTTTGTTATAATCGGTTATTACGAGAAGTTCGTTATAATCGGTTATTACGAGAAGTTTGTTATAATCAGTTATTACGAGAAGTTTGTTTTATCCGATACATCGGATAAAACAAACAACCGCTTATAACGGAGAAAACCTTCAGTCCCTTCATTTTGTTACAAGGGGTTTTCACTGTACAATCATTATGTAAGTTAGGGGCATTAGGATACAGCTTCGTGGTTTTCCTACCGTTGGTTTAATTTTCATAGAGCTAAGTGAAGAGGAATCAACCTGAACAAAACATTTCCCCATTTTTCCCACCCGAGTACATTTCATCAATATACAGACTACAGAATACAGATTTTATATAAACCATCGCTCTCAATTTCTGTAATGAATTACTAAAGTATATCTTTTGAAACTGTTGTTGTGTTGGTTGGCATAACGAAATGGGGCGAGAAAGAAAGAGCAAGAAATTAGATTTGTTTCAACAACATACTGGATTGTAGCTGATTGGTGCTCGCGACACTCCGATCGGAGGGAATCCGGATGGTTGAGGCGACGCTGCTTGCACATAATTGGCCACGTTCTCTGCGTTAGAAGAATTATAAATTTCGGTCAGAGGACCTGGTGAGGTATTCGTGGTAGTGTATCCTGCTCGGGTAGTCGCCTGATGCGGGGATGTTGGTGGTGCAAAACCCTGTGCCGCCACTGCTTGATAATTGCTCATAACTGCGAAGTATCAGAAGACAATTTTTAGAGCGTTTTAAAGTTTGGCAAGAAAAAAAAAAGAAAGAAAAAAGAAACACAAAAAGTATAATTTAAAAGAGCAAAAAATGAGAAAGTGAGAAAAAAGCAGTCGTTTTGAGAGGGGAAAAAAAAAGTCACAAAACACAATTTCATCGAAGTAGTGAGTAGAAAAACTGAGCAATTTATAAAGAATAGTTTGGCTTCGGATATACTTCTGAGTTGTGGGCGGATGCTTCTCATCGCCAAAATTCAAAATTGACAACATTTGAGATGGAGACGAATATGCTCTACTGTATCTAGTTCTGATAAATGTTTGAATTCGCTTGATAAAATATTTGTTCTTAAATAGAAGAACAAACTGGAAATGGAATGAGGAGACAAAATTTGTGGTATGTTACGGTTTAGTCAAATAATTTTCCTTTTTTTTTTTTACTACTCAGAAGTATATCAGTACCTATAGACATGCGAGAAGCAAAATTCAAATTCTGACGACATAGAGTTTTTTACCACCATTTAATAAATTAGAGGGGCGAGAGAATTATGGAGGGAAACGTACTTTGGGAACTTAATAATTAAATATAATGATTATCTTCAAGATTCTTTTTGAAGAATAATACCTAGTCGTATAAATAGTTGTTTACCTTGCTACGATCGTGAGCAAGGAAAATGATTAGAAAATGAGAAAATTCATAGTTGATAGATGTACATCAAAATTCAATTATTAAGGCATCCAATCTTTCTGTAAGTGGATTACTAATTACCAGCTGGAATTTATTAAAATATAATGGTGACTTCTATACTGATTATTGAGAGAAATAAGCAATAATCTTCACTATTTTCGCCAGGAAATCAGATCAGAAACGATTTAAAATTTATTGGAAAATATTTTCAACATTTATCGCACTTTTTACCATCTTAGATAAGTAACGTATTTCACCATTTTTGTAGTAATTTTTACAATAAAATCTTGAATTGTCTCTGGTTTTTCGTCCAAAATAATAAAAATTACAAGGTTCTGAAATTTTGAACAGTGAATAGTATAATATTTCAAATATTTTTGTAACTGTGATTCCAGAAGCATAAACAAACAGGTTTTGACGGTATAAATTTGGATCACTTTTTGGTTCCTACTTTCTGTATCATCAAAACCCAAACGATTCTGCAGCTGAGAACCAAGGACATACATGATCAAAATCGTAGTTTTCAGAAAAATGCTGCGCACGGGTTCAAAATACACTCATCATTTCTCATGTGAGTACTTCTGGTTTTTGTTTCAAGGATGAGTGATTATTTTGAGACACTGTGTTCACAGGATATAAATATGTAAGAGGCATAAGGTGAATATACTACATTGTAAATAGACAAACTTTTCCTATTACTAAATTTGGACCTGGATCACTCTGGTTCTGAGCCGCAGAATTTAACTATGATAGAAATTTCAAGCACATAAAACACGTCCAAATTCAATTTCATAACCTATTTTTAAGATATCCTGGAACAACACTATAAAAACAGTTCAAACAATTTCTTCTGCAATGGGTGGACGAATCCGTGAGAAAAATTCAAGGGCTAGATCGAACTATTAACCTAAATTTTCAAGTACAGCTATGTTTATCCAGCGAAAAATTGCAACAACTTAATCGAACATCAATTTTCCACACTAATATCACACAAAAAATTAGCAACACGAATGGGAACTGAAAAACCAAACTTTAAATAAAACAAAAAATAATACCTGAAAGTGCTTGCGTTAACATTGGATTGTTATTATTTGGTGTCATCTGACCATTCGTTAAATCAACTGAAAAATAATATAAACAAATAACACGAAAAATAGTTACGGATACGATGAAAGGATTAACCAGAACTGATAAGAAAAAAAAAATAGGACAAATAAATAAATGTAAAATATGTAAAAAAAAAAAAAAAAAAGAAGGTCTGGAACGAAGCGATGAGAAAAATGCATTACAACCACATGATTCATAAATGTTAGAATATTGTTAGTATAATGAGATATTAAGCGGGTGTTATTGTATACAAAAGAAAATATTAATATTTCAACTATATATATGTATCCACTACTGGAAAGTATACAAAGTAATGTTATTTACTGAATATATTCAGTGCAAGAAGAAAAAACAAAGAGGATCTTTTCTTTCAAGTATTTATACACACGGATATACATATACGTTCCGCCAAGTACGATAGAGTGGTTTCTACAATTTTCTATTCAAAAAAAAAAAAAAAGAAGAAGAAGAAGAAGAAACAGAAAAAAGGAAAATATTTATGGAATAGCTCTAAATATCTAGTTAAACTGTGCCAATATATAAGCAGCGTAAACCGTTAATGGAAATAGTAGTTAGAGCAGAAAATATAAAAGGAAAAAAATATCCCAGTCTTATTCCATTTTTCCGCATTTCCCCTTTCTTTTTTTTCTCCCCCAAAGCTTCGAAGTTGAAAAAAAAAAACCTTTTTTTTCCACACATAAAAAAATGAAAAGATTGCCCAGTACGAAATTTTTCACCTTATTCGTTTAATTTTCCGCCAAAATACACTCACTCCGAAAGACGATTAGGGAAAAAGCTTTCCTCCGACACGATCAACCTGTCATTGCTCATTTCAATGAACAAAAAAAAAAAAATAAATAAATAAATAAAAGAGAGGGAAAAAATCGAGTAGATGTATAGGAAAAACTGAATGGTGAAAAAAAAAATTGGCAAGAATGGAAACCATTCTGCCAATCGAATGTACCGATTAAACACCCCTTTCTGGCAGCACACTCTCTATAATTAATGAACTCAGCCTAAGTACGTTTTTAACATCATTAATTTTCAAATACGTATGCGAATCTCCTTTAAAAACGAAAATTTTAATTATACTAATGCTTTCGAATGATTTTCTACACAGTATACTGCGTATTGCTTTCAGTATAAATAAACATAATATTATGTATAAAGGCTGTATAGTGAAACGAAAAATTGAAAATATTATTTGTCAAATATTTAAGAAAGTGCGCAAGACTTCCTCTAATGCGTTTGTGTACTTACACACTTATGCTTGTGTCTGTTATAATAGTGGACTTGCAAACCATACTAAGAGCAGACATTCTTTATAATGGTACAAGGGATATTACCCAGACTCGAAGCGCTCGACTAGATCTGTGAAAAATGTTTTCATTTCTCCTTACTCTACAGGGTTTAATTGGATAAGAATAATCACAAGAAAATCAATGCTGGTTAGAAAAGTCTGCACTCGAGTCATTTTATTTGAAAGATACACGCTCCATGGCGAAATAAAGTGGTACGCAGCAATTATTGTGACATCATTGGAATGCTTGATTCTAAAAGCAGTCCACTAGTGACCCAGAGTTGTTAAAACGCCTCAAAAATTGAACCACATTTTTATATCAACAATTAAGATCATCCCAACCTGTCACTAAGACCCTCCGGAATTCAATTTACTGGCTATATCCAGTAGTGTATGGATCGAGTTTTCGACAGACTATAATTTACCTATTCGTAGTATTTTTGAAGGATAATATTCGTCTCGAAAAATCTAAAAGAAGCTTGAATGTGAAGTTCGAAATCGAAGGGGAAGGCGTGTCGACCAAATTATAAAATTTGAAACTCGCAAAGTATATGCAGAAAGTTGCTTGAAATACACTTCTCAAACTTTAAATATCCAGAGATATTCTTATAAGTACAGTTTTACCTGAACTTGAGAACCAGAATGATCGCAAGTCCGAAACTCCCTAATAATGTAAATTATATTTTTTCGTTTTAATTATATTGACAGTCGATCAAAATATCGTAACTTCGTAACACTTGAGATACATTATAGCAGATTTGCCACTCTTTGTTCTTCTTTATTAGAAAAATGAACGGTAAATGTGTAAACCCAGATCGAGACTGATTGCAAAATCTGGCGAGTATTGTTTATAAGTTATAAATATAACAGGCCAGACTGTAACATACTATTTGTGTTTGATAATAATAGACGCACTTGAAACTCAATGTATTATATACATAATTCATAGAGCGATCATAATTTTAAAAAAATTGAAAATAATGCACGCACATTGAAAAATATTTCAGTAGTAATTTTCACTATTTTGCATAGGAAAACGGAGAAAATCAAAGATTCGTTGTAAAAATTTAGCGTGCCAGGGTGTCCAGTTGAAATTTTAAATTTTTCACAAGTTTTCAAGATGAAAAAATTGTGTAATTTGGACAGCTTAAAAATTAGTTAGAATTCTAAAATTTATAAACGTCTGGAAATAATCCCAAAATACGATTAACATAACAAAAAAAAAAAAAAACTCAGAAAAAGATAATTTTAGACTGATAGGTCACTATAATTACTTCCAGGCTGACTAAAAATATAATATTATTTAAAGCAGTAAAAATTATTATCACGAATATCAACAACAAATCTTGAATTGTCACTGTCTTTTTATTAAAAATAGTAAAAATTACCACTTATTTTTCTCAGTGAAGATACAACCTTACAGAAAATGTTGAAAATCTCTACAAAACAGCAAGGTATAGTAAAATCGCAATCTATGAATATGGTACGTGTATTTTCTCTTCCACTTGTGTAATAAAAACTAGAAAATCTTGGAGTTTCTTACCAATGTCTTATCAAATATTACTTGTACAAAATTTTAATCCATTTTTCTTGCGTTGTATAAATCATAGGCAAACAGAATAAGCTAATTAAAAATCTTTCGTGCCATTAGTTGTCGTAAATTTCAAGGTTTAAATCGGCTTTGAAAAATTCCAATAAAGTTCACAAGACACAGCAAAAAATAATAAACAAAAAGGGATAAAATATAAACAAAAAAATAAAATAAAATAAACGAAAAATAATAAATGAAAAATGATTTGTTTTTGCATTTGATTTTGATAAGGTGCACCAAGTAGGAAGATAGAGATATTTCACCATATTAAAAATGCTTAAGAAAAAAAAAATCAAAGCTGATAATAAGGATCTATACAGGATTCTGGTTGGATGTAAAAATTACGTACATCAACTTGATAAGACAGAAAATAAGTATGTTCGTTCAATCACAGAATTAATGAATCCGATTCAAAACTGATTTACCCAATTTCAATTTGGCATTGCTTCAGTTTTAATTCAGATTCTTGAAGAAAAAAAAATCATCATAACAAGAAAATCAAAAAAAAAAAGAAAAAAAATGAAATGAATCTACTTTTCAGAAACTACTCTGGAGAAGTTCAATTTTCTTCTACAAACCAAACAGAAACCCAAATCAGAATCCATTTCTTGGTTGGGCAAAAAAAAAACACACAAAGTGCATCAGTTTCGAATCTGTTTCATGAATCTTCGGCAAAACGAACACATCTAATTTACAGTTCTATCCAGACAGATAATGGTGAAATGGAAAGTGTAGTAATTACACGAGTTCTTTTACTTATAAATTTACTGATAGTGAGTTGGGTGCTATATTTTATGCAACACCAAGGTTTATAGCGGAATTATTATGAATTTCGTGACTCTGCGATTTCTATGGGGCACTTGTTAATGAAAAGTAAGCTCAATGGGTGAAATACTACTGTTGAAAAAAAAAAAGAGTGACAAACGTACAAGACATGAAGTAATTTGTGAAAAATATTTTTTCACTGTGACTCCTCGATTAGACTATTTTCAAGCCGTCATTCAAAGGTCCAACAACGATAATCTATTGTAGCTCAATTTTTGTTTCACTTTTTCGAAATACTCTGGCAATTCCTAGCGGTAGCCAGCAACTAATGGCACGAAAGTGTGAAGTAGGCATTATGTGGCTTACCTGTGACGTATGTCTTTACACGGTCGTCCCCCGAGTACATATCTGAACGCATTAAAATGGGTTGTGGTGGTGGTGCTTTCCTCTGTGATCGGTAGCTGACTGCGTTGTTTACCTGGGCTGAGTCGCCCCGATGCAGAGGTGAGTCGTTGCGTATGGCGGCTGGTGCTGGTGCATTTTGCTGGAAATCGTAGTAGGTGGTCGTACCCCTGTCGACATTACTTGGTGTGGTGGTTACTGGTGGTGGGGGTGCTGGAGCTCCGGCTGCAGCTCCCGGATTTGGGTAGTAACCGTAACTAGGATATCCTGGAAAAAGTGGCACGCAAAACAGACACACGCAAAGGATTAGCCATTTTCATTACAAATGTAGAAAAACAAAACGAAAGAAGCACGAAATGGGATGTTATTCCTACTGAAACGACACTGATAATTAGTGATAAGAAACGAACTGGGTTCAGACAATTCCATACGAACAGAATGTAGCTTTAAACACGAATCTAGAATTTTGAACTGAAATTATTTATGTAATAAAGGAAAGAAGTTTTTATTTTTTTATTTAACTCGAAGAACAGCGTTTCAAAAGAATAACGTTTATAATTCTAATGATAGAACGTTCTTTTGTTTACATTTCACTGATGGGACTTTATCATTCACTGTTTAGCCATTACCAAACTTATCACATATCGAGCCATCCGCCAATCATTTTCAAGATAAATTCCCACCAATGAAAAGTAAACAATAATTTGACATCATTCATGAACGCTCTACTGATATAAGAAGCATGGCACGATTTACAGATTATCCTCTGAAATATAATACAGGGTCTTTCACAATAAACGCTCACGAGAAATATGTGGTTAGCAAGGGTCTAAAACTATTTTTTTCTTTTGTTATCGCCACCACTGCTTTCTCCGAACCATGACAATTTTCACGTGCTATGGAATGACTTAATTCGGTTTGATTTATCGAGGATAAATGTATTCTTCCCAAAAAGTATTTTTTTATAATATAAATTACAGAGTATTTTTTTAAATAGGGCTCATCAGAAAAACAAATTTTATGATTACGTGGATGAATTTTTTAGTCAAAAAATGATACCACTGTATCCGCACAAACATACCAATCAGAAATACACGGGGGTTCCACTACGGAAATAGGATCTTAGGGTGAAAAAAAAAATTTTCTTTCTTTTTTTATGCTCTAAACCATAAAAAATTGAAAAAATTATTTTTCACCTCAAGGTCCCTTTTTGGTATGGATACCCCATTATGAAATCGTCAGAGTAATTGTCATGGTTGGGAGAATGCATTGGTGGCGATAACAAAAGAAAATGATAGTTTTAAACCCTTGCTAACCACATATTTCTCATGAGCGTTTATTGTGAAAGACCCTGTACATAATTATTTTTACTATTTCAGTAGTGATTTAAACTATAATCTTTAAAAATTACTAATCATTTTTCAAATAAAAAATAGTAAAACTGATTTTAATTTCTTTCAGTGCATCAGTGAGACGTTTTAAAGCGGTGGTTCATTCCCGCACCCTAAACTGCAAATGACCCACAAGTGTAAACCAGCACAAAAAATTCTTGTTAAAAATCTGTAAATCCCACGCAAAGTCATTTGTGTGCAAACACGACGCCATTTTTCACCGATTTGCCCCGGGGAAAATACAATCCTAGGCTGAGGATAGGAATAAAAATAAAAAAAAAAAGTTGATAAAATTTACGATTATCGGCCATACACGAACACACGAACGGCGGCAGTTTTGTAAAATACATAAAATCAGGCCACGAAAATCGATATTCTGGTCGTGTCATTTGTAATAGCGAAATATAAGTTGTCTTTTGTTTTACAACACAATGGTGTGTAATACTCGACAAGCGACCTTATAATATGAACATGCTTTGAAGTGCACCACAATGGGGTAAGGAGAGACAATTTATAAACGCTGCATGATAGCCTATACCTTTTTTTCTCCACTTTTCTGCAATCTCACCCCCGCCCCCAATACTTCGCCACTTATGCTTTTTGTTGGGTATACGAAGTTTTGTTATTGAAATGCGCAACGACGTAAATTATTTTAATACGCTCGCGGTTTTGATTTTATTTTATATGGCTGATATTTTTTTTCTACTTTTTCAAGTGCCCATTTAGTTTTGCTTCGATTACAAAAAAAAAAAAAAAATATGAGCGAAAAAAATTACCAATAAATGCGGAAAAATAAGGCCAAATTGCGGCTGCAGAGAGATGAGAGTTATTTGTGGCTATAAAAATGAAATATGTAGGTACGTAGTCACTGAATTGAAAAATCACAACTTTCGCAGCAATTTGCTCATTTCATATCATGCAAAGAGCAAAAACTAATTGTGACGTTTCTGAGGTAAGGAGTTCATTTGGTAAGTATTGAGTTAGCACTATGAGGGTACACTAGAAGCTACATAAAATTAAATAAAACCAACCAAACATCTCTAGCTATAAAAATGGCCGAGGGTTTGAAGTACCGTAGTACATAATTTGAGAATAAGTATTTGATTTTCGAAAAACAGCAAAAACCGACAATAATTTGTGAGTATCAATCATAGCGTCGTGTCGGTGGCCTGTTAAATACATGTACCTCCTGTGTGTTGAAAATGATGAGTTTGGGTTTGTTGAATTTCTTTGCTCAAGACAAATCCAATGAGCCCAAACACATAATTTCTAATAGGAGGTATTTAGTAGGCCACCGACGATAAGTTTTTATAATATTTTCGAGGCGTTCTCCAATGCCATAAAAATGAGTGACAAGCATGCGAGTAGTATTCTATCACTGAATTTAATACAAGAGTAACACTCGGGTAAAGTCTTGCTAATTCTGCAAAGTTTTTACACATACATATTACTCGTACTTTCAAGATTTCGTTTTTCAATATGCGGGTAGAACTTGAAGGTAATGTTTTTTCTAATTAATTAATACATACGGCCATGTTTGAGCTCACAAAAACGTAGACAGTGAATTAACTTCCTCAGCCGAACACTCTGAACATCATGTTACATAAATAAACACCTTTCTATTTCTACATGGGTACCTTAAAATATTTATAAACGACAAAGAAATAAATATTATAAAAAACGAGAATGTAAAACAAAAACAATTTTATTTGAAAATGATTGGTGTTGCCTTTCTTTTTCGACGAAGACTTTTCATAAATACGAGGATTATAATCTCAATATTTTACTTAAGAGTTAAAATGAACAAGAAAATCAACTAAGAATAATATTGCTTTGTTGGACAGTTTAGAATTTAAAAATTAATTGGCTCTTAATAACTATAATACAGAATAAATAGAATGAGAAGTATCAACAATTTCGCAGGTATTTTCTATTCACTACCATTTTTTGAAAATTCGATTCTTAGAAACAGACGCAATTAATCAAAATACGTATGATTATATGATCTGACGAGAACAACGATTGACTAGCACGTTAGTGCGAGTATAGAATTTTCAAATTGAAACAAAAACATGAACATATTCGGTTCTGTTTCAATTAATTTTCCAAAGAAGAATAAAATAAAACAATTATTTGACAGTGACGTAGAAGACAGACAAGCAAAATTGATTTTAGAAAAAATATTTCACACTATTAAATCAATACAATGATGCACCCAAAGAGATCTGGGGGCTGAGCCTCCCTAAAGCATTCTAATCTACCAAAAAACATAAGTCTTCACTGAAAATTTTCCCATCGCATCGGTATTATCAAACAAAAATTATAAATTTTCCACATATTGTGCGATTTTCGGTAAAGAATTTTTGTCTTGTAATTACTACAAATCTACCTAGGCCAAACCCTTTCTATTCCACACTGAAAAAATATGGATACCAATTTCAACTATTTTTTATAAGAAAACAGGGACAATTTAAGATTATTGTAAATATTCTTAGTATATTTGTAGTACTTTTCACCATTTCAGACGATACATTCTAATTTTAGCTGGTAAATTTTACTATTTTTGTGGTAATTTCTACGTTAAATGTTGAATTGTCCTAGGTTTCTCATAAAAATTTACTACTGAAAATTCTTTCTGGGCATCAAATCAAACATCTCTAAAAATTGGTTCCTCTCTAACAAAACTAATGTATGAATACGAGTTGTAGGGGGAAACAAAATTGAATGGAAAATTTCGAAATAAATTAGAAAATACTATAGTAGCTATACTCAAGATACGTATAAAACGTAACTTCTTGCTAAGGCAAAATGAACAATACTAAAAAAACTGGAAGTATTTTTTCATTCATATGACCGTTTAAAAAAAAACATAAATCATTTTTTTTTTTTCAACTCAAATTCAAAATTTGTTTAAAATACGAAAAATTCAGAAAAATTTCAAAATCAATTCTTCAAGCCTTAGTTGAGCCCCAAGACTCGATTAAGGAGAGAAGGGATAAATATTTCTTCAATAAGACTGTCAAAATTATTCGACTTATACGAATAGAAAAAGAAAAAAACATACGATGATTAATGCGATCTTTGAAAAAAGGCACCTTCAATCAAGAATTTCAAATTCAAGCTGATGACATGCTTTTCGTTGGGGAAGATTTTGTGAGCATTTTGCAAAAAATTTTTTCTCAGTCGGTTAAAAATTGACTAAGATATTATAACATTTTAAATTTAAAAATCCCACTTTTGAGGAAATAAAGTTTGAAGTTTCAGTCACAGTTTTAAAAAATAAAATGTTTTCTCAAAAACAGCTGATTAGATTTTGATGATTTTCGTATGTTATTATACTACAAAAATTTGACAAAATAAATCAGGTAGTTTTTGCATTAAAACAGTTAAGGTCATTAAGAAGAAATAAAGGTAAAGAAAGTATAGGTTTATTTTGCAACGAAATTTGCTAAAAAGAAAGACTAGGTGATGAGAAACTTTACCAAAAAGTCGCCAAAGGAATATACAAAAAAAAAAAACAACTCAAAAACATGATTTTTTCATTTTTTAACCTGTCAAAATTATTTTTTGCCCCATTTCTCAAGAAGTTGTGGGCCGACTTGAGGTACCTTTTCATAGATCACATTGCATATATGTATAAATAAAAACACTTTGAAATGTGACTCAAGGGTGGACAATGGAGGAATTATAGATTCAATCAAATAATTTCGAACCTTCTCACCTTCTCATTAGAGTCGGATTGGAAATTTTGCAATACTGTCAAACACTCCCACGCCACCGAAGAGGAAATAATGGTAGACTAATTCAAACTTTCAACTAGTATGCAAAACAAGATTCGCAAAAATTGAAAATAGGTCAAGTTAAAATAATTATGCGATAGTAATAAAATAACAATTAAATACAATAGTTGGGTAAACGAAACGTCATTTCTTTGGATACGGTTCCAAACAATTTTCATTACAATAAAAGCCTAAATAACAGGAAAAAATGATTAAGCAGATAAAGCTTAACATTGATTGAATTGAAAATTATCAACATAATTCAAATTGAGGCTCCTTCTCTTATCAACAATAAAATGGCGGATTCTGAATCACATCACAATCGAGGCGTCAAATCTTCTTGTGTGGAGCATATACACTGACTACCCTCAAGGAATCACTTTTTTTACGAATTTTTAGATTTGACAGTTTTCAAAAATGAAAAAAATAATAATATGGTAAAGGAAAAGACGAAAAAAGGAATACCATACACTTGTGAACACAAAATTATTCGACGAAGAGGAAAATAAAATTTACTTTTTTTTTTTTCGTACTCAAGCAAAGCGATTGATGAATTTGGCCTTTTGTTCACAGAGTGTTTTAGATGTGAATAAAATCTGGATAGTAAAAAAAAAAAAGGCAAGAAAAAAAAAGGCGAGAAAAATCTGGGGTGAACACGAACGAAATTTTTTAATAAAAATATTTCTACGTCGAAATATCGACGGATGTATTGAAAAAAAAAAAAAAAAAAAACTGCAAAAGAAAAAAAAAAGTGAATTCGAAACAAAAAAGTGGAAATTAATTCAAAATATTCCAGAAAAATTTTTAATATCGACGAATGAGACTAACTTTTGCAAGAGTTGTATCATTTCATTTTCCAATCGAAAAAGTGGGTAACCTCTTCAAATCACGATTAAGTATATACGTACAGACTGTAGCATATTCAAATTGAAACTGCCAAGATGGATAATATTCTTATAAGAATTTTGGCAATATGTATCGAAAGTAGAGAAACTTAATACTGAGAATTCGAAAGAGAAGAAAAAAGTAGAAATAATGAGTGAGGTAATGAAATTAAAAATTACTTTATAGTTATTTATGAAAATATAATACGTATGAGAAAATACGGGTGAAATATAATTACTCGTACATATAAACATGGCAGTGTTGAAGATTATAACAAATAATAGTAATAACTGACATTTTGAAATTTCATTAATAATACGAGTAAAATTTATCAACACAGGTAGAGGGCATCCTAATATCAATTTATGGCTAATTACTCGTCAGTTTCACTACAAAAAAGAAGTTTTGATTATAATCTGATTTAAAAAAAAAAACATACCTAATAGAGAAATGAGAAGTTGATTTGAGCTGTGAAAGTATATTTCAGTTTGGAATTAGAGCGTGCCACTAATATAGCGTGCCACTAATATTCCTCGCATATGCTAATAGTCGCTCCACTAAGAATGAAAATGTGTCCAAATCCGATCTGGTATGTTTTCAATAGAATTGATCCACTAAGAATTCCTCTCCTCACCCAAAAGCCAAGTCACTCAATCTAGTATATATAATATACGAGGAGTGTTCAAAATGAAAAGTCCAGAACAAACTCGAGATTCTTGTACGAAGTTCTTATGGGAGCTCGAGATTGGAAGTTCCTAATTTCTTATCGCATGTTCATGAATACGTCTACTCCTCTTCTTCGATCTACCACCATGGTTTTTCCAAGATTATCTATGATTTTTCGAATAACTGATTGAAGATGACGAATTTTCATGTTTGAAGAGCACCACAGGTCAAAATTTTGAATACGACTGAAAATGAAATCGGTCAATATTTGGAATCTAACCATTCGATTGGCTTATCAGCATCTACCTTGCGCTCGTTGTTTGGCAAAAAGAAAAATAGTCTTCGCACGGACGAGTACTGGCCAGTATGTAAAATTATCTGTAGAGTAGTCGATATATATCTCGATTCGTTTCTTTGTTTGATCTTCTTCTTTTTTTTTCTCCTTCGTGTGCGCCATAACTTGTTTTTTTCTTCCAGCCATGTCCACCCTTTTTTCAAGAAATGGGCAAAAAATGATAACGTCTTCGATAAAGGAAATTAAATGAAATCGACGGTAGGTACGCCTTTTTTTCCCCTTCGAAGCGGTTCGGATTTATTTTCGCAGCGTGAGGCGTTCTTTTTGATGTCTAAAGTGTGTAAGACGCAGCAGAGACTGTACAGGATGCGTTTACGTATGACAAGAGACTCTCATTTCTTTCGGCTTCGGCGGCCTTTTCACTATGTCTAGGTACAGTCCGAGGAGGTCGAAGAAATTGAGTTACCGATAAGGTATATAAGGGGCGGAGGCGGTGAAAATATAATTTGAAAACGGAAAAATTGTCGACAACGGCGGACTGAAGATGAAAATATATTTTGAATTCGATAACGATGAGCGCGCCCCCTCCGCTTCAGCTATACGCAGCCGAGTGTTTCATCCAATGATATCCAAAATGCTTGGCCAAAAGTGAAGCAGGATTATGATGAAATATACGAGTATACGAGTATAGACGAGAGACGCAGAAGTTTTTAGCAGCTGTGAGACAATATGATTTTGGTCATTTTCCCTCAAATACACCTATCTTACAATTTGTAAATCGGTAGGATAAACGGATTACATTACGCGTAACTGGCAGATAAAACATTCTAAGCGCAAAGTAAAATTGTACTTATATAAACATAATTCTATCACGAACGATCCACTCGCGTACTCTTCAGAAAAATTCAGTTTCGGAACTTTTTGAACGTACTGTAGATATCTTTACAACTCCTCGATTTTAGGCATTTGGAGAAGGGATAGAATGAAAGAAAAAAAAGGTTCATATTCAGAGGCCAATGATATTTCATAGATCATCTAATTCATAACTTGATTCTCATTTACGAGTATGTTCACTTTATTGATAAAAAACTTCGCAAAACTCGTCACAAGACCATATTTCATTAAATGATTGGTGAGCTAACTTGAATATTATAACTTGACTCTAACAGTGATTAAACTATGAAGCTTAATAGAGATTTTATTATTGCCATAGATAAAGTGGAGACATGAAACGATTGACACTATACAATTCCAACATTGAAAAGTTGAGAAACATGTATAAATCAAAGTTAAGATTTCTGCTGATTAAAAATTCAGAGATTATGCGTTGTCTTTTCTTAAATAGATAACGCAGTCATTTTATGAAAACCGACTTTGAAAAACTAAATAATTATTTCATTTTCAACAGAGTGGAATTCGATGAAAATGATGCGAAAATCAAAATTATTAAAGCCACTCGTAAAAATACGTCACTCAAAACAAGAAGCAATCGTTTTTCACACAAGCACAAAAACACCTGTCTACATTTTGTATGATTACCTATGTATATTTATACACGATGTATAGTCCGGATAAAAATCGCTTTAAACGATAATAATTTATTAAAAATATAGAAAAACGGAAAAATATGAAAAAGGACGTTTCATATTAGGTATTAAGTATAATGGCGTAGAAATTTTAGTCAGATTAAAATATTAAAATCATAATAATTATATAATAGTAAAAATAAATTATTAAGTATTAAAAAAAAAAAAAGAAAAAAAAGGAAGAAATAAAATTTGGAGCAATGTTCAGGTATTTTCGCTTTCATTTCGAGTGTGTCGACGTTGGAAAGTTATAATATTTTTATGTGTTTCCATAAATTTTACGAAGCTTGAGGGGAGGGACAGAAGGCGAGAAGTAAATAAGAGAAACCATAAAATTTTGTTAGGTGTTCACAACTGCATGGCATGCACGCGACATAAAAAAATGACTGGGATTATTTCGATGCATTAATGGATTAGGAAGCAAAGGTAGATTATTACCTGCTGGATGATATGGCAGTCCGAAGCTAGGGTAGCCAGAGTATGCTCCACGATTGGTCGCATACGCTGCGTAGGCGGCGGCTGGAAAACCTGCCAAAAAAGAATTCACAGATTAGTTTTACCGATGAGCATTCATTTTCAATATTATAAATAAAATAGTTATCAAATATCATCAGACAGACGGACAAGGCGTTAAGGGTGTAGTACCTAGTTTCCAAATATTATTCTCAAACTCAACATTCTCGTAGCAGAAAAACGTACCAGAAGAACGAATAAAACTTAGTAAGTCGCATTACATTTGGTAGATACCACTTGAAAATAATCTGTCCTTCATTTTTTAAACATGAGCCATCCACATCGCTGTCTGGTAACTCAATAGCATCGATACTAACGCTACCCTCCTATTTTATTGCCATAACTGTCAAGATGAAAATACGTACAGAACAAATTCAAAATACTTATAGGTTTACAAGAACTCTTTTTTCTTGCACAATTTTGCATCAACTGATCTGAAATTTTTCACAATCTCTTGCTAAAGAATATCTCCAGAGGGAGCCTGGTTGCGGAAACTCGTCTTTCAACTTTACGTTGCCGAAAGATGTCAATTTTCACACCTCCTTAGGATTAATTTTAAGCAAAAATATCAAAATTCCACAACCAGGCTCCCTCGGAGACATGGAGACATTCTTCAACAACAAATTATCAACATTTCAAATTAATCGGTGAAAAATTGAGAGAGAAAAAAAGTTCTGGTAACACCAATTTTTTTATTGTTTGGAAACTACCTTTATCAATACAGCGATGGGATAAAATCGAAACTTTCACTATCGATAATATCGATAAAACATGGCTTCATTATCGATGCCGGATTTTTTTTGTGATAGAATTTTGTATATAATGAGTATGCAAGACTACTTTATTCAGTTTTTCGAGCCAAGATTGAATTGTTGCTTTTTCCAGCCAATTTTTCGACGCACATTTTCCATTTTTTCAAACAGTTGATAATGTCGATAAGTCAATACCGCTATCGATAATTTTGATAATGACCCATAATCGATAATATCAATTACCTATGTAAATACTTTGACCCATCATTATACTGACTGTGAATACTCCACTACTCAATAGGACAGCGAGAGACTAAGAATATAGGGTATAAAGGATGAAACAGAAGCTGTCACCCATCCAATTGAGCCACAAAATACGTCTACTTGACTTGAACTAATTGAATAAAACTGCGGGCTTCATGGCTCATCAGTACCAGCAATTAACTATCAATAATCTCAACCAAAAAAAAAAAAAGAAGTTTTCAAGTCGAGTCAACACGTCCTTCATCTTTCAGAGTTTATGAACTCATTTCGTAGGTGTTATTAATAGCTTATTTAATCAGACATCACAGAGACATAAACACAAAAGTTTAAATTTGCTATAGAGTGTACTCATTTAAAAAACACTAAAATAGCTATTAATAGCGAATCCTTATGATTGGGCGTGGGAATATTAAAACAAAACAAAAAAAGATTAAGTATAAAGTGTTGTTGATCTCGAAGCTACAGTCAAACCAAAATTGTCAGAATAAAAGAAAATTGCCTGTAAATATTATCGTTAAAGTTTCGACATTGTAGAATACGTTACAAAAGTTTTCTACTTCTTCGTTTTTCTCTCTCTCCTTTGCTGTGCCTTTTTTTTTTTTCACTCCACGCGACTATTATTATTTCTTCGGTATAATAAAATATATCTTTTTAAGTGCTAACACGAACTAAATGTCTCAAACGGAAAATCAAGTCGTCTATTTTAAACTTTTGTTTTGTTTCTTCTTCTGCTTTTGTTTTTTTTTTTTTCGCTGGCTTAAAGTTTTCTTAACTATAAAACAAACGTAAATTAAAGCTTCAAATCGGAAATGCCTCGTGCACCAACATTTGCAAGCGAATCGAAGAGGAGAAAGAGGACTCTATATATATACTACTTTTTCTTATATTCAGCTGTTCAAGTTTTTCCACGCAGATTCTTTTTCTTCGTTACGATTTTTCTTCAACGTACAACATCTCTCAGTCTACCCTTTGCTCGCTCTCTCAATTATATTCACCTACTTTCTCACTGGATTTCCTTTCTCTCTCTCATCCTCAACAAGCTTCGTCTTTCTTCCTCCTCAACTTTTTCACACTTATTCGTGTTTTCTATCCTCTTTTTTCGATCCTTTTTAGCATCTTGAGCTCTTTATACTTTCTTTAATTCTCTTATTTCATTGCAATTCTATTTTTTTCCCTCCCGCATTCCCAACAATTGCATCTTAATTTATTCGCGAGTACGTTTGTTAATGTTATTGTACTTCTGTTGCCTTCGTTTTCAAAGATTTTAGTTGAAAAAAATAAAAAAAAATAAATTCGAGTTACCATTACCTCACTTCTATAAAGTTGGTAGTACGTTGTAAGTCTAAAAAAGTAGTTTTTGAGAAAAACTCAATTAAAAGTTTTCAATAACACCGAGTTGGGATTTCTTATTTTAGATGCTGTCAGCTATTTTTCTAGTTATTCATACAATTTTTCACGTCAGTAATAGGAATATGTAGAGTATTATGCGATCTAAAAAAAAAAACTACAACGTAATAATATTGTTGCTAAATATGTAGGACCCCCCCCCCATAGGTATATGAAAGTGATCATGGGGTCTCATAAAAAGTTAATCAGAAATTCACATCTTTTCACCATTAATAAGAAGCTCTTCGTATATCACCATCAGGAAAATGAATGCGATCCTTCGTTAATGTTCATTGTACTAATAATCAAATTTTTAATGAACGTGGTTCAGAGTTAGTCTACTTCACATCTGAATTAACTTTGCAATGATAAAAAAACACCGAAGTGAATTATATTGAGATAGGTACGTATTTTGAGCGTGAAAGATGTTTTTATTTACTTATTTATGTTTTTTTATTTAAGTTTAATTACTTATTTATTTTTTAATTGTCGATTTTTTCAATAATACATATATAATAATTATACTTAATACGAACTTAATTGAGTTTTTTTTTTTTTTTTCTTTAATTTTATTTCATCGAAAATATTCAAAGACAAAAAATAATGCGAAACACCATTTGGTATTTACGGCGAATCGCATATGCAATATGCGTTACATTCAACATTTTTAACGTTGCGTTGACGATTTCGTATTTACGGCGAAACGCATAGGCAATAAGCGATACACACTTCCTCACACGAGAAAAATACTAAATAAAATGAATGATTTTGATAATTTTTTGTTTTGATTTTCAATTTTTTTAGGGTATTGAATTTTTTTCACATTTTTTTTTTAAAATAAATTTTTCAAATTTTTGGGTTTCACCCGTGATTACGAAATAAAAAATCGAACTGATTCTCGAGATTTTAGCAACTGAAATGAGCGATTTGAGGCATTGAGATTATTCTTCTAGGACATAAAAAGAGCTTCGAGAGGTTTGATAGTCAATCTTTGAATTCATTAAGAGAGAGGAAACGGTTCTAATGGTTCACTGATTTTTGGAAATGGTGAAAAAAAAATTATTTTCAAATCGCAAGTCACTATTAATGTAGACTTGTGTGATTTCTGTGAATTTATTCTCCAGTAACGAAGGAGAATTTCGAAGTGCCAGGGTTTATAATATCTATATGATATTTCATGAAAATGTGTACCTACTTAATATAAATATCCATTGATTTATTGAAATTGGAAAAAATGTTTTTTCTTTCATTTTTTTTTAGTCGGTCTTTAACCAGAATATTGAACAAAATCAAAATAAACTGAGAAGTAGCACAAAGTTTACAGAAATTAAAATCGAAAACTTGTATTAAGTCACTGAAAAAAATTTCAATTCATTTCACTCAGTGTACGTAATTATAAGTCATTTACACTCTTTTCGATTTTGATTTGGTAAGTAATGCTTAAGTAAAGCATTGGAAAAAAAAAAGTTCAATTCATTCAAAGAGCAGCCACACACTAACCAAAGAACAATTCAGTTTCATATGAATAATTTTTGTGAAATTTGCACTCAGAATTATAGTTTGATATAATTATAGAACATTTGTTTTCTGCAAACTGAAATTCAATTCAAATCGCCATCTTAAAGTGAGAAGGTGGCAAGTTCAAAATTTCCAAAAATGAGATTCCTCGGTTTGTGACTTTTTAAGGGTCATAAAATTTACTTTTTGTCTTTTTGTTATTTCTGAGCTAAAAATGTGTATTAATAGCAGACAACAGTCAAAATAAGAAAATGTTTGATACACAACTTTGTGGGATACCAACTTTTGAATTCCTTCTTCTTAAATTCATTTGGTCGTATACAACCTTTCCTTTTCAAGATGAAGCTCAATTACGGTTTGGTTAGTGAGCAAAGAAACTGATTTTCAGTTTTTATTTTTTTTCTTGTGTGTATATGAATTTTTAGGTGTGTGTGTGTTTGAATAAGAGAATTTATTTATATGGAATAAACTTGAGGGCTGCATCCTTCACGTTGAAAATAAACTTTTATTTTATTTCTACGCGTGCAGTTAAAACAACATTTTCCCTCCCTAGAGAATGTAAAAGAAGGCCAGACACTTTTAACAGCCCTGATGACACATAGTGTGTTTATAAATAGCTTTGGAAAATAAAATTTTCAACCATCAATGCAAAGATATACAGCACTTCTCAATACTTCACTAACTCCTATCATGAACGAATGTGGATTTGGTTCTTTGAATTTTAGGATATCCCTGTAAACTTGGAAAATTTTTTTTTTCGTTTGTTCGTTTGCATATTGCATCCTTTTGAATTATATCGTTCCACAAAAGAATATTAACAAAATATTACGAACCCTTTTACTTGCAAACAAACGAAAAACGAATTCGAAATAAAAACATAACATTATAATAAAATGAAAATTCTTACCATCTGGTAATGTTGCGAGAGGCCACATAAAATCTGAAAAACACGAAAAAAATATGTCGTTAGTGGAGCAAAAAAAAAATATACAAAAAACGAGCGAAAAAAGAAAAAAAAAGTAAAGAGGCATTTGAAATTCAGGATTAAATTTCCTGCTAAAGCACACAAGGAATCCTAAATACTATAGGAGAGAACGAGAGAAAAATATCATCGCTTTTTGAAAATAATTGCATTCGACCAACCATATCTCGACCCAAATACAGGGACATTAAACGAGGAAAAAGTAAATTGTGACAGCAAACGAATAAATCAAAATTCGTCGCCGCTTTATAAATATTCATTCATTGAACTACAATTTCTACGACTAAATGGTATAAGAAAAACTTCTGGTTATTTTCTACACTACGATAAAATATAAAATCTCTCCTTTTTTTTTCCTTGCATTTTTTTCCTTCTAACTCAGTTTTTCTCGTCTTTCTCTACGCATTGTCTACGTCGAGGGTAAACAAAATTTTAATTTCGACGTTTTCGACGAATATAAAAGATAAAAATTCACAAAAAGAGGGGTGAAGCAGAAACTATAAACCAATTTCCTCTTTCGTGATTCCTACTAATTTTCATTTTTCTACAACTTACTCCCTGCGTATTACATTACAAAGGGAACATTTCGTTATCCGTTATATCTGACGTACTAACATCTAAACTAATAATTTCTAAACCGACTATAAAAACGAGTTCAGGCAGTGACACGACGATTGAAAATAAAGCTATTTCGATTCGTGACAGTAACAATTTTATTTCACTTCGTCGGATCACTGCCTCGAAAATGGTGTAAAAAAAAAACGTTTAGTACAAAATTAATCTAAAAAATACACTATGATGTAATAAAAGCTGGAATCCACGAGAGCTGTTAACAAAGGAAAAGATAAAATTATATCAAACATTGGTTCAACGCTTTCGAAACCTATGAGGAGGGCTTTTCGAAACTGAGCTAAGGTACTATAGGATATCGATATTATATTTTATCTGCTTCCAGATGTCCAATTTATTCGAAGCAAGGGACGTTTAAGTAGAAATTCAGAATAAATATACATTCACAGAGAACTCATTAAACTGAGTAAATTTTAAAAATTAAGGACTTTTATGATCATGTAAGCAAGAAGTTGAAACACTTTGAGTTTCTAACATGTTGGACTAATTCTTGAGGTCTAGCTAAGTAACTATTAGGATGGTCCTTATATTTTGAAGTTTTGATTTTTTTACCTCCCACTTTGCAGAATGGTTCCATTATTCATGAAAAAATAATTCCATAAAAACTTCAGCCCCCGGGTTTGAAAAAAATGGTGCCTCAAGGCGGTTGAAAATCCATACATTCAAAAACTAGCGATATTTTACAGTGTCATTATTAGCATTGCATAGAAATTTGTATTTTCTCCTTCAACTTACAACTAAAACCAAGTGAGGTGATTGGAAAATACGTCGGTGGGATTTGAGAAAGTTTGGACTCACCTTTAAGGTAAATAAAAAATCACTATTTTTGTATACTGAATTAAAAAATAATTTATTATTATGAGTGAATGTAATCGAAAAACGTATGATGTACTTTACAGAAATATTTCCCCGGCTCCAACCCTTATACCGCCACTCAGATTACAAATTCCAATTTTGCCAAAAATTTCAATAAAGGGTGAGTTTCGAGGCACCACTCCTCTTTTAGTGAGGAGTTGAAACTTGGCAGAATTTTTTAAAAATGAAATGGAACCACTTTGGGGGGAGGGTCGTGGGAGCGGAAATTATGAAAAAAATGTCTCACTATTTATAAGGACCACCTTGATAACTACAGACCTTCGACTGAATATCCAACATGAACTACCTCTAAACCTTGGTGAGAATTTTTTTCATTACACATTCAACAGTCACATAAGTACCTAAACTCAAAATTGTTCATTTTCCAACAATTTTATTTGGTGATCGTTAGCTTAGTTTGGAAAAACGCTCCTCGATTATTTTATTTCTATCGAAATGTTACATTGAAAAATATCTAAAACTGTATTCTAATGCTAGATGCTACGAGGAATAAATAATAAAATTACAATTTTCATTATAATAATTATTTCGGAAAAATATTCTAATTAAGAAATTTTGGTAATCATTGATCAATAAACTTTTATAGCGTTAAAAAATTCGAAATTCTTTTGAGATGAGCGCCTAGAATAGATAATTACTCTGACTATGCTCAGCAAAAATGAATATGAACATTATGTAGAATTCGACTTTGATTCTCTTTTTGCAGGAATTTTCAATTACATATCTACTTAGAAAAATTTAACTAAAGGAAGACTTGGTGGATATTTTGTGTTGAAGGTTGATTAGGTATGAGAAAAACTATAGTATATTTTTTCCCTATTATTTCAAATGATGTACCTACTCGTATTAATGATGTACGACTGACATGATTGAGTAGGACTAAAATGAAGTTTCAGATATTATTCTAGAGTAGTTTGAAAATGCTTTTAGCCAATATAACCCAACTTTATCCTTCTGTACACCAAATATTCGTATTTTATGGCGCTTGTTGAAAAATTAACCCTCCAACTAATGGTGTAAAAAGTTGAATGTACAAAATTTTAAAAGCATTCGAGTGGCATTTAGTAAAGCAAAAATATTTGAAAATTCGTATTTCAGAAAAAAAATAAAATAAAACGAGAAATTATATTCATTTCTAGGTCTACTATCTTACTTTTGTAAAATGAAGTGTTGATTAATTTCTCGGCTAATGAGTTAAAGTAACAATAAGCTGGGGAGCCAAAAGAATGATAAAAAAATTGGGGCAACTTCCTAGAAGTAAAATAAAAATCTCAGAAACACAATTTTTCGAAAAAATTACCTCAGCTAGAAATAAGTTCAAATTTTCTAACACGAGTACCTCCATAAACCTTGAATTTTACATTAACTTGAAGTGATCTATCAATAAGAATATTCTAAATTAGTAGAAATGCAACCTTATCTAAACTAATCTAAAATTACGTTCCCGTAGAACTTATACAGATACATTTTTATGACTAATTACTCATTTTGAAGTATCTGAATTGGACTTGACTCGACTAATGGGCTGAAGCTACGATCAGTACATTAAAGTCAGTGGGTAGTCACCTTAACAATTTAAAACCAAATCACCCACAATCACCACAACTTTGGACAATAAAAAAAACTTTTATACAAATCGATAGCTCATCTCAATTGAAATTTCGTAACTAAAATAGGAACTACAGGTAAATTGTTAATAAAACCAAAGTAAAAATTAAGTACCTATAAAGAACACGATCTAAAAAATTTAAAATACTATTGAAATCTCTAAAAACGATACACAATATTCAAGATATAATCATTTTATCACAATTATTTTTTAAATCGTTGAAAGTTCTCAGTTAACAACTCAAACAAATTAATTAAAATTTTACCAGACCAAATTAATACGACAGGATTGATTTTACACAATTTATACGTCAATTTAAGAAAAAATTATGATCCCAAAGATAGAAATTAAAAATTCCTCGATACCACAATAACATAACACCGAACACATTTCATTGCATTGTGTTAATTCTATGTCTAAACATCTAAGAAAAAAAATTACATTAAAAATTATTATTATTATTAATATCTAAAATATCAGACTAGTCCACGAATAGACTGGATAAAAAAGACACTACTCTAAAAACTAAATTAGTTTCTATATCTAACTGTGAAAAAAATTATAACATCTAGCTAAATTCAAAGCTAATCGAAAAAAAAAAAAAAAATTAAAGAAAAAACTGGAAACCCTGAATAAAAGAACACTTACAGTCACTTTATTAATTTTTTTTTGTGCTTAATCACTAGAGCGAAGAGTATCCAAATTATATATCTGGATGTGTGTGTAAATGATGTAACTTGTACAAAATCTTGATTTGCTATTGTACAAGTAAACTTGGCCACGGTTTCACAGTGAACAGATTTCAAACAGAATGATGTACACGTTGCAAGAATTTAGCTAAATTTATTAACAATGCTAAAAAAAACTAAAATATTAACAGGAAACAGTTTTCATACAGAGTTCGATCGGTGGGCACCTAACTAATTAACAACATCTAAAATTTCAAATGTATTCTAGATCATTTTTGTGTTTCTGAATTCAAGCGATTATCTGATGTTGAAAAATGAAAACTCAATTTCACCTTTCTGAAGAAACAGCTATGAATAATGAGTTTTTCTCCTCGATTTATTTACAATTCGTGAAAAATTCCAATCTAATAATACTAAAATGGTGTTAGTGAAAAATGTGCCACCGATTTTTAAAACACTATAATCTATAAAAATATCGACGAACCTAAAAACCTAACTAACATAAGTACCAATGAAAAAAAACAATATTATTAGTGAGAGTATTAATTAAAGGAATACTCTAGACACTAATACTCTACCACTGAAAGGTTAAAATATAATGACTAAACTAAACTCAAGTGTTTCATAAGATCTCAACGAGAGTAATGAATTAAAATATAGAATTATTCGCTAAAACTATAGAATTAATATTCGATGATGAATTACATTTTGGTAATTATCAATCAATTTTTGCCAATTGTGTAACAAAATTGAAGAACAATAATTTTTTTTAAATACAACGATAGACATTAAATACCACAAGATGGCATAACGAATTTACAATTGTGAAAACTTGAGACAAAAATGGAGAGCGAGGAAGTTGATCAATAAAATTATAATATTAGGGAATGAAAAAAAATACGACAATAATTAAAATTAATCAATAAAAAATTGAAAACCCAAATTAAAAGGTTTGGTTTACATGAAAATATTTCTGTTTTTTAAAAGTAGAGTTAATATTTTCCTTATCATCTTACTCAGTTATTAACTTTTTCATGAAAAGTAAGTAATTTTTGCATAAAATATCAGTCAATCATAAAATACACGTGAAAAAACAAGTGCAGCAATTTGTTCGAGTCAACCAAGAACTACTTACACATGGGTATAATCAGAAGAAAATATTCAAAATACTCGTATTTAACAGAAAGACAAAGTTGAAATACAAATATTTCGTGAGTGTTTTCACAACGATTTGATTTTGTAATCTGTTCGCACAGAAAAGCTGATACTTTTTCAAGTATCTGAGGCAATATTCAAAAAATGTTATAAATACGATGAGCTAATTCGGCATTCAATTTCAGATTCGCCAAAAGAAAAAGAAAATCAAAATAGTAAAATATTCTGTTCAAGTTCCTATTATTATTAAATAAAGAATTTTTTGATTTTACAACTTTTTTTCCCCTTGAAACAGCTGAATTTACACCAAATTGTAAAAAAATTGACTCAGTATTTGAAGAATTTCGTTCTTTCAATCGATAATTTTCCCTTTTTATTATTTTTTTTCGTTCAAGTAAATAACATAGCAAGTCTAGATTAGGTTATTCAAACGGATAAAAATTACATTTCCTTGTATGAAAAATAATATGTTGGTAACACAAATTTAAATATTCAAGGAGCAGAACTCAGATACTTCGAAAAAATCTTTGAAAACACCAGAAATAAGCTATTACTTTCTTTATGAGAATTGCATGAGTCTTACTCGACATTCCCACAGCGTGAGCATTGGAATAAATAATAAAAGGAAAGAAATAATAAATGATTAAACTGCAGTACAAGAAAAAAATTGGAACTAATGTCATATTGATTTTTCATACAGACAGTTGAAAGGAGACAGTTTTCATCTCCACTTATTAACTGTCCTATGGGGCCGTAGGTGAAAACTCATAAACTTTTCTGTGCAAAATCAATATCTGAATTTTGTCATACTAAGGTGATTATTTGATTGGACCCACATAATTTGACTTATTGTTGAAAAACCGATTTGAGAGGCAGATATATCCAGCAGTGGGGAATGTTCCGCCCCAATATTATGCGAAGACTTTTGATGTCTCAGATGATTATGACTTCTCGTAGCCAATAATTCAACATTATAGTCAATTTTTTCTAAGATTAAATTCTGATATTCCCGAGTAAATACTAAATACTACGATTTTCACTCTACTTTCCTGGACTACTGATCAACAGGTTGCAGCCATTAAACTAGAAACTTTGACGATTTGATTTTTGTCAATTTTTCGGTTTCCAAAAATTTAAATTCTAGACTTTGAATTACAATTTAATAATAATATGTAAATTTCATTTCCACAAATGAAAGTATTTTCGCATTATACCTCTACAAAATAGTACGAAAATAAGGGAAAAGACGATTGTGTACATTAATTCATGTCACGAGAATCTTCATAAGAAGTAAACAGAAAACTATAAGGGAGAAAAACAACATCAACAAAACAAAACAGAAGGAAAACAACGAGAAAAAACATGTAAAAATTAAGCAAATTGCGAAGCTTCCCTCGAAATTGCAATGAATGGAAAAGTTCGAACTTTCAAGGCGTTCGAATAATTTAGATGCGACCCAAATTTAATGGCAATTTTTAAATTCTATTTCAAAGGGCTATAGTCACCGGTACGGTACCAGCTGGGAACACAGCCGCGGGAATGTCGAAGCTCTGCACCCCCAGCAGATCGGACATGCTGTAGGTTAAGGGTGGAGTGGCCTGCGGCACACGCAGACCCAGCAGGCGTTTGTAGACAGCCGCCTGCATGGCCCCATAAAGCGGGGTGGGCGTGGGCACGGGTATGTAGGCGGCTGGAAAAATGGCGGGTGCGACGTTAGTGCTGGTGGCCGGTAGGGGGTAGGGGGTGAATCGGTAAGCGGAAGGGTTTCCTAAAGCGGTGGTTACGGATACGCTCGCGTCGTTAGAGGTAGAAGCTTCGCATTTCGAGGATGATGCTAACTCACCGTATGCCCCTCTGCCGGGTAATCGAGATTTGGCGACGGTGACCGGTAACATGACTTCTTTTGGCTGTGCTTTTTTACATTCCACCTGCAAGCAGAGAACCAAACGAAAAGGTTGAATGTTGAAATTATATACGTACAACGGACGTAGGCTATACTAGAGCCCTAAAAAACCGTATTATATTTCGTATCAGTCAAGTAGTTCTAGCATAATCGCGTGTACAAACCAAAACCTTTGATTACTCACTGTGCAAGGAATCGACCAGGACTCACAAATAAAATCAGGAAAACAAAAAAAAAAATTTCAATTCAGAAAAGGAAATTAAATGAGGAACACAACTGCAGAAAAATATGCACAATTCTAAAAAAAAAATAATGAGAAAATACTTGCACAAAAGTACAAAAATTGAAGAGAGGAAAATTTAATGTTGCTCCATCCGCGGTTGGAAGAAAACTGACTGTCTGAACTGAGAAAATAACAGGAAGAGGAATCAAGTTGAGGAACGAGATGAATCGAACTGCGTACCAGCCTCAGAGTGGTACAAGTAAACACTATTGTTCTCGAAAAGGGATTTTGATTGAAGGAAAATTTTAATATGCAGAATATGTTGTTAAAGGGTTACAATTACATATTATAAACCTATTGAAATATATTCCAAATTTTCCCCAATTATTTCCAATTTTTTCCAGTTTTTAACAATTTTTGCCAATCTTTTCTAATTCCAATTCTATCCAGTTTTATCCAATTCTTTAATTTCTTTTAATTTTTTCTAATTTTTTCAAATTTTATCCAATTCTCCAATTTTTTCCAATGTTTTCTGATATTCTCCAGTTTTTTTCAATTTTTTTTTATTTTTACAATTTTTTTCAATTTTATCCATTTCTTCAATTTTTTTCGATTCTTTCCAATGTTTTCCAATTTTTTCCAGTTTTTTACAATTTTTTCCAATCTTTTCTATTTTTTTGCAATTCTATCCAGTTTTATCCAATTCTTTAATTTCTTTCAATTTTTTCTAATTTTATCCAATTCTCCAATTTTTTCCAATGCTTTCCGATATTTTCAAGTTTTTTTCAATTTTTCCCAATTTTTTCCAATTTTTTCCAGTTTTATTCAATTCTCAAATTTTTTCCAATCTTTTCCTATTTTTTTCTAAATTTTCCCAACTTTTCCCAAATTTCTTCAATTCTATACAATTTTATCAAATTTCATCTAATTCTCCAAGTTTTTTCAAATGTTTCCAATTCTGCATATCCAATATTTTATCGAGCAATTACTCTCTTTACAAAATAGGCTATAATTCAGAAACTACTCGACCGATTATAAGCAAATTTCAATCAGCACATTCTTCACTATCAGACAGCTCCCTTCCATCCAAATTATAACTCTATCAGGTTCTTAAAATGATCTGAAAGCGTGTAATTGAACATACGTACAGTTATATTTAGACTATACTAAATATTTCTGCACCTTTATTGAAATTTTCTAGTAATGTTCATCCCTTTTCAATTACAATGAAGTGCATGAGCACATAAACCGACAAATTATGTACGAAACGTGAAAATAAGCAACTTTAGTAATAGGATGAAAAAAACATTTTTTTAAAAAAAAACATAGACCTATCTTAATTATCGAGCTATTTAACCACCCACGAAAACAGGGATGTAGTTAAGGAAAATGAATGCGATAGCTAAAAATAATTACAACACAAAAAAAAATAATGTGACCTTTAAACATAACACAAAGACGAAGAAAAAAATGAAAAATTGTTTAGGATATAATGCTGGGTAGTTAGGTAATATATTTTTCTTCTACACTTACTTTAACAAAGTTATAATAATTTTCGTTTTACGCGTACGCAAAAATTTCTTGGACGAACGAAATTAATGGAGCGATTTTTAATTGTGATAATGAAAAATGAGCCTACATTTTCCTTACGTCCTATTTAGTCTGTTTTCTTCGTCTTATCTTTATATTATATGTAGTCCTAGTTATAATTTTTTTTTCTTTACGGCTTATACGCTATTTCCAACTCATTTTTTCGTATTTCTACTTCCCTACGTGAAATTATATGAATAATTGGGCCAGTTTAAACATTAGAGCAACTAAATGGGGTATAGCTAATGTTTTACAAAAAATTACTGATGAAAATCGCAATTTACTTGAATCTGAAAGTTACCTCAACATCAATTCGATCTTAGTAATATAATATTATCTTACGAGATAAAATTTACAATACAAAGCCACTATATTATAGTGCTTTATTTTTTTTTAATGGTGATTAAAATTTTCGGAACAATCTATTTTTTTAATTTTCTATATAGGGAAAATGTACTCGCAACAATACATTTTAGTCACTTGATTATGTAGGTACTAATTAATCTGAAAATTTCACCATTCTGTTCTCAAATGGTGTCTCCAGGGTGCACGATTGGCGAAATTTTGATTTTTCACACTATTTAAATAATATTGATTTTTTACATTTTTCAGCTTTCTTTGGACTTGGACAATTCTCCTGGCCGATATTATATTTCCAGCTGAGAAAACTCTCTCAGCTGGAACAAAAATTGCTGGAATTGAGAAGACTTTTTTTTTTTTAATAATAGTGAGTAGGGGAAAAGTATCTGCTAGCATTGATTTTCCACCAATGCAGGAGGTTAAATTTTAATTTACCCAAATATCTGGTCTGGTAATACAAAAAAAGGGTGAAAAAAGGGAAAAAGAAGACGAAAACCTTTGGACATTGTTTAAAATAACGTAATAAATAAAAAAATCGAGTCTGCATACTTGGAAAATTAGACTTGATTCTGATTCGGCAGATTCTGAAAGTCGATTTTATATCCATGTTCTTGGAATCGATTCATAAAATCGAAAAACTCGATTCTTTTGGAATCAGCTATTTTTTCAACAATTGGGTACTCGATTGTGTGAAAATAAAATCCAAAAACGCTAATTCCTGACTCAAACCTATCTCAAGAACAGTAAAATACTCAGACGATATTTTAAACATACCAAGAGCAAAAATTTTCAACGAGCGCAACAAATTATGACTATATGACTCGCATAAAATCTGATTTCTCGTCAATAAATTTTCCTCCCTTAGCACTACCTTCACCTAACTACCCTCGACTGTCAGCTGACGTTCGAAGTTAAAAGAGGACATCTTACGAAAGAGTTACGTTAGAGTTTTAAGCAGAAGAAGACTTCGCCAACCAAAGAGAAACAAATCTTACAATCGAAATGAAAATCGAGAATTCCAGCAAACGGTAAGAGGAGAAGAGGACTGAAACTTTAGAAGCATAAAAACGGGGGGAAAGTGAAAACAAGGCATTTTTAACGCGATTGGAAAGAAAAAGTCGTATACGAATATACATACGAGTATAATTCATTTTTCGCTGTCGATGATTTGGCTTTTATAAAGCTCGTCGAGGAAAACACAACGCATCATTTTTTTTGCCTTTTTATAGCAACATCAACAACAACAAAGGGGAAACACACTTTTCCTTCTCTTCGCATGCAATCTTGTTAATGCTTAAAGAGTCGAGAATGAAAATATGTTGCCTTCATATATACGAAACCCTGGCTCACTCCTCTCTTATTCTCGAAACCCATTCCTTTTCGCAGATTTTTCCATTCTTCGTTTCCATCAAATAGGATTCGCCTTTCTCATAGGACAGCTGGCTTTTCGATTCTTCCACTTGGAGGTTTTCCAAAAATTAACAACAAAACAAATAGTTTGGCAAAACGTACCGACAAAATGCACATATGGTAATATTTTTCAAGCTAGGTGAAAAAGAGGTTTTCTTTTTCTTTTTTTTTTTTCCAATTTCCCAGCGGTTTTGAATGGAGATGGCAATGTTTACACGACGTGCGTTGGAGAGAAATCTGGTTTCTGTTTTCGTATTCGCTAGTTTCAATGAAGAGTAGGCTTATCAAAATAACATACGTGCGATTCAGATAAGTTTGCCAAAATGTAAAATTACTATGGCGAGCCATAGCCAAAAATATACACAGTACACACCAATCTAAAGACCTTTGCAAGATCGTTATTCATCACTGAGCATTCCCATATATGAGCATACTCGGTAAACAGTGGCGAGTAAAGGCCTGAACGAATGTTTTTCTGAATAAGAACCCAACATAATTATAAACTCATTATATAACGGATACATTTTTCTAAAATTAACAATTCTGTGAAAAAATTTTAGAAGTACAGTCGAACCGCGATACCTTGGAGCTGAAGGGAAATGAAAATTTCTTCGAGTTATTTTAGAGGCAGTCAACTAATAGAAGTTATAGAGGCTAGATTCAATTTTCACCGGTTTGCAGCTCAAAAGTACACTTGCGACTTACCATATTCTTTTCGCTAAGTTTGGCACAGATTTCGCTCTCTGGATATGTTATTCTTGAAAATATTTTCTATGCCAGTACAAACCCTTTTTTTCAGCTTTTTCCGAAGTTCCAAAAAAAAAAATGGGTTTTGTAACGCCTTCAAAAAATGCCATAATTAAAGTTCAAAAAAGGGCTTCTTCCAGGCATGGAGAATATGTTCAAGAGTAACATATCAAAATTCGAGCCATAATTCAGTGCGAAACTCAGCAAAAAAAAAAAAAAAAAAAGGAAATTGCGAACCGCACGAAAAAATCTGGGGTAGATTAGACCGTTAAGAACCTTATACGAGTATTTATTCGATACAAAACAATATCCGTTTTAGATACGAAAATAAAGACAACTCATGATTTATGGTAAAAATTATTAATTCTACGGAATAAGTAATATTATCAATAAATTTTTCAATAATATCATCGATTGCGAATTTTCTAGTCGATTCACATGATTTTTTTTCAACGATCCATCCCCTCCCCCTCGCCTCCTTCCAAACCAAAAATCCATTTCGTAAGACTACTTCATCACAGAAAAGCAAAAGAAATAATGGAGCAGATCCGTTCTTCAGGCATTGTATACGAATAAGAAAACATGGAATATTACCATCGCACAATCGTCTATGAAAGCAGTCATCATCAATCTACATTTTAACAAAAAGCTTGTCACGACAGAATTAATAACTTATGGGGTGCTCTTTTCAAGGTAGCGACAAAACCTTCCGCTGCCAAGTAGGGTATATAACTTTGTAAAACGAAATAAATTTCGTATGCTCCAACAGTCCTGTATATGTGTATATTGCCAATCGATTCTTAACTACGACTTTCAGTGAAGATGAAACAAACAATTTATGTAGAAGGCGAAAAGTACATCTGAAAATTCGAAAAGTAAAACGGTTTTTTACTTCAACTGAATTTATGATGGCACGATTTAAGGGATCCTTAATTACATATCGATGTTGGCCGAGAAAAAAGTATTAAAAACGCAAGTGTACTGCATACCAACAGGAGGATAATTCAATTTTTATAAGAAAAATAATGTAAAATACATTTTTGGTACGAGTATTTATAGCTTGTTAATTTTCAACTTATTCATACCAACTTGTGACAATTTCAAATGGATATGAAAAATAAGTTTTATAATCCATGACCTTTTTTTTTTTTGCCATAGAATCATCTAGATCCCATCTTAAAAATTCATGAAGCTACAGCACTTTTTCAATGGCTCGGTCAGTTTTTTTCACAGCTCATCTCACACCTACGAGTTCGATGGTTCTGCGGCAAAAGGACCAATGTGCTGTAGAAAAGAATAGGAGATTGGCCCTTTTGCCGCAGAACCATCGATATCATCTTACAACTAAACAAAAACTTTGAACGTTGATATCTCAAAACGCTATTTTCCTACATAAACCATATAATTCTTTGATAATAATTTTTATAGAAGTGGAATGATTTATGAATAAGTACACCGAATTGGCAAACAGTTTTTTGAGAAACAGAAAAAATGTCAAAACATTATAAAATCATATTTTCATATTTTTCTTTCAATTCTATACCTTTCAGGTGTGTTTTCATTTGCATATGGTCACACATTATATGATCTTGAATTTTCATAATGCCACGTGTTACTATTGTCTCACTGAGTAGAGTTGAAAAACACATGCAGGAAAAGACATTTTGAAATTTTCTGAACACATATAAGATGGCTTTTAAAAGAAAAGCAGGAATTTTGCTTACCCTAGCGCCACAAAGAAGAAATGTTGACATGGTTTATGCAATGAAAGATGGATGATTTACTAACGTTTCTTCTTATAACTACGAGTATATGCCCAAGATATATGCGTTTTTATGACGGTATCTGAGGGATACACGGCAGAAAATACATATTTTCCGTTTTTATTCGTGCATCTTGTTCTTCTTCTTTCAACGTATTTTTTTCTGCCCCTTCTGCTTTCTTTTTCTGCCTTCTACCGCATCTTCTTTTCCATATACATACATTCAAAGTTGGCAAACAAATTCCATCATGTCAGGCCTTTTTGTTTGCTCAACTTCTTAGTTATTATGTTCAACTACAATATTATACACCCATTGAGTTTTAATATCGAGCGCTTCGAAAGGCAAATTTCTATCGCATGCATCGACGTTGCCTCCACATTTTGCTCATTTTTCCACCCTTTTGACGTTTCTCGTAGGAAAAAAAAATGTCGCGTGTCTGTCAAAACGTCTGAATAGAGGAACGAAGCGTGCTCGATTAATTTCAAAGCTGACCTCAGCAGCTGAAGGGGAGGAAGAGTTGGTGAACAAACTCTATCAGCCATACTACCGATTTTTTCACTGAGGCAACCGCCGCAACATGGCTGTGATTTCTGTGATTTAGGCGTAAGTGATGAGCTCATAGTGTCAAATACAATAACATAGCGATACCATTCATCGATAGGTGCATGGAAATTGAATTAAACAAGAAAATATACATCAATCCAGCTGCACTGAAAATCAAAATCAATAGTTCAACATTTTTTTCGATTTACCTTGAAGCTATTCTGATCCACCTATTCATAAAGAATACTTTTTCCTTGTTGACGTGTTATGAGATATTAAGTTTTACTCTTACCTATCACAAACTAAATGACTCATTCACCAAACTTGGGGTTTCTATCGTTTTGTAGGACTACAACTTCTCCAACTTTCGAACTTCCAGTTCTCATGTTTATCGAGAGACCAATGACGACAAGCACGAAATTTTCGGGACTTGAATCGATCAGTCAAAATGCAAGGTGTTATTTGAGTTTTAATGACAAAAACTTTAACCAGCAAAATGAGAAAAAAAGAATTTAAATAAAAAAAATTGGAATGAAAATAAATTGAAATGATAAAAAAAAAGGTTGAAATTTCGAAAGGTAAAAAAACTGAAAATGAAATAAAAATAGAAAAAAAAGTTAAGAGAAACTGAAAAACTGAAAATAAGAAAAATGAATTCAAGAAAAATAGAAAATAAATAGAAAATAAAATTAAAATTAAAATACACCTGAATCTAAGAAAAATTTATGAAAAAATTAAACGAAAAAATAATAAAAATTGGAAAAATACTGGAAAATAAATAAAAATTGAAATTCAAAAAAAAAAATCTAATGAATGAAAATTAAAAAAAAAATTTAATTACCTACACCATAATAAATAATCAAATCAAATGAATTTGAATTACTTACAGATAATAATCTACCAAACTCAATTATTTTTATTTATTTGGGTGATGTAGTCACGTTCAATGAAGATATTTTAAATGATATACATACATAATTATGTATCAGGACTTGATAGGAGACTATCAGGTAAGATTTATAAAAATCAGGACTAATTGATGATTCAGATCATCAGGAGCAGCTAAATTTTCGACCAAAGAATCTATACTTGAATGATGACAAATTAAAGTTATAATAAACTTACCATTTTATTATTTATTTCGTGGAAGTGAATTTCACAGACTTTTTCTACAACATCTTCTGAATGAAATGTGACGAATCCAAACCCTGAAAATAAAACAAGCACAAAACTATATATAATTGGTCAATCGTGAAAAAAGATGAAGCGAAAAACCTTGAACTGATAGAAGATTGTTTAACAATCGTTAGCAGATTTTTTAATAAAATTCGAGTCGAAAGATTTTTTTTACCCTGAACAGTAAGCCAATTCACTCAATTCCCAAATCACGTAGTTATAGATACAGAAAGAAGATAATTGGCGAATGTTCGAGGTCAAAAAAAAACAAAACAAAAACAAAAAAACAGGCACTCTAGAAAAAGTAAACACCAAAAGTTAGGCCCGAGCTATTTTATTCATTTTATTGGGGGTAAAATTGAAAAGATCTTACGAAAAGTTACAACAATTAAACGTGCCTAAAGTAAAATCACTTAAAAGTTCGATATTTTTATAAACTTTTTAAAATCAAAGTATAAAATCATGGTCGTATAGGCGGACAATGAGGAGGTAGAAATACAAAACAAAACAAAAAAAAAAAAGTAAAAGCATTTCAAAAAGCTACACCCATCGACCGATAGTCTCCCTCATTATTTTCACCACTTTTTCCTTCCATTCCTGTCTCTCTCTCTCTCTCTCCTCTTTAGGTTTCTCATCCACTTTTCCTTTCTCCATTCAGAAAGGAAAGTTTTTAACTCGTTGACTTGGAAAACAATGAAATGATTTAGACGCATTCCCCCCTCCCTACCCAAGTCGACACTGAGGAGGGTTACACAAAAATGTATAACGCTTTTCTCCAAGAGCTGTGTTTAATCACGTCTGCAAGCTTGAGCTCGGGAACATTTGCTCGCCCATGGAAGAAAGATATAATCAATTATCGAAAATTTTCGACACCAAGAGAGCGAAGAAAAATGGCAAGAACGAGAAAAAAACAAAACTTTCGCAGCCCATATGTCTAAATTAGAACGTTACTGTTATAAATTTTCGCCAAAACTATCACTAACTTTGTTCCGTTTGTAGACAAGTAAAGACATTTTTGCTTTTTCCCCGTTTACTTTTACAACGCCAAAAAAAAAAAAAAAAAAAAAAAAAAAAAAAAAAATGAAACAGATTCAATTTGGGCAATCGAACGTTTCAAAGGCACGAACATTCCAATCTTATTTTGCAGTTCTAATTAATGAATAAATCTTTCATAATTTTCACAGAAACGTAGTGTCGGGTGGGGGAGTATTTCTATTTTAAATGGACTCGACAAAATAGGAATTTCATTCCAAATACGAGTAATAATAAAAATAATAGAATACCGTAAATTGGGGTATAACTTATGACACTCTGCGGGTAATTTGGCACACAACCTATTTTTTCCACTTTTATTGAATTTTACGTGGTTCCAGTAGGTTGGCTGCACTGTAGAACAGTTCCACCGCCATTAGCACAACTTACTCAATCGAATGGAGGTATTGAGGAAACATTTAAATGGCGAATTTATTGAATTATTGGGACCTCTTCAAGTTTAATAAAACATTCCATGGGAAAACAAAATTGTTCGAAAATTACCATAATACGACGACGATGTTAATTCTTTTGCTACGCAAATTATACATCAATCTATTGAAATTATACATCAATCTATTGAAAATTTGTTCAGCTTCGAAATTATTTTTTGACGTCATAATATTGTTAATTTTAACCCAAGTTATACATGAAAAACTGAAAGAAGCCACATATATTTTTCAATTGATTTTTGGAAATGAAAAAGCGTAAACGAATACCAGAGCCAGACATACCAAAGTTTCTGATTTTAAAATTCAAAATTTCAAAGCCTCAGTTGAAAATTATCAATTTTTAAAATACATACACAGGGTGTGGCAAAATGACCGGCTACATTTGTTTTTCAAATTATACGCATAAGAAAAAAAGATAAGGATATGCGGTTGGTTCTAAATAAAAATTCATTCCTTAAGGTTACGTATGAAATACAATCAGTGACGCACCCGGAAATTTTTCAAGGGAGGGGCTAAGGCATAAATTTATTCCCTCCCAAAAAAACCAAAAAACTGAAAATCTTCTATTCAGCCTTTTTTCGATGAAATTCAAGGCCTAAGGGGAAGGTTTCAGCTTCATATCCCTATTCCCTACTTTGGTGCACTACTGAATACAATTTCACTTTCTCGTGTTGACCATCTTGCCTAACACATTTCTGTAGTGGTGTTAAGGTTCGGTTAACTGATCCGGTTCTACCAGTTTTTAACCGGGAACGGTTCGGTTTTTATTGCTCCAGTTTTTTTTTTCAGGTTAACCGGACTTTAACCGTTTAACCTGCCCCGTTTGAAAAATAATAATAATAATACACATAAATGCTATAGTTTTATTTCATTGTTAAATGGGACGGTAACCGGTTAAACTCCGGTTAACCTGAAAAAAAAAAAAGAACCGGAGCAAGAAAAACCGGTGAAAAAAAACTCCGGTTCTTATTAAACGGTTAAAAACTGCTCCGTTTTTAAAAAACTGGTACAGTATTTGACCGTTTGAAAAGGAGCGGAGTTTTTTTTTATCGGTTATTTTTGCTTCGGTTTTTTTTTTAGGTTAACCGGAGTTTAACCGGTTAACTGTCTCTTTCAACATCCAAAAAAGCTATCTACTTACCTGATGGAGCATTTAGGTGTATTAATTGCTCAAGGCAACAACCAACCACAATTTTCAAAATTTCGTATAAAATCCGAAATTCTAGCGCTCCAAGCTTCGCTATAAAGGCAGTTTTTTGACTGATAGTGCAGGGGTGTCATGAACCACAACAAAAGCATTGATTTTTGACTAAATTTTCGCTAATATCTCCTTCACCACACAACCGATCAACTTGAAACCTTTATCAGATCTAAAACTCGTCGAAATTTACTTCTGGTGCAAATTTCAGCCCTATTGGTTCGGTTGTTTGTCTATTCTCTCATTCAAAAGAAATATAGCCCCTAAAAACTGCCATTTTTAACTACATTTTCACTAATATCTCCTTAACTGCTGAACCAATTGACTTGAAATTTCTATCAGACCTAGATCTAGCTGAAATTGACCTCTGCGATGCAAATTTCAGCCCTATTGGTTTGGTCTTTTGTCTGTTCTCGTGTTCAAAAGAAGTATTTGCGCAAGGAGAGAGACAGAATAATAATAATAAAATAAATGAAGAATTATGAAAATGTGTGATGGGTATTCTTGGATTCTGTAGATTATGAAATGAAAAATCACTGGAAGAATCATAATTTTGTTATTCAGTACTATATTTAAAGTTCGTCGGAAATTCTATCGAGCTTCCTTTGAAGCCACTGAACTCTTAATTGAGTTCAGTGTTTGATTCAGTGGTTGAAGCTTGATAAGATTTTCGACTGCAGGTTAACTGGTTAAAGTCCGGTTAACCTGAAAAAAAAAACGGAGCAAACAAAAACGGAGGAGCAAAATCCGGAGCAAAAAAAAACTGAACCGTTCCCAGTTAAAAACCGGTAGAACCGGATCAGTTAACCGAACCTTAACACCACTAATATAATTGGAAAAACAAATGTATAGCCGGTCATTAGGCCGCACCCTGTACTTGGTGAATTTTCAAATTCCAATTTCAAAGTTTTACAATTCTGGCCCAGAGGGTCATATTATGACAACTGTAAACCTGCCAAAGTTTATGTTGAAGTCTGCCGAGTTCAGAAATGAGGTTTTCAATAATAAAGTTTGAAATTAAGGCATTCAAAATGGAGGATTTAGAAAAAGTTTTTAAAGACTGAAAGTTGTACAACGTGATGAGAAAATACGTTATTAATATCAACTTTACTTTCAGAAATTGCTACTATGTATTTCAAACACCAAAAATGAACTTAGAGAAATTAGGCTCCGTTTCTTTCTAAGGTCTGCTTTCTCTTTTACTGCTCCACCATTGGCATAGTTTTACTAAAGATCGTCAACGTTGGATTAAAATCCTACCACATTCGCCTTCATAAAATCCACAAAGATTTAATTCCTTTTTCTCCCCTTCGTAACTTTTATACTCCTCCGTAAATATGGGAACCTATCACAGTTTATTATATTTATGGTATGCAAAAATTCCATCTCCAGTTTGAATTGCGAATAAATACGGGGTAGATTATACCAAAATGGACGATATAAATGCTCTAAATAGTCACGTAACTATATTTGCAACTTACTTTTTTCCCCCCCTCCTAGTCAAATATAATACCCTATATTTTTTCTTTAACCCTTTCTGACCGATAAAATGCAAGAACCAGAATTTCAGAGTTATTAAATTCTATTTTTTCCCCAGTATTCATATTTTACCACGGAGGACACTAAAGTAACATTAAATATTTTTATCCTTTTGGGTAGACTTAAAAAAAAATACCTAACACATTTTACTATAAATACTAGACTTTTTAAAAGATCTTTTTGTTTAATAAGATGCTCGTTATCGCTGTTACAAAATTCCACCAATAGAAGCGCAGGGGCTAGTTAGTAATTAAGGGGGCTGTTAATGGATTTTTAAATGGACTGTTTTCCCTTTCGTCTAACAATGCAAAAAAAGAAATAAAAAAATATAAAAAAAAGGTTATGTTTTTGTCGCTTCATTGCACCAGCATTTTTTTTCCCTGTATTTTTTTCCTCGTTAATTTCCGTTTCTCGCCATTTTAGGATTTTTTTTTCTCGTTATATAATTTTAAATTTCATAACAAAAAAGTTGATCTCTCTCCCTCTCGCTTCTAAACTACTCTACAAAAGCTTTCGTACAAGATGTTCGTTGTAGCGTTTAATTTTTCCTCCATTTTCCACTCGTCCCTCTCATTAAACCTACTTTTTTATTCGAGTTTATGGTTAACTAACAAAATTTTAGATAAACGAAAAACAATTAGGAGCACAAAAAAATTAATTGGTAATTTGTACAATATGTCAATAATTATTGAATCGTTTTTCCCCTCTTCAAGTTTGTTATTAAAATTGTCACCAAGATGATGGGACTTATGTTTATGAACTTTTAAAAAAGCATGAGTGTTTTTCTCATGGGCATTCTATCTTCGCTTTAGGTGAACTTAATCTTTTTAGACTTTGACAAGATCAATATAATAGACATTCGGGCAACACTGTTGACTTACATACACATATGCGATGTCAGTGTTGCCAATCGTCAAATCATTAGCATTGCTTTGTAGTTTGTACAGGATGTCCTGGTTTGAGTTTGCAAGCCAGCACTAGAGCTCAGTGAAACGAATCAAACCTTTTGATACAATTTCTGCCGAAACATAGAACCGAAGGGGCAAATACATATATGGTAGGAAATTTCAAAAATTCGGTATAACTTGCTTCATTTTGAAAAGTTATGCTCGATAATATTTTTTCAAACGTTACATACCGAAGTCGTGTCTAACAACTCTATTTTTATTGCTCATTGTAGCCCCTTCAATTTCAAGTGTAGACAAAAACTAGTATGTATTAAGTGTTTTGTTACTGAGGCAGGCTTATCAACCCGAACTGAAACTGTACTTTTCGTCTAACAAAGCTATAAAGCTACTTCAAAACATAGTGTTTAGAGAGTTTTTGAAAGAAAAAAACCACTTCAAAAAGTTCAAAGATGCTTTTTTGCGATAAAGTTTCGATTTCAAGTATTTTTGAATAAATCATTAATACAAAAAGGGTATTCATAAATTTTTGAAATAAACGCTGAGATGTATTTATCCGTGTTCTTCAAAATTTTGTAATACATATTATTATTCATATTTAGCAATTGTTGAACAAATTCTTTGTGCACACCATATATGTAGTTTGTACACAGCTAATTTATAAAAAGAAACGATTAGAGGTTTAGAAAAAAATGATTTCAAAGTTGTCAAGTGCGTTTTCATACAAAATGAATATTTGAATTTGATTTTTCAATAAGGTAAATTTTGACGAAAAAATGATGGCACCACACGATTCATCAGCCATAAAAATATCAAGATCAACGAAAACATGATTTTTAGTGGCACTGAGTAAGTTTTGAAACTGCATGAATCATATTATTTTTGAGTTCAGCATTCTCCGCTAAAAAGTCAATTTCCTCCGAAAAGTTCCTCAGATTTCCGAAGACATCTTTCTCGCTGAATTAAACAGTAACCGACAATCTAAAAACTAGAAAACTGTCCTACTAAACTTTTGGCCGACGCATTCTTCTAATGCTCTCGCACAGCTCTCCATCTAAATCAAAGCAAAGAAAAGCTATCCACCGTGTACAAAACTTTTATTCTTTCTTCTATTTCTTTCTTTTTTTCTTTTTTTTTTCCTCACTCGAAAAATATTTTTGTAACTTTTGTACGCAAGCATTTCGGTGAAAAATTGAAAAGGACGACTTCCGCTGCGCCGTATAGAAAATATAGCGGTGCTCCAAGTTTTAGAACGATATTTCGAAATTTATTATTGTGTGGCGGGTGAGAATTATTGGAGCGAGAGAAATCCCTCGAACGAATAATAAACGTCTCTCACGAATTCCATCCAGCACTCGTGTCGCTGTAAATCTCGAAAAATCTAACAAAATATTGCGGAGGAGGGCTGCCATCCAACTGATGGAAGTGTTTGGTGATGAGTTCTCTTTGAAGTTGAAATCACAAGGATGGAATCAGAGAAGAATATTATTTTGTAGTGGGCTCTCAGATGAGAATTATTTGTTCAAAATGTCCGCATTGTTTCCTCGTACAAATATGTATAAAGAAAGAACTAGAATATTGAGAGATGCATATTAATGAAGTGATTAATCAATCGTGTATATATGCTTCAGGATTTTGTCTATGCTTATATTATTTACATATTAGGTAATCTGTACTATATTTTTTTAGCAATTTCTACTCAATCTTGAAATTATCTCAGTTATACCCTTTAAAAATAACTATAAATTGCTTTTCAATTTTTCATACTCGTAACTGCAAGTGAATCGCCTTCAGACATACGAGAACTAATCAAATGAAGAAATTCTCGCATATTACTAATATAAATACAGACATACTGCTGAATTGAATTGAATAATTGAATTGAATTGAATTGAATAATCGAACTGAATAATGACGACTTAATAAAATTCTCAAATCACAACCCACCCCCTTGTCGTCAACCAAATTTTGAACGTTGATCTATGGAATAGTCGTGGCAGTTAACATTCGCAGCACCAATGAAAACGCCTTCTGGGGCAAAGTTTTTCCAGCTCGTAGTATTTTTCTCACCTCCACCCCCCCTCCCATTTTGCCTTTCGCCCTATCTTTTATATCCGCCTTTATTCGTCGTCCGTGCGACCGTATATACCGCAATGGCACGCATTCGAACAACTTTCGTTTCCGGTCCGTATTATCTGGCTTTGTTTCAGCCGGCGAATTTATGGCTCGAAATTATTATGCAGAAAGACTCCCAACCCTTTTTCGTTTAAATTCATTTTCGGTTCGACCTGCGTCCCGCTACAGCCAGCCCCTCCCCCAATATCAGTGGCTCCTTCGCCAGCCGCTCTTTTCGATATACTATTCTCTTTCCACATCATCCTAACTTCAGCTGTTCCTTCTCGAAATACGTTCTGAGTGAAAGTCAAACTTGAACGACCCGTCCCGAACGCGTGCTCGTGGCTGGGGTTGGTAGAGGTCGAGTCTTTTTGGAGGGAAATTTGCATTAACCTGAAACCTTATCGCTTACCCTAAACCGTTTATCCATCCACAAAAGCTTTATTTATTGTTGTAATTCGCTTGCGTGGCTACGTCTGTACGATATTTTAATGGCTCTGGTAATTGATGTCGAGTACCAGACGTTTTTCTTGCACGTAAATACTTCTCCAGTGAGTTATCAAAATTTCTAGCTTGAAAACAGATATTACTGGCAGATAGCGGATCTTTGTAGATCGTAGGAATAGGGGCGGCGCTGGTATTATCCGTTTTCACGATATGCTTTGCTTGGTTCTATAGTATAAATTAATATGGGTACAGGAATAGGAAATTGGTGCGAATATTTTCTTTATTTAATCGAATGAAATGAAACTTTTCGAAGGAGACCTCTTCAGTTGATCAAAATTCCGTATTATACTCGTACATGCGGTTGGTTTTGAATTAAAATCATTCTTCAAGATTACAACAGGGTCTTTTCTTAATAAGCGCTCACTGGAAAAACGCACTCAACGATTACTTAAAATAATTTTTTCGCTCAAAAAAGGGCATCACTGTATTCGCACAACCATACCAATAAAAAAATAACCGGGATGGGTGGTAGAGATCCAAAATGGAAATTTTTAACCTTACGGTGAATTTTTTTCTCATGTTCTAGAAAAAAAAAAGAAGGTGCAAAAGGAAGAAACATTATCAAAGTCACGCCCCATTCATTGCTTGAGTGAATTATGCTGATTTTACAAAAGGGGATTAAAAAAAAAAAGAGAGAAAAAAAGGGACCTTAGGATGAAGAGTAATTTTTTTTGGTCCAATTATGAGTACGAGTAGAATACGAGTATAAAAAAAGGAAACGAAAAACAAAAAAAGTTTTCACCCTCAGGCTTCGTTTCCACTTTGGATCCCCCATGTACTTTTATAATTGGGATGGTTGTGCGGATACAGTGGTGCCCTTTTTTCAGCAAAAACATTCTTCGAATTAATCAACTCAAGTTTCTCTGGGGACTGCTAATTTTAAGAAAGACTGTATACAAATTACAATTTCACTTTATATCGACCAATTTGCCTATAGCACTTTCTTAAAGGCATAAAACTCGTTTAATTTCAACATTTCGTCTTTCATACCCACTTTTACTCGCCCTTATCCGCCAAAAATCTTTCCCAGGAACGATAATATTCATGACTCATAGACACACTAAATCCGCTTCAGGCTATAGCTCACCTATACAATCAATTCCGAATAAAAATTCAAGCCAAATTGTTCTCGACCGAGAAATGCCAACAAAAATCTATATTCGCGCAACGATTGCTCGAGTATTTTCGACTTATGTAAGGCGAAAAAGGTATCACACATTAATGAGGCAAATTTACGCAGCCAAACTTTCTTCAGAATTTCGCTTGAGCAAAACTTTTCTCGAAAACGGTTCAAACTTTTCGCCTTCATTCACCCGCACTCGGCGTCTCGCAGCCCACAGCCTTGCGCTATTTACAACGTTGGAATTTTCAATTCCTGGTGTGTACAAAAAGACAAATGCTTCGAGTAACTTTTAGCCGTACTCTTTTCAGGTTGCGACTTCCGATACACACAGCAAATAGCAATAAGCAGCCGCAATCGCACAAATAATATCGAAAGCGTTCCAATAGGCTGGCTCAGATGCGACACACGGATTTCTGCTTTCATTAAATTAGTATAAGGGTATAGCAGGAGAATATCCTGATGCTGTAGAAAAGTGACTTTATTAGTATTAAAAAATTCATTAAAGAAGGAACGATAAGACGAGGCAGGAAAAAAAAAATTGAATAAAATTAAAGGCGTTACCCCTTTAAATTCATTTTGGAAGTGTTACGAAAAAAAAATGTAAAGTAGTTTTTTGTATAATCGGTGCGATGGTGACAGCAGGAAATGAGTGTTTTATTCGTTTTTTTCCCTTTGCTCGTTCGAGGTATACATTTGGCTAAATTAAAAATTTCCCACTTGACCTTTGATTTAGCTTTTTACAATAATTCAACATAAATGTTCGCTTCACGAATAAAATCTGTTTCGAAATTAGCTATGAACGATTTATTTTGAAAATCGTATCTTAAGAAGGATTTATGTGTAGTTCTCCTGCATGGGCTACACGGGCAAAAAAAATTGATGGAATTTTATTCTAAATCGTATAGTTTGTAAAGGTGATGCTTTTACGACAATTATTTCCTAAAAGTCGGACCAAAATTACGCAGCAGAGCTGTAAATAAACCTGTGACAAATACACACTCGGAGACTTAAAATGTTAAAAATTTGTAAGCTATACTCAACACTGAATCACAACTTATAAGATGTAAAGATTTGTGCTGTGTACTAACTGACCTCTTACATCAGAAGGAAATCTCGTATGAAGTAGAAATGTAAACTGGAGTCATGAATTGGCTGATAGACTCGAAGCAATCTCATTTTCAGTCGCGTGCATTTCCTCAATCCAATTCGTTCACAGGATTTTTGATTTTCTGAAAAACTCCCAGAGGCATTTGTCAGGAGGAGAAAACGTAGCCTGGATATATATCTGGAAATACAGGATGTAATCGAGAGGCCTCTCCTTATACCTTTTATAATCGAAATTACCGTCGACGTGAATTAAAAACGAAGAAAAACGATTATCGCGAAACAGAAACCATTATTTTAGTTTGATAATCGAATTTTAAACAAAAACAAAATCTACGTCTTGCTTTTCTACTGCTGCAGCTTTTCCTTGCGTTTTACTCCGAATTACAGTTAGTGCTCTCTCGTTTTCTGCAGATGAAAATGCCAATGTTAAGAAAGTTATTTATCGTTGAAACTATTTTACGTTCGTTTATCCTGCAAAATTCTTATTTTCATTCTTCGGTCTCACTCAGCTGGTAGTTTTTCCTTACAAACTTTAGAAGCGGCTCATTTATAAAAGGATTTTTACACCGAGGTTAAAAAAGCAAGGTGAGAGACTCCAAATTTAGGAGAGTATAAATTTACGATTTCAACATTTCTTACTTTGATATTTATGAAAAGTTGAAATTTGAGTTTTTTTTTCCTCTAGTATACATATTATATCAACTTACAGATAATCTGATAGACTATAGAAACTGCATTCCTCATCATGGATTTCAAATTAAAGAGTGTAATTTCAAAATAATTCAAGTCAGAAAAACAATAATTTGTTTCATGAGAGAGAAAAAACTGCCATGCTTTGAATACGAGCAAAATTAAGAACATTTCAATACACAGTGCAGATAAATATTCTTTTCGAACAAAAAATGTTAAAATGGTACCCGCAATATCAATCTTTTGAGAATGGCACTTTCTCTCTCTTTCTCTCTTAAAGGAATCTTGATGAGAACATTGTTACAAACATCAACATTTTAATCGACAAAATGTGCTTTCTTATCAAATTTTATATAATTGTGCAAGGGCCAAGGCATTAGCATATAGTTGACAATGATATTCCCCATTGTTTTTACAAACTAACTAATGTCATTTTAGAATAATTCTTTCGCATTTTCAAAAGCCTGTTAAAATGAGACATAATGTCGATACCTTAAAGCCAAAACGAGCTTTGTCCATTCCAAAAACTTTATGATAGGTGAGACAGTGTTATTACATACATTTTAGTTTGGTGATATTTGTAATATTGCTTTTGTCGACTTAGATGGAGACATATAATCGTCTCCAGATCTCATCAGCTGATTGAAGCAGTATTATTGCTATAGCAAAGAAATATACGTAATACAAATCTCTTCTGGCATCTCTTCAATGTTTTTTAACAGTCATAGCACCTTTTGGCTTAAATGTATCGATGTTGTAACCCACACCCACTCTTATAGAACAGTCAAATTATTATCATCCTCAACGTAGCTAATAGCAATCAATGTTTTCAATCTTATAGAGCCGTCGTCACTAGTTTGATTGTTCAAGATGAAATCAAGCCTCGTTTTTCACCAACGATTTCTAAAGAAAAAGAATTTTATAATCCACCCTAATGATTTGTGGCCTATAAAAATGCCTCTGTTCCAATCTACTAAGATATTTGATATTTTTCAAGTGTTTTTATCCTCATTTTTATTCTTATATTCGCGAAATACGAGTATATAACAACGTTTCTTGCCTTTTTGAACAAAGTAAAACAAGTTTTCGACGAACCGATCAGATTTTCACAAATTTGATGATGGACACTTTTATATAGAAGAGGGCGAAGAAAGGAACTCAAATTCATAATAAAAGAAAAGTACTGCGTAAGGGGGATGAAAAAATATAACCCCTCCAAAAAAAAAGTATAGAAAGTGGAAGCGGAAGCAGTGTATTAAGGAAACGGCAAGATTTACGAATATACGCACTTAAAAAATGAAGAAAATTCTGAAAAGGTTTTCATGTCAGCCGCGAATGATGATCGTAACAAGAATAAGGAGTTTTTAAAGAAAGAAAAAAAAAAAATTCAACGACTTTTGAATTCGTTTTTCACTCCTTCGGTCGCCTATTTTTTTGTGGCCTCTTGAGCACAACGTTATACTGCGCGGATATTCGTTTGATTGAGAACACCATCAAGTGCAACCATAAAATATCGAAATACTTATTTTCTGCTGCTCCTCGTAAATTGGTAAGAAAAAAGATATAAAGCCTATTCTTCATCCGCAGAATTCGCGGTTTTTTCTTCGACTTCTAATATTACTCGTATATAAGAAAATTGTGCCGAGAAATAAATTTTATTTCGATAGGTCTCGTATTTTTCACTTTCTCTCATCGTTTCATTCTTGTTTGCAGATTATGGTCAATAAGAAGGCGAAACTACAAATTCGAGCGCAATTTCGAGCCGATAAGGGGTAGAAAATGGGATTCATTACATCAACGAGCCGATATGGGTGAAAAATCGTTTCATCAACTTATTCTCAAATCGATGAAATTTTGAAAATATAAAGGAATGTGAAGTTATAGCGATGTATCTATAGACTATTGTAAACAAATTTGGTTACTACGTGGAGCTGTTGGGCTTAGTGGTTGTGCGCTTGACTTATCTTTCGGAGAATCGTGTATTAGAAACCAGTGACTGCCACCAACGTATGAATGCGATAGTCTCGCTTCTATGTATTGGAGAGGATTCAGTTTCTAATATGAGTCATTTGTTGATCATGAACTAACCTCCGATTTATAGTAAAATGTTCAGTTCTACCAAAACCCAAGAAAAAAAAAAGGTTTAAAAAACATTTTTAAAGATTCCGCTATACGAGGGCGGCAACTTCTGGTGTATTACCCAAAAACTTTTTTCCTCCCAAATATTCAATGTTACATCCACCTCCCCAATTTTTAGTATATTGCCCCAAATTTTGGTGTGTTGCTTGAGCAGCCGAGCAATACACAAGTTGCCGCCCCTGCCGCTATTGCGTACAGAATGGGCTAATAGTTTTAACATATGTAAGACGCTCGCCATGTTTCAAAAATATTAAAACAGCACAACTTTTTGCTGAAAACTCTAGCCGGAAACGGTCGGAGAAAATTCCTCATTTTATTAAAATAATGTTCTTGAATACAATTTTATCAGACAAATGCATGGATGACAAAAATTCTAAATTCTCGATACTTTTTGGCCAATTGTGAAGTCGGATTCATATTTTTCCATGTTTCATCATCATCATCATCATCATCATCTACTTTGATTAAGATTTTATTAGTATTGTGGAGTTGCGGAATCGAAGCTTCTAATGCGGAACATTTTCTGCGATTCGAATCAAAATTACTAAATTATTTAACCAGTCTCAACTATACTTATAGGTAATGTGTAGATATCTATCCATCCAGCATCCATACGCTGACAGAAAACTGCATATTAAATTTTAATAAGTACTGGCAAACTAACTTGCGAGGACAATTCAGATTTTATACGAAAAATTAATATTATAGGAATTAGTAAAAAAAAATATATACATCAAAAGTCACCTCATACAAAATATTAAAAACAATAGGTTGAAAATTAGTAAAGGTACTGCGTACTGAAATTTAATATAATATTTTGGGTTAATTTTTCACATAAAACCGGAATCGTCTCAAAGTTAGTATACATATGTGTATGCAACATATACTAATTTTTAATATGTTTCCTCTGAGTGTACTCTTCTCATCGAATATATTCTACTCCACGTTGCTTTTATTCGTAAAATTTTTGATCTCCATAAACTACGAAGAGTGTCTCTAATGGCACTTACAGATGTTACCCAACTTATTATTTTTCTTAATTTTGCACTCAAAACACCTCGCAACTCCTTATAACTAGTGCGGTTTATGTGCTCCAAGTTCTGAATCAGTTAAGCGAATTTTATTATACTTATGCGGGACTTCCACAAAGAAAATCTTTGCAAACAAATATAGTGAGATAGTCAAAATCACCCCTTCGCTCCGACACCCACCTCATAAAAACAGCGTTTAACGTTCTGTTAAAAGTTAAAACTCTCTCCTTGAAATATTGCTTCTTTCGCCTTCTCTCTGATACATTTCACTTTTACATTACGTACATACTCGCGTATATCTTTCTCTATCTCAATCTCTTCGTCTCTTCTTAGCCCCATTTCCCTCTCCCCCACCCCCCACTCACCCACCAATCTATGACTTCGCCGGATGCGGGTAACATACAGTTCGCTTGTCGTACACCAAAATACTAGGCATCATGGATAAGCGTTATTACATTAGAGCAGCGAAACCACGAAAACGGTTATACTTACAGAAATCGTAATGCTATGCAAAAACTTTTGCCCGAAACCTACAGTAAACTTGAAGCAGGAGAGAGAAAGTTGGCGAGAAACTTTTCAAGTCGAAAAACAGGCATTAGACGAGGTCGGGCTGGATGCGTGCGAGTGTTTGGGTTGGAGAACATACAGAACAAACTGTGGTTCAGCATCCTGCTACGTATAGCATTATTGTCTAGAAATTATCTTCGCAGACTGACAATAAATAAGTCGGCGTTAAATTAAATTAACTTATCCGAATCTAGCGATTTCGAAAGCCTGTATAGAAAGCTTTAATTGAAAGAAGATATATATACGGGGTGAAAGTAAAAAAATCGAATACAGTAAGACCTCGTAACCCACAACTTCGACGAAAACATCATTTTCATTGATTTTCATGGCTTACGAGATTCTGCATTAGACGGTTCACGCCTGTCAGCTTAGATTTATAGATTTTCATCATTTTTATTGACAAAATAGACGAGAATATTCTGACAAGACCTCGTAATCTAGTTAACACTAAGTCCTACTTATACACTGCACTGTCAAAATATCATGTACCAAAATGCAACTGTGGCGTGACTGAGAAAATAGTCTTCAACGTTGAGGTGCCAAATAAGAAGGTTTTGTGACATAAAATTTATTACGTTTGCTCACCTGTAAAATTTAAAACGTGAACTTATCACTGTCCACTTATTGGCTGGAGCTGAGACATTAGCAAGTCTGAACGTAGCATTTTTATGCTGTTACGATGATTTTGAATGCTGAACTTTCTTTTTTACCACTTTCTTGGTGGACACTTTTTTTTCAATTCAATTCGTATTCGAAACTACTATTGAATTAATCAATTGAATAATAATGATGTTAACGTATTATAGACTGTAAGAAGAAACGATCAGGAGTTAAAGGGAAAAGGGTAACAGGGATGACCCAAAGTCAAAGAGAAAAACACGAACATACGAAGCATTCATTTGCCATCACCTGCGCCTAACCAGGGCACAGGATCGCAAACTTTCCGTATTAATGGCAACACTTTTTGTTAAATATTACGAGAAAATTAAATAAATCTTGTCGGCGGTCAGCGTCCGACACCGGTGCACGAAAAATGAGGTTGAAAGTGGGAGAGTGAGGGAGGGAGGGAGGGGTGGGCGCAGCTAAGGGTGGCGAGAGTACACGAATTAATCAACGGCACACTGTACACCTCTCGGCCTCGGCAGTGAATTATGGCATACGTCACAGCAGATATAAAGTCGATAATAATCGGTAAAGCCTTCATTGTCCCTTGATCCGTCCCCCCACCCCCCCTCAATGAGGCCCTTCGCTATTTATTGTTTTCCATAAACCGCGTTAATACTGCTATTTTAACGTGGAATGTGTATATTTCACCCTCCCACCGCCATAGAGCTACAATTATCGACTATGTTAAAGCTGCTATTGAAATCGTGGTTTAGCCTTGCATCCTGCCCTCGACACCTTCCATCCGAATGTATAGTCAGTCCCGTCGAAGTAAAAACTATTTTGGGCATTTGATGCATTAGTGGTGTAGTTTGAAGTGAAAATGTTTAATATACGAGCCTGTCTGGCAAAAATGAGCTACCAGTTAATGGATCAGCTGAACCGAAGTTATGTGAATTGTGCTTCAAAACACAAAATAATATTGATCCACAAATATGAGTTTATATAATTAAACTGGTGACCCCAATATTTCCACTTTTAGGGCCTTTACAAAAGGTCTGATAGAATTTTTATTCAAAAACCAAGTATACCAGTGAAACTTCATTGCTCAGCAGTCGAATTCAATTTCCATAACATTATAATCGAGGTCCTATTAGAAGTTGAAAATTAATTCCTCGGTAGTCGAATTATATTCCTCAACTGGCAAATTTAAATCTTTAGTAATCGACTTCCAATTTCACAGAAATAGAATTTTATTTCCTGAACAGTCGAACTGATTTCCATGGCAAGTTAAATTCTTTGGCAGTCTAATTCAATTCCTCAGCAATCAAATTCACTTCTTGATAAGTTGAATTGAATCACATAGGAGTCAAATTTAATTCTCTAACAGTCTAATTAAATTCCTTAGCAGACGAATTATATATTCTGTACAAATTGAATTTAATAATCATCAATAAAAATCAACCTACTAATAGACGATCACTAGTTATATAACCCGGATTATAACAAAATAGGGTCCATTTGGGGTCAAATGCGTGGAGCACCAGGTATACCTTCACAAAAAATTTAATATCCCAGAAAGTACCTGAAAGAAACGAATAGTAATTTTTACTACGTTATATAGAAAAACAAGGACAATTCAAGATTTATTGTAGATATTCTTAGCATTTGTCGTACTTTTCACCATCTTATAGATGATGTATTTTAATATTTTTGTGGTGTAATTTCTACAATAAATCTCGAATTGTCCCAGTTTTCCCGTACAACTATAATAAAATATACTACCGAAATCTTCTTCGGTGTAGACAAATTCAGGGTTTTTACATATAGAAATAAAATACAGTTAACGACGATCCCACAGAAAGCCACACGAGTAATTTCCAAACACAATCGGATTGATTTTCCCGCCCCTTTCCAACCTTCGCGTACAAAAGAAATACCATGGCGGCGAAGTGAGAGGCGAAAGAAAAAAGCTTCAAATGGGAAGAAAAAAGTGCCAGAGAGAAAAGACGAGATAAATGAAAGAGAAGCAAAAAAAAAATTGAAAGGCGACCGATTCACGCACCAAGAGTACGAACGTAGTTTCGGGTTAAAAGCGTATTCGTTTTCCCATTACTAATGGAAAAACAGAAGTGATTGTTTTTAATGCGAGAAAATGGAAATTAGGATGAAGGCGAAAAGAGAGACGTTTTTAACAAAGCAATTAGCTGGATAACTGTCGCCCACAAAATGGAATTCGTGAAAGTCGTAGCGAAAAAAAAAAGGGCGGTACGCGCCTTCGAACTTCGATGGAGAAGGAAAAAAGGAGGAAGGGGGATGGTTGAGAAGGGATTCGATGTAAAAACGTGGAAATCGTTCGAAAATCGCTGCCAGAAACCTAGGCAAACAGTCAGGGATTCATGAAGGCGATTTCTATCAGTTTTATCAATTTCTGATAGATCTAAAGCTGCGCGATTCCGGTGACTGCACGTGAAGAGCTGTAGGGTATTCACTTCGAGCCAAATTCCAGCCAATAAGATAATGACCCTATGGGCAAAATATTTTGAAAACGGATCCGTTTTATTCCGGGTTATAATCCGTTTCTGGATTATAACCCGGAATTTTCCTGTTTTCCGGCTTCTAAAACGGATTTTGAACGGATTGTAATCAGTCTTGCCGGTTTTGTTCTGAAATAATGTCCGGATTGTAATCCGTGAAACCGTTTTACAAACAGATTATAATCCGTGAAACCGTTTCACAAACGGATTTAGAAAAATTGCCCGAAAATTATCACTGATTAAAATCAGGAAATCCGTTTTACAAACGGATTTGGATTTTAGTCCGTTTCCAATCAAGATGACAAAAATATCTGCAAATTTTCAGATCCGATGGTCGAAAATAAAAACGGACTGACAACGGATAAAATTCTCATTTTGCGGATCATTTTCTCATTTTTTGCCCATCGGGGAAGATACAATGATAAACAATTAATTTTGAGCGACGGACGAGTATAATGAGTTTGAAGGACTCAGAAATTTTCACAACATATTTTAGAAAATTGGGGGAAAAATGCCACTTTTTCGGATATGAACTGGTATTTTTCTAGTCGTACATCGCATTTTAAACAAATACCAAGTCAATTTTTTAGATACAAATCCTTGGGGAAAAAAAATAGTCGATATATATACAGCACTCCAAACGCGCGGGGTTACTCTCTTCTTTACCCCCTTTTTCTGCCCCTTTTCAGCCTCCAAAGGTGAAGTATAGCTCAAAAATGATTCATAATTTTAATTTCATTTTTTGAACATTTTGAGCGATCAGTTTTAAGTGAGTTCAGAGTTTTTAGCAAATTGTTTGAGTATTCTAGGAAAATTTAGAGAAAAAATTTAAAAAATTCACCGAATTCGTTTAAAATGCATATTCAAAAAATTAATTTCAGTCTTCAAAATTGTTTTAAAAAAATAGATAAACTTATCAAATAATACTGAAAAAAGTGATTCCTCAGGAAATTTATAATACTGAGATCTTTAAAAATAGGTACTTGAAATATCGATTAAAATTATAGCGCCCGTGTTTGTAAATTATATTATCAATTCGACACTCAACACAGGTTTATCAAAACTGTAAAACAAAAACGTTTGAAATACGCAAAGTTTGAAACCTCGATAGTGATTCAAGTCTTAACTAAAGGGAATCTAGAGATACGCAGAATTAAATTTTTACGCATAAATTACTTGCGTACATTGCGCAAAAAATCTTAGTTTCTCATCCTAATCTCAGCCCATATACAGCTTCATTTCAACATTATGAAAATACCCATAAATAAAAAACAAGAGAGCACAAAAATTGCGAAAATTAATGTGTCGGAAAAATTCACAACTCAAGTATATTCTAGTAGAGTAAACCCTTTGAAACTCAGTCAGCATCAGTTGATCCTTCTATTGAATCGGCAGAGGAAATTCCAATTTAAATTCAAGAAAATCAACTTGCTAGAACTCAGAATAAAGTTAGAAAATTTAAAATGAAAAAAATACTGCACACTTAGGTATCACTCGTATGTCTCCAAAAACTTCGCAATAAGAATGCCAAACAAAATAAAGATAAGAATAAATAAGAGAAAGAAATTGCTTGCGACTAACTTATGCCAACATTTAGTAACTAAATGTATCTTTTGAGTGTAATATTGAGAGAGCTGAGCTGGTATTTCGCACACAATAAGATAATTTGGATTTAGTGCCTTCAAAATACACGAATACAGGAAATTCAAGCTATCATCAAACATTGTAATATTTATGGTCAAATCATAGAAATTCCGCAGCAGAACCTTCAAGACGTCATCAGCCTATCTGGAAAAAGAAGGCTCGTTTTTTTTTAACCTTCTGAATCCATCAACTTCAACATTTTTTTCTTACAGCATCCAATATAAACACGGAGCGATGAGATTTGGAAGGGTCTTAGGTATTTTTTTCAGACAACGGCTTCAATATTTATAATTTTTTTTTCTCGAAAAACACTATTATGTCTCTAAAAACCCCTCCCGACACCAGTACATAATTTACAAGACTAAAAGGTTTGCATTGCACTCGACAAAATCAAACGCGATTGTAAACAATTATAAAAAGCTCCGCGCTTTCTTCATTAAATGTTGCAAAAAAATTAATTTCTCACGAGGCCCAACGGATGAACAATATTGCACTCAACGCGAAGGAAGTTGAAATTATAACGAAGAAAAATATATTTCCTCTGCCCTTTCTCTCTTCGTTTTTCATCGGAATTCCTATTTGCACATTTCCCCATCGCTATTATTTCTCGGCACAAGCCCCTTGAAATGACATCCACTAATCTAATTTGTTTCATGTTAAACCAAAAGAACATGCTTGACGCAGTAGTATATTTTTATCTCATTCCCCTCCGCGTTTTTCTTGAAAGGGGAGAAAAATCATTTGTCTGATTCGTTCTTACGCAATTAGAACAAAAGAGAAGTACTTTTATTTATTTACTTTTTTTTTTTTTTTTCGTTCATTAATGACATTGGAGCACGCACTTCCTCACCTACGGTCACTTTGGTATACGCAACGAAATAAATTGTCAATGGTAAAAGACAGCTTTCCACCGAAGCACTAGTTCTAGAATTCTTTCTTGGCAGCATTTTCATTTCAAACCCCGGAGGCAGTTTTAAGGGGCGAAAAAAATTATAATTAATTAATTACATTTATTTTGCAATGATGAAAAATAATTTTCCCTAGGACGTAAAGTCCATTTTTGTCATTCGTAAGTTGAGAGCGCGATCTGGTGGTTAAAGTAGGCACTCAAGTATCCAGTAACGCAGCACACGTCATATTTTATGAACACACGTTATCATGCTTAGTTTTCACGGTGGGTATAAACAAAAACGTGTTTATACTCTTTAGCCTCGCTAAATAAGGACAAAAGAATTGTTCACATTACTTTTCAAAAGTCATTTAGTACTTCGCTTCGGCTGTCTGAATGTGTATTTCTGAGTACAATGGTAAAACCTGCTTCCGGCTCAATTGGCCTATCAACTGAGCCAAGAATTGTTACTATTGTAAAAATAAAACTTTGGTGTAAGTTTCGGACCTCCATCTCTTTGCCTGTAGCTTAAATTTTATAGAATTTATCATAGATTCATATATTAGAAACGTAACTGTAAAAAGTCACAGCAAAAGATATTTTATATTCGTTATACTGTTTTACTCTATTCTTGTACAAAGCTAATTATCTCAACCTTTTGCAGCGATCAAGTCAAAACTGAGTTTACTCATTTTTGCCCCTTCGATTCTGTCAAGTGAACCTCTCAAATCATAGTCGAGAATACCTTCTCAGAAGACGTTCTCGAAAATATGAACTATATACAGATCGTGCAAAATTTAATTTCCGGCGAATTTTTTCAAATTCGGGTTACTGACTCGAAAATATTTCCCTTCACTTTGTACGTATGTACTATCAAATGAAAAAAGGGACACTATAACAAGATGAACGCGAAACAAAATAATATATGGCACAGGATTTGAACTTCCACACGAGGTAAAAATCTCTTACCAGTAAAAATATATGAAGAACAAAGTTTAAAATCATCATCCTCGAAAGTAATCCTACGCAAATTCTGTTTAAAGAAATCAACCCAAAATCTGGAGATACGTTTTTCAAATCTATACGCGTTTGCACAGCGAAGCATAATATTTCTACAAGCGAGATGACCTGCGTGTGCCAAAAAAACCAAAAATGTTTGCTTGATTTAGTATAGAATTTTTTGCTCCTTTTGCTTATACTCTTTCTTCAATTCACCTCGTATACCGTCCTGTCCTCCATTTCTACTGTCGATTTCCCATCCTTCCTGTAGTCGCGCGTTCACCTCGCTTACGTACGAGTCGTTCTTGCGTTCGTTTTTTCCACCCGCCGAAAAATGCCATTACTGAGGACACATATATCTTATGTCAACAGCAGGCAGTGTCGCAAATTGCGCTTAATATCATAACGAACCCGCCCGCCTTCGTTGACAAACTGTCCCTTAATCATCATGCGCTGCTGCTCCCTCCCCCCATTTCGTGCAGTGCGGCAGCAGACGATGCGGGAGCTGGCAATGGGCTCAGTTTTTTTCCACAGATTTGCGTGTTCACGCAACGACAGCAGTATACCCATAGTATCATTTTTGTTCGCAAAAGTTGCACCACATTCGACAAAAAGCGAACAACCGAGTGGATAAGGGTTCGAGAACACGATGGTCATTAATTATAAAATACCCTCGCGGTGACCAGAAAGCCGCAATAGACGGAAGAAAAAATACCAGCGAAAGCGGTGGTCGAATGGTTTGTATGATTGCAAAGGTATTGAACGTCTTCAAGATCTACTACACCGTTAATACGTACTATAACCGGATAATACCAATTGTCACAGGTGGATATAATTTATACAGATTTTCGAAAAACCTTTGACAAAGTATAGACCATAACATACGATTTATGTAAACTACAGTAATTTGGCTTCTCTTTTGCGTTAACTTTTTCGGGCATATCATCTGAATAGAGGGGTAATTTCCAAATCAAATACACGGGTATTTCGGGCATACCTCGGGGGTTATATTTTGGTCCACTCTTTTTTCATGTATTCGAGAACCAGTGAAATAGACCCCATTGGATGACATTCCTTGGAAAATTGAATTGGGAATTAGAGACTTGGGTGTGATCCTAGATTCAAAATTCTCATTTACTCCTCACTTTAATCACATAATAAAATCTGCTAGATCCGTACTCGGCTTCCTTTACAGAAATGCCTTATCATTCTCTAAAATAAGTGATACCATAATAGTTTTATACTCTTCATCAGTAAAGTCCAGACTAGAATTTGAACCCGTCATTTGGCACTTAAAATCGAAAAAACTGAATCAGCAGATTGAAACCAAAAATTTCTAATTCTTACGATATGTACGAGGAATTTTGTTGCAAAAGGCAACAAATGCCATTCTGAAAAAATTCGGATTGGGTATTGTTTAAATTACGAAGAGTATTTTAGAATTCGAAGTAGCAAGTATTCAACTCAGAACCTAGTTTACACTCACTTGAGTGTCTGAAATGAGTTAAAATAAGAAATGTGACCACTAACTATATCGGATCACAATCGAGTTTCATTGCATATCGAGTGTAATTTTTTAAAGAAACAATGAAATTACTATACGAGTATGGCACTTACCTCTATGTCTATTCGTCTGTTTATCGAACATTAACATGGCATCTTCGATCTGAAACAGAAAAAAGTAACGGTCTGTTAGTTTTTATTTCCAAAATATAGCATTTCTGTGAACCAAATAATCACACACTCGAACAGAACAGATAGTTTGCAAATATTCACCATTTTAAAGTTGCTTCATTTTAGACTTGCCTTAAATTAAATCTTATTAGGTGAAATTATATTTTATTTATCAGCAAAGAGGTCAAAAAATTTGATTCAAGTTAGTCACACTAGTTTTTACATTCACAAGCTTTTATCAAACTCGTATACATATGTGATTTTTGACAAAGACCACACCACCGCGCCACTTGTTCAGTTCAATATTGTAATGAAGTATACATACATCCGCATAATAATGTAACATATAGGATGGGAGAATATATTTTGCATGCCAGAATTGGTGTTTCCAACGACAGATATTTAACACGACAAAATAAAGTTTTAGAATGTCAGAAAAAATTAGAAACGCACGACAAATTATGCCCCACAATTAATTCATTCTACCCAGATTAAAAACTAGTTTTCACAAGCAAAATAAGATAACGCACAGTTGAAAATGATAAGTCACAGAAACCACTAAACGCCAGTAATGAAACAGTTCTTTATGTGTTTACACGGTTGAATAATTGATAATTGAATAGTTTAAAAAATTTTTCTTTTGCAAAATATGGCTTAAGTTTTGGTTTTGGAAAAGTTCTCAGAGAGTGAAAGTGATAATTTGGAGTGTGATGCTTCAAAACCAAAAAAAATGCACTGGGCTAATCGTATTTGGCTGAAACAAGCTGTTTTTGAATGCGCCAAAGAACCTGAGGAAGCAGTTGATAAAAAAAATTCATCGATTTCAAAAGCTCAACCTGTTCTCATCCATGTTTTTAAAAAAAAATTTGTAAACATTCTTTAGGTATGCAGATAAGACTAAAATTAGTTGATGTTCCACCCGCAGAGAAATCAGTACCATTAGGGCAAAAGATGAAAATAGGCCGGCCCTCTAAGGCAAAAAAAGCTCTAATTGTTCAAGAATAAATTTTGTATATTTAAAAGTCTGTCGTTTACTCTAATTATTTTAAATGCATTGATATCCTGTGATAAAAATTAATTTTTACATTTAAACCTAATTTTTACTATTTATTTTTTTTAAATTTTGTTCATTATATTTTTTCAGTTTTATTATTTTTTCTCTGTTTACCTATTATTTTTTTATTCGTTCAAATAATTTACAAGTGTGAAAAAGTATTAATTCACCGTGATTCACACATTTTTCTGTCATTAGAAACACCTGTTTTGCTGTGCAATAAAATCCCACTATAGGATGGACTTTCAATTTCTGAGTAAAAAAATGTATTAGTAAATTCCACGAGTTTTCCTCTTTTTTTTGGCGTGGGGAGGGGGAGAAGAGGCGGGAGGCGATTGTAAATGGCAATTTTGTAGCTGTTAAAAAAAAACTCTGAGCACGCCCCTGCTAGTCACGGTTGCATTCATAGTTGTACGTGGAAACCTGAAAAAATATTGGTACTTACTCGTACAAAAAATGCGGAAAAATAAGGAGAAGCGACATTATGAAGCACCCTTTTCCTAAATAGATGGCGAAGCAGAGATGAAATGCGGATAGGTATAAACGCGAATAGGACGAGCTTTAATAAGAACTACCTACTCTGCAAAAGCAGGCAATAAAGAAAAATATGAAATACTCGGCAAGAAACGACATAATGACCTCTTCTAATCTCTTAAAGCCAAAATGAAAACCGGAATTCGCAGTCCGTTTTTAGTATACAAGCAGCGAAAAAAAAAAAAAAAAAAGTATGTAACTTATACCTCGTGAAAGAACTGTAGATTTCGTTTTGCTTTTTTGTCCACCCCCCCCCCCCCCGCCAACACTTACCCACCTCTTTTCAGGTCATTTTTCTTTTTGCCACAGCTTTTCCACCGGCCGCACTACTATCAGCTTTATGCGTAAAATGCGGTGTTAGAAATAAATTTTTTACTGTGTCCACTAAAGGCTATCCCGAGTACGTATCCTACAGATATAGCATATAACGTTTCCACTTGAGAACTGGCTATTTTTGCTGGAGTGCTTTTCTGGAGATGAAAAATTACTCTCCGGCATCGGATGGCAAAATATAAATTTAGCTCAGCAAGAGATTCGGTTTAAAGGAGTGTTTTTTTTTTCTCTTTTTTCTTTCTTTCTTTTTTAGATAATCAAAGAACAGCCTCCGTTGTCGTTTTTTAATCATACAAGAACATTTAAGGTGGACATGATAATGATTTGAAAAAACTCAGTGCTTAGAAACAAAAAGACTCAAGTTTAAAATGGGAATTGCCATTTACCATTTGCTTTTAATAATCAACCATCAGGCAATTTTATATTTTTACTGTTACTACGTTACTACATCTTTAATACTCGTATGTTAACGTCTTTCATGATAATGTACGTATAAAAAATAACTACAATAATACATTATAATGAAAAAGAAAATTAAAAACGAATTAACTAAGTTAATCAACGGACCAGCACCATTATGAGAATTAATCAAAGATAGATTATTGATAAGAACCCTTTAATGACACTTACAACAGCACGCGCATCATTATGTTTTGCATTTATATTTTCCCGCATGCATTGATTTCGACTATCGATTCTCAAAATTTCTGATTTCACCCCCATATGTAACGAAAACAAAGATTTTAATAACACATCATTACATCGAAAAACTAAATGTAATTTCATTTATGTGATGTATGAAACACAAAACAAATGTTCAGCTTCCTTCCAGGGTATCACCAGTGATATCATTTTCGTGTCCTACATTCAGTTCAACCTCAATGATCAAACCCCCAAAGCGCAAACTAAAACCGTTCGGAGAATTAGGGACGAAGGCTTCGCATATAAGTGAGAACGTAAACGGGGATAGCTACTTTAATTTTATTTTCGCACACATAGAAAAGAGCACCAATTTTAGCTGAACGTACACGCAGCCATGCTCACTTCTGTTTTAGACCTACATCCCAAAAAACTTTTTGATTCGTTACTAAACGAAAACGCACGGCTGGCGACCCATGTCCACTCCAATATCCACGAGCGCTGTCCCAAAAATGAGGACGAAAAGAATACAAATGTCAAAATTAGTGGCGACATTCGGCGAGGGAGACGTTTCAAAGCGTTCGCTAAAATGTGCTCCAAGATGACGTTGCATAAGGGAGACAATTAAGAAGAGCACGAAAATTTAACTTATGACCAGTAAATATATCTTCAGAGGACATGAAACTATACTTTTAAATGGAAAATGGCAACTTTGAAAAAAAATAAATTGCATGTTACATTCTGTTTTACGAGTATGAATAGGAATGTCAGAAAGATTGTCTAGAAATAATATAAGTACATACGAGTATATCTCAGAAAAAATGATATTGATCTTTTCAAAAATTTAAAAGCGACTTCATAATTCATTTCTTTTTCAAAAGTATTTAATAGATTAGTTCGATTTTCATACACTAAACATATAATTTTTCCAGAACTTTTTCAAGATAATTATATATTTATGACAAATTTTTTCTATGGCTAAAATTACTAATTTTTAGTCATTATAACCATCCAAATTAAGTATTTAATTATAGCAGGTTTTCGACAAAAAACCTTTAACATATTAATTTTTGTCTGACTTTTACAAATAGGCATGGGACATGCATAGTTATTCGTTTCATGATCTCAGGATCCAAAATATACCCATCTCGCATTTTCATATTATTTCTTTATTATTTTATGAATGGTAGGGGGAGGGTATGTAAATCGTAAAATTTGCCTTGAAGGCTAATTACGGGAAAACTACTATACTGATCGACCTGAAATTCTAACAATACATTATATTAATTGAAGTCTTTAGAGTTTACCATTCAAATTTTAAGCCAATCCGTTCATTGATTTTGGAGAAATATGATTTTGGAGAAATATCATTTTGAAGGTTGAAAACGTGGAGGATTTTTCTAGGAAACACTGGACTGGAAAGATTACTGAACAAATAGGGTTGAAACTTTCATCAGAGATCAATCTTGATGAGATTGAAGCTTGATAGAAATTTTATGACGATAGGTTTTGTGGTTCTCTGGAAACTAGCAAAATTAGCCAAAATCCGATGACTTTTTATGAACTATTAAAGAAACGGATTCCTACGAATTCTAACGAATTTCTCATCTTCGATTGCTGTACTAATAGGAAAAATACGGAACCGCGATTGAGCTGAAATCGATATGGTGTGCAAATAGAATCTTTTAAAATGCACCATTCAAGTTTCAAGCCAACAGCTGTCGGTTGGTTTTTGTGAAAATGCGGTTTTCAAAGTTCAGAACGTGAATTTTTCTTCGAAACTGGCCGGCAGATTTCTGGCAGAAATTCACTTTTTACCTAATTTTTGCATAATCCTCAAATATAAACCTTTGATCGTTTATGAAACCCATGTAGTTCCATTAGAAACCCCGCTTGAGCTTGTTGCGCTAGAATTTTTTTATGGGTACAATCATATAAACCATCTATTCAACAATTAAATGACTGGCTCGTTTAATCGGATGACTATGTTAGTAAAGAATAATAATTTAATCGATAAATTAACAATAAAAATTGATTATTTAAATTTAGTAATTGATAATTATAGTCACGACTGATTTGAATTTCAATTTAATCGTCGATTTAGTCATGATTTAGAGATACCCAACTCTGAATTTTACATTAATTGGAGAACACGTACGTATGGTCTTTCAGTTGGCAAAAACGTATCCAACCCTTGGCGAATTCCGCGAATTCCACGTCCTCTTTCGAAAGGATTAAACTTTTGAAGAAGTATTGCAGTCGGTCTGAGTAGACCTAAGCGCATCAAATTCAATTAAAGAGTTGCGACGAATAAATAATCCACGAGTGTACGATCCGTGTAAATGTGCCTTTAATACAATTAAACACGCGACATTATTGGCTTAGCACTGCTCGTTCGTCGCAATTTATTGCGTTGCAAAACTGGAATTAATCGGATATAAAGGGAACAAGACTAGCGTTCGAGAACATGAGAGGCGTGATGTAGAGTCCGAAGAGAGCTATTTGATTGGAAATATCACTTGGCACAAAAACTAGTAGTTAGATCTCGATATTACATAACTGGAGGGAAAGAAACATTTCTTCGAGTTCAGCCGGCGTCTTATAATTATGTACATATTTGAGTTACAAAAATTGAGTTGATAGTGACGGATGTTATAGTTATGAAGATCTTAATAAAAACATAGAAATAGTGCTTCGTCGCTCTTTGCAAGAAGGAGATAGAATAGATTTTGATAACACCTAAAGAAGTAAATAGAAATTTCAACTATTTTTTGTAGAAAACAGCTGAACAATTCGAGATTCATTGCAGATATTCTTAGTATTTTCAGTACCTACTTATTTTACCATCATAGATATAGTATTTTACTATTTTTGTGATAATTTCTACTACTATACTCTTGTATTGTCTCTGATTTCTCATAAAAATAGTGAAAATCACTACCGAAATTTTTTTCGTTCAAATAATTTGAGATTTAGAGGCTGATTAGGCAAAGGTAGTCTTTATTTTGTAATATTCAACGTATTGATATAGTTCCGAATTAAAGAGGTGATTTTCTACAAGAGACCGGAAAAACAAATCGTTTCGACTAAAGAAGGACTTTCATTTCTCAAAGTTTTAGCCATCTAAGTTTGATTGTAAATAAAATAGGAACTACATGTAAGAAAATGTGAGTAGGTCGTGAAGGATACACTGAAAAAAACTAAAGAAATATTACAATATTTCAACAAGAAAACAGGGACAATTCAGCAGAAATTGCATAAATATAGAATAAAATATACTTCTATGATAGTAAAAAGTACTATAAATACTGAAAATGTCTACAATAAAAATGATGATTATCTCAGTTGTGATGAGAAACGTAACTATCATCTCAGTGTACGTATAATAAGACTACAAATGTCACTTTTCATAAGTTATACAAAAGTATACAAAATAAGTTGAAACTGATAGGTAGAAGAAAATGCTTGTTTTTATTTATGATTGTGGATTATTCACATTTTCTCTCACTGCATTCGTGAACAAACTGCAACGGATCTAATGCACTCCTATAGAGTGAATAGGCTATAATTTACAATAATTTTGTCATAATTATTATGCATTTTTATAGCAGATAAAATAAATTGTGAAGGTGTTACCGTTCTGAATAATTAGGAATAAAAATCATTTTCAACTAAATTCAAAAACTTCAAGTTCAAACTCTACAATCTCTTATCGCAATCTGGAATGGAATGATACTTTCGCAAAGAACTCGAATGCCAAAATATACCAAAGTTCACTAAGTCACCATTCTGAAAGATCCAAAAAACAAAAGACACGAAGCAAACTCACACAAATAAAAACTTCAACAAATTCCCAATCTCTGTATCCCCGAACCTATGTGAGAGGGAAAAAGCACCAGAAAAAAAAAAAGAACTCGACCCATCAGAATTTTAGCCGAAAAAAAGAGCATTTAGGCGCCGTGTAAGTTTAGTATTTCTTCTTTGCTTCCTTTTCACCCGAATCGTTTTTTTCCCCACTCATATTCCATTTAGAAAGCCTTTTTACAAAACCGAAATGTTGACGAAAGCATACACAGACACAAAAAAAAACTTTCTCAAGTTCTTCTCCACATTGTCCTCACACGCGTTTAACTTTTATTTTTTTTAATACTCTTTTTTTTTTTTTTCATTTTCAAGAGAAATATATTTTTCGTTTAGTTTACGCGAGGAAATATAGGCAACAAAAAACCACCCCTTGTAGAGCAGCCGCCTCCCCCTCAGAGAGGGTAAAGGCGAAGTTTATTCGGCGATTTTCATCGAATTAGAATGGTCACAATTCAAAAAAAAAAAAAATCGTATCAAAAGTTTTACGCAACTACAATTTAATTCAATTTTACGATAGATACGAACAGGAAATGGGAGAGTGCGGGAGGATGAAAGAGGGAGGAAAGATCAGGATGGCAGAGACAGTGGTGGAGGAGAAAATGTACGTAAATGGAAAAACGAGAAAAACGTATTTTATCGAAATTTTCGTCGGGGTTAAAGGAAGGGCTGCAAAGGGGTGGAAGAGAATGGCGGGGGGGGGGCAGGGCTGCAAAAACATGCATAGACTACAGCTTGCGAACGTTTATCATACAGAAAAATGCGAACAGATGAATGGGAGTCGAGTGAGAAAAATGTTTTGTGGCACCAACGTTGGATATAATGTTTCCACGTCAAAAAGGAAATTAAGATTCATGACTTTTAGTGGCAGAGAATAGAGAGAGAGAGAGAGGGAAAAAAAAACACACGAACCAACCAACGATTTCATAAATTATCAGTAAAAAAATTCTACCAATTGTATTTGGTGACAAACGATGGAGATAAGTTTTTATATGGTGCTGCAAAATCACAAACTTTTGCATAAACTTGTACGCACACACTGAGGCAACACACGCGCAAGGCCAGACGATTTCCTTTTTCTTTCATATACATGTACGTACATATTTATGCATGAAATTTACTTAGCTAGATCGCGCATACGTTTATGTCGTGTTTTTTGACGTAAATTTCAATTACATTCGTATGCATAAGTTATTCGATACAGAGTGGAAAAAGGCTCCAGAAGTGAGGGCGTGTACACGATGCAGTTAAAACAAATAAACGCCACTGGGCATTCTGAACGGTAAATATAAAAATGTCAGTTGAAATTGCAGCAGATAATAAATAGGTACCTTGGCCATACGTAATTGCAGCAATTCTACCGAACCATTATTCGATAGGGTTTCTGTTATAGCATTTTTAGGTAAACCGAAATTATAGGAGGGTCTGAATACCAAAGTTTCACTCTGCATAAAAACATAAGTTGCGTGTAAATGTAGCTATTATTCAACTCGCTTTATCATTTTATGCACTGGCGAGTATACCCATAGAAGAAGCTGACCAAATTCTCGAAATAAAGAGTCAAATTACTTTTTGGTAGCTATACTTCCTTGATGTTATTCGAAATTTTGCTCAAATTCAGACAAGAAAGTGTTTCAATTTCAAGAATTCAGAAGCTAGAAGGGTCAGAACAATTTTTACGCACAAAAAAGATTCAAAAATAAACGTTTCAAGGTAGCTTATCAGCTCTCTTTGAGCAGCTCAGCTCGCATCTTCGGTTAGTTATAGCTCTATACTTTTTCCAAGCTGTCCACGACGTATTAAAAACCAACTCAAATTTTAGTCGCTCAGCAACACATATTTGGATATGAGGCATATTTCAAAGATCAATCCAAGAATCAAAGTATATATCGTTTGAGATAATATGTAAATTGTGAAACGAACCTATACTTACTTAAAATCAAACAATTTTTCCTACGCGTGAAAATTAAATTGTACTGATTCTAAAATTCTAAATTTAAGCATTTCCAAAAATTCTCATAACTTGAATCCTGAGATTTTTTCAAATTTTATGCAATGAGCACCCATCTCCTACACAGCTAGAAAATTGGCATTTTTACGAATCTTTACGAATTCATTATTATTTTTTTCATTATTAATCTTGACACTTCTCGCACATTCTGCACTTCCCTAATGGAATAATTTCCGTTATCTGCACATCCAACTTCCTTTCCAGCACACCCTTTTCATCTCTACCATCACGTTTCGCACCAAGACGACCACCCTGCATTTCATTAGACCAGCTTATGAATCGTCATTAGAACGTGTTCGTAGCTCACAAATAAAAGCGTGAATATATTTCTCATTTTTCGATTGCCCTTACCACCCACAAAGGCCCTCCAACTCATCCATCCCTTTCGCAGACGTCCGATTTCTGATATTCTGCTTCCATTAGAACAGGTACTATAATTCGCACATCGTCGTCCGAAAAAGGGTTTTCCTTTTTCCAGAATCCATTAAAATTAATAATATGTTCCTTGTTAATTTGAAGGACCTTACTGTCCTCCAGGAATAGAACCGTAATTGGAAAATTCGCGAAGCTTCTCTCGTCCGCACAATTTTTCATTTCAAATTATATTTTTCATCTCATATTCGTTTCAATCACACATTCACCTTTCGTCAAAGAAATTCGATTGAACTGCTAGGTGATTTATAATTTAAAAATTCCATGAAATATAATAGGCGAACATACACAAGGAGGGATGATTGTCAAGAGATGCGTATAAGTACTCGATGAAAAAATAATTGCGCCCAAATTAATTACAGCATTCAAAAGCAAAAAGCAGTTATGGGGAAAAATTGATAGAATCAGCACCTGGTCAGTATCGTAAGTATCGATATTTTTGTTCAAGTATCGAATTCAAGTATACACATATTTTCAATAATTTCAATAAAATATAGGAAGAAGTAATAAATAAAATAATTCGCGGATTTTAATTAAGTTAAAGATAGAATCTTATCTGAACGTAGAAATAATAAAAATAAATTATGATCAAATAGAGAATGTGACAATGTCCATATAGTCGATGAATTGGTTGAAACATATAATTTATATAATTTGAGCAAAAAAGAGCAATCTTTGGCATGATTTTACTCAACATAGCCGTTAGTAATGGAGGAGGAGAAAAAAATTGAAATTTGCCTTCAAATTTAAATTTAGGACCCTCAAATCTAAGTCCTATGATACATTACATATACATTTAGAAATTATTTGATTCTAATGTCGTTCATTTTTCAGCCACAGTTCTTCCATCAGAGAATAGTAGATAGCTAAAATACGACCCAATATTCAGATTTTGCACCCTCGAATCTATTTGAAGATACATTTTGCTTGAAAATCAGTATTTCATCTTTCAGCCATTATTCAGCCTCATTTCGGCCCCAGGGAAAGTAGATAGCTAAAATTTGACCAGAAATTCGGATTTCGTACCTTCAAATTTATATTCCGCGATATATAATAATAATAATAATAATAATTAAAAAAAAAATTTCAAACCCTCGGTGGATTTGAATCAACAACTCGAAAAATACATACCGTTGAATGGGGCGACTTTACACACTTTTTTTATGTTTTTCAACTTTGTCCTTTAATAACTCCTCCAATTTTGAAGCTATTGAAGTGAATTTGGTTTTGAAATTTAGGTCCAACATTTCTCAACACAATTGTAAAACAACGTTTGAGTTTGCAGCCTTCCTTCTATTTTTTATGATTTTTCAAAAAATTTGTGTAAAGTCACCCCTCATTGGGGCGACTTTACCCATCAATTTGTTATTGACGGGTTATTGATGGGTGGGGAGGCAAAATTTTAGGATGTTTGTACTCAGACATACGATTGAAAAGAAACTAGTCAAGTACCAACTTCAACCGTGTGAAACCGAACTGAATATTTTGAGTGTCTGTGGTTAAAAAAAAAGAGACGAATAAGAAAAAGGAAAATTACCATATCCTCTTTATTTTCTTGTTCTGTTACTGGGTGAAGTGAGATAGGGGCGGCGATCTTTTTTTTCTTTTCCTGCTTCTACCTGCTTCGATCCAAATCGTATTTTGGTTTTAATTTTTGCCTGGCAATTTATTTATTGGGCTAAAACGAAGTGGGTAAAGTCGCCCCTTGAATGTAAAGTCACCCCGTTCGACGGCACCAAGCTTTGTTTTTGCTATCACACCATCTCAGGTTGAAATTAATTGAAGCCACTAACTTTAATCTCCAAACTCGTGGCATTTCATATTTTGTACCCCCATTGCTATGTTCTTGGTCGTTTGATAGGGATTCTCCGTGTATTTGTATTAGCTTTGTTTGAATCCAGTTCTTCATCAACCTGCTCTCGAATTGGTCAACTTTTTCAAACATTTAGGAATTCTTCGCTAGTGACGTTTTCACTTCGTGCTTCTATAATTGTGGTTAAAGGTAACCCAACTCACATACTGACGAACCAGTGGGTGCCACCCAAACCTACACTTTATCTCGCATATTTTACATAAATATACCAACATTTTCACCACCTCGTATTAACCTTTGACCGAATCGTCTCTCAGCGTGGGATTCTGTCAACTTTCGTTTCAGTTTTTGAAATCTCATCGCACAAGAAATTCGCTTTCAATCCGAAGCAGAGACCCAAAGTGCCTGCAGTTTGCCTTATCTGGCATGATGAGCGCTTAAAATGAGTGCCGGACGTCGTTCGATACGTCAACTTTATAAAATTTGCACGAGAAAGTTTCAAATTATCGTTGTTTCGTTTTCCAGACAAGGAAGAGCTTTTAAACTTTATCATTTTCAGTTACCGTTGGTTTTTATTTTTAATTTACTTCCTGACAAAAGCACCGTTTCTCTCGTCATTTTGAAATTTCCTGCAAGCCCCACAGGCCCTCATTATTGCTTACTCTCTCACCCTCGTTTCGTTCGTAATCTCATACTCTCTTTTTCGTTCGCTCCTACTTATCCTCATGCAGTTTCCTGCAAATATACTTCTCCTCCTGGCATATGACACGATCAACTTTTTCATTTTTTCGAAAACGACCATATATTCTCTATGCATACGTTGGTTGGATTTTTGTTTTCTTTTTCTGTCACAAAGGAAACCCTACGGTGTCATTCCTCTTTTAAAAAGTTATACTCGTATAATTAATTTGTCGTATGCTAAACATCTTCGGTGGCAAAGAGTGTAAAAGTCTTTTGGGAGATTTCGCATGGAAATGATGACATATTACGATATGGTATAGCGAAAAGAAAGAAAGTTTGTTCTCGGGTATGCAACTATGCACTGTTTGCAAATTGGAAATTACAGCTAATTGGTTGACAGCTGTTGTACTTGATAAGCTAAAAATTGAAAATGCTCATTTATAGTACGTTGATGTGTACGTGAACGAATTTCAATTTGAATGGCAGGAATTTCCTAAATGATCTCGCTCACGAGGAAACGATCATTTTATGGTGAATCGTATAACGTGGGTATAACTGCAGACATATCACGTCTATAAAACTCACCTTCGCATTCATCGAATTTATTGGCTTCAACAGTCACTTGATGATCATTCAAAACGAGAATTCAAAACATTTAGAAAAAAATTCTTCTAGTAAGTCGGATAATTACATCGCTAAAGGCCGGTATTACAAACCTTCGTTACTATATGAGTAATTCAACATACCATTATAAAAGAAAATTCCCTGAATTTTGGGTGATAATACTCAGTTAATTCGGAACCATCGTTTGTAATTCCAGTCCTAATTCCAATATTATCATTCTAAAACTGCCTCTGCTTTTGCAAGCAGAGGAGGAAATTTGGTTTCAGTACTCTCAAAACTACATATACCTAATAGTGCTATTATCTTACGTAGCCTTTTTTGCCGTCTCATTTTCAGTCAAGCGAGGGGGAGAGAAGGGTGGGAGAGACCTTATTTCATCACAAAAAACTTGTGATAATGCCATCTGACGTATTAGAATTCTGCAGGATTTGAATTTTTTCACGAAGTAAGCAAGTGAAGTCTAAAATAAGCTATCAAGTAGCCTCACAGAATGAAATTTCTGTCGCTGAAAATTCTGGTCATGCCAGCTATACGTACCTACCCATACACCATTTAATAAACGAATGAGAAACTATATGGCTAAGGATATATGGTAAAGAAAAAGTAGAAAGATAAACGAACCGCACCTACTTTGAAATTGGGCCCAAGTAATTGAGTGAAAGAGAGTAGGACATGGCCACCGAAGTTCTAACCATCAGTCGACAGACGAGCTTTCGACTTCACATTCGAGAAATTTTGTGAAACCCATTCGTTTGGAAACGAGGTGAAAATATCAAAATGTTATACAAGTGAAGGGAAAAAAAAAAATTTAAGAGAAAGAAAAAAATAGAGCAAAAAGGTCAAATATGTGGATTCTAAAAACGTGACTAGCATTTGTAACGATTTCATTACTTTTTTCTCCTTCTACTTCATTCTCCGTTTGCTCTACTGAAAAATACAATTTTTTTGCGGTAAGTTGAGTTTTTCGCATTTTGATTCCCTTTTGCTCGTTGTGTTGTAAAACAAACCATTATAAGTGCTAAAAAAAAAAAAGAAAGAAAAAAAAGAAAAAGTATTATGTTACGAGACGACTTACTAGCTAACAAACGTACAAGTGAGAAAAATAGACCCTTTTAGTGGAAAGTATAAACTTTCTCGCCTTTTTACTAACTTGAAGTTCGCTAATATTTTCTCACCATTTTTTATGTTCTTGGGCAACAATAAACACACCTACGGACAGTTTTTCTGACCATATTATAATCATATTCACGTGTACTTAATTCTCTAAAATCGAGCTTATCGCAACTCTGGCAAAAATCGAATTTAAATTACTTCTTTCACCGTTTTCAACTTGAACTACGAGTATAAACCACTTCACATATGAGATCGTTTACTAAAATATATTTGAAAATTTTTCAATACTTGCAGTCTGCAGAACGGTAGATAAGCACTATAGGATGAGCTTCAGAACGCTAGTTAATCGCATCCGACGAACATTTTTCTCTCGAAGTAATTAAATTTTCTAAAAGTTTTCAAATCGCGTAGCATTATTTAAAGATCTCATTAACTAAAACGTTACTTTTAATCCATTAGATTTACTTTTGTTCCGTTTTATTGTGACTTTTCTGCTATTCTTTTTCTCTTTGAACGAAAGTGGTGATACAGAAAAATTTATGAGAAAGCACCTATATATATACGCTATGGATAAAAAAACTTTGATATAACGAGAAAAAGGCAAAAAGTTGCATCGAGGGGAAAAAATTCGATTTGAGAAAAATACGAGTTGTTGAAATGAGAAAAAACTTTTGAAAATCAGATTGCAGGATTGTGAAACGAAAAATGATGATGGGTAAGTAGTTGAAAAAGTCGGTTAATGAGGAATTTTTTTCAAATAAATAAATAAAATATCAGTCAAACACTAAATGAGCATATGTTTCATGCCTGAGATGAAGAAAATTTAACTATTGTTTCAGCACAAGAAAAATATTTTGAGCAGCAATCATACCGTTAACTTGACAACAACAAATGTAGAGACTTCTGCAATTTTTGAAGAGTAAACCTAAATTTCTGCGCATTTCTAGCTATGAAAGAGTCAACAGCCCAAAAATCTATTACAGTAATGAGAAAATGCAGCATTTAGTACCTACTTTTTTTATTGTTTAAAAATCGGAGGAGGAGGGTCATTATTTTTGGTATATGTAATTGCCAAAAGGACTGCAGGAAATTAGTTCCGAAAATTTCAAACTAAATAATTGTACAAAATAAGAGCAAATTACTTAATTTAAAATAAAGTAGGTAATATTTGAATATGGCAATATGAAGGGAAGTCGCTTCAGTAAGTACATTCAAAATGATGAGAATTTTCGAAAGTTCGATTGTTTAAGGTAAAAATGCACTAATGAGAATGCATTTAGTCGATCAATCATACGATTGCTCCGCAATATTCACCAACTTGTTTTCGAAGGATGTTTTCAAAGAGCTCTGTTTTTAGAATTATGATTTCAAAAATGAATTCCTCGTGGGAGATGTGTTTAGTCACAAATTTTGTCCACATTTCTGTGCGTCCATCCGTCGACTATAAATCCGTAGACTATACCTTCCGATATGGAGGTAAAGAGTGTAAAGAATGTAAAGAATATCGTCAACAACATAAATGTATGTACAGAATTAGGGTAAAGAAAGCAAAGAATAGGTGTAAAAAATGTCAAGAATATGAAGAATGAACGAATTACTGATTTTATACCTCTGACACTGCCTCAATAAAATTCTCACGTATATAAACTGAGATCCTCATACCATCAGCTGCGTACCAACTTCCAACTTCCAAGTATTCCACTTTCAACAATCGTCATTTTAAAACGACCTGAGATAATGTCCTTTCATAATAATCCACACAGATATACGATAAAAATTCGTTTACCCTCTGCGTAGAGAATCCTAGGCTGGCACGTACCGAAATGTGGACTACAAAATTCTCGCAGCATTTAAATGGTTAATTTTTCGTATTAATTACGCCCTAACAGCCTACTTTTCAGACCTATACACGACGACTAATTCTCGCTTATTGCCGCAAATGCGAAATTATATGAGCCACAAAACGTTCGCTTTAACGTGAAATTTCCTCCACCAATCTTCCTCTCGTCTCACAGGTACACCTAACCTCAAACCGCAAAATGTCGAAATTTTGACAAGACCGCCAGCCCAGCACAGTACACATTTCATCAAGCTACACCTGCATAACTACAGCACTTTTTTCGAATCAAAAGAAAAACAGACGAGTCGTAATATAGCTGAGATAAAAATATGTATTAAAAAACTCTGCTCGCATAAAATCGATATAGTGTTTTAGCGAAAATGATGCTTGTCGAGGATTGATAATAAATGATAGAAAATAATGACGATTAATGAGTACTCTGAAAATATCGTTTCTCTAAAGGAATATCTTACATTTTGATAGGTCTATGCGAAATCGAATTCGACTAAAAGGCTGCATTTATCAACTGCGAACATCTGTGTCGAAATGAAGCATGCAAGGAAGGAAGTATATTACACAGCAAAAGTAAACAGCGAACAATTATACCAACGAAAGAATGTAAAATTTATACACACAGGTAGCATAAAAGCCGCAGCCCGAGAGTTGTAGTCGAGTCGTAATTGTTTATTTTTTACTCGCGAATTGTGTCTGCTATGCGAAAGTTGATTTTGTTCAAAAAAATGAAATTTAAAAAAAAAAACACATTTACAAGATTCTATAACTTTGTATCCGTGAATTTGATGAAAGAATGTGATGAAAAACAACATACGAACATAAACATTATTTGCCTCGCATCAAAATTATCACGTCTTCAACGACAGGATTACATCTTATTGGAGAGTTTCATCAATTTTTCAATGAAATCTCAATTAATATTTGTACCTAATAAAATTTGATAGGTTATAGCAGAAATTTTCAAAAAACGTCTAACTTGAAAAACAAAAAATTATGTTCGATTAAGTAAGAATAAAAAACCTACAGAAAAAATTACAAATAAATTCGGAAACATAAGTAAATCAATTTTTGGATTAGCTACGTACATGTTAGTTCAGTCAATAAAGACTCGAATTTTTACCCTTGAGCTGCGTTGCCAAACCCAAATTGTTCAAATACCTGCTTCGAGACAAAAAAAAAAATTTTGAAGGCGAAAAAATCCCTTAATTCGGTTTTTTTGGATTTCAACCACTAAAAAATACAAAAAAATAGCCTAATGTTATGTAGAATTTTAATTTAAAAAATTTAAATTTTAAAACACAAGGGTGAAATACCAAATGAGATCATCTCTTATTTTTTAATAATAATTGAAAAATAGACAAAATCCTTAAAATTCTTTAAAAAAACCAAAATTTCAAAAAGTGTCTAAAATGACTAAAAATTCAAAAAATTCCTGAAATCTCTATAATTCTAAAACATTCCTGGTTTTATCCCAGACATGCTGCATGACAGGTCAAAAATTCTAGGTTTCAAGGTTTAATCTCTGCAGTTGGCATCTCTGCCATTGAGATTTTATATATTTTTTTTGGGGGGGAGCACTATCATCTACCTAAAGTCACCCCCTCTTCCAACCAAGATTTTAGATAGCGGTGGGATCAATACCCGCCAAAATTCAGTTATTCACTTACGTCGTCATATAAATAAATAAATTTAAAAAAAAAAAAAAAAAAATATGTAAAGCCCCAAATACGTATATAAATGTTTGGAATTAATTTCTCCATCCGATATAACTAAATTCTGAAGGCGTTTATCCTCTCACAACTTCAGGAAAGTAATTTTCATGGAAAACTGTTTCAAATCAAACTATCCTAGAATACCTACGCAGGATTACAATAATTAACATCGTAAGTTCTAATGCGTAGATTGCAAGAATAGCATAAGGCGAGCTTTTAGTACCTAACAAAAATGATTGAAAAATTCTCCGAATGGTTCTCGCAGTTTTCGCGAAAACACTTCCAGGAACGATGTTGGAATAACTGAAATTAAAATTTTATCAATAGAACAGTCTATTTGATTTTTTTTCTACCAGTGTAAGCAGAAATGAAAGACACCATCGAGTGAAATTTTCATTTTGAAACAACGCGGCGAATGCCAAAAGAATAAATTTTTAAAATCGACATTTTCTACGAAACGAAATTTTCGGTAAATTGAATATTTATTCGATTGGCAAAACACTCGCGAAGACCTATAATATAGAAATTCAAAAAAAATAGCATTTCCTCGCATCCAATTTGTAGTTCGACACTTTTTTGTTTCTTTCTTTCAAGTAGGCCTAGAATAGTTCTCAACCTTGACCCTACACCAAGAAAAAAGGGTAGCATTTATTACTACGTAGCTGTACAGTAATTTTTCTCATCGACGAAACAAAAATTATTATTTTGTAGTAATAATAAATTCTTTTTCAAGATCTACCTTCAATTATTCTGAATATTAATGGTACTCTCAAAGTACCTAACCAGAATTTAAAAAAAAACTAAATTGTTCAAATCTTTAGCAGCCTCTTTTGAAAATCATGAATTTTGACTCTCAGTACTCTTTCTCGCTTGCATAGTCCAAGGTCACAACATTAGCCAACGAATCCATAAGGCAACTTGAGCAAAAGTTTTACAATACGTATCTAGCTCTTACAAACCAGTCATTCATATATATATATATATATATATATATATACAGAATGGTGCATGAGAAGTCGCACCAATGAAAAAACCCCTGGAGCATTGTCAGACGCACCACTCAGAAAAAAAATTCACATTCATTTACCTAATATCAGGTATTTTCATTTTACAAACTCACATACATGGTCTTTGAGGGGTGACAGGGGGGCTATAAATATAAATGAATTTAAATAAATGTATAGGTAAATGAATGTAAATGAACGTAAATGAATATAAACGCGGATGTAAATCGATATAAATAAATGTAAAGGAATGTAAATGAATGTAAATGTTTTTTTTTTTTGAGTGGTGCATTTGACAAATGTTCCATAATAGGTACTTTTTATACACGTATAGCAACTCGCGTAAATAATACGATATAGTACATCCTGAAGACGCATCCATCGCGGTTTTTTCATTGGTGCGCGACTTCTCATGCACCACGTCCTGTCTATATTATATCCCACTAGAACTACAGTAATTATCCAAAAATGTAATCAGACGAGGTAATTTGTCATGCCAGCAATATATCGCACACAGCAGACCTAATCAAAGCACGTTTTTCTGGCAGTTTATCGTCGATTTTTCACTTAGCAAGTTTTCTTTTTCTCCATCGTTCGAGTTAACTTTTTCGCATCTTAAACTGGTATACACTACAACTCCGCTAATGATCTAAAACTATATACGAAATCGTGGTTTCTCTCTGTCTGCAGCACTGCCGCGCGCACCTCCCTCAGGCACACACTCTTTTCGTTCCTGCACAGGACTCGACTTTTTCAATTTGTCCTTTTCTCCTGCTCACTTTGCCCGCTCGCCTGCTGCTCGCATTCGCTGCGGCATGCGCTCGTTTTTTGGCAAATTCGCAGAGGTTGCCGAAGTAAAGAGTTTTCAGCGTTTGTCAGATTAAAATGCGAAAACGGGAAACAGATGGCTGGCAAAAACGACGAAGGCGTGCGTATGCTAACTACCATGAAGGATATTAATGATGGCTACGGTGTGCAATTAACTTGGCGTGAAAAGCCGAATGTACCACCACGTAGTGTACGATAGCAGCTTGTACACAGAGCCTACTGAATTTTTTTCCCCTTTTTTACTTTTTCTTTTTTTTCTTTTTCTTTTTTTTTTGTTGTTGTTCTTGTTGTAATGTAGGTGTATATATATATATATATACGACGTATACCGCCGTGCCCTATATATAATACTCGCTGTGTCTACTAAATTTTATACAAAATGGGAAAACATCCTGTCAAGAACAGGTTCTTCGACCCTTACTTTGGCAACTACTCTAGCGCGAACCGACTCGGTTCAAACTTTTGACTGAGTGAGAAAGAGAGAGAGAGATGAAAAAAAAAGGAATGGTTGAGATTTTGTACCAATCCTTTCGCTCCTAAGCCTCGTACCTTCCGAATCTTACATAGCATGACGAAGGATGAAATTGATAGTTTAGATGATAATATACCCTTTTCAAATCTCTCATTGTCAGCAAAGGGTAGCTTATATCGAAGGATAACTTCCTGAATTGAAGTAGGTACTGTATCCAGTTTTCATAATTTAGAAAACGTTACTTGGTGAAGCATCTGAGGGTGCAGTATAGAGGAAAATAAACATGAAAAAATTATGACTCGTGATGACCATTTAGTCGTGCCCGACTACTATATTTGGCAGAGAGGACGAAAATTTCAGTCTCAGAAATAATTAACATTCAACGCTCAAATTGTCGAATGATTCGGGTATAGTTTCCAAACTTACTACGTCACTAAATTCAGATTTTACAGAAAATGTAACAAACTGTCAATTTTCAACTTTCACAGCTAGAAAACTGCTTTTTAAATGCTTTTATTCGCAACTAAAACAGGGAGCAGAATGTAGACTTTATATAACAAGCTGGAGTGCGCAGGAGAAAAAAGTTGAATTCTTAGAATTTGAAAACAGTAAACTGGAGTGTGCATGAAGATGAAAGCGCTTACCGAAAAGTTTTTTTCAATTGGTACTACGTATTTGTTTTTTTTTTTTGATTTTTGAAGTGTTGGTAAATTTATTATCAGCTGACGAAAAAGAAATGCGCTACAATTCAAATTTTTCAACATTTTTTTGTAGTTTGAAATTGTCTTTAACATGTTTGTAAACAAAATACGTGGCATTCAGCAAATTTTGAGAAAATCACATCGAAAAGTTCAAAAATGATTTTTGGTGAGAGAATTTCAATTTTAAATGTTTTGAAGTAAATTGTTCATACATTTTCGAAATGGAAGCTGACGTTTATTTGATGTATACTCTTCAAAATGATTAAGTATTATTATTGGTATTCGGCAATTTTAAAAACCAAGTCCTCGTGTGCATAGTGTGGATTGATTGGATAAAGCTGATTTTGAGAAAAAATTAATGGAGAAGATTTCAAAGAAAGTACTTCAGGTCGCTTTGTAAATTTTAATACAAAGGTAAATTTCACCTTGAATTTTCAACGGATAAAATAATCTCTCTGAATAATAAAAATAATTCCAAGAGTTTTCAACTTCAAGACTATTTTGATAAATTGGCCAAAAAAGACTTTTAGGGTACCCTATGGGCAGAATATTTTGAAAACGGATCCATTTTATTCCGGGTTATAATCCGTTTCTTGATTATAACCCGAAATTTTCCTGTTTTCCGGATTCTAAAACGGATTTCGAACGGATTGTAATCAGTCTTGCCGGAAATGAGTCCGGATTATTTTCCGTGAAGGCTGTTTTATCATATTTGTTGGCCCGGGTTATAATCCGTTAAGCCGTTTTACAAACGGATTTGGAAAAATAATCAAAATGACAAAAATATCTGCAAATTTTCAGATCCGATGGTCGAAAATAAAAACGGACTGACAACGGATAAAATTCTCATTTTCCGGATCATTTTCTCATTTTTTGCCCATCGGGATAACATCGGCCTTTTACCTCGAGTTCCCTTTCCGCTGGAAGGAATTGGAGGACTGAGCAAAGCGAGGGTCTCAGAGGGTGAATCTCCTGGTTTTTGAATAAAAAAATATAATGACACCGTCAGATTCAGCAGCCTTGAAATTAATATAAAGATCAACGAAAACATAATTTTTCTCATTTTTGATTCTTACAGTACGAGCACGTTTTGAAACTACATGAATTAAATAACAAGGTATCGTAAACCATAAGTCTGTACATTGCTTTGGCTAATCAGTTACAAATTAGGCTATTAAGTTACAAATTCGGCTATTAAGTTACAAAGTTGGTAATCAAGTTACAAAATTTGGCTAACCATACATATAACTTGTTAGTGGACCGTGCTATATAATATCATCCATAATTTTATTGGAGCCAAACAAACTGAATCACACACCTCAGTGTACTTAGTACAGCTCCTATTATAGAATAAACTATAAGAAAAAATCTCTAACCGCAAGAGTAGGGTACCTATTGCTGAGTGGATATATTAATTTCAAATTCAGAAAAACAAAAATTTTCGTCAATAAAGAAAATTAAAAAGGTCCTACTTAGCTGGATGTGTACCAGCCTGAAATAAACTATGGCTGTCTACTGGCGAACGAGTCTGTTGGGAAAAATATATACAGCCTGCTGATTATTGTATACACGCGGATGTAAGGATAGCGAGTTGTTCGAGTAGATAGGGTATAAAAAACTGAGGCACTTTCGCTATAGTAGAAATGATTAAAATGGATGAACCGTATTTTCTTAAGATTTTCTTTATTAAAATATGTGTTTTCTCGCCGCGCCATCGTCTTTTTGTCATCGTGAACTTCATCGGCTGGAGATTAAACAAAGTAATGACTTTTTTGAGGGTGGCTGCGTGTTTCTGCGACGTTCCTATTTAGAGGCCAAAAATGTAAAGTAGAACAGAATGAGGCGAATGTAAATTTGATTTAGGACTCTCCGTGGCTTAGCACGGTTATCTTTTTGAACAGCTCGGTTGGTGGTAGGTTACAAAATTTATTACAGATTAATTCAGTGGTTAGAACGTATTAGGTTAACTCGGCTGCATCATGAATTGATAATTTTTTTTTCCAAGCTACAATGTCTTTTTTCATTAAGAACGAGAAGACGATTATCTTTTAGACTCGCGAATATTTCTACTTCTAAAAACAAGAACTGTATCGAGAAAGTACCTAATGGGAATAATTTTGCTTGGAATTTTAGAAGGAGCAGCTTATTGTACTCGTAATTCCAAGATAATTATGTACAACAAAATAATCAAGTATTTCATAAAGAAAGTATGAACATACTAGTTTTTTGGAGAAATATACTTCTGGAAGATGTATATATAACTTCTAGTACCCTATAAATGTTATTTGAGAATCTATTTCATGGATTCACGGATCCTACAATAAATACAGAATCTGAGACCTAATTTTAATAACGACTTAACTTCACCTAGTGGCGAAGTAGTGCAACGCAGTTAAGTACATGCTATACATTCTACAATCTACGAATAATGATACGATTGAATACAAATTGCTTGTCTACATCAACGCAACTAAAATTTTTCCACCCCAATCCCCCATCCCCCAATTTTTGGTTTAGATACGTCATCGGTCATTGACTGAAATTATTAATGCCACCCGGTGAAATCTCTTGAAATATGTTCTGAAATCTTGAATTGCCCCTGGTTTCATATTCGAATTGTAAAAAACTACTATTTAAACTCTCTTCAGTGTAACTACAGTTTCAATTTTTAGATGAAATATCACGAGTTTCATGACATTTTATGAAATTTTAAACTTTCCATCATTACATAACTCACTATAAGAAACACTTCATGATAGAAAAATCGTTTTTAATCACTACTGAACAAAGGGAGAAAATTAAAAGATCGATCTATCATGATTGAAAATCAATCTATGTAAAGCAGCCGAAATCAGTGAAGTCACAGCATTTACTGATTTCAAAAATTTACCCTTCAACAAAAATCCTGCAACACCCAGCCAATCAGTTCAAACCATTTTCAACTTGACTATACGCATGCCAGCAATGTCAAACAGGAATCACTTAATTTCCATTCTTCCAGAGCGCTCAAAATCTCAGCTCGATCCTCGCATCCATTAACCGCAAACGCAAACTGCTTTTTCCTCGTAAGTACCAACGTTAGGTGAAAAATGAAAATCACTGAACATGTTATAATTCCGTTGGAAAACCCATATAACTTCATACATAAGGCAGAAGAAAATCGTGAAAATATGAACAAATATTCGGTCGTTTATCTCCTCGTTCAAATTTTCTATTCTAATGTTATATAAAGAGTGCGAAAAAGTACCGCCTAAAAAAAAAAAAGAGAAAAAAAAAGGATCACGGAGGTAAGTACAAGAGAGGGAGGCGAATATATACTTCGAAAATGGTAATATAATAAATTACTGCTTAAAGGGGGCAACAACATTAAGACGCAAACTTAAATCTCATGCCGGTAGCGAAAAAGAAAAAAATGCTTTAAAAAATCGCTGCTAAAGTGTAGAATGAGTAAAGGGTGTGTTGTCTGCGACTAAAAGCTGGAAACTAGAGAAAGTGTTGAACAGAGAGGAGAGTGAGATAGTCTTAAAAAAGGGGAAGCGGGGTCTGTGAAAAAAATATTCTCAACTGAGAGGCAACGATGGGTGAATTTCGAGAGGGTTGAAGAAAGGTTAAAACGATTTATCAACTTTTTAACGAAAGTGCTGTACGCTATACCCCACTCCATATAATTTACATTTAAGTTCGATTTTTCTCTTTTCCTCGATTTTCCCGTAGACTTTGGCCTTTTTTTTTTCCAACTCCACCATCGGATCGTAACGTTATTGAATTTTTTCTTAAATACAACTGGTAGCCGATTATAATTCACAATAATTTACTGGACTATTTTTACTCGAGTAGAAGGAAATTTATACGTGAAAATGGACAAGTATAGTAGATACAGTAGATGGTCGTATAATTCAGCAGGATATAATTTGAGAAGGAAGTAAAAAAATAGGATGCGTAGGATACGATAGAAACCGCATGTCGGAAGGGATACAGTATATCTACTTAGTGGTCCAGTTACCACTTAAACCGCATTCAACGACCCTTTCTACATAGGATTATGCGTTAATGAATTCCAATCCCAAGTCCTCGTTCTCCATTTGTCTCATCCGATCTGCAGTAGAAACTGGAATACCTGTGTCGTCATTTTTACATCCGCATTTCCATTTGAAGGATGAAAAAGAAAAGGAGGAAAGATGGAATAAAACAATTAATACTTCCAAACAAACTTCGGAGAGCTCTTCGAAATACTAGCAAAGGGGATCGTGTAGTTCGTAACATTTTGATGAATTTTCTTTAAGAATATGCTAGACGAAACCCACGCTCAACTGGCCAACTACCCGAAACCAGAGTTAAAAATAGTCAATAAAGAGGAGGATGAGAAGGCACAGGAAAAGTGAGAGGTAAATAGCAAACGAGAGGCAAGTTGAAAGAAACGTTGTTGAAGACCCGAGCGAAAAAATAAAAAAAAGGTTCATAAATTCAACATTTTCATAGATAACAATTTTACCTAGCCTTTGCCCATAAAAAACTTTTTTAAGCCAGTTATTTAATACATTTCGAGGTCGACATCGTGTCCTGATTTTCATCACATTTAGCCCCGCATGATAAGCGTTTGTAATTTATATTTAAATCGCAAACGTAACGCGAGAAAAACAAGTCATTTATTCATCCTACAGAAAAAAAGAATGAAGAAGAAAAAAAAACACCAAACCCACTCCAAGGGGCACTTTCGGAAAAAGGGCACAAAGACGCGTCTATTAAAAACAATCCTTCTTTTTTCCCCTCAGTTTTTTGCCTCTTTTGTTTTTTGGTCGACGAAAGCTCGATTTTCATTTTGAAAAACTAATTTCGAGAGAAAGGAACTGCAGTGAATAAAAAATCTTTAGGAGGATAAGATTAATTTGTTTTTCGACGGACGTTTTTATTGGTATTCTAATGACGATGTTTTTCATGTCGAGCACTTCTCTTGACGCTGCGACAAAATACGAGTATATCGGCGAGGGAGAAAAAACTGGGATTCGGAGATTATTCTGAAAAAATAGCACGGAGCACTTTTGCTCTAGACACCGAGTACCAGGCACTTAGTATAGCTTCGAACTGACATTATATGAGGCATTCTAAGGCAGCTGTATATGTAAATACATATAGGAGAGCAAGTTGTTTCTCAAAATCTGAAAATTCAGAAAATGAAAATTGAAGAAAAAAATAATTATAGGAAGATATAGTTCAGAGATTCAATCAAATTCAGCACTGACAGAAATTTTCTCACAAATTAGCGCATATTTTTAGCTGGAAGAAGCAATAAGAACTGGACACTATAAGAACTCCTATAATTTCTGTGACTGTGAACTGCAGATAGCGATATCGCAAAAACTCATCCACGCTCAAAGCAGCCACCAAATTTCTGCTAGGACTGATAAAGTTGAAATTCACAATACCCAAATTCATTTCACACGATTGCTTCGGTATAATTTTTGGCCATAACTTATACAGGAATCCGCCATAAAATACCGAATCACGCGGAACTCATCATCGTGCATACGAAATTGCTTTCATCACTTTCAAGGTCATCGCATCCGCCACCGTCTTCGACTTGAATATAAAGCATTCTTTGGTCAAGTTTTCGCTCGTGCGGCGCATTGATTTTCAGACAAAGGCAGCTTATTTTTACCTTTTTGCTCCTCAGACGAAATGTTTCGGGCGCGCGATGATACACATTTTTGGATGAATGGCAAAGGCACGGCTGCCTGAGGGGGGGATAGGGGAGACAATTTATCAAAGCGCCACACAATAATAGAGCGACACTTTTGAAACCACCAACCTCCACGTCTCCCCCCCCACCGCTTTCGATACGTCCCACAGCGTACAATTCATTAAACTTTCTCATTTTTAGAAGGAAAAATTTTTCGACGTATCATCACGACAGCCAATAAAGGCATGGTAGGAGATGGACGCGGCGTGGAGGGGTGGTTATTTTGAAAAACACAGTGTTTCCTCATCGATCATAAAACCGAACGTCGATTTAACGTCGCGAATGACTGAAATTCTCTTTCTTCTGTATCTCAGCCCAGCTCCTCCCCCCTCTTCCCACTCACCGATCAAACATCGTATGCTTCTACTCGTAATTGATCGTATTTTCTTTCGATTTTCCACTATGCGACTTACAATCTTTTTGCTTCACCTTTCATTACTATATTCCTACCTACACACGTGTTTGTTGACACTGGTTTTGCGTTCTGAGAATGTGAGAATATCGTATTCTTTGAAAAACTATTTTCTGGTCTTATAACAAAACATGCTTCGTCGTTTGTGGACAGAGTTAATTGACTTTATTTTTTTTTAAAGAAGCGTTTTGTTTCGTTTATTCAATAAAGTTTCGTCTTTTTACTCGTATTATCATAGGATATAAGTTTATCGAAATAATTGCTCGTATGGAAATATAGCTGTCAAAAAACATCGCAAGTACATGAATTCTTTCAATTCTTTCTAGTTTCTCAAAATAATTTCCAATTTTTTTTCTCGAAAAGTATTTCTTCCTATAAATTATTGAGACAAAATCAACTTACCGAGCCAAATTGTTCGAAATAATTTTTTACATCTTCTAATGACGTCGTGGCGGATAATCCACCGACAAATATTTTTTTTGTTCTGGTAACCATCTGAAATAAAAACCCAAAACAAATAATTAATTACAATCGAGAAAAAAATCTTAAGTCTCAATCGATACTTTGTCAAATAGTTTTGAAAATACAGGCTAGAGTGGTCCTTATTTATATAATATATGGTGATATTTTTGTGTAATTCCGGGCCCAACCCCCACCCCCTCAACCCAAAATGGTTTCATTTCATTAAAAAAATTATACTAAGTTTCACCCTCCTCACTAAACAGGGAGTGGAGCTTTAAAGCCGTCCCTTTACAGAAAATTATAGCAAAAATAGAAAATTATGGTAAAATTGGAAATTTTGGAAGGAACGGTGCAATTTTTCCTAATCTCGATTGAAAACGACGGATCAGCCCCAACGTTGTCAGCTATGGGGAGATTAATTCCTGAGAAAGAGGTAGGTGACTACAGTAGAAGAAAATTCTAAATTTCAAGAAATAAATTGTGGTAATGGGATTTGTACCAGATTTTATAAGCACGAAAACCTGCTTGATTTCTGTTCTAAGCAAGAATTATCAACCAGTTCGAGTTGGTAACACTGGTTGGTTTTAAGAACGACCACAATCTAATTTTCTTAAACACAAATTGACGTTAGCTGTGGACCGTAACAAAACTTTGATAAATAATACATTGTAGAATAGCGTAAAATGTATACTTTCGGCTTATCTTTTTTTTTTCCAAGTAACAAAATTATTTAGCCGAAATATTGGAAAAAGCAACAAGTGCTGTCGAATAATTTCACGTCATTGTATGAATTAATAATTTAAAATTCCGTACACAAAACTCGACACTATAAAACGTGTGGTTTTTGGCAAAAGACAGCACTTGGTATCTGCGCACTTTTTAATTAAACATCCGAAAAAGTTTTGTGAGCTTTAGGCAACTTTGAGGTACAAGAAATGGTTAATTTTTCATTTCACCTTCTCACCTCTTTCCAGCACAATTTATGTACACCGCCGCACCATTCGAACAGAAAAGAACAACGAAGAGGATACAATACGAGTATAACCGAAATTAATATCGCGAGCACGTTAATTAATATTCTAATGATTTAATATGAAACTCGAAGCAATTTCCACATTTTAATTAGAATACCGAAATCAAAAGCTGGAGAATAATTACCACAGAATTATCGATGGGGAAAAAAAAAAAACAGATTCTCTGGTGAAAATTTACAAAAAGAAATTTGAATAGTTGCGCAGAGTTAGAAGTTTCCTCGAAGCAGATTATGTAAAAGTAATATCTAAACAAGAACTGTTACAGATATTAAGTAAAAGATTAATTTAAGTAATTCAATTTAACATGTCGTGTGTTGCAACTTTTAATACTCATCAGAAATTTTGGGTTGTTGAAATCAGATTAACAATTGACATTTGACAGGGTCTAAAGTACTAAATCGACAGTTAACTGAATATTATTATCTCGAAGAACTGAAAATATGTGGGCCTCTGTACGCTCTGAGCAAGAATTAGAGATTTGTTACACTTTTTTATTGATATTAGCTATGTCATTTTGTAATAATAAAGTGAAAAATCTAACATGGTGAGGGTGCATGCAGCAGGAAAAAGTGTTAGCTGGAAAAAACCTTTTCACATATTCCTAGAGTGTGTCAAAAGTAATCTTCATTCTCTCATATGAAAACAAATTAGTAACAAACATACTTCATACAGGCTCTATTCCTTAATTAACGCTCACTGGAAAGACGCATTTGATGATTAGCTAGAAAGATTTTTTCGCTCAAAAAACTGCACCACTGTAATTGTACTACCCGATGGGCAAAAATTGAGAAAATGATCCGAAAAATGAGAATTTTATCCGTTGTCAGTCCGTTTTTATTTTCGACCATCGGATCTGAAAATTTGCAGATATTTTTGTCATCTTGATTATTTTTTCAAATCCGTTTGTAAAACGGATTTCCTGATTATAATCAGTGATAATTTTTGGGCAATTTTTCTAAATCCGTTTGTAAAACGGTTTCACGGATTATAACCCGGGCCAACAAATATGATAAAACAGCCTTCACGGAAAATAATCCGGACTCATTTCCGGCAAGACTGATTACAATCCGTTCGAAATCCGTTTTAAAAGCCGGAAAACAGGAAAATTTCGGGTTATAATCAAGAAACGGATTATAACCCGGAATAAAACGGATCCGTTTTCAAAATATTTTGCCCATAGGGTACCATACCAATTATTATGAAATACATGAGGGATCCATAGCGAATGAATAGCGGAAATGAGACCTCAGGAAGGAAGGACAATTTGTTCATCTTTTACACGTTCAGTGACAAAAAAACAAAAAAACAAAAAACAAAAATCGAAGTGTTAAGAAAAACATACATAATCAAAGTCACGTCACATTCATTGCTTGAGCGAGTGCTGCTGATTTCATAAAGGGAGGGCTTCCTCAGCGAAGAGGGACATAAGCGCGAAAAATAATTTTTTGGTATTTCAATTTTTTTTCTTTTTCTTTTTTCGTAGAATTATGTTTAGAACATAAACAAACAAAAAAACTATTAAAAAATGTTTGAATAATGATGTTCATCATTCGCATCAGGCTTCTCCCAGGTCTCAAAGGGTCAACTTCGAATAACAAACTATCATAACTTCCAGTATAAGTCTTGACTGAGTTTTTTGAGAAAAATCATGCATGTTGTAGGGATACACATAAAGTGCCTTTATTTATGCAACTACTCTACCATACGTGCATACTCACACTCACTCATTAAGTATCATCATGCACACTCACTCTCACGCTGCTCTCTCCACAATATACACATTATGGAGGGAGTAACTAAGTGGCTCACCTGGCACTCGTCTGCACTACACACGCTGCCAGTTGGATGTACCATGTCATTGAGATCAGGCCATCTCTCATTCAGCTTGTAGACAGCTTCACAAGCATCTACACATGTATATGTAGCATAAGGTCTCTATCCATGCTAATGGTAGAAACCTCCAAACATATCATACTTGCATATAGAAATACGAGACTTGGTGCAGCTGTTTGTGAAAATGCTATTCAGTGAGGAGATACTGACTCAGCATTTCAGCTGAATACTTTTGCCGAGTTCGGGGGGTCATAATTTTTCCACACACTCTTTGATATACCACCGTTTGCCGGTTGCTATAGGTTACCGCGAAAAACGGAAGGATTTGCAAAATATACGCGCTGCTAAATTATGTGGAGTTGTGGGGCATCATCATCCGGTGGCGCTGCAATGCAGCTTGCGGATGAGATAAACGTTGTCTGAAAGTTTACGTGTACATTACATGGCTGAACATATCTCGTCTACCTTTGGTGAGGCACCGCACTCGCACCATGTACACCTAAAATGTGTGTGTAGCTCGATTTTAAAGTGTCACGAAAAATTTGTGTCACATGTAACCGTTGATAAAGTGTCGAGTTTAAGCGCAAAGTTTTTCCTTTTAATAGAAAGATTACCCGCTTTGCTCGGTTTTCGCTGTCATATCTTCGGTGGCAGTAAATTTTACCTCTTTGGGTAAAACTCTAACCTTTATTTTCTCTTTTTTTTTTTTTTCTAATACATAGTTTTGTATAACGCAAATGTAGACTATATACATTGTATCGCTTTGGCATCGTTTTTCGAGTCGAGGAAATACATAAAATACTTTTACGAATAGAGGAAAGGTGATTAAAATTACTTTGGAAGGTCAGCAATTTCAATTACACCTCATAGAAAAAGGCGCAAAAATTAATTTATTCCAGTAAAACAGTAACAGAAAATTCAAGCTAAATGGAATACATACTGGGCAAATGAGGAGAGAGATCAACGAAATTCATTTGTTCATTAATGTTACAAAGCTGGAAATTGATATTAGTAGGTTTCTCATATATAAACCGTCATATATAGCTGAGCCTTTGAAAAAAATATTTTGAAGAACAAAAAAGCACTTTGATATCTATATTTTGACTAATATGAGTCGTATAAAAAATTGCAAAGATAGTATATGAATCCATAAAACTTAATTTTTGTTTGCCCTTCACATCGACTCGAGTACCTAAATGCAATGGATAAAAGTGTGACTTTGCCATTGTCTGTTGAGTGATCAATCATGAATACAAATACAAACTCAAAAGTCAAATGATTTACTGACTTTTCTATGAAAATGTTAGAAAGAAACAGGCAAATAACGTCACATGAAACATTCGACTGACGTAAAATTGAAATCAGTTTGCTGTCTGAAAATAAAAGAATTAAAATTTTATCCGAACCAGTACAAAATGGCTTCGAAAAGCGAGCGAACGATTATTCTGGAACGGAGGAAAGTATATTTTATTCGGTGGAAGGATCGATTTTGTACCGTCATTTAATTAATAGTGACGTAATTGATACCAGACCCAGGAATTGAAAACTCTCCGCCGGGGTCGTATTTTACGAATTAACCGCTAAATGCAACTTTTGCCGTCATTAATTATGCGTTTTATGTACGTGAACAATCTGCAAAGGGTGACACGTACGAGTAAACTGAATGCGTTTATTTCCATTTTCGTTTACCCCTCTCATTCTATTTTTTTTTCGCCTTTTTTTAGACGAGAAAAAAATTAAAACGTCTGTTTCCCGATATAAAAGCCCAATCTAGACGTCTGTTAAAACTAATAAGTTATATCCTAACAATTACACCGTTTTCCTATTTACATATTTATTCAACTGATAACCGCTCCTCAAAGGTCTTTAGTACCTTTTTGAATCTCTAATAGTCTTCCAGCGAATATTCTCGATTCTTATATTATTATAATTATATTTTCGTTAATTACGTTTTAATGATTCGAGTGAATCTTTTTAAGGAAATTTTTTCATTGTTTTTTGCTCAGTGAAAAGTATAAGCTGGAAAATAGCCGAGTCGAATTGGAATAAATTTGCAAAAGTAAATTAGCGTCTCGAGCTTAATGAACTGTAATCCTGTTCAGCAAGTACAACTTCAGACGCAAGAAAATTGCATTAAATATTAATTTGTAATTTCCATAAGAACACGAGTGTGAAAAAGAAAATGCGGATGTTATAGTTGTAGATATATAATTAGAAATTCTGGAGATATTCTCTCAAGTTGCACCACACGCATATATTCTCACTCGCACGGATGAGATGAATAAATTAAAAATTCAAATACCATAATATGCACGAATTAAATTAATCGTTCGGGAATCTCCTTTGACTTTGAAAGTTTGCAGTAGTCGATGATTTCAATTTTTGAAGTCCCCTCGTAGTGGGTATTTCTGGAGTTATTTAAAGAGAAGTGACGATGATCGTGTAAATATGCGAATAAATTCTAAATTTTAAAACTAAAATACGAGTTGGTACGAATAAAAATATATAATATTTTCATGCACATGCAAAAGAACAAATAATTAAGATTGAATAATTTTTTTCAAATACTGAAAGAGGTAAATTTGGTTTTTACAAAAAGAAAAGATTAGTTTGTGCTCTGGGCACCAGATTGCATTAGTATATTATGTTTCAATTCATTTTATACTAATTTTTTACACATAACCTGAATTGCCCCAAAGTTAGTATGTAGCAATAAACAAATTTTCAATAATTTTTCTTCGAGTGTAATCCATTTACCGGATTTGAAAATTCAACACGTGCTCCGTTTATGCTGATTTATGCAGAAATTTTCATGATTTTTGCTAGCATATTAAAAAGTAAGTTATTCGAGAAAAATAGTTTCAAGGTCATGTAACGTTTCAGTAACATATACCCCCGCCAGCACCACCATCAGAGAGCTATTAAGCTTCAAATAACACATTTATTTGAGCTAGGTACATTTGCAGTTTTTGGCTATGACTTGATTTGTTTATGCTACTCCCCCCCCCCCAGAATGAAATAATGTTAGAATGGGCGAATTTAGACAATTGTTTGAACTCATCTTTATGAAAATATAACTTCAAACAAAACGAATTTGTTATAATTCATCAATAATCCCCCCCCCCCCCCGCCATCGAATATATCAAGAGTGCCAAGGAGTATACATATAGCATAAGTAAAGAATTGTTCCTTCGTATTGTTGTCAGTATTTTTCGATTATATTTTCAGGCTTCCGCATATTCAAGTAGGTATTAGAATTTTGACCATACTTTCGAAATACCAAAAGCTATTAGAATAGAGCAATATTTTCAATCTTGAAAACCCTTTATTAGACTATGAATTTTCAAAGCTCCATGTCGCTGGTTCCCCACCTACTGCAATTTGAAATTTTGACACATGTATTCGTTTGTGCTACGTTTGTGCTGGTTTGTGCTGGAATTTTCATCGTTTGTGCTGCTTTCCCTTCAGAGATGTTTGAGAAAAACATTTTCAAGGTCAGTGGGAACTAGCAACATGCTCTTCCCCACCAAAGAGATATTGGAAATCCGAATGAGCCGTTTGTTTGTGCTACGTTTGTGCTCGTTTGTGCTGCCATTTATTTCATTTGTGCTGCTCCCCTCTCTCCTCCACAACCAAAACAAATGCTCATACCCTTGAATGTATGAAATTTTCAAACAGGCCAGAAAGGTTCAAAACTAGTACAATTTGTTTGTGCTGCTTTTGTGCTGCCAGAATATAAAAAAAATCATGTGAACTCAGTTCTATGGGAGGTATAGGGAAGAATGTTGAGGTCAATAACCAGTCACCAAACTCTGAAATTTAAGTCATATTTTGGAAACTTGAAATTTCAAAAATTTGAATAAACCATTTGTTTGTGCTACGTTTGTGCTGGTTTGTGCCATTATTTTTTTCGTTTGTGCTGCCTCCTCTTCCCCGTCACAACCAAAACAACTTTTTGTACGCCTATATATTATAGAGAATTCTCAAACCACTCTGTAAAGTTTGAAATTAATGCCATTTGTTTGTGCTACGTTTGGGCTGGTTTGTGCTGCCATTTATTTCATTTGTGCTGCTCCCCTCTCCCCTCCACAACCAAAACAAATGCTCATACCCCTTCCCTCTAGTGAATGTGTAGGTGCTAAGAGGTTAGCTTATACAGAAGCAAAATTTGAAAATTTTTCAAACACTTATACACTTACTAGAGGGGAGGGGTTTGCAGCACAAACCAAAAAAAGTCAGCACAATCCAGCACAAACGTAGTACAAACAATTGGTTCCATTTTCAGCCATCACCAGTGATTTTCAAATTTTACTTATTTATAGGCTAAATTTGAACACTTATACACTGACTGGAGGGGAGGGGGTGACAGCACAAACCAAAAAAAGGTCAGCACAATCCAGCACAAACGTAGCACAAACAAATGGTACTAGTTTTGAACCTTTCTGACCAGTTTGAAAATTTCATACATTCAAGGGTATGAGCATTTGTTTTGGTTGTGGAGGGGAGAGGGGAGCAGCACAAACGAAATAAAAGACAGCACAAACCAACACAAACGTAGCACAAACATAATGGCTCATTCGGATTTCCAATATCTCTTTGGTGGGGACGAGCATGTTGCTAGTTCCCCACTGACCTTGAAAATGTGTTTCTCAAATATCTCTGAAGGGAAAGCAGCACAAACGATGAAAATTCCAGCACAAACCAGCACAAACGTAGCACAAACGAATACATGTGTCAAAATTTCAAAATTCAATAGTTGGGGAACTAGCGACATGGAGCTAATTTACAATTGTACCTACTTGACACTAATAAACGAGGAAGGTTGTGACTGAACACTTCTAAATTTGTAATAGTATAATATTCGATATCCTTACTTCTAAAATTTCCCTCTCTCTCTCACTGCAGTATATTATAAGAACATCAAAGTTTTCACAACATACCTTCGGCAACTTATCCAAACGCATTTACAAATTCTTCAACTGGCGAACAAAGTGCAACCGTCGCATAAAATTTGAAACAAATCAAGCAATACTATACTCGCACCATACGAAAGCGTAAAATACGACACAAAAATTCGAACACCAAAACGGCACACTCTCAAACCACCCTCCGAATCGGATTACTCGACCCTCTCCACCCGAATTTTCAAGAGCCACGAATGTCAGACAGTATTTTATTCGTATCCCTGACTCGATTCTACAGCATGCCATTTTAATGGAACGCGCGCGTTTATTGTTCGGCATTTCGGCTGTCATTAATTGGCCAAACCCCACGTACGTGTTGAGAGCAGCGATTAAATCTCTATATTATTTGTCTTGAAGGGGTGACGAAAAACGAGAAATTGTTATGAACTTATACTCTTGAACCACATAGTTCTGGACAGCCAGCAAGCTATCATTTTGCCTGATAGATGGATGGTGTCAATGTGGCTTCAAACGACTTACTTGTAGTTGTGTGAGCATATGCGCAATACTCTCCTGTAAGATTTGAAAATAAATGGACTTATCCCCATTCTTGCATACCACAGCTGTTCATCAATATTACTAAGTTTTGATACCACAATGACAATATATATTCTAGGTTAATCTATTCTCAGCTTCTGAGCCTTTGATATGGCATTGATCCCACAAATATTACAGCTAAATTAGTTTTCATTCATTCTTTTGGATTTCTCAGTACATAATATGGGTATATCATTTTTCTGGCTTTTAGTACTAACAACCAGAACGATTTCAAAAAATCATTTCCAGAATATTCATCATAAGCTACCGCCCGATGGGCAAAAAATGAGAAAATGATCCGCAAAATGAGAATTTTATCCGTTGTCAGTCCGTTTTTATTTTCGACCATCGGATCTGAAAATTTGCAGATATTTTTGTCATCTTGATTGTTTTTCCAAATCCGTTTGTAAAACGGATTTCCGGATTATAATCAGTGATAATTTTTGGGCAATTTTTCTAAATACGTTTGTAAAACGGTTTCACGGATTATAACCCGGGCCAAAACAGCCTTCACGGAAAATAATCCGGACTCATTTCCGGTAAGACTGATTACAATCCGTTTGAAATCCGTTTTAGAAGCCGGAAAACAGGAAAATTCCGGGTTATAATCCAGAAACGGATTATAACCCGGAATAAAACGGATCCGTTTTCAAAATATTTTGCCCATAGGGCGGCTCGGGCGAAATTTCAAATTTTCGACACCGAGACAGTGCTGCTTGCTCGGGAAAAATTTCAAATTTTCGACACCAAGACCAGTGCTCCCGGCTCGGGCGAAATTTTAAATTTTCGACATCGAGACAGTACTGCTGGCTCGGGCAAAATGTCAAATTTTCGACACCAAGACCAGTGCTGCCGGCTCGGTCGAAATTTCAAATTTTCTCGACACCAAGACAGTGCTGCCGGCTAAGTGGGAAATTAAAATTCTCGAGACCAATAAAAATGCTGCCGGCTAATTGGGACTTTAAAATTCTCGAGACCAATAAAAATTCTCGAGACCAATAAAAATGCTGCCGGCTAAGTGGGAATTTAAAATTTTCGAGACCAATAAAAATGCTGCCGGCTAGGCTAAAAAGCTTTTAAACACCCACACTTTTACGTGTATCACGAGCTGTCGACGTGCTTATTTTCGCATTACGGTACTGCATCGAATCGAAATTAATAATATTTTGAAAGCGAAAGGTTGGTATGGGAGAATATTACACGCTAGCTATAATTGTCACAATTTATAGGGTGAAGGCGAAAAACGGGATGAATTAGGGTGGGGTTCGCAGTAAAAACTCATCCGCATACAATAAATCCGATAATTAAGAGGGTTTTAAGGCGAATAACCATCCGGCTGTCGAATGCCGATTAAAATAATCAACTGACGAAGCTAAATTGCGATCCGTCAGAATTACAAAAAACCCAAATTGACTGTTCAAATGCGCGAAGTGATTGTTCGACGTATTTTGGTTATGAGAAAAGGAATTTTCTGTTTGAATTTGGAAATCAGAACTGACGAGGAAACAATGAAGTTTAGGAAATGAAGCGTTTCATGTTTATGAGAAAGACAGATAGAAGCTATTATTAGAGAAGGCAGATTAAAAATACTACAGCCCATTTCGATTTTAAGATGATTAAATTAAATGCGAGTATTAGTTATGGAGTGAACCGATTTCACGAGGTATTTTAAAATCTGCGAAATGGTACAACGAAGATGAGCGTGAAATTTCGGAAACATCATTCGAGTCTAAAACTGTACCTATATACTCGTATTGCTTATATAATTCCTTCTTATTTCGTCATATCTTCGTATAGGCATAGCACTCTTGTGAAAAGTATATAAATCTAAAATTCAACTCTATTCATCTCAGAGTTCAACACTGAAGTACCATTTACCATTCAAAGCAAATATTGCAAAACGAGAAAAATGGCACTGGAAAAAAATTCGTCAGCAATTTTCACTAAACTTATTATTATATGTAAGATTCTTAGAAAATAATGAAGAATCATGCAAACACATCTATCATCTTTCTAGTCTTAAAATCAATCAACAGATGAATATAATCTAAATCTGGTATATATATGAGAGAACTCTACAACTCACTATATCAGCGAGTGCTTCAACACAGACAGAAACTGTGGCTATTTAAGAATGTGTTCACATATTCTTACATCCCCATTTTCGAGAGGATTCTACCGCACCAGGGAAAGCCTTGAGCTGATCGTTTACCAATCTTGGCATTCCGTCTTCCTCAAGCCTTGAGCTGATCGTTTACCAATCTTTGGCATTCCGTCTTCCTCAAGATCATGCCTTGAGCTGATCGTTTACCAATCTTGGCATTCCGTCTTCCTCAAGATCATCCCACTAGCTTGGCATGTGTTGATTGATTTGTAAGATTCTTAGAAAATAATGAAGAATCATGCAAACACATCTATCATCTTTCTAGTCTTAAAATCAATCAACAGATGAATATAATCTAAATCTGGTATATATATGAGAGAACTCTACAACTCACTATATCAGCGAGTGCTTCAACACAGACAGAAACTGTGGCTATTTAAGAATGTGTTCACATATTCTTACATATATATTTTTAATTACGAGAAAACCGGGACAATTCAAGAATTTTATTATAGAAATTATCACAAAAACAGTAAAATTACCATTCATAATGATAAAAAGTACTACAAATGCTAAGACTTTCCGCAATAAATCTGGCAGTGTCCCAGTTTTTCACCAAAAAAATGGTCAAAATTACAACTCATACCTTTCAGCTGGCCATGAAGCTAGACAGTGTGAGTTTGAAAACAAAAAAGTCACTCGAGTAGGGCAAATAGAAAAATGAGGAAACTCGGCGATTGCATATACGCGCTAATGTTATAAAACTCTTTATAGAAAGGAATCGAAATCATTTACGTAGGAAGGTATAGGAAGAGTTGAAGACCTTCATTAAGTACCTAATTTATATGCAGCAACGACAAACGGACGCCAGATGGCGTTGCCAATAACTTATACTTCTCTTTATACGATGCTGCACATACTTTTACATAATGATGCGCTACAAAATTGGCGAGGCTGTCTTCTATCAACCAGCCTCCCCTCAGCATCGTCCCACTGCAATTCAACCCTTCAAAGCAACCCCCTTCGCCCGAGTACTGCCTTTTGAGGCGTATTCTCTACTTTCATAGCCATCTTTTTCCGATCACATTTTCATTTGAAAAAGCTTCGAGGCAAAGAATAAGTGTGAGAGTGTGTCTGCATGAATGAAGGAAAGAGCCGGAGACAAAAAAAAAAAAAAAAAAAAAAGTCAACTACGGAGTATTTTTTCCTGTCCTTTCTTCATTTTTGTTGACTTTACCAAGAGAGAAAGTAATATTCTGTTTCTTTCCAGTTGTCTCAACTCTGGTTTTTTTTTTCCACTTCTAATCTTCCTTCCTCTCCCATCGTCACTTCCTTTACTTCCCTTCCACCAATACTACTTTTTTATTTATTTTTTATTTAGGTTATTTCATCTTTCCATACCTAAATTACTTTGCATTCCGGTGTTGTCCTCTTTTGTTTGCACGTTTCCATCAAAAAGCTTTATCACCATTCTTACCCGTATCGAGCTTCTTTGCTCGCATTTTCTAAGTAAGGACTACGATCTTCGACTTTTCAAAATTGGCGTTAGGAGCGTTTTGCGTCAAAACTACTCAATCACAAAATATTACTGTCATAAATATACGAGTAGTATGTAATTACATGTGCGCATACCACAATAGCACAATGGTTTTCAATTTTTGAAACTTGAAATTTTCATACACAGCCAATAAATTACTACATAATTTCTCGTTATAGTTATGTTTGGTATGATAGATTGTCTAACCCTTTCTAACCTTTTCTCGCGCATTAAAATTAAATCCCTCCCCCCTTCAAATAAAAAATTCTTCATCCGCCTTGCTCGAAAATAGACATGAAATTGTTTGCTGCTGTGTTGGGACACCACATCTGATTAAGATGTAAAGGCAGCGAACATTTTTTTAAACAATAAAAAGTTAACTCGAACCAGAAAATCATTATTTTACTTTTTTAAATTAAAAGACTCGCAGCCAAATGCGAACATTTCAGCGCATGAGCTGCGAAGGAGTTTAAAAGTTAAAAGTTCAAGAATTGAGGACTGCGATCATCATGTGGCGTGCACTCCCCTAATTCGTATGCAAAATGTGTTTCAGCTCGGCTAAATCTCTTAAAAGCTTTCGAAATTTGAAACGCGAGGGCTTCGAACGTCACCACCAATAAATCCCGTTTATTCGTGAAAAATGAAAAAACGAGGAAACGTGCCCCCATTGCCGCGTGGACAAATAATCGTCAGAAAAAATGGCCAGCGAATCAAAACGTCATAATAGGTAACGTCCATCATATTGCATCCCTTTCAGTATCGTTTAACGCAATAATTTCCCTCTCGATGGACATATCTGAGATCGGATTTCTAAACGAAGAAAATACGTAAGCAATCGGTGGAAAATAAAAAAAAAAAGAACTTCGAGAAAAAAATAGGAAGACTCGTATTACGGTCAACAAAAGTCGATTTTTAATCGCACCGCATCCATCAAATCTTGAAAGAAATATGAGGAGAAAATCAAAATTTGAGGGAAAAAAACTGGAAAATTCGTGGAAGGTTTATACGTTCTGCTTCATCAATAACGTAAACGTTTCTTTCATTTTTTTTTTTTCGCTCTCAAAGAATAGGATTTTATAATGATCTGGAGAAATATAAATTTCATTGAATATAGTGGTTGGCCATAGTTTTTGAAATAAATGCAATTTCAAATGGTAATGTCGAATAGTTAATAATTTTCAGTTTTTACTTGAGTATGCCGCAAAGATGGTTTTGAAATTAATTTCAGCTGATTGGCTGGAAGGATTTTATATTTTGTGGTGCAGAATAATTTGTTGGAATGATTTTTGAATACGTTGACAAAAATGTTAAGCTTCAAGGTCTATCGGATTAGATTTTTGATTTTCACTCCTCCGAAGACAATTAAGAATTAAATAACTAACGAATTACCACGAAAATTTATCAAGAGATTATTGATAAGAAGAACAACCGTGACTTTCTGTTGAAAACTCTTGCTAAAATTTCCTAATTTTATGACAATACGAGTATTTATCTTTGATACAATTTTATCGGTTAATTTGATATAAAAAATTCTTCATTTGGAAAAATATTGGCCAATTAAAAAGTTGAATTCATATTTTTTCAAGATTCAATTAACATATTAGTAATGCTGAGTTTTGGATTTCAGGGTTCTAGTGGAGGATACCCTTAAGCTTTCGTGCAATGTTAAAAAAAAGGTTCTACTTATAGGTTGATTACAAAAATTCGAACCAAATGGCACTAATGAAAAGCGAAAATGCTGCAATGGGTTGACTTCTACGTTCTACAAGACCTGGGTTAGAAGAATACATGTAAAGCCAAAAACAAAAGAAAGCAGTATAGTTGTCGAAATAAATATCTGCACTCTAATTACAACACTGAGAGGATAATCATCAAATTTACGTATTTAGAGGTCGACCATTATAAAAAATCGAATAATTTTTTACGATCCATCCGAAAAATATGGCGAAAGGGTGACGAAAACGAAAGATGCAGATTGTAGGTAATAGAAAACCCCAAGAGTAAAAAAGGTGAAAATTTTTCATCAACAAGAAAACATTGAAAAAAGGAGGCCTCTCCCCTATACATGTACTTTTGTAAAGGTCTTATTCCGTAAGTATATATATTTTTTCTTCGCTTCTCTTACTTTTTCAACCCCTTAGACATATGTGTATCTATAAATACACAAGGTATACATTCTTTTTTCTTCCGCTTCTCCAAGTTCCTTTATCGTATTTTTTTCCAACCCTCACCTGCACTATTCTCGCCTTCGAGAGAGAGAGAGAAAAAAAAGTGTGTCGTAATTACAAACAGCACCTGCATTTTCCCAACGCTTTTAATGTCATCTTCGTAAATATTAAAGTTTCGACGGGCGCGGATTTGTGCAAAAAGATATGGAAAAATCTGGCAGCGGAACGCACATGTACGGTACTTCTATATATATATTTTTTTCTTATTCTCAGGTTTTCCTTTTTTCTCGAAAGGGTTTGCCACCATTTTTTCTCTCTTCTTACCTACATACTTTGAAAAACATTCGTAATTTTTCGGCGGTAAAACCATCATGCGGGCTGGAGACGCACATTATTGAAATATTTTTTAATAAAAAAATTTTCTCGACGATGATGGAGTAGGTACACGCAGTGGCTGCCAATCTGGGCGAAGAAGAAATGTGGATAAATGTGCTCATAATAATATGCTGGGTGTACAAACGAACACAGTGACACATACAGATGTTATTTTCATGGTATGCATATACATATATTTATATTATACGGACGAAAAACAACCCCTACAACTGTGAAAAAATTGAGGCGAAAGAATTTGCATTAATAAAAAAAAATGAAGACGATGATGGTGCGGTGTAAAGACAACACAAAAAGAAGACGTCGTGAAAATCTCATCTTCCAGATTTCACGCTTAACGATTCCGCGCCCGCCACTGCATTTATATGCGCATTGAAAAATACGAAATTAGAGAAAACTTTTCCAACTTTTCGAAAATAACTTACCGACTTTCCATCATTTGTCGGCATATTTTTAAGCTATGATAAAAATCGTCTCTGCGGGCGGTGAGGGGGTATGAAAGAAAATACAAATTGCAACGAAGTAAAAATAGATGCAGGTCTTCAAAGTACGCGAAGGCTGCTTAGATGAAGTCTCTTTTACATGATATTACATTCCTTAAGATGAGAATATGGGCAAAAGACTTCTTAAGGAGAATCAAATAAAACCAACCCGCTACACAAAAATGGTCGAGTTATGAAGGTTTGAAAAATAGTTTTCATAAAACAGCACAAAATGAAAAAAAAATCGTTGATAAACCATAAGTTTTGATACTACAGGTAACTATATAATTCCACTAGAATGGGATAGTAGTCTATAAGTAACGGATCAGATACAATGTACAAGTACATAATATATCTATTACTATAACCACAACTTTTGATTAAAAAAATATTTGAGTTCGATAACCACAACTAAAATTTCTATACACTAAAAGAAATTAGTAGGAATTTTTACAATCTTAATTAAAAAACAGGAATAGTTTAAGCTTTATTACACGTAGATATTTTCAAGATTTACAGTACTTTTCAGCATCTTTAGATAGTAGGTAATATACTTTTTTGTAGTAAATATTTACTACAAATCTTGAATCGTTTCAGTTTTCCAATCCACACTGAGAAAAAAGGGTAGTATTTATTACTATGTATAGTATAGTAATTTTTCTCATCGAGACAACAAAAATTATCATTTTGTAGTAATAAATTTTATAATGATAGTAAAATGTATTACAAAAAATAGTATATTTTATAATTTTTTTAGAGCAATTTCTGCTACAATTTTCAAGTGTCCCAGTTTTCCTATCTTAAAATAGCAAAAAAGTACTGTTGAAATTTCTCTCGACGTAAATAATATTGAAAATTATTTCTAAAATTCTTTTCAGTGTATCAAATTTCTCAATTTGTAACACGTTTCATGTTATTATGAAAATCTAAAATTTTTTTAAAAATTTTCTTCGTGATTTCTGAGCAGTTTTGAAAAAGTTGTGGGAGAGAAAGAGAAGTATATATGGAACCAAATAACCAAATATTTTACTTCTTCTAAATCCACCATTTATAGGAGCTGTTATCTCAAACGAAAGTACATATTAAGAAGATAAAAAAAGGCTTTTTTTTTTCGCACACAGAACATTAACCATTCGTCGATGTAACGAATGAGATTTTTCTCGCTTTTTGTCATCCATTTTATTTGGTCGGCCCTCCGCATCAATAACTTCGCATGCTTCTCTGGAGATCGCAAAAGAGGTTTCACTACACCAATTCGTTCTCTAATTCGAAAGTTTTAACGACAAAACTTCGTTAAACTTTAGTCTTTTCGTCATCAATTATCGGTAAATACAGTTGGAGAGTTACCAACGATCGAATTTCCACCAAAGTCTTATTTTATTTTCATTTTTTCCTGTCTCTCCGTCCAGCCTCTCCCTCCCCCATTCTTCATTTAATGTTCAATTACAAACGTTAAGCCATAAGTTAAAATTATTTAACGTAGATATTTTTATAGCCGTCGCCTGCGCTACTTTTGCCATCGTTAACATTTTGTCTCTGAAATTCTTTCTCTCCGACCTAAAGATTATAAACATTTCATAGGCCGAAAGTTTTTAATTAAATAATCGGTCTTCTAATCGATGGCTAAAATAAAAATGAAAATCGCTTGGCATTTTAGTAATAGATAGACCAATAGTTTTCAACTATGCATGTAGCTTAGAGTCATGGATAAAATTTTCAATTAAAATTATTGGCTCATGTATTTCAGTCCGTAAGTGGAAACCGACATTTCTTTTTTTATTGAATGGGTATAACGAAGTACGTGGGAGAGTAAAACAAGAAGAAAAAACAAGTGAATAAAATATGCTGGGCAGCGGATAGGTATTAAATTGTCAAGTCTCATGTGCTTAGGCCCTACACACTCAGCAAGTGCCGTGCTCAGTATTCTATCAAATCCATGGAAATTTTTAAAATCCTTCATTTCCTTTTCCGATGCTCTGAAATGTTTCAAAATATTAACATTGGCAACCAAATGTTATGAAATTTCAGAGGTTTGGATCAGTTCATAACTTTTCATCTCAAATAGGTACATAACCTCTGTAAGATTCAAAAACGTGGCTATAGAGACAGAGAACTTGAGAGGAAAATTCTATAAGAATTATAACACTGAAAAAAATGAAAAGTAATTATGTTTCATTATTTATGTGAAAAATGGAACAATTTTGAGATTATAGTAGAAATTACTACAAAAATAGTGAGGAATCTCATAACATAGCCATAAGATAATTTTCACAATTTCTGTGTGATTTTTACAAACCTATTATTGGGGCACACTTCTTATAAAAAAAAAAACTGCTCTTCATTTTTTTCAGAGAAACAAACAAACAAAACAATTTTTCATGTAAACAATTTCATGTACACATAATATATATGTATAAGTTAAAATAATAGAAGTAATAGCTAATTATAGTTCCTGCCAAAGTAACCAATGGAGGTGTAATTTTATAGCGTTCTATATTTCCTACACTAACTGCGGTTTCAGATTTTCGTCGAAAATATTATGAGTATACGATACAACAGGTCTGAGTTTTTCAACTATCATTCTCACAGCTTTTCATGCAAGATGTGCTTGTACTTTGTAACGCATAAATCAAACTTTTATATTCTTACCAGCATTTTTTTTTTTTTTGGCTTCATTCTTCCACCAAACAGCTGCAACAGAAACGATTTGTATCGAGAAAGCAGCCACACAGACATATAGTGAAAGGCTGAAGAGAAAAATTGCTAGTGACGTTATATATCAAATCGCAATTTTCAAAACGTTTGGCTCTTATACATTATCATTGCAAAAGCCGGTGATTTTTCGTTTTTAAAAATGCTCGCTTATTTTATTTTTTCGTGTATAATCTTTTATTTATGGACGCGTTATGGTACCATTTTAACATGACAACAATGGGCGAGTGTGAGTTCGGGGTGGCAACGAGGCGAATCATTTATAAAGATTTCTAAACGACGAGACGGTCCCAACATTTTTTCTTTCCTCGCCCCACCCCCACCCTCTTTTTCCTATCATTTTATTTTCCCAAACGTGGACTTCGTCATAATTTCTTTCGAAAAACGAAGATGCTTTTTTTTTTTCTTCTTTTTTTTCTCCCACATCGATAATCGTATAAAATAGACGACTAGTGCTAATGATTACAAGAAAAAACTAAAAAAAAAAAAAGAAAGAAAGAAAAAGAAAGACGGTGGGTTAAAAATGAAAAATGAAAGGGAAATCATTTTCGATCTTTTACTTTTTGTTCGGCGCGCATCTTCTCCAGCATTTTTCGTCACCAATATTTTGATAACAAATGCAATTCGCAGCCGCTGCGAGCAAAGTGGTTGGAAATTTTACGACCGTGAAAAAGTGGAAATATTATAAATGCGGGAGATTTTTATTTTTAATAATCTTCTTACGAAACAAATTCAAAAATTGAGTCATTTATTTAAAGAAAATGGCTAGTTTGATGGAGTTTGAATGTTTTAGATGATTTATTTTCAAAGCTACACACTGAAAAAATGGAGTAGTAATTTTTACTGGGTACTTTTTATAAGAAAATCGGGATGACCATTCAACATTCATCGTAGATATACAATGTAATGTTTGTAATACCCTTCATTATTTTAAAATAGTATAATAATACTTCCGAGATAATTTCTACTATAAGTCTTGAATTGTCGCTGCTGTTTTCTAATACAAATAATGAAAATTAATATCAACATTTTTTTTCAATGCATTGTGCAAAAGGCCGAGTGCTCAAAATAAAATGTCACGTAAGAACAGGCATTTCTCATAACTCGAATCGGATACTAAAACAAAATTGAGGTCGAGAATATTCGAATTGGTACAAGAAAAGGAGACTAGAGGAAACTTAAATGGTATTCGTATTTTTAGCGAGTGCAAAAAATCAGAAGAAATGAATCTTCGGTGAGATTTGAGTTCAGTATTAAATGATATTCTTCATCATAGTCTGAATAAGATTTTACAACCCACTACACTCGCCGCTTGATCAAACTTTTATAAGCACAAAATTATAAAAATTACCAATCAGCTTCATTCATACGTATACATGTATTCTATCATAATTATAGCAAAAATTCTTTGCACCTTGAAAACAATTTTCTAGTCGTCTACATCCGAAATATTTTCACTGAGAAAATTACAGAAAT